>BQMI01000352.1:0-2400000 GCA_026005395.1 Asobara japonica | reverse complement strand
TGAACTTCATTTTATTTCGTATTCTAAAAGAGCTATCGTGTGTTATCGTGTGAAAATCTTGCGTTTCGGTGCTCACACACCACCCGTGCGAAGTGGGTCAGCCCCTCCATACTTTATGCATAATTGTCTTGACTATTCGACGTTGGCTAAAATTAGTGTGAGTGAGCCCATGAAAATGTTCGCTCATTGGCGCTCACAAGCACGCTCAAATACACTCATAGACACTCAAAGGGCGAATTTTCCTCGTTACATATGTAAATTTTCGAATATTACGATGGATGACACATGGTAGATACACTGGCATGAGAAACGTTGAACTACATTTTGCTTTGTGCTGTAAAAGCCGTATCATATCACTACCTAGAGTGAGGCAAAGCCACACAATGAAACTAGATATCCATCCCCACTGATTCCGTTAGCTCGTGGAGACAGTCGTATCGGCGTGGCGTCATTTCCTTGAGCCCATTGGATAGAGGGTCTACCCATTCAGACTGTTAATGTCTTCTCCCACATAACCACAGAACAGATTTAGATGGTGGCTTGAGGATCAGTTCAGGTTTTTGAGGATGGAAAATTGAATGGAGCGGATTGAGATGGAATGGAAAAGATTTTGTGGCTCACGAATAGGATCCAGTTGGATGAACATGTGAGTCAATCCTTTGAATGTTTTCTGGGATTAAGGATATCATCTACAGCTGGGAGGGTGTGAGGTTGGAAGACTTTCTGAGGAAAATCCTTTGACAGTTTTGCTGAAAACTTCTGTTCGATTATTGTGAGCAGAAGAGGGGATTTCGTTTGATGATTCTAGGAGAACGCTGTTTGACCAACGTTATTAGTGGACAATTCGCTCACTTTTTGAATATATTTCCCAGGCTCTTCAACGGCAATCTGGAAAAGGAGGTGCGAAATAATTAATGTATGAAAAGAAACGAGGTTAGTGTCTCGAGTCGTTGAATCCTTTGGTTACCAAGCGTTGCATTAACAACGTCGACGAAGCGAGATTCGGTGTTGAGAGCTCTGAAGAGGTGTTTGGAATTGCAAGGCTTCCACCCCAGGATTTTGAAAACACATTCTGAGGTGGACCATTGGATTGAGACTTGGGAGTAACAATTTCTCGAGGTTGGTTTTGCGGAGGAGCGAGCATCAACCCAACTACTATCTGGCTAAGATTCGCTTCGGCACTTTACTGCGTCTAGACAGGTTGGTCTATATCTTTACGGAGCACTTCTCTCGTAAATAACTGGCAACGACTCCTCTCTATCGACTATAGTTGTTGGCTAGTGAGAAACTAAGCGAAATATCGAACGATTCGGTTATTAAATGAGGGCGATGTTAGGGTGATCTATGGGTGGATTCAATAACTTTTAGATGACGATAGTTCCGAAGTTATGGGAGCTGGGAATAAAAGTCATAGAATGTTAAGTGTAGAGTTTTGGGAGAGGAACAACTTTTATTTGAGACTTTTTTTTATAGCTCTCAAACTTCAGGTGGTAGAGCGCTGTGAGCAAATTAAAATTTTTAGGTTAATTTTTTTTTTTGGCTCTTCAACGGCTTTAATTTGGAAATTTGAAAGTGAAGGCATTAATCAAAATTTCCTTTCCGGTTAGGATGAATTGGCAAACGCTTCCCCCATTAGCTTCTGAGTTATCACCAATTGAATTCCAACTCAAGAAAACTTAAGGTCGCCGTGTAATTACGCAAATGGATCGTCTTGCAGTGGTCCTCAACTTTTTTTGGTGCTTCAGCAATTTATTTTCATTACGCGATTTTTTTTATGCGACGTCTTGTTAATTTCGAAAATCAATTTTCAAAAATGCGGAAAAATTTTCCAAATATTTGAATTTTGGATAATTTAAAATTTTTAAAATTACAACTTTCGACCATTTCAAATTTGAGGGAATCAAAAAATTTTCGAAAAAATCGAAAAAAATAAAAATTGATAAATTGAAATTTTGGGCGAAATTGACATTTATTGCAAACGTATTTTGCCTAAAAATCTTGGCTCCCCACTCGCCTTTTTTTCTTGCTTCTCTCGGGATATCGATGAGTCGACGAAACGGACGAAAAAAAAACACATTCGAGATTCAAGGGGTGCGCACATGGTACAGAACTGGCAGATCCGCAGTTTTGGTATTTCTCCAATAAAAATGCAACGGGGAGTTGGCATTTTTTACGTGATCCGGGTACAATTGAGACAGTAACGGGTTAGATGGGAAATCCCGCGTGGGGTCCCGTCGGTCTTTCTGAAGGGATGTACCATACAAGATACCCCCCCGAGAGGGAAATTCTTGACGTGGGGATTTCACTTTTATCCACTTTTTCTCACCCTCTGATCGTCCTTAAAAATGTCTCTACAAAATTGGAAAATCCGGAAGCTCTGAGAAATTTGGACACCGTTCGAGCTGTTTTTTTTTTTATTTTGAAGATTAGAAAATTTTCAAAAAAAATTCCAAAATGTGTCCACCAATTTTTTTCCCGAACTCAAACTACTCAAAATTAAAAAGTCTGAAATATTTTCTTTTTCTATTTCCCAAATTTTCTCAGTAATTGTCCATTACACATTTCAGTACTCCAAAAATCTTTACCATCCCTACGATTCGCAAATTACTATCCTCAAAATCCTATTATTCCGCAAAGCTAAGAATTGATAGACGCGGTAAGTGAGCACAATGCTGTTGAATCGGTAAAAAGCACGCCGATATAAACTCGAGCTAGAAATATGTCAGTGAAAAATACGGAAATATCAGCTTTTGAAAATTTTCAATGCATGAGTTGAAATCCTCGACAGCATGCGTTGCGTGTTATATTTGTACGCCAAGCTCTCATCATGTATATATGTATATGCATGTGAGCGTGCATGGATATAGAGCGTATGAGTGTAGGCTCCATATACATATATATATATATATATATGCCTATGGAGCCTATATATATATATATATGTAGGGAGGGACTGGGATGGGGATCGCGGGCTTTATCGTTCACGTTATGTTGGTACACAAGGAATGCGTCTAAAATCTATTTATCAAACGCGACACGATTTCTCCGTCGGAAATCATGTGAAGAAATATATATGGCGGAGTGATACTGTTTCATTTTTCACGGCGGAAAAAAGAAAAGCAAGTGGATTGCGAGTGTAACCCGTAGGGGCATAGTCGTCCGATTCGAAAAGTTGACTCTATGCGATTTTCGACTGGATTTGTTTAAATAATGGAGATAGGGGAAAATGTTCTAGATGAAAAATGTTCTTTAAGTGATGGGGAATCATTTAGGTTTTATGGGTCCCATCGCTATCTGTGATAGTTCCTTGCGAAATGGGGGTTGAATGTCGGACGGGATGGTGACTTGCGTCTCTCCGTGGCGTATCGACGGGGATATGTTCTGACATATTGGAGATACGGGAAAAAGTGATAAGAGCTTATCCATGGGATTTTTCATGCTGAGTAATTTTTGTTATTACCTTTTTTTTCTATGTCTAGTCCTTTCCTCAAAAAAAGCGGAGTTCGCCCGGGGGGTCGCCAGCGGACGTCTCGTTACCTATCTTATAAAACGAAAAATTCGCTTGCGGCGATATGCCGCCAGTTTAATTATTTCGATGTATTAGCAGTGACGTCATTGCTAAGGTGTGAACGTCGACAGACTTGAGCTAATTACTCGTTGGGGGTACCCATGGGACGGACCATTCGGTACCTGAGTGTTTCCTTAGTTCTACGAAAACCATTTGTCCCTTGGCAGTTAGAGTTCAGAATATATATACCAATGTATAATGACGTCATTTCCTGTGTAAAATATCCCTCGGAAAATCAGAAAAAAAATTCTGGGGGCGATTGTGTTAGGGATTTTTTTCAGGCCAAAAATTGACCGGGGAAAAATTTATAAAACAATTCAAAAATTCACCCCCCCCCCTCCCCCCTCAATTATTAAAATATTAAAAAACTTCTTTAAAGCCTCCCAAAAATTGTAAAATCCACGAATTACGGAAATGGTGAATACTTAACAATTCTTAGGGATCAACAAAATTTATTCGTTTTCTTCGGAAGCCGATAGGGCGCCCACTTCGTCGACAATGTGGCTTCGACTCTTAATGAGGGATTACCTAAATAACAGAGAATTATGCTGATAGCCATAAATATTTTCCTACACTAAGCTATTTGATTAAAAGAACATGGATGATGTCATCGCAGAATTTATGGGCAACATTTGTTTATTAATTGGATTATGAATTAATAAGTAGGGCCATCTGTAGATGCCTGTGTGACGGTGTATGTGTGTATGCGCGTCTTTGTGCCATATAACACCGTGTGTGTTTCTGTGTGTCTGTGTCTGTGTGTAAGTTGCCGATTTAGGGAATCTATAAAGATTCTGAAAATGAGAAACTCTGTGTGTGTGTGTGGGTGGGTGGGTGGCTAGGTATGGGTGGGTGGGTGGGTGGGTATGGGTGAGTGGGTGGGTATGGGTGAGTGGGTGGGTGGGTGTGAGTGAGTGGGTGGGCGGGTGTGTGTGGGTGGGTGTGTGTGGGTATGTATATTTGTGTGCATGCATAAGTTTTGGCAATTCATTCAGTATTTCCAATTCATTAATAGACTATATACAATAACATTTTCCTACTGACCGTTGTTCCCTAAGTACACAGTACCTTCGGGGAATTTGTCCTAACCCCCCACCACACCCATTTGGTTCTGCCATGCTCAATCCTATAAATTAGGGATAGCCGAAACTTCACACTCAGTTACGTATAAACACACACAATGTCCGCACCAATGCAACTTACTATAATTTTACTCGCGATCGTTGCAGCGACATCGGCTTATAGCTATGCTCCGCTACCTTGTGAAAATTGTTACATGATTTGTGGAGAACGGCATACGAAGAATTCACCATTCTCCAACTTTGCCTGTCAAACCATAAAGTTAACTGGAGAAAAGTTGACGGAAATTGTGCCAAGTACTCTTGTCAATTTCGAGGTAAGATGAGAATTATACAATTTTAATTGATTATTCTCGATAGATCTCGATACAGTATTTTTAATATCAATATTTCAATCTGCAGGCACAGTTCCTCACCCTCCAGTCCCCAGCAGCGAGTTGCAGCAGTCCTTTGAAAGTAGAACTCACCGCAGAATCCTTCAGAGGTGTAGAGTCGGTCGATACCGTAGAGCTCAACTGCGTCGAATTATCATTCAGCAATAGTAGTTCTGAAGATCCCGAGTGGACATCATCAATTCCCGGGATACCGGACCAATTTTTTGCCTACTTTCCAAATTTGAGATCACTAAGTATCGATCACATGAGCATCGACTACTTGGACTTTGATGGAATCGACCATCACTTGCAGCAGTTGAGCTCCCTCTCTCTGAACGACAACAACCTCTCCGACCTGGAAGCCGACGTCTTCCGCAACTTGTCGAATTTGGTCCACCTCAACATCGTGAACAACGACCTGAATGACCTGAATCCGGACGTGTTCAACGGACTAGGTAAACTGAGGACCTTGTCTATCAAGAACACCAACATCTCGGTTATACGTGAGAATACCTTTGCGAGTTTGACACAATTGGGCACCTTGGACTTGCAGCATAACCAGATTACGGACATCGAAGATGGTGCTTTTGATAGAATGCCCGGCCTCTATTGGATGCTCCTGGCTGGCAATCAGCTGACCAGCTTCCCAATCCTGAGCTGGACCAATTTTCGTCGTTTGGATTTTCTTAATTTGAGTCAGAACAACATCACAGCTCTACGGCGCAAAGATGTTGTGGGATTCGGCACTGTCGATTTCACTCTGAAGAGCATGCAGCTGAAGAATATCGAAAAGGATGCTTTTGATGGTTGGCATCTTGAGGATGTCAGCTTTCATGGATTTTCGGCAAGTATGATCAATGGAGGATCCATAATTACTACGGGATCGACGGTAGATACATCGAACACTCGAATGCGGTTGAGGCGTAACGGCGATACTGGTCGATCTGCCTCGCTGGTGATGTAAGGCAAGTCTCGATAGATTTTTCGAAGAAATCTGACTCGAGAATTTCCTATATCTAGGATGCGCTTCACCAATGCTACTGATTAATAACGTAAACCTTTTCGTCTAGTATTGAAACCAATAACTACTTGAGGATTAGAAATAAGTTGAGGAGCAATATGTAATTAATGGGTCGGACCAATAACTTCCCGACTTAGGGTTATGTTTTTCTCCAGGGGATCTCAGAGATCGGGATCGACCAAGCGATTAGGTCATTAACAAATCGGTGTTGGGAAATATTTTTTAGGGAATTTGATCGTCAAAAAAAACGTTTGTGTCGTCTTTGTGGTGCAACTTTTGTCGCCTCTTTATACCTATCGCGCGTTCAATGTATTCATCTTGAATGTTAAAAAATTAATTAGACATCATTATTTGTGATTTCGATCTCGGAATGTTTCCGTGCAATGTAAACAAAATAATTTGAATATGTTTTTCTTTTTTTCTGAAGACTGTTCAATAGATTAAGTTATCTCTATCCATGGATTTTAATTACATTCGATGATTATTTTTTGTCTGATAATATTGATAATGTTCAATTTTCAGAATCATATAATATATTTTTAAATTAATCGTAATGATTATTGGGAACTTTTGTATATTCATGCGATAAAAATTCTCCTTTCATACGATTGCTTCCAAGATTTTTTTATTAACCCATGTCTAAATATATACATATATATATATCGGAAAATTTCCAAGGATTTTTTTTTTAATTTTCCAAACTTGTCGGATTTTTAATAATTTTATGAAACCTTATAAAAATGTGCAACTTGGATAAAAAAGTGAAATAAGAACAAATTTTCAACTTCATAAGCAGTAAAGATTTTCCGTCTCACTATGTTTCATAACGAAGGGAGAATAAACCCCCGCGATAATGCGGTTTATCCCGGGAGTTGGCGGCTGCGCAACACAAAAAAAAATTGTTAAAAGAGCCTCAAAAGAGTAGATGAAGAGAAAGAAAATAAAAGTAGAGGTAAAAAACACAAGTCCGGTTTTCGCATTGGAGACAAGCGACTTGTATAAAGCCCCCAATGCCAGGCCCTCGACCCTTTTCTATTCCCCCCCCCCCCCCCCATTTTTTCTATTTTTTTTTTCGACCCCATTTCCTACTTTTTCTCTGCCGCAGACACACACCACCATGGCCGCAACCATGGCCCACTACCACTACTATAACGAGGACCATAGACCATCCTACTTTCACTCTGTTGCCAATGTTGCGTATTTACTAAACTAAATTTGGAAAATTTTTGAAAATTTTGATAATTTGGAAAATTTTAGGAACTTTTGAAGATTCGAAAAGTTTTGAAAATTTTGACAAATTTTAACATTTTAAAATTTTGAAATTTTAAAAAAATTGAAAGTTTGAAATTTGGAGATTGTGAAAATTTTGAAATTTTGAAATCTCAATAGCTTGCAAAATTTTGTAACTTCTAAAAAATTTACAAATTCAAAAATATCAAAAACTTTCAAACTGTGTAAAATTTAAAGAAAAAACATTATTTTTTTCTTTATTTTTTTTTGAAACCTAGCAAGTTGTTATGGTCTTTAGAATTGCAAGAATTCCAAAAATTGCAAATTTTGAGAATGCTGAAAAATTGATAAATGTCATCCAATTTAAAACTCCGAGCGGTAGGCCCTTGACCCTCTCCTATCTTTTGTATTTATTTGCTGTTTTTACGCTTTTTTATACTCCTCTTCTGCTGTAGACGCATACTACCATAGTCACATCACAGACCACCATAGACACTGTAACACGAGCACCATAACCCATCCTCAACTTTCGAGTGCCCTGTTATTTCAAGACCTCGTAGACAAAACTTTTCTGCATTCACCGAATTCAAGGATTTTCTTTTTAAACGTACGTGAAAAAAAATTGAAATATTGAAGAAGTTCAAAAGTTTCGAAAATTATAAAATTGGCAAATATTTTTTTCTTAATTTTGGAAAGTTTGCCGAATTTCAGAAAAGTTTCAGAATTTTAATTTCACATTAATTTCAAATTCTTAATTTTTTTTTTCAATCCGGAAATTTCGCTATATCTTCAGAGTTCGGAGAGTTGATTGAATTTCATATATTTGAAATTCCCGCAAATTGAAGATAATGCGCACTTCCGGAATTCAAAAGTGAAAAAAATGCGAAAGCTCAGTAAACTCTCGCATTGTCGGCGTTCAATCCTCTATCGAGTTTAGTCGAGAGTCGGGAAAAGTTTTCTTTGAAGGACGGGTCTCGAAATAACAGGCCAGCCCAAAGTTGGTGATGAGTTAGGGCCCTCGAATTGTACTGGTCCTGGTGGTATATATAGATGACATACCTTGGACGAAGTGTGGCTAATTTTCGCAATTTTGAAACTTTGGAAATTTTGGAAATTCCAGAAATTTTTTAACTCGAAATTTTTGGCTTTGCTGGAGTTGTCAAAATTTTTTGCAATTTTCGAAATTTTTGGGATTTTAAAAATTGATTTAGTGGAATTAAAATAATTGCAAAAATTCGAAACTTTCAAGTTTTAATAATAATTTTAATAACAATTTTTCTTTTTCGTTTCAGGTGAGTCTCATGATTTTGAGGTGTCTATAGTTTTGAACGGTGGTATGAGTAAGTACAAAAATTGTTTCTGAAATTTTCGCGCCGGGTATGTGTAAAAAAAATCCTTTCAATAACCTCGAATTTTTTTTCAATAATTGAGGTAGAAAATTTGTAATTCCTTTCCAGACTTCGGTACTGGTTTGACTTTTTTCGGTCTATTCAATAATTGACTGACTGCATTTCCCCGACATATTGTATCTTTGCATACCTGAGCGAGGCATTCGATCGGGCTCTTGGATTTTTCATGGGAAATTTTCTTGGCTTCGCATAATAGGCAAAATCGCAGCGACGAAGAAGATTATGAAGTATGTGAAATATGTGAACATTTCCAAAGAAGAAGTTGAGAAAAAATTGGAAAATTGGAAAAGAATTTGAAAAATTTGAACCAAAGCCCAAAAATGTGAAAATTTTGAAAAAATTCAAAAATTTGAAAAATTGACAAAAATTTTAAAAATTGAAAAAATGAAAAATTTGAAAAATTTGAAAAATTGGAAAAATTTGAAAAATTGGAAAAATTTGAAAAGCTGTTAAATTATAAAAATTTAAAAAAATGTAGCAATATCAAAAATGTAAATTTTTCCCCTCAAGTATGATATTTTTGCATATCTGAAAGAAGCTTCCAAAGGCCTTGGCCCTTGTATTTTTCATCGGAAATTTCCTTGGCTTTTCATCGCACAACGTGAAAAATCCCAGTGATCGCTCACTCCTCAGATAACCCCGAAAACATGGCGGAAGCCTGCTCCATTTTTCAGGGAAACTTCATTTTAATTTAGAAGACTTATGGAGACCAAGTTTTCATGATTCAGGTGGAGTTACATTTTCCTCAAATTTTTGTGATGAAGTTGAGCAAATTTTCCTTTATAAGTTATGGAAAAAAAATACATCAAAATTTTTTTTTAATACATTTTCCCTTCTTGCATTATAGACATTTTATTTTCCAATATAGATTTTTTTGCTTTCCTTAAATAAAAAGATTGTTTCATTTTTTTCGATGGAAAAATTTCGTATTTTGAAATTACTTAGAAATTTTTTTTAATTAAAAATTTTTGCAGCTCAAATTTTGTCGTTGGTTCCAAATTGGATTTTTTTTTGGAAGCCAATGAAGGGGATAATAAGAAAAAATCACGAAGGAGTCAGAATTTGTAAAAGTTGTTCTCGAATTGCGGAAATTACGAAAGCACAAGTTCAATCATCCAAGGACCCTTTGTCCCCTTTTAATTTCTCTTCCTTCTTTTGAATTGCGAAGAAACGACCGCTCAATTGCAGTTTCCCGCCTTCGACATCAAAGTTTAAAATGGAAAAAAGCGGCAACAGCATCGGCATTGAAAACAAAGCATCCGCTAATTAAGTTCGAGCAAAAACTTGAGAAAATGACGTGCCTCAGGGGTTATCATAGAGCACAGGTATTCGAAAAGTTCACGGAAAAATCGTGTTTTAGTTCGTGATTGTTGTAATATGCTGAAACTTTTGAAATATTTAAAACATGAAAATTTTCGAAATTTTTGGATTTTTTTTCAAAATTTTGAATCTTTGAAATTTTAAAATTTTGAAATTTTTTGAAATTTTTGAAACTTTTGAAGGTTTATTGAAATTTTTGAAATTTTTGAAATTTTCGAAATTTTTGAAATTTTTGGAATTTTTGAAATTTTTGAAATTTTTGAAATTTTTGAAATTTTTGAAATTTTTGAAATTTCTAAAGTTTTATTGAAAGGAACTTGATACTTTTAATACGTGGAAGTTTTGAAGCTCCTTCAAATCTCTCTAATTTTCGATTGAAAACCAAATGTCGTCTAATTAAGTTGATCGCAAAAATTGAAGAAAATGACGTGCCTTAAGTGGTTATAAAAGAATACAGGAAAAACGGGCATTCGCGAAGTTCGAGGGGCAGAAGTTAACACAGAGTACTTGTCGGGCGGGTGGTTGGGGGGGGGGGGGGGGGGTGGCGTGAGTCTTTCAATTACAAGTTTAACGCGCTCTGCGAAAGGCGCGCAATAACTGCGGAACAGCGAAAGCATTTCGTTTAATCGAGTTACACGATAAAACATCAACGGAAATTTCGAGGAGAATTCATGGTGATGCTGAGCTCATTCGCATTGTTCCTCGATTTCTCACCATTTCATTCTATTTGCTCAATTTTTTACCTCCTCATTAATCACCTGAATTCCCTATTTTTTTTTCAAAATTACCACAAATTTTTACAAAATTGTAAAAAAAAAAATTAAAAATTGCAAAAAATATTTTTGGAAATAAAAAAAGTTGAGAAAATTCCAACAATTTCGAAAGAGCTAGAAGTCTTTAGACAAGTAAAAAAATTTAAATAAAAAAAATTGATGAAATCGAACATTCCAAAAATTGTGAAAAGCTGCAGATTTTTTGCAAAACACTGCAAAAAATTTTTTTTTTAAAAATGTGATTGTAAAAATTCATTGGGAATTTATGAAAAAAATAAGAAAATTTCTTCCAAGAGTTTTCTGGATCATTGCAATAAAGTTGTTTTGATTTCCATGATTTTTTTTCGATCTCCGATTTTTCTTTTAATTGCAGAAATTTTTTTTCCACTCCAGAAAAATGGTAACCCCGCTTTTAGCGCTCGAATTACCGATGAGATGCGAATAACGCCGACAAAGATGAAACAATTACAGGGTTCGAAGCGCCGAAAGCTCCACATGTACCCCCAGCCCGAGAGACGGATACTTCTGAATCTCATAAAGGGGTGGGAGGGAGGAGGGGGGTGGGGGTGGGGGGGGCGGAGTCTGCGCTGGAGGACCAAAAGAGGGAGGGAGGGGAAAGCGCGAAATTGTTGAAGGCAGTCAGTGGCCCGTCGCGCGCCACAACGATCGCTTGGATTTTTCATCCCTCTTTCAAAAACGCCCCAAATTCAAAATCCTAGAACTCCAAAATTGAAAAAACAATTTTTTTTCATGCAGAAAAATTATGTGCAATGTGATTTTTTTTTGAGAAGTAACAAATAAAAAATCTGCGAAATGTGGAGTTCGTCGGTTGGTCAATCATAATTTTTGCTCTAAAGGCATTTTTAGAGAAGGGAAAAAAGGAATTGGTTGAAAACATGTGAAAATGTGGTGTCAACAATTTGTTGATCATTAATTTTTTTTTAAAACGTATTTTTTGAGGGCAAATTATTGAGAGAGAATAATTCGTAAATCAGTTTTTATGGAAATTGTGAGATCTCGCAAATTTGAGGAATTTGGGGCAATGTGATTGAAGTGGAAATTTTTTGTGCTAATTGTTGTTTATGAATATTAGTGCGTATATTAGTGGATTAATGCGCATGTGATACACATGTGGGTGGAATTGCGGTGTGGAAAAATTGTGAATTTATGGAGTTTTCCGCAAGGTAAAGTATGACGAATGCGCAATGTATTTTCAATCCTCTGACAGGGCTGACTATAACACATCATTACTACTTATAGGTAAATTTATTCGAAGAGTGCACTGAAAAATCATGGTGAAGTCCCCTGCGATAGTTCAGAATTCTAGTCTCGCTAAAAATTTTAACTGTTCTTTTTTTTTTTTTTTGAAACTACCGATTTATCGATTACTCAAATTTTTCTTTTTTTTCAGACTTCAAAATTTTGGTTATTTTCAGGCTTGTTAAAGAGCTGAGCTCTTGTACAGTTTTCATGTAATAAAATTTTCATAATTGGGAGTATCTCCCACCATATCGTTAACTTTACTCCTTTCAGGAGAACGTCCTCTGATTTGTCATCAAAAATTATACAGACAAAATTTTTGAGTTTCATGCAATATATAATTTTGAACAAAATTAAAATTTATGAAACTCGGAATATTGATCAAATTTGGAAAATTTCCAAATTTCGGAAGCATTAGAAATTTTCGAAGAATTTCAAAAATTTTAAAAACTTCAAAAATTTGAAAAATTTGAAAAATTTGAAAAATTTCAAAAATTCCAAAAATTTCAAAAATTTCAAAAATTTCAAAAATTTCAAAAATTCCAAAAATTTCAAAAATTTCAAAAATTTCAAAAATTTCAAAAATTTCAAAAATTTCAAAAATTTCAAAAATTTCAAAAATTTCCAAAATTTCCAAAATTTTAAAAATTTTAAAAATTTCAAAAATTTTCAAAAATTTCAAAAATTTCAAAAATTTCAAAAATTTCAAAAGTTTCAAAAGTTTCAAAAATTTCAAAAATTTCAAAAATTTCAAAAATTTCAAAAATTTCAAAAATTTCAAATTGTACAAAATCCTTGTGACGTATAAAGCTCATATTACTCGACCTTAAAAGCCTCATGTTCGCATTTTGCATATGTATCACGGGGGTAACGTGACAAATGACTAATGACTGATCATCCGACTCATCGAGCAACCAATTAGACCGTCCCATGATTTGACAGCTCTCATTTAGGGTAATTAATTGCATCCAAGCGTCGCCTACACGCGGTGATAAATATTCAGGTGAAAATTTGTCACTTTTTCCGAAAAAAAATTGGTCCATACAATTTATCTCTAAGAAGATCACAACATTAATTAAGAAGATTTCTCCACAAAATTTTCGCCGATTAAATTTTTCAGGTTTTTGACGATTCCAAATTTTTTCAGACTCTCTATGCGAGGAAGGAATAATATTTTCACTAGTCCGAACTATTTTTTTTATTTCGCCATAATTCCTTTGACACAGTCTAATTCAATTTCCTTATGACTTTCAGACCAAAAAAACGAGTAAATAATTATATTTCTCGGTTCAAACGAAAGATAAAACCTCGAAAAAGCTTTCGGACACGCGCATGGGCCTAACTAAAATTAAATTTGTCAAATAATTTGAAGGAATGGAATAAAAGAATAAAACGCGTTCAAATTGAAATCCAAAATTTTGAACTTTGAAGTTTTGTAAATTAAAAAAAAAATTTAACTCACTTTCTCAATTTTCGAAAGCCAAAAAGTCCAAAAGTTTTTACGGATTTTAAACAAAAAAAATCGCAAATATCTTTTTAACCCGATAATGTTATTTCCCAGAAGAACAAGGAAAATAGTCACAATTTATGGATATCCTAAAGGGGATTGAAGGAAAACTTTTCTCCTTGAACGTAAAATAAAAGCTGCACGATTGTATGTGCAATAAAGGGGTGGGTCATCTTTCCCCTACCTTCAAAATTTTTTTCCTCCCTTTTTTTTTCTTCTCCGTTAAAGTTAAAATGCCAGGTAAAAGAATAATAAGCAAGCTTTTTTACATCTGAAAAGTTTTTTCGTGGGATAACGTAATGTTTTGCACTGAATGCATAAGTAGAAGTAACAGAAAAGAAACGTGAAAAAAGGAAGCAGCGAACAGCAATTCTATTCGAGTGTTTGAATGTAGTTTTCTTGCAATTTCTGGAAATTACATATTTGGATTTTTGTTTTGTTTTATAGGGTTATCAAATTTCTGACTTTTTGGGTTTTGAAAGTTTTTGGCTGCTTTTTCAGTTTTCCAAATTTTCCGAATTTTCCAAACTTTCCAAATTTTTCCAATTTCCCAGAAATTTTCCAAATTTCCCAAAATTTTCCAAATTTTCCAAAATTTTCCAAATTTTCAAAATTTTCAAAATTTTCAAAATTTTCAAAATTTTCAAAATTTTCCAGAATTTCGCAAATTTCCCAAAATTTTCCAAATTTTCCAGAATTTTCCAAATTTCCCAAAACTTTCCAAATTTTCCGAACTTTCCATATTCGTGAATAAAATAGACATAGAGACATTAATGATCAAGACTCCGTTCCGGAACTGGAATGGGCGAAGCAAAAAGGGACTGTGGCTCGGCGGATGCCGCCCCCCCCCCCGAGCCCACCTGCCCCCACCCACCCAACGCCGCCCGAATGTCCCCTCTGGTGTCTGACAAGTTTTACAGAAGTATAATGACTTTGAAAAAGAAGAAATTGTGGCTTTAGCTGGAATTACGCAGCCAAGGTGAAAGGGTAATTTTCATTGGCCCTTCGTATTCTCATTACAATTCGTTGGTACCTAGGGAATTTTTTTTTTTGACTGCACAATTATAGGAACTATCAAATGTGCTTTTTGCAAATTACAAATTTACATGTTTGAATATGGCTTGAACATTTCGTATTGTACACTCTCTCTATCTATTTTGAGTTTAAAAAAATGGAGAACACAAGTTTCTAATATTATAAAAAAATTGGCAAGGTTTGAAAACTTTTGGGAGTTTTTGAGTTTTCAAAAAAAAATCAAATTTTGGAAAATCGGGAGAATTCAGAAAATTGGGAAAATTTGGAAAATTTAGAAAATTTGGAAAATTCGGAAGAATCGAGAAAATCGGGAAAATTCGGAAAATGAGAGAAGGAAAATTGGGAAAATTCGCAAATTTTGGAATTCAATATCCTGAAAATTTGGAATTTTTTCGAAAATTTGAGCCTAAAAAAAACATCAGAAAATTTTCCATCACTTTTTTTTGCGCCATTAAAATGAGGTTGTCAAGAAAAAAAAATCCGCAACACTATCATGAACCATTCAGATGTTGTATAACCTGAAAACAATAGATGTTGATTCATAAAAGGCTCGCCTTAATTTTAATTTCCTCAAGACTGAAACAAGAGGAGAAAAGAGTCCTGTGTGTTAAGAATAAAAAAATTGAGGCCGGTGGTATTTGGGGCGGAACGCGAATGAACGCTGAAAGTATGATCCGGCATGGCGCTCGTATATCAACTAACGTGACTGCATATGTATGCGCACATGCATCAAGAGTTATATGTATATGCCACCCTTGTATGCAATATAGGTTATGTATGGGGGACAAAGGTGCCTGGAATACGAATGAAAGAGACCGGAAGACGTTGAAAAAAGGAGAGGGGGGGGGGGGCGGGTAGAAAAGACGAGACAAAACTTGGGAAAATTTTTGGCAATTTTAGGAAAATTTGATAAAATTGCAAAATAAAAAAATATGAAAATTCTCATTCAAAAAATTGAAAATTGAAAAAATATCCAAAATCTAAAAATTTTTTTTGAAAATTGAAAAATTTTTGCCAAAATTTTGAAACATTTTTGGAAGATTTTGAAAAATTCACGAATGTGAGTGACAGATAGAAATGGAAAAGGAACAAAATTTCCGAATTTTCAGTTATAACATTAAACAGAGATTGTCAGTGGTCAGAAATCTGGGATCAAGTGGTAAGTCCAGAAATACGTCAGACATATTGCATAATCCCCTGAGAAATTAAGCACAAGGGAGTGCATACCCAGCTAATGGACAAGTAGTTTGAGTTCACATGTAAGAGCTCGAGGCTTGCCCTATTCAGATTCCAGCCCTTCAGTTTTAACTCCCTCTACATATTCCTAGTCCTATAGTACATTATATACATGCAGTTTTTCTAAATGGAAAGGAGGGTCCTAATCAAGGTTTGAATACCGAAAAAGTGGTGAACGATCGAGTGACAATCCAAAAATGTGATTTAAAATAATTAACAAAAAAAAAATTAGAAAAAAATCGGGACTTTTTACAAAGCCCGAGATTATTCTTATTTTTTTCTCAGGATTAAGTACCCTCATTTTAATCTCAGAAGTGCTCAAATATTTTTAAAAAATTAATAGAAAATTCTTATATTTGTTGTAGAAATAAAAAAAAATATTGGAAAACGAGATGGCTGAAAAATTTCTAGTTTTAATATTCATTAGAGTACCGAATCCATTTTTCTATGGATATGCACCAAATGGGGCGAAGCAAGTGCTGTGAAAATGATGACGTAGCAGATTCATGGGCTGACGACCTACTTTAGTCTAATAGTTCTCGCGATATTTAAAGTAGAATTTAGTGGGAGGGAGGAGGAGGGGGGGCGGGGGAGAATGCGTTCCGATCGTATCTTATTATTTAATGGAGTCAAGTGTCGGGTTGAGGGCTATGGGACCACTTTAAGTTGAATCGTTTTTTCAATCGAGTTTTCACATATTTTTTTTTCATAAATTGCAATTAATTTTGGAGAATGTAAATTTAGAAAAAATAGAAAATTCTAGGTTAAAAAAATTTCCAAAAAATTCCAAAACTTTTCCAAAAAGTTTCAAAACTTTCCAAAATTTTGAAAACTTCAAAAATTCCAAAAAAATTTTACATTGAAAAAATATCAGAATTTTAGTATCCGACGGGTTTTGAAAAATTAGAAATTTTTTTTTGCAAAATTTCGAAGATTAGCAAAAAAAAATTGAACAAACCATTTTGTCGAAAAAAAAACATTGTGGACAAATAGTGGCTCATTTTCTGTTAAAACGTGCAAGGATTCCTCAGACGCTTTGTCCATGTCCTGAGGGTTTACCCTGTACACACGATGTGGCTTCATCGTCTCCAGCATAGTTTAAGGTGGTTTCGTGGCTCGGCGGGCGTTGAGAGGGGAGGGGGAGAGGAGTGGGTTGTTGAGACTTAAGTAGGCGTCATTTCGACCGCTTTCAACCCAGTGCCAGTGAAATATAAGCCGTGGCTCTCCGCACAATCTCTTAGGCCTTGAGATATTCCTAACTCCTTCCATTTCTCTTCGCTACTCATATAACTTGGTTTGAGCTCAAAAGCCACAGCCAGTCTCTCAACTGAGGAAAAAAAAGATGGCGATTAATAAAGCTCGAATTGGAAGAGGCAGTGTCTCAGTTGAAAATTGTGACCTTAATGGATTGGAAATTTTGGACGGGAAAAATTGGATCATTGTCCCATGGGAAAATTGGGACATCGGGCTATAGCAAACTCAGACACTTTGCTATGAAAGATTGAGAAGAAAAAAACTCAAAATTGTAGGGACCCTATGAATCTCCTCGAATTATCTAAAAACAAAATTTGTTTTTACAATTTCCTTTAGAGTTTTCGAGCCATAAATTAAATTGAATTTTTGCCAAGTTCATAACTGAATAATATTCTAAAATGAAAAATTGTCATAAAAAGTGAAATTGAAGAGGCACTCGGTTCATTTTTAACCCGGCAAGTCTTACCACGTTCGATGCTAACCCACCTCGGTTCATCGCTGCATTCTCGTTGGGTCTAGCACGTGCCCAGACTCTTCATAGCGATCTCGACTCGCGCGAGTGAGAGCTTCAAAGCAATTATCTACCACTGTGGCTTTCACGTACCAAAACCCAGCATTCAGCCCTACTCGTACACACAACCAGCATTGTACGTGCCTAGTCGCGTTTCACGCTCAGTCCCATGCAGAGTTTGTCTCCATATTTATGGTCAATGAATGCGGCATGGCATTTGTGATTGGGACATTTCTGTTTGTTGCAATTTGGCAATTTTGTTTTCGAATTTCTGGAAATGTCCAACCAAGCCCCCATCCTCCCACCCACCCACCCACCCACCTACACCCCCCCCACACCCACCCCCCACCCCCACACCCACCCCCACCCACGCCCACCCACACCCTCACCCCCACCCACCCACACCCACCCACACACCCACCCACACCCATCTACCCACCCACACACCCACCCACACACCCACCCACACCCACCTACCCACCCACACACACCCGCAACCATCAACATCCCCACCAACACATATACACCTACCCACACGTACGCATACACATAGACACATCCCTCCTCCCCCCCCCCCCCCCCGCGCGACGGGTCGTAGACGCCCGCCATCGTATCACAGGGGTTTCTGGAGGTTTACCCTGTGATTAGAAATACGATGAGCTGAAATGGCGAAGTCGGCCCCAGCCGCAATGGGTGGGTACTCTGATCCGTAGTATTGCCCATGAAGTAATGCCTACCAGCGGTTACGTGGGTGAATACGAATAGAGAAAGAGTGAAAAAAAAAAAAAAAACACATAGACACATCCACGTTCTTCCATAAGTGCAATTCTGATTTTAGAAGGCTGGAAAGCAACTAATTTTCTAATTCTGCGAACTGTAAACGGATTGAAGCCGTTTTTAAAGTTCGCAATTTTTTCGCTTGTCTACTTTTTCCACTAAAAAAATAACCCATTTCTCTGGGAAGCAATCAGCAGTACTACGGAATTCCAGCTTCACCTCAATCACGGCGCTGATTACAAGAATTGAATCTTACACGCATTCCGTATCGGCAATCAGCGTTACTAACCACGTACAAGTTCGCTATACGCCCGGATCAAGACCGAGTTTAATATACAGATATATTTCTCTGTAGATTTTTCTTCGGGAATTCATTGCAAAGCACTTTTTGAAATGCGGATGTGATCGGTAAATTGCAATGAGATCATTGAATTTGACGACTTACCTGATAACTATTTTTCCCAGTTTCATTTTTAAAAATATCTTCAGATTTTTATTGAATTTTTTTTCAACATTTTTGCAACATCTTTTAACATTCCCAAAATTTTTGGAGAACTTTTATTCTAGACTGTTTCCCAAATTTCCAGATTTTTTTTTTTAATTTTCGAAATTGTAATTACACGCTTCTTTATTTATAAAAAGAATAATAATAAAAATTCCGCGCTCCATATAAATTTTAATTCTAGACAGAGGGTGGGTACGGGACCCCGTTAATTAATTTTCTCACCCTTGGAGGTGATGAAATGCGGTCCAACTTTTCTTTTGTCCACCTTCTTGGGGAAAGTGGGATACGTGATAATGTCGGTTCATTTATGGCGAGTAATTTTATCTCGACTTTTTTTTTCCATGAAGCTCCGCAGCAAATAACTTTAATTAATGGGTAAATATTTGATGTCGGGACTTCACTTACTCAACGGGGTGTCCCTAGAGATAAGAACGAGGTGATAATGAGCGTTTTGATGAGAATGACTATATACACGCTCGGTAATTTGCTATGGTGTGCGTTTAGTTGAGCCATTACAGCTTTTAACATTTTCCAAAATTAAAACGCCGGTAAATCAATTTTGGGAATAGTTTCAATTTTTCAAATTTTGCAAAATTTCCAAAATTTCCCAGTCTCCGATTTTCTTTCAGGATTTTTTCTTTCCAAATTTCGATTTCCAGAGTGATGTTGATTTTCTTTCAGGCAAATTTAACTTCAAAATAAATTGATTTATTGTAAAAATTGGGTCAACTCATGAATGTAAAATGGGAAATTTACATACGTTCATTTACGGGAATGTAATTATGGCTTCCACATTTGCTTAATTTACCAAATTTTCGGGGTCCAGTTAAAATGCGTTTATTTAGTTTGAGGGCCGTTGTGCCCCAGCGGCGTTATACAAATTCCGATAATAAATTATTAACCAGAATTGGTAGTTAATAACAAAACATATGTATATCCACCCACCCCCTCACCCACCTACACACTCACCCACCCACCCACCCACCCACCCACACACCCACCCATACACCCACACACACACACACACACACACACATCCACCCACACACCCGCCCACCCACACACCCATCCACCCACACCCACCCCCAATATCTAATTTAATAGTCTGTGAAAATTTCAAAAAATTTTGAAGAATTTGGAAAATTCACCACACCCCAAAAATCGAAGTTGCAAAAAAAAAATTAAATTGATATGTGAGAAAAAATATTTTTAAATATTGGAATATTTTAAAGATTTTAAATAACGTCAATAGTTGGTGATATAGCACATGTGGGAGTATTGGCAATTTGGCCAGGTGGTCAATTTTCCAAATTACCATCCCCACACGTAGTGCAAGCATCGATTCTGCACAGATAATTTTTTACGATGCAATGCCGAATAAATACACATGACGCCAAGCCCGTCATTTTCACCCACCATTTGTGTATTTGTGGAATGAAAAATAAATTGACGCCCGAGTATTTATTATCGTTTCATCCACAATTCCAATTGACGGATCAGACGAACATCAAGTTAATTATTTTCACTGGAATGAGAGCAATTTTAACGTAATGAAATTCCTAGATTTTACAAGTTTCAGAGAAATTTAAAATTTGGGAGAATGGTTTTTTTCCATTGTTTAATTTTTTTCTCAACATTTTCTTACAATCTTCTTCAAATTTTCTTAATTTTTATTTTTTTTTCGGGCAAATTTCATTGTTGCTAATTATTAAATTTTTTTGGAATTTCTGGAAATTTTTTAAAGTTTTCCAAAAGTTTTGGAGGTTTTGAAATTTGGCGAAATTTAGAAATTTTCGAATGAAAGATTCGAAAAATTCGCAAATCTTCGAAAGGGAATGCATGTAATAAACCCATAAAATTCAGGAGCTACCGATAAAACCGTAATAACCGCAAAGTGATTATTAATTAGCCCCATGTCATCCTCCTCCCCCCCCCCCCTCCCGCCTGCATCCACTCAATTTGATATAGGACTTAATCTCGCGAAGTGTATCCTAACTTTTTTCCATTTTATTCAGCTCTTGTAATGTCAAACTACCCCGCCATTCACTCGTTCCCCATCTTCGGCATTTGCATCGTTGCATATGTAGTCTGAATAATCTACCGAAGCCCCCATATATCTACTGTTTATGCGATCTCTTTGCATTATGCTTGGATGGCTGGAAGAAAAAGCGATATGACTGTAAAATTTACAACTTTACAAAAATTCTATTCTTGAAATACGGGAGATAGTGGAAAAAAATATTGGCGTGTGTTTGTGCACTTTTTCCCCCGCTGGAAACAATATTCAATGCTGGAGACTGTTAAAACGTGCGCATAAATGCATTTCCGTCTGAAAATGTTAATTTTCGTATTTTTGCGGTGAATCGATGATTAGGGGATATGCATGCGCTTGCAAGCGCCAGCTTAAAAGCTCGATATGATGATCAAATCGGATGTTCCTCTTGGAGCCCCACAATTTTTGTCTAAAACATTTTTTTGTGACTTGGCCCTGCTGAAAGATATTTAAGCGCAATTTTTCAAATGAGACACCCTGCATATATATATATACTGCGAAGGTATCTCGATCTCCCGACACTCTCAATATTACAATCTGTCGCAACACCTCCAGATCCCGACTGACCCCCACCCCCCTCGGGAATTTCTTCATATAAAAAAAAAAACTGCGACACTCTCATCTCATCTCGTGCTCTCCAGTGACCTTCAATTTACATTAATAATGCAACTTGTCTTGCCCCTGGCGCTGGTACTTTGTTCACCTATCTCTGGAATCTACCGGGAGTCTTCCTAATTAATTGCTTCCATGGGATAAAGTGCAGCCGGACTCAACAACGAACTGGGAATTTAAATAGCACGAACACGAGTGGCAGCCTTCTTTTCTTTATCGCACTACCATTTCTCGGAGACTTTTTTCCCCATTTTTTGTTTTCCATTTTATCTTACCCGGATTCCTTTTTTTTCGGCACTCGTTTGCGCGCTCTTTCGCTGCTGGATTCATTTCTGGAGAGGTGGTAAGTGGCAATGGGAGGTGGGGGCGGGGGGAGGAGCGGATGGGATGGAAAAGAGGGGGAGGGGGGAGGGGGCTTCGGAATATTTTTGAAATTTCTGGGGTCTACAATTTTCCGGTTTTTATGAGCTGTAAAATGCGTAGGGGAAGATGTGGCATAATGGGACACCGTTCTATTATGGGCCACAATACTATTATGGCCAAGTGCCGTATTACGGGCCGCTGTCCCATAATGGTTCGCCGCACATTATAGTCAGTTGTCCCATTATAACCCACTGTCCCATTATAACTAACTGTCCCATTATAACTAACTGTCCCATTATAACTAACTGTCCCATTATGACCAACTATCCCATTATGACCAACTGTCACATTATGACCAACTGTCACATTATGACCAACTGTCCCATTATGACCAACTGTCCCATTATGACCAACTGTCCCATTACGGCCAACTGTCCCATTATGACCAACTGTCCCATTATGCCCAACTGCCCCATTATGCCCAACTGCCCCATTATGCCCAACTGTCCCATTATGGCCAACTGTCCCATTATGGCCAACTATCCCATTATGACCAACTGTCCCATTATGACCAACTGCCCCATTATGACCAACTGTCACATTATGACCAACTGTCACATTATGACCAACTGTCACATTATGACCAACTGTCCCATTATGACCAACTGTCCCATTATGACCAACTGTCCCATTATGACCAACTGCCCCATTATCACCAACTATCCCATTATGACCAACTGTCCCATTATGACCAACTGTCCCATTATGACCAACTGCCCCATTATGACCAACTGTCCCATTATGTCCAATGGTTCAATTATGACCAATTTGCCAGTTTTCCAAATGTGCGAATGTTCCAATCTTCCAAAATTGCAGTTGTTATAATTTTTTTTCAAGTTCGGTAAATTTTGCAATTTTTGCAATTTTGAGAAATCTCCAGAACTTAGGAAAAAAAATTTCATTGGTTGGGCTTCGGACGATTGATTTCTTGTGTATACATGTTCATGAAAAATTCCGGCTTCATTCCAAAATCCTGAGCTTCCCAAGTGGTCCAGCCGAGCTTTGATATTGTTGATCGGGGGAGCTGGATTCCTTGGCAGAATATCAAAATTCGGAGAGGTACAGTTGTACCCTCTGCATCAACTCGCCCAATGGCCTGATTATGACGGGGCCATACTTCTACTTATTTTTCTTTGGATATTTTCCAATATGCGAAACGATTATTCGCTGTGAACTAAGATAAGACAATACATGAGAGTAAATTCATGAGAAAAAATTAAACCGGTTCAAGTTTGCAAGGTTTTCTAATTTCATAATATTCCAAAAAAATTCAGAACTTCATGAAATTTTATCAAATTTCATAACTTCATAAAATTTCGTAGGCTTCTGCAATTTTATAGTTTTGTGAAATCTCACAATTTCATGGAATTTCATAAAATTTCATAGTTTCATGAAAAATAATGAGTGTTCATAGCTTTATGAAATCTCACAATTTCATGGAATTTCATGAAATTTCATACTTTGAGGAAAATTCCTAAGATTGCATAGCTTCATGAAATTTCACAATCTCATGGAATTTCATGAAATTTCATAGTTTCAGAAAAGTTCATAAGAGTTCATAGCTTCCTGAAATCTCACAATTTCATGGAATTTCATAAAATTTCATAACTTCATGAAATTTCTCAGTCTCCTGAAATTTCATAGTTTCATGAAATCTCATAATTTCATAACATTTCATAAAATTTCATAACTGTATGAAATTTCACAGGCTCCTGAATTTTCATAGTTTCATGCAATCTCACAATTTCATAAAATTTCATAATTTCATAAAAATGCATACGAGTTCATAGCTCAATGAAATTTCACACTTTCATAAGAGTTCATACAATTTCATGACATTGCACTTAAACCTAATTTATTTTTCTCTGATTTGATGATCGACTCGGCCAATTGGAGAGTGGAGTATTTCGATCGACGCGGGCCATTTGGCCAAGGGGACATTCACGATTGGTCCACGAACATCAACATCGAGAGCAGTGGGGGCTGAAGCTACCCCCACGAATATTCTACCATGGAGCTATTGCATGAGATTAATACGCTCGAGTGCCTAGATTAGAAAGCGTTCGGGACCACTTCACCCAAGTCTCGGTTTATTAACGAGATCCACACGCTCGACGGGGATTTAAATCGTCCAAAGCCACGAAAATAAATAAAAAAACACCTTGGTCGTTATCGGTCTGATATAGTTCTCGGGAAATTGAGGAAATCTACGAAAATTCAGCAACCAAGTGGGCAATCTCATCTGATAAATTCTAGGAAACTTAAAAATTTCAGAAATTCAAAAATTTAAAAATGTCAAAAATGAAAAATTTTCTAAAAAAAGAATTTCAAAAAAAAAACATATATGGAAAAATCAAAATTTTGAAAATGGATAATAGAGTAAAAGTTTTGGTGGAATGATTTTTCAAAATACTTTGTGTTGACTAATTCAACGTGTACATAGATCAATACTGCTGTCAACACATTTACTTTTCCCATTTGAACAATCTTTTTATACCTCTCGTATCAATAAACAATCCCCCAGATTTCGTTTCATCCCATCGTCCAAATAACCCATACGCCATAAAACGATGGATGTGCGGATGCTGCGCGTCATTCCAGTCTCTCGCCAGTCGTAACACCACATTGAGTACCCATTCTCCTATATTTACTCGCTACGAAATATGTGTCACACAAACACACTTGTTTGTATAAATCCCATCATTTCAGGACAATTTTGGAAATATCGAAAATATATAAAAAATTTTGGCAATTTTTTTGAAATTATAAGAATTTTGATTTTTTTTTTGGAAAATTTTCACAATTTCAAACTTTTTGAAAAATTTGAAACTTTTCGGGAATTTCCGAAATTTCAAATTTAAAAAAAAAATTTCCAAATTTGAAACTTTTCGAAAATTTGGGAAAATTTTGGAAACATTTCAAAAATTTGGGAAAATTTTGAAAACATTTCAAAAAGTTTTGGAAAACTTTTTGGAAAATTTGGAAAAAATTTTGAAAATTTATGACGTCATGGAACCTTTGAAAATCTCAAAATTCTTAGCAATACTCCCTCTTCACTCTTCCCAAAAAAAAACCGTGACAAACACACTTGTTTATACAACTCCACTCCACGAAGATAGTTCATGCCTGCAAACGATTCCGGTTTATGGACCGCAATCAAAGATGTCTGCAAAATGGGATAAATCTTGTCTAGTCATAACTTTACGAAAGCACTTCCGCGAAAGCTTTCACGCAAAATAAAACGACAAATAGAAACTTAAATGTTTGTACATAATCGTCCATTGCAAATTCTGCACATATGGTTTTATACACATTAAAAAAAAAAAAAAAAAAAATCTCGACAATTTTCAAATTTTTGAACAAAGTCAAATTTCGAAAATCTTGAAAACTCCCCACCATCCATTATATATATCTATATATATACATCACTATAGTCTTTTCACTTGACCGCTCACATCCTCTGCACCATTCGTGATACAGCATCCATTTTAATCCGCAATTTCTTGGTCCACAATTCTGATTTCAAAGAGAAACACTCGCCACAGAAGTTACCTCGCCCATCCGCTAATGGAAATTGAGCTAACATTTCGGTCTAGCGGTCCGGAAGAATTTCGAATTAGCTTCCGCAGTTGTATCTACTCGGAGAATATCTTATCGCTGTAATTCAAGCAATAATTAATAATTGTTGAGCTCAGTTTAGATCATTCTGAAACAAGGACGTTCCAGCATTTATTCATATGAAGAGGAAAGCGGGGTATTATGGGACAGTCGAAAAATGTTGCGAATTTGGAAAATTGGATCAATTCGAAATTTTTTTATAATTCTCAGAAAAAAAAAAAATTCGAAAGCTCAAACCCGTGAAAAGCTGAAAAACTTTGAGTGAAAAAATTATGAAATTTTTTTTGATAATTAAACAAGCGGTGTTAATAACAATTTGATGCATAATGAGCAACTTTAGTAATGAGGAGATCATAACAAAATGAAGATGAAGCACTCATAATTTTCGCATGCTCAAATTCGCCCGGATGAGGTCATTCAGCTGAATATTCCAAAGTTCTTCATCCCTAAAACTTTGTGATATGACGGCATTCCACAAAGCATTGAAATTTCTCTGTGGTTCACAAAGCCCCACAAAGGGCTCTCATGTTGAACGAAAATCGCTGTTTCAAAGAGGTAAAATAAAAAATTCATTTTTCGGGTGTTTTACAATGAAAATCGGGAAATTACATCCACTTTTCGTACTTTGCACAGTACATTCACATGCACATTAATCTACGTACTTTTCGTCAAAACAATTTTTTTCAGAATTTTAGCTTTTCTCAAATTTTCTGAATGTTTCAGATTTTTTAAGTTTACCCAATTTTCCAACTTTTTCGAATTTTCCCAATTTTCCAACTTTTCCGATTTTTCCAACTTTTCCGAATTTTCCTAATTTTTTAATTTTTCCGAATTTTCCGAATTTTCCCCACTTGGAAAATTTTCCCCATTTTCCGTAATTTTTCAAGTTTTCCCAGTTTTCCAAATTTGTCAAATTTTGCCCATTTTCCAATTTTCCAAGTTTTCCCAATTTTCCGAACCTTCCAAATTTTCCCCATTTTCCAATTTTCCGAATTTTTTCAAGTTTTCCACATTTCACCTGTTCCACTCGATAATTGCATTATTTTACACTCGTTCACCGTTAATTGACCTAGAAGTTTCATCAAGAAACTTCCGAGGGATAACTCAGAAGCGCTTTACATTTTAATACCAGTGAAACCCTATTTCTTCTACATCGCTTGGATCCTTTAATACTTTACGTGCATAGATTACGACGTTTCCCCAGAAAAGATCGCTCAGATGCCAAGAGAAGCGGGAAAATTGTTGTTTGAGTGAGCAGGATTTATTCGCATAATTTTTCTCCATTTTCTCGACTGAGCTAAATTCGAGAATTACAGCCCTTTTAAAATCCTTATAATGGTGAAACGATTCCCGCCGACATAACTTGAGATCTTATTCTGCATGTGAATTTTTATAGATGGACTCTGCCTCGGATTTCCCTGGCATATTTCCAATGTTTTTGGAAAATTTCCAGGAATTTTTTCAAATTTTCTATAATTTCCTGATTTTCCTGAAAATTTATAAATTTTTTTAAAAAGTCTCTAATTATTTATAAAATTTTGTGAAACCATTCCGAAAATTTTCCACACATTTCTGGTATTTATAAACTTTCTTCAAACTTTGTTAATCCTTGGAAAAATTTTCCGACATTTTTTCCGAAATTTCCCAAATTTTGGGGAAATTTTTAAGGGAAAGAATACTCAAAAGAAAATGCGAATGGAGAAATATTTTTTATGTACTCTAATATTCACTAAAACCCGTACTTGCGAGAATCAATAAAATAAATCCGATGTTCACATGGAATTCCATCCGTCTTTTCGTCTTATCATCGCTTAAAATCGCAGATTTTGAAGCTGAAGAATATCCGCACTTTGACCTCATTTGAATAAGCCAATAAATCTTGAATGAAAGTAGACATCGCGTAGAAGAACCATAAATTCAGTTTTGGCTCGAAAGTCAATGTATGTTCCTCAAAATTATAACTCTCGAAATATAACCATTCGAAATCCTTGTTCCTTTTCAAGTTTTAAAATTCTGAAAATTTCAGAAATTTGAAATTAAAAAAAAAATTTCAATTCAAATTTCAGAACTTCCCTAAAAAGCACAAAATTACTTTTTTAAAAAAATTGATAATTTTTTTAAATGTGCTGCAAACTTTTTTTATCATATTATTAACACCCTCCAATCGCGTTTTTGTCCCGAATTTCTAATTAAAGTGCATTAGATCCTTAATCCTCGAAATCCGTGACTTAACGTCGACACGCAATTTGCGGTTGTCACGCGCAAAGTGGACACACAGAACCCGTCACTAAATGGCATTAGCCGCTCCCCCCCCCCCACCCACCACCGCCCACTATCGTACGAGCGCTTCTATGGCGTAAAGGGCAAACATTACGATCTATCGATCCTGTAGGGGACTGGAGCACTGTGCTAACGCACGCAACGATGAATACATCTGTGGTGGGTGGGCGGGTGGATTGCGGGGGGGGGGCACGCATATTTAACAATACGGACGCTTATTCCGTCGTTATGGGCCCCTGGGAAACCACGGCACAGGTGGGCGTCGTTTTGTCACGCTATAACGCGGTTCTCTTTAGTCACCCCCTCCCACTAACCCACCCACTCACCACCCCTTTAGATGATTTCGCCAGGGAAATTTTTGGACTACTTCGAATTTCGTTTTTGCTCCTTCGCACTCATTAAATTGTGTTTTATTTTCTATTTTGCCAAATTCTTTTTCGTTTTTCAAAATTCTCTGATTTGAGGTTTTTGAAAATTTTCTATGCAATAATGTGAATGATTTTTGATCGGGCGTTCTTTGCCCGCTAATATTGACAGGGATTCGCTTGTGGTTCGATTTTCCCCTAATATTCCCATAACGGGATGCCCGGCGACATTGCCATTGAACTTTATTACGTGGCAATTTTGCTGGTACCGGGGCGGGGGGGGGGGGGGGGGAGAAATTGAGGGGAAAATGTGGAAATGGGTTTCGGGTTTTTCGGGGCCATATGAGGTGGGCAAATTGGATGAGAGCCTTGGAAATTTAACCCAGTCAAATATCGGTAAATCTCAAATAGGAGGGAGCGGGGAGAGGGGGAGGGGGAATGTGAGAAAGCTTTCAAAATCCTGTTAAGCGTGTCTGATACTTTAGATGAACGCGGTAATGCATAGCTCTCGCACAACCTATTATAACACTCACCCGAAGATTATAGTTGGGCATTTGAAAATCGTAAATATTTTGAAATTTCGAAAATTTTGTACTTTTGAAAATTTTAACATTTTTAAGTTTTTGAGATTTTGGAATTTTGAAAATTCGGAAAATTCTGAGAATTTTGAGAATTTGGAAATTTTGGAAATTTTGAAAATTTTGAAAATTTTGAAAATTCTGGAATTTGGAAATCTTTGAACCATTGAAATTTTGAGATTTTCAAATTTTAAAATTTTGTAATTTTCAAAGGATCAGTGAAAAATTTTCAAAAGTATTTAAAATTCTAAACATTTCAAATCGTTGAACTCAAAAATTTGCAAAATCTTCCGAAAAATGTCCTACCTTCTGCAATTATCCCTGAAAAATTTAAATTGAAGGCTAAGCGAGGGTCGCTTGAGCCTACCCAAAAAAGAAGGTTCCCGCTAAATGAATCTGGCAGTGGAAAGGTGTACACGTTAATTACAAAGGTGGTCACTGATGACGAGGGTGTCCAAAAAAAAAAAGGCGAAAAGCCATAGGACAAGGGAAAACAAATGGAAGAAAACCCGGCGAAAAAAAAGGAAAAAGAATGGACTGCAGAAAAAGGTCAGGTATGTCTGGCTAGAATGAAATCACTATGGTGCTACCATCTCGCCTGATAACCGGACATACTCTAAAAAGACCTCTCGCAAGTTACTTTCACCCCGTGCTCGTTTGCATATCATTCGCCGGGCTCCATGAATATGCATACCCTTGTATATTTTCAACGAGTTCTGGTACACGGTGGCGATTAACGACTGCCTGGCAACTATTATATAGCCCTAATCAACGAAAATTCATGTTCAATGGATGCTTTCAAACATAATCAAGTACTCACTGTAATTCCCACGGAGCAAAATAAAAAAATTGCAAATTCCAGATTGATTGTTCATGGAATAAACCTGACTCCCACTTCTATCACATAGCAATCACTTTTCATTACAAGACAATTTCCCGGCTGCCTTATTTTTTCCGGAAAATGAAGAATCTCCCACGTCAAAGAGCATCATTGGCCATAATTGAATCCACTTCTTTGATAACATGTAGGATCGATACCAACACTATGATAGAGCTTCAATGATGACCGGCGCAGGAAAAAAAAAATGAGCAAGAGGAAAATGTCGATCTACCCTGACACCTCCGGCTAGTGCCAGCTGCCACTCATTGCTACCAATCAATAATTATGACAGTCGATCGATCAGACAACTGGTAGCAGATGGGGTACAAAGTTGCCACAAGCCAAACGTTCTTTTCGCATCGTTAACTAATCCGTTGGCTCACTATAGACTGGGCTAACTGACAAACATAATTGATAAACGACGCTATTGACGGATGAAGGGATCAGCTTGGCCTCTATGAATTTTCCGTGCGACAACAAATTTTTTAAATGGCTGAATGTCTTTTTGGCGATATTTGTTGTTGGTATGACTTGCTGATGGGGGACAGTTGTTGATTTGCCCTCGAATTCGGAAGGTCAATTTTGATCACATTTCAAGGTATCTCCAATAATTTCAGAGGATTTTGAAAGAGTGGTCTGTAGATTACACATAGTGTATATCTGTATATAGTGAAAGATTTGTCAAGGGTATATCACGATCGATGCATCTTCAGGCACTCTGCATCTGATTAGGACAACCACCCACCCACCCACTCACTCACTCAGCCAGCCAAACTCACTCACTCACTCACCCACCCACCTACCCACCCACCTACCCACCCACCTATCCACCCACTCACCCACCCACCCACCTACCCACCCACCCACCCACCCACTCACCTACCCAACCCACCCACACACCCACCCACCCACCCACCCACTCACCTACCCAACCCACCCACTCACCCACCCACCCAACCACCCACTCACCCACCCACCCACTCATCCATTCACCCACACACACGCATATACACATCTTCATGTGTGGGGGGGTTGGACGGGAACCTAACCCGACGCAGGGGGAGGGGGAGGGGGTCCATCAGAGGCGCCCGCCACCTCCGCACAAGGGTTTCTGGAGGATCACCCTGTGTTTAGAAATACGATGGACTGAACGGCGACTCTCGGCCCCAGCCGGATGGGTGTCCACTATGCCCTATCGAAGAATTCCTGAAGAGCAGCTACGGTAGAGAGTACAAACGAGAGGGACGGAGGGAATTTTTTCTGACCATTACCAAATCGACGCGCCACGTAGAACAAACTGATAACGTCACTGGCAGCCTCTTGGGTACATCACGATACGGCACAAAATGAAGAGTAAATTTTCCCCCAGTTCCTCAGTTTCAACTAGGGAGTGGAGTTCTGTGTCTTTTAGATTAGTTGGAAAATTGGTTTATCGAGTGGGCGTCAACGAATTGAGTTGAAAGTGAACTCGGATGGCGCGAGATAGATAACATTAAACTTCTAAAACTGGGATGTCCACGCCTAAATGTATTTCCAAAAGTTTGTTCAGTCGTTGTGATTATTTGCCACCTTGGAGGGATGAATGAAATACTTTTTGAATGAGTACTTAAGAAGATCGAAAATTTTTCTGGACTCAATCTCTGGAGAACTTGGAAAGTTTGGGAACTAAAAATAAAACAAAATTAGAGATGGTAAATTCCATAATTTAAAAAATTGGAAGCAAACATACACACAGAGGCCGTAATTTTTTTTAAATTAACAAAGTAACGAATTTTAGTACAGCGTTGGAATTAACTTAAAGCTAGCAGAGTAAATTCTAACGAAAAGTCGCGGGCAATTTTTTTTTAATATGCAAAAAATCCTCCAAGATTAGCAGTATTTTCATTAAAAAATATGTTAAATTTGCTTCGCGCATTTATTCTAATTAAAATAGCCTCAAGCCTATTCTTTACAAAAATAATACTGTGCTAAAGCCGGGAAACACTGAGGTAATGAGTAGGGCTGGAACAACGCGATATATCCCGGGAATTGTGCGATATGTTTGATATTTATTGAAAAAAATTAAGATAATAGATTTCCCACTTTTCACCGGATTCATTCATTCCAAGGACTCGGTATTTCATAATAATGAGAATCGTGAGGGTACGTGGCTCCAAGGTACGGTGAAAAAAAAATTAATTAACGGAATGACGCAAACGTATTGTTTGAGAGATAATGAAATCTTGGAAATAATTGTCTCGTGGAAAAACCGAGGTATGTTATGAGTCTGTTCGGAATTTGAGGAATTTGTGAGAGTTGAAAATTTAGAAAATTAGAAATTGCGGAAAATTTGACAAATTGAGAATCTGAAAAAATGATGGAACCTTAAACTTTGGAAACGCTAAAATTTCAAACTCTCAAAAAGTTTTAAATTTAAAAATTTCATAATTTTTGCACACACACACACACACACACATACACACACGGGTCGGGACTTCGTCATTATATAGCACAGAGGTTTCCGGAGCGTTACCCTGTGTCTAGAAGTACGATGTCCTAAATGGTGAAAGTCGGCCCCAGCCGGATGGGTGTCCAGTATGCCCTATCGAAAAGCAGCTCAAGAGCAGAAAAAGAGAGATAAACAGAGGAAAAAAAATACACACACACATCCAAAAATTGCTTGCGTATTGCCTGAAAGCGAAGCACTCTGATAAAAAACTTTGCTAAAATAAATAAGAGACGGATAAGATCCTCTACCTTGGAAGCAATGAACTTTGCCGTCAGGATTAGCCCTTTTTCAATTACGATCTAGATCTACTTTGTCGCAGACTCTTGAACTCAGACTTGTGTCGATGAGTCTCTCACTCAAGTGGAAGATAGTATTGCAGAGGGGAAAAGCTCTTCTGCTTCATCTCACTTTTGCCCCCCACTACCATGACACGCGCGGTTACGCTATAGTCAACTCATTTCCGGGGAGAGTGCCTCGGGTACGATCAATCCAACCCGGAGTTGACTCTTTTCTATATGTATATACGTTCCACGAAGATCTTGAAACGCGTTTACTACTTTCCGAGACATGGTTGATCCTCGACTACCCCCCGCCCGCCCCCTCCCCCCACCACTGTCACGACAGCCCAACGAACTTCCTTATTGTTTTAACCTCTCAGTCATTGGAAATTCCACCCACCGATTCGACCATCCGCTTCAATTTATCAGAGCAATAATCCGAGAAGTCACATAGTTTTTTTTCCTTTTGCCGAGGATATAATTTGCTTCAATTGTGGAGATTTGTTAGCTTTGGTAAATCAGGTGTTGCTTCAGTGAAGTTGGATAGGAAGCTTTGATGGACCGAAGGGGAGGCTTTGAACCTGGGATGAGTCGAGACCTGAGCCCAGCCTATCTCTAGTAGCTTTACCCAAACCTGCTATGAATCTGGCCGAGCCTAGAAGACACATGACATGGACCTAGAATGAGCTTAGGCATAGCCTGGCCTGAAGATAATTCCAAGATGAGCTTAACTTGAGCCTCATCTGAGTGTAATCATCTTGAACTCAAGTCGGGATCACTACTGGGACTAGAATAGAGTTGAAATTATCCGACAAGTGTCAACGAAAAATCCCCTGAGTATCCAAAATTCTAACCAGATACTTCGACAAAGGCATCGTTTTCTAGTTAGAGTGCACACATCAAGCGGCTCTTCCGCTCAAATTCCCATTCCCCAGTCCGCTAAGCCCCCCTTTGCTCTTTAATGAAGGCAAAACGTCAAAGTATTTATTCATTTTTTCATCTTGAATATTGCGAATATTTTTGTATGCGAAATAACATTTTCCGGTGAATTTCCTGCTTCAAGGGCTACCATTGTGAGGCCCTGAAAGGGTGTTTGTTAAATTTGTTTTTTAATAAGAGGTTTAGGGATCCAACAAAAGTTGGGCATATATATACATGTGTGGGTGGGATGGGTGGGAGTGTGTGTGTGTGTGTGTGACTGTGTGGGTGGGTGAGTGGGTGGGTGAGTGGGTGGGTGGGTGGGTGCGTGGGTAGGTGGGTGGGTGAGTAGGTGGGAGTGTGGGGATGTGTGGGTGAGTGGGTGGGAGTTTGTGGGTGGGTGGAAAGTGTGGGTGTGTGGGTGGTTGGGAATGAGTGGGTGGGTGGGTGGGAATGAGTGGGTGGGTGGGTGGGTGGTAGTGGGTGTTTATACAAGTTTGTACGTTAATACGCACGCGTCTATATTTGTGTGTGTGTGTGTGTGTATAATCACCCTATATTCAACTTCTCATGTTACAACATCCCACTGCTTATCCAATAATTCTCTCTTTTTTTTTGTATTATTTCATTTCGATGGGTTTATTTATCGGAGTTCAAGTAGACGAAAATTGAGAATTTGTTGGTATAGTATGTGTATCCGGAATCGTTTTATGGTGCCTTCGATTTCCCGAAGGTAGTGTACAATCGTATCATAAATATTCCAGTTGAATCGTTATGCTCCTCTCAATACTCGATATTTATACATTCTCATCGGCTTTTACTGTATAGTTATAAACTGTGTGGCCTATAAGGCACTGCGGTTGATGTATGGTAGTACATGGCATATTGTCATTTAAATACGGAAAATGGGTTTTTCAATATATGGGTGTGTGTTGGTTTATTCAGCTGTACACTTTTGATGGCTTTATCATGGGCTCACTGAAATTCATAATAAATATATTTTTTTTAATTGCTTTTTGGGATTGATGAGACAACGGTGTTATATGATATTTGATGAATACATCACCTATACATATGTATACATAGGGAAATTGATGAAAAAGGTACGAAAAGTGATGAACAGTAAACGAAAAATTTTGGAAATTTTGCGAAAAAAATTGGGAAAATGGGGTAATATTGTGGAAAATCTGGGGAAACTTCGCACAAAATGGAGCGTAACATTCAGTTGAAGGATACAAACGTTGCACTGAGGAGGAGAAGCTGAACAATTTATCACTTTCCACCATTTTCCCCACTTTTTGTTTTCCTCAATTCGCTCATTTCCTCTTAATACCTCTAAACTGTACACAGTTGACTTGGAGACTAAGTGGATAAAGCTGAATATATTCGACGTTAATCGTCCGAATAACTCCGCCATTGTTGAAACGTGAAGATTAATAGCTACTAGTATATATAGCTGATACCTGACGCACTCCAAGTCCAATTAAAATCGAATTTTTTGCTCCTTTCGCTCAGCGTTTTCATCAAATAAAATAGGGGGAAAAAAATTCACGAAACATTTCTCGACTCGAATATTCGCACAAGTGAAATTAATGTGCGGCACATTCTGTAATCAACTCGTACACGACTTCAAAGCAATTCATCAGGTAAATTATGGGAGCATTTTATTTCATTTCTAAAGCTAGCTCATATCCTCATGCAAATTTATGCGTTTATATATTTTATTGAGCCGTACTCATTCTTCACTCGATGGTTCAATTTTTTTAGATTTTTTTTTGTGACGGTACATACTCATCAAAATTTCTGCCCTACCCAGGTGGGAATTGACCATGCGATGAAGCTTGATCAAAGCTTGGACGAGGCTTGACTAAGCTTCGCCAAAGCTGTGTTTTAAAGCCTCGATCAATCTGTGCAGAACATGCGAATGTAACACCAATCCCAGCTTAGAGAATAAGCTTCATCCTAGCTTGGTTACATAGGTTAATACAAGCTTCGAACTTTATCTTCATTCAAGCTTCGGACTTTATCCTGGTACAAGCCTCGAAATTCATTTTCGTCCAAGTTCCAAAGTTCCTCGTGGTCGAAGCATCGAAATTAATCTTGGTCCAAGCTACAAAATTTATCTTGGTTCAAACTTCGAAGATAGGAACATTGAGGTTGGACCAAGCTTAGTTGACCATTCGTTTCCAAGCTTGGGTTTAGGTGGTGCAGCAATCCTGGATTTATATATGAATCCAATATTAAGCAGAGTTTCGCTGAAGCCGGTAAATCGAAACTAGGAAAAATATGCTTCAATCCAGCTTAGTTCAACCTTAGTTCAGAAGCTTGGGTTTAGATGGTATGAGCAATCCGGGATTCATGCTTGTTAGAGCTAAGATTGAAAGCTAACAAAGCTGAGCTTGGACCAAGCTTAGCACAACATGGTGTCTGAAGCTTGGGTTTGGATGATTCTAGTAAGCTTGGATGTATGTATGTATCCAATATTGGATGTAGATTGGATTCTGCCTGTGGACCAACGCTAGGGACGCTAAGATTGAGCCAAGCTTGGCACAAGCTGGACCAACAAAGCTTGGATATCTTTGATATAACTAAGTTTGGTTTGATCTAGGCTTAGACATGGGGTGAAGCTATGTCGAAGCTATCAAGCCCAAGAACTGTGAGGACTGGCCTGACCCTAGCTTGTCTCCAGCTTGGACCTAGCCTCGGCGCAGGCTCAGGCTACATTATACACCACAATCAGCTTCATTTCTTTTGACTGCTCTCAATTTGCGGGCATTTATTACTTCAAAATGAGGAAAAGAGCAACGTGAAATTTTTATCAGCCCATCAAAATTATGAGTCTCAGCTCATGATGCACTGCAATTCTCTAATGAATAGATGAACAATACTCCTTCACAACGCGAGAAATGAAATTTTTATCCCCTCACTTCTCCTTTATTCTTCTCATCTCATTCTCGGCGACGAGAAATGACTAACTTTCCCCCGGTTGTATATAAATTTTTTTCATATTTCCTCATTGTCTGTTTGATGGATAAAATTGAGGAAAAGAAGATGGAGTCCCAGTTTTGCCCATTCATAAAGTCCACATAACAACATCAATACCAGATAGGTGGGATATATAGACAGGCAAAACGGTGGAGTTGAGGAAAAATGGTGAGAGAGCTTTTGTGAATGCCTAGGGTCCAGGGCACAAAAGGCTTTGCACAAATTTCATCTGCAAATTGAGACCGTTGAAAAAGTACACATAATAAAGGTCTTCTGTGCTCGTTTTAGGGATTGTTCTCTCTGTTTCCGTCATTAAAATATTCAACTCGACGTTTCATTTTTTTTTCTCTGGTTAAGGGTGGAGTGGAAATGTTCCCAATAATTTCAATTTTTTTTTTGCTTCAAAAAGTTAAAAAAAAAAATTCAAATTTCAAAAATTAAACAATTTTTTTTTAAATTTCAAAAATTTCAATTTTTTTGTTAAACTTCAAAAATTTCAATTTTTTTTTTTAATTGCGAACATTTGAAATTTTTTTTTCAAATTTCAAAAATTTCAATTTTTTTTTTTAATTTGAAAATCTTTTAAAACTTCGACAAATTTCAAAAATTTCAAAAATTTTAAAAATTTCAAAAATTTCAAAAATTTCAAAAATTTCAAAAATTTCAAAAATTTCAAAAATTTCAAAAATTTCAAAAATTTCAAAAATTTCAAAAATTTCAAAAATTTCAAAAATTTCAAAAATTTCAAAAATTTCAAAAATTTCAAAAATTTCAAAAATTTCAAAAATTTCAAAAATTTCAAAAATTTCAAAAATTTCAAAAATTTCAAAAATTTCAAAAATTTCAAAAATTTTAAAAATTTCAAAAATTTCAAAAATTTCAAAAATTTCAAAAATTTCAAAAATTTCGAAAAATTTCAAAAATTTCAAAAATTTCAAAAATTTCAAAAATTTTAAAAATTTCAAAAATTTCAAAAATTTCAAAAATTTCAAAAATTTTAAAAATTTCAAAAATTTCAAAAATTTCAAAAATTTCAAAAATTTCAAAAATTTCAAAAATTTCAGAAATTTCAAAAATTTTAAAAATTTCAAAAAAATTCAAAGCCTTCAATTTTCTTGAAATTTCACCTAGTCTTGAGGGATCGCTCAGTTTTTATTGGTGCCAAGTTACAAACACTCCCATCAGTAGGGGCTCGCCTTCCTTTTCCACATCCGGTTTGAGCCACCTTTTACGACTCAAGTGGGTGGGTGGGGGGTTGCTTGACCGATCGCAGATTTTCCATTTACGACATCGTAAAGCGTCGGCCTTCACTGACCGGAAGCTCTGTTAAAGAGGTAATATTTCTCAAACGATACCGGATATCTAGTAGCCATTGGCGAAGTGCCTCCGGTGTTGTATGTTTGAAATTTGAAGTCTAAAGTTACTGGGGAAAAAAATGTTGGGATGTAAAAAAGATTAATGAAAAAAAGAGAGACACACACAAACACACACACATCGTTCTTATCGATACTAAATAAATTTTCATAATTCACAAAAACTACAAAGTTCTACAAATTATGGATAAGCTTTGCAATTTCAGAAATTTTGCACATTTAAAACGAGTTGTGAGCTCCATAACTTGTACACAGTATTCATGTCGAAATTGATGAATAGTGGAAGGATTAATATCGACTGAATTGGCGTAGCGTGTGATACTATAATGGCCCGTTGAAACCGTCGAAACGCTGAAAACATTATATAATAGCTCGTAATTCGATATAACTATCATAGAGTCGGCAAAAAAAAAAATTGAGAAAGGGACGCGTAAAACGAGAGGGATCAATTTGAGAGTGAGCGCTTACCCCAAAAAATCGGGACGAGCCTTTTTGCTCTTTTCGGCATTCTGGATTTTTTTTTCAAAATACTTCAATAATTATCAAATTTCAAAAAAATCAAAAAAAATTTCCAATAAAATTTCAATTTTTTTTTAAATTTTTTGAAATATTAAAAATTCTGAGATTATCGATATCCGCAAAAATCGATTGGTTTTATTCCCCAGGAAAAAAAGTAAAAATGAAAGGTAAAAGGAAACGTGAAAGTCATAACCATAAATAACGAAAGGTGGTAATTTAATTCGATGGTGTGACGCGGAAATAAATTTGTGTTCCTGAATCGTCGTAGCGTGAATCCTGAGGGTTTGGTCCTGCATCGGAATGAGCCACGTAGACCCAGGATATTGGAGAGCCCTAGGGTAGAAGCTTGTGTTGAAAAGAGATGGAAATAGTGAGAAAGACATAAAATGAGGCGACTGAAAAAAAAGTCTACGGAAATCGTGATTGAGCTTCAATGTGTTACTCACGCCTCAATTCCCGAGGAATTTCGATTTAATTCCACAAATTTCAATATCAAGAATTAGGAAAAAAAATGTTTCTGAAATTTTATAAATATAATATATTTTCATGCTTCTTTGAAAATCGCACACCCACCCACCCACCCTGCCCCACCCACCCACCCTGCCCCACCCAGCCACCCCACCCACCCACCCTGCCCCACCCAGCCACCCCACCCCACTCAGGCACCCCACCCCACTCAGGCACCCCACTCAGCCACCCTACCTCACCCATCCAGACCACCCACCCACCCACCCTACCTACCCACCCACCCTACCTACCCACGCACCCACCCAACCACCCCCCCCCCCACCCTACCCACCCTACCCACCCTGCCCACCCACCCTACCCACACTGCCCACCCACCCTACCCATCCTACCCACCCACCCTACCCACCCTACCCACCCTACCCACCCTACCCACCCACCCTACCCACCCTACCCACTCACCCTACCCACCCTACCCACCCACCCTACCCACCCTACCCACCCACCCACCCACCCACCCTACCCCACCCTACCCCACCCTACCCCACCCTACCCCACCCTACCCCACCCTACCAACCCACCCATCCAGATCCACATACATACAGGACCCTTATAAAAAACACACACGCACGTGCGCCAGCGCATCTTCATCAGAATAAGCCCCTCTATCGAAAATTAAAAAATTTCTCTTATTATCTGCCCAACAAAAATCAACCTAAAAAACTGGAACAATCCTCGGCCATTATCTCGGCGATTCCCCACTGATAACGCTAACTCAGGATTTCTCCGGATTACCCTCATCCTGAAAATGACTTGCAGAATATTAAAAAAAAAATTGGCGGAGAGGGGAAGCCATAAAAACGCGTGTGCAAGAAAAAATTGTGCAATAAAAAGGGAGTGAAAAATTTAAGGAATTATCTCTTACACAGCCGAACGGTCTAACCGTACAGTTTCATAAGGCCAGTATGAGCGCCATAACGCTCCATAAAGTTGGAGGACACGAGACGCGTTTATGCCTTCTACCCACCCCTACCCCCTCTCTCACCACCCACCCGCAATACTCGTAATCCAGTTTTTTCAGCAAAGAAAATTCAAGCTTTTTCCGTTGATTTAATTGTACATTTTGGGAATTTTTAGCATTTTCGAAATTTTTGAAATTTTTCAAACTTTTGAGTGTTATGGAATTGAAAAAAAATTGGTATATCGAGAGATGGGAGGTTTTTCATTTGGAAAATTTTCCATTTCTTTAAATTGTTAATTTTGGAAATTGTCCAATTTCGAACATTTGAAAGTTCTTTAGAATTGGAAATATATTTTTGAATCACGTAAAATTGTCAAGTTCAGAATTTTCGACAAGTTTATCAAGTTTTTGAAATTTTTGAGGGACGAGGGCCATAACGCGCTATAACTCGGGAGGACACAAGGCGCGTTTATGATGCTCGTGCTCTCAACCATATACCGTCATAATCCCATTTTTATACTTGGGAGAAAAATTCGACCGATTTATTTCATCCCGTCTGTGACTTGGTCTGGATAAATAGAAAGTGTTGGATGTTTAGAAATTTTGAAAATTGTATACATTTCCATAATTGTGTCCAAACATTTCCGATAGCAGAGTTTTCTAAAGTACTATCAAAAATTTGAAATTCTTCAAGTTTTTAAATTTCCAACAATGTTGAAATAAACAGTTTCTAAAACTGTCAACATTTTTGGCTTCTCGACAGGAAAGTTATGGAAATTTGTAATTTTTCTCAATTTTTTTCTAAACTTTAAAACAAAATTGAAAAATATTTAATGCCGGTCTGCCTTATTATTGACTTACACTACTGGAAATGCCGGCCATACGTTTTCCGTACGCCTGTCTGCCTTATTGTTGACTTGGACTACTGTAGATGTATCCCATACCCTTTTTTTAGCAGTTTCGACCACAATTCGATTTTTGGACACTCTAGAAACGTTATAAAAAATTTTTAATTGTTCAAAAAACTTAAGACATTTTGGATCTTGCCTTAAGTTCCATGTTTTGGAGTGTATCGCTTTATAAAAAAAAATCTCCGTAAATTTAATCGTTTTCTGTTGCCGATTTGTGTCGCAAAATAAATCAGGTTAGACCGCGGAGGTTGGTGGAGGAGGGCTTAATGAGGGTTAGGGAGGGCTAAAAAGTGATAGGGTGTGGGCATAAATAACACGAAGGTAACTCGGGTGTCTCACACCGAGAGTGATATATCGATCGACTGGAATCCAGTCCAAAGGCGCAATGTAATGATCCTCCCTGTTCTGTTCATTCGTGATGGGGTGAGGAGGTGGCCGGGGGGTGGGTGGGGCTCCACCCCCTAGCAACTTTCCATGGGCGACTGAGGGTATTCCAGGGATTAGTTGCGAAGTGGCAACATCTCGAGAGGAAAACTAACGTCAAAATGAATCCTCAACTCCTTGAAAAAGTTAGTGCCTTATTACCGGAAAGATCGGAGAGAAGTTTTAGCACTTTTAGATTATGTTTCTTAAGTTTTTGGCTTTTTTTTTTATATTCGGTATTGAATATTTTATGGGCTCCAACCAAATTAGTTTATCTCTTTTCGGGCATTTTTTTATGTCCTTTTTTTCTGGAAATGTCTAAGATGATAAACGTCTTGAAGGAAGTTTTTATTTTTTGAAAATGTTGAGAATTTTGGAAACTTTGGAAATTGCGGGAACTTTGAACGTTTGAAATATTTTAGACATTCTCCGAAATTGTAAAAAAAATCAGTATTTCTTGTACTTTTTGAAGCTTTCGCAAAGTGTTTAAAACTTTTTCATACGCCGAAATTTCTGAAAATTAAGAAATTTTTGGACGTTGATGATTTGAAAGTTCTTGGAATTTTCTTCACGTTTACGGGTGAGGATATTCCAGAAATTAGTTTTGAATTAGCAACATCTCAAGAGGAAAACTAACGTCAAAATGAATCCTCAGCTCCTCAAAGAAGTTAGTGCCTTATTACCGGAAAGATCGGATCGAAGTTTTAGTACTTTTAGATTAGGTTTCTCAAGTTCTGGGGGATTTTTTTTTTAAATTTGTTTTTAAACATTTTATGGGGTATAAGTAAATCATTTATTTTCTTCTCGAAAATGTGAAAATTTTGAATATTTTGAGAACACAGAATGATCAATTCTCTTTCATCCCATCTAAGATTGGTCCAAAATTGATCCAGCATCCGTTCAAAATTCGTGCAAACTTGGCCCAAGATTATTATATGATTGGTCCATAGCCGACGATTGGGCCGCAGTTAGTTTGGGATTGGTCCATAGATTACTCAACGTCGGATCAATATCAGTTCAAGATTGGTCCAGGATAATTATCGCAGGAGTTTAAAGTCGGCTCCAGGAAAATGCAAAATCAATTCCACATTGAGAAAGAATCGGTTACATATTTCATCAAAAAAATTGGTTCCGGATTAATTCATGATTCGTTTTATATTGGTCCAGAATATTGTAGATTCGTCTACAGTTACTTCCAGATTGATTTGAAGATCGGTTTTTATTGTTCCTGAACTGGTTCCACATTAGTGCGGAACCGGTTCCACGTTGGTTCGGAACCGGTTCCACATTGGTCCGGAACTGGTTCCACATTGGTCCAGAACTGGCTCCACATTGGTCCAGAACTGATTCCAGATTGGTCCAGAACTGATTCCAGATTGGTCCAGAATTGGTTCCACATTGGCCCAGAATTGGTTCCACATTGGTCCAGAACTGGCTCCACATTGGTCCAGAACTGATTCCAGATTGGTCCAGAATTGGTTCCACATTGGTACAGAATTGGTTCCACATTGGTCCAGAACTGGTTCCAGATTGGTCCAGAATTGGTTCCGGATTGGTCAAACCTAACTTTTGATTGGTCCAGTATTGTTTTAAAATTATTCAGCACAAAAATAATATCTGAATTATATCGAAATTGTAATTCTTGGTCCGTACATTCACTTAATACCTATATTCACTTCCTATTTTCCCTGTTTTTGCCATCGCAGCCCAACGAATATAAAAGCACGTTTGCGGTGTCTCGTCTCAATCCCAATGGGATCGCCGGATAGGTTATGATGCAATTCCGTTTGTGGAGCCACTGTGATGGCAGGAGGTGGGGGCCGTGGTGGATGGCGAAAGGGGGAGGGGAGGGAATCTGCCGACGTTGGTAAATTGAGTTAGCCCGGTCACGTCATCACAGAGGGGGATTCTGAAAAACGTCTGACAATGTCATTTATTTTTTTCTTTTGCAGCACTATATATTCCAGAGGAATTTTTCGGATGGAAATTTGTGATAAAATGTTCCAACCCTATTATTTTTTAAATCTATTTTTTTTATATAAAAACATATTTACCAATAATGCCGTATCGCAACAGAAAGATGTTTTTAATCCATAAAAAGTATGATCGTTTAACGATCATTTAAGCTCAACGATGTGCACTGAACGTGATGTGTTTCGTGAAAAATTCAAATGCATAATACCGAGGCGGGAAAAATTTGCATTTTAATGTAAAGCCCGGTATGGTCGGAGGACTCGTGACAAGCCTTCTCCAATAATGCATAAATCCATTTTGCTTATTTTAAAAAACAGTGGGTTGGGAAAAAAACTTGAGATCTAGGGCAAGGAGGAAAAGTACTAAAACACCGGATGTACAAATTACGCACACTTTACGCACTTTACAGAAAAATAGACAATAAAATTTATCATACGGTCCATATTGTAAATTAAAATGTTGTCCCAAGATTCATTCGGCATGTTGTCCCAATTTCCAGTTGGCATGCTGTCCCAATTTCCAGTTGGCATACTGTCCCAATTTCCAGTTGAGATGTCCCAATTTCCAGTTGAGATGTCCCAATTCCAACTTGACATGTTGCCAAACTTCCTGATATAGTGTCCCAATTTCAACTTGGAGAACTGTCCCAATTTCCAGTTGACATGATGTCCCAATTTCAAATTGGTATGTTGCGCCAATTTCCAGTTAACATATTGTCCCAGTTGACATGTTGTCCCAAATTCCAGGGGGCATGCTGTCCCAAATTCCAGATGGCATGCTGTCCCAATTTCCAATTGTTACACTGCTCCAATAGATAATTGATATGGCATCAGTGCCAATGAATTGTGTCTCAATTTCCAGTGAACGTATTGTCCCAATTTTAAATTGGCATACTGGCCCAATTTGAAATTAGCATTCTAGCCCAATTCTAAATTCGCATATTGTCCCAATCGAACATTGACATATCATCTCAATCGTAAATCGACATATTGTCCCAATCACGCTGTGGCACTGTCCCAATTCACATATTGTCCCAATTGAAAATTTGTCTAGCCCAATATTGAGAATATTGTGTCAATCTGAAATCGGGACATTTTCTGAAGATGGCATTGGCCCAGCATATCATATATAGATTAGGCACATTGTCTCAATATAAAATTGGGCCATGTCCCAAGATGTGATCATGACAGTGTCCCAAAGTTAAATTCCCCCATATTGCTAAATTGGAATTGGAACATGGGCTCAGGGTGCAATTTAAAATTGGGACAGTTGGGGGTTACGACATTGACCTACAGAAAATTGGGACAGCCAAAAAAAAAAATTTTAAGGAAACTGTATTTTCTTCAATGTCCTTCATATATCGGCAAAAAAAATGTTTCCTTTTTACCCTAGTTCCCGACGTCATAAACATTTCACATCACATCCGCTAAACTTTTATCAGACCAAACAACAAAATAAGGAAAAAAAAAGAACATTTCCTAATAGTTTGAAATTTCGGTGAACTCACTTCTCGTTTCTGTTAAACTTACACGTTCCTAAGCTTCAGTTTGTCCCAGGATTATTTCAAGTCTCTGCGGATAAAACGAGTAAACTTTTTGCACAGCGAGAAACGAGTCAGTACCACCAATGTGGCGGCGAGTTAAGGGGAATGGGAAAATTGTGGGAGTGGGAGAGTGGGAGAGAGAGAGAGAGAGAGTCAGTGCATAACCCCACATACAGAACCAGAGTGATACTTATCTGGAATGGGGTTCTCTGTGGGAGTACTTACTGAGAAAGTGCCCTCTATCCATGGATACGAAACAACAGGAGTATGTAGCGTTCATCTACCCTCAGTCATTCCTCAACTCTGATACAGAAAATCCTTGTCTCAAATTTAATCTGATTTTTTCAGCCGGCAAGCGAATAAAGGAAAGTAGCTCGGGTCATACGATCGTAAAATACGACACTTACTTCCAGAAGATTATAAAAATTGGGGGAAATTGTAGATTTCAGGAAATTCCGGAAAGTTATTATCGATTCTTCAAATTTTCAAAATCTTCAAAATTTTCAGAATTCTCAAAATTTTTAAAATTTTCAAAATTTTCAAAATTTTCAAAATTTTCAAAATTTTCAAAATTTTCAAAATTTTCAAAATTTTCAAAATTTTCAAAATTTTCAAAATTTTCAAAATTTTCAAAATTTTCAAAATTTTCAAACTTTCAAAATTTTCAAAATCTCCAAAATTTTCAAAATTTCCAAAATTTTTAAAATTGAAAAATTTTAAATTTCCCAAACTTTCAAAATTCCCAAAATTTTCAAAATTTTCAAAATTTCCAAAATTTCCAAAATTTCCCAACTTTGCCATGGGCCAATATTATCGTTTGAGATCTGGGGTGATACCAGATTTTTGGATGACCGATACACGCACACACACACACAGGCTATTTTGAAGAAAAAAAAACGTTCTGCAATGCACTGCACAATGTTTCTTCTGACATTTTTCTTCATCTGTTTCAACGTCACTTTTATTCTCCCTGCATTATTTAACCAAGATTGACATAGAAAAATTCCGATATTTTTAGCGAAAGCTTTCGTTTTTCATCTCACAACTCCTCACTTGCTATCTCTCATTCCACCTGTCCTGAATGTCCTATATACATATTTTTTAACCTAGTCTGTTATGGTTTCATACTATGCTTTCAACTTTGATGAATCACGTTCAACTTCGTCCAACACTGAGTACAGACTGTGTATACAAAGCAGTCTAGCTCTACATATTTACTATCAAGAGAGATTCTCATGCATTCCTCGCAATATCAATGATTTTATGGAAAATTTGAAATTTTATGAATTTTTCTCACAATTTGGCAAACAAATTTTTGCAAATTTTTGGAATTTTCTAAAATGTTGTACAATTTTTCCAGAATTATTTTTAAAAATTTCGCAATTTTTTTGGAATTTTCTAAAAGATTGTACAATTTTTTTTTAATTTTTCAAGAATTATTTTTTAAAAATTTTGCAATTTTTTTGGAATTTTCGAGAATGTACAATTTTTTTTTAATTTTCCAGAATTATTAAAAAAAAAATTGCAATTTTTTTGGAATTTTCCAAAATATTGTGCAATTTCTTTTTGCAATTTTTCAACAATTATTTTAAAAAATTTTGCAATTTTTTTGGAATTTTCCAAAATATTGTACAATTTCTTTTTGCAATTTTTCAACAATTATTTTAAAAAACTTTGCAATTTTTTTGGAATTTTCGAGAATGTACAATTTTTTTTTAATTTTCCAGAATTATTAAAAAAAAAATTGCAATTTTTTTGGAATTTTCCAAAATATTGTACAATTTCTTTTTGCAATTTTTCAACAATTATTTTTAAAAATTTTGCAATTTTTTTGGAATTTTCAAAAATGTCCAATTTTTCAAGAATTATTAAGAGTTTTTTCCCAATTTTTCAGCGGCTTCATTCAAAGGCGTATATCTTGCGCACATAAAGCAGCCCAGGTCGATATATTCCCTTGTATCAAGGGAGATATTTTAGTATTCTATCTATGCGGGCAATTCTATTGAAAATGATACACTCTGAATCAGAGGGATATTGAGATGGATTGTTTGTTGTCAACATCCCATCAAAAGAGTTGTATGCAGTGAGTGAGCCAACGACATTTGCCATTCTTTTGAAAAATGTTTGAGAAATTTATTTTCACGTGAAGTCCTTTGTCGATGATACGAAAAGAACTGAAAGCCGAGATTATTCAATTTTTTAGGGGGGAAAAAAATGGTATAGTCACTGTAGAATCTCGATTTGTGATCGAAGAACGGAAATAGATTCTCGTATTGTCTGAAAGCTATTAAGAAAATCTTTCGAGGGTTTTCAAATATTAAAAAAAAAATTTTTTTGTAAATTTCCGTCTACAATTTTTTTTAATTCCCCAAAGTTCTTCACAATTTCCAGAAAATATTTAGGATTTTTTTTTCCAAAATTCCAAGAGCCAACTCTCCAATTTTCGCTCAAAAATAAGTCAACAATTCGCAAAAAAAAAATCCTCGCTTGGAGAATTCTTAGCGGATATTTTATTAAGCCGTGAATGGTACCCCATGGCAAACTTTCCTTACCTCCAACTTTTCTCGTCTCCATATTCTGTAAAATCCATATCCCCTAAATACCAAGTAAGGGAATATCTCAGCAACTATTCCCGGTATTCTTGATGAAGCTATTTAGATCTAGCTAGCCAAATTAATATAGACTGTGCATACTCGGGATATTTCATACCGACGTACGTCTCACCATGCGACAGGTTACCTAGAACATGAAACACCATTACCTGCCTCGTCCAAGTTCCAAGTGTACACGCTCGACATGATCCCTAAGTAATCTGTATCCTGATACTTCTGCTAGTTCTATCACTCCCTGGGGGCTCTTCACGGTCTAGTGAACAGTCTATGACTTGATAGCATAGATGTGCCTGTAGTCGCGTTCATTCGACATCATCTGGGCATGATATTACATCTCCTGACGGGTCTGCATTGAAATGAGTGGGTGGTTGAGTGGTGGGGTGAGTGGTTGACCGGTTGGGTGGGTGGGAGCTTGGGTGGTTAGGTGGGTGGGTGGATGGTTGGGTGGTTGAGTGGGTGGGTGGGTGGCTGAGGGAGGGTAGGTGGGTGAGGGAGGGTGGGTGGGTGAGGGAGGGTGGGTGGGTGAGGGAGGGTGGGTGGGTGGGTGGGGGAGGGTGGGTGGGTGGGTGGGTGGGGGAGGGTGGGTGGGTGGGTGGAGGGGGGGGGTGGGCGGTGGAAGGGAAGATGGGTGGGTGGAAGGTGGGTGGGATGGGAGAGGCGTAATGAGACAGAAGGGGAAGAAAATTTGCTTAGAAGAACATAGAAAAATTTAGAAAAAATCAGAAGAACGTGCAAAGTTAAAAACGAATTTGTTGGAACAAATGTTTAGAAGTGGCAATAAAAAAATTGTAATTCGTGTAAGTGGGTTTGTGAGGGCCAAGAGTTCAGCGTTACAGTTTTTGGAGTTGGTTGTATTTTATTGAGATAAAGGCCAGAGTGCAAGCCGTTTGGCACTGGTTGCTGGACATTTAGGCAGCGGGGAAGACTATCTCTGTAAAGCTGAGCACACTCTGACACTGGTTCGAGCTCTTATTCTTGTTTTACGTTGAGAAACCAGGGAAAATTTTCGCAGAGAATTTTGAAGGTGAAAGTTCCGTCTGAAGTTTCTGACATGACATTACAAATTTCCGAAATTGTGAAAAATTACCAAAACTCGGAAATTGGAGATATTTGGAAAATCTCAATTTTATTAGAAATTTTATCAGAATTTTGGATGTTTTTTCTAATAAAAATGAAGAAAAAAAATCGGAAGAAATAAAAATTTTTATAAAATTTCACGTATTTTTAAATTGGAGAACATTACAAGAATTTCAATTTTTTGTTATCAATCCCAGATCCTATGCCCATCATCTATTGTGAAGACGATAGCGCATTGTCAACGCAATGCCGGTGAACCCTATTGTCATGGGGAAAATTCAAATCGAACACAAAACAATAGCTGGAACAAAAAAGGAGGAAGATTAGTCACTTTGTCGCTACGAGATAACTCTCTATGAACGTAGTAAATCGATTTTAATTCCAGAAAGTACAGAAATTTTTTAAATTATCCAAACGTTTCTAAATTTTCCAAAAACTGCAAAATTTTCCAAATTTCAAAAATTTTCAAATTCCAAAAATTTCCAAATTTCAAAAATTCCGAAATTCCCAAATTTTCGAAATTTCAAACTTTTCCAAATTTCAAAAATTTCGAAACTTCAAAAATTTTGAAGTTCCAAAATTTTCCAAAGATCAGAATTTTCCAAGCGTGACAACATTTTCCAAAACGTAAAAAAAAATCAGTGTGATTTTCAATTCTGTCTCGAACAAAATGCGTCTACTCTGTTGGAAAATCGATTTATACCGAGACACTTCAAGTCCACAAGAGCGCAAGAGCCATACGATGTCCAGTTTTTTTTTTCAGCCCAGTAATATTCTAGGTAATATTGGCATCTGGTGACCCTTTACTCTCAACATAAAGCATTTCAATTTTCTTTTCATGTCATAGCAACAGGGCCTTCATTGAATGACCTTCTCTTATTGAGGATATACGCGTCACATTATGACATCAAATTGCGTCATAGTCTTAAAGTTATGGAATTTATGGAGCCATTACAATTTTTCTCTATTTTATGGGGGATAAGATATCCCGCGAGTTCCTGAAGATTTTCAATTTATCATCTTTTTTCTCATTTTTGAAATTTGTCCTATTTAGGAAGTTATAGTTTGCGAAATCAAATAATAAAGTAATATTTAATACATAGCTCAATTTAAGATTGTGATATTGTCCCAAAGGAAAATAGGGACACCCCAATTGAAGACTGGAACTTCACAATAATTGAAGTATGGGACACCAGTACAGGTGCTAAGTGAAAGGACCTTCCAGTAACCGATTGGGACATCGTTCCAATGAGAAATTGGGACAGAGTATAAATTGGAGACATAAAGAGAGAGTCCCAATTGGAAATTGGGACATATGCCCAAATGAACATTGGCACATAGGCCCAAATGAACATTGGGGCAGAATCCCAAATGAAAATGGCGGCAGTGGTCCAATTGAAAATTGGGACACAATCCCAGTTAGAGATTGTAAGAGTCCCAGTGGATAATTGGGACACATTTGCAGTGGACTATTTAGAGTTCTCGTACAAGATTGGGCCATGCTTCTGATTAACGACTGCATTGACGTTCCAGTTGAAGATTGGGACATCGTCACATTGAAGACTATCACAGCATTCCAGTTGAAGATTAGGACAGTCGGGTAATTGGAAATTAGATGCGTGTCCCAATTGAAGTCTGAGACAAAGTACCAATGGGAAGCTAGGTCCTAATGGGAAACTAGGTCCCAATCGGGAAACTTGGTCCCAATGAAGACATTGAGTCCCAATGGGGAAACTAGGTCCCAATGGGAAACTAGGTCCCAATGGGAAACTAGGTCCCAATGGGAAACTAGGTCCCAATGGGAAACTAGGTCCCAATGGGAAACTAGGTCCCAATGGGAAACTAGGTCCCAATGGGAAACTAGGTCCCAATGGGAAACTAGGTCCCAATGGGAAACTAGGTCCCAATGGGAAACTAGGTCCCAATGGGAAACTAGGTCCCAATGGGAAACTAGGTCCCAATGGTGAAGCAAGGTCCCAATGGGACACTAGGTCAAGAAATGCTCTATGGTTCCATTTGAGAAATGCACGAAGCCCATTGCGAAGGTCCGGAAATTGTGGAGCATTGGGCAATTGTGGAGAATTGCCGAAAATTGTAGGAATTTTTGGTAAAAGGTCTACAAAACTTTCAATGTTTGTTCGAAATTTAGGAAAATCAGGGGAAATGGACAATAACGATTTTTATGCCTGTTGGGGAGAGTGCCACTATAGGACCACTTCTGCAGAAATTGCGGAGCATTTTTATAGAAAATGGTTTGACCCAGAAAATAGCAATTTGACGTCATCAAATCACGTGGTGAACAATCACTGGGTACTTGTAAATTGAGTAATGCTTGAACTGGCAACTTTGTCGTTAACAATGCGGTGGTAATGATCATGTTCAGTACGGAACTAATGTGGCTAGTTTGGGCACAAATCACTGTACACTGAAATTGTTAACACAGTTTTGAACACCATTGTCATCGATTATGGTTGCACAAATGACAGCTTTAGGGAGACTTGACCTCTTTGGGCACACGGTTTGCCTTTGTTGGAGCTTGGACCATTTCCAGTTTCAGAGAATTAATGGTCTATTAAATCCGGCAAATTTTCGAGAATTTGAAAAAAAAATTTTTTAATATTTTGTTTTTTTTTGCTTTCCAAAATTTTGGAGTATTTAAAATTGCCGACAGTTTTTTAGTGCTTGAATTTTTTTGTCATCGCACAGCGACGGATTAATTTTTAATGACTTAATTGATCCGGTAAATGGGCTTGGGCTTTTTTAGCACTAGGCCCGATTATCGGACGATCGGTTAATTGCTCATAAAAATAATGAGTTTTTTTTTTTTGGATTTAGACCCAGCGTAATTATCAACATTGACTTATCAAGTATCTATTGCAGCACTCAATTAATTTTGCAATGTTATCATTATCGTGAGTGCGTACAGTTGAAATTAATTTAATCTACTCGTGAAATCTACTTAATCGTGTATATTTTCGATTAGTGCTGATGTAATCGTCTTTTTATCGCGGCTTCAATCGCGGGAAAATATCTCCTTTGAATTTGTTGACCTATATTGTTCGGATTTTCTTTGGACTCGGAGAGACTTGCAAAATTTCTAAAAAAATTATGAAAAATTATGGACAATTTTAGAAATGCAAAAAACGAAAAATGTTTTCAAATTTTTAATTTTTTTCGTTTTGATTGTTGTAAATCTCCCGAAGGAATCACAATCAAAACTCTTTGAATGACAAGTGCACCATTACATTTTCGATACTTTCCAGAAAATATGAAAAACCAATCGGCCGAGGCCCCTGAGCGATGCGCGTTACATTTAACCGTACTTCAAACATCAAAAGCAAATAACACTGAATTACAGTTACCAATTTTTTTTTTTAAATACAACAAATGAATGTTTGATTTATTTCATATCCCATTTCTGTTAATAAATTCGCCGTTGGCTTACGAATGTATTTATATATTTCCATTATATATATATATATATATAGGCATTAATATTTGGAGCTGCGGGATTGTCAATACTCACGGCGGTATGAAATGTGATCCATGGAATAATACGAATTTTTGAAATTCAATTTGTTATCATTGTGTTCTGAAATTTTCCGCGTTTGAAATTGTTTAATTTTTCCGCTTAAACATTTTTTTTTTTTTCATTTCTTTTTCAACTTAAAAATTTTTTTTTAAATATTTTTTTCCAAATGTTTTTGAACTTTGAAAAAAAAATTTTTTTCATTATAAATTTTGTTTTTTAATGTGAAAAAAAAAATTCTTAAAATTTTTTTTTTATGAAAAAATTTTTTTTTTATTTTTTTTTATGAAAAAAAAATTTTTTTTTTATTTCTTTAAAAATGTAAACAACATTTTTTTAATATTTTTTTTTTATTGTTCAAAATTTTGGAATTGAAGCAGTTCGTATCTACTATATTGGCATTTACTTTGCGCGGTGCAAAATACGGAAAAAAAAATGGCAGAAAATTTTCTAAATGACTAAAATGGCGCATTTCAAGTTGAGACGACTTTCCAACACTATTTTTATACATTTCTGGAGAACTTTACCCTCAAACAAATTGCGGCAAACAAGAAAAGCACTTAAGAAATTGCTTCGGAAAAGTACGGCTTAAAATTCCACAGGTATCCCATTCCCCTCCGTATTAATATTGGAATATCAGCCCAGCATTTGCTCGGCCAGTTCTAGTCTAATGAGGCGAACACCTGCTGCGACAGTTTGACTTTTAAAAATTGGAATAAGGAAAATGATTGGAAAACAATACAGGAATTATCAATATGCGAATGGTGGAAAATTGTGAGCAAAAAAAATTTTTTTAATCCCTGTAATAAGAATTGAAGACTTCGAAAACTTTTTTTTCAAATTCCAAAATTGGAAAAAAATGAGACACGTTAAAAATTAAAAAAAAAAATGGAAAAATTAAAAAATTTTGGAAGTATAAAATTTTTCGAAAACACCCCAAGAAGTTAACAAAAAAATTTTGAAGCAAAATCTCCAGAATTTAAAATTTTTTTGAAATCTCGAGAAAGTTCAAACACTAAAGATAAGTAAGAAAATCGAAAACGTTTGAAAAAAGAAAAATCTGAAATTTTGAAAAAAATTGAAAATTTTAGGACCTCAAGCCCGCACTTGACTCCATTTGCGAGAGTCACTAAATGTTCATTATCGTTAAGCAACCGCCAGAAGTGGCCGTTTGACGGGTAACGACTTGAATCGTTTACGATCCAAGATAGCACCAAGCTGGCAAGATGACAACCTGTTTCTGTACTAGTAACCCCCTTTCGGAGCTCAACAATGGAGACGAGTCGTGGACAATGTTATCATCAATGGCATTTTGTGGGCCTCCCTCATGTATCGATATTAGGACGCGATAAGGCTTATAATAACCTTCTCATTGAAGTGGAGAACCGAATTTTTCTGAATATTGGACCATAACACAAAATCAATATATTCAAGGTTTCCAAAATATGCCACATATTTTCAAAAATTGTCAATTCTTCAGCCATCCACCTACCCACCCAACGTCACCCCCACCCTCTCACGCAACCCCACCCGCCGAACTCCACCCCACTCCCCAGCCCAGCCTGCCCCTCCCACCCGCCCCCCGCCAACACCTCCCCCTCACCTTCTCACCCCCCCCCCCCACCCACCCAAGCCCACCCCCTCCCAATCACCCAACCCCAACTTCACCCTCCCAATCACCCCCTCCCCCACCTCACCCTTCCCCCCCCCAACCCTACCCACCACCCACCCCCCGCCCCTGTCCCATTTTTGTTACGCAATCCAAGTACGCAAGTACCAAAAATATCGAACTAATAATTCTTGTTTACTGTACACCAGCAGCCGAGTTCATTTCCTCTGTAACTTCTGAAAATTAACTCAAATCATTAATATTTACGCCAAACTAATTGTGTACTAACGTACGGCGAGCCAACCATATTTCAGCAATTAGTCTCGTCAACACGATGAAACTGTGTTTACTCAACAACTCAAATTTACGTGTAGGAATATGTGATATACAGGAGTTTCACTCAGTCGGGTGCAAATCGTGTATCTCATTTTCGAAGGATTCAAAGGGCCCCTTGCACTAGATTCGCGCACTGATGTAATTATTGTGATTAAAGGTATGGAATTTCCGTGTCTCATTCGCACTATTGGTTGTGTATTTTGCGAATGCACTGCAAAGAGTGAGGGTCTGAATTACAGATATTTGGCAAAGACTTTTTTTACTAATGGTCGATTGCTTGATTGAAAAATAATAGTCAAGACACTTACACCAAAGTTCCTAGGTCCGCGCAAAAAATCAACAAAGATCTTTCCCAAAAATTTGAAAATTGCGAAATTTTAAAAATACAGAATTTGTAAATTCAAAATGCATTCGAAATTGCAAAAGAAAATATCAAATTTCGAAAAAATATCAAGAATCTTGAACAAAATTTTCGATAGCCTGATAAGGTGACGGTTTCTCCGTATCTTTTTCCCCCAACTTCTCCACTTTTCCAGAAAGAAATCTCGGTCTCCATCTAAATTCAATTTTTCCCGCCTTTTTTTTCACCCCTGGACACTCACCGCACTCGAAAAGTTACCTTAAGCATTCTCGCTGTCGATGACACTGCGAGCCGTAAAATATCGCAGAACTTGGTGCTATATATCACCAGTGAGAAAGAACGTTGCGCCATAAGTAACAATGCCGGGTCAGCTACTCGACTTTTCCGAAAACGGATTCGGGTTAGAAGTTACGGGTGCTTGCGACTGTCAACTTTTAATGTTACTTCGAGAGTAGAAGTCTTGACGTATCCTCTCCATTATGTTGGGTAGAGAGTAGGTGACAAGTATAAAATCCCAAAAGTTTGTGATAACTTTTTGAGTGGACTGGGCTGACATATTTGATGAGGGTTGTCCCTGCAATTTGTCGTGATAAGCAACATATGAGAGTAACCGTCCAATTCTCGATCATTTATCTCTATTATTCTCCAAAAGATGTGTTTCTCCAAAAGCTGCTGTTTAAGCATTTTTTCGGTAGGGCATAATGGACACCCATCCATGTGACCGACCTCCGCCATTAGATCGCATTTCCAAACACAGGGTGAACCACCAGAAACCCGTATACTACAATGGCGGGCGCCTATGATGCCCCCCGGGTTAGGTTCCCCCCCGGCCGCGCGGTCTCATTTTATGAGCAGGAAATGGGGAAACTATTCCGTGAGCGGCGAATTTAATTATTAAAGCAAGCTTGAAAATCGGAGAACCTACTGCTCATCCGTCTTGTTGATCCAAGATTCAATGAATATATACATACACACATACACACATATACGGTTTCTGCAAGCCTTGATGTTGAGCAGCAGAGCGACCCTCAGAAGCTGAATTTCGCACCCAGAAGCAGTAATGGATGAGCATTCACAGATGAAATACGCATGAAAATGAAGATACAGTTGAACCCATTTCAACCCCAACTTCCGGTGCTGATTTCGTCTAGGTGTCTGAAGTGTCTGGCGACGGAAAATTTGGCGACTTCCGCATTTGGACACGTGACAAAACAGCTTACCTAACGAACTGTGTGATAAAGTGGTAGAGAAAAGGGATTGTCAACGGTTATTTCTACTTGTGTGTTCTACCTCATCTAACGAATGTCCTTCCACGTCGCCGGAAATAATTTATCCAGAGACTGAAAAAAAAAAAATATAAAGTCCAAAGGGAGAGAACTTCACGAGGAAATGAAGCACAGTTCAATGGCTCCCAGCACTCACATGTTCTGCGCAATTGCATTTTATTTTGGATGCCATCCAGTGGATTCACGATCTTATCTACATTTTAAATCTGAATATGCATTTGCAAAAATACAGATGATTACCTACACATACAAACACACTCTTCATTTTTTACAAGGGAACTGGAACACAATAGATATGCGTGGAATATCAATCAATACGATATCGTCTTGAGTATTCATATTCGTGAAGACAAGTCAGCTGGATTGATTGAAGAAATTGAATCCAGTACTACTGTGATATATTCGAATGCAACATCTAGGCAGAAACGTAAGATTCGCCCCCGAGGTATGTTCCACAAATCGCGAAAGCGCTTTTCTGTTGTATCGTCGAGAGCCAATTTTGGTTTCATCTCGTCAAGGCAACTATTTTTCGTCTCACCGTAATCCGAGAAAACGCGTTAGTTCTCGTCTCGTTCGAATTTGCCAGCCGAGAAGGGTCACGGGACCCGTCTGCGCATGCGCGGGTTCACCGACGCTCACTGGCTGCGACGGCGCGAGCCCACTAGTTCCGGGCAGATATCTTGGAATCTAAGAGAGATACAAAATTTTGGTAGAGACCGATCTTGTAGACCTCAACCATACCTATCAGAAAGTACTTCATCAAAATTTTGATTCGCGTCTTAGATTTCGAGATATCTGCTGTAAACCAAGAGAGTATTGCACCCGCTCGGGTTCGCGCGCTTTTCCCTCGACTCCCCCCACTCGGTCGCTCGAAGACTACCGAGTGCGGCCGGCTGCGCCCGAAGACTGCCGAGTGCGGCCGGTTGCGCCCGAAAGCCAGGAGCTGCCTGGCTTGTATGCGTCGGATTACGGAATGTCCAACGTTGCTTGGTCGCTTTTTCCACATTTTGTTTACAATAATTTACACCGGAAGTGAGAGAGATAGATGCACTACTGTACTTCTACCTTTAGCAGTGTTTTGTAAGCCGTGAAAATTTTTACCTGCTCAAACCTCTACGAGATTGGCCAAAAATCTAACAAGCTGATGAATGCAGTCAATATACATTCAATAAAATTATCACAGTTAATACGATTCGTTGGTGCAAGTCTCAGGATATTCCTCCGGGGATTCCTAGTTGAGATTCTCCAGTTCAGTGGAGAAGAAACTCCATTTACCTTGTGGGGTTCTATCTCAGTATTGGAGAAACTATCGGTCCTGGTCTCAACAAGTTTTTACACCACCATAGATTGTGGTGTGGGTTGTCGGAGGAGATAGGCTAGGGAGGAGAGGTGGAGTGAAAAAGAGGTGGCAGTAGCGGCGCCGAGTGGGGCAGGGAGCGGAGGGAAAATTGTCCTGCTGAGGGAAACCAGTAGAGAAGGAGTGTCTACATCCCTGGGGAGAAGACTCCATGTCAACGATCGGACAAACTTTTACCTATGGGGTTGGCCTTTCCCAAAGTTGGGAACGTTCCGGAGGGGATCAGAATCGTTAGTTGTCCTTCGATAGTCTCACTCAATTTTTTTGTCGATTATGGGGGTTTACAATTGTGTTTTGAAGGGGTTTTAATCTACCGTGACGGCCAAGATTCCAGCAAGGTTGGTGCAATGTTGACGTCAGGACAATAATATTTATATGGCCTTGAGTCAAGGTGAACCTCATCTAAACAAGATTGAATCAATAGTTGGATCAAGTTGAGACAGTATTGCAACAAGCTTGATACTATAGGTGGGCTTGGTCCAATAGGGGGGCTTGGTCCAATAGGCGGGATTGGTCCGATAGGTGGGTTTGGTCCAATAGGTGTGCTTGGTTCGATAGTTGGGCTTGGTCCAATAGTTAGACTCGGTCCAATAGATGGGCTTGGTCCAATGGGTGAGCTTAATCCAATAGGTGGGCTTGGCCCAATGGGTGTGCTTGGTCCGATAGTTGGGCTTGATCCAATAGGTGGGCTTGGTCCAATTGGTGGATTTGGCCCAAGTAGTGAGCTTGGTCCAATTGGTGGGCTTGGTCCAATTGGTGAGCTTGGTCCAATTAGTGGGCTTGGTCCAATAGATGCGCTTGGTCCAATTGGTGGATTTGGCCCAAGTAGTGAGCTTGGTCCAATTGGTGATCTTGGTCCAATTGGTGGGCTTGGTCCAATTGGTGAGCTTGGTTCAATTAGTGGGCTTGGTCCAATTGGTGGTTTTGGCCCAAGTAGTGAGCTTGGTCCAATTGGTGATCTTGGTCCAATTGGTGGGCTTGGTCCAATTGGTGAGCTTGGTTCAATTAGTGGGCTTGGTCCAATTGGTGGATTTGGCCCAAGTAGTGAGCTTGGTCCAATTGGTGATCTTGGTCCAATTGGTGGGCTTGGTCCAATTGGGGAGCTTGGTCCAATTAGTGGGCTTGGTCCAATAGGTGAGCTTGGATTGAACCAATAGTTTGGCTGGGTTGAGCCAAGGCTAGGCCAACTTGGAGCCAACATTGGACCAGCCTTACGTCAACATTGCACCAAATCCTACTCGGATGTTCATGGGAGCGAAAGAAGTTGTCAATAATAATCAACCATGCCCACCTTGCCGAAGGCTTCGCTCAAGGTGGGCCGTCCGAGCTTTCTGAAATTAACCCATTTCGAAGTGTCTAGACAGATGATAAAATTCAACTCATACCAGATTCCATTTACATTCCCCCCTCCCCCCCCCCCCCCGAACCCCACCTGCGCTACCATCTTGGAATAATGCAAGTACAGCATAAAGTGCCACACCTACCCATAAACATGCTAAAATATTCTCACGCATCTGGAGACAACGAGAATTTAAACAATTGCAACTGTCGGTAAGAAGTATTCGTGCAAATTTACTTACTTCATTTTGTCCTACCTCTTCGAAACTCATGCATCTCACGGATACCACATCCTCAGATGAAAGCATATGCGCCAAGGATAAAGTGGTGGGAAAAGCAGGGAAATACCCGTGTGAGTTGCGTGCTGTTGCAACAGTCTGGAGTGTCGCTGCATTAATCTTAATTAGACTCGTCCTCAATCTCGCCAAGTTTCCAGGGAAGCAAAAATTTCAAAGTAGATAAAACCCTAAATTTTTCGTAAATTGTCAAAAATTATTTTTCGATTTTTGAAAATTTCTGGAAAATCCGAGAAAATTGAATAATTTTTTTCTCCCCAGTTTTTGATTTTCGAATTTCAAAATAAAAAAAAAACGATTGAATTTTCGGGGAAAATTGTACAAAATTTTTTTTGTAGATACATGCGAAAGTTGAAGAACTTGGGATAAAAATGGAATAAAATCTCCGTGTGAGTCGGATGCTGTTGCACCAGTTCTGAAGGCTCTCTACATTAATCCTAATTAGATTCTACATGAATCTCGGGTAGTGTCTCTTCTGGGCTTACGTAGGGAAAAGTTATTCTTCAGGGAGAGCCGGGAACGTGACGTTCCATGTGACAGGTGTTTTTCCCGTAAATTTCCGGGAACACCTCAAATTTGAAAATAGTTTAAGAGCAAGAAGTTGATTTTTTTTTAGATCCAAAATTTGGAAAGTTGTCGGTAGACAGGAATGTAACTTGAAGGCCAGAAACATTGCATCTCATAACAGAAAGTGATTCAATAACTTTGGCATTAAAACGCTGGAAACTTGGGCAAAAGAGAAATGAAAATTCCCCCGTAATAATTAATGAATAAAGTTAGCCCCCCCCCCCCCCACCCCTTTTTGTAGCATTCATTGTTGATGGCCTGGAAAATTGGCTTGGTAGAAATCGGCTAAAGTACTAATGCGATTGAGTAACGATGTCTACTCCAACTTTCAACGTTCAAAAACATACAGGAAACGAACTATGATCATTGTAATGGTCTGGCAACTTTCTAACAGTCACAGTGAATCGTACCATCATTTTAAAAAATCATTTCATTCTTTTCGAAAATTTGGGAAGTCAAAAACAACAAAAACCGGTGGAAAAAAAATTAATTTGAGATATTTCTAAAAATGTGAAAATCATTCAAAATATCGGAAAATTTCGCAGGAATTTTAATTTGAGCCAAAATTTTGAAAACATGAAAATTCCGCCATTTTTCAAAATGGAAAAAAACTGAAATACTCATTCAAATTTTTTTTCGAAATTTTTTTTACCAATTTTGATAAACTTTTGGAAAACTATTACTAGTATTGCTCTACTGGAGCGGCGTTTTTTTCGCCGTTTTCGCGGCATATCTCGTGAACGGGTGACTTTAGCGAGAAAAGTCATAAGAGACTCTTGTTGCCAATCGATTTCTCTACAAAAAATGGTCTGTAAAATTTTTGCGTAGACCCACTTGTTAACAACATAATCAACTTTTCGCATAAAAAGAGAATTTTCGAATGATTTTCTGCAATGTCTTCCAGTGCCCTCTTGACCGTCCTATGTATGTATACAGTAGTGTATAACTTGAAAACAATTACAGTTATTGGAACATTACTGATTGCATTCAATGTTGAAGCTCTTGCATTGTTTGTTCGGCTTGGGGAATTGCCAGAATTTCCAAGCAAAATTCGCCCGATTCCGGAAGATGTTCCGGACGATCGATTATTGTTGTACTGCATCTTCCAATGGTCCATGAAGTTTTCCCAACGGATTAAGCTCTCTATTACGACCTCGATCGACTCACTCCATCACATGGAATTCAATATGTGACGAAAATAGATGGAGCATATATATATATATATATATCATATATATTGGATACATTTCGCGGACATTTTTTACATTGAAAGAACCAATTTTTCTCTATTGCTCCATTTTTTTTCAATATTATCTAAAGTGTTACGTCATCTTCATTTTTTTTTTTTTTTTTCATAAATTTGTGAACATTTTTAGAAATTAAAAAAAAAAATAAGTTTTTTAAATTTGTCAAAAATTTACGAAACTACGGAAAAAATCTGAAAATTTTGGGACTATCGAGATTTTTGCAGATTTCAGTTTCTGGTGGGAGGGGGTGGGGGGTTCGCGGTAAAAGTTGGAAATTGAAAATTTTCGGAAGTTTGGGAAGTTTGAAGATTTTGGAAATTTTCGGAAATTTTCGTTGCTTTAATATTTTTGGTAAGTCGTGATAATCTTCAGCAGGCGGAAACTCCCGGAAAATTTTTATTTAAGAAAAAAAAATGGAGAAATGGGGAATATGGGGCCTATCTAACGGTCTCTGTGGTGTTACGAGTTTACCCTTGGCGTTCACGCCTCCGCCATTCTTCTCGTTTTTACGAGCCAACACGACCAACTTTCAACACCAGGCATGGGATAACTCCAACTTAAAGCGCCAATTAGTGTGCTCACCCCTTTTGCTATCATGATGAAACTAAAAGAAGCGGGATCTTGTTATTTTTACAGATTGTAAAATAGAAAAGTTACGTATGTTTGCTCGAGGCGACGGCAAATTAAAAAGATTTGATATTAAGTTGATGTATATGAAATTTCCAAAACAAATTTTGGATTTTTTGCTCCAAAATAGGAAACTCAATTTTTGTGTTTGACATTTTTTTCAAAATTTTTGAAATTTTCGAAAAGTCGAAATTCAAAATTTTTGGATATTTTCGAAATTCAATTTTTTTTGGAAATTTTCGAAATTGAAAATTTTTGGGAATTCTCGAAATTCAAAATTTTTGGAAACTTTCAAAATTTTTGGAAATTTTGGAAAATTTTTTTCGAAGTTATCAAAATTTGGCGACATCATCAAATTACAAAAACGTCTCAAATTTGGGAATTTCCTGATAGAAAAACCCATTGTCCTCGATTTGTGCTGAAGAGGATCTGTTGGCAGGAACTCAGCAAGATTCATAGTGTACAAACTTGGACCATGGGGCAATCGATTGGTCAGGATGGGAAGCAAAGGAATGGGTAAACAAGGTATATACGACCAGCTGCTCGAATATTCTCTCTTTCCATGGCTCTGTTTTCCTGCTACTTCCAACTGCAGACCTGCTCTCTAGCATTGTCAAACCGAATAAGCAGTTGAATGCACTATTGGTGCAGCATCTCTCCCTGTACAGCATCCTAAATAATTCTGTCGAAAGTTGAAAAAGTTATCTCAAAACTTTCGACATTTTCAAATATAATCCACCTCAACAAGCCAAAATAATCCAAAAATTTAAGAAATTTTGGACGTTTGGAAACTTCAGAAAATGCAGAAAATTCACGAAAATTCGAAAAAAATTTGAACGACCGCCAAAGTCAAAAATTGTGACGTGCGAAATTTCACAATTTTTGAAATTCTTAAAATGTCAAAACTTCTGAGTTTTTCAAAAATTTTCAAAATCTCTGAAATTTTCAAAAATTCTCAAAATTTATGAAATTTTCAAAAATTTCCAAAATTCTGAAAATTTCATAAAATTGATGACACGAAATTTCCAACAAAAAATTTTTTATTTTTTTGAAATGGGATTACTGTACTTGGTAGATCAGTTGATTGTATCAACCCCAATTAATTTTTGTGATCAAAGCACTTGGTTAACTGGGCCACACAAAAGCCGTATGGGCGGGTTTTTCGAGCCGTGAATTATGGGGTTATATACAGAAATCGCTATATATATACCGAAATTGCTGTAAATTCGGGTAGCTGGCTTGTGACGGAAAATAATAAATTCTGAGGGGTGGAAGCCCGTGATATAAAGAATTGTTCGACAAACTGGGTTTAGCAGTAAACTGTGCTATTGAGTGCAGGCTTTGATTCATAGCAAAAAGTATATAAAATATGCCCAGCAGCTCATTTTGCGTGAGTACTTTCAAGAAATTTCTTAATTAAACCAAGCCTGCAATACTTCCATCAGGAAGTCTGTGAGTTTCCCCCCCCCCCCCCCCTTGCCCCACCCCCCACCCGACCAAGTCCTGATATTTTCATCAGCAAGTCTAGGATCGCCTCCCTCCCAGCTCCACCCCCCACCCGACCAAGTCCCAATATTTCCATGAGCAAGTCTGTGACCCCTCCCTCCCTCCCCCCCCCCACCGCCGTGCCCCACCTCCCACCCGACCAAGTCCCAATATTTCCATCAGCAAGTCTGTGATCGCCCCCCCCCCCCAACTCGTCCAACCCCATCCCCCACCCGACCAAGTCCTGATATTTTCATCAGCAAGTCTATGATCGCCTCCCTCCCAGCTCCACCCTCCATCCGACGAAGTCTTAATATTTCCATCAGCAAGTTTGTGATCGCCCCCCCCCCCCCCCACCCACCACCCGACCAAGTCCTAATATTTTCATCAGCAAGTCTGTGCTTCCCCCGTCCACCCCCACCCACCACCCGACCAAGTCCTAATATTTCCATCAGCAAGTCTGCCCCCCCCCCGCCCACTCTCACCCACGCCCACCCACCAGCCCGACTAAATCCTTATATTTCCATCAGCAAGTCTGTGCCCTCCCACCGACACCCGAAAACCTGTGACTGACGTCTTCGCTATCGACCCCCGCCCCCCCCCCCCCCCCCCCCCCCCCCCCCAATCTAAAATACTAAGAACATGAGCACATAGAAACACCGACAGCAAGGCCACAGCGAGTCCCAAATATCAGTTTTCTCTCCAGAAATAGTTGTAACACATGAAACCCAACTAGCAACATTCACATGTGAGGTGATTCCCCTCAGACCGTCAATCTGATCATGTCAATGTTCCACAGCCAGCGTCAGAGGATTGAAAATAAAAGTGCCAAGTGGCCCAATCTCCCGATCCACATATGATTGAACCACAACTTTTTTATTTCCAGGATCAGCGAGCAAAGCTTTTTCCATTACAATCAGAGGAGCTGGAGAGCTGACAGAATTCAAGCATACCCAAAAACAGCAGCTCACAATTCGACCTTGATACACCAAGAATGGCATTTGCATTCACAGCAGAATGCATTCTCACTTGACTGCAAGAAATCTCATTACTCACGTTTGAAAAAGCCCTTTCCCCATTTCACCAATCCTCATATCAGGCCAGCAGCAAGTTGCTTTATTTTCCTTTAAGCTATTCCTGCCAAACCGTGAAAGCTTTACGATTTCAACTGAGACACCCGTGATTTTCCATTTGCATTGGAACCAGAGTGAAATAGCATTGAACGAATGAAAGCCAAGTGTTTCCAATAACTTGTTCTTTATCCCTTGCTGAAATGAATAGAATGGCTGGGTCGTTCACTTAGTTTTATTGAACTGGAAAGAATTTTTTTTCTTGCTGAGCTGCATCAGATAGATTGCTGCTCGTGATTTGCTCAATGTAAGGAGCTGAAGAAAAAGTGGGAAGTAGGTGAGTTCATGTTCACGCCATTGGACATTCTGATAAAGACCGAGATTTCCTGACCCAGAATTGGCCAACTGACCATTTGGGCCAATCTTGCGATAGGTTTTTTATTCTGGAAACGAAAAACTGTCTTCTGAGCAGCTGGATACTAGAGGGTCTGAGTGTTTCGGAGCAGGCGTAATAGCTGCCTTATCGTTCTGAAAAAAACGGTCAAAGAGTTTAGGCAAAGTAACAGATGTCTTGCAGTTGGACACCTGGAGTTGGCTGATGAGCACTGGAGCTGCCTGAGACAAATTCGGAGCAGCCAATGAATCTGATCAGCACAGAAGTGGTCTGATCCAGCAACTGACCATCAAGCGCATGCTCAAGCTGCAAGAGTCTGCCGAACGTATTACATCAGATCTTCAGTCACAGTCACTTGGATCGGCATGCTGACCGCAGAGACTAGTCACCATTTGAATCTGCAGATCATGGCAGACAGAATCACGGAATTTGACCTAGCACAGTGTGTCCTAACCTCCCAAGACGGAAGCTGCGTAACAAAAAAGCTGCAGCACCTGCGAAGTCCACATGTGCTTCTTTGAAACATTGATTGATGACTTGATAGGCACATTGAGAGGAGGCTGCAAAAAGTAATATTGTCGGTCCCCGGAGCAGCAAATTTGATCAACCGAACAGATGTCATCTAGGCAGTTGCACTGTAATTGGGTACGAAGAAGTTAAACGACCAGAATTCTTCCGTGTGTTTTTGTAAGACATTGGTTGGACACGGGTTTGGGGTGATGTATCGTGGGTACGCGACTTGCTTCGATGATCGTGTACTTACGAGCATGAAGCAAACGTCGAGTGGTGTCTTCGATGTTGCTATGGCACTGTTCGGTATGGTTTGGCTATTGCGCGTTAGGTCTGAGATGCGTCGTTGTTCAAAATGTAGACGCGATGATATGTTAACGACCCAGCATTCACAGCATAGCCATCAACATCGGCAGCAACAACATAGACCGACAAGCAGTCTGTTGCAAACGCCTGAGGATGGCCTCACTATGTCATCGGCTAATACTCTTTTCACGCTTGATACACCTGGAGCTACCGGACCTGCTGGAAGCTACTGTGAGGTCCATGGTTATGTTGCACCTAAAGAAGGTATTCCATTGACCTTTCTTTTCGTTTTCAGGAAAAATCGATTTTCCATCAGATCTCTTCGTTTCATGCTATTTCTGACCTTTCTAGCCTATTTAAAACAAAATGTCTGTATGTGTGTGTGTGTGTGTGCCGATGTACGTATGTAACCAAAAATTTCCCGGAACGATTTCTCGTGAACAAATTATCCGATCATGGTCCTGTATGACGCAATCGAAGCGTCTTGCCGTAACTTAGAGCTTATTAGTTTTTGGTCAATATATGTCTCCTGGTTTCTATTGTTATTAACAATTTCAATTGTTTATAACGCTGTATCTCACGAAATATTATAGATACGCAAAAATGTGTCCAATAAATGTTGTTCCTTATAAAAAAATACATATTTTGTGTCATTTGATCTTTTTCGTATCTTCAACCGTTTCGACGTTAGAGCGTTATGAGCAATTGAAATCGTTTGGAGAGCTGGTGAGAAAAATCAGAGATTGGAAAGAAAGTACACACACACACGCGGACATCGGGAAGTTATAATTTTGGCCCGCAGAGGGACAAACCCACAGCCTATTTTTATTCTCTTTTGAGAGCAATTTTTCACCGGGATAATTTTGTCTCGGGGAAAATGTTTTCCCGAGCCCGTTAAACCTTCCCCAGAGATGTAATTCTCAGCATCCAAAAGCCGATAAACCAGACTTACTACGCTTACGCTATCGACGAGGGATTCTATACCGCACTTATGAGCCCATCTGCATCGTGTCGACCAGGTTTGCATATATCAACTTCCACCCACCCCCCACCCACCCAACTGCTACTCCCACCCACCCGCCCACTCGCGAAATAATATACGCCAGCAGATGGCGTCATTTAACGACATGTCGGGGATGCCCCGAGAGCCAGGGAATATTCAACGTTGAAATACAACTTTTGCTCATGACGCTATATAACTAACCTCAAACACGTTTAATAAACTTGCATCTGGAAATTTTGCCCGCGTATTCCCGCTTTGCCAGTCATTCTCATTAGAACACGAGGCAGTTTTACGAGGGCTTATCAAAAGTTTCATCAACTACTGAGATTGAATAACTTGGGGGAGGGGGTGGGGGGTGGGAGGGGGGAGTGGCAAAAAATCAGACAACTCAATTCAGGATTCTTCAATCTTTTTAGACAAGTCGGATAAACTGTTTTAGTCAAGTTCAGGGAAAGTTTCAAAATTTGCCTGGGTTTTTGAATTTTTGAAATTACTATTTTTTTTTTTTGCAATTTTGAAAATTTTTAATTCTGTTTCCAAATTATTTATTCCATTTAGTCCATTTTTTTTCACATTCCCAAATTTTTTTCGTCCAATTTTTTCTGGTGGAATAATTGATCTATATTGAGATCCACTTTTAAAAAAATAATTTTCAGTTTCTTAAAGTCGAATGCAACGCAATTTGGCACGAGCTTATTAAAAGTTTCTCAGACTCCTGAGATTAAATAACTTGACGAAAAATGTCATAACTCAATTCGCAATTCTTCAATCTTTCATCCAACACCAAATTATTTTGCGGAAAGTTCACACGTTCAATCATGCTTTCATGAGAGCGCAAGATTGAAGATGGTCTTATTCGTGGATATTGTGTTAGAGTGAGTTTCCCGCATGAAACTCATTACTCTTAAGTTTTCATCAAAGTCGTTAAAAATTCACGAATATATCACGTGATTTCTATTTTATTCACATCTTGTTCAGTTTCGATTATTTACTTATAATGTCGTTCATTTTATTTCGCAGATCTTCAATTTTTCTGTATTTTCTTCCAAATTTTCCAAATTTTTCTCCTTAATTTTTTTTTTTGTTACGTTTTGTTAAACATTTTTCCTGATTTTTATGTGTGTATTTTTGGTCTCCGCCCCTCTCATTTGCACTCCCCACGCAGCTACTCTTCAGTATCTCTCCGGTAGGGCATAGTGGACACCCATCCGTGAGGGTGGAGCCGAGTTTCGCCATTTGGGTCATCGTATTCCTGAAGACAGGGTAAACCACCAGAAACCCCTGCGCTACGATGGCGCACGCCTATGATGGTATCCACCCCCTCCCCCCCCCCCCCCCCCCCCCCACCCACTCGCCCGACGGGTGAGTTCCCGCCCGACCTCACGGAACGTTTCTGGGCAGATACTCTACCCGCAAAGATACTCTACGGCAAAGTACCGCCTGTGTGTGTGTGTGTGTGTGTGTCTGTAAAATAAATAGAAAGATCTCCAACCATAACGTGGGATAATCGATATCACGTGACTCCACCACGACGTCCACTAGTGAATAAACGTCCATACTTGGACAATTGAGTTGAGAAACTTTCCCATTGTCACCTAGAAATTCACTGTTTCATCTACCAGTTGTGGCTGTCTGCCATGGTGACGAGTTGCCCCTTATCCGTTATAACGTAGGCACGTACTGTACTTCGTATTATTATACCGCTACAGGGCTGACTAGTGCATTATGCGTGCCTGCTTTTGTTCAAACATTTACTGCATTATCTCCACGACACACAGGTATATCAGTGTCAAGAGAAATGCTCGTGACACCTTTTGATGACTCGCGGGGTAAAAAAACGACTGGAGTTGGTGCAATTTGTATTCTTTGTGACGTTATTCGGATTTTAAAAGGTGCTGGTTGCGGGCTAAATTGTTACAAGTTGCTATTTTAGCTTCATTAAGGCGCACAGGATTGCTCTTTTCCAAATAGTTGCAACAGGATTTTTGGACGCGACAACGATTTGAGGTTAGGATCACAGTTTTTCAAATTTATTCCTTCATTTCTGATCTGAAATCGTCGGTATAGGACATCAAAGTTTTCGCAATAATTTTCAAAGCTCCGCTATGAATTACCCAGGTGGGAATTGACCATGCCATGAAGCTTGATCAAAGCTTGGGCGAGGCTTGACTAAGATTCGCCAAAGCTGTGTTTTGGAGCCTCGGTCAATCTGTGTAGAATATGCGAATGTAACACCAATCCCAGCTTAGAGAATAAGCTTCGTCCTAGCTTGGTTACGTAGGTTAATACAAGCTTCGAACTTTATCTTCATTCAAGCTTCGGACTTTATCCTGGTACAAGCCTCGAAATTCATTTTCGTCCAAGTTCCAAAGTTTCTCGTGGTCGAAGCATCGAAATTAATCTTGGTCCAAGCTACAAAATTTATCTTGGTTCAAACTTCGAAGATAGGAACATTGAGGTTGGACCAAGCTTAGTTGAACATTCGTTTCCAAGCTTGGGTTTAGGTGGTGCAGCAATCCTGGATTTATATATGAATCCAATATTAGGCAGAGTTTCGCCGAAGCCGGTAAATCGAAACTAGGAAAAATAGGCTTCAATCCAGCTTAGTTCAACCTTAGTTCAGAAGCTTGGGTTTAGATGGTATGAGCAATCCGGGATTCATGCTTGGTACAGCTAAGGTTCGAAGCTAACAAAGCTGAGCTCGGACCAAGCTTAGCACAACATGGTTTCTGAAGCTTGGCTTTTGATGAATCTAGTAAGCTTGGATGTATGTATGTATCCAATATTGGACGTAGATTGGATTCTGCCTGTGGACCAACGCTAGGGACGCTAAGATTGAGCCAAGCTTGGCACAAGCTGGGCCAACAAAGCTTGGATATCTTTGATATAACTAAGCTTGGTTTGATCTAGGCTTATACATGGGATGAAGCCATGTCGAGGCTATCAAGTCCAAGCTTCGGCATTGAAGGTCGGACCAAGATTGATCTCATCGATCTCATTTATTTAAAAAAAGTATCACAAAAAAAATCGAAAACGCCAACAAATTTTGCCATTTCAAAAAAATTAACAGTTTAAAAAAAACCGGCAAAATTTCATTTTGACAATTTGAAAATTGATTGAAATTTTTATAAATCTGAGGTAGATTCAGCGTGAAGTAATAAATTTAGGGATGAAGTAAAAAAGCATTCACCTCAGGTTTTTTCTCCCACAATGCTTCTGTATGTATCACCTACATATATGTATGCCTGGTCAGTTGCACTTGGTTGGCTCGAGTTGTAAAATAGTTTTTCCAGGCAGCGCCACAAGAAGCCAAATGTACACTCCGTGCTTTAAAGCTGAAAGCATGTTCGTGTCGGCCGGGTCCCAGGCGCTGTGATATTACCCACTGAGTTTATTACGAAACGACGCTGACCTCGCTCACCACCCGTGCCCGAGTGCCACTCCCTCCATGCCTCGTATAACATCAAGACACCTGGCGATATTGTCCATTGAGAGAGCAAATTTTTAGTAGATTCAAATATTCAATTTTTTTTTCAATTTTTGGGCGTTTTAGAAAAATTGTGTAATTTTTTCAAATTTTGAACATTTTGGAAAATTTTTAAAAATTCTTGAAAGTTCTGGAAATTTTTGAGGTTTTTTTTTAAACTGAAAATTTTGGAAATTTTTCAAAAATCTTGAGAATTTCGAAGCTTTTGAAAATTGTCAGAATTTTCAGAATTTTGGAAATTTTGAAAAGTTTGAAAATTTTGAAAATTTTGAAAATTTTGGAAATTTTGGAAATTTCGAAACTTGAAAAAAAATTGCCTATATATGTGTATCAGGAAATGAGATAATTAAATCCGATATAAAATCTGAACTCCACTCCGACTCAACCGCCCTGAATATCTCCGCAACTTCATATTCTGGATTCTTTTGAGAGGAAAATTAATTTCTTCCCAAAAAGAATATGCCGTGCCTGAGTCATAATTGACCATGCGCGAGTAAACTGTCAATATGAACCCGTAATTGCAAACATTTCAAAAGCATAATGGAAATGAAAAAGTCTTTAAAAAAAATGAGGCGGGCTCAGGATTACGAGCCACAGCATTTACGTCAAAAGCAATTATCACATATTACAATCTACGAGCGCTGGAATTTGAATACGAGAAACGACGAGATGAATTCATTATATTTTTTATGAACTTTTCAATTGAAGAATATTATTAAAATGACCCCGATAAGGAAAAGCGTTATGAAATTTTCATTTTCTCGATATGTGGCACTATGCTGACGCATATGCGTCTGTGTGTGTAGGTGTGTGTGTGCGCGCATACACACCAACATATACGGATGGGTGTCCCTGTGCCCATGCAGCTGTGTGTATCTGTATGTGAGTGTGTGTGTGTGTGTGTGCGAGAGTTTTCCCCGATTTTCAGCTTCCCAACACGGAAAATTATTTATTCATCTTTTTCCTCTTTAATCTCCATCATTAATATATGCCTGTGTCTGTGTGTGTGTGTGCGCGCGCATACGAACCAACATATACGGATGGGTGTCCCTGTGCTCATACAGCTGTGTGTATCTGTATGTGTGTGTGTGTGCGTGTGTGTGCGAGCGTGTTCCCCGATTTTCAACTTGCCGACAGGTTGTTATTTATTCACCTTTTTCCTTTTTAATCTCTATCATTAATATAGCGCCAGGTAATGAAATGTAGGAGTGACATTAATGGTTTGATAGCAATTTATTCTTCCCATAAAAAATGCTTCCGGTTTACAAATGTCTCCAGCGTTCCGACGCGCAAATGCTTCACTAGCTGCGAAATAATATGAATACTAATTAAAATACGCTCAATTTTTCTTCACATCTTCATTGACTTTTTATTCCAGGTTAAATTATCTTTTTAATTGTGAAATAATTTCTACTAATTTTGGAACAGTATTATTTTAAAATAAAAATAAAAAATTAATTATTTTGTCCACTTTGAAAAAAAAAAAAAAAAATTGAACATTTTTTTTAAACAAAAAAAAATCAATTATTTTGTCCACTTCGAGAAAAAAAAAATTAAATATAAAATCGAGTTTACGGAAATTAGAGATGAGCATGCATGGACCTTTCACCAGGAGCAGTAGCGCAGGAAATAAGAAAAAAGGGGTGAAAAAAACTGGGAAAAACTCGAAGGAAAAGAAGTAAAAATTGAACAATAACCGCAGTGTCGTCGGGATCCGTTGTAACGGGCCAATTAAAACTCCTGGGTGTTGGTATCATTCTGGAGAACGATTGCGAAAAATGTACGAAGAAGGAACAACAAAAAGAGGCTACAGCATAATGGAAAAAGTTTTTCTCTAATTCTCGAGTATTTACTGCGGCACTCTACCAAGCCCGCCAGTTGCCGACGTGAAACCGATTCTGGGGGGTGCTAAAAACGGGGAATTTCGCGGAAAAAGGCGGGTCGCTATTTCGCACCAGACATTCATTGCACCAAGAATGTATTCGAATTGCTAAATTGATTCTCAAATTTACGGAATTTACGATTTTGAAGTTTAAAAAATATTAAAAATTCGGGAAATTTGACAAATTGAAGAAAATTTTTTGAGAGAAGTCCAAAAAAAGAAAAGTAATTTAAAATTTTCCAAAATTTCGGTAATCCGTGAAGTTTGAATGAATAAAAAAAAAATTGCAAAAAAATTTAATTTTTGAAAATTTTTTTTAAGACCGGGCGTGAGTTTTTTTTTTAGCGACCGTTGGAATGCTATATATATATGCATTCCTATTTTTCGCGGAGCGGTAGTTTACTGAATGTTATAAATTGGAGGAGCGCAGCACACGGTGTCGCGGGTGGGCGGAGGGGGTGGGGGTGGGAGCGCATAGCGAAAACAATGGTTGGGGGTGGGCCATGAGTATTGCGACTCCCGAGTTGGGATAATTACCTATACTTAGCCGCACGTACGATTCAGCCTCCGAGTCTGGAGCTTACACGATAAATCGCCCACTTTCTGCTCTGCTGAGAATCGTCTGCTGGGGGCTCGCAGACTCGGAAAATTCAACCTTCATACGGGGAATAATTATTCATGGTGGTAGTGAAGCAAAGAATTTCCGAGCAATCGTTTCTGAAATATTTAACTTTGTTTTCTGACCCTTAAAAAAAAATTTGTGTTTTTTCTTTTTGGTTTTTCAATTAAATACATTTAAGAATAGTGAAAATTTGGGGGAATTGAACGAATTTGAAGAATTTTAGAAATTCCCAAAATTTTCCAATTTTCCAAAATTTTCCAATTTTCCAAAATTTTCCAATTTTCCAAAATTTTCCAATTTTTCAAAATTTTCCAATTTTCCAAAATTTTCCAATTTTCCAAAATTTTCCAATTTTCCAAAATTTTCCAATTTTCCAAAATTTTCCAATTTTCCAATTTTCCAAATTTCCAATTTTTCAAAATTTTCCAATTTTCCAAAATTTTCCGATTTTCCAAAATTTTCCAATTTTCCAAAATTTTCCAAATTTCCAATTTTTCAAAATTTTCCAATTTTCTAAAATTTTTCAATTTCCCGAAATATTCAAATTTTCCAAAATTTTCTAATTTTCCGAAATTTTCCAATTTTGCAAAATTGTCCCAATGTTCTGAAATTTTCCGAATTTTCCAAGATTTCTGAGCTTTATGAAATTTCTCCCTACACGTTTATGAGCAAGACTACTTAGAAAAGAAAGAACATGCCTTGCAGTCCGTCTCCAGCGCTGAACTTCCACATCTGACCGCAGCCGCATACCGGCAAGCTCGTGACAGGGCTTTATAGAGTCGCTGTTTTATTCAAGCGGCCGTTGTAAAAATTTCATCGAGGCTGTTTATCCGGGGACCATAAAACCAGCCAGGCAGCTCATAATAATTCACTCCACAAAAACCCTCAACACTTTCATTTATTTTTCATGGTGACCCTCAATTGGACCTAACATAAAAGGTAATATTCGTTGAAATTAATGGTGTCCCTGTGGAGCTGTAAGGAACATCCAAATTTTATTTTTTTTTATCTCAATTTTCGTTTTTTTTTTATTTAAGAATTTTGGAATCATTGGAAATACAAAAATTTGGACAGTTTCCAATTTTGTTTTTTCAATTTACATCTTTTTTCCGAAATTTTCAAATTTTTCACTGTTTCTGAGATTTTCAACATTGAAAAAAAATCGGACCTCCATTTTCCAACCTATAAGAAAATGCAGGATTTACACAATTTCGGTTCTTGGAAAAAAAGGAAAGTTGGCAAGTTAGTATCCTGGGAACAACTTGAAGGCTCGTTTGTCCTAAGTACTCCTCCCCGTTCGTGAAAATGTATGAAAGAAGAAGATGGGCTTGTTTGAGCTCCTGGGGCCGTTCCAATCCATTTGCCTCGATTTCGCTTGACCAGCTCGGGGCCATTCGTCCTAGGTTGAAAAAAAAATAATGATAAATTGTGTGATTTTTTGGGGATGCGCCTCATATGGTAACCAAAATTTCAGACTTTTGGAAATTTGGAAAAAATTTGGGAATTTTGGAAAATTTTTGAATTCTCGATAATTTAGAAAAACTTTGAAAATTTTAAAAAATCTTGGAAATTTTGAAAATTTTTGAAATTTTTGGAAGAGTTTGGAAAATTTTGGAAAAAGTGGAAATTTTGGAAATTTGGAAAAATTTGAAGATTTTGGAAAATTTTAAAATTTTGAAAACTTTTGGGCAAAAATTTTGAGAATCCCATAAACTCCCCAAACCCGAAATTCCAACAATTCTCGAATTTTTCCAACGCATTGCCTCCCAGACCATGAACGCCATCCACAAAATTTGTTTCTTCATTACCTCCTCTAATCTGAAAATTTCACCCATACAATTTTTTCCACGGTGAAAATTAACAGACCATTGACAAACTGTCATATTTGCTCACCCATATACAGTATCCCACTGAAAACGCCCTTCCACAGAAATCTCGAATGCAAAAAGCAATCGCATATGCCTGATGAACTACTGTGCAACTCTGATAACGAGTTTTCCCTGTATTTCAATTTCGCGATATTCATGCGAATGACAGAATGAAACCCCATCAGCGTCAGTCATATCTCGTTCATGCGCCACTTTTCGCGGATTCTCATCAGGAGAAATGCACTTGGATGTTGTGAAAAAAAAATATATCAACGAGATTTAGGTGTGATTCACGGATTGAGTCAATAACTTCCCGACCTTCCCCAAAATTTTCCAATCATTCCACTGGCCCTCAGAAAAAAAAACCCACTAACCGGTCAATTACTCCCGGACAGTATACCAAAATGAATTAATAAGCTCAAATACTGAAAAAAGCACACACACGAGAATTAAAAGAAAAAAATACCGACAGTTGGTGGAGTAAGATAAATTGTCTATGGGGTGGGGGATATCATGGGGTTACGGAACTCATCATTTATCACCTCCTTCATATTTATTATCGGAGCCTTCTTCGGCTGGGTGAGGTATTTATTCGTATCAACTTACGGGAGCGGCGATCTGTCGGGAATGGCGGTCATTACTCATCTGGCAGTAGATTATCGAGCTTCGGAGTTTTCAATTGCGGGTGGAAGGGCGATTCTGAGCCCAGAAAACTATGGGAATTTCCAATGAGAATTGTGGTGATAGTTCTTAGTTAATAGCTACCATTCACCAATGTTCGGCCAACGTTGGGCCGACATCGAATCAACGTTGGTCCCATCTTGAATCCCCCTTCATGCGCCTACATTATAGGTCAGAATACACATTGTGGGCGGGATTGTCCCAGCGTTATGGGCGAGAGTGTCCCAACATTGCGAGCGAGATTGGCCCAACATTATGGACGGGAGTGTCCCAACATAGCAAGCGGAATTGGGCCAGCATTATGGGTCGAATTCCCTCAACATTATAGTCGGAACGTTCCAACATTGCGAGGAGGAATAGTCCCAACATTATGGGCGGAGGGACTCCAACATCGTGGGCCAGATCGTCCCAGCATTACGACCCAAGTACCCCAACATTGCGAGCGAGATTGGTCCAACATTATGGACGGAAGGGACCCAACAATGTGGGCTGAATTGTCCCAACATTATGACCAAAGGGTCCCAACATTGCAAGCGGAATTGGGCCCAACATTGTGGGCCAGATCGTCCCAACATTATAGCCGGAACGTCCCAACATTGCGAGAGGGGATTGCCCCAACATCATGGGCGGGGGGACTCCAACATTGTGGGCCAGATCGTCCCAACATTACGACCGAAGTGTCCCAACATTGCAAGCGGGATTGTTCCAACATTATAGCCGGAGCGTCCCAACATTACGAGCGGGATTGGCCCAACACTATAGGCGGGAGTGCTCCAACATTGTGGGCCGCATTGTCCCAACATCATGGGGAAATGTCCCAACATTGCGAGCGAGATCAATTGGGTCAGGACCAATATTGGACAAAAACCGTGCCGATCTAAATATCCCATATTCAAGTGCCAAACAAAAATGGCAGACTAGATCTTGGATTTGCAAAACCTTATCACGCATATCTTATTTTCATTCAATAACCCTTTTGATGTTGTCATAAATTGATACATACTATCAGCTTCACTACTTGGACCCCAAAGGCACTTCGCACAGGGGCATCACTTGCATAATAATCGTTCCCAATTCTCTCCGAAATTCATCAGTAAATTATAATTGCAAAGCCAAAGTTTCGTTATGAAGCTTGTGTTAATTGCGAATCAATATTCCACAACGATCGTCCACCACTGATCGCTGAGTACGTGACCCATGGAGCCAAGGTTCTGGCAATTTTCCTCGTTAGTTGACTGTTTCGGGGGAATATTTGGAATAGATGGAGAGCATGCGTTATGTAGATTGGTCGAAGTTGAGGAAAAAATTTTGACTACGAAATTCGGAAGTTTTTCCACAAAATTGCTTCATTAGGACATGAACCTTTATTCGTCCAGAATGAGAAGAAAAATCGGCGGAAAATTAAAGGTAGATGTCGGAAAATTTGGGAATGATGTCGGAAAATTGGGGAAAAATGTGGGAAAATTTTAGAAAAAATTTTTAGTCTCAAAAGATTGAATGAAATTGGCCTAGCGTAAAAACAGCAAATCATAACTTGAACGCAATAACTTTTATGCAGTTTCGCGTGACTGCGGTCTCAAACGATATTCGCTGTTATGAATTCACAGCGAAAACTGTGAAAAATGCTTTCCACCTCTTGCCAATGTTTTCGCGTGACTTTGGCGTATTCAATTTTAGTCGCAACTGAGAGCCTATTACTTCTTTTTTGCATCCGTAATACCGATAATATCGAAATTATATTAGAAGCTTTCATCATGCCACTATGCAGGATAGGGCAATTTTCTGAAATCATATCAACCGTAAATTATTTATGCTGATGAAATTGAGGAGCGCTTTATCGCAAAGAAATGGATATTCCGGGATATAGGTCGAATGATATTTATCACATTTGAATATGGATATGGATTATTTGGAACTTTTTTTTCCCTTTTTGTAAAATTTGCAAAATTTTAAAAGTTTTCGAAACTTTTAAAATTTTTTAAAATTTTGAAATTTTCACAATTTTTAAAAGTTTTAAAACTTTTGAATTTCCAAAATTTTAAAATTTTGAACATTTCAAAAATTTCCAAAATTTCGAATTTTCAAAATTTTCAAAATTTTAAAAATTGTCAAATTTTCGAAATTTTCGAAATTTTCAAAAGTTTCAAAATTTCAAAATTTTCAAGTTAAAAAAATTTTTTTTTGCAATTTTATTTTTTTTTCAAATTTCTGAAATTTCGGAATTCTGATAATTGAAATCGCTGAAATGTGTGGATACCATTTTTTAAAGATATATGAACATAAATTTGAACTACCAATACACTGTTGGAATAATTTTTCCGATAGACTAGTCGAACGCAGAGTGGCGCATTTCATAGCCTCCAGGATGATGAAAAAAAAAGAAAAAAAGACACACTAGATTGAATTTTCATGGGAAAAATCCCAGCTGCCGTGGTAACGGTAATTTTTAAGTACATTGGAGATAATTGCGATTAGTGGTTGAGTTCAGATGAGCGGAAGCGCGTCCGAACATGAGCCCCTAGGTGGGAATTACGACAAGGATTAAAGATCCGACTCATTGATCAGAATTGCAATTTTTAGCATTTTATGCTTCGAAATACGTAGTTTCATTGTACTAAATTTTTTTTCCGATTGAAATTCCAGGAAATTACGAAATTCATAAATGTTCGAAAACTCCAAAAAAAAAATTTTTTCCAATTTTTTCGAAATTTTCACATTTTCAATTTTTTTCAAATTTTCACGTTTCCGAATTTCTGGAAATTTTACGAGTGTTTCCAAATTTCAAAAAAAAAAAAAAAAAAATCAAAAACAAAAATTTCAAAATTTCAAAAACGAAAATTTCAAAAAACATTTTTTTTTAAATTGGAAAATCTTCCACTGCGCAGGTTGTTCTGCTCTCCAAAATTTACAAAAGATTTTCTTTCGCAACCGCAAATTTTTCCTGAACCTTATAGACCTCCAATGAGGTCACCTAAATAACCTACTTCAAGCCATTCTGTTCCCACAACTATAATTTACCACCTTATATCGAACGAATCGATTGAATGGAGCCAGTAACAAATTCTTTCGGTTATCCCCATACTATTATATAGCTGATAAGCTTTTGCTTTCACATTCACGAAAGACACATGATCCTTCTTCTGTTGGCGCAAGATAAGAAAGCATACCTAGTATGAATGGAAATTTTCCCATAATATCTACAAGAAAATTGCCAAGATTTTACGAGATATCGACATGGTAAACATAGTTTCCATGAATTTATTTAAATTTACTCCAAACTTCAGATCTCGAAAATTTGAAAAAAAAAAAAAATTCAAAGTTTCAAAATTACCAAATTCAAAACAAAAAAAAATTTCAAAAATATTTATCAAATTGATTTTCCCAAAAATTAGATTCAATATGCAAAAAAATCCTGATAATTTCTAAATCATAAAACGTTCCAAGTTTGCATTTAGCACTTGTAAATATACCACAGCTTTTCATTTTGCCTCGGGCACTCCTGAAACTTTGTGCTACCAGAAAATCGATGAAATACAGTGCTACTACTGTTTGGAACTATTGTTGGTTAGCATCCCAGGAGCATAACACATTTTCCTCCGCCTCCAATGAGCAGCGCCAAACTTCCTGGGGGACTGTAGATTCTCATTATGGATCTAAGCTGGACTAAGTTCCCGGATAACGGTGATTAAGCATTGATTCTAGTTTCGACAAATTGAAAAAGTGAGATTGGCTGGCATTGCGGATTGCGCCAAGCTTGCTTCCCATCCGCAGTCCATTTCGCCTCGTCACTTTCTGGTGAATATCTCAAAATCTACGGTAGATGCAAAAATTTCTCCTCTACCGAATTTGTAGCTCTTGATGGGCTCTACAAAAAAGGTGGTAACGAAGATGCCGCTAGCTTTCTTAGATTTCGAGATATGCCATGGAGAACCGCACCACCCTCCCCACATTCCAGATGGTTTCCAACATGTCATCCAACTGACATACCACGCTGCTCTATACCTACAATTACCAGAACGATCTCATTTTCTCCTGCTCAATATTTACTTGGATGTGCAAATTGTCGGAGTCCAGACGTAACCGCGGAATGCCCTCCTTCCTAGTACGCCAAGGAGTTACGGGTTTCCGGTGGCCCTCACATGACCTGCACTAGACACATCCCGGAGAATGATATATTCCTCTCAGCTTGGTCGAGCTATGTACATAGGGGCAACTGGCTTTCTCCATTCTCCCCTCCCCCCCCCCCCCCCGCCCTTGCTCACTGTGGTCTAAACTATTGAAAATTATGTTCTACCCTTATCGCGACATTCTCGGATATAGTGACCTTTATGACCCTACCCCAGGACCAGGGCTAACCGACTAACATTGCCCAGCGGGTTATTTGAGTATGAAACTCACGTATTCAGAGAAAGCATGATTTTATGGACTACCCCGAAGCCATTCATACCCCAAAATTTCTCGAAGTGCATCAGTTGATGGTGATTCTACATGTTTGGTAAATTTGTATTCACCTGGTTATTCAATTTTGGGATTCCCCCTAGTTCCTGAGTGTATCTGCTCTGTCACTTCTCAATATTACCGAATTAAATTTAGCGTTAGCAACTGGAGCCCTTTGGACGATGCTAATCATGATTACAGAAAATGATGTTAGAAGCTTTAGGTTTCTTGACGGTTGAACGAAGGATACAATGAATGTGATACGATATCTACGTGAGTTGAAGAACGCAAATTTTTTGTAGGCTGAGGAGAGGAAAGAGTGTCACCGAGTGACAAGACTCGCACAACGAACATACGTACAGTTTAGGGAAGCAAGCTTTGCTCAGAATGATGTTACCGTCGACTCTCCCACTAGTGCACTGCGCGGGACCGGACGCCCCACCGTCCTGTCCCACCAGTGACCCGCCCCTACTCCCCCCACTCCTGGATGCTAGTAAGCGCAGTGAGGTAGCATTCAAAGTCAGGCGGGACCATTTGCACAGTGGTGGGGAGGCGGCGCTTGAGGGGATAGTCAGTGGTGGGGTCATGACGATAGTGACGATAGTGACTATAGGGATCCATCAACTTATGGGACGTGCACTCGTGGGGGAGTTGACTGTATAATGAAATACCGGAAGAGGTAGAGAACATGAAAGAAGTGATGTTGAAGCGTGAAGCGATAAAATTCTTGAAAAATAAGAACAAATCACAAAAAATGTAATGAATGCAAGTGTAATGTGCGAACAATAGTTGAAGAAGCTAAATAACCGAATCAATCAATCAATCAATCAATGACTTTGCATTGCTCCTTCGAGTTCACTTGGGGGTTCAATGGAAGAAGCCATCTCCAGACCTGATGTTGTCCTGCAGATATAGAAGACCTTTTCGTCAGGTTCTTCTGTTCACTGCTGGCCTATCAGCATCTGCTACCGATACTCGCACCATGGCTTCAGCTCAGGAATTATTACCTTTCTGTTGCAGATATCCAAGAGTTCTACGAGCTGACCCTGCTGGACGAGTCCAAGTCGGTGCAGCAGAAGACCGCCGAGACCCTTCGCATTGCTGACAAATGGGAGGCTAGCGATGGACCTATAACACCAACATTCGCTCAAAATGATGTAAGTCAATGCATATCAATATTTACACACTTGGGCAAATGATCAAGTATTCGGGTACACGTTTGGTATTGGTGGTACTTGGTACAGTATCGTCGATGCAAATCAACCAACTAATAATGTATCACTGGTACAAATAGTAATTATAATCCCAGGATCGATATTGTAATGCTATAGCAATGTTATCACATAGATTCCCATTGCCAGCTTCATCCAGTTCAATCCACCTGAATCCATTGCCACTGAATCTACGATTTTAATTGCTAATTGCCTACCCACAGTATCTGCAGGAGATATTATAATAACGAATTGTGGTTCGCTTGCTAGTGCATATGTATATCAATCTATCGTGGGTCAGGTTATTGATTTTGGGGGGGTACTTCCGGGGATTCGAGGGATACAATTAGGAGAATTGGTGTGCCAAGAGTGTTGAAGGAAATATTGTTTTCTGGGGGAGGGGGGGGGGGGGGAGGAGGGGGGGGGGGGGGAGGAGGGGGGGGGGAGGGGGGGAGGAGGGGGGGGGGATTAAATTGCAACTTTTAGCAGACAGAAAAGATAGTCATGGACGTCAATCAGAACAGAAATCCCTTCACAAAAATCACGAAGTCAATTTCCCGGCTTCACCATAGAGTAATCCCCAAGCCCACTCCAAGCACATAATACTCACCATAAGAATGCAATTTCCCCATTAAATATTATTACACCACAAGAGCTTAAATGGAAACAGTTAGCTTTGCCAGTGGCAGTCATAAATGGAGGGTGAAGGCTGGTAAATGTCGAGTTAAGGGCCCTTGTACTAGCCCCCCCCTCCCCCCTCGCCCAGCCCCCTGGTCTCTCGTTGGTCAGAAAGATAACGTTGAACGGTTGTTATGAAATGGCCAAATGCGACGCGTGTTCGTCGAGTGGTATGGGGGTTGAAACACATTGAGTAAACATCCAGTGCAGTTGAGGCTTGAAATGCAACTGAGAGGGGGGTGAAGTGGGGGGGGGGGTTGCTGCCACTTGAGAGTAATGCGGGCACGATGTGGTGGTCCCCAACAATCCAGGAAGTCTTTGATTAAACGGAATCGCGTTGCTCGGGTTATGTAAGGGCGGTTGAAACCCAAACCGGCGTGACATAACCCTTCTCCCCCCCCCCCCCCCCAGCCAACCACTCTACTCCATGGACGTCCTCTTCAAGTTCACTTTGACGCTTTGCCGGCCGTAATGCATGTCGTTTGAATTGGAAGTGTTTAGCAGGATCCAGGTAGTGGTGTGGAGCAGGGTGATATTGCAGGCTAAATGGGAGAAAAATTTGTCAGAGGAAACATGCGAATGAGCTTGGAGATCGGTGAGTCCCTGAGATGACAATTCTAACACTGGGCAGGCCAATTATTGGGAGAAAAATGTAGAGCGGTCTGGTAATTGGGCAGTAAAATTGAAGCCCATCATTCTTTGACTACTGATACCTTCATATCAACTTCTGGTCAGTGTCCGGATTCGGTCAGGTTAGCAGTATCCAATTGTAGGCAAATATAGCGTTTCATTTCACTGCATTTGTAGGCCAGCCCGATCGGCATTGGATATCCAATTGACCTTCTGCATCAGCAACTGATTTCAGATATCGGGTGACGAACATGAGGTCAGCACCAGAACCTGAAGGTCTGATCAGAAAAGCTAGACTAGTATCCAATGGAAAAGGTGTGCTCCCAAATCTAGATATCTGACCTAAAGTTGCTAAGCAGAAGATGTCAACCATCAAATCCAAACCGTCTAATGAGAAGACCTGACAAAGTATGCAATCAACAAATTCGGTTGCGAAAGCCAGATGCAGAATCAGTAGTCAGAACGAATACACAAAATGGTCATTCAGAGGGTTATGTGTTATGGTTACTTCGTGCTAATATCTAGCTCGACTCAACCAAGCCCCCTCCACATATCGAGTCGAGGAACGAGCGAATGGATAAGCCGAGGGCATTGGTGATACTATGATCAATGTATGATTGGAAAAGTTTGAGGATGAGGATCAATTTGAATGGAGGGAATTCTCAATGTTTGCTTGCTTTGGGTTAGTCTCGTAGGCATTGTTATGCAAGGGAAGCGCTCGAGGGTGAGCGAGTGGGTTGGAATCGGTGCCGCTGGAGGGGGTGGAATTATCATGATTGTTTTCAAGAGCAAGTGTTATATGAATGGTGTTGAACGACGGGGAAACCCTGGAAAAAAATTTGACCTCACCAATCGGAATTTCGACAGAGATGCCAAAAGTTATCATGTTGGTTTTTTGGTTGGAAGGGAGCTATCGTTTCAAAAAACAGTTCCTACCGACAATGTTAAGTTTGGCCAAAATCGATAAAAATTCATTTCGCTTTTTCGACTCAAAATCGACGGGAGAGTCTTTTAGGGGTCCCAATTGGATAGTATAAACGCGCACGGCGCCAAAAATTCGGTTTTAAAAAATTTTAGTTTACCTCCCCATAAGACCCCAATGTTAAATTTGGCCAAAATCGAAAAAACTTAATTTCACTTTTTCGACCCAAAACCGACGGGAATGTCTTCTGTGGGTTCCTATTGGATAGTATCAACGCGCACGGGGCCAAAAAAACGATTTTAAAAAATTTAAGTTTGCCTCCCCATAAGGTCCCAATGTTAAATTTGGCCAAAATCGAAAAAAATTAATTTCACTTTTTCGACCCAAAATCGACGGGAATGTCTTCTGGGGGCTCCTATTGGATAGTACAAACGCACACGGGGCCAAAAATTCAATGGTAAAAAAATTAAGTTTGCCTCCCCATAAGGTCCCAATGTTAAATTTGGCCAAAATCGAAAAAAATTAATTTCACTTTTTCGACCCAAAATCGACGGGAATGTCTTCTGGGGGTTCCTATTGGATTGTACAAACGCACACGGGGCCAAAAATTCAATTTTAAAAAAAATAAGTTTGCCTCCCCATAAAGTCCCAATGTTAAATTTGGCCAAAATCGAAAAAAATTAATTTCACTTTTTCGACCCAAAATCGACGGGAATGTCTTCTGGGGGCTCCTATTGGATAGTACAAACGCACACGGGGCCAAAAATTCAATGGTAAAAAAATTAAGTTTGCCTCCCCATAAGGTCCCAATGTTAAATTTGGCCAAAATCAAAAAAAATTAATTTGACTTTTTCGATCCAAAATCGACGGGAATGTCTTCTGTGGGTTCCTATTGAATAGTATCAACGCACACGGGGCCAAAAATTCGATTTTAAAAAATTTAAGTTTGCCTCCCCATAAGGTCCCAATGTTAAATTTGGCCAAAATCGAAAAAAATTAATTTCACTTTTTCGACCCAAAATCGACGGGAATGTCTTCTGGGGGCTCCTATTGGATAGTCCAAACGCACACAGAGCCAAAAATTCAAATTCAAAAAATTTAAGTTTGCCTCCCCATAAGGTCCCAATGTTAAATTTGGCCAAAATCGAGAAAAATTAATTTGACTTTTTCGACCCAAAACCGACGGGAATGTCTTCTGGGGGTTCCTATTGGATAGTCCAAACGCACACAGAGCCAAAAATTCAAATTCAAAAAAGTTAAGTTTGCCTCCCCATAAGGAACCAATGTTAAATTTGGCCAAAATCGAAAAAAATTAATTGGACTTTTTCGACCCAAAATCGACGGGAATGTCTTCTGGGGGTTCCTATTGGATAGTCCAAACGCACACAGAGCCAAAAATTCAAATTCAAAAAATTTAAGTTTGCCTCCCCATAAGGTCCCAATGTTAAATTTGGCCAAAATCGAAAAAAATTAATTTGATATTTTCGACCCAAAATCGACGGGAATGTCTTCTGTGGGTTCCTATTGGATAGTATCAACGCACACGGGGCCAAAAATTCGATTTTAAAAAATTTAAGTTTGCCTCCCCATAAGAGCCCAACGTTAAATTTGGCCAAAATCGAAAAAAATTAATTTGACTTTTTCGACCCAAAATCGCCGGAAGAGTCTTTTAGGGGTTCCAATTCGATAGTATCTAGACGTGCAGGGGGTCAACAATTCGCTTCCGACAGCGTTCTCCTCGTTTCAAATCTTAATTGCCTCAGTTGCTAAAATATCGATCTGCCTTTTGGATACAAGAGCAGTCATCAATTCTAGTGTTGATAGGTGGAGAAATCGATGTCTGTTTGTAATGGGATAAAATCAAAGCTGGGACTCAACGGAAAACACCACATGAACCTACTTCCATGCTAATATTAATGATAGCTTCCGGCATCACGAATGTTGACTATTCCAACCATAACTTATCGTGCAAATCAAAAGTTGATGATTCCCCTTCCGGTTCAAACTACGTTATCTCAATCAGACACTCCTGCAAAAGTTTATTCCAGAAGAAACTAGAGTCCATCGTTCGTTAAAATGAAGATTGCAAGCTACGTATTACGGGATTAGGAAGCACGGGAGCGGCTAAAGCTCCAAAAGCGGGTATGGGCAATTTGTCAAGCTGTGATTAATTAGCAAGGGCAGCCGTATGTTTGCTCCATCCCCCCCCCCCCCCCCCCCCCCCCCACCTCGTGTTAAATGCAAGATCGTAGCCGTAGCCAGTGGCAATTTATGTCTGAAATCGTGACGGGAACAGAGTCTACCAGACCGTGAGAATGCGTGGCTCATGGTCAGGGATTTCGTATTTTCCGTGTTTACATTTCCGGAGTTTCATTGAAACTGACAAATTGCGTATAAACAGCTGAGAGTTTAGGGGATCAAAGGTTTGATCCTTTTTTGTACTTGAAGAACCTTATTAGCGAATCCGTTGGTTGGTGATGATGATGATTTGATTAGATCATTGGAGCAACGATTGGCGTCGGCTTCATTCATCGAGATCGCTTCTGAATGTGAAACCAATCTAAGTAACTCCTTAACGCAGCTCATTAGTCATGACATCCATCAACTTGATGATGTCATCCCGGATCGCCCTGTCGTCCGGAGCGTAGAAGTCACTCTAGGTAAATAGTCTTTGAGTCAAGAATCACGTGACACTAATCCCAATTGTCCGCTAGATATCTATGATAATGAGAGAGAACAGGACATAGGATGACCACATGGCATGTTCACTAAACAGGAATCCTCAAAGGCTTGTTTACATCCATTGCCAGTTGCTCTGCTGCATAACAGGCATATTCCCTTGGCGATGGGATCTCGTGTGGGGTATATAGTTGTCTAAAAGATTTGTTAATATCTAGTGGGTGATGATTTAGGTGTTAGCACCTGCTGACTCCAGGTATTGTACTTCTACAAGCATAGTAACCGGATCAGATACAGCATCAGCTGATTGTTCGGAGCCAGCTGAATTTGGTTTCTGATGTTCTTTTCTCCCAAATAAGTCAGTAAGAACAGCATTGAGAGACACCACGTGATCAACGATCCCTCTTAGTACCCGAAGGAAGTCCTCCGATCATAATCAGAGTGGTGTGCTTCGATGGGCTTAACGGTGTTGACTGGCTCCTGATTCGAACTGTCGCTGTCGACTAGACGGATTGGCATCTGATACGAGAGAACCAAGGAATGAGGATCACGATTTGATCCGAAGGGTCTGATCAGATCTGAAAGAAACTCACCTGCTTGGAGAAGAACATTGGAGCAGCCTGCTTCTGCCAGGATTGATGTACGATGATATGGTTGGTTGCTGTCTGACCATGCTGGTGAGGGTCAATTAATTGTTAGTCCTTGAACGAATTAGCACCCTGCGGATGGATTCACTAGAAGGACCTGCCAAATTATGAGCTTGATTAGCAAGGTTAGACCAACCTCTGATCTAAAGGAAGGACTCCTACATTTGAAGGACTCCTACATTCCTTCCCAATGAACAAGTCTCCAGAAATCACCTTCAGCTTACTCAAAAACTGAATAGTTTATCTACACCGATTACCAGTATCCCTTCAGCGGTCACGTCTCCCTGAAAATGAGATTGTGTCTGAGGTATGTATTCGTGTCGGAACAATTTGTTAGAATCCAGTGACTAACCGTGTCTCTCATCCTAGCAAACGTTTTCACCGTGTACTACTTATCCCCCCGCCGACCCTTTTCCCAGATAAGGTAACCTGTTACCAACGCCCACGGCACACCCGAGTTTCATCCCGAGAGTTGATGGATGCGGCGAATATAAGGGTATCTGTGTGCCAGTCTAGGTACACGGTTGGCTTAACTTCAACCTAGACGTTGCTAGGCCACCCACTGACGCTTGCTCCAACAGTCAGTCACACGGCTCTTAGTAAATACGAGAAACTCGTGACTGTGGAGAAGAGAAAGATGGAGGAGCAGGGGAATGCATTAGTCTTAATCCTTACGTCGAACGTCTTGTTGTTGTCTAGGTGGTGACAAAGGGTTATTAATTCAGGGAGCTTGACGGTTTTGGGGAGATGCAAGATAGTGGCTTTTCTTTTGTAGATTTAGCTTAAATTGCGGTGGATTTCAGTTGTGAGCAACTTGATTGATCTTTTTTGGAGTGCCCGAGAATCCCCGGTGTAATTATTCTAATGAGGCTTCTTAGGTTTCTTAGTGTCTAAAGTGGTATAATGCTGTTTCATCTACAAGTTGAAGAAGGACCACTTGGAAAGTGACATTTATCATATTCAGCAGTCCGGAAAGAAATTAATCTGGTCGAAACACCTAAAACACGTTCGCATATAATCCTCAAATCAACATTCGTCTAATTTTAAATAGCTTGGTAAACTCCGAAGTTCACAAACGCCAATGAAGCTATTTGTTCCATAATTTATGAGTATTCAGTTCCCCTGAGCCATAAATGCAATCACACACAAACGTCTGCTATAGGAAGCGGTGATATTAGTTTCTCAGTCCGCATACCCCCAAGGCCAGAACACCGGGGATGTGTCCCTTGATGAATGCGACGTCATCGTCCGGTCACTGTGTCCCAGCCCATTTGCTCCACCCCCCCCCCCCCTTCTGCGATCATGAGATTCCACAGGTATGTTGTTCCCATTCTACAATCCCAGTTTCATTATTGACATCGATAAAAGCTATAAATTCATCCATGGTTTTGAATTATCATTGCGCGGTACTTCATCATATTCTTCAAGCGTAAAGCTAATTGATTACGAGTTGTCTGATTCTAGGGTCCATTTGATATATACCTAACCGTACCGACGCCTGACGAGGCCCTCCCGTTGGTAATGCTTATGGACAATCCTACGTTTGCGGTTTTCGAGGTGGCTCAGAAATGATCTTCACCTTTAAAGGGTTTGACACCCACCCCAATTTTCGAGCTCTCGAAAACGTTGCTTAATTCGGATTTTTTTCATATAATTAAAATGAATAAATGACTAAAATACTACTTGCATACTGGAACAGATATGTTAAACTATGCAGGATAAAATTTTTGCAACAAAATATTCAATAGCGGCTGAGTAATCAACCTTCAAAACAGCGATGCGCTGAATGATAGGTTTTTCAACGATGCACCTTAAAGGTTAAGGAGGTCCGGTTCACCTGAAATCCAGATATGTTGTAGAGGACCGTAAACTAGGAGATACGTATTTTTTTTCGTGAAGGTATATGCAGGTTTAAGGGGTGGATTAAGCCTTGGTTCTTAATTACTTTCAAGAAGGATCTTTCCGTGCAAGCAATTCGAGCGGAAAGTAAATTGATTACGTACTGTCTGAATTTCAATCGTAAAGTCGATTATTTCAGTAGTGAATCAACTGTTGGGAACAAAGAAATTTAGAATAGGGCCCTTCACTTTAGTTTGTAACACAAATTCAATCAATGTTCAAGTTTGATGAAATTTGTCAGACAACTTTCGGGCACATGAAAGGATCAAAGGTATAGTGATAGGATGAATTCACTGTTATTTTAGGGATGTGCATAGTTGGATCTGATTTGAGTACATATATGATGTAGTGAGTATTGATTGTAGGGTGGAAAATGTTGATCTCATGCCGGAAGGGGGTGAGATTCATCATGGGGCGTGATTTATGCGGATTGCGTTTCGAATGTTTGATTTTTCTGTTTACGAAAAACTTTGTACCTTCGTCAGATAAAAATTTTCTTTACATCCTATGTCAGTTGAAGGGCAAATCAGTGTAATATTTCATGCATTTGAAGTTCTCATGGTGAGTTTTCAATGCATCATCTTTTATCCAAACGTAACTTTGTGAACGCGGGTGGTAAGTTGAAAAATTGCGGCAAATATTCTGAAAAGGTGCGAAGGTCTGGATGTTTGGACATTAAAACAAACTGCAAAAATGATGAAAACATTGACCATTTTGGGAGAGAAAAAATAAACTGATTTAATCGGTCCTGTTGCTGGAACGATTAATTAAAATATCGTAAAACGCTGATAATGGAGCGAAACAAGAAGGATCACTTAGCAATGCACCATCAATTCCTAATTAGCTCTAACGGTGCGGTGAGTGAGCCATATAAAAAATTCACAGTAAGTACCGCCATTGACAGGACCAATTAGCGGTTTCTTGTATGTCATTATGCCCCAAAATCTGGAACCTCTCAAACGTATAGTTGAAAAGCTTCAGCTTTTAATATTTCACCATCACCATAATGTTATATTCACAGGCCTTACAGCTTAATCCGACAATTTCCCTCGTTCACATTTCTATCTAGGCATTTTCCGATAATTGTCTATCTATTATATGAACTACAATGTATGCTTTCAACCGAATTTGTAATTACTTCGAAAGCAATATGTTCTATGTATGGGTGAACAAAATGGGCAGATGATTCATAGGACGGTTTATGAATTGCACATTTGAATTGTCAAATTGCGTGGGCTAAATTATATAGGTTCAATGGTACAGATCAATTTTGATTGTTCTAATTCGATGGGTTAAATTGGATGGATCAAATAAGGGGGAAGGGGTCGAAATGGGCGGGTCAAGTCGGGGGAGGGGTCGAAATGGGCGGGTCAAATTGAGGGAGGGGCCGAAATGGGCGGGTCAAATGGAGGGAGGGGCCGAAATGGGCGGGTCAAATTGGGGGGAGGGGTCTAAATGGGCGGGTCAATTGGGGGGAGGGGTCGAAATGGGCGGGTCAAAATGGGGGGGGAGGGCTTGAAATGGGCGGATCAAATCGGCGAGGGGGATCGAATTGGGCGGCTCAAATGGGGAGGCGGGGGGGGGGTAAAATTGGACGGGTCAAATGGGAGGGGGGCGGTCGAATTTGAGGGAGGGTAAAATTGGGCGGGTCAAATTTCGGGGGTTAAATTTCCAATTATAAATTTCATCCATTCAACTCCTGCCTCTCTCTTACGTGAAAACCAATCGACTATAATAACAAAACTCTTCTCCAAAGGTAGAACTAAAACTTTGTCCCTGTCACTTGAGATATTGCACGTTTGCCAACCGTCGAGCTGATATTGAGCGTATTTCCCTTTTTCCTCAATGTTTCTTTTACCCATGCATCTGCATCGGGTGTTTTCACCTCGAGTTTACACGTCTCGAGGCTAACCCCCTGTGACGTCTACGTCTTTCGGACATCCTGTCGAATTCCAACTTTGTCAATGTATTGAGCACAACAGTGGAGGTGAATTTATTGAGTTGTTGCGTGTATTTTCTATGCTAGCGTGAGCCATTGGCTGAATCTGAATGCAAGCAAATTTGAAGAAAATCTATACGATTTTTAACTTCTATTCTTTAGAACTTGATTCGATTTTGAAAAAAAAAGTTTTTAGCTTTTTACAAATTACTCTAATATCCAATTTTCCGGATAGAAACCAATTCGTTCACTTGTCCGTACTCAGATAGAGCAATTGACTTAATGGAAAATAAAATTGTGCCATTTATTCTCATCAGTATGCCCGACATTCGAGATTTCTAATCAAAATAAATCGAATTGCAGATTAACCCGGAACTCAGAAGCGAAAAGACTAAATGAGTTCTATCTACTGGTGTAAGAAAGCTGTCCTTTACTTCCTTACCACCTCTTTTTCTCACTCACCTCCCCCCCCCCCCCCCCCCTCCTTCAACCCTTGTTCTGGCCAATGGAGAATCAAGCGGGAAAGGAAATTGTTTTTACGATAAACTTTGCCTTATCGGGAATCGCTCGGGTTTCCACCTCGAGATTCATTAGAGCGAGAGGTTGTTTGTTACACTCAATACCTCACCCTCTTCAATCCCCCTCGCTCTCCTCCCATCAAGGTGGAATTTCTCGATACCCGAATCGAATTTTAAACTTCGTTAATTTTTCATGGGGAGAAAGTGCGAATGAAGAACTGCAATGGAAAAAAATTGGAAAATTTAGAAAGTTTGCAAGGTTCGAAAAATTTTGAAAATTTTAAAAATTTTGACAATTTTAAAAATTTTGAAAATTTCGAAAATTTTGAAAATTTTGAAAATTTTGAAAATTTTGAAAATTTTGAAAATTTTGAAAATTTTGAAAATTTTGAAAATTTTGAAAATTTTAAAAATTTTGAAAATTTTGAAAATTTTGAAAATTTTGAAAATTTTGAAAATTTTGAAAATTTCGAAAATTTTGAAAATTTTGAAAATTTTGAAAATTTTGAAAATTTTGAAAATTTTGAAAATTTTGGACATTTTTGGACAATTTTGACAAGTTAGGGAATTTTGAGAAATTTATAAAATTTGGAAAATTTGAAAAATTCGGAAAATTCGAAAAATTTGGGAAATTTGGAAAATTTATGAAAAAATCAAGACTGAGAATTGCAATGAACATTGCAGAATTTGTAGACTAATGATCAGCGCTAATGAAAATTGATTGAAATCAAAGGATTCAGCAGCAACATTTGTATTGAATTTACATTATTTTTCTGGTCTCGTGAGTTCAATTAATGACGTCCAACGCCGAATCACAATTAATGCCTTTTCAAATGGGAGGGAAAACAGATGACGCTGTTGTGTAGAATGACGTATAATTGGAGCTAGACAATTAACCTGTGCATTCGTAATGACAATCCGAACAAACGAAACAACACCACGGAGAAATGGTGTTAACACGGGGAAAATACAGTGGTCATGTTTGAGAGCTTTCCACGACTAATGCGGAAATTGTCAGCGCCTCATTACCATTCGATGAGTGATGGCTAATATTGCAATGGGTAAATTAAAGGACTGCAGACAATAAACCGGCAATTCTATAATGACACATTTTTGCACAAAAAATTTTCCCCAATTTTCCCGAATTTTCCATATACATCCCCTGGTTTCTATTGTTATTAACAATTTCAATTGTTTATAACGCGGTATCTCACGAAATATTATAGATACGCAAAAATGTGTCGAATAAATGTTGTTCCTTATAAAAAAATACATATTTTGTGTCCTCTGACTTTTTTCGTATCTTCAACCGTTTCGGCATTAGAGCGTTACAAACAATTGACATCATTTAGAGAGCTCTATGGTGAGAAAAATGAGAAATTGGAAAGAAAGTGCACACACACGCAGACATCGGGGAGTTATAATTTTGGCCCGCGGAGGGTCGAACCCACAGCCCATTCATTAGAATATAATCTCATATAACGGTATATCTACCCCGGTGGTCCACAGAAAAAGATAACGGGGAAAGTCAAAATTTATATCTCTCTTCCGGCTGCCGACACTCCCGCCAAATTGTCATTCACATCAGCATAGAAAAGCTCAGGAAAGTGAACGCCAAGAAGCAATATCGATTGCGCAACCAGTGTGCGCATGGGTTTGATGACTAGGAAAATGGTTTGGGGCAAACGAATATCGACTGGTCAGGCTATCTAGTACCAAATCTGCTACCAATACCAATACACAGCAGGAAATTGATTTGATTTTTTTCGGGAAATTCTGCAAAAAAATGGACAATTGTAGAAGAGTCAAGTTTTGTGGAAAAGCCTACCAGAAAATATTTTACGAAGTTCTTGATCGTATCAAACGTTCGGTTCTCTCTGAACACAATATTCATCCTAGTAATACGGGACTTGTTTGCACTATAAGTACTTGACGGTATTTGATGGCACGACTACGCTACAGCTGGTACTTAGCATTTCCCTAGTCAAGTTTCAACTCTCCAGACTCTGTTTCACGCCCACTTTGCCCATTCATCTGTTAATACTGCTAATTGTCGGTTGGTAGCTCCATTCAATACCTCGAAACTAAGCCCCAGAAATGGCATCTCATAAAGGTTGATAATTCCTGCCCAGGAACACTCTAGACATTCCGGAAAAATTGCAAAAATTTCGATGATTTTCCGATTTCCCGGAAGAGTCTATACTGGTAGAAAGTTCTAGGAAATTTCCGGACAATTTTTCCAAGTCCGGAAAATCCCAAAAGAATATTCAAAAAATTGGGAAAGCATGGAAAAGCGTGAAAAATGATACTTTAATGCAACAGGAAAATTCGGAACAAAATTCTGGAGGTCTGGAAAATTTTTGCAACGGTCTGGAAAGCTGAAGAAAATTTTACAAATCGTGAAATAAGTTTAGAAATTTAACAATGTTTTTAATATTGAGCGTGTATTTCAATTCGATACAGTGGCTCTGCTGCTTGGAAGTGAAATTTCAGGATTGTTGATGGGTTCCATTCAGGAGTGGCATGGGTAGTGGTGGTATTGGAGGTGGTGTTTATCCCACTTAGGCCTAACATGACATCTGCCAATAGTGTCATCAATCATCTTTGGCCTGATGGTTTTGTCATTGACGAGACCATCAAAATTATAACAGCATTGATCTTGGAGTTCTCTGAAATCATACAAAACAAAATTCAGACTTTGACGAATAGTTTGCCCGTCTTTTGCCGCAATTTTCATGTTCTTTTCTCCTTATTCCGAAAAATCTTCTGCTGTTTTAAACATATACAAACTGTCTCACCATGCTTATCACCACTACTTCAACTTTGCGATGACTCAGGTCCAAAACCCTGAACTTCGAAACTACTGATGGAACGGGTCAACTGAGACTCAGCATTGCGATAAGCCAAATGGATATTCAATATGGCTCGAGAAATTCAATGGTGAATTTAGGTAATCTGAAGTTACTGTAATCCTTGCCACTTGATCATTCTGACTTTGATAATTTACGGTTTGCGGTAAAGGGCACTTCAGATCCATCCTCAAACGGATGCCAATGTCATTGACCCATTTCAAAGACGAGGTAGTACATGACCATTGAGGGTTTGATGTTAATACCACTGGCAATTCGGAGTAAATATAGCCGAGCGCCAAGACAAATCCTATCGTGTGGCTATCAGGGATGCGGGTTTCATTGGGATTGCGGTCGACTGGAACGAAGGAAAAAGGACGTTTGGGAAATTTGGGTAGAAAATCGAAAAAACTCGTGAGAATGTGGAGAGAAGCATGAAAACAAACAAGTGGAATGGCTGGAATGATTTTTTTCAAGTAAAAATTCGATAAATCCGAAGATGGTCGATTTTGGGATGGTGAGCATCTTTAGGCAGATGGCCGAAAAGTGCCCTAAAGTAGGTCCGGTATATATGTAGTCCAGATATGTTGTAGGGGGCGTAAAACTAGGGGACACGTATGTTTTTCCATTAGCTTATACATGAGTTTAAGTGGTGGACTAATCCCCGGATGTTGAGCACCTTCAACAAGGAAGAAGCGTACTTGGAAGATTGGAATAGGCAATTGGAATCGACGGAAAATTTGGAGAGAATGATGACAACGGCAAATTTGAGTCAATGCAGTGTCAAAGGTCGGCAATTTCGGAGATTCATGATGTTGGGCTGCTGTAGGGTTTTTTACATTTCCGATAACTGCAAAAGTGGTCGATTTTGGGATGGTGAGGATGTTTAGGCAGATGGCTCAAAAGTGGCTTTAGTTAGGTCCGATTCACATACGGTTCAGATATGTTGTAGGTGATACGGAATTAAAGGACACGTGGGGTTTTTCAAGACTCTATCTCGGTGTTTTAGGGGTGGATTCATCCCTGGTTACTGAGCCCTTTTGTAGCATCCTTCAGGTACCGTTGAGAGAGTACTTTTTCCCAAATCCCACAGAATATTGATAATGATAGGGAATGAAAAATAGTAATCAACCAAGGGTCAACTACAGGAAGTCCCAGAATCGTGACGATCGATTATTTTGGACGTTTAATATAAACCTGTTTTTTCCTAATAACTTCGTCGAATTCGTCAGTTTCACCAATCGAACCAATATTCCCAGGACTGTTTGCTCGTGCTGAAATAAAGTCATAAAAAGTGGTACAAATCGAAATTGATATTTCTCCAAAGAATGATACCATCAAGAGAAACTTCGAGAAATATTTACTTTATTCCGAATTATCTGAATATTAAAACAAACGAGAATGAAGCACTCGAATAATTTCTACCAAATGTTGAAAATCAATATTGACCGGGTTTGTAACAGGGAGAAGTATTTCCATAACAAAAATAAAACCAAATTTCCCGTCAAAGAGGTAGCAAATGGCGTAAATACACTCAACAAAGTTAAATTAAAACTAAAAATCCCTTTGAATGTGGCATTTTTAAACTTTTCACCCCTGATAAACCACTACGAAATTTTTTAGCCCGCTCAGATGGAGTGAATTCAATGCGTGCATTGCACCACCACTGATACCGTTGATTTTTCTCATCGTTCAGCCTGAAATGTCCAGATAATCCGGGTTTCGCTTCATGTTTGGCTACCATCGAAAATCGATCCACTGACCCTATCTGCAGCCCACCCCCCCCCCCCCCCCCCAAACATACCATCCATCCAATTATTTTTTTCACGTGTCCCTCTTTTTCTACGAATGCAATCATTTTTTTTTCTATTCCATCAGTCGTATAGGGGAGGTTTGAAAATAGGTAACTTGGCGATAGGGGGCGTTATCATGATGCTGCCAAAGTGAATTTTTGGAAAATTTTGAAAAGCTCGGAAAATTTTTATACCGCTCTAAAAAATGTATAGGCATCTTCCAGAAGTCTTTAGTATTCTTTCAGATTTTTTGAAAATTTTTAGGAACCTTTCCTGACAGTTTCCAGCCCGCACTTTTCGTTCTCTATTTTTCGTCGCACCCCGGTGGCTTTTTAAATTTTTTGGCATTCTAGCCCAGTGTCCCGGGTGGTCGGTGACTTGGCGCCAGTGATTCGCTATCGTACATAGTGCCGAGTCTATAAATCTTGCCAGCCACCCCCGGAAAACAATAACATGAAGAGAATTCATGAAACAAAAAGGGGTAGAAGCAATGATGGCAAAAAATTGGCTACGTGAAATATGTTGGGCTAGCGCAGATGAAAATTTATTTGTAAATCCAATTTTGGTTGCACACGTGTCGATTTTTTCTTCGATTTCCAAGTTCAAGTTTCAAGTTTTTGAAGTCATTGGAAATTTACTTGCAATTAGTAGGAACTTAGTATTTTGCGGGTGGAATATTTCAGTGATAAATTGACTACATTCAGATGGCGATTGTCCGTCAATTCAATCAAGCATCTTCGTTATTCTTCTACAAAAAATCTGAAAAAATTCTAGATAGTTTTCACACTTTTGTACTGTCTTGAAATTTTTTTTCAGATTTTTTGAGCAATTTTTTACGCAGATATGAAGTTTAAAAAAAATATCAACATCTATTTTCTGAAATTTTAAATATGTAGGAAGGGGGGGGGGCATATATGAAATAGAAAAGAGTTTGAATGAAAAAATAGATTTGGTCGACATATCTAACTTAATATTTGTTCCATAAAATCTTGATGTTACACAGTATGTATCCTGCAAATGTGAAAAATTTTCAGACTTTCTCCAGCGGGCTACGAAACATCTTTTTTCACAGCGATTCTTTCTCTCAAGATTAATATAAAGATACCTGGAGATAGTCGTACGATGGATTCATCCGTAGACTCCTTTGGAATGTTTCATTTACGAATTTGCGACGTGCGTCGAGGTGAAACGCTTGTGGAATGCTTCGAAAATGTTTCTAAAGAAACGCTTCGAAGAACGACATGGAGATTAATTCTTTAACGTAGCTTTGCTTATTGAGATGTTTCAATACCATTGGGCGATTTATTGCGAAATTCTCCGACATGTAGTCACTTCGAGGAGAAAATTTATTTCAGCTCGATAGCTTTATCGAAATGGCTCGCCAACATTGGGTAAGCATTGCTCAACTTTGGTTCAAGGTCAGCGCCAAGATTGCAGAAGACCTCTGCAGCACTTGTTCCATAGTAATACTGTGTTACCTTACAGTTGGGCCAATGTCGGCTGCCAACATTGCGTCAATGCTGGCTGTCAACATTGTGTCAATGTTGGCTGCTAACATTGTGTCAATGTTATCTGTCAACATTGTGTCAATGTTATCTGTCAACATTGTGGCAATGTTGACTGCCAACATTGTGTCAATGCCGGCTGTCAACATTGCACCAATGTCGACTCAACGTTGGGCGAGCGTTGGCAACCGATTTTTTCGTTGATACCTCCCATCATAAACGAAATTAGCCCATCCAGATTAAATTTGTGAGCCATAAGTAGGCGAAAATGGATTACGAATTGTCGGTTCAATGTCGGGCAAGTGTTGGCGTCCAAGTTGTCTCCGCTAAAATCCGTCAATATGCTCAGAAAGTTATACTATACATTCTATCTCACTCTTGCGCAGTATTCTCATGCGCATTTCCATGAATATCTCGGTTGGCCCAGCAAAATGAATAAATGAAGAAGCAAATTACCATGCACTAAGGCCAGAGCCGCATAAGGAAAGAAGCATTGTGCACGTGCTTGGAGATAATGCAAGTAGAAGGGTTACCTATATACATGTATACAACCACACCCATACTCTCAAGTTGTATTGGCCAACTATATCTACATATATCTATACATATATATATAGTGGAGTTAACACACGTGTAGATAACACCAGAGACCAAACCGGACGGACTTGCCAACATAGGCGTATAACCCCCAAATGCCCAGAGAGCCTTTACCCCCCCCCCCCCCCCTCCAGCCACCCACTCGCCACCCGCCTCACCACCCATGGGAACCAAATACTGTTTACCATTTAGGACGCTCGAAGGTCTCTATGCACTTAACGTAAATTTAGTTTGCGGTCAAGTGACTATCAAGACATGGGGAAAGCGTTTTGGTCTCCAAAAGAGGTCCAAAATTTGGGAATTCAAAGAGGGGGGTAAAATGACTTCAATTTTTTGGTCAACCCCTGATGAAAAGTCCCACATGTAGAATAAATTTCCGCACTATTTCCATAGAAATATCATCAGAAAATTTTCGCACTATGAAAAAGTGAATTTAAAATTTCCAACATCCAATCTTCTCCATTGAAAAGGACCGACAGGCTTCCAACGTATAATGAAATGCTTTGCCGTTAAAATGAATAGTTGACAGACTAACGATCTCATTATAAGCTCCAGCTGCTAACAAGCCCCAGGTATTAGATACCAGTGTTTATGGGAGCTTTTATTAACCGCTATACTCCAAATACAAGTTCTATTTATATCGTAATTTCTTGGGAGATAGCCACTATAGCCATTGGCACTTCAATCCCTCAATAAACACCTAATGACGCAACGTTCACGATGCCGAAATTGCACCTCATCAAAGTCGCTGGATCGTTAACCACGCGATGGAAGAATGATTTCCTAAACATTATTACTATCATGAAAGACAAAATTAATTTTTCAAAACATGGAACCTTCAGTAAGTTCAGTAGATATGATTCGCAATCTGTGTTTGTTTGTGTGTGTGCCCTATCCCCCTACATATCTAAAATTTCAGAACATAAACGTTGATTAAAAAAAAACTTTTGCGTGAAAAATTGCAAAAAAAATTACAATATAGCATTGATACAAGCTTGTAACGAAGTTATTTCACCATTATGCAACTAGTTATGCAGGGATAATAATTTTATTTGCGTACACAGCGGGACCCAAAGGGATCAACATTAACAGCCAGGCTCAATTAACGACAAAACGTTTTAGTATCCCTGGGAATTGTGGATTTTCAGTCAATTTAGGTAATTGTTTGGTTAATATGACGGATTTATGGGCTAAAGTCAATGGTTAGATAATTGAGTATGGTGAGTGTTATTGTGCATGAGGAAGCCATTATGAAGCTTATGGCCGAGTGGGTACAGTCGGAGGCTACTAACCCGAATGTCCTGGGTTCAAATCCCGGATTGGACGACATTTTTTTTATTCGGTTATTTCTTCGATCGCGTCAGGACGATAGGAATGGGACGGGAGTAGCTTAAATGGGTGAGGAATGGGGCAGGAGTAGTTCAAATGGGACGGGAGCAGCTTAAATGAGCCAGGAATGGGACGGGAGTAGCTTAAAATGGGCCAGCAATGGGACGAATATGGATTAGAAATGGTTCAAACATCGAGTAGGAATGGATCAGGATTGAATCAGGGATGGACCAAACATGATTCAGGAATGGGCCAGCAATGAATCAGGAATGGACGAGGTGAGACAGATGTTGACTAGGAATGAGCCAGAAGGGAATCCAAATGACTGAACATGGCCAGGAGTTAAGGGAATTTCAGGAAGGGGGCCCATAGGATTCTTCAGGGTAAAAAAATAATGACTTCAATGTCTCCCAATGAGCTTTTTAAAAAATGCTCAATATGGAATTTTTTCTCACCAGTTTTCCCACCCTCATTTTCCTCAGAAAATTTGAAACGCGCCTGAAGTATACGTATCGTTTTGCTGCTCGCTAGTCTGCCACTTGAGGGTGTATTTTCAATTTCACACAGCAGGATCATCAGAAAGGGGAAAATCCACTTGGTATCATGTGTCCAAGTGCCTCAGGTATCGCTAGTGCACTCGACGTCATTTTCAAAGCCCATTCCCAGTTTCGATATATAAGTCTGGGAAAATTGTGTCCCCCTATAAGCGAGAGAAACAAGTGCGCGTGAATGGACGAGAGTACGTAGAGCAATCTTTTCCTTCAAATTATTGGGGTTCTCTCAATTTTCCGATTTTTTTATTAAATTTTTTTTTTCGTTTGAAATTTTTGATATTTGATATTTTTGACACTTTTGAAATTTGGAAAACTATCTGAGTAGGTATTGCCATTTTGGAACGAAATTTTAGTATTACCGTTGCCAGGAAAGTCCGACTTGAATTGTGTTGAAGTGTTTTGTCGATAGTGCCGCAGAAGATAGGAGGTTTGACTGGGCCGCAAACTAATCCCGACAAGCCCGGGACTTTCAGCGAAAGACGCTAGGGATGGGGGTAGCCTGTGGCTAGGCAACGATACATCCCAACTTCGTTGGACGCTCTACGACGAACAAGAAAACTGTTTGGGGTGTACTTAATGCCAGTGTTGTCGTACGCTCTGTGGTCAAGCCATGTTATCAGTCAGTGAGATATTGATTTTTCCCACAACTTAGAAGGAAACTCTCAAATCTTTCACATTCTGTGATTCTTAATTTTTTAATTTTTTTTCAAGTTTGGGATTTTTCAACATTTTGACTTTTGAAATTCTCCCGATTGTTGAATTTTTTGGCACTTTTAAAGATTTCTAAAAAAAATTTTTAAGTAATTTTTAACATTACAAGAGAAATAAAAAATGTCAAAAATTATTGTAACAATTTTTACAACATTTTACAATTTTTTAAAAATCTCCGAAATTTTCCAAATTTTCAAAATTGAGAAAAGTATTTTTAGACACAACTTACATTTTTTAATTTTCCAAAAAAACGAAATTTTTTATAATTTCAAGAGAACCTCTTCTCACCCGTAGGAAAACACTTTTACTGGCAAAAATAACAAATCTGAGTGAAGCTCAACGGAAGCCTTTCAGCCAAGACCTACGACATCCAATAAAATCTCGCAGTGTTTTTTTGCCCCAATTTTCTTCCTCAATTTTTTTTTTTTTCGTTAAGCCGAGGTACTTCAGAGAATTCCCACGTTCGATTACAAATCCCGTTTACTCGCGTATTGCCTCGGAAACTGTAACTCTAGGCTTTTCTCCTAGGCGTAATAGGGTAGAAAAAACGAAAAGTGTCCAATGAAAAACGAAATGATCTGAGTTAATGGATTTTTAAAATGCTCTCAATAAATGTTTCCGTATTTTATATATATAGTCCACTAAATTGGAGATGTCAATAATTTTGAAAATTTCATAAAAAGAAATCTTCGCAAAAGAATGTTCCTAAAATTTTCCGCAAATTAAAAAAAATGAAAAAAAAGTTGCAAAAATTTTAAATCGAGAAATAGGATGATCCTCGAAAATGTGTTACATGTATTGGCATATGCTCTTTTCTCAACTTCAAGTGCCCACTTTTTTCTCCCCCTCCCTCCAACACTCGTTCTTCCATTATTCCGAGGGCTGACGCAGCAAATCTCGTACTACTTTTGCCAAAGTGTGGATGGTACGTGCATCAGTCGTTGAGTGGTGAAGCAACCGGAATTTGTGAGATTGAAAATACGAGAAATGTTTTTCCCTCTATATCTGAATGTGCCATCGTACTTGCATAATGGTTTCCCATGTTGCGAAGCTCGACCACTTTTTTTTCCCCAGTAATAGGGATAAAATGAGGTCATGATTAGAGCAAGATGTATGGAAATTTCATCGCAAATACGTGTTTGAAAAATTGAAAATGTCATACACTGAATTTTTAGAGACAATCACTCAGGTGGGAATTGACCATGCGATGAAGCTGGATCAAAGCTCGGACGAGGCTTGACTAAGCTGCGCCAAAGCTGTGTTTTGAGGCCTCGGTCAATCTGTGCAGAACATGCGAATGCAACACCAATCCCAGCTTAGAGAATAAGCTTCGTCCTAGCTTGGTTACGTAGGTTAATACAAGCTTCGAACTTTATCTTCATTCAAGCTTCGGACTTTATCCTGGTACAAGCCTCGAAATTCATTTTCGTCCAAGTTCCAAAGTTTCTCGTGGTCGAAGCATCGAAATTAATCTTGGTCCAAGCTACAAAATTTATCTTGGTTCAAACTTCGAAGATAGGAACATTGAGGTTGGACCAAGCTTAGTTGAACATTCGTTTCCAAGCTTGGGTTTAGGTGGTGCAGCAATCCTGGATTTATATATGAATCCAATATTAAGCAGAGTTTCGCCGAAGCCGGTAAATCGAAACTAGGAAAAATATGCTTCAATCCAGCTTAGTTCAACCTTAGTTCAGAAGCTTGGGTTTAGATGGTATGAGCAATCCGGGATTCATGCTTGTTGAAGCTAAGATTCAAAGCTAACAAAGCTGAGCTCGGACCAAGCTTAGCACAACATGGTTTTTGAAGCTTGGGTTTGGATGATTCTAGTAAGCTTGGATGTATGTATGTATCCAATGTTGGACGTAGATTGGATTCGGCATGTGCACCAATGCTAAGGACGCTAAGATTGAGCCAAGCTTGGCACAAGCTGGGCCAACAAAGCTTGGATATCTTCTACTGTAGTAACCTCATGGGAGACAAATGTCCGCTTCACGTGTTGAGCATTGGAGGAACCATAAAAAAAAAGAACACGAGGAGAAGATAATGGCTGGGATGTTGACAGAGAAATGGAATCCGTCAGGATAACAAGCATGGCGCAATCAGAGTGTTACCAACACAATCACATCCCTTTTTTACCCCCCTCTTCTTCTGCCGAACTATTGGGTGAAGCCACATTTATTACCTCGGCTACTCCCACGTGATTTATCTCATCATTTTTTATTCACGATTTCTCTATCACTGTTACATAAAATTTCTTAGAAATATTTTTATTCCTTTGGCTTCCAAATGTCATATTACGTAAGAATATTCCATATTTTCTATCTTTACCTTCTTCCCTCCTCCATTATTGAATTAAATTGACTCATTTGCTCAAATCGACAGTTTCCTGTTTTTTTTTAAACGTTACAGCCATCAACTTTTCAAAAATAATTATTATGTATATATAATTATATAAATATTGCAAATGGCCCAAAGTGATATAATAAATTGTAGTCATCTGTACCTGAGTAATCACTAGAAAAGTAAATTAAATCGCTCGTGGGCTTACAGAGCCAGCACCTCGTCGTATTCCATTTAGGTATGCCCTTGGGGTTCCGTTACCGGACCCTACAATATCTCGGCAAAAGCTCTCCTTATTATACCCCATTCTATCTACCATCTCTCTTAATACTCCTCAATTACGAATGATTGATACAATTTTTTTCCATAACTTCCTTTCCACCCGTAATAAGACGCTTTTCTTCACTATAGGAAATTGAGGGCGGGGGGGGGGGAGGAGTTACCGGAGCCGTTAACTACAGGAAAAAATTTGGAATTCGAGAGAACTCTAGAAAACCGCCCAACTAAGGAGAATATATCGATATTTACGCTGTAATTCTTAATTGGACCAGTGTCCCAATTTTCAATCGTGAGAATGTCCCAATTGTCATTAAAACACCATTCCAACGTCAGATTGGCAGTTGACCCAATTGGTAAGTGGGACAGGATATTCCGTTGGGACAAACGCCGTCGTCCAATTGACTCGAGGATTAAGGTTCAGCTTCTGTGTCCCAATTGAAATAGTGAAAAAAAGGTGATTGAAATTCTAAGGATCCTATGAATCTCGTTGCAAGGCCGTGGTGTCATTACAATTTTCAGTTATGTTCATGTTCGACCAATTTGGTTTCGGATCATGGACCAAGTCCAATTGGGACATGCCCTAACACTGAGTGAGATCATCTCCTAATTCCAGGTGGCACCATGTTCTGATTCCAGTTGGGACCATGTCCCAACTCTAGCTGGGCCCATATCCCAATTATAGTTGTCCCACTCCCAGTTGGTACCGTGTCCCAATTCTAGTTGGAACCATATCCCAATTCCAGTTTGTATCGTGTTTCAATTCCAGTTGGGACAATGCCCCAATTTTAGTTGGTGCCATGACCGAATTTCAGTTGGGACCATGTCCCAATTACAGTTAAAACCATGTCCCAATCACAGTTAGAATCATGCCCCAATTTCGGGTGGGACCATATCCTAATTCCAGGTGACACCGTGTCCTAATTCCAGTTGGCACCATGTCCCAATTTCGTGTCGGACCATATCCTAATTCTGGGTGGAACCGTATCCTAATGCCACTTGGCACCATGTCCCAATTCCAGTTGGAATCGTGTCCCAATTTTGGATTGGACCATGTCCCAATTCCAGTTCGGACCATGTGTCAATCTCAATTGAGACCATACCCCAATTGCAGTTGGGACCATGTCCCAATTGTAGTTGCAACCATGTCCCAAATCCAGTTGAATCCCCCCTGGGAATGTAAGGCACGATCCATCCATCGAGTCTCATCACAAGATGTTAGCACTGGAGTCAATTCTCACAGGACCAATGTGACCGGCACCCCTCGTGTGCGTAGATGTCATTCATAACACTCGAGAATAACCCATACCGGACCTGGACAAAGAGTCCGAAGTTACGGACAAGTAGGGGCCACTCGTTCTCATCATCGAGGGTGCGGACCTCCGGGGTCCAGTCACGTGATACCTGGGAATCAAAGTAGCCAATCATACAAGTACATTAGTAGGAGTTAGCAAGTAGGGTGCGTCGCGGTCAGGTGCACGCCCGCGGCCGATTAAGGGTGTCGTCTTAAACACGTAAAGTGGTATAGATACATATCATTTTTCCAATCTATTTTTTTTTCAGGGCTATAACTTGAGATAAAAAAATGGAGAAACGTGTTATCGGAAGATGAGAGAGGGAAAAAATTCGTGATTCAAAAGACCACTTGGTACGAAAAGTTGACGAGATATTGGACAAATACTTTTGCCAAGTCAAAAAGTTTTTCACTCAGGCGAAAAGTTTAACGAGTAAAATGGGGTGTCAAGTAGTGCTCGGAATCGAAAATTTTCCACGGGATATCCAATGAAATAACTTCCAGGCTCGACATGGTTTATCCTTCGGTAATACCGTAAACCGTTTATTTCCCTTTTCCATGTGTCACGCTGCTACATATTTCGTACATATTTACTCATATTTACTTGAAAACTCCACTGCGCGATATTATGGACTGAAAGTTCGTTATCTGTGCAATGTGTGACGGGTCTGAATGAAGTGACGGAGCAAATCCGATGTTTGTTACACACGCTCATTCAATTTTGAAAATTGTCTTTTCGGAAATTTTAGCATTTGGAAAATTGGACGTTTCAGAAATTTTAAATGATCGCAAACTGTTTATTTTGACTTTCTCGTGTGTCATTTTGACATATATTTCGTCGAAAACTCGGACGCTTGATGGTATGAACTGAAAGTTTGTTATCTATCTCATGTGACGTTTATGAATGGAGTGACATACTAAAGCCGACATTCGTTATATTCGCATTTTGGCGTAAATGGCGAGTATTTTTTTGCGAATGTACTGATTATAAAAATTGCAAAAATTTGGGAGACCTCAAAAATTTCCTCAATTTCGAATATTGAAGAAGTTGCAGCAAAACAAATATTTAAAGAATTTTCGGAAAAATTTCCATTAAGAGTTCTCATTTTCAAAAATTTTCAAAAATTTTCAAAAATTTTCAAAAATTTTCAAAAATTTTCAAAAAATTTCAAAAATGTTCAGAAATTTTCAAAATATTTCAAAAATTTTCAAAAATTTTCAAAAATCTTCAAAAAATTTCAAAGATTTTCAAAATTTTCCAAAAGTTTGAAATTTCCCAAAGGGAACAACTGATAACAGAATTTTTCGAAAAAAAAATTTTTTAATTGGCGACTTTTCGAAAAATGGAAAAACCTCAAAAATTGAAATATCCAACTTTCTAAATTAAAAAAAAAATATTATTAAAAATTCATCATCTCATCATCATCATCATCATTTTTCAGGGTGGTCCAGCATCCGCGTTTCCGCTAACCCAGACTCTGTTGAACATTTATGGCCGCAGGTCGGCCAGTCCTGATGTTCCCATAGATCCAAGCCAGGTTGGTACATTCATATCATACATAATCTCCTTGCGTCAAAAAGTCAACGTCAATTCCCCAATTCATTAAATATCAAATCTAAGAGTTCGTGTCCCAGCGTTTCAGGTCACTGTCATCTCCCGGTAGCCTTCAATTTCAAAATTTTTAAATATAAATGGGATGTTCAAGGAGTGTAAAAAGACTCGTACACCTGTCGCGCTACTAGCGCCGAACTTCAAACCGCGATATCTCCTAAGTTTTGCGCGTTAGGTAAAAAAGTGAAAAGACAGATAATGTGTATTTTTTGATAAGGAGCAATATTTATTAAACACTTTTTGTCCTATCTCCAACCGTTTTCTAGAAATTTTCCTATTTTTACATTTTTCAAAATTTCCAAAAACCCTAAAAATGCAAAAAATCTGTAAAAAATTGAATAATTAAAACATTTGAGGGAATAAAAATCGAAAAGTGGGAAAATAAGAAGCGAGTAGAACTCGGAAAATTCGGAAATTTCAATTTTTGGGTGTTTAGAAAAATGAGAAAACTTCCCAAATTTTGGAAACTCCAAAAATTGTTGGAATCTTTAAATCAAGTACTTCAATGTTCATTAATGCTGAGATTTAATACTGAAATTTTTTCATGTATATCCGTGAGCATACAATAATATTTTGTCCGTCGATAATGCGCCCTGTTTTACCGGCTCGTTTATGCGGGAAAAGCGGGAATCCCCGGATAATCACGAGCATTCACCGGTCGGTAACATACCCTACGATATTCGGAACTGTGTTCCTGCTCTATCTGATCTGTATTCTGCTTGAAAAAACGATTTTGAGAACACAATTTTCGAAACAATTTTTACAGATTTTTTGGAGTATGCAGAAAGCTCGGGGGGTACCCTCGATATTTGACCCATGTCTCCTATTTCATTCTCGGTATCATCCTCAAACGCCCGCGGAAAATCTGAAAAAATTCAGCGATATGCCTAACAATCTCACCTTTCAGGAAAAAAATATGGAAAAAAATCGGCCCATTTATTAATCCTAAAAATGCGAGTTTCTGACAAAATCGAGGGCCATCAATACGGCACCATCTGTTAAGTGCTGACTTGTTGAGCACTTCAATGTTTGCTCATTTTCCCCATATCATATTAAATTTTCAGACTGAGAATCTTATCAGAGCCAACAGGTTGAACCAAAGGGTAAAACTCATTCCAAAATGCGACCAAAATAATGCACTGATTTTTTTCCAAAAATGTTTCTTCATTTTTGCAGATTTAAAGAAAATTTTCGGCGACATTAATTTGACATAATTAGCTGTTGAAATTTAAATAATTAGAAACGAAGGTGCGAATTTTCATAGTGTCTATATATGTTGCAAACAATGTGAAAAAAATTGGGATTTATTGCTCTACTACTTTTTTGTGGGCGTCAGACATTAGGTGAGTGACGTCATAATTCAATGATTGATGATAATGGAGCCAATTTTCGGAGGGTGTTCCATGCTCCGAAAAAAGTAAAAATAAAATTTTAGGAGCACCTTTCCGGATGGCATTTAGTAGAACATTCATATGTAATCAATCGGGAATGGGTTTTTATTTTACAAATTGGGACGCAAGACGCCCTCAGGTGTGAATTGTTATTTTTTTGCCATCATAAATGCTCCGCTACTATTTCAGGAACTTTTTAACGATTTTTTTTTTTCGCCTGTTGTATGGTTGAGCAAGCAATTTTCCGATCAAAAGGTCAATTTTAGCCGCGTCAGTAGCAGAAACAGTTTTTATCACTTTTTTCCTCCATTCTTGCCGATTGGCCTTCTACTTGTTCTGCCATGAAAAATAAAAAAAAAAGAAATAGGGGGAATATTCGGTCAATGAAAGGAGAGAAAAGTGTGAAATTGGGAATGGCAAATACTAAAAAATATTGGGAATTTTAAAAATGTTCATCAAATTTCTCAATATTTTTCGAAGTTTAAAAATTTTTTGAATTTTTCTAACTCTTGAAATTTCCATAATATTACCAATTTTTGAAATTTCTAAAATCACCAAAATTTTTTTTTTAATTTTCAACATTTTTGGAAATTTCTAACAATTTCCAAAATCGCAAAAATTTCGGGATTTTTGAATAAATTCAACATTTTTTCAAATTTTCAAAAATTTTGGAAATTTCTAACAATTTCCAAAATCGCCAAAACATCGGAATTTTCAGAAAAATTCAAAAACATTTTTAAATTTTAAAAATTTTTGGAAATTCAAAATTTTCCAAACTGCATGTGGAAAAAATGTTTAAACATGAAGAACATGAGGAAGAGCCATCTGCTCCATGTGGTCCATCTGACGCGTCTGGCTCTCCCATTTCCTCCGTTCTCATCTTCGATCTGGACCACTATAGTATATAGTATTATCCAACCTATTAATTTCCTCTCTGTACACCAGCTTATTGTGACATGTCAACACCTGGAGTGAATGTGCTCTTATCTAACAATTAAGGTAGTACAGTCATGGACCCAGTTTCAGGATTAAAATCGCCAATAATTTTTTCATCTCAGCTGGTATCTATGGGAACCCAGTCCTGAAATTTGCACTGGATTCACCGCTTAGTATGTTTGCTGTGAATTAATTGGGACCTCATAAATGGCAAAATTCTGCAAAAAAATTTTCAACAGTTCCCATTATTTATTTAATCAAAAAAAAAAATGAAAAAAAATTGCATTATTACAGACGTTAATATCTTCCTATTTGAAACAGCCGATTGTCCAAAAATTCCAGATGTTACCAGACTTAATGGGACACATCTCAAATGATAATTATCCCAAGAAACGTCGGTTGTGCCTCAACCGGTAAAATTAAAAAAGTTCGGCAATGAGTCATCAATTAGTAATTCAACATGCGTTATCTTATCTCTCAATAATAGAGGTTTAGTTAACTGTCAAAACATATGTTCTGAATTTTAAAAATTATTTGTTAAATTCCAAAAGTATGTCTTAACTCCAGTTCACCTATATGCGGTTAATATATAAATAAATAAATAGATGAATAATATACAATATATAAATATATCAAAATATAGTATATAATGGATCAAATTGTTCTATTTATATACATAACTATACATTCACAACCCTGGCTCTATGTACACTCTCATAATTTGATGGACGAATTAAACCAAGTTCCTCAGCACGTTTATTTTCCTGCGTTTTTAATATTGCAGCTCGTCTCTCTTCTTGCCACCTTAATCTCATAGCACGCCTTTCTTTAGTCATATTTGCTGATTTAGCGCGGATCTCGGCTTCTTCTTGTTGACTCCTAAATGTTAGATATTTTGTTTTATTAATAAATATATGTATATTTTTTTATTCAAACGTGTGGGGCATAATTGAATAGATGTATTTAAATATAGGTATAGGTACTTACATGCATCTGCAATTCTTTTTCTCATTCATTGTCCAATCACATATTGTGGAGCATGACCTGTAAAAATATCGATATTATATTCGTGCGTCTGTGTGTGGCCGGGTAGATGGATAGATGGGTGGGTGGGAGTGGTGAGGTGGGCGGGTAGCTGCCTGGGCGTGGTGAGGTGGGCGGGTAGCTGGCTGGGCGTGGCGAGGTGGGCGGGTAGCTGACTGGGCGTGGCGAGGTGGGCGGGTAGGTGGCTGGGCGTGGCGAGGTGGGCGGGTAGCTGGCTGGGCGTGGTGAGGTGGGCGGGTAGCTGGCTGGGCGTGGTGAGGTGGGCGGGTAGCTGGCGGGGTATGGAGAAGTGGGCGGGTAGCTGCCTGGGCGTAGTGAGGTGGGCGGGTAGCTGGCTGGGCGGGTGGCTGGGCGTGGACAAGTGGATGGGTGGGCGTAGGGGTGTATATGTGTATTAATTATTGGAAACACCAATTGTTACACCAATTTTGAAACCATTTCTCGAACCAGTACCTCGATAAAAAAAATTACATTAAGTTCCCTTATCAGCAATCAAATTCTCTAAGTGAAATATTTCATCACATTTTCACATAAACCATCTCATTAACAAAATAATTAAGTTTTTAGGAACGTCATACAACTAGCGAACCATTTTGGAATTCTTCTTGAGTTCGAACGTTTATAATTTTTTAATAAGGTTGAGATGTATATACTTACGCGCACGTGCAAATTTTTTTGGATACAAGATTTCCAGTTTTCGAACGCCCCAACACATAATGACACTTTTTCTTACATAATGTTGCAATTGTGTGTAGACCATTTTTGTAAAAATGCACTAGAAAGAATAACGAAGTTACAAAAAGAAAATAAAAATTCAATATTTCAGTTTTTTTTAATTAGAAAAAAAAAGTTCTTAATTTTTAATTTTTTCTTCTTGTAATTCTGAAGCTTCATAGTTTTTTGTTTTTCGAATATGTCAGATTTTAAGGATTTCGAAAATATCAAATGGAAAAAAAAAATCAAATGGTTAAAATTTTCTTCGAGCTTCCTCAATTTTTTGTCAAATTTCTTTGCAAAATTTGTGTCAACTTTATGGAAGAAAAAAATAATACTTACGCTCTTTAGCTAGGATAACTGCGCAGAAAGCCAAAATCAGAAGAAGACTCAGAACTTTCATATTGTATCACTATAATAAATGATTCGGGTGCACGAGTGACACTAGTGACAAATGAGATATGTCTGTTCTATTGCTTGACAATTCTACATATATATATATATATATACTCTGCGGGTGCGCACCTTTATCAGATTAGTTTCCAAAAACGCATTAACCATTACCTGGATAAAGCAATCCGTATAAATCCTTCCGCGTTTGATTTGAACGTCTATATTTTTGTCCATTCAAATGTCCAAGTTTGGTATTAAGATAACGGCGTGTGTGAGTGTGTGTGTGTGTGTGTGTTCGTGACATCAGGCGGAAACTCATGGACAAGTGTCTTGACGTGCTATGCACTATTCTCTGTTACATCCACATACCTGCAAACACACACACACACACACAGCGGCGGGTGGGTATATGCACACATACACACATACATTGTGTGAGTACATACCCACACACAAGCCCCATAGACTCCACTCGCACGCACACGCACCAAAATTCCGTCTGAATCATTTCAGTGACTATATACCATTAACGTGCTCCATTACCTGTTGAATACACATAGCGTTACTCATTAGTAAATCACATTCATAAAAATTCTAGGAATTTCCAATCGCCCAAAAACATTTAGCAGCTAACGATCCTCGGCAATTACGTCACTTACCTAATGTCTGACGCCCACAGAAAAGTAGTAGAACAATAAATCCCAATTTTTTTTTCACGTGTTTTGCAACATATATAGACACTATGAAAATTCGCACCTTCGTTTCTAATTTTTTAAATTTCAACAGCTAATTATGTCAAATTAATGTCGCTGAAAATTTTCTTTAAATCTGCAAAAATGAAGAAACATTTTTGGAAAAAAATCAGTGCATTATTTTGGTCGCATTTTGGAATGAGTTTTACCCTTTGGTTCAACCTGTTGGCTCTGATAAGATTCTCAGTCTGAAAATTTAATATGATATGGGGAAAATGAGCAAACATTGAAGTGCTCAACAAGTCAGCACTTAACAGATGGTGCCGTATTGATGGCCCTCGATTTTGTCAGAAACTCGCATTTTTAGGATTAATAAATGGGCCGATTTTTTTCCATATTTTTTTCCTGAAAGGTGAGATTGTTAGGCATATCGCTGAATTTTTTCAGATTTTCCGCGGGCGTTTGAGGATGATACCGAAAATGAAATAGGAGACATGGGTTAAAAATTGAGTGTACCCCTCGAGCTTGCTGCGTGCTCCAAAAAATCAAGAAGGAATCAGAATTCGTTATACTCTAGATAGCGCAAATATGGTGGTAGCCAAAAAAAATTTATTCATGTCTGTTCGCAAAGTACAGGTGAAAAATATATGTAAAATCTATTTGAAACATATTGTCGCCGAAAATTCCGTAATTAGAGGAACATTGTTGATAGACGCTCATTCATAGCCGCCATATCAGCGTTGAGTTTTGCCATTTGTTGGCGCATATTTTCCTGCATATCAGCCATGTCTTTCTCCATTTTTATTTCCATAGCCCGGAAATCTTCTTTCATTTTGAGAGCTTTAGCGCGCGCCTCAGCTTCTTCTGCTTCAGTCCTGAAATCGGGGGAAATATTTTCTCGGATTAGGATACATTCTTAATGTATAATTCAAATACAGATTTCTGAATTTTCTAAACTTTTGATACTTTTGAAACTTGTGGAAATTTTTGGAAAATTTTTGTAAAATTTTTGAAAATGTTTTGGAAATTTTTGGAAAATTTTGAAAAGTTTTTAAAATTTTTTGGAAATTTTTGGAAATCTTAAAATTTTCGGTTTTATTAGAATTTTGAATTCTTTGAATCTTTTCTAAATGTAGTTACTTACATGCATCTGCAATTTCTTTTCGCGTTCAGGACCCACTCACACACAGTAGAACATCCACTAGAAAAAAAATTTTTTTTATAAAATCACATAAATTAAAAAATAGGATATAAGATAAAGAATAAATATAATTTATTCCACATTTCGGAATTCAATATTTTTTTTTTCACCTCCTTGGAATTTTTTCATAGCCTTAAATATTGGCAACACCATTCGCACTAATTCCAAAAAATGAGTAAAATGTCCTATGTCAAAAAACGAAAATAGACAAATTGCGAATTCCATAGTTTTACATTTGTATGAACTTTCATCATCATTTTTCAACAATCGGGCATTTCTGATTTTACGTACGACCCCAAAATTATTTGAATTTAATTAAATATACTCACTTCTCACATTTGTCCTCGCACAGTGTTTTAACGATGTTGTTTTCGAAGAGGAGTGCTGAAAAAACAAAATAAAATCAGTAACATAATTTTCATTTTTCACCATTTTAAAAATTTAATTTTCTCAATTTTTGCTTTTATCAAAATTTCTGAATTTTTAATTTGTTTTTTGTCAAATTGCAAAATTAGCCAAAATCTGAATTATGTCAAGTTTTTTCTCTTGATTTTTGGCATTTTCAAGAATCTTCGAAGTTCCTTCGTTTTTCAAAATTTTTGAAATTTCAAAAATGGATTTTTAAAAAAAAATTTTTTTGGAGCTTTCAATATTTTCTAAATTACAAAAAAATTTAGGCTGCTGGCGAATATCAAAATTAATTCACGTCCATTAATTAATTCGATCGTTTCAATTATTATTAGTTAAACGTCTCATTTCACAATATTTGCACTGCGAATAATAAAAATGGTACTCACTCTCGGCTTGACTGAGTGCGCAGAATGACGCAATCAGAAGAACAATCAGGAACTTCATCTTATATAAATATAGGAAAATACGACGAGATTCTCAAATGACTCACAAATCGAATGTGCGCATTTCAGTAAACTCAGCCCTTTATATAGCTACGTTGAGCAGTGTTGTCACATTTCCGCAGGAAAAAAAAATGGCGCGTGCTAAAGAGTGGGGGAAAAATGCGGACATCCCTCGCGAAAATATATTTTTTGATATTATCTTTCACTTACCGCTGATCTTGATTTGGGTTATCACTCCGCTGCCCCTCCGCCCGCCCACCTCCCCCCACCGCCCATCCATCAAAAAAATATTGGGATTTCCCGCTTTTTTCCCCCACTCCTTCCTACATGCGCGTGACTTTTTGCGCGGACAACTCAAAACATCAAAACAAAATTTAGAACATTTCCTCGCGTATGAAAAATTGGAAATAATTCCAGGTCGTTCCTCTATTCGGAAGAAATATTACGTTTTTTTTCTGTAATTTTTTAGTAATCTGTACCGAACACTGACGCGCATGAAGAGTGGGGGAAAAGGCGGGAAACCCTCGTGCTCCGCGCATGCGCTCTCTTGGAATTTGTTTACAAAATATACTTGGCAATAGAATTAACAGTTGAAAAAAAATTAATTATGCGTTTTTGTTTTGTTAATGCAAATGACTATTCTTATTTTTTTTGACACAATCCAGAAAATTTGTATTCGGAAAATTCGAGTACTTTGGGCGCCGGTACTTAGTCTAGTCGTCGCTTAAGCTTAATCCCTCTGGCGTCGGTGAAATTTACCTGTCCGCCGATGACGTCATTAATTGTGGCGAAAAATTCTCATAATTTCAAAATTTGTATTTTCAAAAAAATTTCCCATTTCATTAATTTTTGAAACTGTAAGTTTTCCGTCAATTTGTTTTTTTTTAGTGTTGCGATTTTTGTTTTTTTTCCTCCCCTTTTATTTATCATTATTTTTTATATGTTTATTTGATCTTTTATTTTTATTTACATTTTTCTCATATTATTTTCATTCATATCATCAGATTTTTTTTATCGTTAAATACTCGCCGAAGATGATCGGAGCGACCCCCGCAGGGTATCCACGATTTTCTTCTATCGTCAGCTACACAATTTGCATGATTATAAATTTCCGCGGCATTCCTAGTCTCCATAGATGGTGAAAGGAGATCGGCAGAGTCAACTTTTACTGTAATATCTTCTGGCCTTGAATCTCGGATACAATCGGCAGTTGTTAAGATGAGATAACTATCTAGGATTACACCATTGCAATGACGATCTTTGGTTTCTATGAATACCATACACGAGATCTGAGCCTCAGAAGCTCTTCTGCCAAAAACCAAACCAAATTGTCAGACCACATTTCTTAAGTATTCTATCAGGAAGGAAATTGAAATTGTTCACAATGCGATATCGAGAAAACGGTCTGAGGTAGGAAAAAAGTCATGTAAGATAAAATGCGTAACTGTATGAGAGGAATCACCTTCGTTTCACACGTTTTTTCCTATCTCTGACCTTTCTCAAGAAACGACATGATAAAGAATGGATAGTAACAATTGAATTGGTCTTTGGGAGGGATACACCTTTGGACACACACACACACACACACACACACACACAAAACTAACAACCTGGGAACGTCCAGTGCGTCCTACCGGTGGTACCGATAGAATAAGAGCGCACGGCCGGGCGGGAACCTAACCTGACACAGGGCGGGAACCTAGCCTGGCGCAGGGTGGAGAGGGTGGATTCCATCGTAGCACAGGGGTTTGTATAGGTTTACCCTGCGTTTAGAAATACGATGGCCTCAATGGCGAAGGTCGGCCCCAGTCGCATGGATGGGTGTCCAGTAGGGCCCCTGAAGGAATGCTCAAACAACAGCCACCAGGGGGAGTACAAACCAGGAATCACTGAGTACTTACCATGGAAGATGATCTAAATCCAAATCCTCAATCCTACTGTCTTCTGGAGCATTGCAGTACCTTTCTGATAGCCACGGTCGCTATCTATGCAAGTTTGGCGTTTTTTCCGGAAAAACTTCTAAGTAATAATTCTAATTGTCCGCATTATAAGGTGATGAGTTCCTCGTGAGAGAAATAACGACTTAGCTCAAGACCATGAACAGAATCGTCACGATCAGACAAAAATGATGGTGCCCGGACTCATACAATGTCTTCATCAGGTCAAGTTGCATCATAGTTACGCTGTTTATTATCACTACAGTACATCGCTCGTTGCGTTATTAATAAATTCTAAATGATCGAAGACTTTCGTGAATGTTGTGATACCTCCAGCACGACAAACACCAGTGGACGTTACTCCGTAAACGATGTTGTCATCGACGAGTGGACCACCACTATCCCCCTGAAATCATTCATCCTTCATTAGTTAATTTAGAGGCAGGTCTTTGGAGAGATGAAGCTTCCCCGATGGGAGCTCCGGCGACAAATTTCAAAATAAAAGGTCTATATCAGCCGTCCAGGAGCCTCATCAAGCTTCATGCTCCGACCACCATAGACCTCCCATTCGAAGATTATCTGCATAGGATTTCAACTCTTACATAGACTGCAAAGCATGTCAGCGTCGGATCGAAGGCATCAAACTCAGCTGTCCTGCTTTGTGGGTTCCTAGCTCTGGATTGCTCCGGAGATAACACTTGCAGATCTAAGAATCGCAAAGAAGTGCCAAATCCTCTCTGACCAGCTCCCCATCCGGCATACTGCACTAGAGAACAATACGGAAGGGAGGGATTTGATGGTAACTCCACACTCATGACTACTCCTCGAAAAGGCAAAGGTTCCGACAACTACAAATATAACCTATTTCGTTTCATTTCATCCAATTATCAACGTTTGTCAACATGCTTCATTCCCTTTTACTTACAGTCAACACGGCGATGTCATGTTTCTGTTTAATCCTCTTCAGAAGTGAACTCATCAACGATTTAATGCTCCATGCAAAGCACATTAGACACTTGTTTTCAATTTCGGCACGATATTCTGGATGTATGTGGATGGCTTCTACATAGCGATGCATGACAGATGGAGATCGCAGATCAACAGCACCAGTTAGTACATGAAGATCATCAGATTTATAGCAATCGACGCAATGAGCCGCAGTGAGAATATGATAGTTGTCCAATATGGCGCCACCGCAAATGTGTTCGTCTGTGGTAATTGATGCCATATAGCGAAATTGACCCTCCTCTGCTATCCTTCCGGAATGTACAGCATTTCCTTCTGAGAATCAACAATTTTGTTGTTAGTCCAACATCGATTATTATGTTAGTCCAACATTGATGTTGATGGGCCAACATTAATGTTGTTGTTCGTGCAACATCCATGAGGCAGTTCGTCTAAAATCAATTTTATTGTTCGTCCAACATCAAAGTTGTTGTTAAGCCAGCATTAATGTTGTTGTTCGTCCAACACCAATGCTGTTGCTCGACCAACATCAAAGTTGTTGTTACTCCAGCATTAGTATTGTCGGTGGGCCAACATTAATGTTGTGGCTCATGTAATATCCATGATGCAGTTCGTCCAGCATCCATGTTATTGTTCGTCCAACATCACAGTTGTAGTTAAGCCAGCATTAGTAGTGTCGGTGGGCCAACATAAATGTTGTTGTTCGTGCATCATCTATGCTGCTGTTCATCCGACATCAGTGTTATTGTTCGTCCAACATCAAAGTTGTTGTTAAGCCAGCATTAATGTTGTTCGTCCAATACCAATGCTGCTGCTCGTCCAACATCGAAGTTGTTGTTACTCCAGCATTAGTGTTATCAGTGGGCCAACATTAATGTTATTGTTCGTCCAACATCAAAGTTGTTGTTAAGCCAGCATTAATGTTGTTCGTCCAATACCAATGCTGTTGCTCGTCCAACATCGAAGTTTTTGTTACTCCAGCATTAGTATTATCAGTGGGCCAACATTAATGTTATTGTTCGTCCAACATCAAAGTTGTTATTACTCCAACATTAATGCTGTTGTTTGTGCAACATAAATTATGTTGTTGATCCTGCAACATCCATGATATTATTCGGGCAACATTAATGTTATTTTCGTCCAGCATCAATGCTGTTGTTACCTCAGAGCTACACTGAAGTGGTCCACTGCTCCATTACTTTGTATCTAATATCTCAAAATCTCTGATAGCAAACAAAATTAGGTTTAATAGAAAAATGTAGGTTTCATGTATGTTCACAAAAAACGTATGCATGAAAATTTTGCAGAATTATCACTTTACTGAATATATCTTTTAAAGAAATTCATCACAAAACGTTTAAGGATACTTACCATCAAAAAGTCCAATTAATAGAAGGAGAATGGAAGGCCAATATAGGCAACGGACAAGGGTATCACTATGACTCATCTTCCTCCTGCGTTTCATCGATAATTTCTGTCAGTCTTTACTGCTGCAATGTCTATGAAACTATGTCTTTGAGAAGGAATACACATTTTTATTTGGCGTTATTTTCACAATCTACTGATCGCCGTTGACATGTCGTGATTGGGAGACACTAAACTATATATGGAAAAAAAATTTGACTGCTTCCATTGAACCAACAACTGATTTAATTACCACGAGCTTCCCATTAACTCATTAAATCCAAATTGTACCCTTAAGGCATACTTTGCAATCGCGGTATGTACCTTGATGATGTACATGGAAACCAAGATAGTTGCTTATCAGTTTTTATCAACGTTCTTAATTAATAAACCTAATGAATTGAATAGAAAACCTTAATGAACCTCACTGTTACCAATATGAGGTGGATACTAACGCTCTAATTGGATGGCGTCATAGCTTGCAGGTCGTTGACACCTCGTTCACGATTGATAAAGAACAATAATTCTCTATTATAGGCTCGTGCATTTTGGAGACCACCACAGCCGCAATAATTTATTAATTGTATTGCTCATTGCATTTGTAATACATTTCTAGTAGCATTCTTAATGAAATCCAAGTGGTCATAGACCTTTGTAAAAGTCGTGATGGCGCCTGGCATACATACACCGCTGGAGGTTATGCCGTACACAATATTGTCTTCAACTAGTGGACTACCACTGTCTCCCTGAAAGCATATGGAGGTTTTTAGCTGACTAGGATTGGTAGGAGCAGCAGGATGAGCATTCTTGTTAAAAAGAATCCTCATCCCATGTGCGTGCAGCTGTTTTGGCATTGGTACTGATGTTGTCAGATCATACATAGCTTGGGAAACCTTTCAGGTACGGATCAAAGGCATCAAATTCGTTAGCTCTGCATGGCGGATTTACTGCTAAAGCTTGCTCAGGTGTCAAAATCTGCATTTCGAGGAATCGTAAAGACCAAGTCACTCCATGTTCCGTTATGCCCCATCCGGCCAAACGCACCAGAGAACATACCGGAAGTGAGGCATCTGAGGGCAAATCAGCACTCGTAATTGGTCCTTGCAAGGGCAGAGGCTCTGTCAGCTGTAATCATATTATTTGGATATCGAAATTTGAATGCAAACATATTGAAAGTGCCCTCATCTCTATATGTATGAAAAGGGACCACTTTGTCGGAATTAGTGTCCAAAATCATTTTCGGTTTCTTAGGAGAGTTCGGATTGGACAAATCCTACTTTGGAAAGAAGTAACATTATACCCTTAAGGATTTTAACGAGATTTGGGCAAAGGAAAAGCAGTACCGTTAGAACAGCAATGTCATTTTTTCGCTGGAAGTGCTCCCAAAATGATCCAAACAGACATCTCAAAGAGAATGCAAAGCACATCAGACACTCCTGTGATGCCCTTCGATAATCATCATGGATGTTGATGCTTTCCACTCTACGAGTCAGATGAAATGTGGACGTTAGATCAGTCATACCAGCCATTACTAGGAGATCTTGGGCTTGGATACAGTCGACACAATGTGCAGCAGTTAAAATATGATAATCATCCAAAATTGCACCACCGCAAATATGTTGGTCTGTTCCAATGGATACCAGGTATGTAAAGTCACCTTCAGCGGCCGCAGTTCCGGAATATATGGCATGTGCTTCTAAACCCCATCGACTTTTAGTAAAAGTAATAGTCCAGACAACTCGGCAGAGGTCTGGTCCGACGGTTCAAGGAAGCCATTGCTTCGAATACGTCTTCCTCAGCCTTGGCAATGATGAAAATACAATATCTAGATCATGGGGCTAGCGAATAGTCCGCTAGGAAGTGATCCAAAGCTGTCTTCTTGAACCGGTCAACCGATCTTCTCAATGGAATAGCGTAGTAAACAATAAATAGCATAATGAATGACCTCCTCACAATACTCACCATCAGAAATCCCAATGAATATCAGCAGAATAGAAAACCAAGGTAGACTATCATCAGTACAACTCATTCTACTCCTTTCAGATCGTTGTAGTCACATAGTGGTCATCAGCGGATTTACAACTAGGTTTATATAAATTTATCCTACCTAAAATGATGAATTGCATTCATGACTAAAAGATATTAGACGACGGTTATAAGCCGATTATTAGATACAGATAACAGGTTCTTGGCGTCAGGTACATCATCATCATCATTAATGGAGATCAGAATTATAGTTATTCCCAGAGTTGGCGGTTATATGGTTGGCAACAAAGATTTGAATTTTGTCCGTGTTGTTCTAGTTGCTCCCAAGGACTGGTAGTTAACCTAAGACACATCAGAATCTGTCCTAAGGGTTCGTGATTTGGGCCAACCGGCTCGTTCTGGACCTGAATAAATTCCTGTATCGCATAAACATTGCACCCTCTCAGGACTACCATTGTGGAACTGAGGTGGAAGACATTGATCACGTGGTTTGGGCTTGTCCTCGATACTCAGAGACGCTCAGGAATGAGCTGGTAAAAAATTTGATTATGCTCAAATGCCCCAGACCTTTTTCTGTATCACTATTTTTGGCGGCCAAAGATTTAACACCTTTGTGAATGGCCCATACAGGGCTCATACTTAATAAAAAAAAATACTAAAAAAAAGAAGACACGTCAGCTGTCCTCTCAGATATCGTCAACATTCAGCATGTTAGAGAATTTGTGGATGAGACCAAAGATCTTCAATATGATGGTAAATTTCGATATACCTTTTGGTTGAGTGAGTGAGAAACATGACGTCAGATCGCTGAACACACTATTGTGATGTACTCAGCGTAGAAGCTCTCTGTCAATATCTTATAAACGCAAATTTATACCCTTCGGGTATTCTCACACATTGCATACGTTTTATCTACCATAGTTTGAGCATACACGTACACGAATAGTTCTTCATCAGTCTTTATCACCCTTCTTCATCACCGAGTGATAAACCTAATATTCGCAATATGGAGCAGGTAATGGAGCTCCATAGAAGGAATATTGGGTCATAGCTTCGGGCCATCTAGATTATCACAGGTAATGAATAATATTCAATCCTCCATTGATGTCTATGCTATATTCTTTAGCTTGTTATTCCACAGAGGTGCCTTATTTAGATTATAATACATCACTCATAGCATCCTGAATGAACCTCAAATGATCATGCACTCTTGTAAAGGTTGTGATACCTCCAGGAGCGCATGTCCCACTGGTCGTTATGCCGTATACAATATTGTCCTTGACTAGAGGACTTCCACTGTCGCCCTGCAATTATATTTTAATTACTGACCAGAATATATTGTTCTGATTATATAATTAGGAGGCATTGTAGGTTAGGAATCTCGGACAAGTCAAATGGAAAACCATCGAACGATCGAAGTTGAAGGAGTGGTTGGGTAAGGAGCATTAGCAAGCTCTAATAGCCGCGATCAAAGGGTTTCCATCAGTTTGTGCTTCATATCTCGAAATTTGAAGACACCAAGGGAAGGTTCTTCCTAATGAAGCTTCGTTATCTTGGTTCGAATCTGAAAGATCGGGCAGGAACCAACCGCAAGCTAGGCCTGCTCCAACCGTCTTGGATGCAACACATTCAGACGTCCCGCAACCAATATCTACATAGTCTTCTCCTATTTAGCAGACCTAAACTACAGTACTTATAATTCTATTCCATACATGGCCTGTGTGAGACTTCCTAGTAGGATCGTAAGCATCAAACTCGTCTTCCCTGCTTGGCGTATACAAGACTATGAATGGCTCGGAGGTCGCAATTTTCAATTCGACGAATCGCAGAGCGCTGTCAATCCCTCTTTCCGTGATACCCCATCCAGCATAAGGAATGGGCAGACAGTATGGTAGCGATGAATCTGACGGCAATCCAACTTTCATGATTGGTCCACCCAAAGGCAAGGCTTCTGCTAGCTGAAAGCATAATGTCGGAATGGTTCAATCCGATTAATAAGGCTGAAGTCACCATTTTTTCAGCTAATTTACTGTGCAGCAGGTACCTACAACCTTGCACGGTACCTACAGCCTACAATCTAATGTCAAAATCCGAAGCACATCAATCGGAAAGGAAGACAGTCGCAATTCGATGCAAACCAACATGACCTTTTGGCTCATATAGAAAGAGCTTATATAGATATAGTTGCTTACCTTGAGGACAGCAATATCGTTGTTCTGATGGCTCTGCCAAAGGGATCCAATTACACATGTCCATGACCTCATGAGACATCGTTTCTTCGTATCGTCGCGATAATTGTGATGGATGTAGATGGTTTTAACTTGACGAGTTAAACGCTGTGGGGAACACAGATCTGCAACACCAGCTACTACCTGGACCACCTGGTTCCTGAAGCAATCAACGCAATGTGCTGCAGTGAGAATGTGATAATCATCCAAAATTGCACCTCCGCAACGATGGTCGTCTACGCCAATGGACACCAAGTAGTTGAACTGACCTTCTTCTGCTATTCGTCCGAAGTATATGCTGGTTCCTACTACAAATGACGAAGGTGGCTATTAGGAAGGACATTATCAAGACCATCCACTGCGTAAACCATTCTCCTGATATCCATCTTCTCCATAGGAATGCTTCTCAAAATGAAGTCAAGGGACTAAACAAATTTGTAGGAACTACATGAAACACTTTTGACTGAATACTAACCGTCAAAAATTTGACTCAATGTGAGCAGAATTGAGAACCAAGGTGGGTAGCTCATTTTGTTGGCACACTATGGTAATGAATAGTTAAACCGTCTTCAATTGTCCCAAAGAAACTAAAATTATGTCAACCTCATGTTGTCTGAGGGAACACCTGTGCTGTTATCTATATCGGTCACGAGCTGGTTCACCAAAGTATTGAACTATGTTCGTTAACACACCTAACCTTTGGAACCTGCCTTAGGCCTTTCTCGTTTATAAACTGCGCATTCTAAAAATTCCGCAATTCCGGAAACATGGAAACGATGGAGCGAAATTAGAAAGCTTTTGCAGTCAAGAAGCATGTTGTACATGGCTGCAATATATGTTTTATTGGTCTGTTTGTTTTACTTCATAGACATTGTGCGGTTGATGGTAACTATAATATATCACTCATTGCTTTTTTGATGAAATCCAAATGATGGTAGACATTGGTGAACGTCGTGGCAGCTCCAGACACACATATCCCTCTGGATGTTACACCATAAACGATGTTGTCTTCCACCAGCGGATTACCACTATCACCCTAGAATCATGCATAAATAATGTCTATAGTGCAATTTCTTTGGAGTATTTGAAATTTCCAGCTGTTGTCCAGTCAATCAAAAGGAAAGATGAAGTTTCCAGAGAAACCAACCCTACAAATAAACAATATCTATACCAATGTCATGAATAACCGCATAATGACCCAGGTGAGGAGTACCCTGATGACCCCCCAGGACCTGTTTAGGACAACATTAGGATGAATTTCGCGGACATCTTCAGGACGTCCTAGTGTGTCACTTTAGGACCCACAGAAGACACTTGGCGGACAGCCGAGAGACGTCTTAACGATGTCCCCGGGACTCATGGCCACATTGTTTCCTCACTTGAAGACAAATGGCGGACGTGTATAACACACGTAATTGGAGTGGTCAGGACGTCCCGAAGATGTCTTCAGGTGGTCTGCACCATGACTAGGACGTCCGGTAATTTGAATATTAACAAGGTTCGCCGGAAGTATGCAGCATGGAATTTCAAATATTCCATGACTAGATCATTCTGATAATTCATAATCATGATTTCAGCTCATACACCACTTATGTGAGAGATTAGGGAAGGATCGTAAGCGGCAAATTCCTTCCTCCCAATTGGCACTCTAAGGGCTCGCGACCTTTCAGGAGATAAGATCAGCAATCCGACGTATCGCAAATCAGGTTCGAATCCGTTTTCGGTTAGACCCCATCCAGCGTATTCGATCAGGGAACAATAGGGTGGAGAAGCCCCCTGCGGTAGGTTGACGTTGATGATTGATTCGCCCAAGGTCACGGCTTTCGTTAGCTGCAATGACATCGCGGTGGATTAACAGCACCGTACCAAGTGCAGACTTGAATCAGTAGTATGAAGCCTGTATATATAATGGAGGGGGAAGTTGTGTGGTGTATAGATACTTGGTCGCTCTTGGTGAGCTTTCGTGGTCGTATACGCTTGGCGGATACGCTTCCGCGTATCTCGATTTGGGTTGATGGTCAATCGCTATGACTAAAAGAAACATCATCCTCGACCTCCAGAATTGGTTGCAGGTCTGCTGTAGAAGATGTAATTCTCTGTCTTGAATGGCAATTCACCGTTTAGTCATTTATTCTTTTATACAACATACTGTACAGTTAATAAATCTCAACCAACTAACTAACCAGTAGGAAGGGTACACAGGCTCTCCCCAAATGTTGAAGCTGACAGCTGTCAAGATGCAGACAGCAAGTGTTACGGAGTGCTCCGAGACTTCGATAGCTACGAAAGACATCTAGATGACGTACCTGACTTGATGACTGAATTGCGACTGCCTCAGGTTTTAGCATTGGGTGGATATTTCAGGAACGCTGCTGTCTGCAGTCTCCGAAGCTGTCAGCCTCGACATTTGTAGAGGCTCCGCGGTGTTGGGATGTTCATCAAGATGCTGCTATCACATGCTTACCTTGAGCACAGCAATATCGTTTTTTATCCGAAATTCCTCCCAAGTTCGTCCGAGCGCACATTTGATCTTCCGCTCGAGGTAGCATAAACATGCATGCTTTTTTCGGTTTCGATAGCCTCGGGGAATGTAGATTTTAGCGACGCGACGAATCGTGCGGGATGGATCCGTTAGGTTAGTCACACCAAGTATCACCTCGAGGTCTTCAGCTTCGACGCTGTCGACACAGTGCGCGGCAGTCAGAATGTGGTTGGTATCGAGAACGGCTCCGCCGCAAGAAATTGTGCTACTCTCGATGTATGCCATGTATTTGAATACACCCGCCCTGGCTACTATTCCCGCATATATCGTGTGACCTTCTGAACATTAAGTTTTCAATCTCCAAGAGTTCCAAAAAAAAGACAGAAATCCGTTGATTTTTAGCAAAGTTATGATTTTTTTTAGCAAAGATGGATTTTTCAAAAATTCATATCTTGCCAATGGTGTGATAAAAAAATTTGAAAAAAATCGGAGAAGTTAATCCTAACCAGTACTACTAGATATAAAATTTTCAAAAAAATCGAAGATGCAGTTTGAAAATGTTGGTCGAGTTGGGATGGAATCGCCCGTATAGATATATATGTTTCTTCACAATATATGTATATATATATATATATCGGTATACTGACCGTGGAATTGTCGAAATGTAATGGAAGTAAAGAACCAAAATAGAAAATGCCGACTAACCCTTGTCGGACTCATGATCTCCGCGTACTGACACACATTTTTTTTTGTAATATCGAATATTATATTTTATGCGCGAACCGCGTGGTCAATATGCTATATCTTGGTCACGAAGTACTTAAAAAAAAAAGATTACAATTATGTCCGAAGTTTATGAAAAAAAATTACCAATTTCAAATTTTGTGAATTTTGAAAAATTATGAAAAATTTTCAACAATATTGTAGAGCTGGAAAAATTTTCAAATTCGCAAAATTTTGAGCTTTTGGGGAAAAAAATGAGACAAAAAATTTTTGAAGATGTAAAAATAGGCAAAAAATGGATAGTCCACAAATCAAAAAACTTTCATTTTAATTATCATTTTTTTTTCATACATTATCGCAATAATGAGTGTTCAGAGGAATTTATTTATTATTCTTGCGCCTATACTTAGAAGAAGACATTAGTGGGCAATTCATGGCTCGAGGCATCTCGCCAAATTTCTCGTAACACGCGTTAGTTCCCAAACAATTCAAGGCTCCATTTGTTTATTCACATCGCGCCACGTTTTCCCCACTATGTTAATGTGGGTCCATATATATGAAGCTTAGGCGGAGGCATTTACGTGAAGCTTAAGAATAAATGTGGAGGGTCCATTCGGTAGTTTCATTGAATTCCGATGATATCTCCGGCGAAACTTCTGGGAAACAAGTAAAATTTTGAAACGCATTTTATGAGATTTCGGAAATTTTCTAATTTCGAAAAAGAAAAAATTCCGAAATTTTTAAAACATTTTTCAAAATTTTTTGCATTTTTTGAAATTCTTCAACAGCAAAACTTTTGGCGAAATTTTTCGATATTTTAAGACTTTTGAAAGTTGCTATTCTCAACATCTTTACTGTATTTCACAATTGTATGGTGTTTTTATGGGACCAGGATGATGATTTTTTTTCTGCCATCGCGATTAACAAATCGGACGTTTACAAATCGAGAGCTCTTGAAGGTATTTTTGCTTACGTGCCAAAAAATTTTTAGCGAACTGACTTCCATTTTTTGGCCAAATTTCATAACTAATTGCAAATTTTCAAATTTGTCAACTTCTGCCAATTTTGAAAAATTCTCAAAAACTTCTCGAAAACCATTTTTTTTTAATTCGGCAAGTTTCTAATTTTTTTATAATCCCGCAACTATTGATTTCGATTAATATTTCTTTTCCAGAAAATCTATTATCCGCGAGATGCAACGAGAGGTGTCGAGGATCACCTTCCTCCCCCTCCATCGCCGCCCCAATTAAAAGAGGAAATGAAAGTCGATGGAGTATCGCGACCGAATTCAGCGGAAAGAAGCCTGCACTCGGAGAATCAGCATAATCAAGATCGTCAGGATCTGCTCAACAAGGTAAGTCCATTTTTCCAAATTTCTCTGCTTCAAAAATCAGAATTCAAAATTTGGCGCCAAAAAATCGGAGATTCGAAGGCTTGGTTCAATCCATTTCTGAGATTATTGAGTTCTGCCGAGTTTTGCGCACATGCGCGGGAGCTTTCGCGCACGCGCGGGTATCCCGCGCATGCGCAGTTGACCTGCGCGCCAACGCCGCCTAGGGGACTTGCTCAAAATCTCATGAAAGTAGGTAAAGCGTCGATAAAAATCTGCCGCACCGACCAATCCCAGGTATCTACTTTAACAACGGCCAGGTGAATGTTCCATTTTCCTCCGGAAATACAGTCGCTGGTAGAATGGAAACTCGCGGGTCTTATCGCGGGTATAATAACACCTATCGCGAATCGTGACTTACTTATACAATCTTTATCGCCTTGCGTTATCGAGCCGGGAGTCATTTCCTGGCGCACAGTGTTGAGTCTAAGAACATTGGTGACATAAAAATTGAAACTGCGACATTTAGAATGCTTATAAATTTATTTCAATTTTTGAAATTTTTTAATTTTTCGTTTTTTTGAGATTTTTGAACTTTTGAAATTTTTTGGAATTCCGCTATTAAGAAGATGGAGTTTTGAAAATGTTGGATAATTTTGAACCCTCGATTTTTTTTGCAAATTTTTCGAATTATTAAAATTTTTCAAGTTTTTCGATTTTTTCCCGAATTTTTCATTTTTTTGGAAATTTTCAAAATTCGTTCAAAATTTCAAAAAAAAAAAAAAATGGAAATTTTGAACGTTTTGGAGAAATTGGCATTCAGAATTTAAGAATGAAATTTTTCTGTAAAGATGTCATATTATAGAAACCCCATGGAAATTCCCATATCAAATAACATGGGAATCTTATGGAAATCCCATGCAATTTTTTTTATACACCCCATCACTGAAGCAATAATTCTGTTTCTTTGTAACAAGGAAATTCTATTACCTTGGCAGCGATTTTTTTCGCAACAAATCGTTTTCAGCATCGAAAAACAATCAGATTTTGAGGGTAACGATGGAACTTGCATTCGCCCAATATTCAATTTTTTCATGCGGAATAAATGAATACAGGAAAAATTTGTTTTTCGCTGCTAATGGTCCAATCGCCGTCATTTGGACGTTGAATTTTTTTTACGCAGTAAAGACATTGAGCATCGAACAAAATATCAGTTTTGTGGTTAACGATGAAATGGCAATTTTTATGAGGAATTTTTTTCCGGGAAAATTTTTACGTTTCCGGAACATTGCCAATTTTTTCTCCCAATTTTTTCCCTTCATTTCCCGATTTGTTTGGTCACGGAAAATTGCAGAAAAGGGCATTAGCTACTTATAAAAATTCAACTAATTAGGAAAATTGGTGAAAGTGGCAGAAATAATGACAAAAAATTCCCGGGAAATGTGTAAGAAATCCAGAAACATTTTCATAAAAATGTGAAGGTCAACCGTATTATTTCAAAAGCTGGGAACTTTTCGACCAAAATTTTTGGAAAAATTTGAAACAAACTTTAACTGATTTGCATTTACAGTTCCACACTGGGAAGCACTCGCTGTGGAAAATTTGTCGCGAAAACTATGCTATGAAAACTGTTCGTGACGGAGGGGGGGAGGGGGGTATCTGTGTCACCTGACCTGAAAAATCTGTTCGGAAAATTATCTTTGTGAAATCGGAAAATGTTGCCTGGTTTCCAAGTCCGACAAATATTGCACGGAAAATTTCGTTTGGAAAATTTTATTCGGAAAATTTCGGTCGGAAAATTTTGCCCGGGAAATTTTGTTCGGAAACCTTTGCTCGGAAAATTCTGCTCGGAAAATTTTGTTCAGGAAATTTTGCCCGGGTAATTTTGTTCGGAAACCTTTGCTCGGAAAATTTTGTTCGGAAAATTTTGCCTGGTTTCCAAGTCCGACAAATATTGCACGGAAAATTTCGTTCGGAAAATTTAGGTCGGAAAATTTCGTTCGGAAAACATTGTTCGGAAAACTTTGTGCGGAAAATTTTGTTCGGAAAATTTCGTTACCAAAATATTCGCTCAGAAAACTTTTCTCGGGAAATTTTGCTCGGAAAATTTTGTTCGGAAAATTTTGTCAGGAAAATTTTGTTTGGAAAATTTTGTTCGAAAAATTTTGTCCGGGAAAATTTTGTTCGGAAAATTGTATTCCAAAAATTTTGTCCGGAAAATGTTCTCAAAAAAATCTTGTGCAGAAACCAGTGTTCAGGAGCCGTTTTCCGTCAAAATTTCATCTCAAAAATCCCAATTTCACGGTAGAAAAAATTGGATGAAAAAAAGCAGAGACCTAGAAATTCTCGGAGGGCAGCACCCGTTCTCCGCGGAGGGGTTGATAAGAGGTGGGGGTAATAAATAAGGCCTCTGCGTCACCGGTAGAGTCACCGGGCCAACAAGACACGTGCAACAGTCTACCTGCACTGCTGCTACACTGCGACACACATTCGACTCGTGCCGCGAAATATCTCGCGAATTAGTGAATTGTGATTAGTGATCACATGGTGATGCTTCCACAGTGCCTGGCAATTTTCGAAAATTTAATGATCCAATGACTGAGTGAACTGACAAATTAATTTTGAAAATTCAATTGCCGTTATGGTCTGCAAAAAAGTGCAATTAACGAACAAATTAAATTGCCTCCATTACCAATATTTTATCGTGTTTGTTCGGCCCATTTTACGGACACTGCGCACCGGTTTTACCAAATAGTATTGATCCAACACATACTGTAAATTATTTATGATGCTCTATACATTAAACTGAGTGAGAAATGCCGATGGGACATCACTCCTAACGACTTTTCCGTCAATTTTTGGTAATTTTGGACATAACCCGGTCACGAGTAATTCGAGACTAAACTGTCAGAAGCGACTTTTTCTACAGAATTAAATTTTCAGTGACCAACTTCTATCCACATACTGTGGGAGAGTCAAAGTTCCTCCGATTGAGAATTTCGTCGGGGAACTTCTGAGACGAACTGTCTCCAAATCTTTACAAAACTCCAGTTTTTCAAATAATTTCAGTGCAATACTTGACGCATACGCGCGAAATTCAAACAATTTGAAATCCGGCTTCAATGAATGCAGACATATCTCGTCAACGAATGATCCTACGGCAAAAGTCATTCAACATTTTTTGTAGAGAATCAAATTTCTGATCTAAAATGTCTATTCACATTTTTCTCTATCTTACTTATTTTGGTTACAATCGCGATTTTATGAGATATCCCGATTGTATACTTGCTATCGCGCGAAAGGCGCGGAATTGCAAGAGTTCGAACTTGCAGTTGTAGCTGGTAACTGAATGATTCTACGGGAAAAGTCATTTGACATTATTTGTTGGGAATTTCATTCGCTACAAAAAAGGCTTTATCACATTTTTGGCTAAAGTCGTCGGTTATAGCTATAATTGCCTTGGACGACGGATAATCTTTATTTATTTATGGGGATGATATTGACGCAATCAAGTATGATGATTTGGATGGTAACAGCCTCGAGAACGACTTCCATCGGGTTATGGGTTGTTTTGGCTGAGGAGGCGACCTAGATTGCTTGGGGTTTATTATCGCATTTCAGGATCTTTCGGGGGATCACACACCGAGGGGAATAGCAGATAGGGTCAATTGAGCGCCCGAGTTCGTCGCTGTAAATTGGGTTGCAATTGATTTTTTTTTTTAACTGCAGTATTCTGAAATCTTCCAAATTTGAGATTTTTGGATTTCGAATTTTTCTGAATTTTAATTTTTATTTTTTTATTTTCTCTCCTTTTTCTGTTTATATTTTTTCTCTGGAAAATTTCAACTTTCCCATTTTCTACATTTTTTGGGATTTCTGTAATTTTTTATTTTCCGAAAATTTTGGGATTTTTTTTGAGAATTTTGGCATTTGGAATTTTTTGAAGGATTCATGATTTTTTTAATGAATTTTTTTAAGTTAGGGAAATCTTGGAATTTGAATTTTTTTTTGGAATTTGAAATTTTAAAAAAATCTGCAATTTGCTGATTTTTTACAATTTTCCATTTTTTCCCCGGAATATTTCACTCTCCAAAACTGGGACGAACTTTTGATAACGACGATTGTTTTTTCTATAATTAAAAATGCCAGCGGGGAGTTGTGGCTACAATGGGTACCTGTCAGTTGGTGAAAAACTGACATTGGCTCTTTACTGGAATAAACTTTTCCCCGCTTTTTACTGTTCAATAAAATCCGCGTTTTTTCCATTGATTGTTACCTTAAGGGCTTACGTGTGCCATCGATCTTATTTCCGTTGATTTTTAGAATTTCCCAAATTTCTTTCAAAATATTCTTAATATTTTGCAATTTTATAAATTCGAAAAAAAAAATTAAATTTCTCAAATTGAAGCAAAAAAAAAAGTATTTTCTCTGATTTCATTTTTATTTGAAACCTCAATTTTGCTATATCTAAAAAATACAATTTTTGACATTTTTGAAATTTTGGAAATTTTTTCCCAAAATTTTTTGAAGTAAAAAAAACTTCGTTTTTTTTTTACCGCTCAATGAAATTCGCTTTTTTTATTCATTGGACATGCTGTCACAATAAGCGAAAAAGAAAATAAAAGTTACACGCAAATCAGCTTTACGCGCCGTAAAACCCGCGCCCTTGACTTGTACGGCCACTCATATTTCATGGAGTCGTTCTGTCTGAGTACACATTGTCCCGTTTCACTTATAGACTGCTTTGTGTTTTACCTTTGCATTTTATACCACAAATTATCTTCAAAATTAGTTTTACCTGAATTTTTACCCTCCAGCTATTTTTTATTTTTTTTATTTCATTCTGAACTTAAAATTTAGAAAAAAAATTGAAAAATTACACAAAAATAAAAACAAACTCACTAAACAAATTTGAATAAAATTTTTTCTAATTTTGAATTTTATGAATTTTTGACGGTCTTAACACTTTTTTCAAAAATATTGAACAATTTAATTTTCTTTTTTTTTTATTTTCAATTTTGTCGAAATTTTTGAATTGGAAAAAAAAAGAGAAAAACCAAAAATTCGGAAGTTTGAGAAAGCTTGGAAAATTTAGGAAATGTTGGAAAATTTTTTGGGAGATTCTGAAAATGGGAAAAAATTAATTTTCACTTTGGCTAAGTTCATAATTTATTCCAAAGTACTGCTTTAATACAGAAGTAGAAACTTCAAGTTATTGTCTACGAGTTTTCACTGAGAGCCGCGAACTCAGCGAGCGTAAAGTCTAGGCCTCCATTTCTGGTATTAAACCCTCAAGCCAAGAGATTTTTAGCCACCCCACAGTTGCATCACGAGCCCGCCCAATAACCAACGGATTATCCCTTTTTCCCACGTGCTAACCACAAATATTCCATTCAACGCGACGACTTAAAATCCGCAAATGAGCAGACACAAATAAAGCCAGAAATCCACAAATCCTTTAAATTTGAATGTTAAAAAATGAAAAAAAAACGAAAAAAATTCCAAATATTTTCTCTAATTATTAAAAATATTCTGAGCTTCGCCAAAATTTCCAGAATTCGAAAAAAAAAATTAAATCCCAAATTCCCAAAAATGATATATCATATATATTGCCACAATTTATGGAATTCACAACTAATTTTTTTTCTTTTCCTCCTCGAGGAGGAGAGGTCCTTCGGCATAACTGTCGCCAGTTGCGACGATTTTTTTTTTCGTCACGTGAAGAAAACTTTCGCCATTTTTTGCCGAAGCTATTGAGGTTTTTATCACTTTTCTTCGGATAAAATTGTCCGTGGGGAGATTCGAAAAGTTCTTGATGTGGAGTTGAAGGTTAAGATTTCAATCGTAGAAAATTCGGCTTTTGAAACTTCTTGAAATCGAGACAATCTTGTGTGAGAAGTAAATTGAATTTAGACGGTCATCTAAAAATAATCATATATATTATCGATTGTGACGACACTCTTCGTCTTTAACGTTGTTCCAAAATTTTTGAATTTGATATTTTGCCCAAAAATATCTTGATATGGATAATTTGAGTGAAATACGGGCAAATTTTTTTTGTTACCTAATAGTGAGTTAATAGTGAATTAACCTTAAATTAATAGAATTTCAGGGTATTTGTAAGTAAGCTCCCAATTCCGAAGTTCTATGAAATTCCAACATTCAACTGCCATAGGGTCCCAATTTCCGACTTGCACTATATCCTCAGCTGGAACAGTCACCCCAATGGCCAATTTGAACCGAGCCATAGTGACTGAATGGGACCAAGGCCCTATATCCAAACGGAACCAAGGCCCTATATCCAAACGGGACCAAGGCCCTATATCCAAACGGGACCAAGGCCCTATATCCAAACGGGACCAAGGCCCTATATCCAAACGGGACCAAGGCCCTATATCCAAACGGGACCAAGGCCCTATATCCAAACGGGACCAAGGCCCTATATCCAAACGGGACCAAGGCCCTATATCCAAACGGGACCAAGGCCCTATATCCAAACGGGACCAAGGCCCTATATCCAAACGGGACCAAGGCCCTATATCCAAACGGGACCAAGGCCCTATATCCAAACGGGACCAAGCCCCTATGTCCAAGCAGGATCAGAACCCTAAGCCCAAACAGGACCAAGCTCCTATATCCAAATAGGACCAAACCCTCATATCCAACCCGGACCAGGCCCCTATGCCCAAATAGGACCAAGCGCATATATCCGAATGGGACCAAGCCCTTATATCTAAACCGGACCAGGCGCCTATGTCCAAATCGGACCAGGCCCCTATGCCCAAACAGGATCAAGCCCCTATATCCGAATGGGACCAAGCCCTCATACCTAAACCGGACCAGGCCCCTATGTCCAAACAGGACCAAGCTCCTATATCCAAACGGTACCAAGCCCCTATATTCAAATGACACCAAGTTCCTATATCTAAACGGAACCAGGCCCCGATGCCCTATTGAGACCAGGGTCCAATGCCTCATTGGGTCAAGGGTCCAATGCCTCATTGGGTCAAGGGTCCAATGCCTCATTGGGTCAAGGGTCCAATGCCTAACTGGGACCAGGTTCTAATGCCTAACTGGGACCAGGTTCTGATGCCCAATTGGGACCAGGTTCTGATGCCCAATTGGGACCAGGTTCTGATGCCCAATTGGGACCTGGTTCCTATGGCCCATTAGGACTTAGTTCTAATGCCCAACTGCGACCATCTTCTCATGCATAATTAGGAACAGTCTCTGAATTTTTGAATGAAAAAAAGGGTCCATTTTCATCCAACAGAATATCCCAATCGCCACGTACCCCAAGTTCTCGATTTCCGAATCAATCGATGTCCCAACTTTTCATTGGGACAATCTCTCCATTGTCCAGCATTTTCGATGTCTGAATATCTTTTTCATATTTTCTTTTTCTCACTTATTTTCTGAAGTGTACAAATGTGCTTAGCTACAACAATTATCGGATATACTATATATAGTTCACACGCGTCAACAAAATGATTTTCGAGCCGCGTGACAAAATTTACTTTTAATGATGTTTTCGGGTAAATCTGTTATGCACTCATAACCCCATTGAGTAATTCTATTGTAAAACAGACTTCATTATATCAAAGCTCTATATTATTTTATAGTTCTGAAAATCCTCTACGAGTGTCAATTTTTTTTCTAAAATTTCGAGAAAGTCATTTCATGCAAGCAATACGTTAAGGAGTCGTACTTGAAAAAATGGCTGACTAATTCGCGTGAGACGGCGCGTCAGAGTGAGACGTCGGCGTTATGAAGCTTTTGGCCGCTGAGGGGCCACCAGTCAAGAGCTTTCGGTCTTCAAAGCAAGTTTAGTAGAAAGCGCGACTTCATATAACGTAGGTCAGTGCTCGCGATTTTTTTTTGTGTGTTCAATATTTTATGTTTTCTGAATTCATTGAAACTTTTCACAAATTTCAGTAAGTCAAGTTTTTCATATTCAATTTTTGTATTTTTTTCAAATTGATGGATTTTTCCAACTTCAGGTTATTTTTCGAATTTTTCGGTTCCTTTAAATTTTAACATTTTGAAACAACACAATTTAGGGAAAGAAAGTTGGCCAACTTTTTACTATTTTTTTTTTTAAATTGAGGCAATTTTCAGATATTCAAAAGTTTTGAGGATTTTTTTTTTGAGAAATTTTTGACCTGCGAACGTCCAAATTTGGAGCCGGCCAAATGAAAAAAAATTACAAAAATTATTTCTGCTCAACGAATTTTTTATGTCGTTTTATAATGAAAGTTGGACGAATGGATTCCGTGTCACGCGCGACCGACGCGGCACTGTTGCCAAACACCGCTGAACGCGCTCGGCCGCTGTAGAGTGAATTCGGCAACGCTGTTGTATATATAGCTATACGAGCCACTGGGCAGTGCGGCCGAAGTCGCGGAGCCGCGTAACTAGCCACACGCAAATCAACTTCAACTCTCTTCCCAATTGTCAGCATCGCCCTCCTTCATTGAACAATCGCCCTTGATTGACTCCATTAATCAATCAACGGTAACCTCAAAATTCCGCGCCCCTGCGGGCCTCACCAACAGATAACAAATGAATCACCGATGATGGGACATCAGGTGGAAATTTCGGGGCTATCTCTGTATCCCACGTCTCGCTGCACTGACGTATTATTAGTGACCGTTTGGATTGAGGTCGAGCCAATAACCAAAGGCGCTTTATCGATTGAAATTCCAAAAATTTAATATTATCCCAAAAGTGCACAATTTTCAAAAATTGGAAAGATTTGGAAGAGGAAATTAAAAAAAAAATGAAAATTATGAAAATTTCAACAAATCTCAAAAATTTGAAATCAGTACGGTCCATGATAATCGAATTAATTAACGTTATCACAGACTGCAGCATTGCCCTCATCCAGCTTGATAATTCCGGGTTGGAGCTATTGTCCTCACAATTATGATTGACATACCTCCAATGCTCAAAATGCTCAAAATCGCAGTGGAAGGCCTCATAAAAGTTGCCACCTGTGCCAGTTGCGCATCGATGTTGCTAACAAGCCCCAACCGCATTAGCGCTTCTCATCTGAAAATTCTAATTATCATACACTGCGGGCAAAGAATTAATTTTCTTCAAACTGGTTAAACAAGTCTAAATGTGGTGGCAATTGAAATTGACAATTTTCGAAAATTCTAAAATTTCTTGAAACATTGCAAGAAATTTTTTGAAAATAAAAAAATTGATCTTCAAATTTACACCGGACTCAAATTTTTTTGAATCTTTTATTTTTGCAATTTTTTTTTCTAATTTTTATGGTTCTCACAGAATTAAGTTTTCACAGATTTTTCGAATTTCCAAAATTTTCCAGATTTTCCAAATCTAGATTTTTCCATTTCCAAAATTTCCAAAAATTTTCGAATTATCGAAATTTCTAAAATTATGTACTTTCTCGACTTTCCCACTGTTACAAAATTTTTCATACAATTCCTCATTTTCCCGCGCTAGAATTATCAGTCCTAAATTAGGGAAATGCTGCATTCGTTGATAACGTGAATTAATTCGATTATTTCGGTCGCTGAGGAATGAGTGGAGGAGGGGGGGGGGGGGGAGGGGATGTATCTTTTAGGGAGCATTGATGCGAGGTGAATGTGGTGAAGAAATAATGAGATAGGTCATGAGGGTGAACTATAGTGGATCCATTTTACCATTACGAGCATTTTGACCTGGATCGGTTTATGATTTCCTACGAAATTAACCAAAGACCCTTGCCAACAACAGTGATAACTGATTTCCTTCATAAGTTGGGGCATTTTCAATTGGAACATTAGCTCAATTGAAACATAAAACCTCGTTCCAATTATTCATTAGGTCGTTACCTCAATCTGGAATGAAAAAGAACACTGTCCCATAGGAAACGTGGGACATTACCCCACAGGAAATGTGGGATGCTGTCCCATAGGACATGTGGCACATCGTCTCATAGGAAATGTGGGATATTGTCCCATGGGAAATGTGGGGCATTGTCCCATGGGAAATGTGGAACATTGTCCCATAGGAGATGTGGAACATTGTCCCATAGGAAATGTGGAACATTGTTCCATAGGAAAAGTGGGATACTGTCTCATAGGAAATGTGGGACATTGTTCCATAGGAATTGTGGAATAGTGTCCCATGGGAAATGTGGGACATTGTCCCATGGGAAATGTGGGACATTGTCCCATGGGAAATGTGGGACATTGTCCCATGGGAAATGTGGGACATTGTCCCATGGGAAATGTGGGACATTGTCCCATGGGAAATGTGGGACATTATCCCATGGGAAATGTGGGACATTATCCCATGGGAAATGTGGGACATTGTCCCATAAGAAATGTGGAACATTCTCCCATGGGAAATGTGGGACATTGTCCCATAAGAAATGTGGAATATTGTCTCATAGGATGGATATTATCCAACAAAAAATTAAAACATCTAAAATCTAAAAACATAAAAATCGACAATTTCGAGCCTTTGAAAATTTCGATTGGTGACCCCGATTTTTGTTATTGAACCGCTGGGAATAGTGTTCCCTTCCACTTCTCCGATTTTTCGGAATCATCCAGATTGCAGGTGGTATCGATTTTCTGTGACATTTTATGGAAGTAACAAATTCATGCACAGGGGCTCAATCGAGTATCGAGAATGCCGAAAAGTTCAAAGGGTTCGAAGTTCAAATAGTTGGGTCGATACAAGAAGGTGTCGATAAATTTTTCGAGGCTTATCAGCAGAAGATTTCTGCAATATCAGCTGTGGAACAGGAACAGCAAATGTTTACTGAGGTGGGCTCAGAGGGCAGCACAGCCAAGGTTGCTCCAGTTTTCGACCTGAAATTCAAAATCGGTCAATTGAATTCATTTGATAAAATTGAAAAATTTCAAAAAAAAAATTTTCAATTGAGAAAAAAATTTGAAAAAATTGAAAAATTGGGAATTCCGAAATTTCTTCTATTTTTCTGAGAGTCAATTTCAGGAACTTGACTGCTGAAAGAATCTTTAATGAATTCCTAAGTGTTGGAAAAAAAATCTTAATGACTGTGTTTTAAACGAAGGTGCTCAATGACGTTTATATTAATTTATTTCGCCCTGAAATAATAATCAACTGAATGGGCCACTAAACATAATGCCAGCAAAAATAACACCAAATCCGATGATGTGTTCACTGTGTCCGCGTACGAAGAAGCCCCAGCATCCCAAGAAATTAGTGCGATTTGATTCAGTCGTCGACACATTTTCAATATCGGATTCAAACGTCGCCGCAACTCGACGGGTAAGTTTCTGTTAAAAAAATAACTTTAAACTATGAAACACCTGAAACAAAGTCTCTCCATGTTCTGGCTTTTTATCTTTGAGAGGTCACAGTCGCGAGCCCAACGCTGTGTATGTGTATGTGTGTGTGTGCCTGTGTGCATGGGTGGGTATGCCTATGTGAGTGGGTGGGCGGCTGGGTATGCCTATGTGGGTGGGTGGGTTTGCCTATGTGAGTGGGTGGGTGGGTGGGTTTGCCTATGTGAGTGGGTGGGTGGGTGGGTTTGCCTATGTGAGTGGGTGGATGGGTGGGTATGCCTATGTGAGTGGGTGGGTGGCTATGCCTATGTGAGTGGGTGGGTAACTACCTTCACAAACTTTAATTTCAAAGATTGCAGAATTCATAAAACTCCAAAAGTTAGAAATTTTTATAAATTTCGGAAGTTTGAAAAATTTGAGAAATTGAAAAAAAATCAATTACTGAAAAGTTCCAAAAATTTTCATAATTAGGAAACTCCAAAAATGAGGAAATTCCCTTGAAACAGCACCATAAAAATCTCATAAATTCGGATAGTTCATCCCTCTCCTCGGAGTTGATTCGTAGTTGTTGCGAGTGGGAGGGGGGTAGGTAGAGGGTGGTGAGGGTAGATCTTGCGCATTTCTGCTCAGCTGTGCAGCAGCATCCCTCGGTAGAGTCACTCGCTTCAGTCACTCGTGCGGATCCCGACCTACGGGACCGCAAAAATTCGTTCCCCGTGAGTGAGAATCAACAACAAATTAACAATAAAAATTTCCCACTCTAATTATCAATAAACGAACCCACAATTTTACTCCCAAATTTTTTTACGTTGGAAAAAAAAACGGAATTCCGTAATATTATTTTTTTACCCCTACGAATTAAGTAATATTTTTTTCGAACAGTGCAAAAAAAAATTGTAACCCCCAATTACTACCCGATACCACCCCACAATTTTATTTCGTTAATTTTCAACAAGGTACTTATAAAAAAAAAACACTAAAAATCAATTAATTACAATTTGTTTTGGGTGATCTAATTGGCGTGAATAAATTGGTGTATAAATACGGAACATGCGTTAATTAATAAATCAACGTTTTACCCTAAAAAATCCAGAAAACTATTTTTCCACTGAAGAGCAATGACAGAAATGCAATCGAAAAGTGATATATGTTATTCTCTCATATTCGTAATATTGCATTGCACATGAACTTGACTAACCCAATAACAAACACGTTATCAAGCTGGAGTTTCAATGCGGATCACGTGTTTCGCCCATTTTCATGGGCATGGGATTTAACGATAAAAAACTGCGGAGACTCAGAAGACTGCGGCTATTTGGCCGCGCTAAAGTCTACCTTACAGTGAGATGGCCCCAGCTGGTATGTTCTTTCATTCTTCATAAGTTGTTTTTATCAACTTTTATTATTATTACTTCCGGGAAAAGGAAAATGGTCAATTCGAGATGAGAATTGGTTCAATTTTGTAAGTGAGGTTATTGCAGGTGAAAAATGGCGCGAAAACTTGTGAGTGGCTGATATGGGATTCCCCGAATTTTCTCATTGCGAGCGTGTTGCAATTTCGCTAATTCTGTTTCTTATTATTTTTTTTTTCTTTTGGAAATCTACTGTAGAATTAAATTTTTCGGGCTCTTGAAGAACAATTCTAGATTTACGCACAAATATAATTCATTTACTGTTTCAAAAAATGGCGCGAAAAGTTCAAATTAACTGATCTGGGATTCCCCCAATTTTCTGATTGTAAACGTAATGTAATTTCGCCAATTCTATTTCTTATTTTTTTCTAATAATCTAGTGCATTCAAGATTTCATATTTTTAAAAGAAAATAGGAAATTAATGAACAATTTTAATTCATTTACCGTTTCTAAAAATGGCGCGAAAAGATGATGATGGGGGATTCCCCGAATTTTGTGGAAATTAAAGTTATGCAAATTTGGTCATTGTATTTTTTATTTATCTCCCGATGTCCAATTTTTGTTTTTAAATATTCACAAATCAAAATTGAAAATGAACCGAAAATTGTTGACTATATATACTGAGATTTTTGAAAATTTTGAAATTTTTCAAGTTCGGAAAATTTTGTAAATTTTTAAAAGTTCCAATTTTTTTGAGATTTTGAAAAATATTGAATTTCTTCGAAATTACGAAATGGTTCGAATTCTTCGAGCACAATTAGAATAACAATTTTTTTCTGGTCCAATAAACCGTTTGAGATCGTTTGATCGGTCGAGTTCTCAATCAAGAAAAATAATTTTTCTCCTTCGTAATTAATTCCTCTCACTGATGTCAGCGGGGCAAAGTTTGAAGAGGAAAAATGCTTTAAAGCGAAAGCTCCGATATCAAACACATACCTTGGCTCGTCGGGAATCAGGGTATTAGCCACTATTACAGTTTGACCCAGTTTTTCCTCCAATTTATTTGACGACACGCGACACAAATATTCCCAGCCTTTTTTTTTTGCTCATCTCTTGGCCACTTTTTTTCTTTTTGCTCCCTATTTTCAGTACCCGGCGAATCGACAGTTTACGCTATAGGGCTATTTTCAGGTCATCTCGGTGAAAACAGATTCAGGGTATTGATTTGAAAAGGGTGTTTAGTGTTTATTACAATTTTTTTTGATTTTCATCGCTCTTGCGGTACAAAAAAAGTGAATTAAAAAAAATCTAATTTTCCAAAATGTTCTCAATATTTTGTATTTTTTTATTTTTTCGAGTTTTTATTTTCTTTGATATATTTTCCTAATTCTCCCAAAAAAACTGTGAAAATTATTCGATATCTTAAGTTGGTCAAACTTCTGAAACTTCTCAAATTTTCCATTTTTTGGGAATATTTTAAATATAAAAAATGTTAAATTAAAGAAGAAAATTATTTAAAATTTTTCACCGTTCTCGAATTTTTCCAAATTTTATTCAAATTTTAAAACTTTCCGAAATGGCCGAACTCCTGTAATTCTCCAAATTTTAGTAGAACCTGCTCCATTTGCAATGACAAAAGAGAAAAAATAAAAAAAAAAATTCACGAGCCGGGAGTTTAACGGAAAGTGCTTTACAAAGGACCGTGGTTGTATAAATCTAAAGGCACCAGTAACATCTCCCCCTGGGTGCAGGTTGTGAAAGAGGGTGGGGGGGGGGGGGATAAAAAATTGTATAGGGTAGGTCAGGGATAGGAAGGCGAGGAAAAACTCCACTTGCTAACCCAGGTAAAACTCACGTCGTTATAATGGATCTCATTACTTTTATCGTCTAGGCATACATCTAGCCCGACTCGAAATTGCCACTCGCCTCCACACCTCCGCGTAAATGTTAAAAAAAAATTCGGGATGAGAGAAGCCAGTTGAGATCATGGGCTCATGGGTTCTTTAATTTTTACCAGCGAGATTTACGATTCAATTTGAGTTTATTGTAGTCGGATTTTTTTTTAGGATATCCAATATTTTTTAAAATACTGAAATGCTTTCAATTTTTCAAATTGTCAAATTTTTTTTGCGAGTTTATGCAAGCAATTTTTATATGGTTTTTCTTTCAATATTCCAAGATTTTTTAAAAACAGTTTTTTAATTTTTTTTTTTAATTTTTTCTTTTTTGAAAATTCTTTTTTAGAATTTTTTTTTTGAAAATTCTTTTTGAGAAAATTTTTTTGTAAATTTTTTTGTAAATTTTTTATCAAACTTTTTTTGGAATTTTTTTTGGAAATTTCTTTTTGAAATTTTTTATTGCTCCTTCATGTGCCATAGCCATAGACTCGACAGAATAAAATTTCTCGATGAATATGAAACAGTTTTATTGAACTTGGGTAAATAAAAACGGAGCGTTATTTTTTACCATCAACCAACTCGAGTGACATTTTTTGTTCTGAATAAAACCGTAAATATTCGTATCAGCCACCAGCACTCAGTGACTTCTATATTTACTCGATATAGCAATTCAATACATCCCCCGGCTGTTACATATCCGATTGAATTTTCTCTTCACATCATTGAATGGAATAATGAAGAATTCAAGTGAGTCTCCAGAGAGCCTTCGTAATTAATTTTTTAATTAAATTGAACAATACACAAGTTTCACCGAGCATAAAATATTCCCGTAAATGCTCAAAAAAAGATTGTACATATTCAACATTTTCCGAAATTTTGAAAACTGGGATGAAAAATTTTTTCGCAAATCGCAAATTTTTTTTACAATTTTCGTTTACTTATTTCGTATTCGAATTATGCTTTAGAAATTTTTTCGGCGCTTTATTTTCTTTTACTTTTTTTACAAGACCTCTCTGCTGCAATTGAACATCCGTTAATTGACGAGTTGAGGTACGCCAAAAATTGCGAATTGAAATTCTCGGTCGCGCAACAGGATTTTTCGATTGTTATCCTAGCCTGTGTGCACAATTTTTTTCGATGGATTTTTCACGGATTTTATTGTGATGAATGAATGCCATTTTTCCCTGTTGATTTTCCGAGATATAATTGGCCCATCAGCTGTCATAAAAACGCGACGCAATTGTGATTGCAAAATTGAAGCATATTTTTTTATCATTTTTCTGTACATTCTTTTAATTTTGCGAATCGCCAGAATTTTTTTTTTTCAATGGTAAAAGGGTTCATATTTTTTTTTTAATTTTCAAATTTTTCAAAACTGTATCAAAAAAATGAAAGTTGTCAAAATTCTAAAACGTGGAATATTTTTGAAAAATTTGAATATTTTGAATGATCAATTTTGAAAATTTTTAGAATTCTAACAATTTATTTGTACTTCACTGATACGATTTTTCATTTTACTAGTACTTGGAATTTTCTTCTTTCCCACCGGGTATTGATTCCCCTATTCCACGAGTATTACCGAGCATAACAAAACAGATCCCATGAAATCCAATGGTGCATTGGACGGAATGGCACCATCCGAATCTCGGAGTCTAAACGTGTAATACCATCTATAACCGTAAAGCCAGCTGTGCGGCTTTTGAATAACCCCTTCTGTTGCCCCCTTCCCCCCTCCCACTCCACAACCGAAATGATGCTCTAATTGAACGATACAACCACCACTATCTGACCATTTCGTCGAGCATCCAATTTCAATACAAATCCACCTTAATCGATCCTTACGATCATCAACTTATCGTGTAGTAAATTTCCGATTCATCTCAGTCATGATTGGAGAATTCCGGGAATTTTCTATTTTTCAGTCCTCTCAATTTCAAAATTGTGGATGGGTGGGAGGGTGGTTGGGTGGGAAGGTACTTGGGTGGGAGGGAGGTTGGGTGGGTGGGAGAGTGGGTGGGTGGGAGAGTGGGTGGGTGGGAGGATGGGTGGGTGGGTGGGTGGGAGGATGGGAGGGTAGGTGGGTGGCTGGGAGGGTAGGTGCGTGGGTGGGTGGGAGGGTGGCTGGGCGGGAGGGTGGCTGGGTGAGTGGAAGGGTGGGTGAGTGGAAGGGTGGGAGGGTGGGCTGGTGGGTGGGAAGGTGGATGGCTAAGTGGGAGGGTGAGAGGGTGTGGATAAATATTGACATCCACATAGGTCCGTACATATATGTACCTGTGTATGCTTTTCATGTTTCTGTGTTAGAAACACCAAAAGTTCATGGAGCATTTGGAGTAAGACACGATGCCCTTGTCCGCATTTATTTATTTTTAGTATCTGGCAGTTTGATCGATAATACCGGAAATAGTAACCGGCTTGGATAACCCCTATTCCAAGTGATACTGAGAAATGAGCGTTATTGAACTTTCTATGACATTGGGCTTATAAATAGGTGATAGGACAGCACTGATAGAATACTGTAGGCAATTGATGTAATTCCAGAGGGTAACGAAATTTTCTTCATCGTAAATTGCGCGGAGGAACCATTTTCATAAACTCTGCAAATTTTACATTATCGATGCGATAAATATTATCAATCGGTGAAGTGTTCTTTTTTATTATTCCATCAACTTTTGTTGTACGAAATATACTTCCCAAATATTTCTAGATGGAATAGTAAATTGTGCTGAGACAGGAGGTGAGTCAATCGAACAATAAGGGAGCGGCAAGGTGCCAAGATGTCCCTCCCCTGGGGCTTAGAATCTTCAGATCCAATGGCTCGTGAATCCCTAGACGCCTGCAAAATTGGAGTTTGTCGCCCCATTTTTTTTATTTTGCCAAACCAAAAAATTGGCAAGATTTCCGCTCATCATCTCAAAATTCGTAGATGTGTATGTTTTTGAGGTAGGTCTGGGAGATCTGGTCCGTTACAGGCAGTGAGCCTATCTTGTCTATATCCCCTGGAAGAGCCATCCTTCTACCAAGTCTCGTAGGAAGTAGTGAAGGATAACTCGCACCAAGTAATTACCAATAATGGCTGATTACAACCACTTTCCCCAGCACTACCGCCCTTAAACTGTCGTTTTATCTTATATCCATTGAGGAAGTAAACTCGTCTTGAAAGTCCAAAGTTTAAATTCATTAGCCCAACTGACAGCAGTTCTCAAGGTTTTTATTGGTTCAATTCAAAGTGGAGTTTGCAAAAATCGCTTATTTAATTAGTTGAGTAATTAAGCTTTTTTGGGGTCGGGGGGGGGGGGCGGGAAGGGGGTGGGGGCGGCGGGCAAACCTTGAATTAACGTTGTTCAATTTGTTGGAGAAAGTTGGAAATTTTTGCATTTTTCAAAATGTGGAAAGTGCCGAAAATTGAACAATTTTTTTTGGCGGGAAATTTGAAATAGCGAAAATTTCAAACACTTTTTTTACGGTCTGACCTTTTCCCGAATGGGTAGAATGAGCATCCTAGATAGGTTAAATAACTCACCCAAAATGTGAAGGGAGAGAAATGGGAAAAAATAAAAAATTTCCATTTCCACGACTTCACATTCATCAGCTGGACGTTTAATTAACAGATAGCATCCACACAATTACGTGATATAAATATTTATGCCAGTGTTTCTGAGATTTTTCGGGCTAATTCTTCGAGGCACATGTGTATAGGCTCAAGGGGGTGGTGGGAGGGGGGGAGGGGGAGGGAAAAACCAATTGAGATTTTAATGTAATTGGAAAAGAAAATTGATCCTTAAGGAGCTATGGCCACAGTCTATTAGTCCACGTCATTGATTAACTATAATCCCTCAGGTATTAATCACCAATTGTAATCCATAATTTCACATGAACGAATAATGAACATGGCGTAAATATTCGGCTCGCTATTCAATTTGTATCATAATTAACGGGACAATTACGAGAACACGTGTTTGAATGAAATGCACATTTACCCTCCGCTGAGTCCTTTTAATTATGTCCACTGTATTTTCAGGGCGGCTGATTGATCATTATTCTGGTGATAATTATTCGCAATTATTGTAGGGCATGATTCCACCCAGAACAATAAAAAAAATATGTAAAAAAAATTTCATGCTTGTATGCTGAAAATAAAATGACCGTAAATGAAAATTCAGGTATAAAAAAAACGTTATTTTAATTTGCAATAATATTCGCTTGAACTATTTGAATAACAATGGGGTTATCCTAATTTTTATTGCACTAAGTGGAAAGAAATCTGGCAATGCGAAATATTATTTAATTTCATTCTCCGTTGAATGAAAATATCGCGACTTGAATGTACACATTCTAGGCCTTTGGTATGGGAAATTGAAATTTTTTTACGCATGAAAAATACCACGACTAAATCGATTTCCACGACACTAACCATGCCACCAATTTCCCAACAATTTTCAATCAAAATTTCAAGCTAAACCTCAGCAACTCTCTCAAGCATTTATTCGCGCAAAAAAATTTTTTTGTTTTTTTTTTACTTCTTGTTTACATATCAAATTGCAGGGTAGACTCACATGCAATGTATGTTTCAGTGCATCCCAGTGCAAAAAAAAGTCGAAAAAAAATATTTTCTGCATGTTTGAAATTTTTCTTATTCAGGAAATTTCGAATTTGGGACAAATTTTCCAAATTTTTCGGAGTAATTAAATTTGTAAAATGCAGAGAAATTTTGAATTGGGAGGTAAATTTGTCTCTCAGTTGCAAATTCTGGGGAAAAAATTGTCATCGTATTTTTTCGTACAGATATCGAAATGCATTTGAAACCGATACTAACGATGCGAATTTATTTCTGTGTGCTTTCAGAGCCATGACAGCTGGCAGGGTCACGATGGCGATCAGGTGAGCATGGGAGTCCCTTCCCACATGAATTTTCATGAATTTTTATTTACTTTTTTCTGCACCAATGAATATGTCGCATGTGTAGATTATTTACTATTTTTTTTTATCAAATAATAAATGCTCTGGTATTCCTATTTTTCCCTCCAGAAATTGAAAGAAAAAAAAAACAAAATAAAAAGAGAGAAAATTTTAAAATTTTCTGCAAGTTTCAGAAAGATTTTAACGAGCAAAAATTTAAAAAAATATTTTTCTCTGAAAATATTTTTTTAGAAATTTTCAAAATTTACAGTACAAAAAATTGGAGGAAATTTTGGTATTCCGGAAATTCTCCAATTTTTCATTGGATAAGCATGAATTTTATAAACAAACGTGCATCAATTTTTATTTAGGTTTCCCTGCATGAATGAACCTGTCGCATGCGTACATTATGTACTACAGTCTTGTATCAATTAACAAATCCTTTAATATTTCTTATATTGCCATTCAAAGAATAACCAAACCGGAAAACAGACTTGAAATATAGAAAATTTTTTTAGATTTCTTTCGAAAAAATTTAGAGGTATGAAAAAAATAATAGGTTGTGCGACAATAAAAAATCCCATAATTTAAAAAATTTCAAAACTTCAAAATTTTGAAGATCTGAAAAATTTCAACAACGTGAAAAATTGCAAAAAAAAAATTATGCAAGTAGGTCATGAATTTCTTCTATCCATCATCCAAAAAAGACCCCATCATAAATAAAGCAGCAGAGTCGATTATTCACAAATAATTCAAGGCAGTTCTTATTTTCCACAACCAGCCCCTCCTCCCCCCCCCCCCCCCCCCCCCACCTCATGTACATTTCTTTGCTATCGCAAAATGAACTCCAGCGAGTGATAAATGTAGGCGTGCCTGGAAAAGCATCGATCTTGCCTTATCTCGCAGAGATACCCCTCTAAAATGCTTGCTTCGACACTTAGGATGAAATCAACTTGCCGAAAGCGAAAACAAAAATGAATTAAAACAAAATAAAAATGCGAAAACCCGTTTTGATGCGAGGAAATTCACTGAGCAAATTAAAGGTGCTTGGAAAAGCGATTTTCGAAAATAGCGAAAATTCGCCAACGAAAATTCTCTCAAAAATTTCCCTGGAAAATATTTTCCCTTCAAAATATTCGCCAAATATAATCCAAGGATCTTGCGAAAATTTTTAAAAATTGTTTCAGCATTTGTTTCCATACAAAATATGTTATGTGTACAAATGCCTAACAATTTCCATGATCGAACATCAAAGTGAATTGAGCCATCTCATATCAAGCACGAAGTACCGTCTCCATTGGCACTTCGCGAAGTCCTCAAAAAGTTGCTGGAGCGAACAAAAGGGACTCTCGTCTCATGGGAGTGCTCGGAATGGGTAAAGCCAATGAATTCCGCCGGCACATGCCCTTGTTCAACCATTCACCCGTAGTTTTCTCTTGTGTTTAGCCCCCCATCTTTTTTTCTGTTTTTGTGTTTGTGACTTTGTAGGGCCCTTTGTACCAAGAGACAACAAAAAGCTGCTCTCAATTCCTTTGTAGCACATGTCATATACTCTACTTGAATAGGATTAATCAAGCAGGCTGAATGTCCTTTAATCGAAAATAATCGATTGACTCAATTTGGATTGTCAATTGTTCTCGACGCTTCAATTTTTTTCTTCATTCTCCAGAATTCTCCCAAAATCATTTGCAATTTTTTCAAATTTTCTAACATCCTGTACAATGTACTGAAGTTTTTTATTCTGAAAGTATCAAGAACCTTTCTGGCAATTTATCCAATAAATTTGGATGTTTTTTTTATTTTCTCTTAGAATTGCCTCCGTTTTCTCAAAATTTGCTGCAAATATCCATCACTCCAATTCAGTTCAGGATCCAATTTTGCCGTAATATCCAACGATCGAATTCAAATAACGATGTAGAGATTTGAATCGAAAAGTCTCGCAATAAAACTGCCTTACGCCGGAGAAAGGGTTTAACTCAAAAATCGAAATAAAGTTTGATCGAAAAGTAAGCCATGCTTCTTAGGTTTCGAGATATCCATCGAGAACTGTCGAACTCGACTGACCTCCGCGATTACTTCGCTATGGATTTGTATTCGACACTTGACTTGCTCGTCAAAGACGAGATTCCCTGGTTAATCCTGTCAGTAGTGATATACACGGCTCATACAATGAGCCTACAGTTGTCTGCGCAGTCTTTGCGCTACGCTGACAATGGGAGGTCCTCCCAAAAGATATTCCCTGGTTAATCCTGTCAGTAGTGACATACATGACTCATACTATGAGCCTACAGTTCTCTGTGCAGCGCCCACGCTGGGGTCTTCTGCAATGTGAAGCGGGGCATCGGCAATTTCAAGCCGCTCCATCATTTAGCATTCGAAATGAAATTCAATCTCACACTATGTTTTCTTACTAATCACCAAAATCTGCATGCAGCAATTGGGAGTCAACAACTTTCCTTCTTTCATCCAACGACCTTACCTCTTTTCTCCAATAACCATTTCACTTCAAATCCAATAAATCTCCGCTTACATTTCATTTACGTTATTTTATTTATTTATTCATTTTTCTTTCATTTTGTTCATCGATCAGGACGGTATGGACTATTAGAAGGACAACGGGACCTACACAATTCACCATTAACCTCGACAAAGCAAACACGCAAGAGTAACAGATCATCCATTACGTGTGTTAATAAAGTATGCATCGACACGTGTTTTATTCTTAGTTTTATCATTCCAAAAGCTGAATAACCCATCGACCCCATTTGTTGTGTGCAATTGTGATTTATACGTAGTCGTTAGATTCGTCAAAACGATACAGCATGGAGAGGAAGCGTATTGCATGGTATCCTGGAATGCCCGCGGAATTCAATTTAGTTCAATTGTTCGCGCACAGTGTCATTGTGAATTCATATTCTATAAGACCGAGCTATTCTTTTTTTTTATTGTTCAAGATATACTGCAAACTATTCGTTACATGAAACTGATGTGCCTTCGTAAATCATGGTGTTAACAATAAAATATCCTAGTTATGATTTATCTGGATTTTTAATATATAATTCATTGATATATTTCAAAGATTTATAAGACGGAATATTTTTAGGGGGCTTATTTTGTAATCCAATAATGTTCCAGATTATGAACGTTAGTTTAGATAGGGAATACTATTAAACGATTTTTTTATAACATTCTGCGAACTTTGAAAAAGTTTTATATCTAAGATCGATATTTATTGTCTGTTTTATCGACCGCAGTTGAGACATTGGAAATTAGCGCGAGATGACGCACTCTGTTTAAAATTGAATTTATCTTTGGAAGGTCGTTATTTCATAAACAAAATCTTTTTAATGTTAGGAATAACATATTAATAAAATGATTATAAACAAACACACAGTATTATTGATGAATTTTTTGTGAATAAATAATGTTACACCTAAAATGTTGTGCACCTAGAGCGGAAAATTGAAGATTCCCGGAGCGTGTGTTGGGTGCCGAAAACGGCCCAAGCGCTCTTTCACCCTTGTTTTCGCCGGCGGACCACACGGTAAGCTCCCCGGCAGTGTTCTTTTTTACGCCCGAACCACATACTATTTTTCGCACCCCTCCGCGGAAGTTCGTTCTCGCCCGAAGGCCGGAAAGTAAGCACTTTCCGACCGGGCCAGGGCTTTTATACACTTTGCGGTCGGGAAAGTACGCACTATCCTAAGTTATTCTATATGATTTAACTTTCCAACTCATTTCAGTCTTTTCAATTTTTCCCGCGAAAATCGGACTTGCTTAATCTAACATCGATGGATCTATAATCTGTTTTACCGACCGTTTTTCGATTCTCAAAATCACCGTTAGATGTCGCATATTGTCTACTTTCGATCCAACTCTGATGTAATTTTTCGAGTGTGTGCCTTCGTGACTAAAGTCTGTTTGTTTTTTGAATATTATTGAGCAAACAATAAATATACGTATTTCAATAACCTGACAGTTCGAAATAATTCCAAAATTTGGTGGGAACAAAGATAACAAACATCTTCAGGAATTGCAAAAAATTCAAAAATATCAGTTTTTTTTTTAATATTGAGAAATACTTGTTACACTTGAAAAAGTTTACGAATACTGAAAAATTGTAAAAATGTAAAAAATTCAAATAACGTCAGATAATATCCTCAATAAAAATTCCATTTTACTCAGCAAAAAAAAAATTTCACCCACATAAAAACGGAGAGAACTGAAAGGATGATGAAAGTCATTTCATCTCAGACACAAAAATGTGTCTTTTCTCTCTTTCAAGCGCCAAAGCATCGTTTAAGTTTCCGGGTCATAGCTTACGGCCTAACCTCCCTCCTCCCACTCCACCCCCCCCCCCTCCCAGCATCTTTTTCTTAGCGTGTGCAATTTGAATAAAAAAGAAGAAAATGAAAAAAATGCATGTTCTCTGGTCGTTTCGTGAACAACCCCTGTAGAACTTCTCCTTGACGCTCTACATCCGTTATGTATCCCACTGTATATGTATATATATATATATATATATACAATCGTGTTCGTGCTACGCTGAGCGTAAGTTGGACACATGAAAATTTGAATGCCCCCTAACCCCCCCTCGCGTGTGTACCTGGAAGCTTGGAATTTTACAGGCAAGGTTGTTGCGGGGGACTTCCATTCGGCTTTACAACTCGGTTGTAAATTTACTAGAGTGAATTTTAGAGTGGTGGGGGAAAGTATAGTTAGTCTTTTTAGGAAGACTAAATTCTGGACGAGATTTCGCACGGCTAGGATTTCTTTAAAATTAATAATGCTCTTTTCCCTGCAACCACGCGCGCACACACATACCCACACCATTGCAGAATCAATGGCTTGATTGAAAATTTCAAAAATACGAGCGTGTTTGGAATTTTAAAAAGGCGCTTTTGATTTTTGTTTCAAATTGTTAATGATGGCTCATGCACTAAGCACTTGCCATTAAACGAAAATGTCCATTCATTTATAAATGAGTCTGAAATAAATGCGCTGGAGTAATTTGAAAAATCATTAGGAAGTGGGAACGCACGTGTGCCATATCTTGAGCCCATGTTTTCAGGTGAGTTGATACATCATGACGAACGCCCCACCCGATTATTCCAGATCGCATGGGCTCGGATGACGTCATCGGAAATCGCCACACAGTGCCACGACCTGAGGCACGTAACCTTCTATTAGAAAATTTTTGAAAAATTACAAACTCAATTTTTGTACAATTTTCAAATTTTTTTTTTCTGAATATCCCATAATTTTAGAAAATTATGACATTGTTGAAATTATTGAATTCAAATAAGATTGAAATTGGGGAAATATCGTTCTAAAATTTTAACCTCTTCATTATGGTCGGCCCTCCATTTTAGCCCCCCCCCCCCCCTCCGTGACATTGAAAAATTGGAATTTTAATTATCTGACGAGATTTTCATTTTGTTGAGTTTGAATTAGATGAAATTTTAGCGGCAAACGAATGTGGATCCAACTTCCTTGCCAACGGAAAGCAATTATGTATCAATAATTACACCAATATTCATATTGAGTTGTATTGCTTATTATTATTATAGTGCGCTCGGGCGAACTTTGAACGCGTACGTTAAGCGCTGCTGGAATTTATGATTGGTTTGTTTACAGACACATCGTAGGCCTCCGTTGATTAGCACTTGCAGTAGCATATATCTAACGAGGTTGAGTAACAATGAAAAAAAGATGTATACTTACCGTACTTACCTTGTATACTTACCCTACTTGAGTCAATTTTTCTCCATGACTGAATTCCGAATGTTCTCGTGACATTAGCTCAACATTATTTCCTGACGTGCCCGTGAAACTAGCGCCAGCCTTGCGGGTCTTGCGACAAGTGATTGGGGCTGGAGTGGGGGAAATGGCGGGTGTGTAGGGGCAACGGGACAGGCGGAGAAAAGGGAGGGGATGGGAATCGGACTGTACGAAACTCCCGACAACCTGTTTACGCGAGACGCCGCGCACCCGCACCTCCCCCTAAAAATTGATAAAACAATCCCCCACTCAGTTTCACAACCCCCAAAAAACCCCATAACAATGCCACTAATGTGGCCAGTTAACGTTTTCAACCCCTGCTTAAGGAATAAGTGACAATTTTCACCGTCAAAAATAAAATCACTACGGTTTTACCGCAAGTTCAACAGGCACTGTGCGGGAGCCGCCTGAAGTTAGTCCATAAACTATAATTTTGCACCGATTTCAAAATTTTGAGTGGGTATTTGGAAGTGTGAAATTTTTTAAACATCGGAAATTAGACGATCACGTGATTCGTTGTGAAATTTGGTAATTGAGATTTTTTGAGAAGGTGGGGGAAATTTCAAATGAAAAAACATGAAAAATTGAAAATCGAATTTTGACAGTTTTGAAAATTTGGGTTTTCGAAATTGAGCGCCACTGGGTGAAGCTTATGTAACAAAAATTACGGAGATTGCGCGGAAGATAAGAATCCACAAATTTGAAAAAGTGAGAAATTCAAAAAAGCGAAATTTCAAGTTTTTAAATTTTTGAACTTTCCCGCCATTTTTTGAATATGACTGGGACAGTCGAAAATTTTGTTTAGGTTGACAATAAGTGGTTTATGTGGGGTGCAGTAATTTGAACAGTTGCAATTTGAATTTTGTTGAGGTAGTGTTGAATTTGTATATTGTTTTTAGTTACAACAATTGGTTGAACAAAAAAGTTTGTTTCGCCAAATTAAACTTGCCGAGTTTTGTGCAATGTAAAACGGTTTTGTTGCAATTGTTTTGGGGTGACCGGCTTATGATGCAGTCAATCGATTGACGAATTGATCCCTGTGTTAAAGAGTGAGTTTAGGTTCTTGACGAGGCCCCGGGCAAGGGAAACAAATGCAAAATCAAATTTGACAGAAGTGTAAATGGGGAAAAATGTTCTCGAGTTAAGTTTGAGGTTATGAGACTTTTCATTATAGTCAAAATATTTCTTGAAAAAAAAATTAAAAAGTGATGGATGATGAATGTCAATCTACTTGTCAATGTTGACACAGTTTCATTACATTAAAAACAAAAAATCCAACTTTTTTGACAGAAGTTTGAGGTTAAGTTCGTTTTCTGCGAAAAACAAACGACGAAATCCAAATTTGCCAAATTGTTGAGATCTTTTTTATTTACTTTAAAAAATATAAATATTGTAAATTTTTTGAATTGTCAGGATCGTTTGAAATTTGCATTAATAACGATGACCTTGAAATAATTTTTTTTCTGATTTGATCAGTTATTTGAAATAGAAGTTAAGAAAATTAAAAGTGTAACAATTTCGCTGAAATTTTCATTTGTTTCACAGTATTTTAGTAATTGTATTCAATATAAATTTGGAGTACGATGAGATTGTTATTATGATCGTTTTCAAATAATTCGAGTTAATTATTTTTCGTAATTAAATGGATGAGAGTTTTGGATTAACAAGTGTCAAATTTGAATTGACTTTTGCAAGGTTGAGAAAAATTATAAAAGACGTTTTTATAAATTGTTAAAAATCCATTATTTTTATTACGTATACTTTTTTGCTTAAGGAAATAATTTTTTTTATGTAATTTATTACATATACTTATTTGAAAATATAGTATCGAAAAAACTGTAACGAGTTTTGAGTGAGAAAACAAATTTTTTGATACGATTTTAGTGATTTTTATCAACTTGAGAAAATCGAAGATTCGACTTCTTGAAAAATTAACGAATTTGTCGAGAAATAATGGTTCCAACAGGACACTTGCCATCACATTTTTTTTAGAGAATGAAATTTCCGAAAAAAAATGTCTCTTGATATTCCCTTCTAGATTTGCCCCTTGTGGAGATATATCAATTTTTGGAAGGATATTCAGAAAATTGAGGGACTGTCTTAAGATTCTGGGAAATTTTTATTAGCCCTGAAACTCAAGGTTCATAAAAAAAAATTTCAATTTCACTGTTTTTGATTTGCAAACTCGATGATTCAAAAAAAAATAGCAAATGCATTTTTTTATATATATGTTCCTTATGTAATTTCTGGGACAAAAATTTAGAACGTTGAATTAATCCTTTACCGTATTTTAAAATACTAATCTCGAAGAATTTTTTGTAGCTTATATTTTCTACAACACACTCTCACGCGTTTTTCTCTATTATCACTCACTCGAAAATTGATTAAACATTGCTGAAAATTCTTTTAAAAATTTTGTGTAAAAGTTTGATAGTCGAAAATTTCGGCAATTTTTGTTTCTCGTTTTTTCTCGCGGACGCCTTCTTTCATCAGCTAATTGATATTCATCAGATTCTTCAAGAAAGAAAATTGCATAAATAAAAAAATCCTCGACCCTTCGGTCACGCTCACCGCGTCTCCCCTCCCACTTTCTTTTGCATTCAATTAAAAAAAAAAATGTTTTTGAGTTTCTAAAATTTTGAGATTTCGAAAAAAAATTCGGAAATTTCAACATAGAAAAGTTCTGAGTTTGAAAAGTTTGGTGTTTTAATTCTGGAAATTTTGAAGGACTCAAAATCCGGAAACATTCAAAACTGATAAAATTTTGAAAATTTGAAGATTTTTTGAAATGAATTTTTTTGAGCTTCTGGATGTTTTTAATAAGAAAATGTTTCAAATAGAGTATTATTCTGACCCCTCAGTCACGCCCGCTGCTTTTTCCCCCACCTCTGCATTTTTTTCCCACTGGCTGGCCTTCTCACTTTTTAAACGTTTCCTCTTCATTTTCATTCGTCCATACTCCACCGTGCGAGTGACACTTGCAACCCACGTTACATCGGAAAATAAGTGATAATGCAATTTTTTTAATTGAGTGGAATGAGAAAGTAAAGTGTATTTGTGTCTTAAAGACAATCAATGGGGGCCATGAAACGAAAAAAAAGTTGGCATTTAATATTTTTAAGGATCTAATATCCGCATTTTTTCCGTGAGTTTTCATTTTTTCAAAATTTTTCATATCCTTAAAATTTTTCGATCCCTGAAATTAGGAAATTTTTGAAGTTTTTTTTTTGGATTGTCAAATTTTTTTTTTCAATATTTGATCAATCACAAATTTTCCCCCAATTTTCGTCACATTTTGCCCACATAAAAAAAAAAAAAAGTTGAAATTCAATTTTTCGTGATTAGAAAAGAAAAAAATTCAATTCAATTTTCCTCGAGTAAAAAAAAACCGAATCAATCTTTCCTTATCTCTACCCGCACAATAACCCGCGCGATAGTAACTGTAAACGCAGAAAAATTTGCGCTTGTGTCCATAAGTCTCAACCCACTTCGTCTCAACCCATAGTTTCGCGGAACCCACTAAAAACCCGCCTTTCACAGTTGAACGCCCCCTTTTCAAAGGCTTGTTTATATCTATTTAATACCTCTGAAACTAACTAAGGAAAATGAACTTATCACCACCGTTCGTGATGTGAAATTTTCCGAGTTCCCGGAATAGTAATCATGCCTCATTCATCGTTCCTTCCACCTCCAGCAAAACTTTTTTGTCAAACTTTCATTTTCCACCAATTTTCCACCGCTCAATTCTCCTCATTCCACTCGTCTACCGCCCTAGACTCGCTTATTATCAGTCAAAACGACTGGTTTCCATTCATTTATTTTTACTCAAGAGCTTCGACACTCAAGAATTCCCAAGTGCCCAGACTTTTGAGACCATTCAACTCGAATTCTAATCCTCAAAATAACAAAGTTTCCGTGAAAAAAAAAAAATATTTAAAAACTTGTTCTGGTGAAATTGTGCCAAGTTGAAAAAGAAAAACAAGATGTGTGTGAATACTGTTTGAGTGGCGGTATCGAAGGGCCTAGATAAATTACGTGGATTATTCTTCGTGTTGAGGTGACCCTGGAAATCGAGATGACAACGAGAAGAAAGAAGAAGTCACAAGACGGCTTCCTGAAGAAAGTATCGAGCCTGTTTAGTCTGGATACGGTGAGTTAGGAATGTCAAAGAAACCAGCTAATAAACTATGTACCATGTCAATTTAACGTTGATATTGCGAAGAATGAATCACGATCTTACGAGCATTTAGGTATTCATCCGCGAATTAAATACCTAACGAGCGCCAATTAGGTTGAGAGTCCATAGCGAATCCGGACTATGCTTCCCCAAAAGACCTCTGCGATTTGGAACCGAGAGCTGCCTGGTCAACAGTGTTGGTCCCTCAGGTGAAACGTCTAGGGTTGATAGTAAGCTCGATACTTGAGCTCGTACAATGCACGTTCGGAGCTTTAACCGACTATTCCTGGCGAATCCAGATCAAAAACCATCGAAATCATCCCAATAGACCGCTTTCTAAATGCTCCTCCGGGAAGCGCTGCATTCTTGTCTTCACAGATTATTTTCCATCGTAACAAGCGAAAATTCCGTCCAGAATCCGTACATGCATCCGGACTTTGTTTTCCTGAAAAAGCTCCGGATTTGAACCTTCAGTTCCTGAATGTTCCTTGGTAAATTACTGCATTCTCGTCATCAAAGATCATTCCATTGAACGCAGATGTCTCTGAATAAAGTAGTCCAATTGCTGACATTGTGGAATCAACCGTCTGATTGACGCATTGATTGTAAATAACGTCATGAACCAAAATAGCTTTAGAATTGCTGGAGATTATGCACAACCAAGGGTGCTCTTGAGATTTACAATATTGGTTTCCCCTTTGGCAGTACCATAGCATCCTTGTCATATATGGCCTGGAGGTATTCATCTATGTTGCTTGATTGACCCAGTCAGAGTCAAAGACGTAACGAACTGACTGTACGCCTAGAACTGGTATACACTTCTCTCCAAAGGCTCATGGGCAATCTCCATCCAAGTTAAGGTCCGTTGGTCATGAACTTAACTGGACAACTGCGTATGGTTCAGGTGGAACACATGAAATTACCAAAAGTATTAACTGATAGAGACTGCGAATGGGTCAGGTGGAACACGTGAAGTTACCGAAAGCATAGCTGATGAAAACGACGGATGGGTCAGGTAGAACACATGAAATGACCAAAAGTAAAGCTAGTTGGCACCGATCAGTTGCCTAATCAATCTACCTCACCTCAGGAGGGAGATCGTCATCCCGACGAATACGCTCTATGTATTCGTTCCTCCAGCACAGGGTTGCATCTCGATACCAGCGGTGCATCGCAGATTTACAATGCTGGCTTCCCCTTCGGAAGAATCACAGTTGATATTCTGGAATCCCTTCCTGAATGTTCTCCAGGAGCTGCATTCTCATCATTACGTATTATCCCCATGTATGCTTCGAAGTTATTCCAATCTCTGATGCTACGAACATCCATGCTGTCTGATTGATCCATTAACAATGAACTCCGTATAGATAATGCAGGATGGGTTTCCTTGGAATAGATCCGCATTTCGAAACCAAGAGTGCACTTCAGATTTAATGTTGTCCCCTTTGGAAAGAACTGCAGTTGATATTTTGCAATATTTCTCAGAATATGCGCTCCGTTTCTGGGTACTTCAATTCTAGGAGTTAGGAAAGTTGACATCGCCGGAGGAAGCCATTAAAGTTTACTAATGAAACCTGAATGACATCATCCATTGGTATAGATAAAATAGCATTTCTTTTTTTAAAATACAGGCGAACTATACGGAAGCTATTACCGAGATGGATGTACAAAACTTACCATTTCCTTTTCAGCTATTGTAAATGAAGAACGTAACGAATGAAACCTAAGTAAAGAATTGTACAGATGCACGATTCATATTTCTAAAATGGTTTCGCATTTCAAACCAAGGACGCACTTCAGCTTCGCAATGTTGGTTTTCTCGTTGAAAGAATTGCAGTCGAGATTCAGTGTTTGCAGACTTTTCAATTCCAGTAAGCGCATTCTTAATTTACCACTTACAAATGGTGGCATTGCACTTGAAGGAACGCCCCTATCCATCGACAGCTCAATAACATCGACAACAGTTTCCATTGGTGTACACGTGATCCCTAGAGGGACGAATCCAGGGTAAAATCGACTTTCAGTCGAGTAGGTGCACTTTACCACCGCCACCCACTGCCAGCCCTTTGAGACCTGCATTTGCAATCCAACACGCCAGTGTTCTTTGATCATCTCGATCCGTAGAATTGAATGTCAATCAAATTCCGTACCATACTCGTGAATCTCGGTGCTTTTGTTTTTATGCCATTGGTTCGTCCTTGTTTGCTCTTCTTCAGTGAACAAATCCAGAAGAGGCACAAATAGATGAAGCTAGGAGGCTAAAGAGCCAAACGATGTTTTTGTTCGTTCTTGTGCACTAACTGTGCTACGATAACAGACGGATTTGTTCTGTAGATCCTAACCAGGACCTCAGGCTATCAACGAAACTGCTACTCCGTTCCATAGGTTCTACGTATCGTAGATCATCAATAAACTTCCGGAATAGTTCATCCATCTCTTCCTCAAACAACCAACAGCAAATCATGTCAGAAGGTCAAATCGACGTTACGTCTACGTAGACCTTTACATGCTCCACGATACTTATCATGCGTTTGATAATGAATGCCGGATTGAACAACTTTTTGCCATAACTTGAGGCAATCATAAACCCACCGCTTGTTCTTTCATGAAACTACAGCAAAGCACCTCGTGATAATTCATCTATTCATTGAGATCGGATTTTCTTTTTAATTCCCCGTATGCTGTACATTCGCGTGCATTTGATTCTCTCACACAATCATCTATCCAACCGACACAAATTGATGCGAATGAGTGACTGGTTTGTATGATGATTTCGTAATATCAAGTGAGTTAAGCTGATAGCACACTTGTAACATGTGCCTACACCAACAAACACTTGTGTGTATTGCGGGTATGCTATGATTGTGCTCACCTCTGGTTCAGCTAACCAGCCGTGACGACCTCGTAACCATTATCGTTTGTCGTAAACATATTCAGGGAACAAGTTGTACGATTGATCGAGAAATTTGTGGGGGCAAGTTCAAGGTCATGATTTGTTTTGGGTGGGAATGGAACAGCAGGAAGGGAAATGGAACTGGAGGGCGATGAGGGGAAGGACCACGAAGGCATTGGAAGGAACCGGAAGGCATTGGAAGGGACCGGAAGGCATTGGAAGGAATTGGAAGGAACCGGAAGGCATTGAAACAAACCGGAAGGAATTGAAACCAACAGGAAGGGAATAAAGAACAAGGAAAGACGACGGTTTTGGAACAGAAAGTTTGATCTGAAATTGTCTCATTTAATTTTCTTGTTTAACTTCAATTTTTATTTTCATCACAATGAGATTAATCCGTAGATAACGTATCGGAACTATGCTTGTATTGCCATTTTTTAAATCCAAACTCATTATTGGGTTTCAGAGTCTAATGAAGCTTGAATTACGCAATGTTGTGGGAATCAACCATTAACTTGTATTGTTTTATGGGGTTTCCGCTATCCTATTACTCACGGTAGCAAAAATTTTGCAGCCATGGATATGGAACGTTTCGATGGTAACCGTTGCTATTGAACGTTCATTGATCATCTGATTGAATCATGGAAAACCCATGGTTCATCCTCTGATTGGTGCTCCGGGATGAGTGAGTGGGTGGGTGTCTGCAGGATCATTTTCAACAATATCAACTGTTCAAAACGCTCTGTCGTATGAACGGTCAACCATCCGACTAAATGGGCCAAATGAAAGTTGTTCGTTATCTGACGCTGCACATTTTTCATTATATGAGTTTTATTCTAGCACTGATATCTAACGAGATATTGTGAATTGGCGGCTTAAAACTGAAACCATTCGAGTAGTTCCAAGTCATCCACATTCATTTTAATTTTGCGTAATGTTTGCACAGTTCCGATTGTGTGGAAATTGCATTGAGTAAAATTTTCACGGCCATTGGGCAGGAAAACATTTTTGACCCTCCTTTCGAACTTTCAATTTTTCAGACCCTCCTTTTTCAGGCAATCGCATGTTGTATTTGTGAAGTGACTGGGGCAAATGGGAATACGCCATGAAAGCGTGAAGTCCGAATACCAGGATGATATAAGCCCAGACTGGATAAACACATCTTTCGTAATAGGAGAGCGAAGGGGGGAGGGGGGGGGGAAGGAGAGTGACCACATGCACGCCACCATGGATTGAGTACGTTTCACGGAACATAGATTTCCGTGTGGCTGAACTAGTGAGGTTCCTCGATCCCTTGTGGTTGGAAACTTTTTTGTTCCGATATTTTATTAACGAAAGGCTTCCACAATGTTTTTTAAAGCACCTTGGCGTCTTCCAAAGTATGGTAATTTCTGAGGACTTTCAAAAATTTTGGAATTGTAGAATTGTAAAACGAATATTTCATAGCCACCCGCCCACTCATCCACCCACCCATAGGCCCATCTACTCACCCACCTATAGACCCATCCACCCACCTACCCACCCAGAGACCCTTCCATCCAACCACCCACCCACCCACACACATGCACGCACACACACTCCCGTACACACCTACACCCACCCACCCACTCACCCACCCACCCACTCACCTACCCACTCACTCACCTACCCACCCACTCACCTACCCACCCACTCACCTACCCACCCACTCACCTACCCACCCACTCACCTACCCACCCACTCACCTACCCACACTCGCCTACCCACTCACCCACACGCCCACTCACCCATCCACTTACCCACTCACTCACCCACACACACACACACACACACACACACGTGTTAAAAGCTCAGCACGATTTAAAACAAAAAGAAATGGTGAAATTATGTTCGCACTTTATATCATCTTTTACCTTATCCCGAGAATTTGAAAAAAGAGAACGTCGAAACTTTCGTGATTGCAACTTTGTCAGGTTATCCTCATTGAAAATGTGTCAGTGGGAATCCATACAAATGAATGACCAAGTTATATACGATGAGGTCCACCTCTGGTTTTCCCATTTTCGCTAAATTGAACTTCTGAGAAATAGAGGTGAGAAGGTTGCAAAGTGGGTGGGTGAGGGGGGGGGGAGGCGGGATGAGATGGGAGGAGGTGAAGCGTTTTGGAAGCTGAGAGGTTGGCAGCAGCGCTGAACTGACACTCCGATAAATGGACGGCCGTTTGTATTTGCCCGCGTATTTTACTTCACGGACATTGACCAGACGCGCCCAATTTTCAACCTACTCGGGCCCTCCAACCCAATCGTCCTGAACCTGTGGATTATCATTATTTGGGGCAAAAGTTTCCTAATTTTAACCATTAGGCCCGTCGTTACACTTGACGACTTGGGTCACTATGAGCGCGACGCCGGCCTATCATTTCCACCAAAAAATTGGTGAATTGACCCCTCATTGCCGGAGCGTATTTAGCGACCTCCCCGAGGACCTCCGGCGTCCTACCACGGACTTCTGGGGCTTGAAAAAAATTATTGATTTCTCTTCCAGACTTTTGTCAACATTCTTATCAGAGTTGTAAAATTTTATCAATGGCTTCGTAGGGGCAAACTCGAGGCCGAGCGTACGACCAACTCCCCCTCCCCCTCCTCCCCCCCCCTCCCCCTCCTCCCCCCCCCCTCCCCCTCCTCCCCCCCCCCCTCCCCCTCCTCCCCCCCCCCCCCCTCCCTCCAGCTTCCTATCATAGCGCTGTGATAAACATGAAAGTTGAAAAATAAAAAAACACCAGTATCATATTCACACGTTTCAAGTAGATAAAAATAGGCAGTAAAGTTGACTTTTGGATTTTGTGCGTAATCTCTTATTGAAATTCAGCACAGTAATAGAATTGATTTTTTTTTTTATTAAAAAAATTATCAGTATTGTAATTTTGGAAGTTTGTAAAATTTTTTGGAAATCATTACCAAATTTTGGAAACGCGGAATTTTTTATACTATTTCCGGTTTCCCAAATTAATAATAGTGATCATAGTGATGTTAATAATATTAAAAAAAAAATAATAAAATCCATGAGAGTTTGCATCAAGTTTTTCAAGTTCAGGCTAAGTTCTAAAGTTTTTAATTTATGCGGTTATTCGTTAACCAAAAAATCTTTTTCATCTTTTCCCCTTTTTTTTTTCACACGAAAAAGTGCCCTGACCATTTTTTTGCACATAATCGTGAGGTGATATCATCACAGAGATATCAGGTGTGTATTATGCCAATGGTGGTTTTTGCCCCCCCCCTCCCCCTCCTCCTTTTTACCCCATCTTCTTTGTGTACATAAATAAATAATGTGCGCGTAGTTGCGGTTTTTTGGGGTGGTAGGGGGGGGGGGGAGGGGAGGGGGTTGTTGTGGAGTGATAAAATGTGAGGGTAGACGCGGAACTGCAAGCGAAACCGCATCAGACACACACACACGTGCGTACGTTCACGTATTAATGCCCTCATTTTTTTTATTTTTTATTCAGACTAATGCCCTCATTTTCAATGAGTCATTAAGCAAATAATGCGTTAAAACAGTTATTTTTTATCTCCATTGAACGCGCGACTATCGCGGATTTGCGGTGTTTGGATTTCCACCCCTTGGGGGGAGGGGGGGGGGATGACAAAATCTTGGGAAGGCAAAAATTTGGGGAATTTTTTTTTGGGAATTTCAACAACTTGGAAAATATCGACCCCTCACAAATTTCAAAAAGAGCGCGAAAATTTGAAAAATTTTGAATTTTTTTTTGGAGAAGGTTGAGAAAGTAAAAAATACAAAATCATTAAATATACCAATTTTAAAATTTGTAAAAAAATTTTTGGGGGAAATTACACGTTTCAAAATTAAAAAAAAAAATTTCAAAAATTTTCAAAAACTTTCACAAAATTTTCAAAAATTTTCCAAAAATTTTGGAACATTTTCAAAAAAATTTAAAGTTCATCTTTCATATCTACACTTTTCTGATACACCCGTTTTTCCAGTTGAGTCACAATATTTCATTCACGAGAATTCAGGGGAAATTGGAAGATGGAGATGTCTCACAATTTCGTCAGAGTGATTTTCTGGCTCCCTTGGGGTCCATGGGGAGGGGAGGGGGGATGAAGAGGAATTCCCAAGGAAACCGACATTTCTCGGAATATATGAATATACTGGCTGAGTGCAGCCATGGAAATCGATATTCCATAAATGTGTAAATTTAACTGAATGCAAGTGATTCCCCTCCGCGCCGCAAAGTATTCGTATTAACCGGACTTGTGCACCTGTCACTACAATTATCTTATCTGCGTTATCACCTTTCATTGTTGCTCATGACATCTATGGGAAAGCCAATTTGCTGAGAAGTATCGATTTTGATTTTAACTGCTCGCAGCAATTTGAATTTGGGTTCCGAAAGAAATCAAAGAATTCACAAACATTTTAAAAAAGCAAAAAAAAAAAATTCCAAAATTTGAAAATTCAAAACTTTTAAAATTGTGAGAAACTACACAATATATTTTTTTTTTATTCCAAGAAATTGAGAAATTAAAAAAAAAATCGAAAAATTTGAAACATTTGAAAAAAAATAAAAAAGTTAAAAAAGTTGAAAAATTTGAAAAATTTGAAAAATTTGAAAAATTTGAAAAATTTTGAAAAATTTTGAAAAATTTGAAAAAATTGAAAAAATTTGAATGTGGTAAAAATTAAAAAAAAATCGAAAATACTGAAATCTCAAAAACTTTTCTTATCTCGTGATATCCTCCAGTAACTTCTCGAATGGGCTGTACAAGAACTAAGTATCACCTTTCCGTGAAAAAAAATTCAGCTCATAAACATGAAGGGATTTACAAAGTGCTGAAATCTATAAGATTCGTTGAGATGCAAGAAACGAGTTCTGGATTTATCGAGGGCTGAAATGCACCGGCGAATGTTAACGTATGTGTCATATAAGAGCTCACGCTATATTTCCGTATAAACCCAGCATTTATGGGGCGCCATAAAGGGCCTCAGGCGATACCAAGTAATGTCGTTTACTTGAATAAATAAAATTCACGGATTTTTCCGGTGCAACCAGCCCCACGATCTATAAAAATATTCAATCGAACGAGTTAACGAAATTTTAAATATTTTTCCCCCTTTAAAAAATTTTGTGTGTGTGTGAGTGTGTCCTAACATCCGTTTCTTGAACATTTTTAATATGGCTACTTAATCCACCCAAAGTATGTAGCCTCCCCCCCCCCCCCCCCCCCCCCCCCCCCCCCACAAAAAAATGAGAGGTAGAATTAATTCCCGCTAGATGGAATGCAAAAAAAATGTGACGAAATTAGACGAAGAAACGTCTCAACCTCATAAATAATTCCGGACACTTTTCGACATGGAGCAGAGAGAGAGTGGCTTCGCTCAACCGGAAGGAAGGAATTACCGGGGGTAATTTCACCCACCCGCGTAGTATCCTCCTTCACTCACAAATTCTTTTCCCCCATTTTTTTGCCCCAAACCAAGTCACTCGTAGGTAAGAAGCATAATTGAATTTTATATTTAGCTGTCTGGACGAATTACGCAGATGTGCGCTGGTTTTTCTCATTGATTGTCATTCCGGAGCGTAGTCTGCAAGTCTGCAAGAAAGTGAAGTTTTTCCACAAATTTGAATTAGAAAAAAATTGGGATTAATATTTCAAGGAATTACTTGGCCGATGCACTATCGCGTTTTTCGATATCTGTGATTGACAAATTCTTTTTTTTTTTTTTTTTTTTTTTTATTGAGCACAGAATCCGTTCGGTTTATACAGCTTCCCATAAATATTATATTGTATTATACAAAGCTTATAATGTTTACGAGTAAAAATGAAAATAACAGGAAGAGTTTTTATCCTCGAATATACTTTTTACATGTGGTTGTTGTTCATTGCTCCATTGGTTTCTGCATAGACATTCTTGTTATCGGTTTTGCGCTTAAATATCAATTCTACATATATTCAGAAATTTGGTGATAATTTGAATGCATTTTACGTCCAGTTTGTTCAATATGCTTCACTACTGAATGGAGGAAAGACTTCAATACCTGCAAGTGATAGCATTATCAGAGTCCTTTGTTGGTTCTAAGAGGGGCAGTTCCAGAGGGTGTGGTCGAGGTTTTCATCAGGGTGACCACATCAGCATTTGGTGATGGTATAAAAAAATTTTTTTGATGAGGAGGCAAGATGGTAGTAATTCGCGCGCGCTCGACTCCTCCATGAGACGACCCATCTTGAGAGTTTTTCGTCAGCAAACCAAGGTTGCGACTTGATGTATAAAAGTGTCTGAAGTATTGTGAAGAATTCTAATTCATATCTGATTTTTGTAGGCAAAAAAATTGTGGAGGGATACTGAAAATTGCGTCAACCAACAAATTTTAAGTTCTTACTTGGCCGACACACTACCGCGCTAGACGAATTCGTGCTCAATTAATGCGGAAAAAAATGCCATGACTTATCGACTAATTGACCTTGTTTTCAACGTGTCATAGAGTTCAATTTACATTGCCAAACCCACCTCTTGTGCTTCCCGATGATAACGAGCCTCATAACCTCCCTTTATCTCGAGTCTAGGCTTCAAAGACTTGCCTAGGGGTCACAATGGCTTTCCCATTTCATCTCACTGCTTCCTGAGGGTCCCATATCCCGCTACATCAAAATCTCCGGTGAAGGATTGAATTAAATTTGAGTACCTGCATCAACTTGAGTTTAAAAATCAAAAATTGTGATTTCAAAAACTGGCTCATTTGTCTTAATTTTAGAAATTTTGACACTAGCCAAACTCTTCAAATTTTGATTTTTTTTTTTTTTGTAAATTTGTCAATGCAAATAATTGACACCATCTGTAAGCTTGAGTATGAATTGGAAAAGCACGGAAGATTGAACAAAACCATCTCCAAAACCAAAATCTGTTGATATTTGAATAATTGCAAATGTAAAAACAATCTGGATTACATTACGTAAACTTACGTGTATGTGGAGAACTTGGTTAACGGATGTAATTAATTTTGCCTGCCAGCATGAAGGGCTGCCAGAATTTGAGCCTCATATCTTAGAAGTTCGCAGTATAAACTTGTGTACGAAAAGTGTTTTATCGAAGTTAGGGCATCCAAAAAACGATACCAAGATGTGAAGTTGAGTGCAAGAGTGGAGAAGGGTGGGGCATAATGGGATGAGGAATATAATGGGACAGGGGAACATAATGGGACAGGGAACATAATGGGACAGGGGAATATAATGGGACATGGGGAACTTAATGGGACAGGGGAATATAATGGGACATGGGGAACTTAATGGGACAGGGGAACATAATGGGACATTGGGGAACTTAATGGGACAGGGGAACATAGTGGGACATAGGAAACCTAATGGGGCATGGGGAACAATGGGACAGTTGGTCATAATGGGACAGGTGGTCATAATGCAACAGGGGGAACATAATGGGGCCGGTGAACATAATGGGACAGGGGAGCATAATGGGACAGGGACACAGGAACATAATGGGACACAGGAACATAATGGGACAAGGGAACATAATGGCACAAGGGAACATAATGGGAAAGGGGAACGTAATGGGACAGGGGGACATAATGGGACGAGGAACTATCGTAATTGGCGGGAAAAAAGTAAAAATTCGAAATTTTGGCTAAATGTGGGCAATTTCAATATTTGCCCACAAATTAAGAAAAAATTGAGAATTTCCCAAATTTGTGCACTTTGGAGCACCAAAAATTTTTAAAACGTCCAATTTGCATAATTGTCATAATTTGTAAAATTGAAAATTGTGAAACACTTGCAAATTTCGAAATAAAAAAAAAATACACATCAGGCATAAAACAAGTTTCATTACATAAAAAACGTTAACAAGTCTGTTTTGTATAATTAAAAATTTGCCGATATCCCATACCGACCGATTCAATTAGTGGATCAGGTGGAGATTTAAAGAAGAGGGTTCGTAACGAATTGACAAAAACGAGGGGATGATCTATATACAATAGAGGGAAAGCAGTCACTACGCCCAGATCGAATCACTTCACCGGAAAATTTAATTGAATCTGTTCTGTTTTTTTGCCTCCTTTTTTTCACGTTTTTCTCCACTTGAATTCACGGATGTATGAAGAAATGATGAGCTATTTTAATTGGTGCATATACCATGACCCTGGTACGAATAAAACGAAGCAAAAAAATACAAATTCTTTTGCTCATTACTTTTTTTTCCATGGCTAAAATTAATTTGCTCCCCTAAGGGACGTTACTTAAAAAAAGAAAACGTCTCGCATTTGATTAAACAAGTTTCTTTCCTTCAAATTTTTTATTAATTTTTTTTTCTATTCATTTTAATTTTTTTTCCATTTTTAGGAAATTTTTTTTTTTATAGTATCCATAATCAATGTCAATTAGAATGCATCGCATGATATTTTTATCCCCATAAATTCGAGATTAATATATGAATGTTGGCACGCATGAAGTTTTCTAAAATTAGCCATGCCTGGACTCGTAATTATGATTCTAATATTCGGGAAAAAAATCGTTGTTACAGGCACACACACCGCTACTCGCTGTGGACGCTAGACATGTGAGTAATAAATTGTGGAAAATTGGTTAACCTCCTTAAGGGGCGCTAGATATTACCCTAGAAAGTCAAAATTTTGACGTTACACGTTTTTTAAAACCTGATATAATACCTCATTTTTTCTCATATTTTTGTATATATATATATATATATATATATATATACATATATATATATATATATATGACTGAAGTCAGGTACTAAATTGAATGCATAATATCCAGCATATACTTTGATCCACTGAGTTAAATCGCATTAATTTTGGCCCGATCAATCACACAGGAGCCTAGGCGAAGGGGAATTCCAGCATAATTGCACCCCCCCCCCCCCCCCCCCCCCCCCGTCGGTCTCAACTGTTGCGACCACATCGTCAACTTCCCCCACTACCCCATTGTGCTGGAATTCGGCTGGAAATTTTCAGACACATATTCCATCCCCACTTGCTATTCCCCTCCCCCCTCACCCCCCCCCCCCTCCTTAATTTTGCCTAACCCTGTCAGCGAAGCTCCTCCAATATTCGTCCGGACGATATTAATCAAGGAAAGTTTACCAATCGGCCCTTGGGACCCCTCTCGCAATGCATCATGCAAGCATTTGAGCAATTCCGATGTTCCCAGATCTCATTTTCCTGTTTAATATAATGAAACTGTGTGGGTTAATATCTATGGGTGATAGTGGGTCAAATTGTATGGGTCAATGAAGCTTTAAAAATTTGACACAGCAGTAAACTTCAGAATAATAGTACTCCTCCCAGAAGCATCAAAATATACAAATTAATCGTTTCATCTCAGAACTTCCGGGTTTTAGTGTTGAAGTAAAATAAGTATAAATTCGTCTTGTTGTTGCCCGATCTCTTACCTGGTCCTTTTTTCCCTACATTCTGTTGAATCTCTTGTCCTGTATTCAAACGGGAGCTCCTCGAAAGCCTGGCACGCTCCATACAGACGAGTGTTTCACGCAAACTTCATAAACTCACCCCTTTTCATCAGGCTGTTGTACACCCCCACCCTTACCTTCCATTTTCTACAACCTTTAACTTTCTCGGAAGATTCATAGCGTCGCTAATTCGATTGCCAGCCACTCTGAAATGCCCTTCTGTGACTTACGTTTTGTCTGTTACTTCCGTGAGAACTGAAGCTGTCAGGTGAATGTAGATGGAAATCGTCGGATGACAATTTTCGCATTCAAATAAATAAATGGAGAACTTGGTTAGTTAAAAGAGTATCTGTAAGAAGTATGGCATTTTTTGGCCACCAACATTGAAGCTATATTGGCGCTGAATGTTGGATCAATGGCGGTTACCAACATTGGAGCAATATTGGCAATCAACATTAGGTCAATGTTGGCCATCAACCCCATCTGTCAATTTTGGGTCTCTGTGGTTTGCAAACATCAAGTTGATGTTGTTCGCCAACATTGAGCCAATGTTGACTGCCAACATTCAGGCAATCTTGTCTCCCAACATTGAGTCAATCTTGTCTCCCAACATTGAGTCAATTTTGCCCCCCAACATTGGGTCAATCTTACCTCCCAACATTGAGTCAATCTTGCCTCCCAACATTGTGCCAATCTTGCCTCCCAACATTGAGTCAATGTTGCCACCCCCCCCCCAACATTACGTCAATGTTGCCTCCTAACACAAAATCCCTATTGTGTGTAGCCATAGAATCAGTGTTGGGTAATAGTTCCTAATCTTTTCAATGTTTTTTCCTAACTTCTCAAATTGCTGACATTTTTGAACGCTTGCCAATTTGGCATTTTTAATTCACTGAAAGTGCAGATTTGCTTACTATTCCTTTATAATAACAAACACTAACAGACAGTGAAACACATCTCTTCCTGTCATTTCACGAGGTGAATTCCCTCCCAGTCGGCATAATAGTCCCTGACAGCGCCCCCCCCCTTCTCCTTCCCCATACATCATTTCAGTTGACAAACGCACCACCCGTCTTCCTTCCGGTCTCTCGCCCCCGCAAATTGGCTGGATTAGTTTAGCTATTATTTTTTACTCTCCCTCCCCTCATTTTATGTGTCAAAAAGTCTGGGTGAAAAAGGTCGTTTCGAAATACAATAAATCTGTCATTTGACATTTTTTTCCGTGATTTATCCCAACCGGTCCAAGCTTCACATGGAAATAATACAACACGGGATTGAACAGTTAAAGTTTTACAATAGTTCTGCAACTGTGATAACTTTGAAATTCAAATATTTAGGGGGAAAACTCCGGCGTGTACTCATTTTTCCTCAATTTTGAACGCGGGGAATTCGTAAATATTGGCTCATTGGTGGTTCGCAACCTTGGGTCAATGTTGAGTTCCAACATTGCGTCAATGTTGTCCTTCAACATTGATTGCAAGGTTGCTTTCAATATGGGACCAATACAATCTACCCAAATTGGGCTCATATTAAATTTCAACATTGAGTCAAGGTTGCACGTCAACATTGTCCCAATCTTGTATGACAATGTTGATTGTCATCATTCAATGAACATTGATTGTGAGCATCATTCAATATTTATCGACATTGAATCAATGCTGGATTGATGTTGTTCACCAATATTGGATTCATGTTGGCTGTCAACATTCAACTGATAAACAAATCGGCTTCGAAGTTGAACAAATTTATTTATTGGTCTTTTTCTCCTGATTTATTTCACCTGGTTTAAGCTATTTACATGGCAGAGAAAACAACATTGCGTAAAACGGTTAAAGTTTCAAGTCATTTGAGTAGTTTTGCAACTGTGATGGATTCTGGGCTTCAGATATTTAGTTGAAAAAGTTCGAGACTATTTGATTTCTCTTTGCGTTTTTTTTTGTTCCACTCCCCTGAGATGGCAGTCAAGTTTTTCAATTTTACCCGGTAGGCAGCGGCGTTAGGGACTAGTAGTGAATTTCCATGTAGAACGACGGACCGCATAGGGCAACCGCAGCTATCGGTGTTTACGAACACCGTTTGGTATCTTTTCAAAGTTATGGTAATGCGTCGCTGGATCATCAGGGATATTGTAAATCATTTGGTAGTTGATTTTAGCTGAACATTATTGACGAGACTTTGAAATATATGAAAGATATTACAAAATGAGGCATCGGTATTGCAGAACAACGTTGGATTAATGTTGATCATCAACACGGGGTCAGTGTTGATTCCCAACATAGGATCAATGTTGATTCCCAATTTGGAATCAATGTTGATTCCCAGCATGGAGTCAATGTTGATTTCCAACATGGAGTCAATGTTGATTTCCAACATTGCCTTAATGTTGATTTCCAACATGGAGTCAATATTGATTTCCAACATGGAATCAATGCTGATTTCCAACATGGAATCAATGTTGATTCCCAGCATGGAGTCAATGTTGGTTTCCCACTTTGAATCAATGTTGATTTCTAACATGGAATCAATGTTGATTTCCAACATGGAATCAATGTTGATTTCCAACATCGAATCAATGTTGATTCCCAGCATGGAGGCAATTGTGATTCCCAGCATGAAGTCAATGTTGGTTTCCAACATTGAATCAATGTTGATTTTCAACATTGAATCAATGTTGATTTTCAACATTGAATCAATGTTGCTTCCCACCATGGACCCAATGTTGACCGCTCACCAACATTAAATCAACGCCGATTGTCAACGATTTCACCTTCCACTCTTCAATTTTATTTCTTCATTATCACCGTCTTATGATCAGGAACAGTACTTCTGGCTAAAGTTGATAAGTACTGCTGCGGCGCGAATTTAACCTCACACATTGAGTTAGACAGTGCGAAAAAAAAATTGATATCCTTTACCTGAAATATATAAACCATTTCGATGTACCAAATCATCGACTTTGTGTTTATCGATCCACAAAGTAAAGACGCACGCTAGAGAATGCTAAAATACGATGGGAACATACGGTCATTCGATCTCCGTAAACCGTGAAACTCGTCGTTGTAACTCGAGGTCTTGGGCGGCCAGACTGGTTGAATGCACTCATACATTGTATACATCAGTGTGCATAAACCTCAAGAATGTACAGCAGCTTCAATTTGAAAATAGGGGGAAAAAAATGCGCGGAAAGAAAAACGATTCGCCGCATTTCGAGAGACTCCAGCATGGCTCGATGCTCCGTAACTCAAGCTGGTACTTTTATACCAGTAATTGACTAAGAGGATAAGACCCGAATGCATGGAACATGAGGGTGGCTTTGTCGAAGATGAAAATGAATTTTCCCTGGGTTGTATGGGGGCTAGAAAATCGAAATTCTCACATTTTTAGGTTAGATCCTGCGATTTTTCACCACGTTACATAGCACGCTACTTCGTATGCATTATCTATAAATATGTTAAAAATGGATAACATTAGATCCTCCTTGACAGTTTTTTCACAAAATATTCATAAAAAAAAATTAAATCGCGAATCTCTTTCCATCAAGAAATTTCCATTTTCAATTTACAAAAAAAATTTGCAAAACAGTTGAGACAAACAACTTCCAAATTGATTTTTCAGCTTAATTAATCTATGAATAAATTAGCCTGACTAATCTGCTCCTAGGGCAAGCCGCAAGAAGATGCTACAGCCTAATCTTTATTTATGTGGGAAAACGCGGTGAAAACTTCAGGGGCAATTTAGATTAATCAAAGTTTTGTTGAACACGGGATTTCCAATCTTTCTCAAACAATCTGGAAGTGAAGTTTACATTTCGTCTGCTTGCTCTGAATGGGGAATGGACAATAATAATAAGAGGAAAGAAGTTGCGAAGGATCAAATTTCATGGTATGAATGGGTTGAAAAAATCGTATGTAGGATTTGACCTGCTTGGGGCAAGTAATTGACTTATGTGGGTCAAGTAATCAGCGCAAATAAGACTAAGATTTTTCATATATCGACCTACGTTGATCCAATACAGACCTATGTGGGTCAAATACTGACCCATGTGGGTCAAATACTGACCCATGTGGGTCAAATTCTGGCCCATGTGGGTCAAATCTTGACCTAGATTGGTCAAATACTGACCCATGTGGGTCAAATCCTGACCTATATGGGTCAAATACTGACCCATGTGGGTCAAATCCTGATCCATGTGGGCCAAATACTGACCCATGTGGGTCAAATCCTGACCCATATGGATCAACCCCTGACCTATATGGGCCAAATACTGACCCACGGTGGTCAAATACGGACGCATGTGGGCCAAATTGTGACCCATATGGACCAAATACTGACTCGTGTGGGTCAAATACTGATCCATGTGGGCCAAATACTGACCCATGTGGGCCAAATACCCCATACGGGTCAAATGCTGCCCTCATGAGTCGAAGACTGACCCACATGGGTCGAAGACTGACCCACATGGGTCGAAGACTGACCCACATGGGTCGAAGACTGACCCACATGGGTCGAAGACTGACCCACATGGGTCGAATGTTGATCCACACGGGACCAGCGCTACAGAAGCTTCTCCCTCAAATAATAAAACTAACCATTTTTAAAATTGTTTCACCATTTCATTTCATCCATACGAATTGACCCACACGTTTATTTCATCACCTCACTCATCGAATTACATAGAGAATTCTGACAATAAATCCTCACGTAAAAAGTGCTACTTGGAGACCAACAGCAACTGAACCTTTTAACTCGGTATAAAGAAGACTCGGAAAAGGCAAGTCGAGCAAAAAAAAGATTGAGGGAAACTGAAAAAAAAAAGAAAAGGGTAGAAATAGAAAAAGTGCGGAGAAACGTGACTAGGATAACGGTAAGCTCGCTTTGTATGTCTCCACTTGGTGACTTGACTTTTTTTTTTTCTCTTTCCTCTCTTTTCAGCCAACCGTAAAAAGAAGAGTGTGTTGCACACACAAACGCCCGAGTACAGAATTGGAATAAATTTACGATGCTTTGGGAGTCGGATTAATCCTGCTACCATTCTGCACTGATTTTCCACTCCTCCCCTCCTGCTATTTCTCGGGACTCGAGGTTTTGTTTTATTTAACTATACACCCACTCCTCGCCGATGAGAATGAACTGTGGGGTTACGATCCCGTGTGAATTGAGGGAAAAAACGCCTGTTATTGGGATACAGTTGTTCTAGTAACTCTCATTGTTTTTTCTTACCAAAGTCAAGAAAAAAAAAGAAGAAAAATTGGGAAGTCGGATATTTCTAGCATTGGAGCTTTCGGAAAAATTAAAAATTCTCTGCTGAAAAAAGCCGCAAGAACGTGTCAAAAAAAAATCAAAACTGGGAATGAGAACAGCATGGTGCACTATTTTCATATTAAACCCCCGGAGCCAGAAGAGGAACGTGAAAAGACGATTGTTCTCCCAAGAATTTGCACAGAAAAAAAGTAGCAACCCTAGTGCCATTACGATATTAAACTCCTCCTTCCCTGACCTCTCATAATTTACGGAAAGACGTGGGGGTGTAAGACTGGGGTTAAAAAAAAAAGGGAACGGACAATTTGAATAATTAAGAGATAATTTACAAGCCCATAAAAACGTCCGACTTTCGGCTTTTGGTGAAGATGCTCGGCTAATTTTTTTTTATCGAACAGGACAGAGGGGAAATTTTCACGAAGGAAGCATGAGAAACGATATAAACTTGCCTCAGCTCCTGAGACGAGGCGTTTACTTCTACCGTAAAGTTGGAGATACTCCAATTTTCCTAATGCACCTCAAACCCCCGTAGGACCGACGAGCCATGTAAGTAGCATTTATTCGGATGGGAGTTTGGGCAACTACTTGGACTCAGTTAGCGCTCAGTTCATTCATTGAAATCGGCGATTCAATTACGGATAATGAGTGCAAATAGTGTAGGAGAAATTTTCAAATTGGAATTGAACTCAAACTTTGCTCCATCATGTTTTCTGTTGATTTGGATAACAAGATTACCTGGCAACGTCTATCATAACTCGATTGACAAGGTTGGGGCAAGGTTGTACCCACGTTGACTGCCAACATTGGAGCAATGGCACGGATCAACATGGCACCAATGTTGCCCAAAAATTTTCCTAATGCACCTCAGACTCTCGTAGGACCAGCAAACCAGTTCTATGTTGAACATCTAACAGTTGAACCAGATTAGGTTCATGGTGATGACCAACATTGCACCAACAGTAATTGCCAGCCTCAGGACAATCTTCTTTACATTTTTCTATTGGTCCAGTCTCTGGATGACGAAATAAACTCATCCCATATGACCTATATCGACGGAAGGTTGGACTATCAATGTTGACCTTCAGCATTACATCAAGGTTGTCCTTCCACAGGACAATAACGTTGTTTGTTATCCTGGATTCATGTTGGGTGGGAATATTGGGGTATTGATGTTGACATTTGGTTAATGTTGACTACCAACATTGCATTGACCTTGATGAAAGGCTATCAACAACATATTCTTGAGTCCGACGACAACAATCCACTGATACCCAAGGTCATTTATCATTCTCTCTGTTATATCAACGTTTAGTGCGACTAAAATAGGCCATTAAAAGCCTGGTCATTCCTGAGTGGATCACATGTCTTAAGCTTATGTTACGAGGTATTATTTATGTTCTCTGGAGGATGCTACACAAATTCTTATCCCATGCAGATGGTATTTAGTTGCACTTGTCGCGTGCCTACATAACCGGAAACTACATTCGGAGCGTGTCGAGGATCTTGCGTTACCCGGTGTTTAAGGCTGATACGAGACAATACCGTCCGTATGATTATTGTGTGTGCGCTTGCGTTATTCGTCCGGCAGTTCGTGTTGAAAATGGATAGACGAGGTCGTTAGCGATTGACTGATGATTTTATCAGTTAATGTACAGTAGGAGGTAAAGTAGGATACTTGGGAAGCACCATTGGAACGATGTAGGTAGTCAATATTGAATCAATGTTGATGGGGAAGATTGAGTCTATGTTGAACGCCAGTATGGGATCAATGTTGAAGTCCAACATTGGAGCAATGTTGCCTCCCAACATTGGATCAATGCTGCTTCACAACGTTGGATCAATGCTACCTCACAGCATTGGATCAATGTTGCCTCCCAACATTGGACCAATGTTGCCCAACCCCCAACATTGAACTGATATTGTCCCTTCAACATTGAATCAATGTTGACTCACAACATTGAGACAATGTTGCCTCACAACATTGGGTCAATGTTGGCTGCCAACATTGGGTCAATGTTGAAGTCCAACATTGGGTCAATGTTGAAGTCCAACATTGGAGTCTTAATTTCCAACATCGGAGCAATGTTGATTGACAACATGCCGTCAAGGTTGGATCAATTGTGGGTAGGAACTTTTCACTAATGATGTCCGCTAATATTCATCCAATATTGATTACCAACAGGAGGATAATATAGATTGGCCCCGGAGGATCGATTCTGTTCCTTGTCGCGTGAATAGTATCATGTTACTGAAACACTCGAGTGAGCCACTTGAATTTATAAATCAGAAATCCAAGAATTTACTCAGCATGGAATTATATTTAGTTTGTGGGGAGGCGAGTGAGGTGACTCACCTCCTGTTTCTGGGTGAAGTTGAAGCCTACACACGTACAACTTGTGCATAAGCATTTTCTTGTGTACATAACTCGGATATTTGTATGTTGGCATGTACAAACACATGGGGAATACAAATTTTCACCCCATTTTATTTGTTTACGCGATTCTACACTACTAGAACTGATTCTCCAGGGTGAGATTCGGGAAATTCTGGCAATTTTCACTCCGTAAAACCGTCAGTTTATTCACGAATTATTTAGCCAGAAAGCCCTCGACAAAAAAAAAACAAAATCTAAAGTCCAAAGGGGTATTTGCCCAACAAACATATACTGCGAATTTCATTTTTTTTTTCAGTTCGTAATTTTGGAAAATTTTAACAATTCCATTTAATTGAGATTTTTTTTTTTTTGGTTTAAGTTGTTCATCATCAGAGAGTTGCAGATAATAAGCTCAATATTTTGTTGATATTTTTTGAAAGTTTAAATAATTTTATATTTCGCAAATGAAGTTCCATTATTATCGGATAAGACCTTCAGCTTTATTCGAAGTATTACGGCCAAATTTTACACTCAACTGACATTTTACTCGAATAAAAGAGCCGAGTTATTTCGGCGAAAAGCGAGTCGATGTGACAAGCGTTTAGTTTTAGATCCAACAGTCGAAGGAAAACTCGAGTGGTATTTTCATAGGCAGTTGAAAATAGTCGGTCCAATACTCACTATCCACGATTGCTACGATCTCAACTTCATTTCACCCATTAATTCCTATTAATTCGTTGCATAATGAATTAAACTTTCAAGATCGAGTGATTTTTTAAGCCGCCGACAATTATAAAAAAAATTTAAAAAAAAAAAATATTTCAAAATTTTTTAAGGCTTGAAAAATTTTCAAAAAAATTCAAATAATTTTCCCCATAATATTGAGATGTCAATAATCTTCAGAACGTGAAAGCATGTGTCTATCATAGAAGGAAATTGGAAATTAAAAAATTTTACTAATCACCCCTGGACAGTGATTTGCCCGCGTTATCTAATCATCTTGTGTCTAGTGCCTATCAACCATGGCAGCCAATTACGTTTTAATACAGTTTGCGTGAGTGGAGAAAGTCAAAAAGGGGGTCAGTATGAAGTGTTGGGGGATGGAGAAGCTAGATATGCGGTAACGTGAGGGACATTGACGATGATTGCCACTTTGCGAGCGTTGCATTGTGCCCAAACGGTAATAATTTGCAAATGTGAAACCATATTATTCAATAATTAATTGCTCATTGGACATAGGAAATTAGTGTCGCGTGTTTACCATATCCTGGCGTATTCCCGGTTCTGCGTGAATCGACCTGTTTTGCCCCACAATATTAGCATTCTTCAAAAGAACAACTATGTTGAATTTTCTCCTGCCGAATTATTGACCAATACTCGAAAATGCAAGCGAGGTAGAGAATTATTTATTAAGAGCTTTTTGTAAAGCCCATTTTGTTCTATAAGAAATGTAGAGTGGAAAATTTTTGTACCTCCCTTAGTTTTTGGGAAATTCAGGGAAAACGCGGATTGAAGGTATGCTAGGTTAACTTTACTAGCTTCGTATGGAATTGACCTTCTACGAGTTGACCCACATATTTTCAGGATTAAGTGCAGTTCATATATTTTGACCCACAAAATCTGGACATGATTGACCCTCAGATTTGGTTACAAAATTTCATGTGATAATGGAATTTGAGTTGACCTTCGTTTTGACCTCCTAAAATTTTATATATATCATCACACTCTATTTTTGATCCCTATACACTTGATATTCATCATCCTCTTTTTTCCGAACGCAAAAGTGACATTTTTTCATTCCATTGTTGCAGGCAAATGGGGACGATGACTTCGAATACGAGGAAATCGTTTTGGAGCGCGGGGGTGCAGGACTTGGCTTCAGTATTGCCGGTGGAACGGACAATCCTCACATTGGCAACGATACAGCAATTTATATCACAAAACTTATACCGGGAGGGGCCGCCTCGGCCGACGGACGTTTGCGCGTCAATGACACGATACTACAGGTGAATGACGTCACGGTCGTCGACGTACCACATGCGGCGGCCGTTGACGCTTTGAAAAAGGCGGGAAACACAGTTAAATTGGTAAGTGATCAATTTGTGGCGGAAAGCACATTAAGCTTGAGAGGAAACATCGATATATGGAAATATCGATATATCGACACATCGATATATCGAAACATCGCTATATCGAAACATTGATATATGGAAATATCGGTATCTCGAAATATCGATATATCGAAATATCGATATGTCGAAACATCGATATAGCGAAGCATCGATATATCGAAACATCGATATATCGAAATATCGAAATATCGACATATCGAAACCTTCATATTTCAGCATATTGAAAAATATTTTTTTCTGTACTTTACATTCTTACAATGTCGAAAATCCCGAAAAATATCGAAAATTCGATATGTCATTACTAATCGGTATATTGTTATGATTAATTTCAGTACGTACGAAGACGAAGAAATCCACAATCCCACCTAGTTGAAATAGAACTGATCAAGGGTAACAAGGGCCTCGGATTCAGTATCGCGGGTGGAATTGGCAATCAGCACATCCCCGGCGATAATGGAATTTACGTCACCAAGATCATGGAGGGTGGAGCTGCCCAGGTTGACGGACGTCTCGTTGTTGGCGACAAATTGGTCGCCGTCAGAAACACACTGGTAAGATATATATATACATATAGTAAAAGTCTTCCACATCTAACTACTGACGGACAACGTTTCATTACTTAAAATCGAAATAAAGCAAACTTAAACAAGTGCTGCTTAAGGTTCTAGCAATTCCACAATTCCCTATTTCAATTTTCTTTATTGCAAAACTGTTGAAAACAACATTGAATTTTTCAATGTCTCCAACATCAATGAATACTGACCCTTGCCCAGTACCGATCGACGACTATATAAACCTTCCTGTTCCAGGGCGAGAAGAACCTGGAGAACGTCACACACGAAGATGCCGTCGCGACGCTTAAAGCAACCCAGGACAGAGTTGTCCTTTTGGTCGCGAAACCTGAAGGCATTGTACCACCTCCACCCCCTGCCTCGGACCTGTCACTATCTCCCCAACCACGTAAGCGACTCTAAATAGTTCAATTAAACAATCAATATTTGCGAGAGTCGCTAGGCAAAGCGTTTCTCCAAGGAAGATTTTTTGTTCCGTACCTTCGAAGACAGCGATGAGACCTAATCATCAAAAGTCCTAATCAAATCCACAGCATTTAGTTAAATGAAGAGTCAGAGAACTGTCTTTAGAGACTGTCTCCTATCTGTAGTCATTAGTGTGCTCAAACTGTCTAAACTGAAATTCCTTATAACACACATGCCCACTCACACACGATATATTCGTCCCACACCCACACCCGCTTGCGTGCGCGCCCCGTTATGTGGATATACACTCAGGATGGCATACTGAGGTTACCACTATGGAGAGAATTCCACCAGCTGGAAACACTACGCAGACTTCACTGAAAGACTACTCATCCGGCGGAGTAGAGTAGACACTAACAAGGCCCTCAGCCTTCATGGAATCCCGAATGCTGCATTGAAGGGAGCGCCAGAAACGTGTCCTGACACATGCTATGTGTGTCTGCTGGATCTCCCCAAAATGGAAGCAGCACACATTCGAACGAACGTTCATCACCTTGACCGCTCTAACTACTACATGCAGTTGTCTCAATCTTCGCCTTAATTGTACATTGAATAGTACAGATAGCCAATACGAGTTATTTTCAAGGTCGATCTACCCTTAATGCCACCAGGCTAGATGTTGAAATCGAGCAAAGACAACTGAAGGGAAGCGATGGAAGGGAACGAACGAATACTCTTTGGTCTAGCGAAGCATTTGTAGCAGATATTTACAAACTCCTTCACGGACAATGCTCTAAAGTAAGATACTGAAGCACCTTCTGCAGCATACAAGGTCATTGGGGGCGTTTCCCAAGGCTCTGTACTGGGATTTCTTCAATGAAACGTTATGTACTGCTGAAATAGGTACTACTGTGCGGAGTGAAACTTGTGGAATTTGCAGATGACGTAGCTATACAGCGGAACTTGCATAAAGTATCCACCTCATAATTTGACTCTCCCCCTCCCCACGGGGAAGGAACATTGCCCCCCACGACTCACCCGAGAATACGTGCTCCCTGTTCAAAATGCGTAATCTATGGCATAGATGCGCGGCCAGTGTGCGCAATGACTTCATTTGGAATATACGGTTACCATATCCTCAGCGATCGGTCATCATCCAAGCAAGAGAGGAGCCCCCTGGAGGTCGTCGATGACGAGCGGACTGGGCAGCCACGCATCTGATGCTTGGATGTGGTGATGGATGTCAGATTAAAGTCTACAGAGCAAGTTAAGCAGACAGGTGGTCATGATGATACCATCGCAGGTTGTGACCAATGCCGGGGGATCCAAGTCGAAGAAGAAGGGTTGCAGGCTCATCAGCTGTAACCTCCGTACTGACGTAGGACAATCCCACCTGGATTGATGCGTTGCGGATCCAAGCTAGATGACGAAGACTAATCACAATCACTTGCATAACTGTTTTGAGAGTGGCAAATGCAGTTCGTGGGAAAAGCAATTCGTGCTTATCTATAGCTAAAGAATGGGTTCTCCTTCATCCACAAAGGCTCAAGCCTAGTGATTGGGAAAAGTCTGAGGGCAGAATGAAGGAGTAAGAGTACAGGTAGATGGTCTTCGTTGTGGAACTCGACAACTAGACGGTGGATGCTTGGATATCAAACAGACCAGGTCGGGTGCTCTCTGTCGCAGATGCCTGAGTTTCGTAGAGGAACACGTTTATAAACCCAACACGAAAGCTTTTGGGACTCCTCGAACTGCGTGCTAGCTAGGGAAAATGCGAAGCATGCTTTATGTTGGGGGTTTAGTGGTTAAGGCGGAACCTGGATTCTCTAAGGGCAAAAGAGGCTTTGGTGGTTCATCGGTTCTGAATGTCTACATGATGCTTTTAGTGTTTGGTATAAGAAAGGCGCACACACCCACACACACACACATGCATGTATATATGGACATATATATATGGATATATAGTCACACACACACACATTTGTGTGTATGTGACATCCCCAAGAAACAAATTAGGTTTTTGAAATTTCAGCAATTATTTTTTTTTTAATATTTATATTTTCTAAACTTGTGAATTTTGTCGTTAAATAGGCAAACAGAATGGGTCAGTCTCGGCACTCGAGAATAATTCATTGGTGTACTCCCAGGAGTCCCGTCACGCCTCATCCCTGGCGCTACACGGCAGCCAAACGCCCCGAGCAGTATCGCAGGAGGACATTTCACGGTGAGTCACATGTACCCACTCAATTATATGGAAAATGCCTCGAGGACTCATTCAAACTAAAATTTATCAGCAGTGCATTTTAAAAATAGTGCCATTTTGAATATTTTTGAATGGTGTTTTTTTCGTAAATATTCCAAGTATGTCACAGGGACATTTCACGATGAGTCGGATTTGCCCACTCAATCATACGGAAAATGCATCAAGGAAATGCCTCACTCTTGAGTATCGGAAAACCGGTTAATTATGCAGTCGCTGTCTAGTCGGGTTTGTTGGGGATGGGGTGTTTGGAGCCACTAGGGCTAATTGACGATGGATTAAGGGCTTCAGGAGCATCGAACACAATATCTGGGTGTAAATTGACCTGTCAGTTCGGCCGATTCATTGGCATCAGTCAATTTTTTTTTCAGATTTTTCGAAAGTTCTTTCCTTTACATGTTCACCAGTTTTCCCATATTTTGGGACTTTCAGAAATTTATTTTAGAAATTTCAGCACGACGAGATTTGATATTTAACATTTAAAAAATTTGTCTCAAACAAAAATTCCAAAAATTTGAAGTTAGGAAATTTGAAGTTTCAAAAAAAATAAATAAATAAAATAATATAAAAAAAAGGTTTGGAAAGTGTCAAAGGGGGAAAAATGATTGCGTAAAATTTTCAAAATGAGCTCAAACGTAAGACTCGGGATTTATGAAATATTGAGACAATATCTCATCAACGTTTTTGGGAGAGATAATCCACTTAAGACCCTGTAATATGAAATAGAAAAGAGATGGAAAATAATGGAAAATGGGCTATCGTGTGCTAAACGGAGTAATTATACTTTTAACTACAGTTGAAACTCCAGAACAGTGGAAAATCCCAGTTTAAATATTGCCCCCAATGGGCATATTTCAGCCGCCAGCCGGGCCAACACAAAAGTTTCCGGCTCAAGCGGTATTTAAACTCCCTCCCACTCCCCCCCCTCACTTTTCCTAAATTTTCCTGAAATTACATCTTGAGGTTTTTCAGGGGATGATAAATTGTTCGAGACAATTTATTAGCCGTGCTCATACAAAATAATAATCGAGATTTTTCGCTCTTTTAATTTTTGAGCCGACAATAGTTTTGAATAGTGAACACACACACATTTTTTGTTCGGTGAGTTCTGAATATTCACCGGAGGGATCTTCGATTTCAGGACAATTTAATGATCCCACCACATCCAGAAGTTAACTGGACCAATTAGCGTTCGCGTTTGCTGCACATGCAAGTGTGTGTGACCCTGGCCCACATCCGAAAAGCCACTGAGCTTGTGCCAAGAATCCCCACAGTTTGTTACATCACAGTGGTCAACCACTTGATCCCAAATTTGTGGCTCCATCACTCGTAACTGCACCTTTCATTTTCATCGCCTATTCGGGAAATCGCTGATTACACGGGAGCGCCGCGATCTCCATCTTGTCGGCACTTTCGAAATTTCCAATAATTTCCATTTGCGAAAAATTTAGGCCCCATAATCATTAAAAATTTTTTGGTTGCAAAAATTCGAAAAATTTGAGAAGCCCCAAAAGTTGAGCGAAAATCAAAAATTTCAAAAAAATTTTACACACAAAATAATACGTAAATTTGCAAATATGAACTTTGGAAAAAATTCAAAATATTCACTAAGCTTAAAATTTGTGACATTCCATTTTCCCGCCAAAAAGGAAAAGCTAAACCCATAAAAAAAACGCCATTATTGGATTAGCAAACTCAACTGTGAAACCACTGCAAGACTTTTCTCCGGAGAGTTCCTGAAAAATCATAAAAATGAAATTTTTCATGGTCACGGATGAATCCCCGTGGTTTTTACGGGCTGCGAGACAATAAAAGTATGTCCTCTATCATATAGAGAAAATGAAAAAAAAAAAAAAAAATAGAAAATGAGGCAAAAGTCGGACGTTGCCCTATAATCCCGGGATTCGCTCTCATCCGGGCGCATTGTGCTGGCATTCACTCCCTTAAGGGGGGGGGAGGAGGGGTGAAAAATTTAATTTTTCCACGGTGCACATTTCCTCTGACGATGCCACATCCCCATATTCTCTGTTTGAAAAAAAAATTAAAGAGATACTGAAACTAGAAAAGAAAACTCTGCAAGAAATATCGGCATAGAACATGCAAGATCAAATGATCGTTAAATTGAAGGTCAATGGTGGGTCAAATTTAAAGCCAATTGTGGATCGAATTGTAGGTCAATGTAGAGTCAGAATGAAGGTCAATGTAGGGTCAACTTGAAGGTCAATGTAGGGTCAACTTGAAGCTCAGTCTAGGGCCAACTTGAAGCTCCATGTAGGGTCAAATTGAAGGTCAATATAGGGTCAACTTGAAGGTCAATGTAGGGCCAACTTGAAGCTCAATGTAGGGTAGAATTGAAGCTCAATGTAAAGCCAACTTGAAACTCAATGTAGGGTCAACTTGAAGGTCAATGTAGGGCCAACTTGAAACTCAATGTAGGGTCAACTTGAAGGTCAATGTAGGGCCCACTTGAAGGTCAATGTACGGTTACCTTGAAGGTCAATATAGGATCAACTTGAAGCTCAATGTAGGGTCAACTTGAAGCTCATTGTAGGGTCAACTTGAAGGTCAATATAGGGTTAACTTGAAGGTCAATATAGGGCCAACTTGCTCTCACCTTGAGGGTCAACTAAAATGTCCAAATAAAGGTCAAATTTTTTAGCTTCCTACTTTAAACGAGAATTTTCTTTTATATGCTAGACACTTCTTCGATCTCCAGGGCTAACGCGATAAAGAGCGAGAAGTCGTACACGTGTCTTAAAATGTTTGCACATGTTTGACCTACTCGATGTTTGCGGTGATCACAGGGACGTGAGACGTGCCTACAACACCTGAACAATTCAATTGAATTTAGAATTGAATTTTTTTCAAAGCTTCGTACTCCGTCGCTTTGCGGGCAGCCTTGAAGCAACCATCGTTGAATTATCAATGTGAGCGACGGGGAGTTACGTCTCTAATGACACTTCATGAAGGTTGCCATCCACTTGCGGAGAGGGAGAAATGATGATAATATCGGCCTCATTTTATCGGTTAGATGATCAATGGGCAGAAATTTTGTTATTTTTTTTCTATTCCATAAAATCTTTCAACGTCAGAAATTTTTTGATCGACCTTTTCCTCATCAAACGCCGAAATAACAAGATATGAAGGAGCCCATCGAACTTATATAACGTTTAATAAACTTCTCAAACCACCCTAAAATGAGGGGAGACTGGTTAAGGCGCGGAAACTACATTAACTCAGCGTTTGAAATTATGCCGCGAACATGACAAGTAAAGAGGGTTCAATATACCACATAAGCTGATGGTATTGGCTGAGACCTCCTTCAGGTATCCAAGATTTTGAGGTCGCGCTGCAATAAATTGAAATTTTTTTTTTTAGGAAATTATGGAAGTTTCAACATTTTTGAATTTTTTTTTCACAACATAGAAATGAAAAAAAAAATCCTGTTCCAGAATTTCCTCAATATGTACACATTTTCTCGTCAATTTTTCAACTCAAACAAATCTCGCTAATTTCTCTTTCCACTCAAACGCAATCAGTGTCCAACAAGCTGAACAGCAGTAATACGACAAGTTTAATTGGGAATTATAAATCGCTTCTGCTCACCCCCGTTTTTACCACTCGAGTAAGCTTGAGCAATTGCAACGCTAAAGTTTTATGATCCGTTTGACGCGGATCCATCTCGTTAGATAGTCGAGAATATATAGAAAAAAGAGGGTAATGAGAGGGTCGTACTTTAGGGGTTGAAATGCTCAGCTCTTAGGAAAAGTGGGGGAAGGGGGCTGATGCTAATGAACGTCAATTTGGATAAACTCCTGCGTACTCATTTCAATATTTGCAGATCATTATGCGAAATCTAAAAAATTGGAGGGCAAACATTGTGTGGGTCAACTTGAGGGCCAAGGTCACGGGTCAACCAGAGTCGACACGAGGGTCAAATGTACGTTGAATTGTACAATGACGGTTTCGTGGGTCAATTGTAGGGGTCCAATGGGAGGGTCAACTTATGGGTGAAATTGCCTCGGTCAATTTATGGGTGAAATTGACGGAGTCAATATCTGTATGAAATTGATTGGATCAATTTATGGGTGAAATTGATTGGGTCAACTTATGGGTGACATTGACTGGGTTAATTTATGGGTGAAATTGATTGCATCAATTTATGGGTGAAATTGATTGGGTCAACTTATCGGTGAAATTGACTGGGTCAACTTATGGGTGAAATTGACTGGGTCAATTTATGAGTGAAATCGATTGGGTCAATTTATGGCTGAAATTGATTGGATCAACTTATGGGTGAAATTGATTGGGTCAATTTATGGATGAGATTGATTGGGTCAACTTATGGGTGAAATTGATGGAATTAACTTATGGGTGAAATTGATTGGGTCAACTTGTAGGTGAAATTGACTGGGTCAATTTACGGGTGAGATTGATTGGGTCAATTTATGGGTGAAATTGATCGAATCAATTTATGGGTGAAATTGATTGGGTCGATTTATGGGTGAGATTGATTGGGTCAATTTATGGGTGAAATCAATTAGGTCAATTTATGGGTGAAATCAGTTGGGTCAATTTATGGGTCAAATCAATTGGGTCAATGCAGGAGATTTCCTCGGTCACATTCCCACAAGTGGGTGAAGTCGTGTAGGTCAAATCCTGTCCTAGAGCCTGGGTCCATTTGAGGGTCAATCCCACGAATCCCACGTTGCATCGAATTTAATACGTGAAATTCAAGGTCAAAGCTCTACTTCATCCACAAGAGTCGCATCACTGTCCCGCATTGTTATTGTAATTTTAATGCTGAACATGTCTAATTTATGCAATTTCTCCGTTAATGATTCAATCGACGCAGTTTCCCGGAATATGTCCTATCAGAAATCACTGGAATGCTCAGAGTTACGTATCAATCCTGCTTCTGGTGACCGGTATAGCTCTCGAATACGTGACTTCAATAATACGATTCGACACCGAGGAATGCGACTTCCCGTGTACACAGGCCATTTGCGGCTGTCGTAATATGGAAGTCGGAATATTGTAACTTCCGGTTGACCCAGACCATGTGCTACTCCTTTTTGGCGGCGGTGCGGGGGGGGGGCCGGCTAGAGCGTGGAGACCATGTGGTTGCGTACCGCTGGCCTAAGTACTTGTGAATTCATTCATGTGAAATTTTAGCAATTTTGAAAATGTCAAGAAATATAGATATTAAAAAAAAATCGTTTCCAGAATATTCAGAGTTGCCTAAATTTTAATTTGAAAATGAAGAATTTTAATTCCCAAAATTTTCTAAATTTTCGAAATTTTTCAAATTTTCCAAATTCTCAGAATTTTACAAATTCTCAGAATTTTACAAATTTTCCAGATTTTTCGAAATTTTCATGATTTCCAAAATTTTCTAAATTTTCTAAATTTTTCGAAATTTTCAAGATTTTTAAAAGATGAATAAATTGTTAATAACTGACCAAAAAAAAAACTCCAAAAATTATTTTGGCCCATTCCCTAATTGACCATTAAAAAGAGTCAACACGACTACCGTATTCGAGTCAAGACCGTCAGCATTCGTAATCACATGACGCGTTCACACGGCGTGTCACTCGTGACTCAGAATGGGATACTCAACTGGTAGGAAAGCCATAGTCTCCCCCCTAAACACTTTTCATGATTCTTTCAACGTGCATTGGCTTCAGTCTCAGTAGATACATTGTCGATATACCTCATGTTCAGTTTCTCCCAAATAAATCCCCCCCAAAAAAAAAACCGAAAAAAAAATTCCGAAAAAAGTGATTAATATACCATCAAAGACTAATTTCCTAATTTCAATTTTCCAATAGAATTCGTGAGAAAAGAAAATTGTCTCCGAAAAAAAAATCCGGAATAAGTTTTGTTGTGTTAAAAAAAAAATTGTTTCTTTAAAAGTTATTTTTTTATTACTTCATTTTTAAAATTATCCGAAAAAAAAATTACCGCTGGCAATTGTGGAAATGTTGGTTGAAACAAGTGTCGACGATTCGTAATTTTCTTATCTCATAATGAGAATTCCCGAGGTGATATTATCGCAATATTGTGGAATAAAAATACATCCTTAATTGTGGAGTGACGTCTTGATGGAATAAGCGCTCAAGGTATGATAAATCGCATAATTTATGATTCATCCTCACCCATAAATAGATAAATAACTCATTCAATCACTGGATATTGCGTTAAAAACTTCCTCGACAGTAATATACGCGTGTCATGGTATAAATCGATTCTGAGGTGAATACACCCAGTCATAAATGTCGAGAGACTCGAGTGGGGTCATAACCTATCGACCAACGAGAAATAATCAATATAGGGTATATGCAATTCCTCCTTAAGTCGTTAACCCTCGAAAAAAATTCTCGACCCCGGTCGTTGCCTTCGATATCTCGAACACCGATCGATAGATCGATTCGATTTTTTGCCATCGCAAAATTTGGAAAATGTCAGATCCCCCACTACTCATGAATCCGTTCTGCCCCGCAGGGTATTGCGAAATTTTCGAAAATTGAAATTTCATGTGCAACAATACGGATGCTGCGCATGGACCATTGCATGGCTTAATCTCAAGGTCAATCATATCGGCGCAAATCCACAAATATAAAGTGCGGGATTTGAACCGAGGAATCGATCGGATAGACCAATTTGGAAGGTCAAACGATGATGCGGATGGACCAATAGTCTAGGTCGAGGGTCAGATGGATCACAGATTCAATCCGTACCAGATGTTTAGGCATTGTCCATTCTTCTTTTAGTTTTACTGCTGCTGAGGAAATCTGGACACGTGCGGCCAAATTTATCCGCTTTATTTTGAGTTTCCAAGGCTCAGTAGACAGCGCCGGTGGTCTCCAGATGAATGGAGGAATTTTTAAGGGGGTTAAATTTATGAAAGTAGAGATTTATTTGCATTACTAGGGAGGCATTCGTGCTTTTATTGAGGAAGTGACGCGCTCGAAGTGTTTTTACACCTGAAAATACAAATGGGAAAAATTTGAGGGCGAGAAAATTTCCCTGGGGGGGGGGGGGGGGAGGGGGCATTGGAAATCATTGAATTCTTTTGAGCAAACCGAAATTTTTTCAAATTTCTGGAATTTTCCCGCGTCTCTTGTGAAAAATCTTTTCGATAAATATTTGTTCTCATATTTGGAATTTCCACCCGTCAATTTCCCCCGCGTCCATGAATAACCGAACAAGCCCAGTTTCTTGTAAAATACCGTAGCCCGGTATTCCAAAGCCGCCGAGGCCCATGTCTCTTGTCAGTCAGCTTGTCCACCTTGTCCTGAGAAATTTGTCGTGGACCGCAGGGTCTTACGATCGAAATTAGTCGCGTGCCAGTCCCCAGATACCAGAGATTCTCCTCGAGTTAACCAGAAACAAGGGGGTGGGTCAGTGTTTGTGGTGAAGCGTGATAGTCCTAATATACAATGCCCGAGATCTCCGTATTTTGAAAGTCACAAAATTTTTGAAAATTGAAAAATGTCGGAAAATTTGCAAAATTATAGAAGTCTGAGAAATTTTGAAAAATGAAAAAAAGTTCTAAAAATTCCCCCCCCCCCCCCCTCCCCTCGACAGTCCCTCCCGTTGAATTGTTTGCCAAGACATGCTGACAATATTCAAATATTCCTTCGCTTCATTTGCGTGTTTGTATGCCCATGAGAATGCTCTTTTGCGGCCATTGGAGCTAACGACATTGCGGATTTGGCATTTAACGACAAGTCCAGCCACCATTTTATGAGGCTCCATGGTCCATAACGAGCTTACGTCCACCAATTGGAATATCTGGTATCGTTTATGATGGTAAATATTCATAAAAACCATTGGTTTAAGGGCTGTGAGTCAAGAGAGGTTATTTTGAGCCAATTGTGAGTGCACCGGAGAAGAATTGAAAAGGGAGGAGCCCTTCAAAGGAAAATTGCTACTTTTTGACGGCTCGAATTTGAGCAATTTTCCCGCCAAATTTGCGTTAATTTTGAGCAGAATAATTTTTGTCCCAAAAACGGAACAACTTAATTCTGAGTAGTGCTCAATTTTTGTGAGTATCAAATGATTTTCCCAGGTGATTCAGGATTCTGTTTGGCTCTGAGACTTTGAGCCATTTATGAGCCACGTCGGAGCAAAATCCGAGGGAATTTTGAGCGCGGGATTGTTTTTCCAGATACCGACCTTGGAACGGATTTCAGAAAATTGTGAGAAATTGTGAGAGAAATTTGTGCAAACTTTGAGCAGAAAAGTTTGAGCAATTTTTGAGCCTCGCATGTGTTGGGCGTTGAATACCATATCATCGAGGGGTGTTCATCATAGTGAAGGCGAAATATTGGCTGTGAGCACGTTCTGAGCGAATTGTGAGTAAATCTTGAGCAACGCAAACATTCGTCCTCTTATCTCAGAAACTAATTGAGATAGAGAGCTTCGTCTGCAGTCTTTTAAGTCATAAATTCATCAGGCTTTTGAATAGGGATTGTTTCATCGAGATCTGCCGTATAGTTTTCGAGATTTTATCGTTTTTTCTCATTTTTATGCAACTCTGGTGTTGGAAACTTTTTTTGGGGAGATATGACGTTTTCGTATTCCATTTGTATTCCATGGGATAATAATTTAGTGCACACTGTTACAAACGGTATCACAAGATATGTAGACTCGGAATCGATACTCGTCTCCAAGCAGCATCCATTATAAGTGGGAGATACAATGCCGTTCGCATACACAAGAGCTTTTGGTTGCTCTCGTATACCAGGGTTGTATATCGAAGAGCCTATTTGGCGATAATAGCCTCGGTGTACGATAATGGCTTTTGATATTATATTGCCAGACGCAAATGCAGACGTGTACAAACAGAAACTTCATACATTCTTGGAGGAAAATTGTGACTGAATGTGGCGACCTATCATAATTTGGTGATTATCTCGTTAGCAAGACGTCCTATGAAAAAATATTGTATATCTTTTTTGTAGAGAATTCAATTATCAAGAAGAAAGAATCTTTAGAGTTTTTCCGTAGAACCAGTAGTTTTCGAGCTATTCGTAAAATTAAGGACAGCAGTTTCAGGAACTTTAATTTTGGACTTCTTGGAAATTTCGAATTTTAAAATTCAAAAATTCTAGAAAAAAAATTCAAAATCTCCAATGTCTAGGTATAAAAAAGTGGAAAATTTGAAAATTTTATGAATTTAAAAAAATGAAGAATTTACAATATTGCAAAAATCTAGAAATGAAAAAATGGAAAAAATTTATTCGTAATTTTCTCGCCATATCAATAGCTCCCACTTTTTTAATTCCAAGCCTATTGTTGTCGAACCGCAACCCCTTAACAGCCCAATTTAATTGTTTCAAGTCCATCCCATAGAGAATGTTGAATGCCTCATTGTCCCTCGATTATTAACTTGAGGAATATTTTCATCTTGAAGTTCCCTCCTTTCACTCCTAAAATCGTTCAAAGCATCGACAGTGAATAAAATTTCAAAGGGGGCGTGGGGGGGGGGGGGGGTAAAAATGGCAAGAATGCTAAAGAAAAAAATAAGAGATTTTCAGACCTGCCAAAGGTCTTGAGGACGTAATTACTCGAGTTTTGAGGGCTTTCCCCTTCCTTTCAGCATTTTCACGTCTCTCCTCAATTTCTCATTTTCCCCATTCAAAGTGCAACCTAGTTTCACTTCAATTATTGCCACAGAATATTAATTTTAAAAATATGAATATTTTATGACTAACCGGAATTTTCTGGAGTCCATGAAGAAAAGATGGATAATTAACTAGCGGACATTTTCTAATTTTTTTTTTGGTTTTGCGAAACCAAAGGAAAAAATTGAGAGAGCGAAAACCAGAGGAAAAGTTGGAATTTTTTTTTTCAACAAAAATTTGTCATTTCTCTTGATAAAAATTAAATGACATTTTTCTTTTCGACAAATACCAAATTGGCAATTAAACATTCTCGCTCCAAGGCCCAAAAATGGACCAAAACGAGTTTTGTCTGCAGATGGCAAATAGGGTCGAGGCAAGAGCCTCTCCATGTTAATGCTGAGAGGGGGACAGTGAATAGAATCTCGTATTACCATTCTCGCTTATCTATTTCGGTCGTAACACTTCTTTCCACGCGCCTAATGGCCGCATTATTAAACCCTCGTTTTGCCCTCTGGTGTTCCGCCGTTTTGCCCTTACCTCCTACGGGAAATCTACGAAAAACGAAAATGTGAGGAGCTCGTTACGCCCGAAAAAATCTAGATCAAGTTGAGGAGTGAAAAGCCTCAAATAAGACTTTTAGGAATTTTCGGAAAAAAAATGAAATATTTCCAAAAAAATTAAAAATCGAAAAATTTCCAAAAATTCAAAAATTTGGAAAATTTCAAAAAAATCCAAAAATTTCCGAAAATTCAAAAAAAAAGTCAGAAAATCTCCAAAAATTTAAAAATTTGAAAAATCTAAAAAAAAAAAACAAAAACTTTTAAATTGCTAAAAAAAAACAATTGAATTGCCTAAAAAAAATTTTCAATTCCGGAAAATTTGGAAAAACGTAAAAAAAAATACTGACTCTTGGAAATCCCCGAAAGTATGAAAAACGTTGTAACAAGTTTTCCCGCCATTTCCATTAACTTCCCCTTGAACATACTCTAAATTCTCATTCCTGAGGATGATTATAGAATCTCCATATATAAAGCCGGCAATTCTCCAAAAACCCGAAACTTATCTCATTTTCCTTTCAACTCGACAAGAAACTCTGAAATCACAGAGTCACATGGAGTATCAATTTTCTTCTCCAACGAGCTTCGTAGATGTGCGTAAACGTATCAAAGACGAGTTTCAGTTGAGGTCGAGCTCAACATAATTTCCGCCATTGCTCGTCCCCTCAAAACTCCAAAAAACTTGACTTCTAGTATGCTTCAAATTTTCTGAATTTTTCAAATTTCAAAATTTCCTAAATTTTGAAAACTTTCCGAAATTTAAAAATCCTGTGAACATGTTGAACAGCGAACCTAGTGAGATAGGGCTGGGCTATTGTTAAACCGCCACATAAGTGCCAATGACAATAGGGGAGACAAGAAAATCAATTTATGGGTTTGCGAGCCTTATGGGAATACTAGAAATTGAAAGGTGTGATTTTAAACGGAAAACAACGACGTTTATGGCACGATATGCATTAAAGTTTGTTGAACTGACATAAACTCTGTTCAGAATTTACTTCAGAATAAATAGACATACTATAATATAACATAATACAATATAATATGGACTATAATAGTATATAATATAGTATATTATATACTAAAAAAAAAATTGGGGAAACCAAAAAATATTGCAATTTCTTTTCGGAAAATTTTCCCAATTCCTCTGATTCCCCGTTCGATCGCACTAAATGCATCCCCAATTCATAACGGTCGCCCCCCCCCTCCCTCCCCCCTCCCGTTGCATATGCCCAACCCTCATGTCCCATCAAAAAAATATTCATTCATGAAATAACTCGGCGAATGGAAGATGAATTTGGCTGAGAGAATCCGTTGAGTACATCGCACTGGGAAGGGGTCACACATACACACACACACGCACACACGATGTAGTTGCTTCTAGTCTCGAAAAGAAAGGGGAGGGGGGTTGGGTAACCCCTCGGAAGGCTTCCGACGGGTTGCACATGCTTTTCAAGCGAAACGTACGTTAGTACCATTTGCCCGGTCTAACACGCAAAATCACAAAAACAAAAAAGCAAAGTTCAGTTTTTTCCGTGAAAACTCTGTGATTTTTCATTTCAAGACCGATTCCTGAGAACAAAGTTCCTTTTTTGTTAGGTGGTAAAAAAAACTGTTTTTTTTTTTACAAAAAGTGATTCTGTGATTTTCGTGATTTTTGTGATTTTTGTGATTTTTGTGATTTTCGTGATTTTCGTGATTTCCTGACAACAAACGCCGGAAATGAATCGTGAAAAGTGATCACGTGTTTCATTAGAAAAAAAATATTTAAAAAAAAAGTGATTTCGTGATTCAGAAGTACGATTTGTTCAATCATAAAAAAATGCCACCAGAAATTTTGCGTTTGTTCACACGATTGGGGTTGTAAGTGAGTGAGAAAATATTGTGGCTTTTCTGGAGTAGTAATTAAGGGGTGGTGTGTGATGAAAGTGTAATTTTTTACAAGTGAGGGGTCGAAATATTGCGGCCGGGAAAGGCGGAAGTGATTTGAAATTTTTGGCGAGGGGTGACGGAAGGTTGCGCTTTCGGCGGGAAATTTGTACGTTAGGAAGAGGTCATTGATGAAAGAGATAGTAGGGTCAAAGGTCGGATATGAAGATTGAGAATCTCATTAACGAGATTAATTGAGAAATATAATTGGCCAATGTTGAAGAATTGAGGATCAAGGGTTGCAGAAGTCCATGTTTGGTATTTGACTCTGAATTGGTATTCTTGACCCAACATGTATCATGGCGCTTGACCTTCGAAAACCCATATTGACCCGAGGAAATATAACCCACAAAATTTGTGTCTACCACTCACTTCCGGACCACACTTGACCATCTGCAAAAACAAGATTTGAATCCAAAAAATTCTCAATACCTTACAAAAAAAAAATAGAAAAATAACTGGAAAACAAATATCCCAAAATTCCAAAATATGTCTGAAAAAAAATTTAGAAATTTGTTCGAAAATTCGAAAAACAAAATTAGAAACTTTAAATTGAAACTAAAAAGTTTCCAAAAAATCTAAATAAATTTTTACATACGTTAATATATATATACAGTATGAGAAAAATTCCTTAAAAGTTCTGCAGAATTTATTAGAAAAGTTGCAAAAAGACTGCAAATTTTTTTTTTCGCGAAATGGTATTGCTATGTATATATATATATATATTAAAGAAATGTTTGTGACAGCTGAGCCCATTGCACTTTCACACTGCAAATACGCAACGGTATATTTCCTCGCCTAGTCACCACCCACATATCTCCTTCAGCTGTGCAACTCCACAAGGAGGTTTTGTGAATTTAAGTTGAGTTTGTGTTGGTAATAACAAACGGGCCCCGACGACTACGGTATGCGGGTCGAAGGGCGAGCTTTACCGCCCACGTGCCTCACAGGCTAGAAAGTACCGCATATTATTATTTTATTTTCACTGTACACTTCCTGTTTTTCCAATGTCGCAAATTGTCTCGCGAGAACACTTGGGGGGCTTTGCCGTAGACATTAGGGAAGCCTTCCTCGTGATCATTACATTGAACCAACAATCCGGGACTCGACTAACAGAAGACCTGCAATTTTTTTCCCCGAGAAAAATTTGGATAAAAAAGAAACAAAAATGGAATTTTATTTTTTCGAGAAATTTTTGTCAGAAAAAAATATATTGTTTGAACTTTTTCGCCCAGGGGCTGCAATGCGTTATTTTTAACTCCCTTCCGTTTCTCCGAACGTGAAGAAATAAAATGGACCACGTCACGCCTCTCGAGCACGTCAGAAACGAAATAAAATCATGAAAAGTGGATAAATTAAAATTGTACACCACAAACAAAATATCAAAAATTTAGTGAATTCGTAAAAAAAAAAAACCCAAATTTTTCCAATTTTTTCCGCCCAATTTTCAAATCTCTCCGCAATCCCTAAACTTTTTTCAACATTGATGAATCTACTAACACAGTGTGACGGAAAAATTCTCTCTCGATTTTTACGTGTGCATTGTTTTATTGATGAGGACAAAATGAAAAATAAACGAGTTTTCATTTCCCTCATTGTTCACATTCGTTCTTGCTCGTTGGGTCCATGTACGTCCATTGTTCTGGAAGCTGTCACTGATTTTTTTATACATTTTTTTTATGTCCGACAAGCGGAAGAAATCATGTGGATAACGAGAAATATTTATTTTTCTATTTTCGATACAACGATTGCAAAATAAAGAATGACCGATTGGTAAAAAAATGGACCTAAAATCATCAATAAGAGATCATTTCCTCACACTTATCTCCTTTAAAAAGATGATCCTACCATTATTATCTATTAAGACCAATAGTCCCAGAATGATCACCGATTAGGAACGGTGACACTGTTATTTTTGTCTTTCAATGCAAGATGATCCTATTAGTATTATCTTGTAAGTCACGCCCACCCTGCTAAAATTATCTTTTAAAAAGATTAATCTACAATCTAAAAGATTAATCTACTACAATTAGTCATCAATACAAGATGATTCTACTAGGCCAAAATCAGAGTGAAATCTGCCACGGTAGAGACGGTAAATTTTTTCCTACTATCCTACTAGTCCTACTAAGATTATCTTTTATCAAGGATGAGCCTACTAGAATTATCTGCTAATGCAAGATAACTCCCCCAATAAATAGCTACTACAAAAGATAATCCTACTAGAATTATCTTTTCCAAAAAAAAAATGAGCCTACTAGAATCATCTTTTACCAGAAAATTATCCTACTAATATTATCTTTTGACAAAGATGCTCCTACTACAATTATCTTCAAAAAAAGATGATCCTGCTAGAATTATCTTTCAACAAAGATGATCCTACTAAAATTATCTCAATTCATCCACAGATTCTGCAAATAATTAGATAGGGAAGTGAAAATATTTTACCATTCCGATTTTCTTTCCGCGAGATAAAAAAAAAGATACATTATACGAGATAAAAGTGCCGCTAAACTACTGGGGGAGGGGGAGGGGGGGGGGGGGAGGATTTGGTGGTAGAGATATTGAAGTTGAGTGCGAGACGAGGATCAGAGTGAAATATGACACGAAACAGACAACAGATTTTTCCCATCGGCCCCTTTGCCACCCTGGGACGTAGACTCCTCAGAGAGAAGCTCGTCAGAAGGTAAAGTTGCCTTTTTATTTTATCTCCGTTTTTTTTTCTTTGCGTTTTCTTTATTTTATCGGGGATTTTTCCACCCCTGTTGTACTGTGTTTGGACGAAAATTGGGGTGATCTCTTGGGGGTTGAATACAAGCAATACAAATTTGGGGGAAAAGAATGGCGGTGAGAAAAAATTAGAGGTGTATTCAGCATCTTTTACAGATTTTTTTTTTTAGTTAAACTTTTTAAAATTTTTTTAATTTCTCTTTTCTACATTATTCTGATTTTTTTAATTCTTCGGATCTGTCAAATTTCAAAAGGGCATTTTTTAAGAAAAAAAATTGAATTTCAGGAACAACACAATATAGCGATCTTGCAAATTTTTTTCTTTTGTGGATGAAAGAAAACAAGGGGGTGGCATAAATCGTAAGAGTGAAATTCTATTCAGGAAAAAAAAAGTTAAACGCTGATCGTGACGCGACGATTTATGGTCCTTCGTTTTAGAGGAAAAGGTTTGACCTGAATCCTTAAACGGAGGCTGGGGTGGGGATGCTAACTCTTGGGTGATGATTCTCCCTGGGATTTCCTCATCCTCTTTTCATACTTTTGTCGTGAAATTGTCGATGCACGAGAGATGATATGAGGCACTTAGAAAATTCATAAAAATTTGTGGGATAGTTCATTGTGATATTCTCCACAATTTATCATTTTTAAAATTCAAAAACAAAAATGAATCCTCATTTCTTAATTTGGTAATTTTTTCAGATTTTTTTTTTGACAATTTTATTTTTTTTTTTCTATACTAGAATTTTTTTATTTTCGAAAAATTAATTTTTGTAATTTGAAAATTTTTGAAACTTTGAATACAGGTTCAGTCTGGAATTATCGATGCACGAGAAACAATATAAGTCACTGGAAAATCGCATAAAAATTTGTGGGAAAGTTCATTGTGAGATAGTCGAGAGTTTATGATTATTCGATTTTTCATACGGAGATGGCATTTTACGCTCTGTCTCAGTTTATGCATTCAATTTTCTTCCGAGTTTTAACGACATTTGGAGACATTAAAAACACATTGTTGTAAAATTTTTAATATTCTTTTGTCTAACAAGAAAATGTGAAAAATTATTTTCATCATTCGCTCTGTGTTGCGTAAAAATCTATTGACAGTCGTTCCGTTTTTTTCGTCACTATAAATTAACAAAAAAAACTCATGTGTACATGGATTAAAAAAACGCTCTGGAATTGTAATGTATCCGTTTTAAAAAAACGAGATTTACAAATAATATTTCCATTGCAAATAAAAATAATAATGTGAATTTTCCTTTAAAATTAGAGAAAAAAATTAAAAAAAATATTAACATTAATTTCATCATAATTTTGGCTGGACTTCCGGTGAATTTAACAACCACCGGAAGTGGCCGAAAAACCCCGACCATGGAATCAATATGGCCGCCGCCCGCTCGATCAGCTGTTACTTGGCGGGAAATTTTTACGCGATCGGTTTTCACGAAATTCTCCCTCTAATAATCTTCCTTATCACATTTACTATAATTTTTTTTTTCAAAACTTATACGGGACAAGATAATTGACTTCTTAGGAGAGTAAATATGTTCATTCGAGCGTTGCATATAATTTAAATGGGGTGTGATAAAAAAAATTGTCTTTTCCAAATTATCATAAACCATTTCCCAATTCATTAACCCAATTTTTTTTCGATCAACGAAAAATTATCTCATCATAGAGATAATAATAATAATAATGATAATTGTATATCTTCAATTTCCGGCCTACATGAGAATTTTTTTACAAATTGTCCCTGCAGCTGCGGCCAATTGCAACCATGTGAAATTCCAATAGATCAAATCGGCTAATTGACCCTGTTTTCGGCCCATCAACATTTCGTAATTTACCCGAGGACATCCTTACGCTCATGACTTCCGTATCCGGCAAAATTGTCGATGATTATTTACCCTCTATTCCTAGGAATGCCTGAGTGTGTCGTAAACATTGAGTCATTTATTTTCCCTGTATATGCCATTCGCAATTCAGATTCGAGTCATAACCGGAATCGATAGAATCTAAGCGGGGGGGGGGGGGGTGAGTAATGGCAGAGATTAAGGGGCCCGGCCCTTTGCATTTTATGCCCGAGGGCTGGGGGGGCGAGTCAGATGTGCACTTGAATGGGGGGGGGGGGGGGGGGGGGAGATAGATCGGGGACGAGAACCGGAGACGGAAATTCTCATGCTTGACCTCACTCACACTACCGCTGTCGCCTACAGTTATGCAACTTTTGAATACATTTTTATTTTTCCAAAATTTTCCAGAAAAAAATTAAAAACAAAAATTTCTTTCAATCTCAAAAATCCAAAAATCGGTTTCCAACGAAATTCCTTGCATATCATTGTGCCCATTTCTTCCCGAATTTTATCGTCCGTAAACATCTAAGAATACGTCAAGACCCTTCTGCAAGTGGAAAACGGAAGTTGGCGTAGGAAAAAAAAATTCCTCTACGAGTCTGGAGACTCCCTTTGTGCATATCGCCCCTTTTCCCAGACTCAAGTGCCGAAAGGTCTCCGGTGACGTTGCTCCACTCGAGGTCGAATAGAATGACATACCCTTTACTCACCCAGTTCGTTTCAAGGAGCGGAGATAAGGCAGACAAAGGTGGCCAAAGGCACCCACCTGAGGTACCCCCATCCACTCCCTATCAACGGACGATACTCAATGCCAACACTATTTCGATGCCAGACTGACGTATCACTCGACCCAGTTCGCTAACGTACTTCGCAGGGTTTTCTACATTTTCTGACATGCAGTTTCTCAGGTTTTACCAAAATTTCTGCTCGATTTTTTTAATTTTCCCATTATTGAAGTATTTTCGCGATTCGATAGGTCCCCCTTTCTCAGGCTGCCTTTGCTCACTTTTGCCTCTCATTATTAGCAGCCCTTGCGGCTCTCTGTCCAAACTGTACCGCATTTGCCGAAAACCTGAGGAAAGTCCTGGATGGGTGCCCGCTTGGCCCTACCTACCGCCGGACACTTACAACTATTACTGTCCGTTCATTTTTCTCTCCAATTTTTCAATTGCACAATGCACAAATAGCAAATAGAATTGTAGAAAACCATCCCCCTAACACCCCAAATCACCATTTTTTTCAACCCCCAAACTTCACAACACAAATGATGTCCGATGTAACGACTGCAGTAAAGCGATTAAAAACAGTTGACCAAGTCGTTAAAATCAGCCACCGGGTGTACCCCCTCCGCCCCCCCCCCCCGACCGTCGGCATTTCTGCGGAAGCTGTAAACGATATATATTACAAACGCGAAACGTGTTTCGAAAATCGAAAACGCTGCGTGAGGCTACAGTGCGCGCCTGGGGTACGCAGTAATGCATCGTTACTTTGGATACTGGGAAAATTTGCATTTTACGAGGGCACGTTCTCCCCCCCCCCCCCCCCCCCCCAACCCCCTATCCCACCCCTTTTCGGCTCTCAACCCTTTATCTCCGTAAACTGATACTCGGTCTCAAAATGCCGTTAGGGTCGTTGTGAAACGACCTAGGAAACTATATAATACAAAATATAAGATTTATATTTGGGTTAGTACCCCCAGCCGTTGGCTACGTTTATGGGGCTCGCTGTGCTTGAGTTATTTTACAGGTGTTTTTGGGGATGTTGGGGTTAGTTGGTAATGGGCGAAATAATTTTCAGTTGGTAAATCACATGAATTAGGAAGGGAAATGAGGAAATAAGTGATGCTATTTAGCAACTGAGCATCGTCTAAATATTTTTTGGAACCCAAAATCTTCCTTTGAGACTTCGAGTGATGTCATTTGGGACGTTGAGACTCTGGACTCGAAGTTTCTTCATCAAAAGTTTCAATCTGCGTATTCAAAAGTTGGCAAGAATCAAGATCTTCGTACGGGTTTCCCCACTTATCACTCCACTTATGTAGAGCTGGACTCTGATCTTACTGACTACACTTCAACATAAAAATCCTCATTGCTCCAGAGTCGATTAGGTTCTTGATGCAGCTAATTGAATTGTATGTTGTTGTCGAGTAGTAGACTTGGATCACCCCGTTGTGCTCCGTTGATCGCAATGATCTTCGCTAATTTGTACGGAGTTCCCCAAGGTGATACCAATCAGAGTGTCGCGGTTGGAACTCGATGTCAGAACTAATTTGGAACAGAAGCGGGCTTTATAGGCCATTCCTGGGTAGAGGTGAACTATGCAGTCCAGGAACGTGGAGGTGGAGAGGACGATTTACGTCGCATTGACGTAAAATTTGGCATGCTTTATTTTGAAACGAGAGGGATGAAGATGACCGCTTCTCTGCTATTCTATACTTTGTAAATGAATTTTTGTGAGGGTGGACCACCGCCCCCTCCCCCCCCCCCCCCTCCTCATCTCACGAAACAAGGCTAATAAAATTTATCACAAAAATCCTCATTGGTCCAGATTCAAAGACAAAACCTTCACCGAGATCTGCGACCTCGTTTCGAGAATCTCGTTTATTCATATTCGTCATATTGACCGCGTACATTTTATTTTTGTACATTGTGTTGGTACATGTTTTGGTAATTTTGTCCTTATAAGTTGTGTTATGCAATTTTAAACCTGTTGACATTATCATTATTTCACAATATTTAGTGTCTTATGGATCTAGGAGGGTGAGTTGGGGTTCGCTTCCCACACCTCGCAGACGCCTATCGACAATATTTTGTAGAGATCACTTGGGGGAGGCTTTCGGAATCCACTTGGACGCATCTCCAAAAATCTCCCGGACTAGGTCGACTTCATTTCCTATCGATCTCGCGATAGTCACTCCAGTTGTTATATATCCCCCCCAAAAGTAGGCGAGCCCTGCGCATGGCGACTCGATGACGTTGTTGCCGCCTTCGGCCTCTAATCCACCGTGACGCCCGGAACGGGAGAAAGCCCTCCAGCCCTCATCCGCACCTATCCCAGTGAAAAAAATCTCCGTAACGCGTAGAAAAAAATTGTGCGGAAATTAGTTTTAAAAAAATTGGTAAAGTGAGTGATTGAAAATTATTTTTTTTTCTCGGTTAACTGTAAGTGGGGAGGTAGTTTGCGGGCAAAAGTGGGTCAGATGGTTGTGTCGAATTTTCCTTCCAGCTTGACCGACCATCCTGGAAATTTTTACCGATTATTTGGTAGTTATTACAAGTGTTTCGAAAAATAGAAAAAGAAATGCAAAAAACTTGGGCTTATTCCTCCCCCCCCCCCCCCCCCCCCCTCCCACCCAGTACAAAACATTTTTTAAACGCGCAGGAAATGGAGGTAAACAAATCGAGTGATGAAAGTGGTTTTTAATTGACTTAGAGGAGGGAAAATATTTTGTGAGTTTCCGGCGGAAGTGGGTCAAAAGTGGGTGAACTACCTCCAAACTTTTTATTAATTATTTAGTGAATATTTTGGGTAGCTCGGATTTTTTTCCCCCAGTTGTTTCAGGGGGGGGGGGCGGTAATATTTTTGGAGTTGGGAGGAAAGTGGGTCACATGGTGAGGGGTTGTGTTCAGTTCTACGTTCGGGACACTTCAGGTGAATTAATTTCGCTAATTAAGGCCACTATGTGTCATCCCGAGTCCGCTGCTAATGATTTCTTTGGTCATTGCCACACCCTCTCAACTAATTAGCGATGCCATCATAATTTGTTTATTGTGGCTATTATCAGATGATTGATAATCTCTCAGGATGATGATCACCTTATTGGACTAATTCCAACTCCGCATTAATTTGCATAAAAATTCAATCATCTCCTAGCAAGTGTTGTTAAAACAAGTTTAATAAAAATTTTTTCCGGAGGAACTTGAATGGTCCAAAGATGCTGTCTCAATTTTTCCTCTAAATTCACTGGTGCTCGAGATAACCGCACTAAATGCTGAGTGGAAATTAGATGAGCCCTGTGTTTCTCACTTTCTGAAGTTTCCTCAATGGCTTCAATAGTCGAGATGTAGTTACGCTAAAATCTGGCGATTTCGGTACAGCTTGTGGGAACCGCGTCAAATTTTTTCGGATTTTTATGCCTGGCCCTTCAGTGGTTATTACTAATTGATGGAGCGACATGCAGGGAGAATGTGATTGCGTGTGGGTGCAGGTCGTTGTGTATGTGTCCGTGTGTGTTTGATCTTGTGGTGGTGTTTATGTTTATGTTTGTATGTGTGTTTATGTTTGTATTTATGTCTCGGTTTGCGTTTATGTTTAGGTTTATATTTATGTTTATGTTTATGTTTATGTTTGTGTTTATGTTGGTGTTTAGGTTCATGTTGAGGTTCGTTGTTATGTCTGTTTATGACCGTGTTTGTTTGTAGGTATCCACGTCTGGGTGCGCAGGTATGTGTGTGTGTGTGTGTGAGTGGGTGGGTGCGTGGGCGGGTGGGTGGGTGGATGGGCGGGTGGGTGTATGGATGGGTGGGTGGGTGGGTGGGCGGGTGGGTGGGTGGGTGGGTGGGTGGATGGGCGGGTGGGTGTATGGATGGGCGGGTGGGTGTATGGATGGGTGGGTGGGTGGGCGGGTGGGTGGATGGGCGGGTGGGTGTATGGATGGGTGGGTGGATGGATGGGCGGGTGGGTGTATGGATGGATGGGTGGGTGGGTGGGTGGGTGAGTGAGTGAGGGGGTGGGTAGGTGAGTGGGTGAGTGGATGGATGGGTGGATGGATTGGTGAGTGGGTGGGTAGGTGAGTGGGTGGGTGTGGATGTGTTAGAATTCGTGCGAAGTTACAGGTGGTACTGGAACAGCTGTGTACCAAAGTCAATGTTACAGAAAAGTCGTCATCTTTTTTTCCACGCATGCCTATCGCGTAAGTTGAGATTATTGAAGGCTCAGGGGTTAGGGGGTAGCTCTACGTATATGTACTGGAAGTATATATACGGTTCTATCCACGCGGTCTTTATATTCAGACTTTGAGGGGTTCCAGATCGGATTGCAGTTATCATGCCTCAGATCTGAGTTCATCATTTTAGTTCTAAGCGATAATATTCGGAAAATCTCACCTGGTACTTTTTTTGATAATTTTTTTCTTAAATTTCATAAATTCTTTTTTTTTCAATTTTTAAAATTGCCCTTTTTTCAAATTCATAAAACTTTCCAACACTCGAAATTTTCCAAATTTTCAAGGAATTTTGGAATTTGAAAATTGCGGAAATTATCTGGTTTTTTCCGAAAAGGAAGATTTTTCAAAGTTTCATTTCTCCAAAATAAAAAAATAAAAAACGAAATCTGAAAATGTATATAGCATTCTAGACGAAAGTGTAGACGACACTTGGACTTCCTTAACCCCTGTTTTGCACCTCACTTTTTTTTGTCATTTACCTTGAGGGCCAGATGAAAGAATGAAAAAGGCGTAAAATAGGAGGTTGAAGGGTTGGAGAGATGTCTCTTTGTTAACTGAAGTACCACTGGAGTGAAACAGGGCTGAATGCTTTTGTCGAGTGGTCGAAAGTCGAAAGCGTCTGGCTGACCTCGACGTCATCGCCACATACTGAATCCCCTTGCATTATACGAAAACTAAGTCAAGAGTAGTCCACACCCACTTTATGTCCAATGGAAATGCCAATTAAATTGCTAATTCGACTACCCCTACCGCTCTCCCCAACACTTTCTCTCCTTTCCCTAAAAAAAAAAATCAGTAAACGAATCATCACATACATATACATACACAGGTACACACATGAGCACTTGAATGCAGCCAAACACAAATGCAACAAGCCCAAACATAAACAAACAAAACATAATTTAAAAAAAAAACGAACGAAAAAATTGGCTCCCTATAATGATTCCAATTGTTTATAACGCTCTAACGCCAAAACGGTTAAAGATACGAAAAAAGGTAGAGAACACAAAATGTGTATTTTTTTTATAAGGAACAACATTTATTTGACACATTTTTGCGTATCTATAATATTTCATGAGATATTGTAACAGACTTGACAATTAATTTGTGTTGATTTTTTGATGATTTCAGTGAAGTGCGTACAGTGTTGCTGAATAAAGGTACATCTGGTCTTGGCTTTAATATTGTGGGTGGTGAGGATGGAGAAGGAATTTTCATCTCCTTCATCCTAGCCGGCGGTCCAGCTGATCTCAGTGGTGAGCTCAGAAGGGGCGATCAGATTCTCAGTGTCAATGGAATTAATCTCAGAACAGCGACACATGAGGAGGCCGCGGCCGCGCTCAAGGTAAGGAATACACCTGAGTGGGTCAAATTGAATGTGGTCCATATGATTCGACGCATACGATTTCACCTACCCTAATTCTAGAAGGATCTGAAGACCCCTGAAGCAATTTGCGACACTTTTCAATTTGCAGGGAACCGGACAAACTGTTACAGTAGTCGTACAATATAAACCCGAAGACTACAACAGGTTTGAAGCCAAGATCCATGATCTTAAACAACAGATATCCCAGCAGAATATGACAACAGGCACCCTCATGAGGACCTCACAGAAGAAGTCTCTCTACGTGAGGTAGGTACACCTCATAAACCCTCGAGGGGTCGCATCAATAACTTCCGGTCTGTGTGTGTGTGTGTGTGTGTGTGTGTGAGATGATCCACATATGAAGTCAAATTGTATATCACGCAAATTCGACTATCGATCGATTATTATGATTTCCATCGATATCTCGTAAAATATAATGCCTAGCAAAAAAATTAATACAACATGAAATATGTAGTTTCACCAGAGGAACAACTTTTGTTTGACATCTTTTCTCGTATCTGTCACTGTTCTCGAGATACAGTGTTATAAACAATTAAAATTGTTGATAATAATTGAACGGATGGTACAATTGCAAAAACCCTCCTCCGGAACGTTAAAAAGGAGAGACGAAAGGAACTATCGATGTATCTCGAAATTATCGAAAGCCGTAAGACCGGACCCGACGCGCCATCCGGCAGTGCGGCGGAAAAAGGAAATGCGCGGGCGAAGCACGCGCTACCCGACTCGTAGAAGAAAAAAAAGATCGATTTGAGCTCTTGGAGTGCTGCATGGTCAGACCAATTTTTGAGGGGTCCAAAGAGGACATGGGGCAATATTATCAGTCATGGTCGCTCATAATCAATTAATTCCAGGGCCCTGTTTGATTACGACCCCAATAAGGACGACGGATTGCCGAGTCGCGGTCTGGCTTTCCGCTATGGCGAAATTCTGCATGTTACGAATGCGAGCGATGATGAGTGGTGGCAAGCGAGGCGGGTCACACCTCAGGGTGATGAGGAGGGCTTGGGTATTATACCCTCTCGCAGAAGGTGGGAGAGGAAACAACGGGCCAGAGATCGCTCGGTGAAGTTCCAGGGACATATGCCGGTGATATTGGATAAGGTGAGAAATTTCGTTTCCTATTTGTAGGGCTTTTTGAATTTTCCCGGTTTTTTTACCTTGCGGCGCTGATGGAAGTTGGCTGTTCTGATTGTACTACCTTCACCCTGACTGGGAGTATCGACATTTTTTCTCCCGGAATTCAATTTATCCTTCTTTCTGAGTTACGGAGTTGGCTTCGCGTTCCGATCGAGCGCCCCGCAACCGCCGACGCATGCGCAGTGCGAGTCTTGACGGGGGTGGGGGAAGTTTGGCGGGAAACGTGCATGCGGTGGCGGTGGTGGGGGGAGTTCGGCTCGGAACCCGAAGACGTCTCTCATATTGTCGCGCCTATAGTAGGTAAAAAAAAAAAAAAAAAATGACTCGATTTTTTTTTCTGTCAACAGCAATCGACGTTGGATAGGAAGAAGAAAAATTTTTCATTTAGTCGAAAATTCCCGTTTATGAAGAGCAAAGACGACAAGTCCGAGGACGGCTCTGATCAAGAGCGTGAGTAACAAATAAGCCTTGTAAACAATTGTGCACGTACCTGCACGATTAATCCACGTATAATTGTTCATTGTTCCACGTGATGTATCCACCACATTTATTTCATTTATTATCCCCAATTCATCAGTATACAAAAACAACCCAAAAAGCTTAACTTCAGTTTATCTCAAATATCTCAAAATCTATCGATGATGTAATAAAAAGCTCTAATCCGTGTCTCCCCTAGATTCCAAGGTATTGCACACAAAATTGAATTTTACGTCAATAGAAATTTCAGATCATGTAAAATATTTCGATATCTAGCAAAGATACGACAAAATCGTAATAACGTTTTATGTGGGGAATCTCGAGCTCTACACAAAAAGTCATTATCAAAATAGCTTAACTCCCCTAGATTCAGAGGTATTACACAAAAATTGAATTTTACGCCAATAGAATTTTCCGATTATTTAAAATATTTCGATATCTAGCAAAGATAGGATAAATTCGCAATAACATTTTATGTGGGGAATTTCTAGCCCTACAAAAAATGTAATTATAAAAATGGTCTATATCCCCTAGATTCCGAGGTATTACACAAAAATTGAATTTTACGCCAATAGAAATTTCAGATTATTCAAAATATTTGGATATCTAGCAAAGATAAGGGAAATTCGTGATAACATTTTATGTGGGGAATCTCAAGCCCTACAAAAAATCTCATTATCAAAATGGCGTATCTCCCCTACATTTTGACATATTTGTCGATAACTGAAGTGTATAGCAATAGCTGTCAAAAAAAATTAAAAACTGGTCAAATATTTTTTCCCCCACTTTTTTTTTTACCTGTGATACGTGAAAATGTGTTTTTGTTTTTGCCTGCTTGTGTAGGGTCGCCCACCACACCCGAGAATGAAAACGATCCTACTCGTAAGTATTTTACCTCAAGACAAATTAGTGTTTTTTTTTTTCATTTGTAATCATCACAAGTTTCAGCTTTCGCTCATACGCATAACCCCGTTGCCCATTTTCCTTATTTTAATTTATTTTGATTTTACTACACAAATATAAAATGTTTAATTAATTGTGTAATGAAAACTTCGCTAATTACGCACTAAGTAGTGAATGGATAAAAACGGTAGACCTAAATGTATTTGTTAATCGCTGATTATCTCGATAAAAATTGGACTTGGGAAAAAATGGTATTGGAGTTTTTTGTGGAGAATTTCAAAAGCTGCAAAAATGATGCTTTCATATTTTTTTCTAAACTCCTTAATTTATGAGATATTCGCAAAATTGTAATTGTTAAGTTGTAAATTTTTGGTGTATGGATAAAATTTTTGTTATTAACTTTATCTTTTGATTTTGATCCTACATTGCCATTACATCGTGATGTAATTCAAGGTCTAGGGGGAAAGAGGGGGTAATGACGACAAAAATTGCTACTTCAGTATTTGACCCTCAGTTGACAGAAATTTTTTTTCTCAATTTTTTAAAATTTCGAAAAAAAAAACAGTTTTTTTCAGAATTTTTGAAAAAAAAAATTATCTTCAACATTATCAGAGTTTTTGAAACTTGTGAAAAATCAGCAATTTTTCAAAATTAAAAAAAAAAGCAAGTTTTCGAAATTTTGAGTATTTTCAAAAAAGAAGAAATTGTTCTTGAAATTTTTGAAAATTCAGTAATTTTTGAGTTTTACATTTTTTTTAAATTTCCACGAAAAAAAGTTTTCAAAATTTTCAGAATTCACAAAAACAAAATTATCTTCAATATTATCAAAATTTTTGAAATTTAAAAAAAATCAGCAATTTTTGAGATTTTTGCAATTTTTTAAAGTTGAAAAAAAAAACAAAATATTCGAAATTATTATCGAAAAAAATATTATCTTCAACATTATCAGAGTTTTTGAAATTTTTGAAAAATCAGCAATTTTTTAGATTTTTATAATTTTTTAAAAATTTTCAAAAAAAAAACAGTTTTCGAAATTTTGAGAATTTTTAATAAAACAATTTTTATTTTCAATATTATGAGACTTTTGAATTTCTTGGAAAATCAGCAATTTTTGGGATTTTTCCAATGTTTCAAAATTGGGATGGGACCAATTGAGGGCAAACCTTGTGCAAATTGGGGGTCATTACTTAATTTTATCCTTTTTTCCCAGAGAAATGGCATAATCATATTAAACATCAAAGTTTTCGTTGATGGTGGCTCATTACTGAACTGTGAAATTACCATGTTCTAGCATTCATGCTGTGCTACACCCAGGACGACACCAACACCGAAGGTAATCACAGTTGCTATTCATTTCCCCAATCGAGAAACTAGATGCATAATTTCGAATTCAGATATCACCGTTTTTGATTGTTTGCAAACAACATTTTCATTTTTGATAGAGAATTTTGCAATTTTGACTATTGAATTTTTTTTTAGAGAAATGAAGAGAACTCTCAATTCAATTTCTCAGGAAAACGTGTTTTTTTTATTCTCAAAATATGACTCATTTTTTTTATGTTCTCAAATTCTCAAAAATTTTCATTTTCGTTTTTTTTTATTTTTCAAATTTTATGAACATTTCACATTTTTTGAATTTATGATAATTTGAAGTATTATAGAGTTGACAAAATTTTTGGACTTTTTCCCCATTCACTGACTTGAGTCGTAATAAAAACATTGATATCGTTATCTAACGTTGAACAATACAGGAAGTAAGCAAATGTGATAACGAGTTGAACTGACCTATATGATGAAACTGACCTTAGTTTATCTAATATTTTAATTCTCTTAAAATTTATTCAAATTTTTGAAATTTTTGAAATTTTCGAAATTTTTGGAATTTTTGAAATTTTTGAAACTTATGGAATTCTTGAAATTCTTGAAATTCTTGAAATTTTTTAAATCTATTGAAATTTATGAAATTTTTGAAATTCTTGAAATTTTTGAAATTCTTGAAATTTTGAAATTTTTAAAATTTTTGAAATTTTTGAAATTTTTGAAATTTTTGAAATTTTTAAAATTTTTGAAATTTTTGAAATTTTTGAAATTTTTGAAATTTTTGAAATTTTTGAAATTTTTGAAATTTTTGAAATTTTTAAAATTTTTGAAATTTTTGAAATTTTTGAAATTTTTGAAATTTTCCAAATTTTTGAAATTTTTGAAATTTTTGAAATTTTTGAAATTTTTGAAATTTTTGAAATTTTCGAAATTTTCGAAATTTTTGAAATTTTTGAAATTTTTGAAATTTTTGAAATTTTTGAAATTTTTGAAATTTTTGAAATTTTTGAAATTTTTGAAATTTTTGAAATTTTTGAAATTTTTGAAATTTTTGAAATTTTTGAAATTTTTGAAATTTTTGAAATTTTTGAAATTTTTGGGATTTTCAAAATTTATGAAATTTTTTGAAATTATTTTAACTTTTTCGAAATTTTTGAAATTTCTGAAAGTTCTGAAAGCTCTGAAATCTGCAATTTTCACAATTTTCAAATTTCCAAAATGTTCGATATTCTCGAAATTCAAAATTTTACTTACACAAATTGCCCATATTTTTCTACTTCATAAAATTTGAAAAATCGCGACATCTCCAATTTTCGCCATTTTCACCCATTCAATGACTTGACGCAGAGAGCTCATACCAAAAACACTGATATCGTTATCTATTGTTGAACAATACAGGAAGTAAGGAAATATTATATCGCGTTGAACTGCCCTATATGGAAGAACTGACCTTAGTTTATCTGGAAAAGGAGGGCGATGAGAATGTTGAGGAGCTTAGTAAGTCAGTGTGAATAAACGAAGATAAAAAGTGTTTAATTGAGTGAGCAGACACTAATGAGCTTTGAGGGAATTAAAATTGCGGGGGGTGACATATATAGTGCTAAATGTAAATATTTAAAAATGTAAATAGAAGCAAAAAGCGTGCAATTTTAACAAAATCCAAGATCGCAAAATTTCGTTTCCATTCCACGGTTTTTTGAAAAAATCTCGAAATCTAGCAGAGCTATTGAAATTTTGACCTTGACATTTTTTGTAGATCCCAACGTTCTCTACAAAAATGGTCCCTATGGATTTTCCACGATCTCTGCTAGATTTCAAGTTATTCACCAAAAACAAACGTGCCGTCAGAATAAATGCTAATTACATTTTTCTGCTGACACCCGCTCAATATTTACGGTTATTCTCCAGTAACGAACTTGGAGAATTTTCCGATAGTGCTCTAACCCGGAGTTCTCTCCAGTTTTATCCGTGTTTCGACTAAAAATTTTTTGCAAAATTTCTTTTACATTTTTTTCTCGGAAAATTAATTTGACTTTTTTTCTGAATTTTCAGGCAGCGAGGAAAATGTACTTTCCTATGAACCTGTTCAACAATTGACGATTCAGTACACTCGTCCAGTTATTATTCTGGGACCACTCAAGGATCGTATCAACGACGATTTGATCTCGGAGTTTCCTGACAAATTTGGCAGCTGCGTTCCACGTAAGATTTTTTTTCCATTTTTTAAGATCTCAAAAAAATGTCAAGCACAATTTTTTTTTCTTAATTTTTTTTTTTTTTTTTTTTTTTTTTTTTTTTTTTTTTTTTTTTTTTTTCAAAAAATCTGATGACAACGAAAAATTTTTTTTTTGCCAGGCGTAAAAATTTTGATATGTTCTTATGATTTACAGTGGAGGGAAAAAATTATTTTACATGTTTTTTCAGACACAACGAGAAGTAAACGAGAATACGAAGTCGACGGTAGGGACTACCATTTCGTCGCATCCAGGGAGCAAATGGAGCGGGACATTCAAAATCATTTGTTTATCGAGGCTGGACAATATAATGACAATCTTTACGGGACATCCGTTGCCTCCGTACGAGAAGTTTCTGAAAAGGTACAAAAGGAAAAAAAATGTTAATTGTTATGGAAAAATTTTGCGACCTCACACATTTGGTCAAATTTGAAAATTGTCCAAAATCGAAATTGGGAAAATAGAAAATTTAAAATTGAATATTTAAGAAATTTTTAATATTTTGTTCAATAATTTTGAAGATACCAAAAATGGCAAACATTAAAAAACTTTCAAAATTTGGACAAGCACAGGAAATCAAAGCAAAAATTCGACATAATTTAGTTTTCAGAAATTGGAACATTTTAGGAATTTTGAAAAATTTGATATTTGAAAATTTTTGGAAAATTGAATATTCCAAAATTTTTCGAGAAATTAAAAAAATCGAAGGATTTTCAGAGAACTTGTATAATATTTTTGTAATATGAGAAATTGAAGAAAAACTGAAAATTTGGAAATTTCTTCACTTTCAAAAAATTCCGAAAATTGAAAGTTTGAAATTTTGAAAATTGAAGAAAAAATTCAGATATTTACCAGGGGCTCGAAATTAGGGGCTCGAAAAAAATCATGGCTTCCATTTATATGTGCACATTTTTTCAGGGCAAACATTGTATACTCGACGTGAGCGGTAATGCAATCAAAAGGTTACAAGTCGCCCAGCTGTACCCAGTGGCCATCTTCATTAAGCCCAAGTCGGTTGAATCTGTAATGTGAGTAACTCCATAATTAATTTTTTTCTCCTTAAAATTCGTCCAATCATCCAAAAACCTAAAAAAAAAAAAATTTGAAAAATTTCTCAAAATTCTCAAAAGTCAAAATTTTTTTTTCAAAAACCACAATTTTATAGAACATTTTTTTTCAGGGAAATGAACAAAAGGATGACTGAGGAACAGGCCAAAAAGACGTACGATCGCGCCCTAAAAATGGAGCAGGAGTTTGGAGAATATTTCAGCGGTAAGAGAATGTTCTGATAACAAAAAAGGTTGATAACAAAATTTTTTACATGAAATATAATATCAACTTAATTTTTTTTGCAGCTATCGTTCAGGGCGACACCCCCGAGGACATATATATAAAAGTTAAGGAGGTCATAAACGAGCAATCAGGCCCAACAATTTGGGTCCCATCTCGCGATCAGCAACTGTGACGTCCTGCCCCCCACGGCCAGCCCACCCCCACCGCCTGGACACTTCCCCCAAGGCGTCTCGAGTAAAAAAAAATCTCGAACCCCCCCCCCCCCCCCCCCCCCCCCAACAATGTGAGAAAAAAATTCAGCAGCCAGTTCCTCGATGGGTCTAAGTCGCTCCCAAAATTGCATGGCTTTTCCTTGAATAACTCAAAATCTGAGGGAGATAGCGGAATTTTGGTGATAACCATTTTTGAAGATCTCTAAATTCTCTACAAAAATGGTCTTATCAATATTTTTGTATCTCCATTATCCGCGATGTTATATAACAAAAACAGTATTAAGGTTGAAAACAGAATTGAAAGGGAATTCGAGGGGTCACTCTTTTTCGTGAGTGGCTCTGAATCTGAGGGCGATAATCAAATTTTGGTGAGAATCATTTTTGAAGATCTTGAAATTCTCTGCAAAATCGGTTTCATGGAAATTTTGCTATCTTCGTTCTATTCAAAGTTATGAAAGAAAAATTTTAAAAAAGTTCGTTCTTGCTGATGTGGAATTTTGGTGAATCTTCCAAATTTTTTAATTTGCACTGTTTGTAAAGTTTTTTCATTTCTTTTTAATGCATGAACGTGTAAACAATTTGAAAACTGGAAATATTTTTTAAATTATTTTTTGTGGATCTCAAAATTTTCAAAAAGAAAATTTCTTTTTCACAAAATTTGGGTATTCTGTCTTCACTACATCGACTTAAATTCATTAAGAAATTGGCTTACGAATTGGCCACACGAAATAATGAATAGTAATTCCCCCATCCCTCGATAATCCCTAAATTAGCACAATTTTGGTGAGGCTTATCTGTGCGATTTTCCTTGTTTGCCTCAAGGAAGTTGAAGAATAGAAATCTCAGAATGAAAATGAAGAAAAACGACAGAAGGGTCATTTTACGTACCTAGGATGTTGTCGAATTTTCGGGTTTATTTATGGGGTAATATTGAAATTTTCCATTGATAATGTTGATCATCGCAAAAAAGTTTATGTAAAATTTTTTGATGATTTTTTTTATCATTTGATGTTACAAATTTGAGGCACATTTTTTAATTGTGGGAAATTTGGGTATAAATTGAAATCTGGAATTTTGGATTTTTCTAATATTTTTTTAAATTTGTGACAGTTCCAATTTTTTGAAGGAAAATTGAATTTCTGAAATTTCTAATTTTTTAAATGTTCTTTCCAGTTGGAAAGTTTCGAAAAAAAAAATTATTCTTGAAATATTTGTTCACGTTGTTTTAATTCGAATTTTTTTTTCAATCCATAAAAATATTCGAAATTGAAATTTTAACACACTTCCCAAATATGCCTCAAATTATTTTAAACCATTTTAATAATTAGACATTGTCTCAAAACTGTATTTTTTAATGTACTTAATTCTTTTTTAAACTTAATTGAACAAGTGAATTAATTATCTAATTTTACGATGGAGCAAAAAATTGAATAATTTTTTTTCCTCAAAAAAGAAAAGTGAATAAAGCCGAAACAAAATTATTGAAGGACACTAATTGTTGATTACATACCTAATGATGAATAGGCGAAATAATTATCATTAAATCGTACAGGAAATTTGCAAAAAAAGAACTAATGATCTTATCCGAAAAAAAAATCATCAGGCTACCAAAAATTTGTTTGCATTTTAAATGTTTGAGATTTCAAAATTTTCAATTTTCAAATTTTCAAAATGTTGCAAAAATGCAAAAAAAAATCTCAATTTGAAATTTCGGAAAATTGATATCTTTGAATTCAAGTCTTCTCATTTTTCTGCAATTCCAAAATTTGAAAATTCAATAAACTCATAATATTGAAAAATCTTGTTGAAAATTCAAATTTTCAAATGAGATCTCTTGAAATTTCAATCTCGATTTTTGATTAAATATTTTCATGTTCTTTCACCTAAAAATCACCAAAATTTAAATTTGAGAATGGTCTTATCCGAGAACTGAGTTAAAAAATTGTTTTTTGAAAAAAAATTGCAAGAATTAATTTCGACAAAATATTCATATCTCTGCACGAAATGGCTCAAAAAATCGTAAAAAAATCATGAGACAGCTGTTTGAGTACAGGAACCAGCTGGAATTTTTTCAGAATTTTTTGAAGCCATGGTGGAGCTCGGTGGTTGAATAGAGGGGAATCCCCGATATTGGCTGGGAATCCCCCAAATTTCCCTGGGAATCCCCTAAATCTTGGCGATAAAATTTGACAAAAAAATCAGCTGGTACATGTGAGCATGATTTAAGAGCTGATGGCTTTTTTTTCGTGGTATGATCCTATCTGACCTCACAGGACAAATCGTTAGTTAATTAGGCTAGTGAAATATATAATGTTTTGTACAGATAGATGACTAAGCCAGTAATGGGTTTTGTGCAACATTATATTGATGATATATTGATTGATTGATTGATTGATTGATTGATTGATTGATTGATGATCAAGTGAAAAGAGAAATGAGGAAATACTATTGTAATTTAAATACCACCAGTAATTTATTATTAATTAATTATTGAGTAATAGTAGGTATGGATCATTGTAAATACCTATGGAGCTAGGTGTCTCGAGGAAAATCTTGATTGATTTTCGGATTGATTAATTGATTCCATCTGGGGCAGGAAGGCCAGTCTGTTTCATATTTTGGAGATCTTGAGAATTTTGAAATTTTGATATTTTCAAGTTTGGACATTTCGCATTTTTTTTTTTTTTTTGCAATTTCGAAATTTTTTAAATTTGAATTTTCAGACATGAAATTGTTGAAATTGAAATTTTTAAATTTTGGAAATTGGAATTTTGAAATTTGATATTTTTGAATTTAAAATTCAAAGTCTTCGAAATTTTGATTTTTGGAAAAATACTCAATATACTCAAAATTGTAAAATTGAAATTTTTCGAAAATTATAGATTACTAATGGAAATGGGTTTGAAGTGAAAATAACGAGAGCTTTTTTGGGAAGCTTTCTGTTTTGAGAGTCGGAGTTCGGAGTTTCCGTACGTCATTTTGATCCTACAAATTAAAAATTAATTCGAATGTGGAGGGTAACTTTGAGGGTAACAAATTTGAGGATTCGAAGGCTGCTTCCTTTTTAAGGGAACCTGCATCAAAAATTTAATTGAAAAATTAAGTTCTAATAAATTTGAAAATTAAAACAAAATTTTTGAAATAATAAAACAATTTGCAATTTTCGAAATTTGATGTTTCCGAAATAAAAATTTTGTTTAATTTGAAATTTTTTGAAAAATTTTAACTTCAAAATTTTTGCGCTTTGAATTTTATGGAATATTTTGAAAGTTGAATTTTTGAAATTCAAAAGATTTGAAATTCTTGAAATTAAAAATTTTTGGAATTTGAAATTTTCGAAATTTAAAATTTCTTAGATTAATTTATTCTGTAATTTTTTCAATTCTGATTTTTTTAGAACTCGCAATTATTGAATTTGAAATTTCGTATTCAAAATTTCTTAAATTGGAAAGCGAGATCTTCAATACAAAATTCTAGAAAACAAAACAGTGATGGTTGCTTTCACCAATTGCAGAATGCACATGTAATGAATAAGAGATTAGCGACGAATTGCCGATTGATTCCTAGGGTACTCCACGGATCACCGAATTAAAAAAAAATTCAATTGGCACTTTTCCCACAAAAAAAAAAAATTAAAATTGAGTTCCTAGTAAGAATGAAAAAAAAAAAATTAATGAAATTTAAAATTTTAATTGACATTAAATCTCCATTAAATTTATGGTTTTTTCATCTCTAATTACTGAGCCGTCGTGATTATCGAGTGTCTCAAAAACCCGAAAAAGAGAAAATGAAAGAGATAAAAAAAGTAATTATTGACGAATAATGAATAATAATAACGAGATAAAAGTAAGAAGTGATGCTCCCATAATCCCAGATATTTGGTTGTGCCTGATTAAATAGAATACCGAAGTTTCGAGGCATCTCAGTGTAAAGAATATAAAAAGGGGAAAATTAAAAAAAAAAAAAGAAATAAAAAAACTTAAGGGTGAAAGGGTTAAAAGGAAGTAACTGCAAAAATGCGAAAATGTATTTCGAGACATCAATTTTAGGATTTTTTTTTCCAGCCGAAGAACAATTGCAGCGATGAAATTGTGTGGGTCAAAATCGAGGGGCAAATTGTGGGTCAAAATTCTATTGAGGAATTAATTTCTTTAGTCAATTTATGGATCAGATCTGGGATTGTACTTGAATGGGTCAAATTGTGTGGGTCAAACTTGAGGGTTAAAATTGTGTGGGTCGAACTTGAGGGTCAAAATTGTGCGGGTCAAATGATGGGTCAAAAATTTATTGAGGAATTAATTGCTTCAGTCAGTTGATGGATCAGATCTGGGATTGTACTTGAATGGGTCAACTTGTGTGGGTAAAACTTTAGGGTCAAATTGTGTGGGTCAAATGATGGGTCAAAAATGTATTGAGGAATTGATTGCTCCAGTCAATTGATAGATCAGATCTGGGATTGTACTTGAATAGGTCACAATGTGTGGGTCAAACTTGAGGGTCAAATGGTGTGGGTCAAAATTTTATTGAGGTATTAATTTCTTCAGTCAATTTATGGATCAGATCTGGGATTGTACTTGAATGGGTCCAAATGGATGGGTCAACTTGTGTGGTTCAAACTTGAGGGTCAAAATTTTATTGAGAAATTCATTGCTTGAATCAATTTATGGGTCAGATCTTGGATTGTACTTGAATGGGTTAAGTTGTGTGGGTCACAATTGTGTGGGTCAAATTATGGGTCAAAATTTCATTGAGGAATTCATTGCTTCAGTAAATTTTTGGATCAGATCCGAGATTGTACTTGAATGGGTCAAAATGTATGGGTCAAATTTGAGGGTCAAATTGTATGAGCCAACTGATGGATCCAATCTGTAATTGTTCTTGCGTGGATCAAATAGGTTCAATCACAACGTCAAATCGTGAATCAAGATTGAAGGTCAAGTTATGGGTCAAATGTGTAACTCGCGGATCTCTAATGAATATTTTGGATCAATCAGGGTCAGGAAAATTATACGAATGGCATTGACTTGAATTGAAGGTCAAACATTTGGGACAAAAATTTCGTAAAATGTCATGATTTGAAAATTTGCAGTTATTTCATTTACTCACGTGTGAAGGTAAAAATGAATAGATATTACGAACACCTATTATACATCTCTATAGTCTATTTAATAATATTACTTATTGAATTATCAATCTCATGTTCACCTTGTTTCATCGTTTTTGAATAGTTAATAAACGTTTTACCAATTTTAATTATTGTTCAACGATTACCCTTACCATATTTTTTTAAATATTTTTTTTAGAAGTTTTGATGGATGTGATTTATCCAATTTTCACGAATTAATAAAGTTGAAATTTTGAAAAGGTAAAAAAAATATTAATTTGAAAATCTTTGAGTTTTGTGAAAATTTCGTGAAATTTTCACGATTTGGGAATTTTTTCAATTGAAATTTAAATTTAAAATTTCCAGTATTTGAAAAAGTATCAAATTTTCCACATTTTTGTCAAAAATTCATTTTTGAAATGAAAAAAAATCTTTTTTTTTTTTAATTTCAAAAATATTAAAGTTTAAAGATTTCGGAAATTTTGAAACTTTCAAATTTTTGTGAAAGTTTCTCAAATCTTTGTGCAATTTTCACGTTTTTGTATTTTTCCAAAATTGAAATTTAAATGAAAATTCTTCAATATTTGAAAAGTGTCAAATTTTCCATTTAGTTATAAATACATTTTTGGAATAAAGAAAAATGTTTTAGTATGAAAATTTAAAAAATTTTAAGGTTTGAGAATTGTGGAAATTTTGAGATTTTCGCAGTTTTTTAAATTTTCAAAAAAAAAAAAAATTAGAAAAATACCTATAAGAGTACCAGGAAAATAATTGGTAATAAATAACAAAAAGGCGAAATAATTCTCATGATTTTATTCGACAGACAGGAGAGTGAAAACGATAATTGCTTTAATCCCTCAATTTTTACAAATCACAGAGTACCCTCTCGACTCCCCCCAAAAAATCTCTTACCAGGTAAAGCATTAGCATTAACACATTTAAAAGATTCTCCCACTACATCCACCTTTTTCCCAAAAAATACCGAGAAAAAGTCCCCCATGTACATCGATAAATCTCCTTATTATAGTACATTAAAAAAGCGAATTCGTAATAGCAGCAACTTTTTATGTACACACAAGAAATTCTATCTCCACCAAAAAAATAACACTAAATTACATTTCAATTCTATCATTTTTTTTTTTCTCAATTCTACGTACACCCTATTTTAATCAATTATTTTTCTTAAAAATACATAAGCAATTTTTTTTCTGCAACCTAAATTACCTCAATTACGTACACGAAATTTCTTATAATTAATTGTAAAACTATCGAGTTGGAACGTATCTCAAAATTGCGTAAATTAGTTCCAAAATTTATTGGGCAAATTTTTGCTCAATTTATTTATTTGTAAAATAGGTATATACATTTTTTTTACTGGACAAAAAAAATTCAGAAATTTCCCCCAAAATTTCATAAACTTTTTTTTTATATTGGTTTTATTAGGTGATTTTTTTTTGCTTTTATTAAGGTAGTAGTTAATTAATTAATTATTTAATTAATTAATTAAGTAATTTTTATATGCAGGAAGATGGACTATGTGGACTATACTACACATGTACATGTTACATACAATTATTGAAACTGTCCAAAGGTCTTCACGTCATAATTTAAAAATTAGTTAATTAAATTAATTTTTTTTTTTTCTTTAATGTAGAGTAACTTCCCTGAGACTGATTATATCGATTTGCAAAATTAGGGGCGGATCTAGGGGCACAGTTAACTTAATTCGTAGGTGAGTTAATTACGGAATTTTTAGAGATTAGTTTAGACGCTGTATTTTAGTTTGGGCTTTTTTTATTCTGCAAAAATTTGGGCAATTTTGAGGATTTTGGAAATTGAAAAATTTTCAAAGGTTCTTGAACATTCTACAATTTTTTTGAAAATGGTAAAAATTTTCACAATTTTTGAAAATATTTGAAAATTTTTATAATTTCCAAAAATTTCAGAAATTTCCAAAAAGTCAAAAATTGAGAATTTTTGGTTTTCTAAAATTCTGCAAATTTTGCGGAAAAATTAATACATTTGAGCGACTTTCAAAATTCTCAGGAATTTCATTCACCTCGAAAATTTTCACAAATTTGAGAATTTTGACCAAATTTGAAAATTGAAAAATGATGAAAAGTTTGAAATTTAGAAATATATATGTTAATTGTTGATTTATGACTTTAATTGCCATAATTTTTTTCAACTAAATAAAATAATTATGCAAATTATAAATTTTCCGAATTTTAAAAATTTTCCAATTTTCCAAAAATTTTCCAAAATTTTCCAAAATTTTAAATTTCCCAAAATCTCGCAATTATCGTAATTTCCAACGAATTCTCTCAAAAAAAAATTAACACCCCTCCAACATTGCAAGACACCCCTAAAAAGTCGTATTCTATACTTTCATAATTCAATTTTCCCCAATTACCAAAAAGTGTTGAAGCACTCACCTAATCTAAATTATTGCACACAGGATTACTCAAATTACTCAACTAAACAATTTTGATCGATAACATCAGCATTCCTTACAATTTCATATCACACAAAATATCTCCCCCCCCCCCCCCTCCCTGAAATTACGATTTAAATTTGGACTCAAATCTAAAAAAAACCGTTTTTCACCTTGTCCCCGATATCTCGCGAGTCGCTGGAGCCCGGCCGCTGAATTTGGTCTCATTTCGAAGCCAGCAAAATTTCCAACTTTTAATATCCATACACCAACCCGTTTTGCCCCACCGTTCACTATCTACAAGCCTCAGTCTCTCAGAAAGCATGGTTAATGCTTTTCAATGAATTGAAATTTTCCCTCATCTTCAATTGTGGATATCTCCGAAACTAGCGGGGCAAAATGGGTTTGTCTGTATAGAACGAGATAGGAAATTTACTTGGTTGTCCAATGAAAAAACATTGGCCCCCTAGCTCCTTCCCTTACCCCTATTTCATTGAATTAGAAATTAGGGAAAAATTAAATTGCACTTGCCAATATTAAACATTTTCAACTGCATGAATCGATTAATCGGTAAATCGTTATGTACATCACTCATTAAACTCATAATTTTGTTATCTAAATTAACTAACTATAAAAGTAAACATAAATAATAATGGTGTGGTAACATTTGTTATTATATTATTTAAAAAAAATGAAAACAATTGGCTCACGTGATTTACGTCTCATGTTTCGAATAATTTTAAATTCAACATTTTTTTTTTATGAGAATAATTAGGTAGCTAAGAGGCACAGCGAACGAAAAAAGAGGGTTGGAAAAATTGGGCCAAATAGAAAATTAAAATTATTCTAATTTAGAATATTTTTCAAAATTTCCAATTGAATTTTTTTTTCGTAAATTCAAAATTTTGAAAAATTCAGAAAATCTGCAAGTAAAAATATAAAAGATTTCCAAGCTTCCTGAATTTTAAAATGATCAATTTGACGAATAGGAAATGTGATGTGAAATTTCCAAATGCCTCAATTTGTAAAAAAAATTAGAAGTTGAAAAAAACAAACATTTTTAAATCCATAAATATTTTTTTTCCATTGATGAAATTTTCCAAAATCTCCAAAATTCGCACAACAAAATTAAAAGTAAAATTAAGGTGAAAAAAACGAATATTCCAAATATGAAAAATTTTCTTATTCCCAAAAATTGTCGAAACTTCTCCAATTTTCCTCCAAGTATTTCCCGGAATTTAGAATCTCACCCTCAACTCAAATATCGCTTTCCAATTTTCGCTACGGCCCATAATACAATCTTTACCCCAACAGACCAATTCAACACTAAAAAAAAAAATTGTCAAATAAAATTTCTTTAAGCTCTGATCCAACACTAAACATTCAACAAATCAAAGAAAACGCCAAAAATCTCAATTTTTTTTTCGACTGCAAGTTACCAAAATTGGCCAAAGAAACTTTTTAATTTTTTTTTTAGAAGACGCACATACGTGCTATTGTCATAGCTGCAATTTCTCTACAGAAAGTGTGTCGTTGATAGGGGCAAGATGAATCATTCTGAGACATGAAAGATGGGCACGTGTCCCATAATTCCCACCGTCCCATAATGCCCCTTCCCTATCGAGGACACCCTCTCAACAGCAAAAACTTTTGCATAAAAAATGCCCGAAGTGTCGAAATTAAAGGACGAAAAAAAGTTGTCAATTCAAAAATTAAAATTGATCAACTTTGAAAGCATGTCCTTTTTTTTTTTTTTAATCGAAAGCATGTCCTTGATGGGGCAAAACGGGTCATTCTGGTAGGTAGGGGCAAAACGGGATACATCTGCAGATTGTCCCATAATGCCCCCCCGTCCCATAATCCCAAACATCTCCCCCAAAATCTTGAAATTCCATCCCCTGACATCAATTTTCGTTCAATAAAATATCATCTAGAGTTATTACACTTGGATAAGTATTTCACTAATGTCACAGGTCGCTGCTTACTCCCATCATCATCGTTTCCCAACAAATTTTGTTCATTGAAATTCACAATTTGATTTTTTTGGAAGACAAGGGGAGAAATTTTTACAATTTAAATTTGTGGTATTAAAAAAAAAAAAAAAAAAAAAAAAAAATCTAAAATTTTGAAAGATCCATCTCAAAATAACCCCCAAAATCGATCACGAAATATATTTACTGAACGCGGCGTTCTAACCTCCCCCTGTTCCCTAACTGTCGCAATTTCCCCTCAACGCTTCACCTGTTTCCTCAGCCTGTCCCCCTTCCCACCGCGCCCCCTCCCCCTGTGTCCCCCCCTCCCCCTACAGCTAACCTTAACCGAAGTAGATGGCGTTGACTGGAGGGCACTTGATTTCTTGCAATCACTATCATCCTTATCGCAATTATCAATATTCCGCCCCTCCAGTTCAGCCTCATGTCACCTCAGATTAATAACAATTTTTTCAATATTGAGAAGTGATCTGACCTTCTCATTGTACTTAATGAGGGTTACTTTAGATGCGCGCATGTTGATTCTCTCTCCCGCGCTCAGTATGTGGCAGCACCGTGTCGCATCGATAAATTGGCTGACTCTGAACTCGCGCATAACCTCACGATGCGCAATGAGAGGTGGACCGCGTGGTGCTTTGGGATTAATTTGGCGAAGTAGGGCGTCACGGCTTTTGACACCGGCAGCTGTCATGAGATCCTGAAGTAGGACCCATTTGTCGGGATCATTATGCAGGGTGAAGATTGCGGGTAGATTGGCATCGGACATTTCGAATTCAAGCTCTTCTGGTTCGGGCTCCGGCACAGCAGATGGCGCCTCTAGCAGGGGGTTGTAACCCGTCTCTTCAGCGTCTAAAAAGGAGGAATGCATATCGAGATAACTGATCAATCCCTCAATATGTGCGCAGCATGTATGTATGTATTGCGTTTTTATTAAGTCCTAGGGCAAAGAGCCCCCTACGAATTAACCAGGAAAAAATAGTATGTTACACCATAAGGGCAGAAGTTTGAAAACCCTGAACTGCGCGCCATGATGCCGAGGCGTCGCCTCGGCATCATGGCGCGCAGTTCAGGGCTTTCAAACTTCTGCCCGTGTGGTGTATACTATTTTTGTTTATAGCCGGTCGAAACTACGAAAATTGGTAATTTGCGTTATAGATATTGATGCCTGCCCCGACATTTGCAGTGCGAGCGAAGCGAGTGCTGCTGGTCGGGGGCAGGCATATCATAAAAAAGGAACGCAAAGAAAATTAACCTTCAAGATTTGCTATTATCAATCGTGCTTCTGCATCAAAAGCCCTCAGAAGCTCTTCCTCGCCCATCGACTCATCACTGGACGTCATTGCCTTTATTAATATTTTTTTCAATATTTCATTAATTACACTGAAGTAGTTTTGAGGTTACATTTCACATTATCGTAGATAGAGGTGATGACTAGGGACTCACAGCAGTCCCACGCACCGATGCCCGGAAAAAAAAAATTCGTCCCGCTGTTGTAGATGGCGTGCGTGTACTTTCATCGATGCACGAATTTTAGACTTTCTGCTTCGATATTGATGACGAATATACGTACTTTCGACGGAGGTATAAAGAAAAAAAATATTGCCGATGTGCGAAAGGTTCTGAGTTCAAATCCCGGTCGGCCAGAATTGTGAGATCTAACAATTTAAAGTCGTGATCAGATTCGCGAATACACGCCGAAAAGGTAATGGGCCGATGTAAAATACAAAAAAAAAACCAAGAATATTTACAATAAAGTCCATGTTCACAAATCTCTTATATGTTACCACGGTTCCCGGTTTAAATATCCAGTCAAAAACGCCAAAAAAAAAATATCCAATGCAAAAACATCCAAAACCAAAAATTCCAAAAATAAAATATCCAAATCAAAAATATCCGATAAATAAATTTCCAAATACCAAAAAATAAAAAAAATAAAAAAACACGGAAATGCAAACAGAAACAGCGGTAGTACAGATTTTAGGGTGGTGTCCCCCTCGAGCTCATTCCTCCTTGGAACCCCCACATTCAGGTGCACACATACACATATACACATATATATTATTGTATAGTATGGAATAGTGTTTGGAGTTTTTGGATATTTTGGAGTATGGGATATTTCTGCTATTGAAAATTTCCCTCATAGGATATTTTGACTTTTGGATATCCTGAAAGTGGATATTTTCAACCGGATATTTAAACCGGATACCGTTACTAAATTATATTTTCTTAGATTTCAAGTTCACTGTGAGTTTGTGAAGCAAAAGGAATGGTCTCCAAACGATTGAGATTAATCCAGAATTTCATGGTCGAAGCCATGGTAGTTGAATAATACCACCAGCTTGTGGGTTTTAGGTAGCTTTGGGCACTCACCAAATATTGAAGAGGGCCCACTGAAGCTCCACGGAGCACTTGAACGACCTTGAACATCGTCCAAGTGCTGGGAGATAATTGCATGTGCATCGGTGTCAGCTGCCAGCATCAGGGGTGTTTGGCCTGAGTAAGTTGCCAACATTGGATCAGCACCGTATGATAGGAGTAGTCGGACAATCTCAGTAGCACCATTCTCCGCGGCTTCGTGGAGCGGTCTGCAATCGACGAGGAATTGGAGGAGTTAGATAAATGGAGAAGTATTTTTGGAAATTGTGAGCAGTGGTTGGTGGTGAACTCACCTTATTCCGCCGTTGGCACTTTCACTGGGATTCGCTCCATATTCCAATAGAAGTTTAGCTATTTGCAGGTGGCCCCTAGAGCAAGCTTCGTGTAGCGGTGTGTAGCCGGCATTGTCCTTGGGACTTGGTGGACTATTTAATTTTTCGAGGCAGTAGGCAGCCACGTCCTTCAACAATCAGAGGATGAGTGAGTAAAATATTTCTGATTTTATCGAGCATTCTTAGAATTAAAAAAAATAGTAGGAATTTTTTGGGGGTTCCTAATAGTGTCATAAAGCTTCTAGAATAAAAAAAACTACATATTTTCGGAAAATGAAAAAAAAAAAAATTTAGATTTTTTTTTTTTTGTTAAATGACCAGTTTTGCAATTTTTCACTGCACCAGAAACCACAATCCAACTCTCGAAAATACGTTAATTACTGATGCGTAATATCCCGTAACATTGTTATTCCCTTGTACCTCTAAGTTTACAATTTTAATCATAATGTTGTCGACTTGAAAAGTTTTAATTAACTTACGGTGTATCCGAGTCTCGCTGCACGATGTAGAATTGTTTCACCCACCCCCTTCTTTATAACCCACGTTCTGATTTCCGCTTGAAGGTCTGCCACACACTCAGCATTGGCTCTTACGGGTGTTTGCTGAATAATAAAATTATGGCAACATTGAAATATGTTTAATCCATTACCATCTTCATCACAATTCCATCAGAATTTGTCAATATTTTCTTCAAATTTTTTTCGTGACTAAAAAAGTTGCGACTGTCGGTAAAACAGATCATTACTTTACCGACTGTCGGCATTTGTGCTTTTTTGATAAGTGTCCATTAATTGATGGTCTACTAATTGAATAACAACGAGTTTTTTTCTCTAAATTTGTGGGCATACACATGAAAAGGGACCATTTGGGTCATTTCCGAGATATTCACCTTTTTCTCTTCCCAACTTTCCTTTAACCCAATGTTAAATTAGTTACTTGATCTGACCTAATGACGTCAGTTTACGTCGTACCATAGTCATCCTCGATTCAAAAGGTGGGGAATCATATTGAGATTACTGTAGCACACAAAACTCAAAACCGACAAAGTGGTCCCTTTTCACTTCAACACCAGATTTGGTGCAAACGCGAAACAATTTTTTTTCTGTAATTGCTGGCAGGTTTCTACATTTTCGTCGAACGTTGGCCCTCATTCTAAAATGTTGTAGCTATCTATGAAATTCTGGGAATTTTGAAAATTTCTCATTACCGTAGAAATAGGCCCATATTTGAGGGAGGAATGGAAAGCGATGACTAAGGGAGATTTTTCAGTTTAATAAAATTTCATCTCCGATGATAAACCAAAATTCGAAAAAGAATACTCACTCGTTTTCTTTCCTTGATAGTGGCTTCGTCCTTCTTTATCGGCTTCTTCTTCTTCCTGATGTAATCAAAGCCAGACCGGAATTTTCTCCTGCCGGTTCTCAGCTTGAGCTTCTTCTTACCCTGCACTTCGCCATCATTATTCCCTTCATTGGTTTCCTCAGGCTCACCATCCTCAGCATCCTGCTCCACCTCCGTCTTGATACCCTTGATCTTCTTATCCGCCAAAGATTTAATCAGATTCCGCCTCTGGACCGTCAGCAAATGTCGCTTGGAATTGAGAACAGCTTTGTGACTCCGCCTGATTCCAACATCCCTTAACCTCGATACAACTTTCTGCTTAAGTGTCTTGCTCCTGCCTAATATACTCTCCTTAGTTTCAGTCTGCGAGTCATCATCCTGGGAAGTGTCACCAGCATGATTCTGCATCGGAGGCGCCGATGCTGGTCGATCTTCACCAAAGACCTCCCTGATTGTCGCTTGCTTCTTCAGCACTCGCGTTTCAGTTCTGGTTCTCGTTTTGAGAACAAACGTGGAGAACTCGTTGGGCAGTGCGTGATTGTTCTTGAAGGTGTCCCTGAAATTGTTGACGGTCTCCTTGCGGAAGTAGCCGAGTAGGTAGGAATCGGTAAAGTTGATGGGCTTGGTGGACTTCTTAGCTGGAGATTTGCCAGGAGTTTTCTGTGCTTCTTGCCCGATCGGAGGCAGATTAGGAGTAGGAAGTAACTCGGGCTCATTGCTGCCTTTCGGCAAAATTTTGCTCCCTGCCTTCTGATCCTTCTCCTTCGGCTTCTTCTTCAGATCCTTCTTACCACTGCCAACCTTTCGAGCAAGAAGATCTATTATTGAACTGGATTCTGTCGTTTGACGAGTTGTTTTGCTGGGGCAGGATAAGGTTGTGGAGGATGTTGCTTCTTCGTCATCTATTTTGAGTCCAGCAGTGAAGCTGTAAGTGGATTCATCATCGCTGTCATTGCCACGTTTTTGGAGGCAGAGATCCGAGCTATCCATCGACACGGATAGAGCAGGAGAGCCAGGGTCCAGATCGGGAAGGGACGTTGATAGACGATGGAATCTTGAAGGCTTCGATACGTTGATCAGACGAGGAGGCATTCGTAAAGACTTCTTGTAAACATAAACCTCCTCTTCCCATCCAGGCCGGAAGTCACTTCCATCACCGAACAGCGGCTTTGGCTTTGGCTTTTGGACAGAGTTTGATTTCGCTGACGACTTGGTGTCCTTGTCCTTCTTCTGCGGCAGCATCTCCCGAGATCGCAGCTTCATTCCCTCAGCTTCGCTGACTCCTGATCGCTTACGATTCCGTAATCGGTGAGCTACAGACGTTTCACCGGAGTCCTCACTTCCATCGCTTTCTTCTCCGCTTGATGACGAACTGTCGCTGGAAGAAGCGAGCTTGATCCTACTACCTCGTCTCATTGATCGCTTACTCGGTATTATGTCATCATCATCACTGTCCTCCTCCTCCTCCTTCTTCTTCTTCGACGCACGCTTAATCAGGGGAAGCTCATCGGAGTCATTGCCAGAGTTGCAGTCCTCCTCAGCATCATCCACCTCCTCAACTTGTTCTTTCTTAATTGATACTTCAGGCTTCAATGAACTTTCAGACTCAGTTTTTGTTGATTCAGTCTCTTTAGCATCTCTGTCAGGATTCGTACTTACTGACTCATCGTCGTTAATCTCTTTCTTAATGTCCTCGGTTTTGATCTCACTATTAAAGGAATTTCCCTCTTTACCATCGTCGTCATGCTCAGTTTTCTTCCTCCTGCCACGCTTCTTACCATTCTCCCCGGTTCGCAATTGCTCCATGAATTTATCACAAGTCGCAGTCCAGAATGGATCCACTTCCGCTATTTTGTCATTCTCCTTCAGTTCAATTTTGACTAAATCGGATGAACCTATTCCTAAGCACACATCGTTTAGAGGTACTGGGGGCTGAACCTTGGACAGTTGCTTGCGATCACGTCGCATTTCTTCTAGAGTCTGTCTTTCAAGTACTGGCATCTCAGTCTCGGAATCACTCTCGCGGAAGTCAAAGACCGAAGTTTCGGATGAACTACGGAAACCACTGTTCCTGCCGGACACAACTGATGCTGCGGGTGTGATGGCAGCTGGTGTTGGCACAGTTGCAGCAACTGGAAGATTGTCCTCGTCAGATCTTGAGAACAGTCTTCTACGTGGTGGCATGCAAGCGGTCTTCTCGCGCGTCAGTTTGGGCGGACTACCTGCGGAAGAGGCGACGGATTGTGGTGTTGACGTTGAAGCAGCACGTTCTAAATCATGAGCATCTTGAGAAGGTACCATCGGCTTCATCGGCTGACCCATGCCCACTTGCTTCAACTCTGCTTTCGTACGGATTTTGGCAGCAAGCATTGCAGCTAAACTATCATTTTCACGGTGAATTTGGTTATCATCGCGCGGGCCAAGAAGCGCTTCCTTACCGGCGGGTAACGTTGCTGATGAATTAACCCTCGAACCGTATAAGCTTCTCGGATTTTCCTGGGTGATAGAGTCAACTGCCCGCGGCACATGGAACTTGTAGTGCGGTGGTGTATTGCTATTTCTCTCGAGCAAGCTTGCCGCTGTGAATGGTGATAGATTATGGCGACCAATGTTCTTTGGTTCGATTGGTGCAACGACCTTGTTCTGGCAGCTTTGCTGACTGTGGTTCACCAGGATTGGCTGCTGGCTGTTCATCTGCTCCTCTCGCTGTTGCTTATTTTCCAGACTATTTCGCAGCAAACTTAAGACACGCTTATCAGCTCCAGTGTTACTTGGAATGTCAATCGATTGAGTATATGGAGATCGTTGAGCTTGGCGATAGCCTGGGTAGGCAGAATTGACAGCAGACTGACCAGCAGAGCTGGTTTTCGGTTGGAGAGTGTAGGGTACCGTGGGTACCTTGGATTCGTATGTTCGTCTATCACAGAATGCCGATGGGTAGCGATTGGAATCAGTCCTCGGGGGATACGAAGGTGTCACTATGGTTCCATTGGATATCGACGTAGGCTGGGTATTCTCCTGCTTCTTCTGCTGCTGCTCCCGTAGGATTTGCGCTGCTGTTAGCCTTTGCCGAATCTCCTTGTCAATCACCATTTTCCAATGATCGATTCGAGGATGCTTACTAGGACCGCTACCGCTTGCCATGTAGAGGGACTCTCCTGGTCTCTTCGTGGGGTACTTCCTACTTTCAGCATAGTACTTAGAGTCGGATGGGTAATCATTTGGCACTTGAGGCCTAGTGGGGTCCACGGGATACCTCGGTCTTGCCTCGGTACCAGCGTAGGATAATCCTGCCTTGACGTCATACAATGGTGTCGAAGGCGAGGAGTTCTTCTTGAACGTTGACATATGCGGTAGTGGAACGTTCGTCACCACATTTGGATGCTGAGGTGGTACGAACAGCTGACCCGATGAACTCCTTCGCAAGTTGTTATCCACTTGATGGTTAGCTTGACTTGGATGATGGTGTCTCAGGGGTGTGTTGTTGAAGTCAGGAAGAAAGTCAACTTTTGGAGCACACACTGGCATTTGTGGGGTGGAAGGCCGCAATGTTGGAAGCGAACTTTGCCCATTAGCGCTTCGCTCGTAATTTGCATAACCCGGTTGGGTTGGGGGTAGCATTGTTCGTCGTGAGTTGACGACACTGGAGCTACTAACTTGTTTATCACCCGAGATCTCGAGATCATCGCGAGCAGTTGAATCCGCAGATGTTTTTACTGTTTTTACGGAGAGGTCGAGAGGGGACTCGCGCTTCCTTATGGGCAGACCGTTCGCCTGGGGTTGTGGAGAACCGCGCAAGGTTGGTTGACTTGAGTTTGCGTAGGGATATTCTTTGTAATTGTAGGTATCGATCTGCTGGGAGTAGGAGACCGGTCGATTTGAATCAGAAGACGGACGCGAGTGGACCGTAACGGCGTGCTGCTGATTCGGTCGCGTGTCATTTACCATTGACGTCACTGTCGTTGTGGAAGAGCTGCCCTGATGACTTGGTGCTACTGTAGCATATGCCCGGTAGTTTTGTTGTCCTTGGTAGGCGTAACTTGCACTAGCACTTGTTGCCACTGGTAGACGGTCGTTGACGGCTGGTGTTATTGCACTGAATTCAGCTGCTCGAATCGAAGGTACTGTTATCGAATTCACAGGAGCCCTTTGTCGCGGTAGTGCCTGAGCCTTGCCCATGGCATCTCGCGAGTTTCGATTGGAATGGTAGGAGGATACAGCAGTGATTGGCAGATTGTGCGTGTTAGCATTACGCGAAGAACTCACTGGCATTCTATAGCCAGTGTAAGAGTTCGGCTGGCTTGCGGCAGTACTTGCTTTTGGTTCAGTCCCGTTGTATGGCAGTTTACTTGTGGGGGTCAGGTAGCTGCCATTTATATCGCTGGCTGGACTCGCTCCAGCAGAAATACCTGGCGATGGTGTGGGCTGTCCAGACACCGGAAGCTGATATCCTCGTGATGTTTGTGGATAACCAGGATTGGACTTCTGGTAGGAATGATACGAAGACGGATAACCACTTGGATACACCGGCCGATGCTGCTGAGAAGTCATTCCATAAGTGTTCGATGGAGGACGTGGCAAGGGAGGTGGTGGATATGTGGGTGACTGTGGCTGAAAATTTGTCGTATTGTGAGGAGAGACTGCATGGCCAGTGTGCACCGCTATATGCGGCGATTGCCTCTGCGGTGATGTTGCATGGCGGCCCGTAGATTCATGCGAACCTATACTGTAGCTTGGTGATGGTGGTGGTAACATTTGCTGATTGTGATTAGCAGCTGTGTATGGTATTGTTCCGCGGTTGGTGTAAGGAGCCTGGTGAGTTGGAGTTAATCGACTAGTATGCTGATTCTGGACTGATGTGGATAATGAGGAGGCTGGCACCACTGATGGTACTGGCAGATGGGGGGAGGGAATGTGGCCGGGATGACTATGGGGGGAAGGAATGTGACTGGTTTGGGCGTGCCGCGGACTGCAGGGATTAGAATTGGAAGATGTTGATGATGAGGAATGCATTTGATCCGATGAACGGCTAGTCCCAGAACGATAGCTTGTTGAGGGATACATGGTACTTGCTGAAGGTGTTGAAGGTACTGAGTAGACTGATGATTCCTGGTGAGGCCGCGGACTCGGATTATCAGTTGGGGTTGTTCTTGAAGGCTGGCTCGATGGAGTTGCATTTGCCTGCGGTGTCGGTGCTTGGTAGATGGAGTTCTGGGAGAATGGTGCTGGTGCACTTTTCGTTATGTCCGGATGGTGATAACGAGGGTAATACTGGGTTCGCTGAGCTACTGGAGCACTTGGGGGACGCTCGTTAGATTGATAAGTCGGATGAGAATTTGGAATTTCTGTTGAACGGTATGATGGCCTGGCAACACTCGACAATTGCTGGTAGACTGGTGGGGGTGAGTGAGATTTTGGGGAGTCATGGTGCAATTGCACTGTCGTTGGACGCTGCGTTGACTGGGATCTACTTGGTGGCTGCATTTCCGTCAGGCTTGCTGATGGACTTGCTGTACGCTCACCAATCTCATCCGGCCTTGTGTCTGGCACATCGACCCGCGTTGGCTGAGGGGGATACGGCTCAATGCTACGTAATTCACCGCTTGTATTCCAGTAGGAATCCGTAATTTGGGAATTATCACGCTGATTATCAAGTTTATTTGAATCATTGTATTGGGGCACAGGGCGGTTGTCACTTGATGATTGATTGTGGGTGATGTGGGGCACTGGTGACTGCTCATCGTATATACGAGTTGATGGTGTTGATGCACTTGGTGCAGGCAGCCCCTGGAAATACTGGCGAGCCCCCTCCAACACGTTCGTAAAACTCACATCCATGTCACGCTGACGGCGATCTGAAAGCAGAAGCATGTATTGTAGATGAATTTGACTGAAATTGGGTGGTATCCTTGTGCTAATGCCTAACGTAAGCAAGTATCATTTCATCTGCACCAGTGTTGATGGCGCACACAGAAATTATGATCTTCGGAACATATGAATGCTGCTCGGAAACACATTAAAGCAGCCAGAACTACATTTATACATCTAAGTGCTCTATTAAACTGTCTAATATCTATCAGATGACGAGGGGGAGGGGGGGGGGGGGGGTTAATGGAGCGAATGCTTCTGCTACAAGTCGAATAAATAAAATCTCAGGCATTGTTGTCCCAGTGGTAATAAATTCATGACGAGATAACGGAAAGAATGAGAGCGAGTGTGACGGAATCGATCGGGAAGGAGGGGGGTGGGGGAGGCGGGAGAGATTCGGGAGGGTTTGAGGAATACAACTACTACCGACGAAAGACGGGTTGTTTCTCACGAGCAAGCGCGCAAACGGTGCCACGGCCGAGTCGACCAACATTAATCTTCATCCTCTTGTATTTGTCTTGTCGCATTCACGCAAGCTCTCCCAACCCCCCCCCCCCTCCGCCCACCCCCCCTTGAACATTTCTCCGCCTCAGTCGGAAACGATCGTGCCAACATATTTCTCACTCTCTCGGATGCGGGATTATGGGGGGACTTTGGACCCGGGAAATCTCACATTATTAATCTCGTTGCTGCATCATACTGAAGATTGTATTACGGGGTTTGGTGGAAAAGTGGCGTATGTCCATGGGGGGGCGATGGTGGGAGGAGGGGAGGAGGTGTTCAAGCAGTTGTTAGCTCCAATATTTTTAGCAGGTTGATGGGAGCTAATGGGAGAATGCAGTTAGGTAGGGGACCAGCATCGGTATGACCCTCCTTAATAATTTCCTGTATTAATAATTTCCATAATTGAGGGAAAATTGAGCGGTACCTTGCTAATTCATTTCTGGAATTAATGGAAATTACATGAACAGGTGGAGAAAGGTGTGCAGAGATTCAGGTTTACGAGTCAAAAGAATTATGAGAGTGGGTGGTGGGTTTGACCCTCCTTGGGCCAAAATTATAACTTCCCGATGACTGCGTGTGTGTGTGTACTTTCTTTCCAATCTCTCATTTTTCTCACCATAGAGCTCTCCAAATGATTTCAATTGTTTATAACGCTCTAACGCCGAAACGGTTGAAGATACGAAAAAAGTCAGAGGACACAAAATATGTATTTTTTTATAAGTAACAACATTTATTTGACACATTTTTGCGTAACTGTAATATTTCGTGAGATACAGCGTTATGAACAATTGAAATTGTTAATGACAATAGAAGCCAGGAGACATATATGGACCAAAAACTAATCAGCTCTGAGTTACGGCAAGACGCTTCGATTGCGTCATACAGGATCTCGATCGGATAATTTGTTCACGAGAAATCGTTCCGGGAAATTTTTGGTTACATACTTACATCGGCACACACACACACACACACACACACACACACAGACATTTTGTTTTAAATAGTCTAGAAAGGTCAGAAATACCATGAAACGTGGAGATCTGATGGAAAATCGGTTTTTCATTTTCGGGAGCGAAACGATAACTTTTGGTGAAGAAGAGCTACACTCACCAAATAATATTTTTGCAGCTCATTTCATTTCAGTTATGAAATAGAGAAAGCCTCCAGTGTTGTTCCTTATGTTTTTTGGGTGACTGAGTCGACTGAATGTCAGGATGTGTTTTGGAATAGCAGAGTAAAAAAATAGAAGGTAAGCCATCTCGTCTCGTTAAACCGCAGTGGCTTTTGTGACAACAGCATGTCCCCGGGTTGCACGCGTGACGCTCGCGCTTTCACCTTGTTAAACCTCTGTGCCACTTTTTTTTTTTTTTTTTTTTTTTTATTTTAGTGCACGGTTTTTTTTAGGTTTGCCTTATGTTTTAATGGATACACGAGTGCTGCGATGACTTGTGAGTTAGGGAGACAATGGGCGCAGGTGAAACGGATAAGCGCGGGTAATTACTTGGGAATTGAAGGAAAATTGAGGAGGGAAGCGCGAATTGGGGGTGGGAAAAATTTAGGGGGAATTGCGGGGATTAGGAGAAGCAAAGAAGGTTCCAATTTTTTTTTTCAATTTTTTTTGTCTTATCTCTAATATTACAGAATCGTACATTTGTGGAGATCGGTATGAAATGTTTCACGTCCAATATTTCCCAGCGATCGAACGATTCTTCCTCGGAACTCTGACACTTTATTTTCCCACGAACAATAACCGTGAAAAAGTGGAAATAATACGAGGAGAAAGGGCATGGAAGTTATGTAGACGGGCCGATTTATCTTACGATTTCTTGCCGAGTAACGGACCGATCAATTGAATTTTTTTTTCATTTTTTTTCTAATTTTCGGCATTTCGAAATCGATTTCCCATCAGATCTCCACGTTTTATGGTATTTCTGACCTTCCTAGACTATTTAAAACAAAATGTCTGTATGTGTGTGTGTGTGTGTGTGTCGATGTACGTATGTAACCAAAAATTTCCCGGAACGATTTCTCGTGAACAAATTACCCGATCAAAGTCCTGTATGACGCAATCGAAGCGTCTTGCCGTAACTCAGAGCTGATTAGTTTTTGGTCCATATATGTCTCCTGGTTTCTATTGTTATTAACACTTTCAATTGTTTATAACGCTGTATCTCACGAAATATTATAGATACGCAAAAATGTGTCGAATAAATGTTGTTCCTTATAAAAAAATACATATTTTGTGTCCTCTGACTTTTTTCGTATCTTTAACCGTTTCGGCGTTAGAGCGTTATAAACAATTGAAATCATTTGGAGAGCTCTATGGTGAGAAAAATGAGAGATTGGAAAGAAAGTACACACACACGCAGACATCGGGAAGTTATAATTTTGGCCCGCGGAGGGTCGAACCCACAGCTCATTTATTAGAATTTTTTTTTGTAATTGAAAAATATATTGAGGCATTCGAAATTGATGATAACTGACAATAAAGTAAAGGAGAGTGTTGCATCAAAATAATGCAGACACGTCGATTTATCTTACGTTTCATTGCTGACTATCGGCCCTGTCAATCGCATTGCGGTTCATTGAGACGTAGTTTCGGTTTGCCCAGGCTGTTATGTACATGAGTGTGCGTGGCCACTCGATACACTATGGGATCGTGATGGGAGGCTATAGAGGTGGGCGGGGGGGGGGGGGGGGGGGGGGGGGGGGGGAGGGACAGGGGGTGGTAAGTAAGAGAGAAAAACGGGAATCTATCGATTATTATTGCCCTCAGTAAATTTTTCTTCCAATCCAGAATTGGTAGAGTAGAGAAGGGCTTAAGCTAGCGGAAGTAGAGTGTAGAGCCGCTGGGAAATTTAGCGGATTGAAATTTTTGAAACTTTACATTTTTTTTTTGCGGTAATCGCATCCCATTTAGTTGACAAAATTTTCCTGACTATTTACCACTGATATGCATGGGGGAATATCGAATACAGGCCACCTATACGAGCGAGTCAATAATATTGGAGTACAAAATGAGTGGAGTTGAGGCATCGTACACCACAATATGTTACCATTCCCCATCCATCTCTTTTTCGCAACTCACTGCGACGATCAATGTCCCCCCCCCCCCCCCCCCAAAGCCAGCCCACCCTCTCCCGGTCCCTAACACAAACGCAAAAAAATAGATTGGAAGATTGATATCCGAGTTCACTGATGCTTGATTCCTTCCTTTAATTCTATAAAGTGATTCCCCAGAAAACGTGATTTATAATTTTTGGGAATTTCCGAAATTTTGAATACTGAAAATTTTGGGAATTTGGAAAAAATTAAAAAATTTTGAGTCTGTGAAATTGGGAAATTTTTACAAATATGTAACTTTTGACATTTTTTTCCCAAAATTTTCGAACTTGAAATATTTAAAATTTTCATTTCATTCATGAAATTTCCATTTCCACAATTGCGATTTAGTGTGACTGCATCTGCGTAGTGTGAAAGAAAAACGTGTTTGTAGATGATAGAATATTTCTAATTTGATCTATAAATCTATAAATATGTCGGAATATATCGATAAATTTAGAATTATATCGATGTATTGAATTACGGCGATATATCGAATCATATCGATATATCGAATCATATCGACATATCGAATTGAATCGATATGTATCGCTATATCGAATCGGTATGCATCGATATATCGAATATAGATATATCGATATATCGAATGTACGTATCGAATCGAATATATATGTATCGATATATCTAATCGAATATACATGTATCGATATATCTAATCGGATATACAAGTATCGATATATCGAATTGAATATATATGTATCGATATAGTAAATGAAAATCGATATCTCGAACCAAATCGATATATCGATTCGAGTTATTCGAAATGTTGAAAATTCTTGGAGTGTCTGAAATTTTTGACTGCAAGAAGGGGATCCACCCACACACGTGTAGATATGCTTGAGTAGTGGAGAGTGGGTGGGTGGGTGGGGGAAATCGTGTGTGTTGCAAAGTCACGACGCTTTCATCGGGAATAATTAGATCCAAGGCCGACACGGGACATTGCCTCACCTCACAAAACGCCACGCGATATTACCAATGCGCCTTCTGGCATTTCTCAATCAACTTTATGCACAATTTCAGACTCCATTGGCTTTCAAATTCAATTTTTACTATTTTTTCAAGGACTCAAGGTCGTGGGAATAGAAAATTGCCTAATCACATTCTATGCCATTGAAGTAGTTCAATCAGTTGGGGAATTGGAAACTATCATTCACATTCTGAGAATTTCGATTTATTGAAAATTTTTATGAAATGAAGATTTTTAAAAATTGAAAATTTTTAAAAATTGAAAACTTTGAAAAATTGAAAATTTTGAAAAAGTTGAAAAATTGAAAAATTTGAAAAATTGGAAATTTTTAAAAAGTGAAAATTTAAAAAAATTAAAATTTTTTGAAAATTGAAGATTTAACAAAATTGAAAATTTTTAAAAATTGAAAATTTGAAAATTTTTGAAAATTGAAAATTTTGAAAAATTGAAAATTTGAAAATTTTTGAAAATTGAAAATTTTGAAAAATTGAAAATTTGAAAATTTTTGAAAATTAAAAATTTGAAAATTTTTTAAAATTTTTTAAAATTTTTGAAAATTTTTTAAAATTTTTGAAAATTTTTGAAAATTGAAAATTTTGAAAAATTGATAATGTTGTGAAGATCCAAATTTTGACGAATTCAAAATTTTGAAAAATTGAAAAATTTGGAAACTCTTGAACATTTTACAAATATGGAAGTTCCATAAATTTCAAAAATACCAGAATTTTCAAAACTTCAGAAACACCAAAAATTGGTAGAAATTCATCACATAAAAACGGAAAGAAATCAATAGAGCGGCCGATTGGGATTCGATGGTGCAAGGAAGAAAAGAAGAGAAGATAAGAGGAGAGAAGGAGAAGGAATAGTGAGAGGGGGACTAAAATGAAAAAAGGGGGGAGTGACTGGTGAGAGGTCGACGACTCTCTTTATCGAACGCTCCATCTTCCCCTCTCTCTCTAGTTCTCGTCATTTTTTCAATTTTCTGTCCAAATCTGTTCAACAATGAAGTTCAGATTTTTTGAATTTTCTATTTTCCAAATTTTCAAATTTTGCAAAATTTCCAAAATTTCCAAAAATTTTCAAATTGTTTAATTTTTTCAAATCGTTCAAATTCTTCAAATCTAAAAAAAATTGATATCCAAATGTTTTCACAATTTTCAAAATCTTCGAATTCTTATAATTTTTGTCTTATCTCATAATCTTGCTTTCCCTTCTCCGCCATTATCTTCGGAGTCTGCAGTACGGTTTTATTGGACGTTCATTCCAGGGAACTCGGTCGTACGTGAGAAGCAAGGAAAAAGAGACAAGAACGAATGCGGTTATGACGTCGTACTGCCACTAGCGAGGATCATCGGTAGATTTCATCCGGTTGGCCTTGTCCTCATTTATTTATTGAGCATTCGAATCAGTGGATTCTTCAATACGGTCCATTATCAAAATGGAGGAATACAAAATACTTCTTCAAAAATTAATTCAAATTGTCAAGATCACAATTTTTTTTAAAAGTAAAAATCAGACGTCAAAAAAATTGGCATTATCAAAAATTGTTGTGAAAAAAAAATGTTCAAAACATTAGCTCATGGTTTTTCATTCGTGCGATAACTTGGCTAACTTTTTTATCGCCCGGATTCCCGACATTTTCGGCTCTAAATATTTCAGAGGGGAGTTTGTACTCGCTGGGAAAGTTACTAACGATGGGTTTTGTACGGTCACGAGGCAGGGATTAAAGGGAATACCCCAGAGACCGTTCATCATATCCTGGGCTAGCGGATTTTACCACTGACCAAAACACACCTTCGCTTCTTTAAATAAGAAAAAAAGAATCTATTGATTTTGCCCTCTGTACTAGAAATGGAGAATCGCTTGTTGTTCATTTCCATTTCAACAATTGCGACTTAGTGTGATAAAAAACATGTCTGTTGATAATAGAACATTTTTAATTTGAAAAATCATTGGGATGTCGAAATATATTGATGTATCGAATCACGGCGATATAGAATTATATCGATATATCGAATTAAATCGATATAACGAATCGATATGTATCGATATATCGAATCGATATTTATCGATATATCGAATCGATATTTATCGATATATCGAATTGATATGTATCGATATATCGAATCGATATGTATCGATATATCGAATCGACATTTATCGATATATCGAATCGATATGTATCGATAAATCGAATTGAATATATACGTATCGAAGCAAATCGATATATCGATAAGTATCGATACCAGTTTGTTGTATAGATTACAGTATTTTGCACTAAAACTCGGAGGGACAATTGCTGTTCTCAGGAAGAATTTCGACAACTGAAAAAGTCGAGAATTGATAAAAAATTTAATCGAGTCAGCAATTAGGTGATTAAACACTTGAGTCAATGGCCTCAATTGCCTAATGATCCCACACTCAACGACACAAATCTCCATTGTTCTGCTTTCCCTTCGTTTTTTAATTCAAATCAATAGTGTTTTTTTTTCACCGTACATTTTAATGCACCTTTTTCTCCGATTCTTTTTCCGGGGCTCGTTCGAATGCGCACAGTCGACCTCGGAAATCCGGATAATCGCTTCTATCCGATCGAAATGCCATTAATCCAGTGACGTCGGAAAGTGGAGAGAACGAGAGAGTGAGAGGCTCTCGGGAAATTTTTGCTCTTGGCCCATGTTTATCGCTACATGAATATTCCAGAATTTTTTCACTGCAATCATTTCGACTTTTTCCCTAATTTAAGGTACCGAAAGCTCCAAAATTTCCATCTGATTCCTAAAATTTTTCGATTTTTTTTCGAAGGCGGCCACCTGCTTTTATTCCTATATTCTCGTTCAATGTCGATTGCGGGATCGATAATCGAAATTTTTTCTTCGACTTTCGAGTTTTCGAGTTCGATAATCGACTTATTTCCCTGGTCGAGGCTCTTAATTATACTTGTTCATTTTCGACTTCGATTTCGATTGCGTGATCGATAATCGAAATTTTTTCTTCGACTTTCGAGTTTTCGAGTTCGATAATCGATTTATTTTCTTGATCGAAACACTCAATTATTTATCTAAATCGAGATTTTTTTCTTCGGCCTTCGAGTTTTCCATTTCGATAATCGATTTATTTTCCTGGTTGAAGGTCTCAATTATTCATATAGATATAGATATAGAGCGTATATGGTGATCATCTTGCATTTAAGTTTCCATCATTACCACAATTTTCCCACTTCTCTTCGCTCTTTATTGTAGGCAACCAATTAGTGGATATGATGCCTGACTGGCATTAGAGCATTAACAAATAGAACATACGGTGAATCATGAGTCCAATCTAGGGGGCATTATACACAGACGATAGGTGACCGAAGGTTTATCGAAGCGGGTGTCCCATTGTTGTTAACGTACACACCATACTACCAACCGGTTTCAAACACACATTACGTGTATGGGAACCTCCCGCCGTCCCACCCCCACCCCCAGCGCCCCCCCCCCCTTTCGGGCGACGAACATGGTGAAGTACCGAATGCTCGAATAAGGCCACGATACACCATATTATCTCGCTCAGCTCTACAGCGGTTCGGGTATCGTTTGTCGACCTATCGACCCCATATAAAACCGCTCCGCATATCGTCAAGCGCTAATTTAAGCCGGTATTTTCGTGTTTACTTGAAAATGACAATTGTACGGACAGTGGATTGTACATTTTTAACTTGCCGATTTTTCGGAAAGTTATTGCAATGACCCCTAAATCGATTTTGTTTATTTCGATTCGTAACTAGGGTTTTAAGTATACCTAAATGCTTCCCGTCGAATTCCGAACAAATGTATGTGTGTGTGTGTGTATGTTTGTATGTGTGAAATCGGAATTTTCCGTTAACGATTTCTCACGAACGGGTCGAACGATCTGGGTCATCGAGGTCTTATTCGGAGTGTCTTCATGGAACTCAGATCGGATTAGGTTTTGGTTTAAATTGACCGAGCAGTTTTTTTGTTATTAACAATTGAATTGTTCACAACGCTCTATTTAAAAAACGGTAAGAGATACGGCAAAAAGTATTAAGCAGAATTTGATCTGTAAGTGAAAATGCATATTTAATTTCTTATCACTTTTTTCCATATTTGTCATCATTAAGGAGGTATGACGGGTTTAACCCTCGAGCGTTCGCACCCCTATTGGCGTCTCACTCCCACTCCAGTAACGCGCATAATTCTCGTCCTCACGCTGACTATGCGGCTAGTCAAATATTCATAATTATCTGCTTGATAAATGGGATTGAAACATTTAATTGACGTATCGGAAAATCTAGGAATGGCAAACAGAAATTACAAATCGGGAAGTTTTGTTTGTGTTCCCAACGGGGACACACACACTTTTATCCCAGTAGTAAAGTTACGAATTGAATGGCGCGAGAGAAGAGGATCCGTTTGAGCTTTCTCGTCTCGTCTCGTAAATTGGATATCACCCTCTTGTCTCGAATTGACCTTAAAAGGGATGTTTAACAACCATCACAATTGATAATTGAATTTTTGAACCATGCCACAAATATCTGGTAAAAAGGACTTTGTATCCAAGTAAAACAAACAGACACCTCTCGTAAGCACTATCAGAAGTGTCTGATCTACTGCAATCTCAAAGAACTCCACGAGAACTCTTCCAAAGCGAAGTATCCCGATGGGAAAATAGGTTTTTCAACATTTGCTAAGCTTCGTCTCAACATTGTATTTTCGCACAGAGTCTGAGGTGTTTGTGACGGCATTGGAGGAAATTTAAAGCGTAATGCTGGGCTAGTCTTGAAGCTCAAACGCCAACTGCGTTGATTTTACCTCCCCAGGCGCTTTTTGAATTTCCAGGTATTTCTGTAGCGAAGTGGTGAAATGGGATACGTAAATGTTTTTTCTTCAAGTTGAGTGTTTGATAAACGTAATATTAACTGTATTTTGTTGGTCTCCGTACCGCTCGTTTGTACTCCCCACGGCAGCCTTCGGAATCTCCTCGGTAGGGCATAGTGGACACCCATCCGGCTGGGTCTTTCGCCATTTAGGCGATCGTATTTCTGAACACAGGGTAAACCTCCAGAAACCCCTGTGATGGGATGGAGGGCGCTTAAGATGGCACCCACCCACCCCCTCCCCCCACCCACCCACCCTGCGTCGGGTTAGGTTCTCGCCCGGCGGAACATTCCTGCTATCTGTCGGCATTATCTGTACTCCAATTTCTCCAGATTTTGAGATATTCATAAAAATCCGGAGCTACCAGTAGATGGACTTATCTCCCTTTACCGCTGCAAAATGTTTTTTCTGAAGATCGAACGGTGTGCAGATTCATTCATATCGCGCTACACATCAAACAGGTAGTTCTATCTCTTTTAAAATTTTCACTTTTTACGGGGTGGGATCTCTGCTTGAGTTTCGCAAACTGAAACGGATCAAAGCCCTCAAAACTCAGAGACGTGGGCGGGAGTGGCTGCGGATGGGAACGGTTAACCCGGGGCTTGATAGCCAAGCACAAGTTTCACTCTGGGAAACTACCGGCGGGTAATTCGGATCGACACCCTGTTGACTGTGGAGCAACGGATATGGAGCGAAAACAATTATTAATAGCAAACAATCAATGAAATAAAATTTGTTGGGATTTTCCCAATTTTTTGAACTCTTTTTTGGATATTTCGTTTTTTTGTAAATTTTGATTTTTTTGAAATTTTGATTTTTTTGAAATTTTGAGTTTCCGGAAATTTTGATTTCTTTCAAAAATTTGATTTTTTGGAAATTTTGATTTTTTGAAAATTTTAGAAATCTTAGAATTTTTTTTGAATTTTTTTGTATAAAAAACTCATTAAAAAAAAATTGAAAAAGGGTGTGAAAAATTGTCAATCTTCACCGCCCCCCCTCCCCCCACGTGCTCACCTTATTTATACATTTTTTACTGTGAGCGGTTGTTGGACTGTCGCGTGAAACTGTATAATTAGATCGGGGACCAGAAAGCATCGGCCGTGTCATGCATATTCCATGAGATCCAACGATGGAAATAGCGGAACCACTGCGCGCTAGTCTCGACTGTAACATGCTAGGAGCCAATGGTGGCTGTGCGATGATACATATTGCTTCTTGACTTGCATTCAAATGTCTCAAGTCACTTCAAATTTCGCGGATTTCCTAGGATTGCTGAGATAATCCGGTAATTATCCTGTTTCCTGGTTTTCTCATTGTACATAGATTGTTCCTTTAGGTGTATGAAAATTGAACCTTTTACGCGGCGGCTGCAGAGACTTCTCGCGCGGTGGAGTCCGGTTTGATCCGCGCCAAGATTGTCTATCTGGTATAAAAAGTCTTAACTAATCGGTGGAACTCTCGCGGGCAATGCGATAAATTTTTTTACTTTACATTTTTGAGAATTCACAATTTCTGGAAATTCTTGAAAAGTTTAATTTTCAAAAAAGTGTAAATTCTAAAAAAAAAAAAACGAAGTATATCGAGAAGTGGAAATCTCAGAAACTCAAAAGCGGCCGACTTCTAGATTGACTTTTCCACTTTTCAACGTACCCCGTTTTATTTAGAAAACATTTTGAGGGGTTTTTAAACTCTAATAATCCAGAGACGTATTTCAACATGTCTCTCCTTCTCTCTCTTTCTCTCCCTGTCTCCCTTTTTTTCTCTCGTTCGGGTGCTCTCTGGGTGCAACCGGGCGAACATAAGCTCCAGTAAAACGATGTCTGTCGCTCGCAGCAACATATTACGCCTTTATCTCTTACTACTTTTTCTTGGAACTCTTATATGTGTTTGTGAGGGGGTTGGGTTACGCGGATCGATCTTCTCATGTGTATAAAGAAAACGTCACAAATTTCATCCCTTTTTTTTTCTTCGTCGGGCTTATATGTACCTAATAGAAAGAGGTTTTTTTTTTTTCTTGGAGACGAACTTTCGCGGAAACGCTATGACGTAATTGATTTCACCAAATTTTTCCGAGGAATTTCTAAGGAAAGTGTGGAAAATTTTCAGTGTACCACACCCACCCACACTCATCCACCCACACCCACTCACCCACACCCACCCACACTCATCCACCCACACCCACTCACCCACACCCACCCACACTCATCCACCCACGCCCACTCACCCACCCACCCACACCCACTCACTCACCCACACCCACTCACCCACCCACCCACACCCACTCACCCATCCACACCCACTCACCCACCCACACCCACCCACCCACTCACCCACACCCACCCACCCACCCACCCACACCCACCCACCCACTCACCCACCCACACACACATACACATCCACCCACAAATACAACCACCCACCCACCCACACCCACACCCACACACATACACACAACAACTTCCCAGACATCGGTAAATTGAAAAAAAAAAAATTTTATTTATTCTATTTTGAATTGATTTTCAGCACAAGCTAAGGGGCCCTACAAACCGCATATGCCACAGTAGATGCCACCACCTTTGGGGGGGGGGGGGGTGGATGCATCGGTAACCGTCCGGTTGTCGCATGGCTAATTAATTTGCCGCCGTAACGTAATTACTCTGTGTACATCCTCCTGCCTCTACGTTATGTATGTGCGTCACACGAAGGCCCATGGAGCCTCTTCCGTACGCCTCCGTGGGCTCGTGAGAGACTGAAACCTCTATTCCTCACTCTATGTACACAAGTGACAACACAGCTGAGATTTTCGAGGACATCTATTCGCATTTAACCGCAAACTTCATGTATACACGTGTATGAATCATATGTCCGGGTAATTTACTTTCCCGGAGACTGTTATTTAATTGAAAAGTTGACCCAATGGCCTCGTCAAACTTGTTACGGAAGTAGAGCTTTGGCTTTCCCCAATTTCACTGTGATAATAGGAAAATATATCGAGATATATCGCAATATATCGATATGATCCATCGATACAATATATCGATACAATATATCGATACAATATATCGATATGATATATCGATATAATATATCGATACAATATATCGATACAATATATCGATACAATATATCGATACAATGTATCGATACAATATATCGACACAATATAGCGATACAATATAGCGATACAATAAATCGACATGATATATCGATATAATATATCGGTACAATATATCGATATAATACATCGATGTAGCATATCGATATAATACATCGATATAATGAATGATTAAATAAATACATAGATAGAAATAATTTTGAATTCAACAAACGGAAATGAAAATTTCCCGGGCTTTTCATTAGTCTAAAAACCCGCGAAAATTCAAATTCAATTTTTGCGGTTTCATTGTGAGGTATTTCACCATCTCTATTATTTTACCGGCAGTAAATAAATAGTTGAACAGAGGTAATCGTGGGTAATCTCGGCTCACTAATCTCAGACCAGTGTTGCCAGCCTGAATTGCGGCCTGGGCGATTCCCAACAGCTCGAGTATTTGCGGTACCCTCGGAATATTCACTGCAATGTCTACTATCTCCTGGGAGTAACCAGTACTATCGCCTCCAATCTGATACCCCACAATTTCACGTTAAGATGATGACGAGAAAAACCGAAATATCCATTTGGACTGTAACCTCTAATTGCATGGAAAACAGAATTATCATTGGGAGAAAAAAATCTGGGTTCAAAGAAACCCATTCTTGGTTTAAGAAAAAAGAGTAAAAAATTTCGAAAAACAAATTTTTGTAATTCCAATTTTCAAAAGTTTTTTTTTTAATTTTAAAACTTTCTGTTTTTTTTTTTAACTTTATCAAAATTTTCAGATAAAAAAAACATTAATTCCCTTTCTTCTTTAATAGTTAAAATGAAAATTTCGACTTGAACCTGTAATTGCAGAAAGTACATTAGTGAGTATGAAATGGAATGTGAAAATTCACTGGAAACATCTGGGCTGTTTGGTGGATTTTATATTTCTTGAAATTGCTAGCAACTTCTGCTACGGCGAAATTCTTTTTGCTGCTTTTTTTTCACCCTCGCGTACACGTGTTGGTAATTGACGGACATGTGAGTGCTTGGGATGGGAGGGGTGGGGAGGGGGGGGGGGAGAGGAGCAGGAGGAGAGCAACTCTCATCTCGTGGTATTTTACTCCAATCATTCTAGTTTCTTGGAGTTTGTGGAAAAAATTGAATTTAGGAAGAGGTGGAAATGAAATCGCCGTCTCTTTTTCCCAGGAAAAAAATTATAATGAATGAGGTAATAAGGGTCGGTGTGTTGCAACGGCTTTGTTAACTTTTACCATCGATATATATCGAGATCGCAATGTATCGATATATTTCGATATATATCGCAATGTATCGATATATTTCGATATCTCGGAATGTATCGGTATATTCCGGGATATATTGACATGTGTCGATATATTTCGAGATATATTGAAATGTATCGATATATTTCGAGATATATCGAAACGTATCGATATATTTCGAGATGTATAGAAATGGATCAATATATTGCGAGATATATCGAAAAGTATCGATATATTTCGAGCTATATCAAAATGTATCGATATATTTCGAGATATATCGAAATGAATCGATATATTTCAAGATATATCGAAATGTATGAAAATATATTGAAATATATCGTAATATATATCGAAATATGACTCGAAAAATTTGACCCATATACTTTACAACCGATTTTTCACCTCTCTTGTACGTTTAAAAAACCGATTCTTTCCATGTATCGATTAGGGACAGGTAATTGTGTCAAACATAGTGATAGAATTGACGATGTTTACTAAGTGCCACATAGTTCGTGCTACCCCACAAGTTGCGAGTTTCGTAAGAGGCAAGCGTACAATATATACAACAGCTCATTGCTTCTATATATAGCATTAAAGGCAATCTCACTTGCACTTGCAAAGTGTGGAAGGAAGATGGAACATTTGATTTTACGATCTTGAAACTCATCCACGTCTTCTCTTCGTACTGCTCCTTCATCTGGTGAAAGACATCTTCGCTCAATTCCCTCTTTTGGCCAACCCCCGGATTTGTCACACAACGAAACGCCCGTCGACGATCGATCATTCTACAGAGTGTAATCGTACTAGTTCTGTTTCACAGCTTTCACCACATTTCTATTCCATTTCTCAAGCGTATTATGGAGATCTGATATGTGATTGACTCTTTTTGATTGATTATGAGATCTTTAAAAAATTTGAAGAATTTTTGACAAATTACAAAAATTAACAAAAAAAATTTGGAAAAATCTGATAATTAAGTTTTGGGTCTGGACAATATATTTACACCCCCACCCCGCCCCCCTCCCCCCTTGCCCCCCACCATTAGTCCCCCAAAATTCATCGGCTCGATCCAATTAATCAGAACCACTCAAAATCTCGTGAGAAAAGTGCAAACTCAACGTGAATTGAAATGGTAATGTTAACATGGAAAATTGATGAAAATTGCTTGGACGACTGGCACTGGCAAATGATCCAACTTTTGTGTAAAAGTTTTGGTAAGTTTGCACGGCTCGACATAAGACTTGATAGCAGTGAAGAGGATTAGGGGGGGGGGGGAGGGGGTGGAAAGAAGAGGAGGGGAGGAAGAGCAAAGACAAGCGTTAGATGGGACATGGGAATGAGGGTTGGTGGGTCGAGGGGGCGGGGGGGGGGGGGTGAGGGGCGGTTAGGGAACTAATTTCACTGCTCAGCTCTACATGCACTCAGCGCACGAGAGAGAGATCTTCAGCCAAGTTAGTTAACTTATCAACTACAGTGAAAACCCGGGAGGTCCCCATCGATTATTTCCGGACGATGTACAGAAGTCGAAGCTGAAAATCAACTTAGAATACTTGCAATTTTTTTGGATTTCAAATTGTAATTTTTTGAATTAATTACTTGATGAATGTAAAAAAAAAATTTTTTTTTTCGTTTGGAAATTGACAGACTTTTGAAAATTTGTAAAGTTTTTGCTATTTTGAAAATTTATCAATTTTTGAAAATTATCAAAAATTTTGCTTCAATTTTTTTAGTTTATATTTCTCATTTTTTCCCGAAAATTTATTGACGAAAGTGGAAAAATGTTGTGGGCTTTTCAACGAGTGGGATAAAAAGGCGGGAAATTCAATTTTTTCATTTGAATCTGTAACAGCGTTATTCTTTCATTGGCATGGATGTTCATTCACGAGTATTGCAAACATTTTCAATTGAATACGGAATGTAATACCCGACAACTTGTTGATCATTAAATTTTTCAATTCTCAATTCTCTATTCATTCGGCGGTTTTTTCTCTGGGAATTACAAACAAAAAAAATTAAAAAAAATATTGTTGAGCTATTGGATTTCAATTTAAATGCAAAAATGAGGAGGCATTCATGTATAAGCAAATATGGCGAACCCTCAGCGACGAATACCTGTGAATAATCCAATGCGCCTGAAGGGGCGCTTGTTTATGGGTAAATTCGAGGTGAATGGAGGGCTTGATTAAAACAATAATTGGAGGGGAAATGTGCGTGACCAGAACTGTCTATCGACAACAATTTCTATGGAAAATTTTAGTTTTTAGGATTTAGAGATTATTTGGGAAAAATTAAAAATTTTGGGACTTTTGGAAATTTTTGAACTTTCCGAAATTCTGAAGCTTAAACTTTTTCGAAACTTCAAATTTGCAAAAAATTCTCAAATTTCCAAAATTGCGACATTTTTCAAAAGTTGGAATGGTGTGATTTTTTTCAAATTTGAAAATAAAAAGAAAAACTTATGGCAAATGGAAGGGCGCAACGATACGAAGAAATCAGACCAAAACATATCGAAATAGTAATTAATTATGACGATTATGCGCTCGGTTTATTTGACATTTAATATACATTTCATGTGTTGAATTATCATGGAATATTCATGCGGCCAGTGGCTTATTATTTCATGAAAATTTCATGTGCCAGCCAGAATCGTTGTTTTAACGGACGGTTCTCTCTGCACACAAAATAGCGTTGTTGGCATTTGTTATTTAATGTTTTCGGGGCTGAGGCAGAAGCCCCATGCATGTCGAGTCGATATAAACGCTTGGAAAATATAACGCCACTTGGCTATTCATTATTTACCACGCGTATGTGCTTTTTACATTCCACTTTGTCACTCGGTTACTTTAATCAAAGCGTTCTCCCTTTTTTCCATAAAACATTGATTTTGTACAAATAGCACAAATGAAACATCCCAAAAATTCGACAATTTTTCAAAAATTTGGGAATTTGAAAAAAATCAAAAATGTTCAAAATTTTCAAAAATAAAAAAATATCATTTTTTTTTTATTTCGTAATAATTTTAAAGCCCTATTTAAGGTGTGTATACATCCTTATTTAAATTTAGATTTGTTTACCTTGATAACTTTCCCTACAAATTCGCGATAAAGTTTTTCACTCAATTTCTGTTCTTCCGCATGAGAACATCTTCATCTTTTTCTTCTCGTGCCCTCTATCCTCGCCCCATTCTCCACCTGTCGGCCATTCATTCCATCGGCAAATCGTTGGTATAACCAAGCCACGCGGGGCACTTCATCAACCGGAACTTTCGTTGAAGCCGCTTTATTCATAATTAACCGGCGCTCCCACTCGTGTGCACGTTGTGTACGTGTAAATTAGATGGGTAAACGTCCTGAATATGTTGCCTTAAAATTCCCACATTTTTCCCGTGCGCCCGTAAAAACAGATTTTTACGATAGGTGAGAAGAAGAAAAAAAAAACGGTAAAAAGTCGGATATTTTAAATTTGCGGGAAATTGATACTAAGTCAAGGCGAGAATAACAATTTTTCATAACAAAAAATTGAGCGCAACAATTTTCTTCAATAACTGCCAACAGAAGAATATTTTGAATTTTGTCCGATTCAAATTTTCGCGCCAGTGGCGGCGCTAGTGAAAAGCGCGGGAAATGGTATTTCCGTTCGTTACAACGGATTTTTTTTTACTACGAAAAAAGTTTTTTTATACATTTAATTCATGCAGTTTGTCGGAGATTTTGGCCTTTTACAATCTACTTAAACAGATTTTCAGTTTTGTTAAGCGGCAAAAACTTAATGTATAAGCCTAGATCAAACCAAGCTTAGTTATATCAAAGATATCCAAGCTTTGTTGGCCCAGCTTGTGCCAAGCTTGGCTCAATCTTAGCGTCCCTAGCATTGGTCCACAGGCAGAATCCAATCTACGTCCAATATTGGATACATACATAGATCCAAGCTTACTAGAATCATCAAAAGCCGAGCTTCAGAAACCATATTGTGCTAAGCTTGGTACGAGCTCAGCTTTGTTAGCTTTGAATCTTAGCTGTACCAAGCATGAATCCCGGATTGCTCATACCATCTAAACCCAAGCTTCTGAACTAAGGTGGAACCAAGCTGGATTGAAGCATATTTTTCCTAGTTTCGATTTACCGGCTTCGGCGAAACTCTGCCTAATATTGGATTCATATATAAATCCAGGATTGCTGCACCACCTAAACCCAAGCTTGGAAACGAATGTTCAACTAAGCTTGGTCCAACCTCAATGTTCCTATCTTCGGAGTTTGAACCAAGATAAATTTTGTAGCTTGGACCAAGATTAATTTCGATGCTTCGACCACGAGAAACTTTGGAACTTGGACGAAAATGAATTTCGAGGCTTGTACCAAGATAAAGTCCGAAGCTTGAATGAAGATAAAGTTTGAAGCTTGTATTAACCTACGTAACCAAGCTAGGACGAAGCTTATTCTCTAAGCTGGGATTGGTGTTGCATTCGCATGTTCTGCACAGATTGACCGAGACTTCAAAAGACAGCTTTGGCGAAGCTTAGTCAAGCCTCGTCCAAGCTTTCATCAAGCTTCATAGCATGGTCAATTCCTGGGAAGCTTCAAACCTATAAAAAAATCACATTTCACCATGTTGGTACTCGTTTCTTATCAGTAAAAAAAAAACGTTCATCCCAGTTACGATTTCTCATTAATATTCAACGTCCTAACGTTCATTTTCACCGGAAATTGTTGGATGTCAAGTCCGAACCGCATAGAATTAAGGTAAACATGAAATGTCCATTCCGTAACCTATCTATTCCGTAATCTGACGTTTTATGCATGCAAGGAAATATTTTCTTCCATCCAAATATTGATTTTCCAGATGGTTTACAATGAAAGCACCCACTGACATTATTCATCACCAAATAATAAACACATTTCAAGATTTCCAAATGCCATTGTCATTCCGTAACTCAGGTATACCCTGATAGAAGTGTCTCAGCATCTCATGTGTTAGCAAGGGCGAAATGCACGATGGGTATTAAATTTCACCGCAGTTTGCATGGCGAACTCGATACGGGAGTGCGCGCGTGCTTATCGCATCCGTTCGTATATATGTTGGGGGGCGGGAGGCGTGGGGGGGGGGGGGGGGGTTGTGTGTTCCACAGCTCAACTCCATATTGCCTGGTAAATTTGAAACGGCAGGCGCTAGCCGTTTTACCTTCCAAATGAAGTTTCAGATGTAAAAGGACATTTTGGAAATTTTGGAAAACCTCAAAACAGTTTCTAGGAACGCCAAAAAAATTGGATTTTAAGCTCAGCTTTCCCGCGGTTTCTGCAAAGTCCATCTGCGCTTGGTCAGAAGGACACGTACAACCCCCCTCTCCCTCCCCCGCAATTCAATTTACAAATTTGAATTTTCAGGGGCTTTCGGAATGTACATAAAATACTAACTGAGTGGCAAAAATTGAGTGAACACGCCCCCCCCCCCCCCAAATTTTTTTTTTGGCAAATTTTGGAAATTTGGGAACAACTGATAAAGTCCTTCGTAATACTGAAAAAGTGACTCGACGCGATTAGCTTAACTTTCAAATTGAATTTTGAAGTTACCATTTCTGCTCTCCCACCTTCCTCGTACGTATAAGGGGCGAGCAAAGTGCTCATCTATGTTTGCTGCGATTAGAATTTTTTTTTGCCACTCAGTTAGTATTTTATGTACATTCCGAAAGCCCCTGAAAATTCAAATTTGTAAATTGAATTGCGGGGGAGGGAGAGGGGGGTTGTACGTGCCCACAGCTCCACTCCATATTGCCGGGTAAATTTGAAACGGCACCGGTGTTTCAGCGTCCAGATAAAGTTTCGAGAGGAGAAACTAAATTTTGGAAATTTAAGGATTGGTGAGAAGACTTTATGGCAACGGCGAAAAAAGTCATTTTTTTTTTATTAACTCAATTTTCGAATTCAGTTTTGAGGATCTCCTCCTGCTGCTTCCGGCTCGAAAAATGTTCCCCATATGTATTTCCTCTTATCAAATTTTTTTGCCGCTTCATCGGTAGAGATATAGCTATTTACCGCGTATTGGAAAAGCCCGCGAAAATTCAAATTTTCAAATTGAATTTGTGGGTATTTAGGTTTCCCGCGCTTAATGGACCAAAGAATGATCAAGGATTTGTCTTATCTAACTCTGCTGGGATTCGAAATTTTCTTATCACTCACGTGAACCGAAAATATTGGGCCAATGGCAATTTAGAAAATCCGCAAAAAATCGCAATTTTCGAAATGCCCCGATTTCGACAGAAAAACACTCGCGGCTAATTGGGGGGGGGGGGGGGGGGGGGGGGGATTTATCCGAAGGGAGACTCCATTTAGGGTAGAGGAGAATATTACCCTTCGGATTTTTTTTTCTGCAGCCCAACTACCATTTTTTTTTCCAATTAATCAACTTCTCGCCGTCGCGGTTGTCCGATGGGTTTCCCCATTTTTTCGTCTCCTTTTTTTATTGGTCAAGCCCGCACAAACTTGAGGAAGGGTTGCACATAAGGGGGTTGCGCTAAACGAGGGGAAAACGCGCCGGTGGTGATATTAATTAGCCACTTGGAGTTAATTACTCGTGACCGCACACATGTGTCCACCTTTTTAAGGCCTCTCGTATCACACCTCAGATATTTGCTTCCCACAATTTTTTTACGCCCCATTTGAATTTTCCACATTTTTTAATTTTATTAATTACCATAAAAATTGATCACCGATACTAAAATAATTTTCCTATAATGGAAGAAAATTTTTCCTAAAAAAAATTTCAATTTCAATATTTACAAAAATTAGGGCGAATCTTGGTAACGAACGGAAGTGAAACTTGAGTGATGCGAAGCCCGCGAAAATTCAAATTTGGTCTCGGAACAAACAGGACTTTTATATAAATTATGGAGTTATGATTGATGAATATTGAAGTTTAGGTGGTACCTGAATGACTTGAAGTGCATTCGTGAATTTGTGAGTAACCAGATTGGTAGGGATCGATCATTAGGGGCTAAATACAATCGGATGGGAATTACCCCGCGCTTCATGGTGTCACGTCACCGCTTGGTTCATGATGGTGGGAAGGGTCAATGTGGGTGGTGATAGGTGGGGTATATTATCCGGGCACGACCTGCAATTCCGAATCAATACCAATGGCAGAATGGAGAGACATTGATGAGACAATCTAAAATGAAATTTCGGGGTTCTTCATTTGGAATAACTAACTCAATTAATTGAGTGATAAAAGTCCCATCGTAAATCATGAAGAGCCTTCATAAACATAGGGGAAATATTTTCCGGTTATCCGGCGGGAGTTAATATTTTTTCTTTATACCTCGGTCGAAAGTACGTATATTCGTCATCGATTTCGAAGCAGAAAGTCTAAGATTCGTGCATCGATGAAACGACGCGTACGCCATCTACAACAGCGGGACGAAATTTTTTTTTCCGCGCATCGGTGCGTGGGACTGCTGTCAGTCACTAGTCATCACCTATCTACGATAATGTCAAATGTAACCTCAAAACGACTTCTTTGCAATTAATGAAATATAAAAAAAAATATTAATTAAGGCAATGACGTCCAGTGATGAGTCGATGGACGAGGAGGAGCTTCTGAGGGATTTTGATGCAGAAGCACGATTGATAATCGAGACAGAAACATTGCCAAAGAAGTCAGCTGATCGCTATAAATTAGTTTACGATACTTATAAAAAATGGCAAATGGAACATCAAAATTCTTTGTCACAGTCAGATGAAGCTAATTTAGTGATATATTTCAAAGACTTGAGTAAGAAGCTGAGACCTTCAACACTGTGGAGCATTCGGTCGATGCTGAAAAAAACATTGAACACGAGAGATAATGTCGATATTAGCAAATTTCAAAATTTGAAAATTATGATAAAAAATAATTCCAAAGGTTACAAGCCGAAAAAATCTGCAGTGTTGGGATGTGTGGGAAATCTGCAAATGGGATGACATTTCTTTTTTATGTTATGCCTGCCCCCGACCAGCAGCACTCGCTTCGCTCGTGCTGCAAATGTCGGGGCAGGCATCAGTATCTATAACACAAATTATGAATTTTCGTACTTTCGACCGGCTATAAAGAAAAATAGTATACACCACACGGGCAGAAGTTTGAAAGCCCTGAACTGCGCGCCATGATGCCCTCGGCTTCGCCTCGGGCATCATCGCGCGCAGTGCAGGAATTTCATACTTTCTGCCCTTATGGTGTAATATACTATTTTTAATTCAAGGAACGTAGACTCTACCTTACTCTACAGCAGAATGAAAGTCTATGCGTATGAAAGTGTCACGTTTGGCCGGTCTAACGCAAAAGTACGATCGTAAACTCGAATTTTAGGAATTTTATCCGGGAATGCAGGTGACATTGTAAGCAACTGGGAACTACTATCGCTCAAGTGCTTCTATCTCGTCAACGGTTATTCCTAGAAAACAATTTATAAGACATTTTCCGTGGGAAATTTGAATATCTGCAAAATGTGTCTCTTAACATTTTCTTCTGCGTCTACTTGTATTCAAGGAAACTGGGAAACTAGGAAAAAATCGATGGACATTTTGTGAAAAATCTGAATTCCAAATTGATTCTGATGACGATATTTCGCGAACCGAGCAAGTAGCAGAAATTTGATAATGGAATGTTTTGTAGAGCTTAATGAGATCTACAAATTTGTACGGAACGAAATTTCCCGATCTACTGTAGATTTCGAGATATCCAATGGAGAGTGGAGCACGTTGCTGCAATCAAACGGAAAACCGTGAAATTGCTGGTGAAAATCATTTAATATTTGAGTCGGACCAAGTCAAGTTGTTGATAAAGGGATCAGTGATATCATCATGGTATGTTATATCAAGATATAGTCAAGCGATTCATATCCATACCATGGGATAGTACAAACGAGCCTTGTAATCGACACCTGCGTATCGGTTTATAAATGCGCGTTGCATACACCGGTTTAATCGATAAACCGACAACGGTCGCGCAGTCTCTAGCGTGAATATATATATCTATCGTCATGTTTGAGGGCTTGTCGATGCCTAGGGCCACTCTCATTCGTCTCCATCCACTCTCGCGGCTGAGCGATAACGAAAATTATTGATTCCAATGAATTAGACGCGCAAAATGATGCATAAAAATTTGAATTCACGGGGAAAATTACATGGTTTGGGTCGATTCTACATATTCATCAGACTATGGCTAGATAATACATATGTATAAAACATAGGGTAATTTTTCTTTAGCCATCTAAAATTCGCAATTTTTTTTCAGAAATTATTAGTATTTTTTTCAAACATCGAATACTGATTGCAGATTCAAATTTCCCGCCGAAAAAGTCGTTTTTTTCCACAAACCCATGAAATCTCGGGAATTTTATTATCGAAGTGTGCGGGCGACGCAGGCTGATGTAATTCCGACGGAAAATTGAGTTTCATAATGTCATTCAAAGGTTGGAGGAATTTACCACATCGGAAAAGGTTAAAAAGTTTATTTTAGTTGATTACGTTGTTGGTGATGAAAAGAGAGGAAAAAAAAATGGAACTGATGAAGTTGAAATGTGTGGATCGATAGACAGGAAAATTTGCGGTTGGAAGCACGTGAGCCATTTTGCTTGAATGGCTTTAAAGTTCTTGGATAAAGGGAGATTTAATATTTTTGGGGGCAGAACGGGTCATGCGGTGTTTTTTGGAGGGATTTCAACTCTGTCAGTCCGTCCGTGTCCATCTGTGTGTGTGTGTGTGTGTACCTCTGAGTCCAGATGTGTGTAGGTACGTGCTCAACTGATGATCCTACACATGACTCCCGAACGAAACCGTCCGTATCTAACTTGGAATGAATTAATTTTTTTTGGGAAATCGAATTGGTATAAGTATTACCAAACCGGATCTGTTTATTGCTATGCCATTCTTCCAATTTGTATCATTGAGGAGATAGCGTGGGTCTAGCCCTCAAGCGATCGCACTGCTGTTGGCGTCTCCCTCGCACTACCGCAACGCGCATGAGTCTCTCCGCCTCGCGCTCACCCTACCACCACTCAAGCGTTAATAATGATCTACGTGACGTGTGATTCAATACGCGTGCGTAGGTGTGCATGTGTAAATTAAGAATGTGGAAGTCTTCCTTGGGATTGTTTTTTTAAAAAACACTCCTGTGGAGTCCTGAATTTTTTCAATAGTAGTACTGAAATAAAGATAATGATAATTGCTTGAAAAATGAGTGACTAGCTCAATTCATAAGGCCACCCTCCTCTAAATAGAAATTTGTAACCGGCTGAGCCTTTCATAGTAATTCACTAAATCTGGTGGGTTTGTAATGGTTAACGAGGGAGGTATTTACCTCCGCCAAATACACACGTAAAATTTACCCTGAGTTACGACCTACCCCCCACCTCTTCCTTTGAAGTTTAATGAGTGTGAAATGGGTAAAATAGGTCATCACTTTTAGAATTTTTTCTCCACCTCAATATCGCAAAATTAGAATTTTTTCGCATTTAAAATAAAAATTTGGTATTTTATTGCAATGTGCCAACCCACCCATCCACCCACTCACCCACCCACTCACCCACCCACCCACTCACCCACCCACTCACCCACCCACTCACCCACCCACTCACCCACCCACTCAGCGACCCACCCACTCACTCACCGACCCACCCACCCCCTCACCGACCCACCAACCCAGCCACACACACACCCACCCAGCCACACACGCAGCCACCCACCCACCCACTCTCGCACCCACCCACCCACTCACTCACCCACCCACCCACCCAGGCACACATCCACACACATATCAACCCACCCACCTACAGACACAGACACACACACACACACACACACACACACACAGTTACCCATTGCAATTTCACTTAGTGGTCCTCACAATCTATAGACTTACTATAGTAAGTCTTGTTCGTAAGAAACGAAAGGCAAATGATGATGATCAATAAAACCCGCGAGAATCCAAATCTTGATCATTAAAAATAACTAATGGCTTCCACTGTTAATTATCAAGCAATACCTGATGACTATCGAATTTCCAATGGTATGGCATCGTAATTGGTGACAAACCCCATTCAAAGGGCCAAATCTTCCCATAAATAGAAATTTGTAATACCCTGAACCCTCTAATGCCCACGAAAACGTTTGTAATTCACCAGATTTGGTTTGTAATGGTTGACGAGGGAGGTGTTCCACCACTCCCCCAATACACAGTCGAAATTTACCACTCGAGTTTCCATTTACCCACCCCCACCCCCCCTTCAAGTAATGAGTGTACAGTTACCTTTGATACTCCAATACCTGATACATAATGTACACTCCGTCATTCTCCCTACCCCCGTCATATTTCCTTACCCCGGTAAATTGAATAATTGAGCGTAACACTATTCACCTTAGTCGCTTACGTCTGACCTAGTTCGACAGCTCTTCTATTGTACATCCGAATGCGACTCTCACATTGTTTGTCAATGGATTTTCTTGTACAAATTGAAAATGATGATTTGGAGATGGAGGGTGGTGGAAATGTTGGTGAAAAATGTGAGAGGGATGAAAAAATTGAGGGGCAAAAAGTATTCTTGCATCGGGGATGTAAATATCGAGGATGCACAACCCCGACTAGAAGCTGTTCATACCCTCAAGGGAGGATTCGGGGTGGTTCTGCCGAATCGGGGATGCCCATAATCTCACAGCAGGCACATACCTCCTCAAATAATCGATCACTCTCATTTGATACACGTAATATTATTAGGGTAATCAATGACTCACCTTTTGTCTGCGGGGTGCCGGGGGTGGGCCTGGACAGTGCCGGAGCTATTAGCCGGCCGTGCTTATAGAGCGCATTTGCGCAACCTCCACCTCCGAACTGCCTCGACTGCGCCTCTGCATTTCTGTAACAACAAATTGGAATTGGATAAGTGAAAAAGTGCAAGTGAAAATTGTGGTCTCGACCCATTAGACCAATGCAATTGATAAAAGTGAACATTGCGGATGGTCGGAGATTGCTCCAGGGCCAGTTAACGGTCAAAAAGTCGGTAATTCCGTCAAAAGGGGTGGAAAAAAAAGGAAAAAAAACTGTGAACATACGAAAATCAGATCAATTTTTTCCACCGCACATACCTCAGTTTAACTAATAGTTTCTATGCATTGATAAAAAATTACTCCACCCATAAAGTATCTACACACAGTCTGGCGCCAACTGTGTGCATTGATATGCAAGCAGCGTGTTTGATTAAACGTCGATATGCGTTTTCCCTCCTGGCCAATTCCACTGAGAGTGAGTTATATAGTCGCCCAAACTCGCCCTTCTGTAGACGCTGAAAACTTAGACTCGCGTCTCTTACACTCGCCCCCCCCCCCCCCCCCCCCCCCCCGCCCATTCATTCACCCTCATCTCTACTGGCACAATGCGCGTGGCAGGGCCCAGGGAAAAGTTTATATTGGATTTCATATTTAATGCAATACATAGCAAGAGAGAGAGGGAGAGGGAGGGAGGGAGAGAGAGAGGGAGGGAGGGAGAGTGAGAACTTGCCCCTGCTACGAAATACATTATTTATATCCAAGGGCTCACGCTTTTTCCCAGCTAAATGTCCATAAGCTATTGTTCCCAATTCAAATGCTAAAGTGAGCGAAATGAGCGAAATGAGCGAATGTGTAATGAATGTGATTATTAAATTCATAATATTAACTTTTAAAAGTTCGGTGTATTCTCATCGACATTTTTATGAAACAAATCGATTCTGTTAACTATTAGTTGGTATGAGCGAATGAGCAAAATGAGCGAAATGAGCGAAAGTGTATTCAATGTGATAACTGAATTAATATTATGTCACGAGGAGTTTTTTCTTGCTCTTCGTTCAAAATTTCAACAAAGAATACGATCTAGTTACTGGAAGAGCAGAGTGAGCGAAATGAGCCAAGAGAGCAGTTTATATCGGATTTCATACTGACTGCAATAGCAGTGAGGGCTAGAGGGAGGGAGAGGGAGGGTGAGTGAGAAGTCTCCCCTGTTATGGGATAAATTATTTATGCGTAAGAGCCCATGCTCTTCTCCCCCATTCAAATGCCAGAGTGAGCGAAATGAGCGAATGTGTAGGAATTGTGATTCTTAGACTGAGAATACATTAATATCTAAAAACATTTGCTCTTTCGACTTTTGCTGGTAAAAATTTGAAACACCAACTTTTTGGCGCCACAATTTTGGCGCCGAAATTTTGGCGCCGCTATTTTTGGCGCTCACAAATTTGACGCTACTGTTTTTTTGGCGCCAAAGAGTCCGGCGCCAAAAAAACGGCGCCAAAAAGTCCTGCACTGTAAACATTTATTTACCCACTTAAGATTCATGAGCAATATGAGCAAATATTTTTGGCTCTTTTTCGCGCTCTAACCGATTAGCAGAATGATCCATGAAAAACTATTCACATCGAATGCGACACAAGGAGCGAATGCGGATGTTTTTTTTCAAAGGCTTGAGGCTGTTATTTTTCGAGCGGTGGAGAATGAAAATCTCGAGTTTCCTGGATAAAGGTGGTTTCCCCAAAAAGATTGTGATTTCAGACATCGGTTGAAAACCTGTCAGATTTTCTTGCCGATTTTTTGTAGGAGTGTGAACGTGAGGGTGGAATTACTTCGAGTGGTCTATTCATTGACAAAAATATATTTCACGGGAATTCAGAAGTGATGAACGTTTTTTCTTACGATGATTTATGCGATGGGGTAATATCGAGGTCCAAACGAATATATCATAAAATTTCTCACCCATCTGAGAACAGTATTAAGGTTGCTCCGCGAAAGGCGAAGGTCGTGCTTTATAATATCTGTTACATTTAAGACAGGTTTAAATGCCGGGTGGGATAACCTGGGCCGTCTGAGAGGCTCGTTTGCGGAACACCGAGCATCGTATATATTGCTCACTATATATATATATGAGCATCTTATATACTTGCAGCTGAGAAAGACACACGAAAGGTAAGACAGAGTGAGAAGATCGATAATGTTGGAAAAAGGGCGGATCATTTCACGGAAATCGGGTCAGGGGTCACTGTCACGAGATTTTGTTGGTTAATTCAAAGGGAAATTATCTAAATTTGCTCCGACTTTAGTCGGCTCTTTTAGTCAAATTTTGGAAGGATTCGAAGTCATTTGCTCCTTTTGCTCAGTTTGCTCAGTTTGCTCAGTTTGTTCAATTTGCTCAATTTCCTGAGTTTGCTCAATTTACTCAGTTTTCTCAGTTTGCTTCATTTGCTCAATTTGATCTGTTTGCTCAGTTTGGACAATTTGCTCACCTTACTCAATTTGTTCGGTTTGCTTAATTTGGTCAGTTTGCTCAATTCGGCCAGTTTGCTCAATTTGCTCAATTCGGCCAGTTTGCTCAATTTGCTCAATCTGCTCAGTTTGCTCAATTTGCTCAGACGACATGAGCGAAATTGGGCTCAACTATAATACACAATTTTTCTCCAGCCTAATCGTTCAAAGTCGCATGAAAAATTAATAGTTTGCAATTGAAAAGTACAGCAAAATGAGCCAAATGAGCTGATACCGCTGCTTTTGAGCAAAGAGAGCAAATCACAGGATATTTGGAGCAATTTTGAAAAATCTGGCTGTATAAAATTCGTAATGTTAATCTTTTATAACCTGTAAACGTTGCATGAATAATATTGCGTGAGCGAATTGAGCAATAATCAGCCATCAAACGATGGCAGATTAATTAATTTTCCATCATTACCAGCAGGTGAAAATCCAGAGTTTTTAATGTGTATAGAACTCTTGTTGAAACAATTGTAAATTGGGAATTAGTTACTAAATGTTTGATGCTGGTATGGCAATTAATCTGAATGTATTTAACATATTTTTCGGTCGAGTTAAAATGTTTGGCCTAAATTGGGCCAATCACATATGGATTCATCCCCCTCCTCGTCCCCCACACCCCCCCCCCCCTTCCGACGAATCCTCCCTCCACAACGCTAATTCGATATTACTGCGTTATCGGGTACTCTTCGCATTCTATGTGTATATGTATGTGTACATAAAACCGGTTCGTGTCCTGCACACACGATTCACGTCTGCGTCATCGGCATTTTGGCTTATCGGAGCGTTCAATCCCACGGGGCACTAAACTGCAACAGTCGAGGGTGATGAGAATTCGTGCTGGGATTTTCCGGATTTCACCTATTTTTAACAATTTTCTGGGCTTTATCCCTAGAATCTAGGGCGAGAGAAAATTTTCGTTAAAAAAAATTGACACTTGAAATTCCGAGCTCAGTCAATTTATCCGGAGTTCTGTCATCCTGTGAGTTTTTTTTGATGGAATGCAGATTGCAGAATGGAAATTTTTGACCGAGCGAAATGAGCAAATGTTCATTGACCCCCATTATTGAATGGGTATAATTTTTTCTCAATTTTTGGGACGACTTTAACAGATTTTGGAAGACAAAACAGAGTTACGGAAACAGTAGAATACCCAGGTGGGGAATTAGAAGCTTGAACTATGAGATCAATCTTGGTCCGACCTTCGATGCCGAAGCCTGGACTTGATAGCTTCGACATAGCTTCATCGCATATAAGCCTAGATCATTCCAAGCTTAGTTATATCAAAGATATCCAACCTTTGTTGGCCTAGCTTGTGCCAAGCTTGGCGCAATCTTAGCATCCCTAGCGTTGGTCCACAGGCAGAATCCAATCTACGTCCAATATTGGATACATACATAGATCCAGGCTTACTAGAATCATCCAAAGCCAAGCTTCAAAAGCCATGTTGTGCTAAGCTTGCTCCGAGCTCAGCTTTGTTAGCTTTGAATCTTAGCTTCAACAAGCATGAATCCCGGATTGCTCATACCATCTAAACCCAAGCTTCTGAACTAAGGTCGAACTAAGCTGGATTGAAGCATATTTTTCCTAGTTTCGATTTACCGGCTTCAGCGAAACTCTGCTTAATATTGGATTCATATATAAATCCAGGATTGCTGCACCACCTAAACCCAAGCTTGGAAACAAATGTTCAACTAAGCTTGGTCCAACCTCTATGTTCCTATCTTCGAAGTTTGAACCAAGATAAATTTTGTAGCTTGGACCAAGATTAATTTCGATGCTTCGACCGCGAGAACTTTGGAACCTGGACGAATATGAATTTCGAGGCTTGTACCAAGATAAAGTCCGAAGCTTGAATGAAGATAAAGTTCGAAGCTTGTATTAAGCTACGTAACCAAGCTAGGACGAAGCTTATTCTCTAAGCTGGGATTGGTGTTGCATTCGCATGTTCTGCACAGATTGACCGGGGCTTCAAAACACAGCTTTGGCAGAGCTTAATCAAGCCTCCTACAATCTTCATCGCATGGTCAATTCCCGCCTGGGAAGGACCAAAAAATGGTAAAAGACTCCTCTTCCCTGAATGAACTTCCCTACATAAATTGCTCACCAAATTTTTTTTTTTTTGGAAAAACTATCATTTGAGCTGTTGGGAAATTTCGGGACAAAATAAGGGGGAGGGGGGGGGGGGGGTTGGGATGTTATTGGGGTTGGCCTGATGGCTCACTCTCCCTCCACCTGCCTGTTGAATTTTTAACTAATCTCATCTGCTCCAGGAACTACTAATGAAGAGCATTTGGTGTTCCGGTTTAGGTTGCGACGTGATATTCACTCTCGGCAATAACTTCATGCAAGGTTATTCTGCCTTTTGAAATTGTGTAGGTGGTGGCAATTAGCACGGGCTAGTACATGAGCCCCATCCGTGGTTCATTATCGGTGCAAGTTTCACCGAGTGGGTTTATAGTGCCCCTGGTTATAATGTCGTGCAGTTAACGCGCCATCGATTCTCTGATTTCCATCTGTTTCTCAGAATATTTTTCATTTTGATATAATGGCATTGGTGGATTTGTGCACTTATGAGTGCGAGAGATGAAAATTACCTCGTTAGGTGGGTAAATGGCTGATTCTAAACTCCGAGTACATTTTGGGGTAATTAGTTCCTCGAGTTATAGAAGCGCCGAATAACGTTACAGATCAACCAGAATAAGTTGGAATTTCCAAGAATTATCGGTATGGAATGAAGCTTTCAATTAATTCGGTTAGCAAGCAGTGGACTTGCGAGAATTCCAGGAAATTCGCTCCATTCGCTCAGTCGATAAATCATGAGCAAAATCCACTAATCAATTTGTGGAGTGTATTCTGTTTCACCGAAGATGGAAATATTCTAAAAACGTCATCGAAGTGAGCAAAATGAGCGCAATTAGCAAGATGAGCGAAATGAGCAAAACCCGTAAAATGTGGTATGATTAAATTTCCACAAGTGGCAGTAATACAAAAATGAAATTCAACAAGCTCAGAACCAATTTAACTTCATAAAATATACTTCAGTAATGTTCAGATAAGCTCAACAAGCCATACTATGAGAACCTCTCAGTATCAAAACATTTTCCGTAATTTCATATTACTTCATAAGCCATAAAATACAACTCTGTAAAATGAAAATCGACTTCTCAACGAGTTGGGAATGTGCTGTTTTAATGGGTGAAAATATTTCTAAAAAATTGTCTCAAGAAATTTGAGCGAAATGAGCAAAATGAGCGAAAAGAGCAAACTGAGCGAAAAGAGCAAACTGAGCGAAAAGAGCAAACTGAGTGAAATAAGTAAACACAGCGAAATGAGCAAACTGAGCGAAACGAACAAAATGAGCAAAATGAGCGGCAAGAGCAAAATGAGCGAAAAGACAAACTGACCGAAATGGGCGAAATGATCAAACTGAGCGAGACGAGCAAAATGAGCGAAAGGAGCAAGATGAGCGAAACGAGCAAAATGAGCGAAATGAGCAAACTGAGCAAAATATATAGCACTATGTTCAATGAAATATTCATTATTGGAAGTCATAAGAAATGGAATAAAAACATATACAACCAATTCAACATGATGAAATATACTTCAGAAATGTTGAGATAAGCACAACAAGCCAAACTATGAAAACCTCTCAATATCAAAGCATTTTCCGTAATTTGATATCACTCCATAAGCCATAAAATGCAACTCTGTAGAATGAAAATCGACTTCTCAACGAGTGGAACATGTTCTCTATATCGGCCCCTGAGGCGAAAGGGTGGAAGTGAGATGGAGAGAAGGTTGAATTGAGGGTGGGTGGGAGGGGGTGGCAGGGGGGGGGGGAGAGCAGGGAGGGTCTCTTTACGATACCACGACTATGTGGAGAGAGTTCAGTATGTGCTTTTACTGCTTGGGCACTATCGAAGAGCCCTTGGACACTGCTCTGACTGCATTTCTGTGTTCGTAGTTTCGCACACCAGTGCAAACGATAATACGTTTATAGTCGAACATTAAATCTGCCACCAATTCTAACCAGCACTAACTTTCCGGCTTTCCTTATGACTCTGTGTATACGTTTAAATTGTTGCTAGTGTGGCAACATATGGCTACATTCATTGGGATTTACTACAACTCATCTCTTACAAGTTAGTGATGAATGCTTATATTTAGATTCAATTTAGGGGACGCTCATATTTTTGACAAGTATTATGATTTTAGGTGTAAGTTCCTGGAGTCGTGCTCAAAAATTAAAATGTTTCTCTTTAACAATAAAAATTGGAAATAAAATGAAAATCAAAAGAAAATTTGATAATTCGAAGAAAACTTAATTTGAACAAATTCAAAAATTTGCAAAAAATAAAAATGAAAAAAATATGCGAAAATAGACAAACATAAAGTGCGAGAAAATGGGACGAAAATTGTTACACGTGCTGTGCATTCATCGGGATTTACTACAACTCATCTCGTAAGAGTTAGTTATGAAAGAGGGTATATTTAGATTCAACTCGGGAAACGATCAACATACTTTGCAAGGATGTGTTATAACTTTCATCGTAAAGGATTACGATTTTGAAAATGAGAGATAATTGAAAATAGAAAATAATTAGCAAAAAAAACAAAATTAAAAATTTGAAAAACTTGAGGATTGCAAAAAGTTGGAGATATAACAAATCTAATTTTTTTTTGAACTGTCATTGCGTAATATATATATATATATATATATATCTAGAATTTTTTTTGTGTCTTGAAATGAAATAAAATGGAGTAATAAAAAAAAATATATATATATACATGTATATATATATACTTTTTTTATTTATTTATATATTATATATATATATATATATATATAATATGGATTATACCATATTATTGAATTACCATTCCGATAATGCTTTCAAATTCATCGTCAATATATATTCCTAGTAATACGAAATTGCAATTTTTATCATGAATCAAATTTTTTCATTATAACTCACAGAACTAATCTGTCGACTGGCCTCGGCAGCCGCTTTTTCGATTGGAAATTTTCTCTTTGAGCTCATCAGAGTCAGTGTCCAATCCGCACAAACATCCAATAATCGATCTCCCCCGATTATACGAATATTGATGTTTATTCGCTTTAGGAATCGTGAAAAGATTTGAAAATTCAGGTAATGGGATGGAGCAAAGTGGTTTATCCTCCGCGTCTTTCCGCCACGACACAAACACAGGATTTATCTCTAAATAAATCTCGACTATACACAGATGATAAATCAAAGTTTGAGAGGGGGGGGAGCACAAGTTTTACGAGCTGATGCATCCAGTGCTTCTGTGAGCTATTCAACGTTATCCCGCGATCGTCTTCTACGATTCAACGATAACACTTCGCTCTACTTTCACTCGTGTTATATCCAATTTCTATTATCTGCGTGAACAAACCCTATACATGCCAATAAAATGCGAGCAATAAAATTATTTTACGTGTAAAACATTACGTTGAAATTTGCCGATGGGTGCGGAAGGTTTCAAACTCGAAGATAATGATCAGAAATTTTTTTTTGAATAAAAAATGGAGGAAGGTTACACGGAGCGAAATGAGCGAATATGCAATTACATCTTCAGCTCCTGAAAATTCCGGAGTCTTGAAAAAATTCTGATGATGATGCCCAGAGGAATTCGAAGCTTGAACAATAGGACCAAACCTTCGATGCCGAAGCTTGGACTTGGTAGCTTCGACATCGCTTCATCCCATATATAAGCCTAGATCAAACCAAGCTTAGTTATATCAAAGATATCCAAGCTTTGTTGGCCCAGCTTGTGCCAAGCTCGGCTCAATCTTAGCGTCCCTAGCGTTGCTCCACAGGCAGAATTCAATCTATGTTCAATATTGGATACGCAGATACATCCAAGCTTACTAGAATCATCCAAACCCAAGCTTCAGAAACCATGTTGTGCTAAGTTTGGTCCGAGCTCAGCTTTGTTAGCTTTGAATCTTAGCTTCCACAAGCATGAATCCCGGATTGCTCATACCATCTCAACCCAAGCTTCTGAACTAAGGTTGAACTAAGCTGGATTGGAGCATATTTTTCCTAGTTCCGATTTACCGGCTTCCGCAAAACTCGGCTTAATATTGGATTCATATATAAATCCAGGATTGCTGCACCACCTAAACCCAAGCTTGGAAACGAATGTTCAACTAAGCTTGGTCCAACCTCAACGTTCCTATCTTCGAAGTTTGAACCAAGATAAATTTTGTAGCTTGGACCAAGATTAATTTCGATGATTCGACCACGAGAAACTTTGGAACTTGGACGAAAATGAATTTCGAGGCTTGTACCCAGATAAAGTCCGAAGCTTGAATGAAGATAAAGTTCGAAGCTTGTATTAACCTACGTAACCAAGCTAGGACGAAGCTTAGTCTCTAAGCTGGGATCGGTGTTACATTCGCATGTTCTGCACAGATTGACCGGGGCTTCAAAACACAGCTTCGGTGAAGCTTAGTCAAGCCTCCTCCAAGCTTTGATCAAGCTTCATCGCATGGTCAAGCCCCACCTGGGTGGACGCCAATAATTCCGCCAAGTAAATAAAAATTGAGAAATTGGGGAAGCAAGTCAGTGCACGCGAATCATTGGAGCGAATAAAATATTGAGTTGGGTCACGGTGAAACGTAGGACGAGTACAGTATAATAATGACTTGGTGGAGAGAATGGGAAAACACAAGCCTCCAGTTCAATGTTGCTCAAGAGGTATAACGGAAGGTGTAGAATGAGGAGGTGGAACGTTACCAGGGAATCGACGGGTCCCCGTTCAACCCCCAGAGTGGAAACTTAGTTTTCATCGTTATGCTCGTTTACCACTTCTTCTTTGGTGCTTTGGGTAGGGTAGCTGATATCTCGGGATAATCTCCGAGAGGATGTTATAGAGATTTCAAGTGTTGTTTGATAGTGCCCCCAGGCAGTGTTCCTTATAATATTTATCCAAGTTGTTTTGGGCTAATTGTTATTTGCAGATTTTAACGACACCATCATTTCCCATTTGTTGACTGAGATTGCAAAATACCGATGTGATTAAATTTTTTTTTTTTTTTTGGTGGAAAGTTGTAGTGTATCGAAAATGTGAGCGAAACGAGCGAAAGCACAGCAATTTAAAAATAGCGATATGATTTAATCTGCATTTTTGCGGAGCTTGGAACACGTGAAAACGAATGATACATGTGAGCGAAATGAGCTAAAAGTGTAATACTGTTTCAAAGGATATCGATCGTGTTAACGGCCTTCAACTTCATCGGCGGAGGGCATTCGCAGCAGTCGAATAGGAGCGAAATGGAATGAGATTTAATCAAATTATTTTCGAGCGTTGGAATGAATTGAAATGTGAGCGAAATGAGCGAAAGATAAGATTGCTATTTCCGAGGGTGTCGATTGCGTTAATGGGGAAGATTTTTAGCTCAGTCAAGTGAGCTTCTTTGCACCAGTTCGATCTGAGCGAAATGAGCTGCTATTGGGCTCACGTGACCGGAGCGTGAGCAAATTTGAGAAAATTAGCAGTAATGGAGTAAGACTATGTCAAACGTTAGAATCTTCGAGAAAAGTGCTTTTCAATCGCCCGAAATCGTGAGCAAAACACAGTAATACCTGAGCGAAATGAGCGAACTGAGCGAAAGATAAGATTGCTATGTCCGACGGTGTCGATTACGTTAATGGGAAAGATTTTTAGCTCAGTCAAGTGAGCTTCTTTGCACCAGTTCGATCTGAGCGAAATGAGCTGCGATTGGGCTCACGAGAGCGGAGCGTGAGCAAATTTGAGAAAATTAGTACTAATGGAGTAAGACTATGTCAAACGGTAAAATCTTCGTGAAAAGTGGTTTTCAATCGTCCGAAATCGTGAGCAAAACACAGTGATACCTGAGCGAAGTGAGCGAAGTGAGCCAAAAGCGGATGGACCTCACGGAAGGCGTATGTCACAGAGAAATGTCCACAAATGAAACTGACAATTTCCGACAATCATAATTGATGAGCGAATTGAGCAAATTTTGAGCAAACTCTCCACTAATTTTTTTTTTTTTTTTTTCATTAAAATTTTTTTTATTTTCTTCACCAATTGAAAGTGTAACTTTTATCAAACCTTTTTTGCTCAGCGCGTGAAATCAGACATCTCGAGATGTAGAAAGGAGGAAGCCAAGCACGGCATAAATGTCGACTACGTCTCTTTACAATTTTTTTTATTCCAACCAATGAAATTGTATAGCAATGTTGACGGGCCACATGCGATCGTGTAATTTATATGCTATTTCTGGATTTTTATTCATCTCTGTCTAGTTTCCCTCGAATAGACATTTCACTTAACCGCGGGATATAAACGAATTCATTACTTCGTGAGCTGGGACAGAAAAGGGGAAAGGAGCAATTTGACCTTTTTAGCATTGAAAAAAAAAAAAATCGAAAAAAAAAGTCAAAAATATTTTCCAAAAGTAAATTTGAAAACGTATTTTTTTTTTTTTTTTTTCATTGAATTCTGTAGCATCGCATCCGGAAAATTGGGTAATTGTCCCTGACCCGAAGACCCAGCGATTCCGTTTTAATTATTCAATTAGCGAGTTCCAGCTAACGATGGCGTGAATTAACAGTATGGGTATTAGTTATGATTACGATCGCTGTATTTTGTTATCGTTAATTATGCCTTATAAACTCACTGTTTTCATCGTTTCGTGTAAAATAATTACATCTACACATAAACATTTTCACATTTTAGGATCGTAATTTAAGGAGTAATTAACGTTTCGGTGGATTAATCGAGATGAAAACTGATAAAGCTCCTTTTGAAAAAGGCGATATTTCAGGCTTACTCAAGAATTTCCGATAAAAAAAAAAAAAGAAAAGTGAAACCCATTAGTTTCCGAGTTACATCGGCAAAACTGTTTCATTAAAAAATTTAAATTCCCAATTACTCGGAATGTATGTTCCTATCTACCCAACGGGTCCATGAAAGCCCCGAATTCATCCGCATTTCCCTGATTTTACAAACGAAAAAGCCAGAGCCTTTATATTGGCAAACGACTGTACTATAAATCGCGCCTTTTCCCCCTTATTGCACCGAAATATCGTGAGCATCTGACATAGTGCAAAGAAACTAAAATGAGCTAAAGTGAGCAAAATGAGCTACAATTGACGAGGACTTTTGCAAGTGAGCTGAATCATCTTGATTGAGTTAAACGATCTCAAGAAAAACCTGAAGCACGCTAACGTGAGCGAAGTGAGCAAAAATCTGAGGTGAGCGAAGTGAGCTGAAAGCGGAGCTAAATTAACGGGTTTCTCGCAGAAAAGAAACCTTGTGGAAATCTCTTTCCTATGTCGTCAGCTCATAATTAAGCTCATTTTGCTCAGTTCGCTCATTTTGCTCCTTTCGCTCATTTTTCTCATTTCGCTCAGTTTCCTCATTCTGCACTTTTCGCTCATTTTGCTCAATTCGGTAATTTTGCTCATTTCGATCATTTCGCTCAATTCGCTCAATTCGCTCGCTTACTATAATGTAAAAAATATTATGTGAAATTAATTTTTACGGCGCACTTTGAGCAACCGTATTCACTCAAAAATGATTTTAAAAAATGGCAAGTGCAATCACAAAAGTCCCAATTCATTCCTATTATCCTCAGTCGACAAACGAGGAAGATACTTTGTATTGGAAAAAGACCATACCATAAATCTCACCCTTTTCCCCTCGTGTTACCCTGGAATAACCGAGACGATTCCCCAGGCGCTAGCACTGGCAATATTTATGTCAGCTTGCAGAAGCACTAGAATGTACTCTTGTTTCGTACTTTTACCAACCGCAAGTTATTCTAAAACTCTCAAGATGGGCTTGTGATTGTGAAAAATCGGCGGTTAAATCAAAACTTATTACACATTTTTATTTAAAAGTCAAGTTCTAACGGCATAAATAGAATGCAATTTTTTTACAACTTGTATGAATTTTCAAAATGGAAGCAAAAAAAAATTGGGAAAAATTTTCAACTTGGTTAAATTTCACACAAGAATTTTGTAGTTCAATACAAAAATTATGATATAGATGTGTGACATTTCCGCCGGATAACAGCATTGATATCAAAGTGACTATTTTCCACCCAGGAATATCGTTTGTACTTCATATTGATCCACAGGATAGAGACCCTCGTCCATTCAAACGTGTTCCACCTCATCCTATGTATTTTCCCTCCGTAAGTCGATACGTGAAGCTCGTTTTGCCCTTTATAACCGACAAAATCTCAATGGCCACGTAATAAACATGAAATTCCAAGTACTGAATAAATAAAAAAAAAAACATTGTGACAGAGGAAACCCTTTTTTCAATTTTGTGCCTCTCCGTGTATGTGTGTGTGTGTGTAGGTAGGTGAGTGAGTGGGTGGGTAGGTAAGTAAGTGAGTCAGTGGGTGGGTGGGGGAGCGACTGGGTGTCTAGGTAGGTGGGTAGGTGGGTGAGTGGGCGGGTGGGTGGGTGGCTGGGTGAGTGAGTGGGTGGATGGCTGGGTGAGTGAGTGGGTGAGTGAGTGGGTGGGTGAGTGGGTGGGTGAGTGGGTGGGTGAGTGGGTGGGTGAGTGGGTGGGTAGGTGGGAGGGTGGATGAGTGGGTGGGAGGGTGGGTAGGTGGGAGGGTGGGCGAGTGGGTGGGAGGGTGGGCGAGTGGGTGGGAGGGTGAATGGGTAAGTGGGTGAATGGGTAAGTGGGTGAATGGGTAAGTGTGTGCCTGGGTGGGTGAGTATAACATAATAAAGTCAAGACCCACTCCTCGAGTGAATTGCCAAGTAATTTTTTTTCGACTATTTTCATAGCTTTTATCGGATTTTACTTCTCATTTTCAATGCCCTCGCCATGCAAATACAAATTGTAGAACTCTCAAACTCCTTGGACTGGGAATTTTCAGTACTAACCATCGTCATAAAAAATCTCCAACGGCCACCCGTCCTTACTGCACGGTTTACGACATTGCAGCCTTCATAAATGTCCTTTCATACCCTTGCCACCCCTTCCTCTAGGGTGCTCTCAATGAAGCAACCCTAATCAGGATAACGAAGAGCTCAAATGTCTCCTCAACAGTCGATGAAAAAAGTCAAAGTTTAAATCTTACTTCAGAATCCTAAACCAAAATATTTTACCTCAATAAATGTATTCTCAGGCGACAAAAAAATTTCGAACAATATCGGGGAGGGTCAAAAATATGACAACTCTTCTAAATTCCCATCAAAGTTGCCACAAGCTCCATCATTTAATTTGTCGCGATCAGTATGCAACCAGAATAATGTTCCAACTCATGTCAAAAATCCTTTGCCCCAAAAATCGGTTCTCTCCGGAAAAAAAAAAAAACAATTCCCCGAATCAATTTTTCCACAACCTCAAGAGCATTGAGTCGACCCTCTCACCGGATTTGAGTCAATATATCCGCTTTCGTGTCGGATAGATGGAAAAATGAATTTTTCAATGATTCATATTACGTTTCTCATACCCGGGAAACGTTCTTCTTCCGATGCGCAACGACTTATCAACTGAATTCACGCGCGAGACAGTGAGCGATCGCGTCGGTTCGTTCGTTACACTTGGGAGGAACCAAAAGAGCTGGGTGGCGGGTGGCGGGTGGGGGGTGGGGGGGGGGGGAGAATAGGGGAAGGTTGGCGGAGGGTTGGGGCGCACCTATAGAGCCGACCCTTTGGTTGTCTGGTATTTGCTGGAAGAGGAGATTAATATTATTCTCGCCGCGTGCCAGGGCTCATTTCGCACCCTTCTTACATACATCCTACCCCTTGAATTTACACCCCCCCCCCACCCCCCCTTATTCCGCCAACCCTCAGGGAGGGACAAAGACTTCCATGCCTCCATTTCCGATGGTTTTGCTTCATTTTGTAAGCTTTCCCTGACGCATTTCGATTTTTTAAAAAGAAAATCCGTTTTACGAACCGTAAAGTAATGCTTTACGGCCTAGGCGGGAAACTTTTGTTTTTTTTTTCATTTTCTCCATTGAGCGGCGTGCCACTTTCGAGCAGTTCATTGTAAGAACTGGGGAGAGCACTGCATGCCATATGAATAACATTTTCACAGACTGTAGATCAATACTTTACGTCCTAGGACAGAAAACCCAATTTTTTTGGTCTAATTCTGGTCAATAACCGGTCTTTGCAGCTCCTCGAATCTATTCACTTTGAATTTAGCGCACAAATGACCATTGTTCATTCCGATCTCAAATCCATTTGAAAATCTCTCCTAGGACGGAAAACTTCACTTTTCGTACGGCAATGAAAAGGCCCATTTTCAGCTGGGAAGAAATCCTTATCTTTTGAATCGTCCATCATCCATCAAACCATGAATATATCCGCAGCCGGTAGGATCAATGAATAGGCGAAAATCTGTATTTTACGTCCTAGGCCGTAAAATTGACTTTTAGTAAATCGTTTTGAGGCTACAAATTTCCAGCTCATGGGAAAAAATATTGTTGCAATAAAATTGTCTAATAACATCTGATTCACACTCGTGAACTTCACCTAGGCCGTAAAGTGCTACTTTCCATACGCCAATGAAAAAAAAGTACATTTTCAGGTGAAAAAAAAAGGATTTCCATTTGGAATCGTGGTTATCAAGCTATAAATATTGCGGCAGAGGGTATGGCAAATGAATATGTATACTTTCATGCTGACGTCACTCACACACGGATATCAGTGGGGGGGGGGGGGGGGGGGGGGGGGGAGGAGGGGGGACACGGCTGGCAGAACACGAGAGCCTCCGCTAGATCCAGCGCTGGCGTAATTGGCCGATCCCCCGGGAGGGTACCCAGTCGCTGCCGAGACAGCTTCATGCCTTCCAGCTGAGAGCCAAGTTGGTTCTAGCGAGTTGTGGTAGAAAAGTGAACGGTCTAATTTCATGACCCAATTTCAAAGTTTCTGGAGTACCTTTGGGGGGGGGGGGGGGGGTGAGAAAAATTGTTGGGATTTTTTATGCTTACGAAAAAACTTATATTGCCCGTGCACAGTAAACTTTCCACCCACATTATATATTTAACGCGAGCTGACATGCATTAGGCGAGCAAAAGTCAATTTTCAAATTGTTCTTGGATCAATTTTGTGGTTCTAAGCACGAGAAAAAAAATTTTTAATTCACTTAAAACTTGATGAAGGTAATAGATTTTTATTTGCATTTTTTTCTGTGGGCAAAAAGTTGTGAGAAGAGTGCAATGCAGTAGCCAACTCGAGAGTATTCGAGTTTGTTAGTTGTATACCCTGGCAAATATGCGCCGTGTTGGCCCTCTGGTGAGACGCCACTATCCTCTATCTCACTTTGGACAAGTTGCGCCCCTGTGGAAAATCGAGAGAAAGGGATGCGAGATGTATCGACCCGCGCGCATGGCTTTGCATAACCAAAACGATAATAGCTACGGTGAACAGTGAATTGAATATATATCGCGAGTTTTCTAACTGAAATGTGCTTGAGGCATGATAAACTTTTGTTTTGTTTTCGTCCAAGTTTTCACGATGAAATTTGAAAGTCAATGGTTGTATTTCTATTCAAACATTTAAAATACTGAAAAAACTCATAAATTGTCATGGCAGGATTTTTAAATATTTCCGCCGGAGGGTGATGAGTGAGTTCATAGGAAAGCCAGGGAAATTTCAGGTGGAAAACACTCCATGACGACCTTTCAAAACCATTTTCAGTTGTGTGGGTCAACACCCTGTGGGTCAAAATATTTGGCATTTTTGCGGTCTCCCTAGCCCCACCAATTAAATTTCCCCAGCAGTCTATCCACCATTGCCAAATCCACGGCCGGACCGTGGGTAAAAAATCAGTGGGTCAAAAATGAGTGGGTCAAGTTTTCAAAATATGCTTAATAGACCCAAAAACTGAGCCCACGCAAAAAATCTATCCAAACGTCAGCTAAGAAACTTCTCATTACTCCACAGCCCCCTCCCCCCCCCCCCCCCTCCCCCTCCTCTCCCCCCCCCTCCTCCCTACACGACAGTGGGTCATCTCGAATTGACGGGTCAAAATATGTTCAAATTAATTTTCCCCATATTTCCTCGGGACTTCATCAACAGCTTTTTAAATTAGAAATCCCCCCCCCCCCCTTTCCCCCTTCGCCCGACAAACCGCCAATTTTCAGCAGAAAGTGATTCCGTAATCTGCCACTGAGCTTCAATTTTCTCTTTTATCCGTGTCACGTTAACGCTATGACAGTCAAAGACTACATGTCTGACACTCATATTGCCATTGCTCCATAGCCCCCCTCCCCCCCCCCCCCCCCCCCCGCCGCCCGCTTGTCCTATCTGCCTATGCGGGAATGCGTTTTCTCACAGCCACCGTTGGCAACCCTCATGAATATTCCAGCCTCAATTACCCGTGGCCGCCTCCACCATTGTTGTTTACCGGTGTACGCCCTTGCCCTGGCAACTAGTGTATGTAGGAAAACCATCATACTATTTCCCCGTGTCTCACATACTCAAACTCAACTCCATATCCCCCACTGCTTTTACCTGTAACAGTATGTTGATACCATGTGTTTGTTGTGTATAACTATGTAGTGGAAAGTTGATATCAGTGGGTGAACGATGTCAAGCTGCACCACGGATAACCGAGAGCCATGTAAAACATACATGAGCTTTTCTTCCTGCAACAGGAAGAGGCTTTCATATGGTCACAAGGACTTACATCCGAAATCACGGGTTACTCATTGACTGTACCGACCTTGCGGGAGTGAGGGATGATTAGGGATTTTTTTCTGGACGAAAATTGACCTTCGCGGTTTTTCGCGGTTTTTCGCGGTTTTTCGCGGATTTTGTTCGTTGAGATTTTTCCGGTATCCCAAAAGGTTTCTCCGCGAGTTTTCCCGTGAAAATTTCTCTGAGGTCCCAGTGATGTCATTGTCGATCTTCAATCTCGAAGAATAAATTTCAAGATTGCGAGGATTTTTGCCAAGACAATTTTACCCCGGAATATCCATCCTAAAACATTTAATCCAGCGGATACTAACCCAGTTCACCATCCGTTTATCCCGCCATCTCATTATCCCTTCCCTTTTTTCCCCCCCCAGATAACAACGCTAATTGTTTATCTCCAAGAGGGTACGTAATGGTGGGCTTTTTCCAATTAGTCCTGTGAAGTTGTATGCGCGTTAAAATAACCCATCCCTGTTGAGCTGAATGCCGTGGCTCTTGAGAAGGCGCGACGGTACGTAAAATAAAGAGGCAAAGAACGGGAAACCGTAAGGTGGTATATACACTCTCAAGTTTCCTATTTTCTATCTCTTTTCATGTCTCTCCGCCTCCCCCCCGCCCCACCGCCCCCTTTCCGCCGACCCTAACTCGTCGCCTTTCTCTACGGCATTATGGAGCCGCCTCAAAGTAGTTTGCAAGCAGCTTGAGACTGGCACTGCGCGTCTAGCGCCACGTTAGAAAATGCGGTACAGAGGAATAGTGGCTTTGGATCCACTTGAGCATAAACCGAAGCGAACTTTGAAGGAGGGAAAACGAGATTAATTAGACGGACGATGACAAAGCTGAGAGTAGACACTGGCAGCATTCATCGACTTTGTTTTGTGATGTTTAGTTATTATCAGGTGTTCTGCGAGCAGCGAGGTCCATGGAAGGTTGACCCTCAGGGCCAAATGAGGGTCGATAAAAACCAAAGACCTTCGATGCCGATGCTTGGACTTGATAGCTTCGACATATCTTCATCCCATGTATAAGCCTAGATCAAACCAAGGTTAGTTATATCAAAGATATCCAAGCTTTGTTGGCCCAGCTTGTGCCAAGCTTGGCTCAATCTTAGCGTCCCTAGCATTGGTCCACAGGCAGAATCCAATCTACGTCCAACATTGGATACATACATACATCCAAGCTCACTAGAATCATCCAAAGCCAAGCTTCAGAAACCATGTTGTGCTAAGCTTGATCCAAGCTCAGCTTTGTTAGCTTTGAATCTTAGCTTTACCAAACATGAATCCCGGATTGCTCATACCATCTAAACCCAAGCTTCTGAACTGAGGTTGAACTAAGCTGGATTGAAGCATAGTTTCCTAGTTTCGATTTACCGGCTTCAGCGAGACTCTGCTTAATATTGGATTCATATATGAATCCAGGACTGCTGCACCACCTAAACCCAAGCTTGGAAACGCATGTTCAACTAAGCTTGCTCCAACCTCAATGTTCCTATCTTCGAAGTTTGAAACAAGATAAATTTTGTAGCTTGGACCAAGATTAATTTCGATGCTTCGACCACGAGAAACTTTGGAACTCGGACGAAAATGAATTTCGAGGCTTGTACCAAGATAAAGTCCGAAGCTTGAATGAAGATAAAGTTCGAAGCTTGTATTAACCTACGTAACCAAGCTAGGACGAAGCTTATTCTCTAAGCTGGGATTGGTGTTACATTCGCATGTTCTGCACAGATTGACCGAGGCTTCAAAACACAGCTTTGGCGAAGCTTAGGCAAGCCTCGTCCAAGCTTTGATCAAGCTTCATCGCCTGGTCAATTCCCACCTGGGCAGTAGCTCGGCAAGCTTGACGCACTTGATATGAATTAAATTCAATCTCTCGAGAAGAAATATTCAAGGTCAAATATGCTGGGTCAATGCTGAACGGCCACACATCATGAAATGAATAACATTTATCCGGTCATAAATACGTATCAATAGATGTTTATAGAAACAATATAGTAGGAACATGTGTCAGCCTTGATATTGACCCCATGACATTTGACCCTCAATGTTGCTCCACTACTGGTCATAAATGTGAACTCGGAAAACAGCCATAACTCATTGGATAATTTACCTATTTTTTTTTTTTTTTCACTGACGACGGAGACTGAGGCGACAGATGGCCCTGAAAAAAATATCGCCTCTCTCCTTTATCAACAGAATGATATTGACAACGGATCATTCTGTCCGCGACCTTGCGTTGCTATTGGAATCAGGGTTATGCTCCGACGATAGACGTACGAGATTACCCAGCTTGTTTCTCGCTTCAGCTGTATACTGAAATTCCTGGCCATGTCTGTGTATGTGTGTGAGTGTGTGTCAACACAAGCTTACCCCCCCCCCCTCCCCCCCTCTTATTCACCGTTGCTCCTTGTGTTTCTGCTGCGCATAGTGCGACCTCAAAAGCCGTTGTGAAACGACACTGGAAGTACATGCGATATCCGAGATACACGAGAAAACATTTTTCTCGTGAGTCCCACGATTTTTCCAACATTTCTCCAATCCACGATATACACAAACAAGCATTTACTTTCATATATGAAAAAAAGAAATTCTCAAAGATTTGTTAGAGAATATGTGGGAGCACTTGAGAGAAATTCAGTCAATGAGCATTTGGTAGCAAAATTGACGTAGTCATAAACTACATATGAAAGCATAGAGGAATTGGGGATGAAATGTGGATTTTACATATATCCGAAGCTGAGAATGGTCATCCCCGAACTGGAGGTAATTTATCTCGCGAAGATCCAAATATCCCCAACTAGGGGATGAGATATGGCATCTTTGCTTGAGGCGTATGTTAAACTCAATTTGGGGATAGAGTTATGGCCGACTTAGGGATATAGATATCCCCGACTTGGGGATATGGATATCCCCGACTTGGGGATATAGATATTCCCGAACGTACGAATATGGATGTCCCCGACTTGGGGATATGGACAACCCCGACTTGGGGATATGGACAACCCCGACTTGGGGATATGGACAACCCCGACTTGGGGATATGGATATTCCAGAGCTGGGGGTATAGATATACCCGACTTGGGGATGGGGATATCCCCGACTTGGGCATCTGAAAATCCCCGCCTTGGGGATATAGATATTCTCGAAAGTAGGAATATATGGATATCCCCGCTTTGGGGATGTGGATATCCCCGAACTTGGGGATGTGGATATCCCCGAACTTGGGGATACAGATATCCCCAAACTTGGGCATATAGATATGCCCGAACTTGGGGATATACACATCCCCAAACTTGGGGATGTAGATATACTCAAATTTGGGGATATGAATGTCCCCAAACTTAGGCATATAGATATCCCCAAACTTGGGGATATAGACATCCCCAAACTTCGGGATATAGATATCCTCAAATTTGGGGATATGAATGTCCCCAAACTTAGGCATATAGATATCCCCAAACTTGGGGATATAGATATCCCCAAACTTGGGGATATAGACATCCCCAAACTTGGGGATATAGACATCCCCAAACTTAGGGATATATATATATCCCCGAACTTGGGGATATAAATATCCCCGAACTTGGGGATATAAATATTCTCGAACTTAGGGATGTAGATATAATACCCGAACTTGAGGATATAGATATAGATATCAGGAAAATATGTCGGTTGCGGGGATACAATATATACCACTTGGGGATATCCCCACAACCAACGTATTTTAGCCATACATACAAACCCCGAATTTTTGTCCGAGAACGTCCACATCCATGTGTCTCCATAATGCTTAGAGCGAACCGAAGGAGAGTTAACTCGCGTGCAAAAAATTTTTTACTTGCCGAAGTATTGAGTCACATTTTCAATGCTTGGGGATTGAATCGAAAGGCGAAAAAGCCAGTTGTGAATTTTTTTTTTTCGCCGCGTCTGAAAGACGGTGTGTTTATTCGCTCTCATGGCAAAACGACAAGGCCACCCATTGGCCGTGTATGCATACGCGGTTTAACGATGATTGTGAGATACTACCTTGGGTAATGGGAGGGGAGAAAGAAGGTGTTATGCAAGCCCAGAGGGGGAAATATATGTGTGGTTACATTGGATGGTGATAAGATTTATGTAATGATAAATTAATAGTAATGAGTTAGATGACTCTGAGTAATTTTCATGTGAAATTATACGTTCGTTGGAAATTCGAACATTGTGAAATGTAATTGCGTTGAAGGGAGTGTGGGTCAAGTTAAAGGTCAATTATGTGGGTCAATTTTCAGACTTAATTCGGTCCTCAAAATTGACCTTCAATTTCACCTGGGAGCAAATTCCCAGAATTGGAAAATTGTAAAAAAAATTATTTGACCCACAATATGGAACCTATATATATATGTAGGTATATATGCAAATCGTTGAGACCTTAAGCGACCAATTAACAGACACACTCGATAAGTCAATGCGAATTCTAAACCCTCAGACATTGACGGAGTGCGCAGGTTGATTATCCCCCCCCCCCCTCCTCCCGCGGGTGTCGCCGGTATGAATCGACGCTTCCGCGTCGTTCCAACGATAGTGCGAGCCAACACGCGAGGAGAAAGCGAAAGCGGAGGCGTGACTGACACGTAACTGAGTCGAACCCACGCTTATTGGCGCGGGAGGGCACTATTTTCCACGTAAATGGGATTTCGTATCACTGTGTTTGTGTGCACCTTCGGGGACCCTTGCACCTGTCAACTTCAAATTTACTTCGTGACGTCAAGTTAATAATAGGTGTTTTCAGAAGTATAAAAATAGGTGAGTTAGGTAAATGAGGTTTCTTGGGAGCTCGGTGGACAGAGCGTGACATTTCCAATTCGAAGAGAGGCTGATGACCTTTAACTTCGGGTTGGGTGTCCTAAAAATTAATTTGGGCATGTTTGACCCACTACGATATTGACCCACACGGTCGGGTAGAACATGGTCCTGGAAGGATCTTGAGGGATCTTTGGACACTACACGTATTTGCGAAGGACGAGGATCTGCCATTTGGCAAGTTCCGAAAAGTTGACCCTCGGGTAATTGGCCTTCGCCGACCTCATGGGCTAAACTCTGGGCCCTTTTCCGATCCAAAAAAGAGGTGATGATCGTGAGATACAGCATCGTTCACGGGATTTTATTTCTAAAAAAAAACGCCGCCCTTTGCATTTAAACCTGACCCTGGAGGTTTTGACCCACTTGGACTCAGTAGGTAAAATTATAATAAACTTCTGGCCAAGAACATTATCAGTTACTTTGAACTCCTCGTAGCTCAGGTGTTAGGTTAAAAATTTATTCTGAAAAATTGACCCACTCCATGTTGACCCACTTAATTTTGACCCACTTGCCAACAAGATAAACAGGTCATCATGGGTGGGTTTTCCAGCTGAAATTTCCCTGGCTACACGATGCAATGACTCTCGATCTAATCTGATTAAATTCCATAAACCCGGAAATGTGAATGGGGACTTGAGATAAAAAAAATCTGTTTTGTAAATTATAAAAGTCCTAGAGAATCCATTGAATCGGTGAACATAAGAAGCACCTTGTTACTTAGTAATTAAAGGGAGATTTTTTAAAATGCACGAGGAGACTTTTATGAGGGATCGTAATGCTGATTGGCGAGAATAGGGTTCAGCTTCTTTCTCCATCTCACTCTATATCCACTTCTTTTCTCCGTCTTTCTATCCTTCTCACTACTGCGGGCGAGTCTGATAAACTGCTTGGGCAATACGACAGTGAGGTACGACTTAAATACCGTTATACGCTATCGTAGAGAATCCGCTTCCGGCGACTTTGCAAGCAGATTCTCTGAGTGCGTTCTTCACCATTTAATTAACTACTGCGAAACCAGCATTCATTAAAGAAGAAAATAGGCATACGTGAGATGAAGGTAGAATTTCAGGTGAACTTGTAATCATCTTTCATGAAAATTTTCTGTGGTTTTCCAACTATTGACCCAGCATTCACCCAGGTTTAACCCTACCCAATTAACCATGCGATGAAGCTTGATCAAAGCTTGAACGAGGCTTGACTAAGCTTCGCCAAAGCTGTGTTTTGAAGCCTCGGTCAATCTGTGCAGAACATGCGAAAGTAACACCAATCCCAGCTTAGAGAATAAGCTTCGTCCTAGCTTGATTACGTAGGTTAATACAAGCTTCGAATTTTACCTTCATTCAAGCTTCGGACTTTATCTTGGTACAAGCCTCGAAATTCATTTTCGTCCGAGTTCCAAAGTTTCTCGTGGTCGAAGCATCGAAATTAATCTTGGTCCAAGCTACAAAATTTATCTTGTTTCAAACTTCGAAGATAGGAACATTGAGGTTGGACCAAGCTTAGTTGAACATTCGTTTCCAAGCTTGGGTTTAGGTGGTGCAGCAATCCTGGATTTATATATGAATCCAATGTTAAGCAGAGTTTCGCTGAAGCCGGTAAATCGAAACTAAGAAAAATATGCTTCAATCCAGCTTAGTTCAACCTTAGTTCAGAAGCTTGGGTTTAGATGGTATGAGCAATCCGGGATTCATGCTTGGTAAAGCTAAGATTCAAAGCTAACGAAGCTGAGCTCGGACCAAGCTTAGCACAGCATGGTTTCTGAAGCTTGGCTTTGGATGATTCTAGTAAGCTTGGATGTATGTATGTATCCAACATTGGACGTAGATTGGGTTCTGCCTGTGGACCAACGCGAGGGGCGCTAAGATTGAGCCAAGCTTGGCACAAGCTGGGCCAACAAAGCGTGAATATCTTTGATGTAACTAAGCTTGGTTTGATCTAGGCTTAGACATGGGATGAAGTTATGTCGAAGCTATCAAGTCCAAGCTTCGGCATCGCAGGTCGGACCAAGATTGATCTCATCGTTCGAGCTTCGGATTCCCCACCTGGGTACTGAAGGACGGATTTGCATGGAATCGTAATTCCATTATTAGATTATTATATGAGATTATTTTGAAGACATCGAGCATTGTTGACCCTCATTTGACCCTGTTGGAGAGTTAATTTTGCATGGAAGAGTAGATTAACCTTAAACAATTCACTTGTGCATAATGTGGCACACTCGACAGGAATGTTGAATACTCCCTACCAGTTCAGCTCCTGGCTTTCACCCACATTTGACCCTCATTAAAAGTACATTTTCTGTGCAACTTGATATTTCTCCTAATAACACCTCTCAACATTGAATCATTGTGGAACAAAGACCAGTTTTACCAAGACTGCTTTATCTTTAGAATTCTAAAAAAAAGCTGACTTAACATTTATTTATTCATGCCTGTTAAATGCGCCTGTGAATGAATTTTCGAGGCTGAAAAATTCATGAATGATCATTAAAATGGTAATCATTCTTGAAATGCATCATCAAACTTCATCAAATTAATTTCTTTCATGGTTTTCGCCGAAATTTTACTGAATAAAATGATGTCGCAAAAAAAATTGTCTGTAGTGTTCTTAAAGTTTAAATAAATTTCCGAATTTTTTATGAAGTATTTCAATTTAAGAGAAATATAAAAAAATCTCAAAAATTCAGTGAAAAAGTTAAAAAAAAAAATTGCGAAATCAAGCGAAGGTTAAATGAGGGTTAATTGAGGGCCAAGTGACGGAGGGTCAACAGAAATTTAATTTCCCACTCCCCATTACTATGGATCTAAAAATCCACATCGTAACGAAACTAATTGAGTTTTTTATGAGATTATAAAAAAATTGCGTTGTTAAGATGAAGGAACTGAAGACTCTCAACTTTTTTGAAGGACGTAAAAAGAAAATTGCCCCGAGTATTTTCAGATGCAAGTGGGAGCGAAACCTCAAACGTGTGCTGTCTCATCAGCCACCGGATTGCGTCATCGCGGACGAGAAAATTGGGTCAACTCTGGAGTGGCGCGACTAGACGAAGAACAAGTCCCAGCAAAGTGTAGTACAGATAAGACGTCTTTTATGGGTGTCAAAAAATTTTATCACCCCTCCTGAGCAGTCGTTTAACCAAAACTCTCGACTCGACTGAAATAACAAATCTTAATTTTTTAGATTTTGCGAAGTAAAAATTTTTTGCATGGATCATTTTCGAAATTAGAATAACCTATAGTTATAATAACTCAAAGAGACTAAATATTTTTAAAAAATTTTGAAATCCAAAAATTTTGAAATTTAAATTTTCAAAATTGAAAAATTTCAAAGTTCAAAATTCAAATATTTAAAAATTCAAAAAAAAATTAAATTCAAACAATTTTAACATTCAAAAAATTTCAAAATTCAAAAAAATTTAAAATTCAAAAAATTTTAAAATTCCAAAAATTTCAAAATTCAAAAAAATTTTAAAATGCAAAAAATGTTAAAACTCAAAAAAATTCAAAATTCGAAAATTCAAAAAAAATGAAAAATTTCAAGTTTATAAAATAGCGAAAAATTGACAATTTTTGAAGATCAAAGGCTCAAAATATTCACAATGATAAAGCAAAAATCAACGATTGTAAGCACTCTAACGGCTCAATTAAGGTAAACGGAAGGGATTGCCGGATAAAAAAATCTGCAGTTCCCTTTTGTACTCATGAGAGACGACTTTAATCGTACACCCGGTATTTGTAGTCATGGGGATTCAGGTACATAAAAAAAGAGGGCACGTGCAGTAGAGAAATGAAGGGACTGACCGTTTTTTCTCTCTTCCTTTTTTTCTGTATCTATTTCTCTCTTTCGCCTGGGTTTATCCACCTGCGCGTCTACATGCAAAGGAAAAAAAAACAAGCGGGGAATCGACCTTTCACTCGTGTCAGCAGATATGGACAAATATTGGGCCGCCTGAACGCTGGGAAAATGTTTTTAAATCGACAATTTTATTCACAGATTTTTACATTTATTTTCATCATTGAATTTCGGGAAATTGGGTGGAGATATGTATGCGAAAAGTGAGGAAATTGAATTTCTCTCCGGTTCAAGCCCATTTACTTCCTCTATCGGTTTGAAAAAATGGCGGCAAATTTGGAAAATTTCGAACAGTTAAAATTTCTTCTGCCTGGATTTTTTTCGGTCAAAAATTAATAAATTTTTTTTACTATTTTCCAAGACAAAAAGAACAAAATAAATTTAAAAAATGATAATTTCAGCAATTACAAAATTTTTGAAAATCTGAAAAATTTGGAAAATTTGATATTTTTACGAAATTACGATACACTTTTTTTTTCAATTTTGTTTCACAATCGTCTCTCGTGAGCAGAAAGTGACTTTTTTTTCCACATTTTTGTTCAATCGTCCCTCGCATTTATGCTAATTGACCTGCCAAGGTGTCATGTATTGTCATGAGCCGATTGAGCATGGAATTAAATCAATCGCCAAATTACTTCAGCTCACTTTTCCCAATTGCATAATTGAGGATAGCCCAATAAAATATTCACCGCTTTCATTGACAATAATAACAATTAATGATGCAAAGACTTCAAAATCGAAAAAGTTCTTTCCAAAAATCGCTAATTATAATTTCGCGAAATAATTTCAAAAATTTCCTTTTTTTTTTGAATTACCAAAAAATGCAAAAAAAAAAAACAAAATTTATAAAATTTCGGTCTTTCTTGTCCCTTTTTCATAAATCTTGTCCTCCATAACAGGACCTGGCCAATGCTTCAAGGCGTTTGAAAAACGGCGTTTATGGACCTAGGTGTATGCAAATAGATGTCATTTCCTATTCAGCCGCATCTCCCGACCCATTGACTTGTTGATCTCCTATGCCAGAAGGAGCGGGTAAAAAAAGGAAGGAAAACTCAGACTGGGGCTTTATGAGTACATGCTGAGCCATCGCTGGTGTATGAAAGTCACTTCAAAGGACCTCTACACGCGTAATAAACTCACCTCTGAAATTCATACCGAGTTGGGAACCGAAAAAGCCATGTAAGAGGAGTTTCCAGATTTGAATACAAGACATGTTGGCAGGAAAAAGCTGCAAAAGTAGAACAAAAAATTGTACATTTCAAACATTTCCAAAATTGCGAACTGCAACGTTCGGGGAACGTTACCGAGTGCAACGCTCGGGAAACGATACCAAGTGCAACGTTCGGGAAACGTTGCCAAGTGTAACGTTCGGGAAACGTTGCCGTATGCAACGTTCGGGACACGTTACAGAGTGCAACGTTCGGGAGACGTTGCAGGGTGCAGCGTTCGGGAAACGTTACCGAGTGTAACGCTCGGGAAACGTTTCAGAGTATAACGTTCGGGAAACGTTACCGAGTGTAAGGTTCGAGAAACGTTGCTGAGGGCAACGTTCGGGAAACGTTGCCGTGTGAAACGTTCGGGAAACGAAACCGAGTGTAACGTTCGGGAAACGTTGCCGTATGCAACGTTCGAGAAACGTTACAGAGTGCAACGTTCGAGAAACGTTACAGAGTGCAGCGTTCGGGAAACGTTACTGAGTGTAACGCTCGAGAAATGTTACCAAGTGCAACGTTCAGGAAACGTTGCCAAGTGTAACGTTTGTGAAACGAAGCAAATCTGCGTGATTTTTGCCTAGATCTTCGGCTTTTTATAGAATACCGGAAATGAATTTTCCTCATTTAACTTCCTCAGTTTAATTTCCGTATTCTCAATTTTCTAAATCGCTCCGAATACGTTGTTACACTGTTTCCTGTATTCGTTGTATTTGTATCCGTCGCCCTCGAGACCACAAGAGCGCGTGGGCACGACTGGTGAGCGAGATTAAATACAAGACGGGTTGGAATACAGGGGAGTTCGAGGTAACTTTATCGTACATTCGCCAAAGGTGGTGTTCGTGCGCGCCTGAGAATGGCACCGGTGAGAAAGCCTCCCTCCGAAGGGAAGAGAATCGATACGTCGTTTCGGGTAATGGACTCGGATAACGGAGAGGGAATAAAAAAAAAATTAGTTTTAGTGGTATTATTATTTCTCCACTTTATGAACTCACGCTTTGAAGTAATCACTTGGGCAATTTCAATTGGCAACAGTAAGAATAATTGTATTTAGATTGTGTAGAGCGATATTTACGCTAAATTGTTGCCCATGGCCTTTGACCTTGGGCATATTCAACGAATTTCATTTGACCTTCAATTATCGTGAGTAGTTTGACCTTGAAAATTTGACCCATTATATTTGCCCCTCAAGAGTTGACCCATTATAGTTGACCCTCCACTGTTATTCCGATGCGATCCGACCTTCGACCTTGAACCTACGAATTGACCTTCATGATCTCCCACAGTTGCCCCATGAATGTTGGTACCTATAACTTAACCTTCAGCATTGGACTCCAAATCAAATTTGCCCATTCTCAAGCTCGTTTTCGAAGGATCCGGCAGTTTTTGATAGTAACTTTCACCCCACTTTTGACCCTCCAACATTTCACCCTACTTTGACAATCTCCCTCAAAATAACATCAACAACCCTCCAATTACTCAACTTACATAATGCCTTTGTCCCAGCAAAACACTCCTCAATCTCCCTTCCTCTGTATCTCATTACCACCGAGAATAAATTCATGAGCAGCTTGTCTAGACTGTTTTTAAACAAAGGCAAAACCGCGGGTAAAGTATCCACGAATCGTCATCTGGTTAAGTTTACTCGAAGCAAAGTTGGGTCGCTTGGTCTCGACCAGATCCGATAGTCGGATCAACATCGGAGGTGAGAGCACGCTTGTAGAATCACACAGGGGGTGGGGTGGGAGGGGGGTAAGGTCGACCACTTCCACGAGCTCTCCCTCTCGACTCTCGAAACATTCCACAGTGCAACGATCCTCACCCAAAATAATCCATTGCTTCATAAATAAACAAGCCGCAATTCAAAAATTATTTCAACCTCTGCTTTTCCACTTTTTTCAAATTTTCACGTCCAAGAACTGACCGGAATGAGATCCGCGGTGATCCCATTCGGTAGAGCATAAAATTTTCAATAAAAAATTATTTTTGACCATCAATTTCCGCCGGGTAGTTTTCGAACTATGTCGAAAAATGATTTCAAGGTCACTTTTGTTTATCATTTGATTTTTAGAGGAATTTGACCTTGAGAACTCTTTTGGACGTAACTCAAGGACTGTTGGGTCGAAATAGGTGGTGCGGCAAAGTTTTCCAGTGCAAATTTTCCGATCTATCGAATGGGGGTGTTATGGGCCTCATCCCGAGACTTTTTTTGGGGCCAAATTGGGGCATTATGGACCCCATTCCAAGGACTCTTCTTGTTTTGGATGGATTCCCAAAATTTTCAGGTAATCACGAGAAACAGTGGTCTTATATGGACCTTGAGTGAACTTGAGTCAAAATAGGTTGCAAGGAGGTTCAACGAAAATTTTTCAATTCTGAACTGGGTCATTATGGGTCCCATTGCAACGACCTTTCTCGTTGAAATTGACGTCATGTGAATTGAATACGACGAAGAAGACGGGAACGTGAGGCAAAGACGGGACTTGGTGAAAGAAAAATGTGTGTTATTGCCGAGGCAGGCATATCTGTATTCACCCTCCCACCCCCCCACCCCCTGCCAACACGTGCCAATAGGTTTTCGCTGAGTTTTGCAGTTTTCAACTTCTCAGATAGCGCCCTCTCGATACTCTCGGCATCAATAATTCGCCCTCTATCTTCTATTTACGCAAGAAAAGCAACGGTAAAGGAACGGCAAAAAATTAGATAAAAATATAGAGATGGAGGTGAATGTTTCAGTTGAATATACAACCGGTAGTGGAGGAAAATAAAATGAAAATGGGGAGGGGGGGGGGGGGATGGGGTGGAGGTGAATGTAACGGGGAAAAGTCTATACTCTTTCCACTCGTGATGAGATGTTTTAGAGATTGACGGATTTATTCGATAGTTGGGTTGATTTTATTCCCGTACCTCGGGAAAAACGCTTTCAGCCAATTGGCGGGAAAATTTAAAGTGGGCAAGTCTGTTTGAACTGTTTTGGGCGATTAAATTTTCTAATTTTTGTGTCGTGGTTTAACAGTTATTGAGAGCTTTTTTAAGATCAATTTAATTGGCAAAATGTCCTTCGATTTACCAGAAAAAATGTTTTTAGAGATCTGCGGGCTAAGTGGGTTTCACAAGTTAGGTGTTCTTGGATTAGGGAAATAATTTAGAGAATGGTAAAATTTTTGCTGTTAGTTTTAATTACGGAAAAGTTGGAAGCTGATGATGATGAGTGCTGTAGCAATCATAACTACAAGTTGGGACTTATCCCAACGGTGCACAAAGTGGCGAGTAGAAAGCGACCTACTTGCTTGGGCTACGGTAATTACAATCCTTGAACCGAGTAAAATGGCTGTTGCCCACGGTTCAACCTACCAGATACCCCGGGGATAATAATCGTGGAGATGAGAGCCCCAAAGATTCTGTGTAAACATGCTGTGTATTTGAAATATCTTAGTTACGGCAGAGAATTATAATCTCGATTTTCCTTTTTTTTTCATGCATTTTAAAGGTACCCAGGTAAGGAATTCGAAGCTTGAACGATGAGATCAATCTTGGTCGGACCTTCGATGTCGAAGCTTGGACTTGATAGCTTCGACATAGCTTCATCCCATATATAAGCCTAGATCAAACCAAGCTCAGTTATATCAGAGATATCCAAGCTTTGTTGGCCCAGCTTGTGCCAAGCTTGGATCAATCTTAGCGTCCCTGGCGTTGGTCCACAGTCAGAATCCAATCTACGTCCAATATTGGAAACATACATACATCCAAGCTTACTAGAATCATCCAAAGCCAAGCTTCAGAAACCATGTTGTGCTAAGCTTGGTCCGAGCTCAGCTTTGTTAGCTCTGAATCTTAGCTTCAACAATCATGAATCCCAGATTGCTCTACCATCTAAACCCAAGCTTCTGAACTAAGGTTAAACTAAGCTGGATTGAAGCATATTTTTCCTAGTTTCAATTAACCGGCTTCAGCAAAACTCTGCTTAATATTGGATTCATATATAAATCCAGGATTGCTGAACCACCTAAACCCAAGCTTGGAAACGAATGTTCAACTAAGCTTGGTCCAACCTCAATGTTCCTATCTTCGAAGTTTGAACCAAGATACATTTTGTAGCTTGGACCAAGATTAATTTCGATGCTTCGACCACGAGAAACTTTGGAACTCGGACGAACATGAATTTCGAGGCTTTTACCAAGATAAAGTCCGAAGCTTGAATGAAGGTAAAATTCTAAGCTTGTATTAACCTACGTAATCAAGCTAGGACGAAGCTTATTCTCTAAGCTGGGATTGGTGTTACTTTCGCATGTTCTGCACAGATTGACCGAGGCTTCAAAACACAGCTTTGGCGAAGCTTAGTCAAGCGTCGTCCAAGCTTTGATCAAGCTTCATCGCATGGTCAATTCCCACCTGGGTAGCTGAAGGTCTTCCACGACAGAAAATTATTTTTTTTCAATCGTCTGAGATGGTCAAAGGTTTCAACATTCGATGTTTGTGGAGAGGAAGGATCTAATGCAAAGTCAATTTGTTCATTTCGTGAGGCAGACCAATAATGCGGCTTTGCAAAAAAAATCTAGTTAGATCTGATCTTAATCATTGTCGATTCGTCAGTTAGCGCGCGAAAATCCCAAGACTTTTGGCGCGCCACCAGAGAGCTGGTGAATCCAATCACACGGATTTGAGCATTTACCCTTGGACCCACCCACCCACTCCTCCCCCCCCCCTCTCCCCGCAGCACTAAGCGTGTAAATGTGTAGCCCTCAAAACCCAGAATTGCGTGTATGTGTTTTACAGCGTGTATGAGTGAGTTCTATGTTCTGGCGCATGCACGAGAGTCGGAAGTTAATTCGGAGTGAAGTAGAATTCGTCGACGCTCGCTCTACCACCTCTCCACGGTGTTTCATATTGTCACATTCTCCAACCCTTTATCATGCTTTATTCTTTCACATTTGTTTCGAGAACTCAAACGCTCCGAATTGTTTCAAATTGCCTCTTTCACGATTCAAGTATTATTTCGTTAATTTGCCCTCTTTTTAGATACAAAATAAATACCATTTTTTTCCTCAATTTTTCTAAATGATATTTTGTTGAATAATTTGCTTCAATACAAATTTGCAGACCTTATTTTACTCTACTAAAAAGGTTCATCTGAAAATACCGCTAATTTATTTCAGTTCGGCGATCATCTAAACTAAATTGATTGGTCCATTGCACTTTTAACATTGAAAAAACATTTTGTGTTGGGTAATATTTCAATTCGTCGCTGCTTAAAATTTTCCAGATTTAAATTTTCCCGTAAAGAGCACTTCCGTAACGATAAAAATCCGCGGAATGGCCGGAGAATAAAAAAGATACGGACGGCAGTGAGAGAAAAAAACCACTGGTAGAACGAGTGCGAGTGGTTGGTGGGGCATTTACATTTATTAACGTAATTTAGCGCACTTACGTGCCTTACGAGACTGTATTTATGACCGCGCCGCATAGCACGTAACGATATAGCGAGGCCCGCGAGCGGGAGATTCTCGCATGTGTAACCATTCGCGAGTCATTCCCATCCCCAGGACCGAAATATTCAATATTTGACCTTCGATTTTTATTGACCCAGGGCAATATCTTGAGTGTTAGCCAGAAAAAATTGATCATGCAAAAATAGTACTCCAAGTGGGTCAGAAGTTAGTCCAAAAAAAATCTGCAAAAAAAAATCTGCCAAAAAAATCTGTGAAAAAGATTTGCCAAAAAAAGCTGCAGAAAAAATCTGCAACGAAAATCTGCAACAAAAAATCGGCAAAAAAAATCTGCAAAAAAAATCGGCAAAAAAATCTGCAAAAAAATCGGCAAAAAAAATCTTCTCAAAAAATACTGCAAAAAATTCTGTACAACAAGGACATGTGCATTGTCATGTGCATCAGCTCGTATGCTAATGTTACATGACCTTGACACCGTCGCATCACCACGCGTTCGTTTGAATGAAAACATTGTACTTCCGATTTGGCAATTTTTTATTTTTTTCACCATCCATTTTCGTTTAAATTAACACATTAGCTCTCCCAATTGCCGAGATTAAATCTGCCGGAAAGTGTTCTTTAAACCATTCGCGAGGCGTTAGCAAACTCAATGTATATTTAGCGACATTTGTGGAACGGATGCTACATTTGGCGAGGATCCAGTCACAAGTGTATTCAGTTGGGATTACCGATTTCACGGGGGTATTCCGTGGTAAGAGAGTTGTACTTGTGGTAAATCAGCCGATACAGTAGTTGGCCCGATGTTTATTCAACCATTACGAATTGTTCAATTTTCGGAGAGTCGATTTATCGTGGTAGATCGTTTGTGATGTAAAAATAACTTCCGGGATATATCCAAAGTGTAAATTTAAGTAAACTCAAAAAAATTTAACTGAGATATTTATGGAATTTTTTTTACCGGAAAAACTTGAACCTCCGCCAAAAAATGTTGAAAAAAGAACATTAATAAAGACGGTTTGTTTAGGAGGAGGAGAAATTTTTTGTTTTTGGATTGAACCCCAATTCACGAATTCGATTTGAATTAAATATGAATTGGCATTTTGATTCCGGTCGATCTGCGATTAATTTAGAGTGCTGGGCTAAGTCGAGCCTGAGTCAAGTTGGCACTTGAATTGACTTAAGTTTCACTTGTGACGACTCGATACTCTGTTTGACTCAAGACGACCTTTATTCGATTCAAGTCGCTGATCTACACGACTTAAGTCTCTACGTGACCTGCGTCGTTCATCTCATTAAGTCAAGTCGACACGAATTCAATCGCTAGTTTAACTGACTCAAGTCAGCCCTAACTTGAGTCGAGTCGACCTCACCTTGACTCGAGTCGAACTCAACTTGACTCAAGTCGACCCCAACTTGATTCAATCCGACCTCAACTTGACTCGAGTCGACCACAACTTGACTCGAGTCGAACTCAACTTGACTCAAGTCGACCCCCACTTGATTCAATCCGACCTCAACTTGACTCGAGTCGACCACAACTTGACTCAAGTCGACCACAACTTGGCTCGAGTCGAACTCAACTTGACTCAAGTCGACCCCAACTTGATTCAATCCGACCTCAACTTGACTCAAGCCGACCCCAGCTTGACTCAAGTCGACCTCAACTTGACTCGATTCGCACTCAACTTGACTCAAGGCGACCTCAACTTGACTCAAGTGGATCTCAAGTCAATACTTGATTTGACTCCACTCGATACTATTTATCCTACTTAAATCCAGAATCAAAAATTCTTAATTCAGGTACACGCTCGGCATCAATGAAGTCGCAATGCCGTTCAGTAAAAAGAAAAAAAAGTTTTTAATGCGTCTTAATTTTTGGCACGTACGTTCCGTGCATAATTTATAGGTTTTCTGTAAGTCGAAAAATTTCTTTTGAAAGAAACAGACATCGGATAATGTTAATGACCGAATGGTGATAAGAATAATTGGATGCTGAGGAGGCGCTCGGCAGTACTCGCGATCACGCCGATGTGACCGAGGCGAAGTCGTTGTGCTCCAATTCCAGGGCATGAATAAGCTATTAATATCGCAGCCCGTCGCAAATCAAGCCGGACGTAAAGTATGTCTGGAATGGCTGCCCTCTCTCCCCCCACTCCTCGCTCGTTTCCCTATTCCTCCCCTCCTGCTTTCCCGTTTTCCTCCTCCCCGTTCCGCCTGTGACGTCCCGCTGCCTTTGGTCATGTACCGTGAAGGACCCAGTTATCGGACGCGCAGGAAAAATCGGATTTTTTCGAAGTTTATGTGAATCAATTCGATTGTTTACTTCAATATAGAATTGCAAAGCCTTCAATTATTGAAAACCAAATGAGATTCGTGAAATAATTCAATTTTTATTCAGCGCACTCTGGTTTGTTTACATGCATCGCTGGAATTTTGTACTATTTTCGTACGCGCGGAATTGATTCAGGGCTTTGTAATTTTACGGATTGATTCACACGACGGAACAATACAGAAAAAGCATTTTTTTTCATTTTTCGGGGGAATATTTTGTATTTTATGATTTGGTTAAGTGGTGGGAGTTATTGCGGCGCGACGAGGACACATGGTTTCCGACGACGCTCGCACGCATGCGCAACGCCTCATCTACCAATTTTCGCGCATTTTTCGACAAATTCCACCAACTATTTTTGTCTAGTGCGAGAGAGTGTATCAGACTTTGTTATTGTCATCGTTGCGTGGTGTTTGAAGCACAAGCCGCGATTTAATTTAATGCGGCAACAGAAATCGAGATAACGCGGCACTAAAGATAAATAATGAACAATCAATTTGAATAATTGTAACGTGATTTACAAGCAGCCAAGTGCTTTGTCATTCCTCAACAATTCATTCAAATCAGTTCGAGTAGATCATGAATATTACCGATTTTTCTATAATCAGTATTGAGGTTCATAATGGTCCTAATGAGTTTTTTACGAAGAACTCGTAAACATGTGCAAAATCAAATTTTGTGTATTGCACAATTTTTAGGGTTCAATTTGTATTGATTAGTAAATTTTCCCGATTCTTCGGCGCATCGGAAAGATATTTTTAATCACCTGCTAGCAGGGACCTACCTTTTACGCCGGTGGTTGATATTTTATTGGAAATCAGCATGGACGCTTACCTGGAAAAAAGGAAAAACTGAGTTATTGTTGGCTTCCAAAATTCTGTGATATTTCAGGGCCCGATTTAAAGAGCACGAGAAATGTGAGAATAATTTTAATGTTTTTTTTTTGTGCATAAAAATCGACACATTGACACATTGCTTTCAATCAGCCCTATGAAAAAAGTTTACACAAAAATTGCGATATTCCTGAAAAACAAATGAATTCAAATGACCCCCCGGACACCCCATTTTATGTGAAAAATGAGTGAATGAAAAAAGCGTGGAAAATCCTCGGAGGCATTCTGTTGGAAGCAAGACATGATCGAGCACCGGATTTATCGTTTTACCGGGCTAGAGACATTCGGAGACGTCCCGTCTCTTTTCTGTCGCATTCGTGAACGATGACAAGGGTAGAAATAAGAGATGAGAAATTCCCGGGCTATTCTTCATTTACTTTCATCCCTTCAATCGTTTTTTGTCCAAGAAGAGAAACGTTGGCAAAAAAAAAATGAAGAAAATGGGTAAATTAGAGTTAGAAAAATCGGTAAAATGGGAAATCAACGAATGGACTCTTTTTCAAAATTTTCCCGCGAAAAGTACGAACTCATTGTTTTCTCCAACCAAATTTTTCTGATTTTTTGAATATTTCTTAGACGTCAACAGATCAGAAAAGTTTTCAAGAAGGGAAAAAAATTGGCAAGAAAAACTGAAGTTTGTCAATTTTCAGTCCAGAAAAATTCGTAAAGGTCTCAATTCAATTACGACTACATGATCCGGCGATGAAAAAATCCCCAGAGATAAGCGCATGAACCACGATAAATTATTTCCCGTCCGTCGATCGTATTTTTCACTCTGTAAATTGATAGAAAATAACCACCAACGGGGGCGAATTTCATTCCACCCTCGGTTAGTCAAGGAAACATGGCTGTAATAAGGTATATCTAACAATAAAGACGAGAATGGCCGCCACCCAGGGCGCACCGTATCACTTTCATTGTATGGCTTACGCTCGAGCGCCATTCCGGAGGAATACCAAGGTGTAAATCGGTGAACCAGAGTCTCATGTAACCCAAGGATTTCATCGTGCAATTTCCGCCTGAAAAAACTGCTCAGGAATATTTCTACATTAATGAAAATTCATCGATAAACCAAGTCATATACACTTACTAAATTTGAATTTAGTCCACTTTCGCGCCATTTTTTTTCGATTTAGGAGAAGGGAAAATGGAAGTGAGGTGAGCAAATTTGGAGCGTTACCACGGTATTTTACCCACAGTAGCCCAGGTGGGGAATTCGAAGCTTGAACGATGAGATCAATCTTGGTCCGACCTTCCAAGCTGAGTTATATCAAAGACATCCAAGCTTTGTTGGCCCAGCTTGTGCCAAGCTTGGCTCAATCTTAGCATCCCTAGCGTTGGTCCACAGACAGAATCCAATCTACGTCCAATATTGGATACATACATACATCCAAGCTTACTAGAATCATCCAAAGCCAAGCTTCAGAAGCCATGTTGTGCTAAGCTTGCTCCGAGCACAGCTGTGCTAGCTTTGAATCTTAGCTTCAACAAGCATGAATCCCGGATTGCTCATACCATCTAAACCCAAGCTTCTGAACTAAGGTTGAACTAAGCTGGATTGAAGCATACTTTTCCCAGTTTCGATTTACCGGCTTCAGCGAAACTCTGCTTAATATTGGATTCATATATAAATCCAGGATTGCTGCACCACCTAAACCCAAGCTTGGAAATGAATGTTCAACTAAGCTTGCTCCAACCTCAATGTTCCTATCTTCGAAGTTTGAACCAAGATAGATTTTGTAGCATGGACCAAGATTAATTTCGATACTTCGACCACGAGATACTTTGGAACTTGGACGAAAATGAATTTCGAGGCTTGTACCAAGATAAAGTCCGAAGCTTGAATGAAGATAAAGTTCGAAGCTTGTATTAACCTACGTAACCAAGCTAGGACGAAGCTTATTCTCTAAGCTGGGATTGGTGTTACATTCGCATGTTCTGCACAGATTGACCGAGGCTTCAAAACACAGCTTTGGCGAAGCTTAGTCAAGCCTCGTCCAAGCTTTGATCAAGCTTCATCGCATGGTCAATTCCCACCTGTGGAATGATGAAGAATTAAGAAGGTAATAAACAAATGGAGAGGCCGCCAGTTTTATGGTGATTGTTCCTCATCGTTTTTAAAACGTTACAGGTCTCAAAAACCGGAAGTGGTACTCTTTTATGTTTCCGGAAAACCCTGAATGAATATTGTCACTCAATTCCATCCGATTTCTATATTGATGCTTATCTGGCTTCATAAATTACAATTACCCTCTAAATACCTCAAACAAAATCCAACGAAACGTTTGTTACAGAAATGGCGGGAAAGCGGGAATTTGAATTCAACAACTTGAAGTCTCCCACGTTAGGAGAAGTCCCCCAAGTTTTCAAGGACTTTTCCCTGAGAATAGTGAAAACTAATTGTGCCGGATGTCTGACACCAATTCACAATGCAACTTTTTCACAGGTTTGAGTGGAAATGGTGGAAAATGTAGAAAAAAAAATTGGGATAAATCACCAGTGCATATAACAGTAGACACTTCTCTTTGCTCATTCTTGTTCCACTTCTCGCTCGACCAAACTTTTATGATTAATGGTGCGGATCGCCGACATGCGCCATCTTGAGCCGGTGGAATAAACCGAGGGGGCTCACGTGAAAGTTTTCACCACCTATCTGTCTTGTGTCGCGTGTCACTTTCCACAAATGAAGTTGAGGTGAAAATTCAGACTGGCTGATGGGCAAAAATCGGAAAACAAACTGGGTCAAGCGATTGTTTGGGGTCAAAAACGAGGTTAGTCCATGGCAGAAATAATTCACATGAAACTATGTGATGGCCCGTATTGCCCCGCAGGGAAAGATTATAAAATTCTGCAAAAAATTTCGTCAAATTGTGCCTTCGTATGAATTATTTACAGATGTCGCTACCGCCCCATTTTCCGCTGATAAACTCCAGTGATACATAAAAAAAAAGGCGCACTTGCCCTCGCAGTTATGGTCATGTACATTGTTTTATGTAGACCCTCAAGTTTGCGCGCGGGGGCCATCGATCGCCTGCGGAAGCAACTGAGGCACTCAAACCCGGACTCATGGGGTTCGATATACCCGACAATCTCGCGTGTAATACAAGGGAAAAAAATATTTTTTTTTTAAAAGTGTGGGAAGATGAGAGTCACCGCTGATTCGTGAAAACACTCACGCACACCTGCCACCATGTCCCAAGCTGTTCTTACCAGTTTGTTTTTTTTTTTTTTTTTTGGAACACCATTACAGATGAAACTCGAAAGCTTGAGAAAAACTCCGGAAAATTTGGCGGAAACTGTGGAAAATTGAAAACAACCCTTGCAATGGAGCAGAGCTAGAAAATGCGAAGTTTTCATTATGGGATTTTTTTTTATTATGGATATTTGTGGGGGGAGAAAATTTTGAAGACTTTGGAAAATGTGGGAAAATTTCAGACAAAATAGGAAAAAAATGTTTTTCGGGTGAAACCATGGTTAACCAAATTTGTCACGTGAAATTTTCCTTACCGACTTTAGACGATTTCATCTCGATTTTCCGCGGAACTAGCGAAACGACGGGGCGGTGTAAGGGGGCTCGAAGTGTTTTTGAACAATTAGAGATCGGTTTACCGTACATTCGACATTGTTGCACGTAGAACGAGTAGTGAGGGCAGCCAGTGGAGTGGAAGTGGTCCGTTACACACTGGTATTCCAAGGAAACCATAAACTCGAAAATAAAAAGAAGGGAAAGGAGGGAAAAAAGGAGCTTGTGGGAGAAAAAGTGGACGTTCCGCTATTCAGAGACAGCACGCACAGCTATCGGGAATAGACCGTTCCTCAGTTGTACCTGCGATTGGGAAATTCATTGGGCAGGTGGAAAATTTCAGGGGTTGGACAAATTCCAATTGCATACACTTGGAGACTTTCCGCTCAAATTTTCATGGTGGCGTAATTTTTTTTTCCTCCATGTGTAAAATGCATTCACAGGCTGGAATATGGATGACGAGCTATTCGAAAGTAAACCAAGAAGGGCGATCGAGGGGGCCGTCACATGTGCACAGCCATGCGATAGTGTCGAGCATGACGATATACCCCAGATCGATAGTACTTGCCAACAACTATAACCTTTACATATTCTCAGGAGTTTACTGGGTTAAACATTCAGCGAAAAATGAAATACAAAAAATGAAGTCATTCCCATAATTTCGTAATTCGAAAAATTCTGGAAGAGGAGGGGGGGGGGCATTATGGGTCGGAGGGGGAGGGGGGTGGGGCATTATGGGTTGGAGGGGGAGGGGGTGGGGCATTATGGGTCGGAGGGGGAGGGGTGGGGCATTATGGGTCGGAGGGGGAGGGGGTGGGGCATTATGGGTCGGAGGGGGAGGGGGTGGGCATTATGGGTCGGAGGGGGAGGGGGGTGGGGCATTATGGGTCGGGGGGAAAAATCGTCGGCGGAAAATGCACTTTTTCCAAATTTCATTCAATTCAAAAGCTACATGCCATAACTAATCCGACAATAAATCAGGATTTCATTCACATGCAAAGTGATATTGATTTTGTGGTAATTTCACTTTCACCTTTGAAGTGGAATGCACGAAAAAAAAAGGTGAAAGAGGTGAATTGAAATACTCAAGCGAACTCTGTCCCTGATTCGATTATTCTCCCGCCCCCCTCCCCCCCCCCCCTCCCCACCCGCCTTCAGGCGAGTCGCTTCGATGAATCTCGCAAGAGAATAAATCTCGAGTAAATTCCGTGGGATTCCCCGAGCTACGTAGATCGCCCCCAATCGCAGGGGCCAATTGGCATCCACGTGCCTCGAATAATTATCATTATCAGTGCAATTGTTCGACAGAAGAGCCATAATTACACTTATTTCATCGAGGATCAATCTAAAATTTATTGATTGACAAATCGATTTATTTCACCCTCAATTTTTCGAAAAATTAGTTTATACAATTATTTGAACAGTATTTTTTTTTTCTTACAATTTTTCAGAACTATTTTTTTCTTTTCCACGATTTTCCAATTTTTGTAGGATTTTCCTAAGAAGTTCCTTCGAATTTTTCAGCGTCTTAAAATTTCTCCAAATTTTCAACAATAAATAAAAAAAAAGATTTTTGATTATAAAAAAAAGGTCAGATTTTTTTTGTGGTTATACTGTTGCCCAATAAACCGTTTCCCAATTTCTGGGAACCAATGAAAAATGGAAGTCCCGAAAAATGGAAACATTTCGTTTTTCTCTGTTATTACATCATCGAATGACCTTTCGTATTGGCACAATGGCCCTCATTTTTCCGTTTGTAAAGGACCTTTAGATCCTTTCGCAGGTACTTTATCGTGCTCGATGAGTATCTCTGGAATAAAAAAAAAAAAAGATGAGTATCCCTGATCGAAGGTTGGCTATTTTACTAGAAACAGGGGCTCTCAATTCTCCCGGTATTAAGCCGTAATTCCTGAATGCCTCCAAGAGAAATATCTCGGAAGCTCACGGCGGAAGCTTATAGCGGAATTCATATCATGCTCCACAAAAAAAGTCATCATGAAAATTCACTGTCTTCCCCAGATTCAGCGGAAAATCTGCTGGAAGCTGGGTCCATCCATCTCGTTAATGAAGTATGTATCTAACTAATATCTTAAAATGGAGAGATAGGGACAGCCCCATAAGAACTTTTTTGTAGACTCGGGTCAGATCTGCATGGGAGCTTGTCTATCAGGGACAACTCGATTTTCGGCGATATCTCGAAATCTAAAGCAGCTGGAAAATTTTTTGTTGAACCTTTTCTGTAGGCCACACTTCTCTCTACAATTTTTGTACCGGAAAATTTCTGGTATCTCTGCTAGGTTGGCGGGAAATGGGGGAAAATCTCGAATGCGCTCATCCCACGCTTTCCGCCCTTTTACGTCTTTGGGGAGAAAATAAAATAGTCAGGGCGCTCATAACCCGACGTTAGACGAGTCGTAAAGACGAAACGTATTACAGTGAGAACACACGATGCACTTGCACGATACCGAGGGCCCTCATCGCGCGCACATAGCGGTAAGGTCATCGACTCTTTCTTTCCGTCCGACAATTCTCGATGCGCCTGTGACCGGGCCGACTTTTCGTGGCCTACGGACACGGTGGTCCTGCTCATCATCGGCAAATTTGAGACATTTGGGAAATTTGAGATTTTGGAAAAAATTTTAATTTCGAAAAAAATTTGGAAAATATAATTTTCGGAAAACTGTAAATTTTGGAACTGTGGAAATTGAGAAAATTTGGAAAAATCGGGAAAGGATATTTTGCTAAATTTCGGAGGGTTTGAATTTTTTAGTGTTATATTTGCTCATCCGTCTGACGGATCGCGCTCCGCCGGCGACCGCGTGGCGCTCTGTATTCTGCGGGCACGGTGATCGTCCGACTTGTTGGATGGTCCTGAAAATCTTGGAAGCTTTGATAGTTAGGAAAATTTTGAAAATTTTCAAAACTTTTGAAAATTTGATGAATTAAAATTTTTTTAATAGCTCTCATATTTTAGGAGATTTCTCTCAAGGTGAAGGACATGGCCCTCTTGAACAGTAAAGCGACGTCGACCAATTAATCACCCGCCAAAAAGCTTGACAATAATAAAACCACTAACAAAGTGACATGTTGCAAAATAAGCAGCACCGAAATAAACACAAGACCTCACACCAAAAAAAAACGAAAGGCCTTTATCTCAGTTTGCACTTTTTTCTCGGCCGTTTATCTCACATTAAGGGGACACATTTTTTTCTGGTGTTTAACAAAATTTCCTAAAAACCTCTTTAAAAAATTTTCCAGTTCCAAAATTTTCAAGTCCCAAAATTTTCAAGTTCCAAAATTTTCGAGTTCTTCAATTTTAGAGTTCCAAAATTTTCAAGTTCTAAAATTTTCAAGTTCTAAAATTTTCAAGTCCCAAAAATTTCAAGTTCCAAAATTTTCAAAATCTTCAAAAGTCCACTTTTGTCAATAACCCGCGTTTCCAAAACTTCCAAACTTCGAAATTTCGGAAATTGACAAGTTTTAAAAAAATTGAAATTTCGAAAATTTTGGAACTTTTACACCTTCCAAAATAACCGAAAAATCTGGAAGTAAAAATAAAATCAAAGTAATACATCAATTTCCTCACTTCCGTCTTTGTTTCGTCCCGCTTTAAGGAGCACACGCACATCGACAATATTTCGCGCATGCGCAGTGTTGTTATTGCTGATGTGCGCCGGCGTGCCACATGGCCGCCACCTTGGCAATGCGTTGACCCTAAAGTGGCGCGGCGTCGGTTCCACGATAGGCCGCCTATACGCATATACATATACACACAATGTATATACTAGAATTGGGCTGGTTGGTGGGAGGTGGGTGGGTGGGTGGGAGGAAGCAGTGTATCGAATTTACTGACACAGGGGTTTGTGTTTACAGTATCGTGAGTGATTGACCAAAAAGAGAGGAAAAAATAATGGGGGAAAATAAAGCGGGGAAACGCGATGAGCAATTGATATTTATTTCAGGTGTGTTAATTTGTCACTGCGTCAAATAAATGACATTTTATGTGGGGTGATTTATTCATTTTGCTGGCCTTTTTTGCGGTGGATCATAAATATTTTTTGATGTAGATCATATGCACAACCCTACATGATACCAGGTTGAGCCCTGTAGAGAAAACCTATAGAGCTGTAGAGCGACGACCTATAGAGCACCGACCGCTGACACCACCAAATATTCTTAATGAGAATTTTATTCCGTAACTTGAATTATCGCGAGTAAACTCGGTAGGATAAAACTCGTATCAAATCCACCTTTATCTCGTTTCTTTTTTTGCGAATCGCGAGTGATAAGATAGTAGATTTCGTCGGCAGTTGAGAATACTATTCACTGATTAATTAACTGATGCAATATTTCTTGGTATGAAAAGACGCTTGATTGACTGGTGAATGGTGCGCGATGGGAGGGAGGTTTTCGGTGAATACCTCCGAACCGAGAGGGAATAGCGAAATTTTCCCCAGATCAAAATTGTAGAGCGGAGTAAGAGCTACAAGATAGGTCTATACAAAAATTGTGCTATCTTCATTAGTTTCAGAGATATCCCCCGAAATTGATGGGTTCCCAACTTGTAAATCTCAAATTGTAGATCTCGATCTACTCTACAAAAATTTTCCATTAAGGTTTCTGAATTTTTAGACTCTCCGTAGTTCCCCAAGGCTTCATCCATCTCCATACAAATTTACTTTTCTCAAAATGAGTTTTCTGAATCCGTCAATTTTCCATCGATCCATAATTAATGAATTGCGTTATTTTTTATTTACTCGGCTTTTATTGCGAAAACGGATCTCACGCAGCAGCATTGGTCCATGGCCCGTTGTTCCCCCGCAGAAGATCCACCCACGTAATCGAATACTCCGTTCTTATTCCGCTCTACCCCACGCCCCTCCCCCTCCTCCTCCTCCTCCTTGTTCGTACTCCCACTGTTCTTTTCTTGGTCATAAAACCCACACTCTGTACCGCCAATCTCATCTTTTTAAATGCCTTTATTGTACTTAGTGATATCATAATAATACATATTTAAGATATTGGCACTTTTGAATTTTTTGAAATTTGAAAAATTTTAAAAATTTCGAAAATTTTGAAAATTTTGAAAATTTCGAAAATTTCGAAAATTTTGAAAATTTCGAAAATTTTGAAAATTTTGAAAATTTTGAAAATTTTGAAAATTTTGAAAATTTTGAAAATTTTGCAAATTTTGAAAATTTTGAAAATTTTGATTTTTTTGAAAATTTTGAATTTTTTGAAAACTTTGGAAATGTTAAAAAAATTTCCAAAATTTTTTTGAAATTTTTTTTTGAAACTTCAAAAATGGGAAAATGACCAATTGATTTATTTCTGGATTTATGCAGATAACAATGATCAACGTTACGAGGAAATTCCATGTCCATTTGACTCATCGGAGCCAAAAACAATTTTGCCAGATTTTCCAATTCACGAATCATGAATTCATCCAGTCATGAATATTGCTTCAGGATCGATTATGGATTTTAACCAGCAGAGTAAATTCATAAACAGGGAATGAAAATTTATGTGACAAATGGGAAAACACGGGGGTCAAGAGTGGGAGGGTCAATGACGGGTGGATATGGAGGATGGGAATAGTGGTAAATAGAGTACGACAAATTTTGAGGGCAGCAAATTTGCACGAAGCTACTTTCCACATATATAGCTTTATAAAGAATTTTTGAAGAACTCGAAACAGGAATTTTCGAAAAAAAAAAAAATTTAAACATTATAGAGATTTTAAATTTCACGAATTTCAAAAAGATCATTTTTTCGATCTAAAAAAAAAAAGAAAAAATTGACAAATTTTGTTTTTTAATTCAGAATGCGCCCCATGTAGAAAACAAATTACAGGTTTATTTACCAGACAATTTCACTCAGAGCCCGTAAACCCGAGTCACCAAAAATTCCACTTCTATTCTCATTTCCTGGAGAGCACTCTGCGTGCTATTTCCCGGCCATTTCTCCGTATCATGTCATTACCCCTTTCACTTTATTTTTTTCGACTTCTCGCGAAAAAGTTCTTGTCGAGCCAGCTGAAAATTTAAGGCAACTCAATATACATCCAATGTTTTTTTTTTATTCTGCAGATTGCAGAAAATTTTGTTATCGTATTTTCAGAGATTAAATCGTGACTCCAGGGTGACTGATTACATTATCACTCGCGAGTCTTTCGTCACGTCTTGATTTCGGAATATTAATTTTTTTTTCAATGAAAATGATTTTTTTTTCAGATGTTTTTTTTTGTTTTGTTTTTGTTTTTTTTTTGTTTTTTTTTGTTTTTTTTTTTTTAATTGCTTTTCGTATTTTGGCAAAAAAAAACAAGATTGGAAATTGGGACCTGTACAGGTTAAAATTCTTGCATTTTATGAAATTCCAAGAAACATTTTTTTTTCTCTATTTTTTTTCGACTTCCAACTTACATCTTTGACTTACGTAGAGTATTCTACGCTTTACAAATTGAAAAAAAAATCAAATGGTAGAAAAATTGCAAAATACAGGAGTGAATTGCGGGAATATGATGTTTCATTCATGAATTTTCCCGATTGTTCCACAAATTGTAATCTCGGATAATTTCCCTCGATAACAGGAGTTCCTCCCCTTGTTATTTCGATCCTAAGAGCTTTATACCAAAAAAAAAAAAAAAATTGAATCTACATCGCGTTCGTTCTCGGTCGGGTCACGTCTTCATGGTTAACGTTTTATACTAAAGTGGGTCAACTCGTAATCGATTCTGTGCACTCCTAGAGCACGGTTAAGGATGTACTACACCTTTTTTTCGCCAGATTTTCGGCAAACTGATGCTTCAAATTTTTTTTTCTCCCATCATTACTCAATTTTTTTTTTTAGTTTTCTACATCTCCAAACCTTAATAAAATCGTAACAAAAAATTCCAAAAAAACTGCTTTCGATAATAATGAAACGTTACAATCTAACAAATTTTTCCTAATCATGAAAATTTTTAATTCGCCAAAATTTTGACCTTGCGAAATTTTTGAGCTTGGAAATCAGAAAAAAAAGAGAAAATTCCAATCAAGGACGACGATTGAAATAACCAGGGAAACTTCTGTTATCGCGAGAAATAATTGATGGTTGCTATTTGCGGGACAATTGTGGGAATTGATGAATGAAATATTACAACGCGATTTCTTTGGAATTTTTTCCGTTTTTTTTCTATGAACATTTGCAATATTTTCACATAAGAGTTTTCTAAAGACATTTAAAAAAAAAAAAAAAAAAAAGGGGGAGGGTATATAGCGTTAAAAAGCGCTAGCTTACGCAGTTTCGCGCGAAAAAATTATTATTTCTACATTGAAGAGGCCTGGGACGTCATCGTGGGTCAACAAATCCCGAAAAAAATTCGTGGTTTGTCGTAAATAAATCCAAGAAAACCAACAAAAAAAAAGCGCGAAAAATGTTGGGCTCTATAAATAGAGACCTTTCTCGGCGGTGAGCGCAAACAATCGGTGACTCGGCCAGACGCGAAAAAAGCCCAGTGTTATGTGTTTACACACTTGGACCTACAAGCACAATCTATTCATCCCATTTTCACCGTACGTTTGCAAGAACATTATTTATATTGCGCCCCTATTAAAAAAAAAACTCATTCATGGATGTTAAGTAATCCCCCGCTCAACTAGTTCTGAAGTTCTCAGGTTCTGAACTGCCCAATTTTTTCCATCATTCTTATGCTATTTAAAACCACATAGCAATTTATTTATTATTTTAAAAATAGCCTAGCCTTTCATTTTCATACCCCACCCACGAGGCTGAAATTAAACTTGAATTGATTACAAACTCCAGTGATACACTGACCAAGCGCCTTGACTTATAGCACTGCGCGCATCCACATTTTTTTTCACCCCAACTACATAGTCTTCGTAGTATTAGTTTATAAATAGGATTGTTCGGCTGAGCTCCAACCATTACATGCGATTCGCCCGAGAGAATCTTCTCATCCGTTCTCTATTCCCGTCGACTTTGCGAAATGAGAGGTAGTTGTAGGTGCCGGATAGCGAATGGGTGGGGTGGGTGGGTGGGGGGGGGCAAGGGTGGAGTACTTTTTGTTCGTTGTCCCCGTTCCTCACTCGCGTCACTCGCCCAATCCCTCGGATGGGTATTATTCTACATCGGACACGAAGTTCTTGCGAGGAGAGCTTCAATTCACATTGTACTGGCACCACACTGTCTAGGATACTAGTTTTGGTCATTTGAAATACTTTCTATGTGCTCTCCGTATGAATGGAACTATTTGGGCTAGAGTAAATGCAGTAAACATGGATGAAATTGGACTATTTGAATGGGAAAAGTCTTAACTATATCCTACAACTCAATTCGGTCCAGATGCTGTGACTCAATTTGGTTCAGATGATGTGATTAAATTTGGGTGGCATGTTCTCACTCATTTCGCATAAGCTGACAGATTTCGGCTCAGGGGGACCCCCTTAATTAACCGCTTCATCTGGTTCAATTGAGATCACATGACCCTATTCGGTCCGATGAACTTGACTCAATGCAGCCCCTGCAAATGATCCCATTCAATTTAGCCCCCGCGAACTAACTTCATTCGCCTCTATGAGCTGACTCAAATTGGCCCACATTACCTGACTCAAATTGATCCACATTGCCTCACTCGAATTGGCCCACATTGCATGGTCCAAATTGATCCACATTGCCTGATTCAAATTGGCCCACATTGTATGGATCTAATTGGCCCATATTGTCTGACCCACAGTGCATGACTCAAGTTAGCCTACAATATATGGCTCAAATTGGCCCATATTGCATGCCTCAAATTGGTCCACATTGCCTGACTCAAATTGGCCCACATTGTCTGGCTCAAATTGGCCGACAGTGCATGACTCAAGTTAGCCTACAATATATGGCTCAAATTGGTCCACATTGCCTGACTCAAATTGGCCCACATTAGATGGCTCAAATTGGTCCACATTGTCTGGCTCAAATTGGCCCACATTGCGTGGATCAAATTGACCGGCATTGCATGACTCGAGTTGGCCCATATTACCTGGCTCAAATAGACCCACATTGCATAACTCAAATTGGCCCACATTGTCTGACAAAAATTGGTCCACACTACATGGGTCGAATTGGCCGACATTGCATGGATCAAATTGGCCCACATCAGTTGGATTAAATTGGCCCACATTAGTTGGATCAAAGTGGCCCACATTGCATGACTCAAATTGACCTGCATAGGGTAACTGGGGACTGCATGATTGAACTAACTTTGGCCCACATGATCCGGCTCAATTCCATCCATTCGCATTGGCTCAATTTGACTCATACACCTCGACTCAATTCGGCCCACCCAATGTCAATTGGTTTGACCTACATAACTTGGCTTAACTTGGCCCGCATGATCTAACTCAATTTGTCCCGTACCATCGCACCCACATGGCATCAATCAAAAAATTCGTTTCACAGAAAATTAGATAAAAATTGTCAGCATACCGGCCTGGTAGGTTCCCCACTATTGCCGAACATACAGACGCAATTCCCACATTCTCACTCACTAACGCAAACAAACTTTTCAATATTAAGGAACGAAGCGCAACTCAGCAGAGAAACCTTAGGCGGAGAAGAACAAACACGATATTTTTGTTATGTGAGAGCTTAAAGTAAACAGAAAAGTGCATAAAAGAGAGGTAAAATAGTGAAGGCAAGGGGGTGGTGGTGGGGGGGGGGGGTGGCTCATAAGTTTATCCCGGTTTACGTCGTTATGTACACGTGAAACGAATGCCGAGGGGAGAATGAGGGAGAGAAGATGGCGATGGATGAGAGGGTGGGTGGAGGGGTATGGCTACGGGTAAATCGATATTACCATCGCCATCGGCACGACCTCGTGCCCGTCAGCCTTCTCCACGGGAGAAATCCTTACATGGAACCCAGACCTTCACTTGTCTGTTATGCGCGATTCTACGTCAATGATCATCATTGATTCACCTGATCAATGTGGAGGTGATGAATTTCTGATGGTGTTTATTAATTCACATTTTTGGTTGCGAAGAAAGTGTCGTGTCATCAATGCTAGGTTTTAGCGGATTTGCGGGGGGATGGAGTGGGTTTAGGGGAAAATGGAAAAAGACGGTTCTTGTAGAGAATTTCTGTGGCTACAATAAAGTCCTCTGGCGCTTTGGGGTAGGGTGACGCGTTTTTGAGATAATCCGAATTCAATGCAATTCCAAAATCAGCAAAAATCTGCACAGCATAAAAAATTGAGAATGCATTTTGATAAACATATCAAGAAAATTAAATACATCCGTCCTCTGGAGCTCGATACACATTGCGTCCCTTGATGTGTTATTTAACCATCAAAGCAAAGTCATTACAAGCAAGACCCGCTTGGCCAGATATCTCAATCACTTTTCTCATTATCCATTGCCACAAAAACAGAGTCATCAACTGTGCGCGAGGTAAACGAGCATGAAAAATTGATCATCATGATGTCTCTTTTTACGAGTTTAATTCATCTTGATTTGTTGAGTGCCTTATGGTAGGCGGCGATGGTGAATTCGAGAGCGGAAAGCTTCTGTAACCCGGGGTGGCTTAGTTGGATAACTGCCCGGCACGTAACTGGGGGCCCCAGGTTTGAATACCGCTTGGCACTATCGTAGATTTTTTTTCGCTCGAAATTTGATTTATCTTCGATTTTTCTTCGGGATTTCCAATTAATTCTGGCTAAGTACAGTGTGATTATGTAAACAAAATTATGTAAAAGAGAGCGGACGCAATAGGATGGCTCCTAGACTATGTTGTCTGAGACATCAAGTACAGAGGCAAAATTGGGATCTGTGGAGTTGTCAGGTCTGGGTGAGTTGTCAGGTCTGGAGTTGTCAGGTCTGGAGTTGTCAGGTCTGGAGTTGTCAGGTCTGGAGTTGTCATATATGGAGTTGTCAGGTCTGGAGTTGTCAGGTCTGGAGTTGTCATATATGGAGTTGTCATATGTGGAGTTGTCATATGTGGAGTTGTCATATATAGAGTTGTGTGTTCAGTTGTCAGGTGTCAAGAGATTAGTCACGCCTCTACCACACACTATAAGCGTGTTAAAAGTTCTAGGTCATGGAATAAAAAAACAGAAGCTATTCTTCATCAAATCTAATGAATCGTCACTTTTCGAGGGAATATGATATTTTTGATATTTTTTCAAGGGGAAATGATAATTACAGAATTAAGAATTCTGGACTTATCATTTCCCCACGAAAAAAAAAAATTGAATAATTACGTAAAATTTTCCTCACTTCCCCCGCCCCCTCCCCCCCTTAAATTCAAAGAATGTTCCGTTTCTCTTTCTCGACAGTTTCCTCTGCTCGTTCTTCTCCGGTGAAAGAATTTGTTGAAGAAGCTTGAAAAAAAGAAGTGAAAATGCAGGGAGAGAATGAAGGACAAAGCGACTAACTCCAGCTCCTTTTTTTTACTCCTCAAAGGACAGCAGAAAGTTGAGTAGAAAGGTTTCGCGCCATGAGAGAAAAAGCCAGTTGAAAAAGGAGAGACTGAAAATTTATAGCGTCGTGAAAATGTGTCCCTGTGAAACAATACCTCTGATACAAAACTGAGGTGGGGGTAAATGAAAGCACTGACGGATGAGGGGAGGAATTTGCGTAAGAACCTACTGCGATTTTACGGTTATGGAGAGACTCAAATATACATGCAGATTAAAATTTAAGCAATTTAATTCATTTTCAAAGAGTGACAAAGTATTATTTCTACTTAAATCCAGATTTTGTCTTGAAGACAAAACAGATTGTTTTCTTAATAAATGTATATAGGAAATGATCGTGAAAAATTGAGAGGTGACATGATTGAGAGGAGAAAGAAACCACCCCCCCCCCCTCCCGGGTGGGGAATTCGAAGCTTGAACGATGAGATCAATTTTGGTCCGACCTTCGATGTCGAAGCTTGGACTTGATAGTTTTGACATATATCAAAGATATCCAAGCTTTGTTGGCCCAGCTTGTGCCAAGCTTGGCTCAATCTTAGCGTCCCTAGCGTTGGTCCACAGGCAGAATGAAATTTACGTCCAATATTGGATACATACATACATCCAAGCTTACTAGAATCATCTAAAGCCAAGCTTCAGAAACCATGTTGTGCTAAGCTTGCTCCGAGCTCAGCTTCGTTAGCTTTGAATCTTAGCTTTAACAAGCATGAATCCCGGATTGCTCAGACCATCTAAACCCAAGCTTCTGAACTAAGGTTGAACTAAGCTGGATTGAAACATATTTTTCCTAGTTTCGATTTACCGGCTTCAGCGAAATTCTGCTTAATATTGGATTCATATATAAATCCAGGACTGCCGCACCACCTAAACCCAAGCTTGGAAACGAATGTTCAACTAAGCTTGGTCCAACCTCAATGCTCCTATCTTCGAAGTTTGAACCAAGATAAATTTTGTAGCTTGGACCAAGATTAATTTCGATGCTTCGACCACGAGGAACTTTGGAACTTGGACGAAAATGAATTTCGAGGCTTGTACCAAGATAAAGTCCGAAGCTTGAATGGAGATAAAGTTCGAAGCTTGTATTAACCTACGTAACCAAGCTAGGGCGAAGCTTAGTCTCTAAGCTGGGATTGGTGTTACATTCGCATGTTCTGCACAGATTGACCGAGGTTTCAAAACACAGCCTTGGCAAAGCTTAGTCAAGCTTCGTCCAGGCTTTGATCAAGCTTCATCACGTGGTCAATTCCCACCTAAGCAGTAAAAAAATTAGAGAAAATCTCTGCAGATGAAAATTTGCATAAAATAGTTCCACCTTACCCATAAAAATTCACCCTTGCGTTGACCCACCGAATTTGACCCTCAAGGTAACCCATTTTTACTTTGCCCCATTTCAAATTGTCCCATTCTCCTCTTGTTCATCTCTTGATTATTTCCATTTATTGTTGTTCCTCCTTAACAACCGATAATTTCCACAATGCCATCGCATGATAATCATTAATTAATCTCGGCACGTGAATGAGCGGGGACGGTCAAGGAACAGGAGAGTTCACTTTCGAGTTGAGAATTACAAACGAACTAAAACTCGTCTATATGTGTACGTGACAGTAATAATAATAATAATCTGACGATCAAGTTAGTGGGCGTCTTGGCGAATGAGGTGGATAGTGGAATGAAGGGAAGTGCACCACAAGAGAGCACTTGTCAACCGTGAAGAAAGGCCCCCAGTGATGATAATAGCGCTTCAGATGGAATTCAATCATTAATACCTGAGTGAAGCTGGATAATCAGTATTTCATATGCATCAGGTTGGTAATGTTTCCCTTTACTACGGAACAACGCTGATGATTTTATGAATTTGTGAGGTATCATGTGGTATGTTAGGCAGATTAATTAGGTTGGTCTATACAGGGTGTTTCAAAACTGTGGATGGACAGCCAATTATTATTAATATTCACAACATTTTTTTTTTCTTTTCAATGTTTAATTTAGGTCACTCCGGTTTATTGGCATGCATCATTGGAATTTGCACTGCGATTTTCGTGCACTTATTATGGAATGAGTTTTTTTATACTTCACCAATTAGTTCAGAATTGATTTCGGCTAGGGATTAAGCTTGGCTCAATCTTAGTGTCCCTAGCGTTGGTCCACAGGCAGAATCCAATCTAGGTCCAACATTGGATACATACATACATCCAAGCTTACTAGAATCATCCAAAGCCAAGCTTCAGAAACCATGTTGTGCTAAGCTTGGTCCGAGCTCAGCTTTGTTAGCTTCCAATCTTAGCTTTAACAAGCATGAATCCCGGATTGCTCATACCATCTAAATCCAAGCTTCTAAACTAAGGTTGAACTAAGCTGAATTGAAACATATTTTTCCTAGTTTCGATTTACCGGCTTCAGCGAAACTCTGCTTAATATTGAATTCATATATAAATCTAGGATTGCTGCACCACCTAAACCCAAGCTTGGAAACGAATGTTCAACTAAGCTTGGTCCAACCTCAATGTTCCTATCTTCGAAGTTTGAACCAAGATAAATTTTGTAGCTTGGACCAAGATTAATTTCGATGCTTCGACCACGAGGAACTTTGGAACTTGGACGAAAATGAATTTCGAGACTTGTACCAAGATAAAGTCCGAAGCTTGAATGAAGATAAAGTTCGAAGCTTGTATTAACCTAGGTAACCAAGCTAGGACGGAGCTTAGTCTCTAAGCTGGGATTGGTGTTACATTCGCATGTTCTGTACAGATTGACCGAGGCTTCAAAACACAGCTTCGGCGAAGCTTAGTCAAGCCCCGTCCAAGCTTTGATCAAGCTTCATCGCATGGTCAATTCCCACCCGGGTAATTTCAATTTTACCACCAGTTGTGCGCAAAAAATCCATTCATATCTCATGTATTTGAGGTTAATGCGCATGCGCAAGCTATCAACACGTAATTAGAGATGATTTTATGACTGAAACGGGGTGAAAAGCAGGCGAGCGTTGACTATCGTTAAGACCATATCCGACGGATTAACTTAAGCGACTTAACCGTTCACCTTGTCGATTCATTCGTCTCGCAACGGGAATTGCGCGGGATATTTTCCCCCCTCTTTCTCGGGCAATCGACCCGCGTCAAAATGCGCGAAAATGAGGGGCTGGGAGAGAAAAAATGGGAAATGAGGGAGATAAAAATAGGGGGAGAGTGGAAGAGAAAAAATAGGAGGGAATTGGTGTTACTTCATTTGGCCGTTTGGCTCCGTAGGTTTTCCAAATGTCACCAGAAGAAATTGTAAACAACGAATTTAGGTATTTTCTTCATGCACTTCCATTTACATTCCTCGCAATCTCAAAAAATTTCCAATTCGGAAATTGTTGCCATGTTTCTAAAAGCTCAAAAAAAATTATTTAAAGTTTTTTCACGATTTACTAATGTTTGAAATTCCCCTCAGTTTGCCGGGCATTTTTAAAAAAAATTGGATCATTTCCCGCTTGAAAGTTGCTTGGCTCACTTCTTTACTTGTCTGCGAAATTCTATTGTATAATTTCATGCTTTTATGCATTATATCGTTTCTCCCAGAATTCGCTTTTCTCAAAGGTAACCATAATTTTCAGTCGACCTGGTCTTTTCTTTATTTAATCAACGTGCCTCCTCTTTAGTCACTCGTTATTTCACCATTTCACGTTTATATTTTATCCATACTTCCTAATTTTTAAAACAATAATCATAGTAATCTATGCACAAAATTTGGATGCCGTTTCCGGATTAATAAGGAGCAGTAAACATAATTTTTTAAATGAAAAAAAAAAAAAAAATTTGAAAATTTTCGAGACTAAACAATTTCGTTTTTCCGGTTCTCAAATTTCCAGACGTTTTGAAATTTGTATGAACGTGCGCGTGACCGCCCGACTGCCCGCATCATTAACAATATGTGTGCGTGTGTGTGTGTCGCCCCACTAAGTGCCATTCATTAAGCGCCACTTATTTTTCACAAATATTAGAATATACTTTAACCATAAAATTGAACTACACCGTTTTCCAATCTTGCGGACAATACGAGAAATGGAAATAGAGGGAGAAAAAATATTGAGAGAGGAGGGGGGGGGGGGGGGGGGGCACGGGGGAGAGTGATGAGGTCCGTGCAACGTGAGTCGGGCATAGAATGTCGGTTGGCGCGGTGAGGGGGGCCGACCTAGGCTGTGTGTTGGGAAGACTACGGGCGAGACACCAGAACCTGGGGGTTTACAACTGCAGCCGCACCCTCCGGGCCCGCGTCGTTCATTCCCCCGTACAACGTCTACGTGTCCCTCGGTATGTTCAGTAGAGAGGACATCGACCCTTCTAGGGTGACTATAACATGGGGTGGCGGGGGGGGGGGGGGGGGGCATTTTCACCAAGCGGAAATTGGAAAATCAATGGAAATATTGAAATTAGCGACCCGTTTGGAATTCTGAATATTTTTGCAATCTGTTTTGAGTAGGTTCGCAGCGCGAAGATAAACGGGTTGTGGTCGCAATTTTGCGATATTGCGCTCCCTGTTATGGAGTCAAAAATTGGTCTGTCAGGCTTCTTCAGAAAAATTGCTTATCAGCTCAGCAAGTGGTTTCGCGCCAAAAAAATTATGATTTTTTTTTTTTTGAGAGGTTTCGACAAATGGCAGAAAATAGCGTTTTTGGAAATTATTAGTCGAGATTAATCTACAATGATGTTGCTACAGCATTAATTTCCACAATTTGTGATGGATCAATAAATTTATTGGGAACACTACGAGCAATTGTCAACGGAGAGATTAACGTTACCACAATTGAATACAAAAAACGTCGATTACTATCCTACCTAAATTTATCAATAACGTTCATTATGTTCCGTTTTACGCGTAAATGAAAACACACATAATCACAAATTATCGTTCAATTTAATAAGCCATCTATTTTTCCAATTTCCCCCTCATTCAGTTCAACAAATTATTGTATATAAAAAAAATGAGATAAACCGTAATAAAATGATAAGATCCGAACCAATTATCGGGGCTGATTTCTAGGCATTTGGGGGGGGGGGGGGGGGGGGTGATGTTCTGGAAATTGGTTTATGCCAAGTAGGTACAGTTGCACCCATCTCATTTCGATCAACAATTTTTTAAAATATCCTAGTGGATAACAGGTGGATTTGCGGAGGAAGTTTATTTTTCTAGAAAATTTAATAGTCTACAAAAGAGCCTTTTACGATATTTCTGTAAATTGACTCATTCTCGAGATAAATGGACTTTTATGTCTCCTCGCACGGTGGAAATGACGAGAGGGGGGGGGGGGCGTGGGGGGGGGGAGATATGCGAAAAGTAGAGTTGTCGAGGACTCTGAACGCGTATGCGTATCAAGTATTCCTATCAAGTGCACCTATCAAGTATTCATATCAAATATACTTAACGAATATACTTAGTAAGCATACTTATCAAGTACACTTAGCAAGTATATTTATCAAGTATATATTTGACAAGTATACTCATTAAATATACTTAGTAAGTATACTTGCTAAGTATACTTGACGAATATATTTATGAAGTACACTTAGTGAGTATACTTACCAAGTACGCTTAGTAAGTATACTTACCAAGTACGCTTAGTAAGAATACTTATCAAGTACGCTTAGTAAGTATACTTACCAAGTACGCCTTGTAAGTATACTTCTTAAGTACGCTTAGTAAATATACTTACCAAGTACGCCTAGTAAGTATACTTATCAAGTACGCCTAGTAAGTATACTTATCAAGTACGCTTACTAAGTACACTTATCAAGTACATTTGGTAAGTATACTTAACAAGCGTGATCGTCAAGTATACTCGTTAAGTACATGTATCAAGTATACTTGTCAAGTACACTTATCAAGTATACTTTAAAAAAATGAAAATGTTCTGTGTGAATAACCGGTTCATCCGGGACACACCCGCGGCACACGCGAGAACTCTGTCGTCCGATATCCGGCGAAACGGGTTTTAGCCATCGACCATAGAGCAAAATTGCTTTGTCTCCACACGCTCGCGCACCCATCACACTCTCTCATTTTCCATCCCACTTTTGCCTCCCACTCCGCGAATTTTGCGATGCGATATCGGATAGTTGAGAGAGAAGATTTACCAGTGTCCCGTATTTCTCGGGGATAATTACGCCCGTGAGCACAAAAGCCCGCTAATCGAACAACTTTGTCGGTCGAACGATCCCTCTCCTTTCACTTCCCATCAGCCACTACTCGTTTTTACAACAATTTTTAACAACTCGTTTAAATTCATCCTTTCCATTTCAATTGGGTATCAAAACTTGAATGGAAAAAAATGCATTCTGTACTTTTCAAGTATACTTACCAAGTATACTCAAAAATATATACATCCAATATATATATAGATATATGTATGTATGTTTATCTATTGGCTACTAACATGTATATATATATATATATATATATATAGATAACATATATATATATATATAGATATATATGGATTTTAAGTGTGCTTAATGCATAAGCTTTTGAAATGTGAAAAAAAAAATTGATGAAAAAATTTTTCAAAATTTTGATTTTTGTTTTAATTATAAAAATTTTATTACTCTTGCGAAAAAAGAACAAAATACATTCATTTCTTTTTTATTCGGAAATATCAGCAAAAGTCGTTTTTTCTATCGAAAAATTGACGCAAAAAAATTGACGACTTACTATCTGAAAAATCTGACACAGTAATTAAATAAATTGGAAATTCAATGGAGCGAACATTTTCAATATCAGAATTTTGCATTCTCCCGTTTCGAAGAAGGAATAAATGAGGGAAAGCTTCTTACTTCTTTCCAAACGAGAAATACTTCTTGCAATTCAATAAAAACTCCACTTCCTCTCCACTTCAAACTTCACAATCTGGCGATTGATAAAGGAAGTAGAAATCCAAATTGATCGTTTGATAAGAATCAAACGCTGGTAGACTCGGCAAGTAAAATTCGTTGTGAATTTTAGCTGGTGCGAACAAATTATTTTTTCACAATTATTGCATACTTTGCAAGTATACTTATCAGCAATAAGTTTCTCAAGTATACTATCCAAGTATATTTAACAAATATACGTATGAAGTATACTTGACAAGCGCGCGTGTTAAGTATACTTGGCAAGTATACTTGTTAGGCGTACCTGGCAAGTCCACTTGCTAGGTGTACTTGGCAAGTATACTTATTAAGTATACTTGTTAAGTATACTTGTTAAGTATACTTGTTAAGTATGCTTGTTAAGCATACTTGTTAAGTATGCTTGTTAAGTATACTTGTTAAGTATACGTGTTAAGTATACTTGTCAAGTATACTTGTCAAGTGTGCTTGTCAAGTGTGCTTGTCAAGTATACGTATCGATTGTGCTTGTCAAGTATACTTGTCAAGTATACTTAACTTATGCGTTCGATGAGAATACTTGTTAAGCGATGAATACCTTGGTTCATTCTTCAAACCCCATAGCCCGATGATCGATGAAGGAAGTCAATTTAAATTGATCATGAAATCAATCGAACTCGAGCCGACTTTATCGCTGATGAAGTGAATGAGTTGGTGGATTTTATTTGCTGGAAAAAAGAAAAATAATGTGTGCATTGTCGAGCAATGGATTACGTCAGTGAATTGTCCTTGAGTTGTTCCCCCATACAACAAAACTACTGTGTATCACGAGGAAAGGAGTGGCGCGCGTGCTACCAACGACAGGAAATTGTTGAGGTACAGTGGCCTTGACTATCCTCGGTTAAGTCCTATACTTTGTGTTCGGATTCTGTGGAGATTACATCTCAATCGTTGAGGAGCAGGGGATACTTGAATCAAGTAGGTGAATCAACTTATCAAAGTTATTAATTGCTCGATGAATTGCATCAAGTATGCTTGGCACATTTGCCATTCAAGTATACTTGGCAAATATGCTGGCCAAGTATACTTACCGAGCATACTTATCAAGTATACTTATCTAGCATACCTATCAAGTATACTTATCAACAAATATACTGCCCAAGTGTACTTGCCAAGTGTACTTGCCAAGTGTACTTGCCAAGTGTACTTGCCAAGTGTACTTGCCAAGTGTACTTGCCAAGTGTACTTGCCAAGTGTACTTGCCAAGTGTACTTGCCAAGTGTACTTGCCAAGTGTACTTGCCAAGTGTACTTGCCAAGTGTACTTGCCAAGTGTACTTGCCAAGTGTACTTGCCAAGTGTACTTGCCAAGTGTACTTGCCAAGTGTACTTGCCAAGTGCACTTGCCAAGTGCACTTGCCGAGTGCACTTGCCAAGTGTACTTACCAAGTGTACTTACCAAGTGTACTTACCAAGTGTACTTACCAAGTGTACTTACCAAGTGTACTTACCAAGTGTACTTACCAAGTGTACTTACCAAGTGTACTTTTCAAAAATGCTTGCCAAGTATACTTGATTTGTCTACATAAACTTTTTACGTCAACCAATGAGCCCTGTGTATATTAAGAAGGAAAAAAATCAGTATTGGATGCTGTAGGGATCGATGAAGAATGCAGGAAATCCTCAGAATGTTGTGTGATGCCTTCCAAGGGTTAGCCGAGGGTTTTGGGGGAGGAGAGGATACAAAATGCAGGCTAAAACGCCAGGCCACTGTGGGGGCCAAGTTATTTCCAACGCTGGTTGGAAACGAGTTTTCGGCGTTTTTGGTTTAGGAGGGGTAGGGGGGGGGGGAGGGGGAGGGGCAGACAGGTTCGCCCCAGTATACACTAGTTTTCAGTGGGAAATTTTTAGCTATCTCTCTTCATCTCGGTTATAACTAACGAGGGGGGAAAGTGCAAGGGATGGTACAATATGCGTGCGTGTGTGTGTGTGTGTGTGTGTGTGTGTGTGTGTGTGTGCAGAGAGGGTGGAACGAAAAAATGGGAGAAAAGGGGAAGTTGGGGTATTGTGAATTGTGTACTTTTCCCCTCTGATGTAAACTGTATGTCGACCGGAAAAGCACACAAACGCGGGAAATTTGAAAAAAAAAAAAAATTGGAAATTTTTTTTTTTTAATGTTTCAAACTTTTGCAAATTTAAAACAGTGAGGACGCTCGAACACCACTTTTGTACAGCAATTACAAAATTACTGGGGCAAAATGGGTCAATGTGCACTTGCTGGAAATACCGATCAAAAAAATCGGTAAAATCTTTGATCGCATTTCAATGGCATGTCGTCAATAATTTTCACGTATAAATAATTACAAAACCCCATTGTAAACGTTCTCAACATAAGCCCATCGCTCCGCAATATTCAATTACGCCCGAAAATTCGATAATTCAAATGAAACATTGAAAACAACACGAGATCACCACTAAACACATTGAATTATCGTGTTACCTTTAATTCAGCGTGGAGTGAGTTATCAGTGCGATAAAATCAATTGATATAATGCAATGTCCTCTTTATGCGGTATTTATCATAATTATCTCATCAAAAAATTGTGATTAAACAATTAAAGATTGAAAAAGTGTTTTTATCGTAAACGTAATGAATTGAGTGAATGGAGTGTTTCAAAAGATTTTATTATTTTATTTATTTATTTATTATTATTGGATTTTTTTTCATTCAAGTTTTTCACAAATTTGTTGAATTTTATTGGAAAGTGTTTTTAATGTCCAGCAAGGAATAAAGTGAATGAAAAAGCTCGAGATGAGGAGGATTAAAAAAAACTTAGAAGAGCAAAGGGAACTGAGAAAACGGCCAATGTCGTGAGGTCGCCATTGAAAAAAACCTCGGGACAAATGCCTCCAACCCCTCGGGGGCTCTTCCCATATGCCAGGCCCGTTCACAATTTTTTTTTTTTTTCATTCTTTTCACTCACCCACACACCACTGCCCAACTCATGTCAATTGTAGCGCAGTCACGTACCCTCGAGAACGACTTAGTCAAGTCATTTATCATGTGAAAACACGGAAAAGTGGATTCGACGTAAAAATCACCTAAACTCTGGATTTGGCATTTTTTTAAAAAGACGGAATAGGGGAGTGGGATGGGGCTTATTGGATAGCCAGGGAAATTTCAGGCTGAAATGATAGTACGACGACCTTCTTTGGACGCAGATAAATTTGAGGGTCAACATTGTGTGGGTCAATCGGTCAGATCCCTTCATTCTAGGCGCACCCTGCGTGCATTAGAGATCAATCTTCTTTAGATAACAATTTCGGGAAACATGGATTTACAAAATTGGTGTGGGTCAACACTGGGTCAAAGGGTCAAATTTAAAAAATTCAGACTTGTGCACCTTTGGAGAATGAACCTAATCATTGCAATCGAAAGATAGCGAAGGGAAATTCACGTTAAAAATGCTGAGTGTCGACGTTTCCTGCTGCTTTGTAATTTGTGGGTCAAAATTATGTGGGTGAATCCGACAGACCATAACCTGAATTTTATGAAATCTTTGTATAAATGAACCATTATCTTCGAGATCTTTTGGGTTGCAATGTTGGGTAAACGTTGACCCACGAAAAGGCCGTGGGTCAAACGTCCGAGGGTCAAACTTTGACGTATGAAGGAATCCAGTTTTCTCTGCTATTGAAATGATTCGTAAATGAGCTCACATTGTACCTCAAAAAAATTTCGTCAAAGACCCCGTAAATGACCTTCAAATTGATGGGTCAAAATTGCATGGGTCAAAAACTTATTATCTCTATATCTCCGTAACTATGCAGCATACACAGTCCAGCAGACACTCATTGGATTGAGAATTTCTCCTACTATAATAACGTAATTTGTTAATGGTTAATTATTGGAAAAACCTACAACGAACGAATATAGAAATTTCATTAGTTGAAAAATTATATCCCCAGACAGTTGGTAATTTAAAAGCCCCGCCGGCTTGAGATTTATGTCACTAGATGTTGCGAATGTGTGTGTGTGAGGGGCGGGCGGGGGGTGGGGTGGGGGGGGGGAGGGGGGTTACCTTCGAGGATAAACGGATCCTTGGAACCCAGCCGGGATCTCTTCAAATAAATACGTCCAAGAATCGAGATTTCTCGGTAGACCCCGAGGTCTCTCAAACACAAATGAATTTTTTACCTCAATTTTTTCGTTTTTTTCTTTTTACTTGACACTCTCCTTGTTGCACTGAAATTCGAGTATTTTTGTGAGTACAGGCTGTTCCAGGGACCTACATTAAAATAAAATCGTAAACTACGAAGTCGAGAGGGGAATTAAATTTTTTTATCACCAAAATAATCACTTGCGCAAGCAATTGAATCAACACCAACCGCATATTCGGGTCAATAAAACTCTTAATGAATTATGTATTCAACTGAATTCATTTTTATCGAGTTGACAATTTCACGATTCAATGGATCGAGCGAATCCACCAGTTTTATACTGTGATTCAATTTTTAAGGGATTTTATAGGTTTTTGTAGCGAAATGCATTGTCATGTTGACTTTTCGGGGAATGATAAATTTTTCAACATCATTCCATATTTATGAATATTTCAACATTTTCAACCTCTATCAACATGCCCGATATACTGACGTTTCCAATGGTTGCTACAATTTCAACGTTTTCAATATTTGACTTCAACATGTGTAATTTTCTTTCAACATTTTCAACAGTTCAACCATTTTGTATATTTTCAACAGTTTCGATGTTTTTAATATTTACAGAAAATGAGAAGATGGCTGAAAATGAAAGTTGGATCAGTTGAGATTTTGTCACAAGAATGTTTTCACATTCCCATGATTCAAATGCAATAGGTGAAGCTTCGTGGGAGGGAAAGAAGGGAGATGGTTATATTGAGGGACGAAAATAATCGTGGCACCGCAGCGAAAGAGCGTTAAAGAAGTGATACAATATGTTCGGGAGAATCACAACATTTTCAACATTTTTAACATTTGCAGCATTTTCAACATTTCCAACATTTCCAACATTTTTAACATTTTTAACATTTTCAACATTTTCAACATTTTCAACATTTTCAACATTTTCAACATTTTCAACGTTTTCAACGTTTTCAACATTTTCAACATTTTCAACATTTTCAACATTTTCAACATTTTCAACATTTTCAACATTTTCAACATTTTCAACATTTTCAACATTTTCAACATTTTCAACATTTTCAACGTTTTCAACATTTTCAACATTTTCAACTACTAGGATTGTTTGCAACTTTTTCATGAGTTCAAAAATTTTCAATATTATCAACACTTTCTCCGTTTTCAACATTTCAAATATTATGCAGAGCGAAAGAATGGCTGAAAATGCATGAAACAAGTTGAGATTTTTTCGCGAGAATGCATTACATTCCCATGATTCAAATGCAATGGATGAAGCTTCTCGGGAAAGGGGGGGGGAAAGGGGGGTGGTTATATCGAGGGAGGAAAATACTCGTGGAAATTCAGCGAACGAGGGTAATGAAAGACACGACGTGACTCGGTACCCCTGCGGGCACGACCAACCGAGATAGAATGCTATAGAGCCCTACTCTAAGTATATATAACCAGTGAATCGTTTGGACGAACCGAGAAGACACCGAAAAAGAAGGAAAAATACGGAGAGAAATAAAGGTGAAACAGATAAGAAGAAAAAAACTAAGTTTATCTCAAACTCTCGGGGACTTTCAAGTTTGGCCTTTAAACCGACGATAATGAGGGACGATTACTCTACACTTGTTAAGAAACATGTCGATGAGTAGATATTAGGGGAAATGGAGGGAGGTATTAACGGGTTTTGTTTCCGGTTTGAAAGATCAGTTAGCTAATGGGTTGATTGTTCAATTGTACAGTCAACAGTGTTTTCAAGTTTTTTCGAAAGTGATATGTAAAAGATTTTTACATTTCCAGTACTCAACATTATCAACATTTTCAGCCTTTTTAACATTTTCAACATTTTCAACATTTTCAACATCTTCAACATTTTCAACACTTTCAACATGTTCAACGTTTTCAACATGGTCAACATTATCAACATATGGTTTTCAACATGGTCAACATTATCAATATCTTTTTTTCAACAAGGTCAACATTATCAACACTTTTGTTTCAACATGGTCAACCTTATCAACATTTTTTTTCCAACATGGTCAACATTATCAACATGGTTTTTTGAAAATTTTCAACATTTTTTTTTCAACATGGGCAACATTATCAACATCGTTTTTTCAATATTTTCAACATTAGAAGACAACAAAATTTGGTATTCAAGCTGACGATAATGAGGGACATACACTCATTGAGCACCACATTGGTCCCATTAGAGCAAATGTGAAACGAAAAATGGAGGTTGAAGAACTTTGCCAAATTTTAAAGTACAAAATTTCGAAATTTGCTAAATTTGAGGTTTGTCACTGTTTATAGTCGTCGCGCTTCTCAAATTGTACCAATTCAAAAATATTTGTATACCCTAAAACTTCCCAATATTTTTGAAAAAAATAATGTCTTTTTAATTGAAAAAAAAATTGAGAAATCAAAATGAAAAGAAAAAGTATCGTGGAATGCACAGATAATTGACAAAATACCATCGAGTATGCATCAGCGTGGAGTGAACGAGTAACGAGGTTAGTGGAACACCTAGTGGATTAACTCCCTCCCCCCCCCCCTCCCCCTCCTCCAACCCGTCGTACGTTCGCGCATTAAAATGCATTTAAATTTGCTATGTCAAAAACGTGGTTACAATAATAACAAACATGGCTACCAAAATTATCAATTCTATTAATAATGATTAAAATTCAAAAATTCGAGTTTCACGTTTTTTTTACTAAAAAAAAATATTTTATTGTCGAGATTTTTCACTGAAAATTTCTCCTCTACTCATTTCAATTTTTTTAAAAATCTCATTAAGCGACAATGTCATTTTTTAAATGTCCAATTTTTCGAAAAATCTCATTAGTTGAGTGCAAGATTTTTCAAATGCCTGGGAAAATAATGTGTTTCGAGACTTAACGGTAGGCCCATTACACCCTTAATTTGTAATTTTCAAAATGATGGGATGAATGGCCAACCCGACGGTCATTATCTTCTGGAATTTATCGTCAGCCATAACATCGGGATTTTAGTGTCGCTAGCCAGTGTCACAAGAAGCCCTAAAATACAACTCCCTTAACTCCCTTAAGCTGTTTTAAGATTTTTGGAAAATGTTCCCAAAATTTTTTTTTCCCTTATTTTTCGAATTTCCGGAATTTTCAAAATATGGAAAATCTGCAAAATACTTGAGATGTTTGAGATTTCTTAAGTTTTGAAAATTAAAATTTTTTTTTCTGACGATTTGAATGTTTTCCAAAATTTTGAAATTTTTCGAAGTCCTGAAATTATTAAACCTTTTTTTTTCTCAATTTTTTTGAACTGTTAAGCTCATTGAGGGCACCCAAAATTCAGTATTCTATCAACTACTGTGTGTGTGTGTGCGTGTGTGTGTGTGTGGCCGGGAGTTTAATTAGTCGTCTAAAATCACGGCAATGCTTTCCAATTTTGGATTTTTCACGTGAACAAATGGATTTACAGAAAAATTGTGTTACAGTTTTTTATAAGGAATGAAATCCTCTACATAAAATATGTTATCACATTTTATGATAAAACCACTTGTTACCAAGATAATTGCCACCTCTTGCCACCGTACAAACCCCAATTCTCATTCGAAAGTTATAGCTTTGACTCTTAAAAATGACAAAAATCTCCGCATTATTATTTATCACATTGTTTCCTTGCTTCCCCTTTTGTCGCAATTCTTTCATCAGAATTGAAGAATTAAATAAGAAACATCCGAGTCGCAACAAATGAGATGTTATGGCCATTTCTACCAACATTTTATACCCACCATTTATGAAATGACGAGAAAAGAATGGTAAACTGGTTTTAATGAATATTCCGCGAAAGTTTTCAGAGATAAATTTACCATAAAGGGAAAATCGTAAAGTCGAGAACTACCTCATTTGGAATTTGAGATTTGGACTTTGGAAAGCTGGAAAAAATCCCGCTCTGAAATTTTAGAACTAATCGGATTAGATTGTAATCAACATCCTTAACAAATCGATTCAATTTTTTTCCTCTACTAGAAATTATAAGAATTTTTCGAAACAGGAAATTCTGAGATTTTTCCAAAAATTTGTCAAATTTGAAAAAAAAAAAATTTTTTTTTGTTTTTTAAAAAATTTACAAATTCAAGAAATTTGGAAATTTTTCTGTGAAAAGTTGTTAATTTCAAAATTTGACAGAAAATTTTGTAATTTATTAAGAAAGCAACATTGTAATTTTGAGAAATATTTTTGATTTTTTTTTTTATTTTAAATTTGAAATTCGAACTTTGTAAAGCGGAGTAAACTGCCGCTTGAAAATCCTACAACCAAACTCGTTAATTTATAAGTGATAACCTTATCCATGAATTTCGGATAACGAATTTTTCACATTTTTCACATCATTGAAAATTAATTTTTTTTTTCGTCAATTTTAAATTCACCGAGGGGACACTTCAGTGAAAACCAAACGCGCGCAATTTTCAAATTTCGCGCGCAAAAAATGGTTCAGCCTAAACGGCTTCATATCACTCCAACACTATCTAAACTCTCCCAAAATTGCACTGTAAAAAATTACCGGCTCTTTTCGAAATTTCGCGCCAAAAATTTCAATTCCCCAAAATAACTCTAAAACTTTCAAAACTCACCTAACTTCCGGAACTTGATAACTCCTCAATCTTCCGTTAAAAAAAATCCGTTAAATCCAAAGCAGGGTTAATCCATTCACAAATCACCACAAAATCACGAAACCTTCAATAAATCACTAAATCCATTCCGTGCATAAATTTCAAATCCACTATTTCAGAACTTGGTCTCGAAAATCACTAAAACCTGCCAATGGCTCCGCCAAAAAATCACTTTTCACTCATAACTAACAATTTTTCCACAGCAAGCTTATTCCAGGGCTCAATCACTCCAAAAACCAAAATCAGCCAATAAATCACTCTTCACTATTTTCGGCCGACTTCGTCCTCCATGGACCTCGGTTCCATCCCAAAAAGGCCTCAAATCACTAAAATCCCCACTCTTCCTCAATTTTTTCACTCCACTAAAATCACTGATGCTCCTAAAATCACTTTTTCCATATCTGTGATGTCGTTCGGGTTAAAAATCACCAAAGCTCAACTTTTCCAAGAACAAAACTCCAAGAACAAAATTCCAAGGCTCCGAAGAATTCAAATTCCACGAGTTTCCCGCCAATAATCACTTTCGCCCGTTCTAAGGCCCAGAATGATAAAAACTCGCGATTTTCCCGCGAAAAAAATCACTGACACTTTCCTCAACTCCAGAAAATTCAATTCTCACTCATTTTTAGTGCTCCCTTACCCACAAATCAGGGGAAAATTCTAAAAGCGGGGGAGAGGGGGGGGGATAGATATTTGTATTGTCGTTACGTAAATGTGCGTCGGATAAAACTGGGCCGTATCGGGGCATTCGCCAAGGACACACACACGAGTATAACCTACTTTTTTCGCAATCACGTTTGGACCAATCACATTTGGGCCAATCACAACTCAAGGATGTTTATTTTCCTGAGTCTCACAACATTAATCCTCGTAAATTTGCCCGTAAATTGGCCCCCAAAAACAATTCACTTGGTATCCACTTTTTTCCTATTTTCCCTCCAAATATTATTGCACTTTTTACTTGTTAATCACAATATAGTGATTGACGGATTTACGTAGGACACGTCATTGGATCGTCAACGGGACTCGTCACAGCGTGAGAATTATTGCCGCAACGATTTCTCGCAAACTTGCAAAATTCTGACGGGGAAAAATTGAGACGCTGAAATTTATTGCTATTTCCAAAATTCAAATATTCCCGCGCTTTTTTAGGGGCTTGGTTTTTTTTATAATTACAATTTTGAAGATCCCTTTTCTACACCGTATTGTGAAATTTCGCTGGTTTTCTCCAGGAAAAATGTTGGAAATGTAATTTGTTGTTACTTTCGGACACTCGAGTAATGATACTCCCTTAATTAAGGGGGTTTTCAATTTTTCTTCCAACTGGAAACTCCAGAATCACTTTCCCGTCAATTGCACCAAGGTTTACAGCGAGATCGACGAAAATCGAATTTGTTGGTATTTTCAACAATTCAAATATTCGCGCCTCTTTTCAAATATCGCTATTTATATTTTTTTCTTAGAACTCGAATTCCAAAAATCACTTTTTGATACAATTTCTCTCACTATTCCGTCAATTCCCTCAATTTTTCAAGAAAAAAACGATGAAAATCGAATTTCCCAGTATTGTTGAAAATTCAAATATTCGCGCCTTTTTCCAATCGACTTTGTTTATATAATTTTTCCGGTGAAACTGCTTTTGACACAATTATCAGCACTTTTTTTTTCTCGCGTTTCGATGATTGTGCCGAGAAACAACGATTGGTATTGAATTCGTCGGCGTTTTAGTCGATTTGAATGTTCGCGCACTTTTTTTAGTTTAACTTGTTTATTTATTTGCGCAAATTGGAGCAATTTTGGACTTGGCGGCGGGGAGGGGGGAGTGCGGACGAGAAATGGACGAGACGGCGAATGACAAGATGCGTCTCCGACGGCGGTCCGACGAGAACTGAAGAGACGAGCGCTTCAGGAATTATACGGGAGTGGGGAGGGGAGGGAGGGGTTGTGCCCGGGGGGGGGGGGAGGGACGCCTTCGGCTGTACTCGACGATAGCGCTCCCATTGCGCCTCGCGCCTGGGGGGGAGGAGGCTATCGGAAGTAAGTGAAATTATTGGGGGGGGGAGCGGAAGGGGGGGGGGGTGTTGAAGAATTTTTTCACTTTTGGAAATTTTGAGTTTCTACCAATATTGCACTAAAAAAAAAAATCAAAAATATTATGTTCAAATTTTTTTTTTTTATTTCAATTTTTGAATATTATATATATTTTTTTTTTTTTTCGTATTTTGGGAGTTGGGGAAATTTTAGAAAATTTCGAAAATTTGCGCATTTTTAGAATTGATTAGAAGAGATTTGTGTGAAAATTCCATCTCCTTGAGATGAAAATCTAGACGCAGATGTAGAGAAGGATTCCCTGATTCCGTGAAAAGGAGTGAAAAAAAAAAAAAGAAGGGCATACTAAACAAAATAAAGATCCCGTGTAAGTCATTGTACCGTTCTCGGGCGTCCTTTCACTTCGCGCTTCGAGCGTGGTAATAAATTTTTCTCTACTCCGTACCCTCGTTCCCCCAGCAGCTACCCAAGCTTTCTTCGGCTAGTGCACACGTGGTGTTCGAGGACCAAAAGCAGAGAACAAAAAAATGGAGAACATTGTGCGGGGGTCAAAATTGAGAAATACTGTCACGAAGCACTTTTCAAGTTTCTTTCTCGAGTTCAAAAATTTTTTCGATGGTTCCCTTTTATCATTCTGTGATATTTTTGCTTTCGGGTGAGGCAAAGAGGAAATCACCTCTCAAAGTTCCCAAATTTTTGATCTTGTTGACCCACCGGAATTTCAAAAATTTTCCAACCCCACCGGAATTTCACGTCTTGATCTGCAGCGTGGTTTCAGAACTTCTTTCCGTTATTTTTACCAGCAACCAAGTTCACACGATTCACTCAACCGCAATCACTTATTTGATCCTTTAGCCCCTCTCCCTCCTAGAACAACTTTGGTGCCAATGTCCAACAAGTTGTCGTTGCGCTCACCGGATTGTGTGTTTTCGTGAAAGCGACACAGAATTTACCCCGACGTAGAAGGCTCTGACGGTATATATATATCTCTATACATATATATATATTATTTATTTATGATTTATATATATGTATATGTAGACATATGGAACCAGTGTATATACATACACTGGGTCCTGCGTGTTAACCCTCAGCTCTCGTAATTAATTCTTCCCCCCCCCCCCCCCCCCCCCCCCCCCCCCCCCCCACCCACCCTTCGCCCACCCGGCCCCTTGAACTCCTCATCATCACTCCCTCGTTCGTTTCATTACATTCACGTGAATACAATTTCGGGTTTGGCAATTCAGAAATTTTGAAAGTTTTCGAAGTATCAGAGATTTTTGGAATTTTTCAAATTTTTCGAAAATTTGAAAATTTGAAATTTTTTTTTGAATTTTTGAAAGAGTTGAAAATTTTGAAAATTTCCAGAGTGATGATTTCTTGTCGGTTTTGGGAACACTGTGTTTTGTATGTCCATTTGGAGGTGTGTGTGTGTGTGTGTGTGTAGGATTTTATTAATTTTTTTATTTGTTCAAGGCATGAAAAATCGAGGTAGAGCTCTTTAAATTGAGGACAGGATTTTTACCTAACATTTCTCCCCTACATCTTCCGAGATCCAAGGCTGTCTCCACCGAATTTACAATTCTGAACGGCAGTAAAACCCTTTTCTTGAAAATTCAGGAAATAAGTATTTCCCCCTCACTGTTGTCTCCCTCGTCTGACGAAACAAAAAGAGTTTCTTCATATCAAAAGGAATTTCGAATCTTGGCTCATTCTTGTAACATTCAATTAGAATATTGGAGGAAAGTGAAGGTTAATTACATCTGAAAAAACTTTCAAAATAGTCGAAATTTGGGAAAATGCCGCTTTTAGGTGTCTTTCATTTTATTCAGTTTCAAACTCAAAAATTTCAAAAATTTCAAACAATGAAAAATCTCAAAAATTTCAAACATTTCCAAAATTTTGGAATTTTCAAAATTTGAAAAAATTAAGAAATTTCAAAAATTTGGAAACTTTTAAGAATTATGAAAATTTTGAAAATTTTGATAATTTTGATAATTTTGAAAATTTTGAAATTTTTTTAGGGAATCTGGATAAATGCGAAAAACTATAGACAAATCCCAAGAATTATTTTTATTTCTACATCCAATCAGAATTTCATTCCCCAATTTTTTCTTACAATTTTTTGTTCATCACTAATAAAAAAACCTGAATGTTTTCTGGACAGTGTCGATCATTATTTACCCAACAATGACCATGTCTCGTATTTTTAACACTTCAGCGAAAAAATATCGCGTATCGCTAGAACCGACGCGATAAGTGATAAGCGCTCACAAGGTCATCGTACGCGATTTAAATCTAAAACTATTAAGTTTTTTTGTTCAACCGCCTACGGCCCGGTCATTGACTGGTGCCCATTCCGAACCACGTGCTTGAATGAGTCCAATTGTTTATCAAAAGTCCCATTAACATTCGTTACCCAATGACCACCGTAAATAGAATTCAGATATAAAGGGACGGAATCATTGAAGCCTCCAATTAATTCTGCCAATATTCATTGCTCAAAAATTATTTTTGAAATGTCAAAAAAAATTTTTTTTTCATTTTTAAGAAGTTGAGGTTGCTTCAAAATTTCAAAATTAAAACACTTTTTATTTTAAGATTTAAAAAAAAATTAATTATCGATCAACCGAACCGCTATATTTGCTAGACTGTTCATTACGCTCCTCAATATTATTACATCTACCGTAATTAGGGAAATTGTTCCATTATGAAATCGGTACATAATGTGTGAGCTTCTATTTTTCAATCATTCCAATAACCTGCTCAGTGACGTTCATCAACGGTATAATCAAAATAATTGATATCCCAGTTAATTATAAAACAGCATCGACCCTCTGACCCCACTTTATTCTCCAAGATCAAAAATTTCCAAAACTTTCAGGATTTCGAGAGTGTCAAAATAAAAAAATAAAAAAAAAAAAAATCAAAATTATTTTTTTTAAATTTTTATTATTTTTCTTTAATATTTATTTAAGTGATGTGATCCATCAACAGGGTCATTTACACTGTCGCTCCATTTACATTTGCTTTCATATTGAATTCACAAACTTATATTTGTAGATTACACTCTTTCAAATATTTTGATGTGTTTTATGATGACTCAATAATTTACTTAGTAATGATGTAAGTAGAGTTTACATCACTCCAAGACTCATCTAATTTTTGGACTCATAACTAAACAGTGTGTGATCGGTACGTCCTACTAAATTGAGTACAGTAGAGCTCCCTTAATTTTCCGCTTCCTTTATTTTCGCTGTACTCCCCTCACGACTTGTCGCCCCTCAAAAACCTTCTCCCACTCCCCGTACTTTGTCTATCCTTGTTTTCGACGTCATGCGCTCCAGACTGCGCAGCGTCTCAATAGTGGGACCGAGTATTCATGAAACATAACCTATTTAGTTGATACATAGTCCGTTTACTTCTGCTCTTATTTCCCCTTGCGCTCCCGACAACCCCCACCACGCCAACCAACCAGTGGGCAGAGTGGGGGGCTTCCTTAATTTTTTTCTCCACGAAATTGCTTCAAGGTCACCCCCCGAACTCGGAAAGGGAGCTCTACTGTAATTAGTTATCTTTACAGGCGAAATTTCTCTCAGTGTATAAGTATCTTCAGTTCTATTCGAGAGAAGGAAAAGTCCTTATAGATGAAAAATATTATATTATAGAAAATATTGGGAGCAGTAAAATCTGAAAAATGGCTCCAACAGCTAAACACCACCTGATTCACGAGAGTTGTTGGGAATGATGGGCACGTAGCAATAATGCGGCCTAACTCACACGCACATGGTAAATATGTATTGAGTGCCGAGAGAACCCCCAGTTAAGCTTTGGCGAACTTCCCCACGTCAACAAATGCGACGTTGCGCACAGAGGAGTCCGTATCGCCCTCTCACCCTCTCTCTCCCTCTCTCTCTCTCTCCTTCTCTTCATTTTCCACGTTTTATTTTCATTGTGTATTTCTCTGATATTGTATCTTGGTTTACTTCTACTTATTTAGTGGTCTTGCTCGTGTAACTGACAATTGAGCTTTTTTTTGTTTTTCATTGCTATTTGAACGATCAACCAATCGTTTGCCTTCTCTGAAAAAAATATTTTCGGACTCAATGAATTAAATTTACAAACAACCCATTTTAAGATTTATAGTAAAAAAGGAGAGATTAAAGAGAATTTCGATATGTATCGAAAATATCGATATATATAGAAAGTATCGATATATATCGAAAATATCGATATCTATCGAAAGTATCGATATATATCGAAAGTATCGATATATATCGAAAGTATCGATATATATCGAAAGTATCGATATATATCGAAAGTATCGATATATATCGAAAGTATCGATATATATCGAAAGTATCGATATATATCGAAAGTATCGATATATATCGAAAGTATCGATATATATCGCAAATATCGATATCTATCGAAAGTATCGATATATATTGAAAATATCGATATATATCGAAAATATCGATATCTATCGAAAGTATCGATAAATATAGCAAGTATCAATATCTATCGAAAATATCGATATCTATCGAACGTATCGAGATCTCTCGAAAGTATCGATATATATATATAGAGAAACCGAACATATCGAAAAACGTGACATCGAAACCGACGCGCCACCAGCCAGTGCGGCGGAAAAAGTGAATGCGAGTGCTTCGTACGCGCAGCTCGGACACGTTTGCATAAAATTTGACATGTTCAAAATTCTGAAAATTGATTTTCTACCGACTAACTTCCATCTGAAGAACTGGGCTTGAGAATTTCACAGATATGCGAACCTGGGCATCATAAAGGTGGAAACAATATATGATAGTATAATGGCACAGCATTTTGAATATTGTAGTACTATTTTATTCACAATGAATGTAACAACTGTGAAGACTTCACAAAAATGCAGAGACGAGCTATGAGAGCAATATTACATTGTAACAGAGGACCACGAATGAGTGTGGAGGAGAGAATAAAATCCGAGCACGTGTGGTACGTATGGAAAAAAAATCCTGCCGAGTTCCTATAGGAGTTGGATGGAGAATTGAGGCTCTCTTGGGCATATTTTCGGAGGAAGTTGCCGTAAGAAATATGTGAAATTAATGTAGAAAATTCTGAAGACACACAACACACACACACACATACATACAGATGTCAAAATTTGGACAAATTCAAAAATTTGGAAATTTGGAGAAAAAAAAATTTTTGTTTTTCCGAGAAGTAAAAATTTCAGATATTGTCAATTTTCTTGTAATTATCGCCGCTAATTAAACTTGAGCCTCGTAAAATTGTAGTTCATCAAAAGGTAAATTTTGAGCAACATTCTCTATTCAAAATGTTTATCTGAAATTTTGGAATTTTTTATCACATCCAAGTAGCTATGATTTTTTATATAAATAAAATATTACTCCTGATGATGACATCGCACTGCGATTACGTAACTTTGGCTTCTTCCACGGAATCTCAATGCTACACTTCTTCCCACTTTGCATAATAACCGCATACAGTAATACTTCCATCTTAAAACTGGAAAAAAAAAACCCAAATTACAAAAAACCGAATTTCCGAAATTTTGAAATTTGGTATTTTCCAATTTTTAGAAAATATTCAGCAACTCAAAAAAAAAACCAAAAATCATCAAATGAAAAATTCCACAAAACCGCAATTTTTCAAGTATCCAGAGTTTCCTAAAAAATGGATTTTTGGGGTGCAAAAAAATTCCAGAAATTCGAAAAATTTAAGATCGAATCTCTCCCGATCGAATCTAGTGCCTCAGAATTTTTAATTTTCCCCTAAGTCTCCTTCTGATTCATTATCATTATCATGAATTTCGCTGTTAAGCATCATCGATCACCAATATTCATCCGCGACTTTGGTGGAGCTCTGATAACTACGCACAGGTATTCATTCCCCAGAATATCGCTCAAAAATGGGAAAATGTATGAATCGATAACACCACTCTCAATTCCAGAAATGTTAAAAAAAAAGTTTTTTCATAAAAAAAAAATTTTTTTCAATTAAAAAAAAAATTGAAAAAATGAACTGACCCCGAGAAAGCCGCCGAAGTAGTTCGTCCTTGTCAGTTGGGGCGGCACGCACTGTTGCCAAGTCTCCCTCTATAGGTGGCAGGGGAAATACCAACACAACTCTGATTTCACTCAGCATCGTCCCCCACGAGTTTTCACCCACGTATGTGTGTATGTTTGCGTCGGTATGGTGGAAGCGCGTCGGCCAGTGGTGGTACGTCATTCGGAACTGCACGAAACGATGGATACAACGAGTGGGTGGGTGGGGGGGGGGGGGGGAGGGGGGAGGGGGAGGAGATTTTTTTTCCGAGACTCGTATTTGTATCAATCAGTTTAACAGCAATTTACGAACAAAAGAATTTCAAGTTCTTCGTGGGCTTTTGATGTTTGAGACGATCGTGATTTTATGCGAATGGGGTTAACTTCTTTGAAGTTATCGGGCTTTTTTATCGATTCTACTGAGATAAGGAGGATCTTGTGGGTGGGTGGGTGGGGGGGGGGGGGGGGGGAGATTTGCCGGTGGTACAATCCCTGAAAAGCGTGCGATACCTCTTTTTCTCAATTAGACCTTGCGTAATCCCGAAAAAAAATCGGAGCTACAAACACACACACATCGTCCTCAGAAATTACCGAGACACCTAGTAGTACCTTATTAGCAGCATTGATAATTATCACCGCCGTTGTCCGTCATCGTGCCATAATCGCGAGGCTATCACGAAATATTGTTGGCACCCTGTGAAACTGAAGATGAATAATTACTCAGACGGTAGATAGAGTCGCTGGAAGCACTGTCACAACGTCCGAGGACAGATTTGAACTCGCACAACCTTCAGATTACTGGGCAATGCTATTACTCATTGAGGTGCCTTGAGTCACTACAATACAAACATGGGAATTTTGGGAGATAATGAATTTGGTTTATGTTCGGGAACTCCGGCTATTTCGTATTCTCTTAAATGGGAAATTAATTTGGCTGATTCATTTTGAATGGGGGTCTAACACGAAGCCAATTACAGAGGTTTTTTTTAAGACTGCTGGTTAGACATTTTTCGCGATAATGGTAATGTGTGTGTGTGTGTGTGTGTGTACCCCCCCCCCCCCCCCCCCCTGTGTGTGTATACCCCTACTCCCCCTGTGTGTGTGTGTGTGTTTATAGGTCTGTAGCAAGAGATTTTTTAAAACTATATACAAACACACACACACACACACACACCCATTGTGATAGATATGTAGAATTAATGTATCTGGGTATGTGTGTGTGTGTGTGTGCGTGTGTGTGCGTGTGTGGCTGGGTGAGTGGATGGGTGGGTGAGTGGGTGGGTGGGTGGGTGCTTGGGTGGGTGGGTGCTTGGGTGGGTGGGTGGGTGGGTGCTTGGGTAAGTGGGTGGGTAAGTAGGTGGGTGTGTGGTTGGGTGGGTGGGTGTGGGGTTGGGTGGGTGGGTGTGGGGTTGGGTGGGTGGGTGGATGAATGTGTGTTTATAGGTCTGTAGCCAGAATTTTTTAAAAACTATATACAAACACACACACACACACACACAACCACATTGTGACAGACATGTAGAATTGACCTAACGGTTCAATGAAATAGTGCAACAGTTGCGTTAGATTTCTGACAATTCACTGGAAAATCATTATTCCGCTCAACTTTTTTTCTAAATCGCTTTGAATTTCTGTTTAATCAACTACTTTATGAGCTTTAACATGAAAAAAATGAGATAAAAAGCATGAAGAAGTCGCAGGTGATTATCCGACCCCTCGTTGGGTTAGTTGGCGATGCTCGAAACCCAGTCGCGATGGGGCGGCGGGGCAGGGGGTGGCGGCGGGGGGGGGGGAGGTATCGATCGGGAGGAGAACATGTCGCCCACCGTTGAGGGTATACAAGGTTATTTGCGATTCGCCGACGGGAAGCGATACGATATTATTGGCCGTGGATAGCGGAGCGCCGGATTGCATTTACGCTCGTGCGATCTTTTTTTTTTTTTCTTTTATGAAAATTACAAAATTGAATTTGTAGGGATTTTTTCCATCCTCGTTATCGGCCAACTCAAAAGTCGGGGGAAATCGAGTTATGCGTGGGTGCAGTAAATCGATTATTTTGGGGGGATGAGGGGGAGGGGGGCGGGGGAAATATTCGGGACAGGGGATTTCAGAGAACGATTTAGGAAAACCTATTATATTAAAAAAATTAATTTTTGCAAAGTAATTTTTGAAAATGAATTTTTGAAAATTAATTTTCGAAAAATCATTTTTGAAAATTAAATTTAAAAATTAATTTTTGAAAATTATTTTTCTAAATTACCTTTTGAAAATTAATTTTTGAAAATTAATTTTTGAGAATGAATTTTTGAAAATTGAGAATTCACGAAATTAATTTCTTTTGCTCTAAAAAAATCTACTAATAACAAAAAAATTGGAAAAAAAATGGAAAAGATTTTAGATAGTCCAAAAATCTGAATGCGTTTGCAAAAAAAATTCAAAAGTCCCGCACTGTATGAAATTGAAAATGCGCAATGTGAAATTAAAAATTCACGATTCCGAATGATGAACAATTTTCCCTAAAATCCTACGAGCATTTTCAAAATTCCGAGAATCCCATCATCTCGGAAATTTCACCTTGCCGCGCCAAAAATATCCACCGAGAATGCTGAAAATCTAATTATAATCGCGACTCAGTGTCTGCGAGAATCTGGCCATTTAAACTGCCTCTATTGTCCTCCCAGAATAGATCCTAAAATACACGGACAAAATTATTTTTTGTAATTACCACCAAAAAAAGGAAACAAAAAGGAACCTTCAGATCAGCCTATATCTTCAATTTATTTTACCCCTCAAGTACAATAATTTCCAGCGGCTCCCATCCATCACGTAGTCCCCAGTGAAAAAGCCCCTTATGCCGTCCAACTTTTAGCTTTATTGAGCCTAACTTTTATTGTTAGTTACGCAGTTGAAACCCGGGCATTGTTTGCGGATGGAGCGCCAAGGACTTGCCAAGGGTAGGTCAGTAAACCGGTGGAGTCCGCAAAAACGACCGGCCAACGTAATTTCGCTAGTGTCACGGTACAGTCTCGCAAAAACAACCTCTACAAGGCTCAAAAACTCGGAAATTCTGCAGAGTTCATGAATTAGAAAATGTCCAAAATTAAAAAAAAAATTGACAAATTTTGATAATTGTTATTAAAAAAAAAAAAAAAAAAAAAATTAATTTTGATAATTATTATTAAAAAAAAAAAAAAAAAATTGATAATCTGGCCGTTCAAAATTGGTTAAAAAAATTGAATAAATCTCCATAAAATTTCCATAATTCCGGGAAAGATCCATTAAAAATTTTCAGACATTGCAAAAATATCACGAATTGCAGAAATGATAAAAAAATTAGGTGAACAAATTAGGTCAATTATTTTTCAGTTACCTAATCCATTACGTAATCGCTAGTGGAAAGGCCCAAGGGTAGGTCAGTAAAGCAGTATCAGCAAAGGCGATATGCTCACGTCTGGTGGGCGTAACTCGCTAGCCTCACGGTACGCTGGCGCCAAAATCGAATTCATTTGCGAAGTTTGATTTTGTGGGAAGAAGATTGCGAGGGCAAAAATTTTGGGGCATTCAAAAATTCCTAAAAATGTAAAAAATGCCGAAAATTTTCAAAAAGCGTCGATAAAGGGAGATTAGCCAAAGCGATATAGTCCCGGCTTGGAGATATTCTCCAGCGCCGCGGGGTAGTAAACTGAAAATAGGAACGTACCCTCCAGGGAATTTTCTCCGGGTGTTTTTCTTTCCCTGAAATCTCCTCCGGAAACTCCTTGAGGACATCTTGTGACCAGAAAATTTTGTGTGAAGAATTTTTCCTGCACCCGCGCATTGTTGTTCCAGGGAATCTTTATCCGGGCAATTTTCCCTGAGGCACTTTTGTTGGGGAGATAAACTGGTGGGCCCCCGAATTCGTCAAGTGCGAATTTGAGCCCACAGAGGGGGAATTTAAATACCGGGGGCCCCCGGGGCACACGATGATCGACAAGGGGGAGTGAGCCAGGGGGGGGGGGGAATTGTCGTCATCAGGGGTAGGTCAGCACCTCGGGTACCTGCGCCGGAATCACGATCGAGCCAGGTGAAGCGTGTCTCTCCTTCTCGGTGCGACACGCGAGCTGATCCCCTCATTCCCCCCCTCCCCTCCCCCCCCCCCCGCCCCGCTCATTCAATTCTCCTTTTTTTCCCATTCTCCTGCCACACCTGTCGTCCTCTTCGGAATTTTTTCACAGGAAATACGTTCTAATCGCTGTGTCGCGCCAGCGCCAATGATTTTCTCGGTTTTGGATGCTGCGCAGGTTGTGGTCCAGCCGGATGATTTCTGAAATTCAACTCAACACAAATAATAGATGTGCGTGTGTGTGTGTGGGTGGGGGGGGGGGTGAAAAGGTCAAAACCTTCAAATAGTTTACAGAATTTTGCAAATATTTTTCGAAAATTTTTCTCAAAATTTCTTTTGAAAATTTTTCTCAAAATTTGTTTCTAAATTTTTTTCAAATTGTTTTTCAAAATTTTTGTCAAAATTTTTTTCAATGTTTTTTTTCAAAATTTCTTTCAAAATCTTTGAAAGGTGTTTTAAAAAAATTGAAATGTTTAATTTGAAAAAATTTAATAAAAAGTAACTTTTGACATGTAGAATGCTATGTTATCTACACTTTCTATGGGAATATTATTATAGTTTAATTGACCACAGAAATTGGATGGTTGATTCACTGTGTCAACTGTGTCAACGCATTTTCATCACTTCAACAAGTTACACAATCGAACATATTGAATTACGTTACATTAATTTGAGTAAATAATTGACAGGACACCAATATTCATCAGGTATTGAATTTGCTTAATTTCATGCATCCAATTTTATTACTGACCTAGTCTCAATTGTCGCAAAGTTCTCACTGCTATTCCTTCCTGCCAGATCAGTAATTAATGCATAAATAATATATTGATACTGATCGGTATATAATTTCATGTATAATGATATATATATATATATATATATATATATATATATATATAAAATTTCTCTATGTAATATATGCAATAATATATATGATAGTAAATGTCAATGAGTAGATACCAATAATTTTACGAATTTCGAAAAATTCGAAAATTCAAATTTCAAAGTTTTGAAAATTAGGAAAGCCAATAATTCAAAAAAACTCAAAAATTTACAAATTTAAAAATCCAAAAATTCAAAAATTCAAAAATTCAAAAATTCAAAAATTCAAAAATTCAAAAATTTAAAAATTCAAAAATTCAAAAATTCAAAAATTCAAAAATTCAAAAATTCAAAAATTCAAAAATTCAAAAATTTAAAAATTCAAAAATTTAAAAATTCAAAAATTCAAAAATTTAAAAATTCAAAAATGCAAAAATGCATAAATTCAAAAATCCAAAAGTTTAAAAATTAAAAAATTCAAAAAATCAAAAATTCAAAAAATCAAAAACCCAAAAACTTACAAATTCAAAATTCAAAAATTTAAAGTTTTTAGGACTTTCAGCAGAACCCATATTTCGAATATTTAAAACATAGAACTGAGAAACCACTGTAGTCCACATGTTCTATGTCACCTAGGCTGCACTTTACGGTTTCTCAGCACGGAGGTGAGTTAACCGTCGCCCTCGGGTGATCCATAAGTGACTATAGCAGGGGGTTAATGTTTCCTGAAATAGACTGAAGCTTAATACAAGATAATGCACCGCTCCCTGATATTTCAAGAGACCACAGAGTTTCCGATTCCCCCCCACAAAATCGTTCGTTTGTTTACTATGAATTAATAATCTCCATAAGACATGGTATAACATCAACAATTCATTACTGCTCACAACTTCAATAATGAAAAAAAAAATCCTCCAACTTATGCATTTTCAAACCTTCCAAAATTCTCGATTTTCTGAAAATTCGACCGCTAAAAATTACAATGTCCAGGACGATGATAGACGTTTTGAAAAATTGGTGAAATAATAAACCAACGGTTCCATAAAATTTATTGGGCTTGCTTGCTGACATGAACTCGGATTTTAACCGTCCGATGGGATATTCAACGCTCAGCTGAGCACACTCCGGCATCTGCCAATAAACCTCCGAGCTATCATAATTCATTGACAAATTCTAGCGAAATACCAAATTCCCCCATGACTCATTACCCTCAAATCAAAATGTTTCATGTTTCATAAACATGAAAATTTGCAAAATTAAATACCAATGACCAGTCAATGTTTTTCCAGTTTGTTCCGAACTTACTGCAATAGCACATGTTTATGGGGTATTCCATACCAACTTGGACAGCCCTTACCTCTTCAGATTTCGATGGCCATTTTTCTGAGATTCTACCATGAAAAAAGGTACTCTCAAATTTTTTCAGATTTTTTTTTAATCAGAAATAGGCCCCGAGTTAAAATTCTGAAAAAAATTCACAAAAATCTAAAAAAAAATACAAACTTTTACTGACTTAGAGCTAGCTGAAAAAATCACAAATGGGGATAAATGCTTAAAAAAAAAAGGGAAAAATGTTTTCAAATTTCATTCGCATTGGAATAATTTTCAGTTCATTGAAATGTTTACAATATTTGTGAGAGCAACCTATGCATATCTACACTCCAATTTGCGATGAATGTCAACTATTTTAATTCCGATCCATAATATTCACATTTGTTATTCAAATCAGAGATGGACGGGATTATAGGATATTGGACGTGGTAAATAACAACACTATTTGTTAAATTGAAGAACGATTACAATTGGAGATCAAAAATTGCAAATACAGGCCTCCCTCATTTACAAGGCAATGGGAGTAGGGAACCGTCACCTCGACCATTATTGTAAATATTGTAAGTTAATTTTTACTTGACTCAAGTTTTTTTGGAGATGACCATCTGATTGACTTGAGTCGCCACTCTACTTAACTTCACCCTACGGCCCTTTACTCGAGTCAAGTTGGTGCTTTACTTGACCCTTGGCGACCTTTAATTTGAGTCAAGTCAAGCTCTACTTGACTCAAGCCGCCACTCGAATTGATTCGCATAAAGTGATTAGTCGATTCAGGTCGATATTGCGCTTCAATCAAGCCGATACTTTATTTGACTCAAGCCTATGCCCGCTTGACTCAAGTCGAGAGTTCGCTAGATTCTTGGCTATATTCAACTTGAGTCAAGTCAAGCTGTACTTGGCTCAACCCGCTATTCCAATCCACTCGCATAAAACGATGAGTCAATCCAAGTTCGTATTGCACTCCAATCAAGTCGATACTTCATTTGACTCAACTCTAGCTCTGCTTGACTTAAGACGATAGTTTGCTCAATTCTTGGTGATATTCAACTTAAGTCAAGTCAAGCTCTACCTAGCTCAACTAACCAGTCGACTTAACTCCGACACAGTGATTAGTTCATTCAAGTGGATAGTACGCTGAATCAAGTCCATACTTTATTTGACTCTAGTCTATCTCTGCTTGACTCAAGTGGACAGCTCGCTAAATTCTTGGCCATATTCAACTTGACTTGGCCAGAGTCAAGTCAAGCTCTACTTGTCTCAACCCACCATGGAATTGATTCGCATAAAGTTATCAGTCAATTCAAGTTTATAGTGCACTTTAATCAAATCGATACTTGACTCGCTCAAGGCTTTTTCCTTGACTTGACTCACCATTGTACCTGCTTCAAGTAGAGTGCTGACACATATCAACGCTCAACTTGAATCGAGTCAGCACTCTGCTTGAATCAACTTGACATTATTGACTCAAGTCACAGACCCACTTGACCCACATTTAATCCCCACTTCATTCTCCCATCTCACTAAATTTGAACATACGCTCCCAACTTGAATCGACTGCGAATTCTTGATGTGATTATGATATCTACTTGAATCAAGTTCCAATCTCCAACCAAGAAACTTTTTCACGGTAGGTCGCACCTTTGTTCTACTTGACATGGGAATTGAATTGCGCGGGGGAATCGACGCTTTCATCAATCTTATTGTCCAATTTGAGGGTTTAATTTTGTTCGCTGGATCAATCATATCCATAAATCAGTAAAAATCAGATACTTGCGGATCACTACTGGTTTTGCCTGTCGTACCAGTATATAACCCGTGGAGAGAAATCCATTGGAAGACGCGTCGAGACATTAGTCGAGGCCCAGCCACGGTTGCCATGGCAACCGCGTCCATCCCCTCCCCCAATAGCCGGCGAACTTTCTCTGTGTGACGGCCTTGCCGGCTCTCGGTTTCCCGCCGTGGCAAATTATAGGCGTCCCCCACTCACTCAAAAATTTCTCCCACCGCCCGTTACCCCTCCGCCCCCTCGCCCCATTTTTCTTACCGCTCACGAGACTCTACAATGGCTAAAAAAAATTATGGAAAAATTTTTCGCGAGTTTTTCCATAGTGAAAAAAATAGCCCATGCAACACTCAATGGTCAATTATTTATCGGGAGTCGCTGAAGCCTTTTCACGGGTTATATACAACCATCAAACATACTGTACGTTCCTGCCATTTCTCTGCCTATCCTACCTGTACTTCCACCTGTGCCAATTCATTACAATTATCTCGTTATTCTTTCATCTCAAACGATGAGAGTTTTTGCTGAATTGATTGGTCGGGAGGGGGAGGGGGAGAGGGGGGGGGATAGAGTCTGTATACGGGTAAATAGAGGAGTTAGGCTTTGTTTTTATGGGACTCTATCTGACTATTTATCCGGGAAAATTGATTTGGCCGAGTAAAAAAGTGGACACAAGTTCATAACATGTTATGGTAGTGCAGTTATGTATGTACCAGTTACCTGATACGATCCAACAACTTGCGTAATTCATTTATTTTTTATAAATTGACGGACTAATTGCATGACATTCTGATTGACTGGATTAGTTCTCCAGACAGCGTACCCATTTAATTGATTGGTTTTTGATGAATCAATTTTTCAACTTGATTTTAGATGATTTGAACCTGACGTAGTTGTTATTTCCGGCAAATTTTATGGGATTGAATGAGTATGATGTGACGACTTGAGTCAAGACGATAATTGACTTGACTGAAGTCGACGTCAACGTTGACAAGTTCAAACTTTACATCATGCCAGTTGGCACTCGATCTGCCTCAACTCCATACGCGATTTGACTTAGCTCCACACCCATCTTGAGTCAAATGAATTTGAATAGAACCAAGTGTTGATGACTCAACTCGGAGCTCGACTACACTTGAATTTGCACTCGGTTTGACTCAAGTTGGCACTCGACTTGACTCAAGTTGGCACTCAACTTGATTGAACTTGACATTCGACTTGACTCAAGTTGCTACTGTACTTGACTCAAGTTGACATTCGACTTGACTTAAGTTGACATTCGGCTTGACTCAATTTGGAACTCAATTTGACTCAAGTTGTCATTTAACTTGATTCAAGTTGGGGCTCTACTTGACTCAAGTTGTAACTCAACTTGACTCAAGTGGGAACTCCACTTGATTCAAGTTGGGACTCTGCTTGACTCAAGTTGGGACTGTACTTGACTCAAATTGACATCCGACTTGACTCAAGTTGACATACGGCTTGACTCAAGTTGGAACTCAACTTGACTCAAGTTGGAACTCAATTTGACTCAAGTTGCCACTTAACTTGATTCAAGTTGGGGCTCTACTTGACTCAAGTTGACATTCCACTTGACTCAAGATGACATTCGACTTGGTTCAAGTTGGCCCTCGACTTGGTGAGAATTGATACTTGTTTCGGGGCGAGTCAACCTTCGACTTAGTTCAAGTCGAAACTTGAAGCGCCATTGTATACCATTTTGTCGCACTTCTTTTGAAATTACCAGTTATCATTTTCGTTAAATTTTTACAAGCATCAACAATTATTCAATTTTTCCACGCATATGGTTTTAGATTTATACCTAAGCTCTCCACTTGCTAATTTCTCGGAATTGATTCCATTTTCAATTTAGAAAGAAAATATTGCAACGGTTATATTTATTGATCCCATGAGGAATACAATAAGCTCCCTTCCTCTTCTTTTCTTTTCCTTTCACATTTCTTTGACAATCTCATTCGTAGCTTCATACATATATTCACACTCCTTCCCTTCCTCTGTTCTATACATATACCAATTGACAATATTTACATATTTCCATACTTCATTTATCTGATTTTTTCGCACCTTATCCGGAGGGAAAAGTGCATATGGGAGGATAGGGAAGATCGTAAATTACGAGTTTATCTATGATTAGAAAAAGTGGAGTTCCAATGCTTTTACACAATTTCAAACGAAATGGGAGTATGTGTGTGCGTGTGTATCAGTGGGTCAGTGTAGTAAGAAAAGGTATGGGCACGCGCGTGCATGTATGTGTGTGTGTGTGCGTGTGTGTGTGTGTGTCTGTGTGGAAACGACTCAACCCATTTTTCTCATGTACTCAACAAGAACGACGATTTTGCAAATAATCTCGTAAACAAGTTGGTTTACAGAAAAATGATAAAAACATTTTTTGTCGGAAATGACATTCTCTACAAAAAGTATTATATAATATTTGTACATAAAACGATTTTTTTGCGAGATATTCCACTTTTTCAAGAAGGCTTGCGAGTCACAGGCAATGCCCATCTGGAGGGTATCGGTTCGGTCCCCAGAGGGTTTCTTCATCTTTTCCACATTCAGGTTTTTTTTTTCAACCAACAAAATCAGCTTTTGGTTTCCAGGCGGACGTAACGTTATTCACACAACGAGAAATTCACTAATACAGAAGCAAGTTGTAACGGTACTCTCTCCCTCGATAGCAGGACGGACTGGAATGGCACACGGAGAGTTAAAGGCGGACGGTTCAGTGACCGACCGACCGAGCGAGCACGTCGGGGGCAGCCCGCAAACTCGTGGAAAAGAAGTACACATTATCGTTCTTGTTCTTTCCAGTTACATACTGTAACAACAAGTGTAAACACCAGCAAATGTACTCGAAACAACGCAGTTGTGGCCACCTCCACCGCGGCCATCGCAACGTTTCAACAATCTCAGGATCTCGAAATGCTTCCGAGAACTTGCAATCGAAGGAGTTGGACGATTTTTGCAATTTGAGAAACTACGACCAATCTTGAAAAAATTGAAAATTTCAAAATGTCAAATTTCCAAAATTTCCAAAATTTTGAAAATTTTTGAATTTTTTGGAGCTTTTAAAATTTTTGGAAATTTCCAAAAAAATTACCAATTTTTAGGTCGTTGAAGTTTCCAAACATTTGAAAAATTGAATGAAAAAAAAAATCAAAATTTTAGAATTTTTCGAAAAATCGAGTTTTTGAAACATTGCAAAAAAAAATCGAAAAATGAAAAAAAAATCGAATATTTTTGTAAATTAAATAAGTATAAAAATCTGACAGAGGAGACATTTGCGGAATAAATTTCGCTATGTGCGCGGGTAATATGAGGGGGGGTGGGAGGGGGGGGGGGTGTATGAGAGAAAAGTGAATGAGTTCCCTGGAATTGAGACATCCCACGTCAACATTCAGTCAATATTTTATTCGACAAGACTTTCAGGATAACCAGATCAAAATTTAACAAAAAAAAAGTCTTAAAAATTTGGAAATTCAAAAAAATGCACTTTGCAATTTGGAATTTTGATCAACTTGAGGACTTCAAAATTGAACATATTGAAAATTGTATTGTGCATTTGTATGACAGAAGTTTTATTTCCGGAATAAATATCGCTGTGTGGGCGGGAAAAGTGGGGGGGGGGGTGGGGGTGGGGGGTCTCCCTTGAACTGAGACTATGCATGGGAAGAACCCGGTTGGGCTTGCGATCTCTCCCGGCTCACTGAATAAATTACACAATTTCCTTGCCCAAGCTCTCACTTCCCCTCTATCCTTTTCCTAGGTCTCATCGTGTTACTCTATACCGCCGCCTCCCGCGTCACGCATTGTGTCACATTTCCTACACCCCCCCCCCCCCCTCGCCCCCTATTGCCACCATCACCAACACCACCAGCTTCCATGGCGTCTTGTGACGCGGGAATGCTAACCTCGGCTTATAGCGTACAGCTGGGAAAAGATAAGGGAAACGTGCTGGTATTCTTATTATCCCGTAAACAGATTGAATATTCGAAGCACTTTAAAAAATGCAAATTTTGGGATATCTGAACACTACGCAGAATTTCAAATCTTAGAAATTTCCTTAATTTGAGGAAAATTTTGAAAAGATTTGAAAATTTGTAAAAAAAAAATTAATTTTGGGAGATTTTTTAAATTTTTGAAAATTTTCAGAAATTTTGAAAATTTCCAAAATTTTGAAAATTTTAGAAATTTTGAAAATTTTAGAAATTTTGAGAATTTTAGAAATTTTGAAAATTTTAGAAATTTTAGAAATTTTGAAAATTTTAGAAATTTTGAAAATTTTAGAAATTTTGAAAATTTTGGAAAGATTTGAAACGTTTTGGAAAGTTTTGTAAAATTTTGGAAAACTTTTGAGAATTTTGAAAAATTTTTGGTAATTTTTAAAAACATTAGAAAATTTTCTAAAACTTTTGATATTTTTGAAAATTTTAGAAATTTGGAAATTTTGGAAAACTTTGGAAAACTTTGGAAAACTGGAAAATTTTTGAAAATTTCAGAAAATGTTGAAACATTTTTGGAAATTTGAAAATTCTCTAAAATTTGAAGGTTTCCAAATAGTCGAAAAAAAAAATGGAAAGATTTTAGAATTGCAGATACACCAAAAATTTCAAATAAAAAAAATAAAACCTTTCAAATTGAAAAGTTTGACAAATTTTTGCATCGCGTAGAATCTTGTAACGCGGAAATGCCAACCTTCGCATGTACCATAACTGGTTAAAATAAAGAGAGAAATGCACTTTTATTTTTATGACCCGATAACTAGATAGTGCTCGTTTATTCCACCATAGGTATTTATCTTTAGGACCGCAATAGAGTGTTTTGTTTATCCTGCAATTTACCATTTATTCAGTTCCTCCAATTTTCCAAATTTGTGCAATAATTGCAAATTTTTCAACATGCGAAATATCGGAGAGCCCTGAAAGCTCAAAGCCTCCGCAATTTCCATCATCGGCATCCCAAAAATGTTCAAATTTTCATCGTCCTTTTCCGCCCTTTAATGCTCTTCAAATTTTGCAAATTGTTGTCCTTATTAAAATTCCCAAATTGACAAAATATTCGAGCGAAGAATTTTTTTGGACATCCTTAAAATTCTCTTCAAAATAATTCGGAATTTCCATAATTGCAAAAAAAAAAAAAAAAAAAAAAAAATTCAACTCCTTCAAATAATTTTCCCGCCATTGCTCGTTCACCTAAAAAATCAATACCTGAAAAATGCAGTTGACCCGCCATAAAAAAAGCGATCAGCTGCCTCCCGATAAAATGTAAACAATGCATTTGACCTTTCACTATTCCAATAAATTTCACCAAAGCCTTATTACCCGGGTTTAATAGATCACCGCTCGTGCAACTAGCGTATTATAACTTGTCACTGGGCGCCTGCCCGAGTGAGATAGCATCATCGCATTATATATAGGTAATACACGCGACAACTTTACGACCGGTAAAACTCGAACGACTTAGCAGGTGATGAAGTTGAGCAGTTTTCTCCCCTCGCCATTTTCGTTCAGTCACTCCTCAAACTGAGTTCCGCATTTACACCCCCACCCCCCCCCCCTCCCGCCGCCCGCCCGCCCCCATATGTTGGGGGGGACCTGCCAAAAGAAGCGATTTTAAGTAGCACAAACGACTGAAAGTGAATGAGCATTGCACAATAGCGGTTTTAAGTCACCCTCGCTCTCATCTTCCGCTTTGAGGCTCGAATAAGTCTTCGCAATGGCAAATTAGGACCTCGAGTCGAATTGAAATTTTGAGCCGGACACTTGCAATGCCACATTGAGATCGTCAGGGGCAACTGTAGATTTTTCAACAAATCGATTGTTTGATAATCGATTTTTCCAAAAATCGATTTCTCAAAAAATCGATCTTTCCAAAAATCGATTCGTCAAAAATCGATATTTTTAATAATCGATTTTTCAAAAAATCGATTTTCCAGAAATCGATTTTTCAAAAAATCGATTTTCGAGAAATCGATTTGTCAAAAAATCGATGTTTTTTTATTGGCTTAAAGAATCCTTTGACTCTTTCAGAATAGAGGAGAAAGACTTTTGCCGAACAAAATTTTTGTTCATCGAAATTTGGAAGTCTTCTTCGGGCGTGGCGAGCGCCCATCCATCACATGTCAAAACTTTGACCGCGTTTTTTTCGAAACACGGTTTTCGAAATCGGCAGGCAGCAGAACTTGAATAATGTTCACGATTTTCATTAAAAAATTTTGACAGTATCTTCGGATCGCCATTCTCTAGTGAAACACGTACGGATTCTTTTAAATTAATTTGGCGATTTTTAATTAACAAATAACTGCCGATTTTTTGCACCGAAATTGAAGACATTTTTTCAAACCTTTCCCAAAAAATCATAAAATATCAATACGAGTTTCATGTATGATAAAACTTTGTACACTGTGCTATTTCGTGATTATTCGACTTGATTTGCCATTCTCTAATTAATGAGGAATGACGATAAATAGCCAAAATCACCAAGAGTAATGAGCGCGAGTGATTTGAGGCCAGTGGGACGCAATGATCAACGCTCGTGTTGAGACCGTTATGGCATAATAATAAGGCAACCACTGGAGGTCTCTAGCGTCCACATTGAATGTCTACAACTACGGCCCACGGATCGATGGAGATTCCTAATCCAGCGTAGGATCGTGTGGTTAACGTGACGCGCCTATTATGCAAACCGTTGGAGACACGATTACTCCAATGCCTGCGGTACCCTATTCATGGCTGTGACCTTAGTCCATGGCATGCCCAGCGCAACTGCTGTCAATGTGTCAGTTGTGTCAGTTCAGCCAGTGTCACAAATTGAAAATTTGGAATTTTTGACATTTTCAACATCTCTGAAATTTTCAAAATTTTCACATCTCCCGCCCCGCTCCCGTCTGCTTATTTTGGAAATTTTTGACAGTTTGACAATTTTTGAAAGTATTGACAGTTTTGACACCTTGTGCTATTTTGAGACTGTCAATTTTTGACAGTTTGAAAATTTTTGAAATGTTTGACAGTTTGAAATTTTTTGAAATTTTTGACAGTTTAACAACTTTTGAATGGATTGACAGTTTTGACACTTTGTGTCATTTTGGCACTGCTGTCAATTTTTGACAGTTTAAAATTTTTGGAAATTCTTCACAGTTTTGATATTTTGTGTCATGTTGACGATACTGTCAATGTGTCAGTTGTGTCAGTTCAGTCACTGTCACATTGAAAATTTGGAATTTTTGACATTTTCAACATCTCTGAAATTTTCAAAATTTTCACATCTCCCGCCCCGCTCCCCTCTGCTTACTTTGGCACTTTTTGACAGTTTGACAATTTTTGAAAGTATTGACAGTTTTGACATCTTGTGCTATTTTGAGACTATCAATTTTTGACACTTTGAAAATTTTGGAAATTTTTGACAGTTTGACAACTTTTGAATGGATTGACAGTTTTGACACTTTGTGTCATTTTGACACTCCTGTCAATTTTGGACAGTTTAAAATTTTTGGAAATTCTTTACAGTTTTGATATTTCGTGTCATGTTGACGATACTGTCAATGTGTCAGTTGTATCAGTTCAGCCACTGTCACATTGAAAAGTTGGAATTTTTGACATTTTCAACATCTCTGAAATTTTCAAAATTTTCACATCTCCCGCCCCGCTCCCGTCTGCTTATTTTGGAAATTTTTGACAGTTTGACAATTTTTGAAAGTATTGACAGTTTTGACACCTTGTGCTATTTTGAGACTGTCAATTTTTGACAGTTTGAAAATTTTGGAAATTTTTGACAGTTTGACCACTTTTGAATGGATTGACAGTTTTGACACTTTGTGTCATTTTGGCACTGCTGTCAATTTTTGACAGTTTAAAAATTTTCGAAATTCTTCACAGTTTTGATATTTCGTGTCATGTTGACGATACTGTCAATGTGTCAAGTGTGTCAGTTGCGCCACTGTCACATTGAAAATTTGGAATTTTTGACATTTTTAACATCTCTGACATTTTCAAAATTTTCACATCTCCCGCCCCGCTCCCGTCTGCTTACTTTGGCACTTTTTGACAGTTTGACAATTTTTGAAAGTATTGACAGTTTTGACATCTTGTGTTATTTTGAGACTATCAATTTTTGACAGTTTGAAAGGTTTGAAAATTTTTGACAGTTTGACAACTTTTGAATGGATTGACAGTTTTGACACTTTGTGTCATTTTGACACTGCTGTCAATTTTTGACAGTTTAAAATTTTTGGAAATTCTTCACAGTTTTGATATTTCGTGTCATGTTGACACTGCTGTCAATGTGTCAAGTGTATCAGTTGAGCCACTGTCACATTCAAAATTTGGAATTTTTGACATTTTCAACATCTCTGAAATTTTCAAAATTTTCACGTCTCACATCTCGCTCCCGTCCGCTTATTTTAGCAGTTTTTGACCATTTGACAATTTTGAAAAGTATTGACAGTTTTGACACTTTGTGTTATTTTGACACTGCTGTCAATTTTTGACAGATTGAAAATTTTGGAAATTTTTGACAGTTTGACAATTTTTCAATGTATTGACAGTTTGTGCTATGTTGAGACTGCTGTCAATTTTTGACATTATCAACATCTCTGAAAATAGATAATCCTTCGTAATTGAAGCTAAACTGATACAAGTTAATTCGTCCATAAAAAATATTATGCATTTCAAAAATGTTAAAAAAGTGCAAAAAAATTGTAAATAAAAAAACATAAATAATGGAAGTATCCGGAATTTTTGAAAACGGAAAATCTGCATTTCTTTGACCCCTTTTGTTTTTAGAAAAACGCCGGAAGGAAAGTGCCTCGCAGATTGAAGGTACCAAAAATCGAGTCATTGAAAGTCTTTCAAAAAGCACTATCGCTTTCCGTAATTTCTAAAATGTCGAGATATCACCTTTCCGATTACCCCAACAGTCCACAGGAGACCGCAGTTGGCCCCTCTCGACTTTCACAACTTTCATCGTCCAGCACGTTCACTCGATGCTACAGTCCGCCGGCCAGACGAATTAACCGAAAAGAGAAATGAAAAGTCCTCTCACTCTCGGCGACTAGGAAAAAAATGAATCCACCACAACTTTTAAACTCGACGTCTCTCTCCTGCCTCTGTCATTCCCGCTAACTTTTTCATTTTCCGATATAAAAGTGATATTGCGTGGGTTAAACAGACTTCATTTGAGTCATATTTGCTCGTCGATTTCACTTACGTAATGATGAACATTATATGACCGTCAATTAGCCCTTATTCTGACCTATACAATTTGACCTAGATCTTGGCCCATACAGTTTGACCTACACCTTGACCCATACAATTTGACCTACATATTGACCCATTCGATTTGACCTACATCTTGACCCAAGCAGTTTGACCTCCATCATGGCCATACAAATTGGCTCACACCTTGACCTATATCTTGACCCATACAAGTTGACCTACATCTTGACCCATACAATTTGACCTACATGTTGACCCATACGATTTGACCTACATCTCGATCCATACAATTTGACCGACACCTAACCCATACAACTTGACCTAGATCTTGACCCATACAATTTGACCTACATGTTGACCCATACAATTTGACCTACATCCTGACCCATACATTTTGACCCATACAATTTGACCTACATCTGGGCCCGTACGATTTGACCCACATCGAGATCCATACAATTTGACCTACATAGAGACCCATACAATTTGGGCTACATCCTGACCCATACATTTTGCCCTACATCTTGGCCCATACCATCTGACCTACATTTTGACCCATACAATTTGACCTACACCTGGGCCCATTTGACCTACACCTGATCCATACAACTTGACCTAGATCTTTGACCCATACGATTTGACTTACATCTTGACCCATACAATTTCACCTAGATCTTGACCTATCCAATTCGACCCACATCTAGCCCCATACAATTGGACCTACATATTGACCCATACAATTTGACCTACATCTTGACCTATCGACTTCGACCCACATATTGACCCATATCTCGACCGGTACAATTTGACCTACATATTGACCCATACAATTTGACCTACATCCTGACCCATACAATTTGACCCTCACTCTAACCCACCCGATGTGAATCTCATTCGCTCTCCACGAGTTGACCCTCATTGTGTCCTCCAGGATTTGACCTCCATCTACTCCTGCCCATTTTATCTTCGTTTTCACCCACACCACTTGACTTTATTTTTACCTGCATGATGAGCCTCACAATTTGACCCGCAATTAACCCCACAGGTTTTAGCCCTCTTTTCTGTCGAAGCCATTTGACCCTCGGCTGGCTCCATACAATTGTCATTGTGAAATTTCACTCCCGCAAAAAGTCATATTTTTGACCATGGAAAAATATATGATTTTTTGGACAGCATATATATTTTTCTATGTGGGTCTCAGTTCACCCACTGGACAATTTCACCCTTCACTTGACCCATACGACACTGTCAAAAAATAAAATTAATACCGACTTGAAACTTTTGGTCCCTTTTGTTGTTTTACCATTTCACATTGACGTGAGTGGCAGGAATAGAGCCGACGATATAGATAAACTTTTCCGGCAACTGGACCTTTGTTCCGCCCTCATGACGTCTTGTCAGTTCAACTTTTTCATTTTCTTGGGGGGAACGTCAAAAATAGCCGACAGGTAAGAAAAGGATTCCCTGTCGACACGGAATGCTAGCAAAGGATAGGATGAAGTTTTGAAAGGGGGTGGGCGGGGGGAGGGGGGAGGGGAGGAGTTGACGCTTGCCTGGGGGACATGGATTTACGTTTCTCGAGTCCGGGAAGTTTACGGAAACTCTACTCACTCCCTGGAGCATCCGGATATCCTAGTCAAGGACTCTCAGCATCCTTAAAATCTCGGAATTTCAGTGCTGCCGAAAAGAGATGTACGAAGTTCAACGAACAGTCCTATCTCAACTGAATTACCCGCATTTTTTCCAATTTTGAAATCAGGAAAATCAATTAGTCAATTTTTCAGAGCAAATTGGATTGTTAGAAATTTTTGAAACTTTGAAATTTGATTCTCCAATTTTCGAAATTTTTCGCAAGCCTTAATTTTTTTCGTTTTTTTTTTAATTCGACAATTTTCGGAATTTTTCACAACCTCAATTTTTTTTCGTTTTTTTTTTAATTCTCCAATTTTTGAAATTTTTCACAACCGCAATTTTTTTTTAATTCTCCATTTGTTGGAATTTTTCAGAAGCTCAAATTTTTTCTTGTTTATTTTTTTTTAATTGTTCAATTTCTGAGATTTTTTACAAGCTCAATTTTTTTTTGTTTTTTTTTAATTTTCGAATTTTTGGGATTTTTCACGAGCTCAAATTTTTTTTGTTTTCTGTTTTAATTTGCCAATTTTTTTACATTTTTTACTTTGTTTTTTCTCCAATTTTTGGAATTTTTCAATGTTTGAAAACTTTTAGATTCAAATTATGCAACAAAATTAAGCATTGGCTCCATTCTATTTTTTATAAAAAAAAAAAAAAAAAATTCTAAAATTTTCAAAATCTTAGAATTTTTGGAAAAAATGAGTAGAGCTAAATTTTTGAAACTACCCAATTTTTTGAAATTTGCAAGTCTAGAATTATAATTATATCAGACTACGTGTCGAATGTGGATCAAAGACAGCATTTTCCGACCTCAAAAGCCGAACACAGATGTGCCATACATTCAGGACGTGAAATTCCGGATTCTATTTGCCATTGACGATTCTCGGAGATTATTGGGTGCTCCGATAGCGTTGGGGAGATGCGTCGCATTCCGCTTTGCGTAATGGCGAAGGGACGAATGGAGGCACGGAGATTGTTTGGCTTACACTCGGGTTATGACCCATTGATAAAGCGATAAGGAAATTCTTGGTGATTAATAAAGACATGTCGTGGTAATAAAACAAAATTTCAAAAATCGTTAAAAAAATATCTCTTCGCCCATTGATTCATTTTTTTCGAATAAAAGAACAATAACTCGTGTCAACGAGTTTATGGACCCCGGTTACAATATTCAATTTTACAAATCGGTTTGTCACTGGGGTCGTATTTTGCCGATCACCGGTCAACTAGGATGCTACTGGTCATTTATCACCAATACTTCAATGGGAGTCCTCTTGGATCGATGGACGTTTAACTAGGGCTCCATTTTACCGATCATAGTTCAATTAGCGCTCCATTTTATCGATCGTCAGTCAAGAAGTACTCCATTCTACCGATCGTTGGTCAACTAGTGCTCCATTTTACCGGTCATAGTTCAACTAGCGCTTTATTTTACCGATCATAATTCAACTAGCGCTTCATTTTACCGATCATCGATCAAGTAGCGCTCCATTTTACCGATCGCCTGTCAACTAGCGATTCATTGTACCGATCGTCGTTCACTTAGAGACCAATTTCACCTGGTTCTACCGATCATGGAAAAGTATTAATCCATTACTTGCCGATCGTTCCTAACTTGGGCTTTATTTGACCGTCACTTGCTGAAATGGAATTCTACATGATCGGTAAAATGAGGATTCAAATATTTATTTTACGAATCGTTGGTAAAATAGAAATCTCTGGTGTTTAAATTTTTGTCGCTTTGATATTGGTTATGAGGGGATGAAGTAGTATGGATCGCTGGTAAACTTATTGGGAAAATCGGCGGCGATCTACATTACCGACAATCGGTAAGGAAGGGCTCTACCATTCCAACATCCGTAACTTTACGCAACGATTTGAAACTCATAATTGATTGTTTTCCAATGGAATTAATTATAGAAAATTCGAGGAAGGTCCGCTAATTGAATAACTCGGGGAAATATCCGGGGAGCACTGGAAGTCAGTTCTAGAAAAGCCAATTAATGTTGCAGGCCCTAAATGAATGTACTCAAAAGCAGTTGATTAATCAATCAGTTCTTTGCCCTTTCATTTTGTCTGAATGTAGATACTTCTGGTTTACTGATAATTGTTAACATCACGGGACAGCAGTGGAACTAGCAAAAAAAAACATAGCTTCGTACTGCTCGTTGAAACTACCGCTTGTCGGATTAATTGGGAAGAATCAGAGGAGCGATTAAAGTACTATCGGGTCAAGAGATTCCACTTGAATCCCGGAGTGCACTTCCGCGCGCTAAACCGGATCTCCGATTTCACGCGCCATCGAGTCCCAGGCTGCTAAACTTTCGCACTACCACCATCTTTCTTGCGCGATTATTAGCGACATCGAAAATGGCCGGTGCGACCTTTAATAAATTAATTGGCATTAGGATTTTTTTTTAGAATTTTCAAAATTTTTTATTTTTTTGCTTTTTTGTAATGTTCCAATGTCAGATCTTTCCTCTTTTTTACTATTGGGAAATATTGAAAATTTCTAAGAAATCGGGGCAGTTAGAATTATCGAGAATTTGGATGGTTCAAAATATGTTAAAAAATTTTGCCTCCAAAAATTGTATATATCTACATAAAAAAAGAATTATAAAACTTATCAAAACCAGAAAAAATGTAAAAGTTTGAGAACGTCACGATGAGCACGCAATTTTCTCGAGTACAAAACTAGACCCACACTCTACAATTTTCCCCCAACGCAATTTTCCTCGCAATTGTATGACATAAAATTGAGGACTAAATGCATCGAGTCTGGAATCTCCAAGGAATTTAGAGCGTCCTCGAGAAAGTAAGAACGGTAAGAACTGAACGACATGTCTGAGTTGTAAAAGTAGGTTACTGGGATGAAACAGAGCGGATATTTCGACCGACCACGTTCACCAAAATTGTGTGGCAATGCCTTCAAAAGTTTCGACAGCTCCCCCCCTCCTCGCCCCCATAAAAAATCTCTATTTTCATTTTGGATTGAAAATATTTTCGTAGGGAAGTGGTAAAACGAGATAAGTTGACTTACCCCCGGGCTCATGCTTCGGCGAATATCTCAAATCTAAGAAGAGATCGCGAAAATTCCATTCAGAACTTTCGGTAGAGAAAATCCAGCTCTACAAAAAAGTTCCCATAACCATAACCTCAATTCCCTTAGATTTTGAGAAATTTGTCGAAAACCGAGGGGACCGATAATGCCACTTACCTTCTTCTGGTAAAATTTTTGCGTATACCTTCTACTAAAATTTGTAAATGTTTCGGAGTAACGCCCGTTTCATTAAAAGAAAATTACTTTAACGTTGCATGAAAATAGATTGACGCGTTACTTGGCGCAAGACGCTACCGCGCATCACGATAGAGCCCTTATGTGCATTATTTTACTCCAAAGAAATGTCATAAGTGCGCTAACTTGTCTCCGCACCTAAAAACCCTCATACTAGGGCCCTTGCGGTGAGCCAGAGGGTTGAGAGCAAGGGACAATGAGGCCGGCGGGCTACAGGGACCTGTGAGCGACAATGACCGCCTACCCTGCATAGAGTCCCCACCGCACTACCTGAGTTGGTTCATACATACACCCCTGGTATTCGATTATTGATTTTTTTTACTTTAAAAATCTCTTTATTTATCTTTACACATGGTATGATGGTATACACTTTTATTGTGTTACAATTCTGTTCCTATTTGTTAAATAACAATTTACTCAGATTAGTTTTTCTTTAGGTACTTTTAATATTGGTGACTTAAGTACGTGTTTTTTAATTTTACTTCAGGGTAAAAAATTTTGAAAAAAAGACCCTTTAGATTGTTATTCAATTATTGAATATAGTTGCGGTCATGCCTTCATTACCCGAACTCACCAGGTTCAGGTATGAAAACTTATTGCCGAAGCCATTCGAATCGAACAATATGGCAACGACTCCTGGGGAGGTCAAATACATCCACAGTAACAATAATTAATAATTGTTCTGTATTTCTTCCTACCCAATCCACACTGTCAAACTGTATCTTTATCATCTCATCAAAATATGTATAAAACTTATATCGAAGTCACTTATCTTCTTACTTCTATTATTATTTCATACAAATACAAGATCGCTGGACGGTGTTTGATAAGGATAATAGTGATAATGATGATTATTTTTATTATTATTCTTAATAATTATTATTTATTATTTTATAGTAGAAATGATTATCATTATTAGTATTATTATTATTATTATCATTACCGTTATTATTATGCCTTTTTTCTATTTAATTGTCTTATATTAGTTTCTTATTATATCCAAATGTAAAAAACTGTATATACCTGGCTGAAGGCCCTAGGGCGATGGCCGTTTGTAAGATTTCTTGCAATAAAGACCGTATTATTATTATTATTATTATACTTATTGCCGATCTTGGTTTATAACTTGTATATTATATTAGTGCAGCGATTTAGCGATGTCGCCATCTGTGGTACTGTTGTCCTGTGATCATTTATTGCCTCGTCTTACACGATGGCATGGTTGACGATTTTTGCGAGTGATCGTAAAAATGTTTCGTTAACTTATTAATTCTGGAAATAATCTAGGTGGTTTTTAGACAGCCATGGTCTCTCGCAGTAGTTCTTGGTGGTGATATTGATTTGAGAATGATTATCTGTTTCATTGTGAATGATGTGCGATGCTCGGTGCAGTTTGATGGTTATCGGTAGAAAAATCGAGCCATGTAATACAGTTGATACGTGACAAATGTACGAGGCTTTTTTCGAATGAGATCGGTATAAATTTTAGGAGTGGCACATGCCCTTTAAGGCTCGAGCTGGAGGTGGCAGCTTTATTACGATATTTATCTTGTTTTACGTAGCATGCGGTTACGCCGTTGATGACGCCTGCGTGGCGCGCGCAGCGCCATCTGGCGCGCGAAATTCAAACTGTATGTTCTTTCCGCTATCTTACCGATTGGATAATCGCAGTAGTTCCGTTTCGATGGGGGCGCCAGGTATTGGGAAGACGAGTAATATCGCTGGACGTGGAGAATGAAGGTATATATTATTGGCTGATTGTAGATTATGTCTACCTTGAATATTAAATGTAGAGTTTAACGAGTGTAACCATTCATTTTTTTCAGAATTTTTTTTCCGCTATTTTGGTTTTCAGGAAATGAATGGGAATCAATGAGTATAATTTGAGTGTGTATTTATCACAATTTTGATTTTTGGAAATTTTACCGTATTTAATGCCTCTTAATGTATATGAAAAAATAAGACAAGGTGCAATTTAAAAATCCAATTTTTCGTGATGAATTATTCCGCCAATTATTATTATGATTGACTTATCGATAGGGAAAATTATTGTAATCACTATGAAAATAAACGTTTTTTGCGTTAAGCCACTTGTTGATCATTGCAAATCTGTGGTACCTTATCTGCACAGTGGGCGACTGCAAGAGGGACAAATATTGCGCACATTTCCGAGACGCCGATGCAGTGCTGGAGAGCCCAAGTGGGATCCAAACTCAACCAGACTCGTTTTTCCACTTCTCGACTGAGCTAAAATAATCCATAAAAAAAACTTGCCTTTTCACGTCCATGAATTGAGGCGCATTGAGCTGCAGATAGAGATTGCTCTATCAGTTATTCTGCAAACGTCATTCTGGTCTCTAGGAGCGCAATGGAGTTAATCACAGTGACAACTTTAATTTTAGTGATTCCTATCGTAATTTTGTTTATCTACGATTACTACGTCCATAACAATCGGAGGGGAGCCTTAGTGGACAAAATTGCGGGCCCCAAATTTTATCCCATTTTTGGAAATGGTCTGGATGTGAATGTGCCGTATGGTAATTATTATTTTAATTAATTAGGTGCCGGGAAACCTTAAAGTGAAAATACCACAAAAAATCATCATCAAAATTAGAGATGAATTTAGTCACTGGAACAGGGGTTCCGGTTCCCAGAAAAATTCCTAGTGATGGCTTCGAGAACTGTTCCAAGTGGCGGTTCCGTTCTAGGAGGAGGTCGGAGTTCCGGAACTTTTTTTGAATGGATGTCCAATTACGGAATTGTTCCCTATGGAGGGCCAGTTCCGGGAGCAGTTCGAGGTGGAGTAACAGTTCCGAGAACTGTCTCAGGCGAAGGTACGGTTCCTCGAGGATGGTTCTGGACGTTCAACTGGAACAATTCTCGGAACCATATATTCCTCCGGAACAGCTCTCTACCTGGAACACTCCTGGAACTTGTACGTCCACTTGGAACCGTTCTTGGAACTGTTCCTCTCCCTGGAACCACTTGCGTGACGTAGTGGTTTCCAATGTGCTGGTTTATGACGTATCGGTAATTTGATGATTTATCAGCGTTACGTCAGTGAGATGGCTCGCGAGGACAATTGAGGGAATATTGCAATGCAATTTTAATTGACTGTTCGTATTGATGTAGCAGAATATAGAACAGATGACTCGACGAAATATCTCAACATATTACCGGATCTTCAATTTTTCATGAACATTCTTTATCAACTCAGTCTCCCTGATGGCGTATTTATATGATTCTATATATATTCTAGATGTTTTGCTGTCCAGATGAAAAGGGACCACTTTGTCGGTAGCGGGTTATCTGTGGCCTGTCTTGATCAGGTTCCTCATGGTTTAAGCAGAAATTGTGAAATGGAAAGGTGAATATCACGGAAACGAAATTCGACGAAGTGGGCCCTTTTCATATGGATGGCCCCGTACACATATATAGACAAGTGAAGGGGTGAAGTCACCAAAGCAGAGTTTTCACAGGGCAAACAAAAAATTTTCTCGAAGTGGCTACACATTTTCGATTTTCCTTTTTGGTCTTACAACTCTTGAAATATTTCAGAAACGTATTTTTTTTTTTATAACATTTAAAAAATTTTTAAAAATAAGTCTCAGTGATTCTGTAGCTTCATCTTTTCGACTTTGTTGTTAATGTTATGACTAGAGAATTCCCCAATCATTAATCAATCGGTTAATAATGAATAGTAATGAGTGTATAAATGAATGAATGAGTGCATGAATGAATGAATGAATGAATGAATGAATGAATGAAGGAATGTATGACCAAACGAAAGAAATACGACAGAGTCGAAATAACGAATGATCATTTTATGTAATTTTATTAATTTTTCTCAGGTTGTTAATCCATGCCAATTAACAATTAAGAATATGCAACAGTCGAAAATAAAATAATTACACAGTCTAATTGGAATTGAACTGTTAAAATTTAGGAGAGACTTTCTTCTCACATTCCAGATGTATAAAAAAAAAATCAGGGTAGGTCAAATCAAAATGCCCAACAGGCTGTCGATAATTGGCGTAATAACCCTTATATGAAATTTTCATTTTGAAGGAAAATCAATTTTTTCCTGTTTTTGTGACAGAGCAATTATGGCACTTTTTTCGAAACTCCGCCCGGGACTTCTACCCTGTCCACAAATTCTGGATTTTTAATGTGCCGATCGTTAGCATTCGGCATCCTGATGACATTGAGGTGAGTATGAGACAAGTTCACACAGAGGAAAAAATTTGAAAAAATTGATGCTATCGTTGACGGAAGCTGTGGTCCAGTATCAATATTTTCTCAAATGAACGTCTATCGATATATATATATATATATTTTTCTCAATCAATTTTTTTAAACAAATAAAAAAAGATGCCCTCGAAAAGTGTAGACTGCTCCAGTAACGCCGCGGCAGGAATTACTAACATTTTTTTTCATTTCATAATTTCTATTGGGTAATCAATGACTTTGCATTCTGCTTGTTTCAAGATCCTGTTATCGAGCCACAAACTTATCAAGAAAAATTTATTGTACGACCTTCTTCATCCTTGGCTGAACAAGGGGCTCCTGACCAGTACAGGTATCTATTTACAGACTAGAATAATCATCATAGTAATTAAATGGAAACCGGCAACTCTGGTATTAGTGCTATATATAAAATTCTGCTGGGTTCGTAATTTTCTATTTTTGGAAATTGAAGACTTCACTTGATTCCCAATTTCGTTCAATTCCAATTCTCGTAATTCTCCGATTTTTTTCCAATTTTACAGATATTTGTAGGGGTCCATATGAAAAGGGCCCACTTTGTCGTACACCCATGAAATCAATGTTAACTGCATTCTCGGCATTTTCTGGTGTTGTTACATTATCAGGCTGTCGTTGAACGTACAAAACACAATACCGACAAAGTGGGCCCTTTTCACGGGGACGGTCACAAATTGACTATATGCTCGGAAATTTCACTCCTATATTTTCTGTTGATCTTGAACTATGTGAGCATCAATCCTAACAATTTCAATTTTCGATCAAAGGTGACAAATGGCGCGGACGAAGGAAAATTCTGACACCGGCATTTCACTTCAACGTTCTCGAAGAATTCGTAGACTCATTTATTGAGCATACGGATAAACTCGTGGAGAGTTTACTAACTGAAGCACGATCCGGACCCATCATCAAAGAACCACTGTCCATATTTTCGAAATACACCCTAGCAACGATTTGTGGTAGGTGGGTGGGGCACATTGGGACACTTCGTGACGCGATTGCAAAGTGTCCCATTATACCCCACAAACCTAAATCATGTTACCCTGGAAACCTCTCCTGGTTTCAATACTGAACCAGCGAATTGCTAAAAAAATCATTCTCTTGGGGTTTAAGAAACTGCTATGGGATCAACTCACGACGAAGCAGACAAATCTCAGGAAGACTACAGAAAAGCGATCTATGAAATTGGAAACTTGTTCTGGTGGAGGTACGTAAAAATACTTCGAATCATGAGCAGACAACCAGACGGTCCAAGCTGTCCAATGGTTGATAGTAGTCTGTTGCAGAGCTATGAAGCCTTGGCTCCGGAGTGACGCCATCTACGCGATGACGGACTCCGGCAAGGAAGAGGTCCAGGTTTTGAAACGTCTACATGGATTCTCTATGAGACTCATTGAAGAACGGAAGGAGTATCACAACTCGACCGGCGGGAAGTATTTGAATGAATTTCCGGAGGACGAGGATAGTACAGGTGCAGGTGTGACAAGTAAGTGAAACAGGCAAGTTTATGAGTGCAGACTCATATTAGATGTTATACCATCTGCATAGACCTGCGTTGGATTAAGGGCATTCAGCTAAATGGTATTTGACAACACATACGTTTCCAATTGTCGACGATTTCTGTTAACAGAAAACCGGAAACGACTTGCGTTTCTTGATCTCTTGATTGCTGCATCACGGAAGGGACTAGGAGTTGATGATCTCGGAATTAGGGAGGAGGTCGATACTTTTGTCTTCGAGGTTAGTCCTAAAACATAATTTTTTGTTTACAACTTTGTATTCTTCTCATCGATACTGTTTGCAGGGACATGATACAACAGCTGTTGCTCTACTGTTCTTCGCACTACTTCTAGCTGAGCATAAGGACATTCAGGTGTTGACTCAAAGAGGATTGATTGGCAGTCGATGGCCACGTGATTGGTTGGCGATCCTTAGAATGAACCACTATAGACTGTCGATCGCAGGTCGACGCTCGATCAATCTACGATCAACTTACGATTGACAGTCGATCAACCGGCGATCGACAGCTGATCAATCGGCGATCGACAGCTGATCAACCAACGATCGACTTACGATTGACAGTCGATCAACCGATGATCGACAGTGGATCAGCCGACGATGGGCAGTCGATCAATCGAAGAGCGACAGTCGATCAACCGACGATCGACAGTCGATCAACCGACGATCGACAGTCAATCAACCGACGATCGACAGTTGATCAATCGACGATCGCCAGTCGATCAACCGACAATCGACAGTCGATCAACCGACGATCGACAGTCAATCAACCGACGATCGACAGTTGATCAATCGACGATCGCCAGTCGATCAACCGACGATCGACAGACGATCAACTTACGATCGAAAATCGATCAACTTACGATCGACTGTCGATGTACCACTACGAACGTCTGTGGATCAACCTACGATCGACAGCCCATCAACCTACTATCGACCACCGATCAACTTACGATCGACTGTCGATCAACCGCTACGAACCGATATACATCAATCTATGGTCGTCAATTGGTCAACCTTTGATCGACAGTCGATCAACTTACGATCGACAATCGATCAACCTACGTTCGACAGTTGATCAAGCTCCGTTCCAGTTTCGATGTGCCTATGATCACCTGACAAATACGCAATTATTTTACCCTGCAGGATCGCTGCAGAGCGGAAGTACAGGAAGTGATGAAAGACAGTGGAGATCGAAAGATGAATATTCGAGACGTGCAGAAGCTGAGCTACCTCGACAGGTGTACCAAAGAATCGTTACGACTCTATCCAAGTGTTCCTACAGTGGGGAGAGAAGTCACCGAGGATATTCAATTGAGTAAGATTTTTGGCTAAGTGAATTCTTAGCTCATTACTTAGACTGTAATTCAATTTGTACCTGTTATTTAGAGACGTGCTTCGTACCTAAAGGAGCTAATGTCAATCTCCAAATATATGATGCTCATCGAGATCCAAATTACTGGCCTCGCCCGAATATTTACGATCCAGACAGATTTTTGCCGGAAAATGCCAAGGGAAGACATCCATTTGCTTACGTGCCGTTCAGCGCAGGACCAAGGAATTGCATTGGTAATCCAAGCACTTATATGGTGTCTACGTCAATTAATCTAGGAGTCGAGGCACAATGGGACACATGCTCGAGGTGGGAAGCCGAGCAGAATGGTACACTCTTCGTCCCATTCTGCTCCCATGTCCTACTGTGCTCCATCTTGCCTCATTCAGCCACTGATGACAACCATCACCATCGGACGGATATATTCATTAATATATTTTCAAATAGAAATCAATTTCTTTTTTCTTACAAATTTTCAGGCCAGAGATTTGCAATGCTGGAGATGAAGACACTGATAGCCGGGCTACTTTTAAATTTCCACCTGGAACCCATGGAATTGGCAGCGAATGTGCGAATGGTACCGGATCTTGTTCTAAGAACTGCAGAGGCTGTGTCCATTAGGCTTGTGCCAATTCCAAAATAAGTTTTGGCTACAATTTGATTTCTAACTGCAATTAGTGTGTTCATTTAGCCGTCGCTAGTTTTTTTTTTATTTTCCCAATTTTTTTTATAAATGTGTGTACGGATCATTATTTTTTTTTTCCTAATTTTCTGTAAATAAAGAAGGCAAACTACATGTATCGATATATAGGTGTAACATAAATCTGAATAAAGCGATTGGTAATATTTTAATGATTTTCCTATTAGTATAGGATTAATGGAGAAAAATATAAAATAATATAATATAATATAATATAATATAATATAATAGGCTGCAACATTAATACTCCTGTAGACCGTAACAACACAATATCGATCTAATTTTAGACTGCTCATCTTCTTCTCCCGATATTTGTTGAGATATTATTCAAGCGCAGCTATCAACAGATTAATACTGCTTCATAATGTCCCATTTTTATTATCAGTTGAAGCCCATTATGCTGACTGCATGATAAGCTAGATGAATCATTCATGAGCTTTGGTGGATACCGAGATGGTCAATTTCTGCTAACGAATGAGATAGATTATGCATATTTGTCAGACCTATGAAGGATATTATTGGCTATTATATTTATTCACAGAATTTATTAAACCAGAGGGAGTTTTAAGGTTGTTGCGACTGGGTACGTGAAGGTGCAGATGATAATGACTGCCCTTCCCGAAGCATAATATTGGCAAATAATGCCCGAGTTTCAATCCTTTCGTATTATCGGATGTGGTAGACTCGCGTTCATGATTGGTGCTTATAATAGTGCACATATAGCGACGTACGGCCTCTAAGGTCAAATTTGTACTGGTCCATGCTAAACGCGGACACTTCAGAACGAACAAGACACAGTGCACTTCTTATAAGTTTGCGGGCTAAGTTACCCGGCTCCGAGGAGCTATAGATTACCCCTTCCACGCCCGCAATTGGCCACTGAGCGAGCGCGCTGCTGTGATACCCCGAGTGAAGCGGCGGCGCCCCTCCAGCGCAACTGCTAACGGTATGTGTAGTGGGGGCCGCGCTCCCCGCTGCTCGCTGACACTTGAAGATTTACAGATTTAAGAGAACTTTGTGATCGCCGTATGTCCTAAAGTATGGAATGCAATGAAAAAAGTCATATAACATAAAATACGTATCTTTAGCAGACGAACGATATTCATTCAGCACTTTTGTCCCTATCTTTCATGGTTCTTATTATAGAACGCCATAATGGTGGGATGGTATGAGAAAGAATTGTGGAGAAGAGGAAAGGGAGATGGTAGTCATTGTAACCCCGAGGGGATCAATAAATATATATCTATCTATCTATCTATCTAATAGATCGTCAGCAACAATTGAAATTGTTAACAATCAAATGTTTTTAGCAGATCGAAGTTACCAGATGATTCGATTGTGCTGCGCATAATCTTTATCGCTCATTTTTTTTGCTACTTTGGTGTACTGCAATGAAGATGCAGGTCAATTCGATTGACCCCTAAAATGAAGTTGTTATTGAGGCGGATTTGCGTACATATTAATTGCAGATAATGTAATCAAACTGTACCAAATACGCCACAGAATTTCTACTGAACTATTCGTCGACGTTGGTAAAAAATTGACATATCGGTCAATTCCACAAAAAATGAAGCAGAACCTTATATAGAGATTTGTGATGCCTTAGCTTCTTTACTCAGTTCTTATAAGTCGTTAGCAGCAGTGGTAGCTTGACGTAAATTAGAAGTTGCTAATCAGTTTGTCGTCAGTGTAATCGTCTGCCGGAGCAATTAGTCAGAATGGAGTTACTCCTGTTCGCCACCTCAGTCTTGATTCTGACAATTATATTTTTAGTTACTTACGACTACTATCTGCATCACAATAGAAGAGGAAAATTGGTGGACAAAATTCCAGGACCCAAATTTTATCCTGTTGTTGGAAATGGGCTAGATGTTAATGTCCCTTATGGTAATCATTGTTATGATTATACATTATAGATTTTTCTTAAGTTTCGATTTTGCTGAATTTAGTATAAATCAGGCAAGGCGAAATCGACTTTTTATGAAATGCATTCCAGGGTATAAAATTCATTGACAAATCATCGAATTGCCCTGAAATCGGTGGGAGTTCACTTCGTCTAAGATTAATTTTTACATTTTCGTTTTACAATTTAGAACAACTGTGGCACTTTTTTCGTAATTCAGCAAGAGATTATTATCCTGTCTACAAATTCTGGGCCTTCCACTCGCCCTTCGTGAGTGTTTCACATCCTGATGATCTTGAGGTAATTGACTTTGCTCCAGTTCTCCCTCCAGCTCGTCCCCCTCCTCATCATATTGCATATCCTTGTCTCAACGTGCGCGCGAATACGAACAGCGGCGCACTCTCCCCCAACAAACCTCAGTGTCGAAGCGCTTGACAGTTGTAAGCTACGTTTTGTTACCCCCACTCATTCGGCTCCCCCACCGGCCATCGATACACTCCCTCCAACGCGCTCCCCCAGCGAAGGAGTGGGGCTGTTCCTTAATCCAGACTCCCCGCTAGATGCGCTCAAGGACAAGCTCCGAGCCCCACGGATTAAGGGAACTCTACTGAACTATATCATTTTTGTTACAAGATATTGCTGTCGAGCAACAAACTAATCGAGAAAAGTCCATTGTACGATCTCGGCCGATGTTGGGTGAACGACGGCCTGCTAACCAGTAAAGGTATTTGCGTGCTGGACCAATGTTCTCGGGATAATTTAGAAGAAGTTGGAAATAATTGGAATAATTTTTAAATAGGTGACAAGTGGCGTAGCCGAAGGAAGATACTCACTCCAGCATTCCATTTCAATGTACTTGAAGAATTTGTAGACGCATTCGTTGAGCACACGAACAGACTTGTAGCAGATTTGCTGATCGAAGCTGAATCCGGTTATGTCATCAAAGACGTTCTACCTATAATATCAGAGTACACCCTCGCAACTATTTGTGGTAAATAGTTTCACTTTGAAATAAACTAGTTCCATAAGTGCGGGGTGGGCTGGGGCACGGGAGGGGGTCCGGGGGGGGGGGCGGAGCCCCCCAAAAACTTTGAAAAATCTGCCGAATTTCCACAAGTTTAAGCTTCCAGCATTTCCATGATCTCAAAACTCAAAACAAAGTCTACATCTTTGGAGAATCACATAAAGTCAAACTGTGAAGAGAAAAGATATTGAAAAAACATTCGTGAAGTACCAAAAAGTTTATAACGGTTTCTTTATGGTTATGTCAATCACAACAACTACCGTATGACAGTTGTGGCAGCGCAGAAGGTTGCTTGTAACCTTCCGATTACAGAGCAGCGCCGTTTGTGTGTGTAATCCGGCACTTCCAGTGGCTGGACACTGAACTAAAACCGGCTGGATTACACGCACGTATGGTATGAAATAAATTTCCATTAGTCACAAAATCCAGTTTAACAATTCGGCTTTTTACATGGTCTCCCAGAGACAGCTATGGGGTCCACCTTCGACAAACATGACGAATCTCAGAAGGACTACAGAAAAGCGGTGCATGACATTGGCAACATGTTCTATTGGAGGTATGCTGTGGTCATTTCATACGGATACAGTTCAAATGAATGCCATGTTGCAGAGCTCTGAAGCCTTGGCTAAAAAATGACACCATCTATTCATTGACTAAGAATGGAAAAGAACAGATCAAGGTGCTGAAGCGTCTCCATGGATTCACCACGAGACTCATTGCGGAACGGCAGCAGTATCACGATTCGACTGGTGGAAAGTATCTGAATGAGTTTTCAGCAGGCCAAGAAAAGGCAGATGAAGATGGGACAAGTAGGTGAAGCATCTGAACGCCTAGATCATTTAGAGTTCTCGAGATTCGGCATCATCAATGATTTCGATTCGCAGGTAAACGAAAACGGCTTGCCTTTCTCGATCTCTTGATCGCGGCATCGCGTAAGGGACTAGGAGTCGATGATGTTGGAATAAGGGAGGAGGTCGATACATTTGTCTTCGAGGTGAGTGCCCATCTTGATTACAACTGCTGCTTGTCCTAACCAGGAGCTTCAGTTGGTGACTGAACTTCTTTACCCATCACTTCATTTTCAGGGACATGACACAACGGCTGCTGCATTGTTCTTCCTCGCTCTACTCCTTGCTGAGCATGAAGACATTCAGGTCAGTTCATGTCCAAGTTATTCCTAAATTAAAATACGCGGTGGCAGTTTAGAATCCTGGTTGCCATCGGCTTTTGCAATGAGTTTCCGGCTTGGTGGTATCTATAAGATACGGTGGAAGCATACATCGAGGAGAGTGTGTCCGTGTGTCACACCTACAAGGCATGTGCCTATCTATATTATTGCTATTTTTTTTACCAATTAGCATCGATGCCGAGAGGAAGTTCGAGCAGTGATGCTAGAGCGTGTTGACGAAAAAACGGGCATCCGGGACTTGCAGAAGATGAATTACCTTGAGAGATGCATCAAAGAATCCTTACGGCTCTATCCGAGTGTGCCTACAATTGCTAGAAGAGTGTCGGAGGATATACAACTGAGTAAGCTTTTAGATTCAAGTTCATCTCATCCATTTTGAATAAATTTAAAAAAATCTCATCCATTGATTCTTCTGAAGGTTAGAAGAGGAAATAAATGTCGACCTTATTTCAAAGCCACTTTCTGGTACAGTCGAGTGTGCCACCGGTGACTTCGATCCGCGTCACAGCTTCGCTGTCCACATCGCCACCCTCCCCTATTCTCCTGTGTCCCCACCACACTGAACTCGTGACGCCCCCCCCTCCCCCCACTACTGACCAGAGCGTCGTCTATTACACTGTACCTGTTCGTTAGTGTCAGTGTGCATACAGCGAACCTTCGTTAGTTGCAACACGTTTACGATAGTAGAGGAGGTAAAACTTGGAGCGTTGCAATTAAAAAGTTACTCTCACTTTTCGGACAAATAATATTTTATCTTCAATCTTCACATAAGTTCGAATTTCACGATGACCGAATGTAAACAAAACACGACTGACGGTAACCCGCACGTGTTTTGACGAGTCGGGCGTGGAGGAGTGGGGACAGGGCGCGGAGTGGGGGCAGGGCGGAGGGGCGGGGAGTGGGGGCAGGGTGGAGAAGTGGGGGCAGAGCGGAAGAGTGGGGGCATGGAGGAAGAGTGGAGACAGCGCCTTGGCGCTGGAAAAAAAAGAAGCAAATGTTGCAACTAACGAAGGTCCACTGTATCTACGCCTGTAGATTTGGTTTTTCGTCAATATAAAAAAATCCAAGCAAAATGGCGGCATTTTGAAAACCACCTTTTTTGTGAATGACAATGAGACCTATAAGTTTATTCCTGTGCAGATTTTGCTGCACGCCTTACTTTTCCAGATATTTAGGGAAGAATGATACTAGACGGAAAGGGATTGAAACCTGTTCACTTCATCACTGATATGTAAGAGGAGAGTGGGACATAATGAGACATTTGTCCAGATTCGGACTTCCGACTCATTGTGCCCCAGTCTTCCTTGGTAATAGCAACTTTGTATTTTCCTCAGAGACATGCCTCGTGCCTAAAGACAGTCTGTTGATGCTCCAATTATATGATACTCATCGAGACCCAATTCACTGGCCACGTCCCAATATTTATGATCCGGATAGGTTTCTGCCGGAAAATATGAAGGGAAGACATCCATTTGCTTATGTGCCATTCAGCGCAGGTCCGAGAAATTGCATCGGTAATTATTATTATTTTTTTCATAATTGTTTTTTGATTTTGCAAAATGATTGTTCCAAAAATTTCCAGAAATAGAAATAGGAAAATTTCTATTGAGTCGTTTTAATGAAATGCATTTGCCATTTTTTTTTTACAGAATTATATTTTTTGCACGGCAATGTATGGAAAATTTTAAAAAAAAATTGTTTCGCGATTATAGAAATTTTGATTGATTTGATTGCAATTTTCAGGTCAGAAATTTGCAATGTTGGAGATGAAAACATTGATATCAGGAATTCTCTTGAATTTTCATCTCGTACCAATGGAGTTGGCAGCCCATGTGAGAATGGTACCCGATGTTGTACTGAGGACCCCACATCAAGTACCTATCAAATTCGTGCCAATTAAAAAATAGATAAAAATTCTTTGGTTTAGAATTTGAGGGAAATCGGTTCACCTGCAAACATGTCCATTGTATTTTGCGTTTATAACGCTCTACCATGAAACTGATAAGAGATAGGAAAGAAAGTGTTCCATAAATATTATTCGTATTTCAAAGACACATATTTTATGTTCTATGACTTTTATTCCTAACTTTCATAGTTTAGGACATACGGCGTTCTCCAGGAAGGGTAACCCTATACGACGCCACACTTCCATTCCGTTAATTGCCATTTCGAATCGAAATTTCGAATTTGAGAGAAATTTGATATGAACTTTTTTGGTCAGAAATAAAATTCTCTACAAAAAGTGCCCTATAACATTTGTTTTAAAAACCAGTCATTTAGGAGATAATTGAGTTTTTATGAAAATTTCCAGCAACAGTGGTACCAGGTAGCAATTTCAAATTGCGAAATTTGATGTTAAACCCCAATGAATCACATGCATTTATCACCACTTGTTAATAATTATTACCGTGCCCTCCAAGAGAAGCGCTGAACGAAATGAATGTGCGAGTCCAAGTATCCTAACCCGTTTGCCCACAGTTTATATAACGCGTGTAAGAGAAAAAAAAACTTGAAATTGTACATTCCAATTATGCACTATCAGTTGTTGTGCAAACGTCATTCTGTGCGGATCGTCGCAATGGACGTTTTGACGCTGGTGGCTGTGTTTCTATTTACCCCTGTAATTATTTTGTTAATTTACGACTACTACATACATCAGTGCAGGCGAGGAAAATTTGTGGACAAAATTCCTGGACCCAAGTTCTATCCCATTATTGGAAATGGGCTAGATCTGAATGTACCTGCCGGTAATTAATAGCTTTGCGATGTGTGTGTGTGTTTGTATTTTTTTGTATGTGATAGATATACTCCAGACGGAAAGTGAGAGAAAAGTGGATCACCTCCTTAACGACCGGTTTTATGCAGACACTTTTTTTTTTAGAGGATTTAATTTTTATGAGAAATCTTTGACATTTTTCTCTGAGGTGCTGTGTTACGAGATAAATTTTTAAAAATCTTTGTTTTGCTGCAAAAGACATTGTAATGATGAGATATATTGTTGCGGAAAATGGAATTATACACACCCCCCACCCACCCACCCGTTCGCCCACTGGCATGCCTACCCACCCGCCCACCCCCCCACAAACACACACCCACCCGCCTACCACATGGCACACCGACCCACCCCTTGACACACCCACCCGCCCAGCCCCATGACACGCCCACCCACCTTCTAACACACCCAGCCGCCCGCCCACCCCATGACACACCCACCCACCCGCCCCGTGACACACCCACCCACCCCGTGAGCACACGACCGCCCGCCCACCCCGTGACACACCCACCCACTCGCTGACCCCCTGACACACCCACCCAGCCGCCCTCCCACCCCGTGACACACCCACCCGTCCGCCCACCCGATGACACACCCACCCGCCCACCCCATGACACACCCACCCGCCCACCCCCTGACACACCCACCCGCCCACCCCCTGACACACCCACCCGCCCACCCCCGACACACCCACCCGCCCACCCCATGACACACCCACTCGCCCACCCCATGACACATCCACCCGCCCACCCCATGACACACCCACCCACTCGCTGACTCCCTGACACACGCACCCACCCTCTCCCCCCATGACACACCCACGCACCCTCCCTCTGACACACCCACCCACCTATTTACCCACACACACAAAATACAGATCTTAGCGAAATCGAGATAAGAGTCAATAAATCTCCAGAAAAGTCAGTCTCATTGGGGTGATTACAATAGCTCTATCCTTATCGAGAAATTAATAACGTGGGAGGGTGACAATGACAAGAATGTCATGAAATACGTTTCAGTAAATACGACGGCTGAATTTAAATCCCCCCTCTGCCTCATTTTGCGGCAGACAGAGAGATATTAGCAAAGATGGGCGAATTGTTTATAACAATATGTTCTGTGCAACATACATTTTGATATCATCTATGGCATGCAATGAAAAAATGTATACACACACCTAGCCACTGATTCCATTTCATTCCTTCTGTACCGCAGAACAAATGTGGCGCTTTTTTCGCAATTCAGCGAGGGACTACTATCCTGTCTTCAAAGTTTGGATTTTCAATCGACCACTCATCAATATTCGGCATCCTGATGACATTGAGGTGTATATTGTTGAATTCCAAGACTTATCGGCGCTTACGTGAAAAGGGCCCACTTTGTCGGTAGCCTTGATCTGAATCCCCATAGTCTTCAAGATGCTATCGGTATGGAAGAGGAAGAAGAAAATATATTCTAACAACCAAATTCGACGAAGTGGGCCCTTTTACGATGAAACGTGCCATTTTGCCGCGATTGATGAATTATTATAGTATTGTATGCTTTCTGTTCAAGATATTATTGTCGAGCAATAAGCTCATCGAAAAAAGCCGATTCTATGATTTTCTTCATCCCTGGTTGAACGAGGGTCTGCTCACTAGTACAGGTACGTATGTAACCGGCACTATATATACAGGGTATCCCATTTGAAACAGTACATCTGAGTAACTCCTAAAATAATGGGTAAATGAAAAAATATTTCATATGAAAGTTGTAGGATTCCGAGGGGGACATTTGATATGAGCTTGACTTTGAGCTCCCAAATATATATATTGAGCATGTATATATATTTTCGTAATATATGTATATACGTCTTACGATGGGCTACGGGCGCTCCGTCCGTGCCTTAGCGCGTAGAGTAGGGGTTTTCCAAGAAGCGGATCTCTGTGGTTTCCCCCCACCACGTACTACGCAGCGTCATGACAATCAGATCACGACCTTTGCAACTAGTTTGTTGAGCGAACTAGGTGGCAAACGATGCTCAACTTTTTTTATATATATTCGGCCAACATTTCTTCGCCACAAACTATTTTTTTTGTAGAAAATTATCGGAGTTTCATTAAAATTCGTGTTTGTATGCAATCATGGAATGACATAACCCAGTCATCGACATATGGAGAGGGTGAAAGGTGTCCATTTTTAGATTTTTTTTTTTAATTCGGTTCTAACTGTCAGAAAATTCTCAAATTTTTGGAGCTGTTCCAGCAGACGTTGCCCTAGCCGTCACAAAAATTTCATGAAAAAGTCATTTCTCCTTTTTTCGTTCCATATTTTTTTCTCAAATAAACTAATGTTTTTTTTCAAATAGGCGACAAATGGCGGGGACGAAGAAAAATTCTGACCCCCGCATTTCACTTTAATGTGCTTGAAGAATTCGTAGACACATTTGTGGAGCACACGGATAAGCTTGTAGAAGGATTATCATCCGAAGTCGAAGCTGGTCATGCAATCAAAGAGCTGCTACCGATGTTTTCAAAAGTCACCCTTGGAACAATTTGTGGTAAGTATCCTCACACTCCAATGTTCTTCTAATTTTCACTCTTAGAAAAATCGGTTTTGTATAAATTTTGATGGCATTCAAGAGACGGCCATGGGAACAACTTTGGACGGAAGCGACAGGGCCCAGAGTGACTACAGAAAATCCATTTATGATATCGGAAACATGTTCTATTGGCGGTAAGTCTCGACCACCCAGTAGATGCCCTGTGTGTGCGTGTGTGTACGTTAGTTCCCATTGCAACAAGTAATTTTCCGCAAAAATGGTATAAACAATTTTTTTGTAGAAAAATTGTTGGTTTGGAAAAATTTTGCTAACGCTGATGACTTTGACCTTTTTCAGGGCTATGAGGCCCTGGCTAAAACATGACGCGGTATTTTCACTAACGTCGATAGGCCGAGCACAAGCTAAACTCATAAAGCGTCTCCATGGATTCACAACTGCAATAATTGAAGAGCGAAAACAATATCACGATTCAACAGGTGGAAAACATTTGCATGAGTTCTCTGGAGGCGATGAAAAAACTGACGCTGACATGACAAGTAGGTACTCATTAATTTTGGATGGTCTCGCCTTGCATATGATCAACGATTTCGACTTATAGAGAACCGAAGAAGACTCGCTTTCCTCGATCTCCTGATCGCAGCATCTCGCAAGGGAATTGGAGTCGATGATCGTGGAATAAGAGAAGAGGTCGATACTTTCGTTTTCGAGGTGGGTTTCAATATATCCATATTTGCCTTAATTGTTCCTTATTGTACCTCATTTTCATTGCAGGGACATGACACAACAGCGGTCGCTTTATCCTTCTTTGCAATGCTTCTCGCTGAACGTCAGGACATTCAGGTACAGTGCACTCTCCGCAAGTCTCAAAGCGCGAGCGAGCAGAGGGGAACGCGCCCCCACTCCATGCGATATTCGAAATAGCGCGTGAGGGGTATCAGCGCTCCGGTTACCACGGGCGAGCCACAAGCCTATCTACTGCGCATACACTGTTTAGCCGCAAGTGGTGGGGCAGTGGTAAATCCATAACAGCCAGTGGCGTGCGCATGCGCACTAACGTCATCTTTTCAATAAGGTGTCCCATTCTTTTTTTTCAATTATTATTTAAAGTCGCATCGACTGCTTGGTCCTTAACGACTTTATCAATTTGGTACAATAGTGGTGTACATTTTTTAATTATCTATTATATGAGATGATATATATTCATCATTCTGAGGAGTATCATAATTTTTTCTACATTGTTATTGTCATTGAGTACTTCCGGCAATCTTGTTGGCAACGGAAGTTCTCTCTTGGCAGCCTTGGCATCGTGGTAGTTCTTCCTTGTTCAGGATGTGATTATGGGTTAGTTTGGTATGACCTGTTCTCAGTATGGTCATTATCACTTGGTCCCGTCTGCTACCTCCGAGTTCTTTTTTTACCCAACGTTTCGGTCACAGTTTTGTGGCCATCTTCAGGGGTCCATTTAATTTGTGTTATTAGCCTTCGTGATATAAATTTTTAAAAATCATTTTTTAAAAACTTCCAATTTTGAAACATTACCACAAAATCAGCATGACCCCCCTCCTCGAAAGTTAAGGCATGCGCGTTAACGTCGGATTCAGTCATTGCGCACGATATGGGATGCGAAACTGCTTGCGCGAGGGGTCACGTGACCCCATGCGTGAGTGGGGGAAGTAGGGGGATCAACCTAAACGGGGAGCTGAACCGTGGCTCGGTTCCGAGCGCTACACTTAGGAGAGATCAGTGGGTATGGGCGTTCCGCGGGTAGACACGCCCCGTTGCGAGCGTGGAGGGGGCAATCTGTAACTCTGCATACGCAGAAACCTCAGCCCACAAACCAGAGAGCTATGGAAAGTGAACTCCCATTTTTTTAGACTGTTCCTCCACCTGCAGAAGTTCCATCCGGAACAGGCCACCTATTCCCCCTCGCGCGCGATGTTAGGGAATTGTACTGTATCTATTATAATTTTGTTTTCTTTTTTTTTGAAGAATCGATGCCGACAGGAAGTCCAAGAAGTTATGAGGGAAAGTGTTAGTGGAAAAATGAACATTAGAGACGTGCAAAAGTTCAATTACCTTGAACGATGCATCAAAGAGTCTTTACGGCTCTATCCAAGTGTACCTGCAGTTGGCAGAAAAGCAACGGAAGATATACAATTGAGTGAGTGGCTTCAGTATATTAAATTTCGAATAAGCGAATGAGTAACAGCAACGATGAACGTTACAGAGGGCAAATTCTTGATTGAAGCAGGAAGCTATTGAGACGATTTTTTTTTGACTTGCCTGATATTAAAATTTTTTGTAAGGTGTTGAGTTTGAAGACCAAGACATCTTGTTTAATAAAAAATTAACAATATTATTCCTAATTTGTTTCTTTTTTAGAAACGTGTTTCATACCCGAAGGAGCAGTGTTCAATATCTTCATATGCGACACGCATCGAGACCCGAATTACTGGCCACGTCCCAATATTTACGATCCGGACAGATTTTTACCAGAAAATACGAAGGGCAGGCATCCATTTGCTTATGTTCCATTCAGCGCGGGACCGAGAAATTGTATTGGTAATTAATTAAATCAACTAATTCACACACATTCTAGATTGGGGCTGGAGGGCGGCTAAAATGTGGGATTAGAAGTCCCCCTTCCACTCTGCTTTCTGAGCCACGCCCCCCACCCCCTCCGCCCGCCCCTCGGAACTGTCAGAGCCACCGAATGCCCTTTTCTTTCCATTCCTGATTCATCACATTCCACCTACGTTAATGAAAATGTTGTAAATACTTTCAGTATGTCAAAAATTTTAATTAATATTTTTTTTATTCAGGTCAAAAGTTTGCAATGCTAGAATTGAAAACCATAATGGCAGGACTCCTCCTACGTTTCCAATTGGAACCAATGGAATTGGCGGCTGATGTGCGACTAGTAACGGATTTAGTTTTAAGAACTTCACATCCAGTGTTCATAAAAGTTGTTCCGATTTCGAAATGAATTATAACCCATATTTATGTAGCACAATGCATTGTTTTTTAATCTAACGACAACATTCGAAAGTTGCCTCAGCCCCTCTCCCTTATAGGACCCAGCGTAGCTGCTGTTAGAGCCCTACTGGACACCCATCCAGTGTGACTACTCGACACCCATCGTTAGTGGACCATTACTTTAGAGGGACTACTGGACACCCATCCATGCGGCTGGGGCCGACTTTCGCCATTCACGCTATCCTATTTCTGGACACAGGGTAAAGCTCCAGAAACCTCTGTGTATCTGTGTGTATGTGTCCAGGTTAAACTATATATGAACCAAATTGTCGTTCCCAATCACCTGATCCAATCAATGAATACAAGGGAACGCCATTAACTCCGCAACTGCTGGCTAAAATGTAATGCTGTCATTGAGGAAAAAATATAAATGGAAAAAAAACTAACAAAACATTAGTTATATAAAAGAAAACTCCCATAAGAACAAACAAGTGCGTGTTCTGTCCAAAGACCCGCCCCTCCCCCCGACTTCGAGAAGGGCGGCTCGGCGTCAGCGCGTGGTGGGGATGGAGAATAGTGTCGCGTTCTCCGAATCGGCCTCCCCTAGTCTCCCGTAAGTGCAATATTAGCCGGATTCCACTGTCATCATTACTAGAAAAAATATGATAAACTGACAACTCATGTGTTACAGCAAGGATGCACTCGTCATTTAATTACGGATACAACCTGTTTGGTATGGACTGGAAAAGCGGATATTATAAACAAATTGAAACACGGTTGCCTAGATATCACAAGACGATTGAATTTATCGTCTTTCTAACGTAAGTTGTGAGTGTCAATGTTGAAAAACCTTTTCTGCAATTGTTGTTGACAATTTTAATTGTTTATAACGCTGTATCTCGAGAACGATGACAGATACGAGAAAAAGTGTTATACAAAAGTTGTTCCTCTGGTGAAGCTACATATTTCATGTTATATTACTTTTTTTGCTAGGGGTCATATTTCACGAGATATCAATGGAAATAGTGATAGTCGATCAATAGTTGAATTTGCGTAACGGATTTACAACTTGACTTCATATGTATATCATCACACACACACACACACACACACACACACACACACACACACACAGTATCGGAGAGGTATAGATGCGACCCATCGAGGGTCACACTCACGTCCCATTTATTTAATCAGTACTTTGTCCGATTTCCATAAAAAAAATAGAACTTTGAAGTGATCGGGAAACATTGTTGAATTAAGTAGGTTTTTCCGTGAAACTACTTTTTCTTAACGCAAAACAAGTTTCGAATTGGATAACTTGTGGAGACCTCGGACGAAAAAAAAGGTCAAGGCAATTTGCGACCCCCAATTAACTCTTCGTCCACCCCCAAATTTCCCTATTTGTCCCACAAATCCCACGGGACACCGTGTACATTTCTGTGATTTTCTTTTCACAGTCATAGCTACTCCTTATTTCAGTCTCCATTGAAAGTCATTCGTCATGTCTACAGACATTCCTGACTGGAAGTTTGTCTCTGAGAATTTCTGAACAAGAGATAAAATGGAATGTATATGGGGCATTCCAGGCCAAATTTACCATTTTGAAACCTGACCTTGTCTAATTCAGTTCATATATTTTTTTCTGGATGCTAGACGATGAAAAATGTACTCTAATTTTTTTTTAGATTTTTTTGTTAATTAACGTTTTTTAAATAATTTTTTTTAGCCAATTTCCACCTGCCATAATGTAAAAATCTGAAAAAATTCACAAAAATTGACAATTCAAAAATAAAATTTTTGAGCCATATTAAAAAATGGCGTTCGACATAGATCATCCGTTATGGCCAAAAAACCGTTTTTTGTATATTTTTCTCCATGAAGTCCCAGAGAAATGAACAAGTTTGCATGATGACATGATATTTTTGAGATTTCTGATGATGATTCTTGCAATTATCTTTGGAATAAAATGATCCTTACAATTCTCATTAGCAATTCTAATGGTTTATAGCACTTTATGGCAAGAACGGTTATAGGCAGAAAAAAAGTCTTAAACGGATGTTATTCCTTATGTAAAAATACACATTTTATGTGGTATGAATTTTTTTTCTAGCTGTGATAATCTAAAAGATATTGCCAATTAAAGCTGCGAAGGATCAAGAAACGAAGGATACTCCTGTGGTTCGATTTTTATAGTTTCTTTTTCTTCACAATACTCGGATAAGTACAATTATTAGAACTAGAATAAGGTTTCACACATAGTCGACCATCCACATTAGGAATCACGGAATGAATTTTTTGTGTGCCTGGAATCGTCTTTCCTAGTTCAAAGCGACTTTTCAGAAATTCTTTTGCTGCATCGTACTGTTCTTGAGGACAATATTTCACAGTAATGTTTGGCAGGTGGTTAGGGTGATCGGCCCATTCGAATAGTTGCTCTGGTTTTGTTATCTGGCAATCAAGAGGAAGTTGTAAACTAGCTCGTGCTGCTTCTCTCTTCAATGTTCCTCCGACTCCATCGCAGGGCCCTTTACCATGTGCAGTGGCGAAGTAGTGATGTTCAGCATCAATCCCGTAATCATCTTTGTGATGATACAAGTTTAGAAGATATTTCCAGTTTTTGAACTGTTGTGGTGCTCCGTCGGAGAAATAGTGAACCTTCGTGGCGTTCTTGTTGAGAGTTCTCATAAAATCAATTACAACTTTTGAAAAAGCATACACTGCAGTTGCATCGTGATTCAAGCAATTGGATATAATTACCAAACTTCGATGATTAATCACCTCGTTTTCCCTAAAATAGAGCACAACTGGATAGACTGTGGCTGCATCATTATTCCAATGAAATCCTGGTGCAGCTTCTTGCACTACGAATGCATAGTTTTCTGCATAGTCACAAACAGCCAAGAATTCATTGGCTTGAAGTGACTCTTTTGTCTCCTTCATGAAGGATGCCTGTTGCTTAGCGATAAAATTGTGAGGCACAAGATTTTGAATCGTTTCGCAAAAAGTGTCGATAAAGTCATCAGATTTCTTGATGAATTCTTCTAGATTAGCACGCGTAGTGGATACCCAATTCTTATAGACTACATTCGAAATGTTATTCTCCTCAAAAATGGTCTCCAGTAAATCATGCAAAACTGATGTACCAGGACAATCAGGACATTGACCAAGATAACAGTTTGGTGATGGATTGGAACATACGACTAACTTAATACAGTCACGATAATCATCCAGAGGGTGAGGTGCATCTTCCGACAACCCTTTCAAATTAGCTCCTAAAAAAACCAGAAAAGAACAAAAATTGTAAAATAAAAGGTTGGTGAGACACAATCTTGATTTGAGGGATTTTAATTTAAAAGGGAGAAATTTAAATCACCTATCATCATAAGCTTCACATTTTGGTGAATAGAACACACACACACCGTATGTGTGCCACTTCCACCTGCCAAAACACAATGTTTGGGTCTTAGTGAAGCAAAAATGGAGAAGCCAACTTTAGCCTCGGGATATTGCGTGCGGTAGTCCTCATAAAACTCCTTCAAACTGGATAAAATTAGCCGTTTCTGCACATGGATACGTGTGTTCTCCTCAGTTCTAACCGACACAAAATCTTTCATGCCTGGCATAAGCGTAGTCCCTCGATCGTCATTATAGAATGCCAGTACCATGGTCCTCGTATTTTCAGAGACAGCTCGACCTGCAGTGATCATCATTGAAATGATGACATAATAGAATAATATAGGGACATTCCATGCCAAATTTGTTGTTTTAATGCCTGACCTTTTCGGAATGGTTTGATTTTCTTTTGTATGACTCTCTATGCTGAAAAAAGCTCTGACGTTGAATTTTTGTGATTTTTTTCAGTATTTTCTGAAAAAAATCTAGAAAAAATTCTGGACATTCATCATACAGTCATAGAAAAAAAAGTAAAACCATTCCGAGAAGGTCAGTGTTTAAAACACTAAATTTGGCATGGAATGTTCTAATTATAATGAGATAATATTCATACTGAAAAAAAAATCAATATGAAAATGATAAATTAAAAATACTATACATTTCATGAGTCTTTCAGCCTCTATTCTTATAGCACTTCATTACCTAGTTTTTTATCTGGCATAGCCAAAACTCCCCTACATTCAGCAAGCTCCTTCGCTTTCTTTGCCATATATTTCGTCGCACCCATTGCCTTTGCCATTTCTCCTGCACTGCAATGTGATGGTAAAATTGTGAGGATTTGAATTTTTTCAGAATTCGTAGTCGCCGCATCATGATATTTTTTCATTAATCTGTCAAGGATATCTTGAAGATCACGAGTACTACTGTTGGCCATTGCATCACAATCGACGCCCAATGATGATCTCAAGTTGGTAGCTATTTTCTCCACCTTCTTATGTATCCATGATTCATCGCTCAATTTTTTCTTTGGAATTGGAGACTGATCTAATATTCCCAGAGCGTCATTCATTGCAGGTAGTCGCGTATTAATACTCAATGGAGTTGCATGTAGAGTTTCTGATGAAGTAGCTCCTGAACCTAAATCATAGAAATTGATATAGAGTCAGTTATAAGCAAGGCCCGGAAGTTGATCTATTTAAAAATCCTTCCTCTAAATTTTGTATTTTGTAAATAAGAGAATTTCAGAAAAAATTAGGGAAATGTGCCAGAGTAAGAGTCGAATCTATATCTCCAGATTGCCGGTCTGGCGCTCTCCCTATTAAACTATCTGGAATTTCTATAATTTCCATTAAATTTCACTTTCTTTTATTCTTTTTCAAATACTAAATTCCGACCCTTCATAGGCATGTCAAATAATCGTACTAATAATTTTTTTAGTATTAATTTTTCAATTAAATCAACTTCCTGGCGCTGGTTATAAGAGTATAAGAGAAAATATGGAAATTTCAAGATCTTACTTAATGAACTCAAAACATTCGACGGTCCACTGCTCGCAAACGATTTTAGAATTTCTTGAGGATACAGTTCCTCAACATTCATATCATTGTCAATCTGCGCTTCTTCATGTTCATCGTCGCTATTTGCAGCAGGCGCTGGTGGTGGATCTGTGTTTGCGAGTTCATCATCGGCATTTGAAACAGACGTTGATGGTGGTTCTGCGTATAGTAACTCCATCCTGCAATCCACACATAGCCTATCCATATTTCCCAAATTCCAGGTCGTGCACAATCTTTTTGAAGGTGGCCGCAACCCTTTTTTCTTGGTGTGATTCGGCTTGTTTAATGGATTGCAGCAACGATCACCATGTTTCACGGGGCCCATGTTATGTCTATCAACAGTGCAACGACACAACCGGAAAAAATATTGACATTGTATTTTTAAGGGAACATTGAGTGTTATGATGGGAAAGCATGTTGTTGAATTTGGTGGCTTACCACTGAAAATCTCCCGAAAAACTGCGTCCGTTGTGTCTTTTGACAAAAATTTCTAAAATCGAGAAGTATATAACGTAGGCCGCCTCCACGAATTTCACTTTGTTATTTCGTCGTAACTCAGGAACTATGTAAACCTCTTTTAGTTATTGAACACCTTAATTGATTCAATTCAATTTTTTTATTTTCCGAGGGGAGCACATGCGTCCATTTTGTTGAGTTTTGGAGCACTGCGATGGAAGGGGGAAACGATTAATAAGGTGGAACTGGTTATTGTATTTCCGCAACGGTAACCCTCTGGCGGGCATTACCGGATTTTCTTGTGTGCGTCGGTAAAGAAGGAAATGTGACACGTAGGAATTGAAGCACAAATTGGGTATCTTTGCTATTTTCTTTCAAATACTTTGATTCTAATCTAATCAATAATTAGATTTCGCTATCTGCTGAGCTTCGATCCGCAATATCTTCTAGAATATCACAACTAGAAAGGAAATATATAAACTGTGTATTTTTACATAAGGAACAACATCCGTTAAAGACTTTTTTCTGTCTATAATCGTTCTTGCGATAAAGTACTATAGACAATTAGGATTGCTAATGAGAAGTGTAAGGATCGTTTTATTGCAAAAATAATTGCAAGATTCATCATCAGGTATCTTAAAAATATCATGTCATCATAAGAACTTGTTTATTTCTATGACACTTCTTGGTGAAAAATATACAAAAAATGGTTTTTTGGCCATAACAGATGATCTATGTCGAACGCCATTTTTTAATATGGCTCAAAAATTTTATTTTTGAATTGTCAATTTTTGTGAATTTTTTCAGATTTTTACATTATGGCAGGTGGAAATTGGCTAAAAAAAAATATTTAAAAAACGTTAATTAACAAAAAAATCTAAAAAAAAATTAGGATACATTTTTCGTCATCTAGCATCCAGAAAAAAATATAGGAACTGAATTAGACAAGGTCAGGTTTCAAAATGGTAAATTTGGCCTGGAATGCCCCATATGCAACTGTCCGATAAAGATGGGCCGAAAGATCAATTTCTTCAGCGAGTAAATTGGTCCCAACAATTACAACAAGCGCTGACTACATCAAGTAAAAAAGTGATAAAGATATTTTTGAGTCATCTCCGGTGATCGGAAGTGGGAGATAATTGTACCCAACTGGTTTTTTTCCCCTGAGTTTACATAACTCACCAGAACAAGTCCAAGTTCTGCGCGAAATTGACAAGCGGTGTCCACAGATTACACATATCAGTTGTTGTGCAAACGTTAATGCGTGCATATCGTACAAATGGAATTATTTACAAGTGCCACATTAATTTTATTATTGCCAATCATTATTTTATATATTTATGATTATTATGTGCATAATAATAGGAGAGGAAAATTGGTGGACAAAATTCCTGGACCTAAGTTCTACCCAGTTCTGGGAAATGGGCTAGATGTGAATGTGCCGTATGGTAATCATTATTTTCATCAAGTCAAAGTCAATCTTCAAAAAGTTGGGTGTAAATCAAGGGCTTGATGCTCATAGGAAACGGATGGAGTTTTTCCAAAATTTCATTCAGCAAATTGTGTTTTAATTGTGCGGATTGATGTGGATTGATCTGGATTGATGCAAATTGATCTGGATTTATGTGGATTGATCTTGATTGATGTGGATTGATCTGGGGTGATGTGGATTAATCTTGATTGATGTGGATTGATCTGGATTTATGTGGATTGATCTTGATTGATGTGGATTGATCTGGGGTGATGTGGATTGATCTTGATTGATGTAGATTGGTCTGGGTTGATGTGGATTGATCTTGATTGATGTGGATTGATCTGGGTTGATGTCGATTGATGTGGATTAATCTTGATTGATGTGGATTGATCTGGATTTATGTGGATTGATCTTGATTGATGTGGATTGATCTGGGGTGATGTGGATTGATCTTGATTGATGTGGATTGATCTGGGGTGATGTGGATTGATCTTGATTGATGTAGATTGGTCTGGGTTGATGTGGATTAATCTTGATTGATGTGGATTGATCTGGATTTATGTGGATTGATCTTGATTGATCTGGGGTGATGTGGATTGATCTTGATTGATGTAGATTGGTCTGGGTTGATGTGGATTGATCTTGATTGATGTGGATTGATCTGGGTTGATGTCGATTGATGTGGATTGATCTTGATTGGTGTGGATTGATCTGGGCTGATGTGGATTGATCTGGATTGATCTGGATCCATGTGGATTGGTCTGGATTGATGTGGATTGGTCTGGGCTGATGTGGATTGACCTTGATTGATGTGAACTGATCTGGATTCATGTAGATTGATCTTGATTGATGTGGATTGATTCACCACAGTAGAAGGTACTGACAACCCTATTTTGTTCATTTTATCTAGAGCAACTTTGGTACTTTTTGAGGAATTCAGCGAGAGACTACTATCCTGTTTATAAATTCTGGATTTTCAACTTGCCGCTTATAAATCTTCGACATCCCGATGATATTGAGGTAGTAAAAATTCTAGTATCAATTTTCATTCCAAAACTGCATTATAGACTTTTCTAAAAATACTCTATGAGGAGGTGTTTTTCACCGTCCCTCCGTTTGGGCTCCCCACGGTAGCTGCTCTTCAGCATTCAGTAGGGAGAACTGGACACCCATCCGACTGGGGCCGGCTCCCGCCGTTTAGGCCACCGTACTTCTGAACACAGGGTAAAACTCCAGAAACCCTTGTGCTACGATGGCGGGCGCCTATGATGGAAGCTCTCCCCCCCCCCCCCCCCCCCCCCGGTTGGGTTAGGTTCCGGCCCGAGTCTGCGGTCTCATTTGATGGATACCGCTGGTAGCACGGAACGTTCCTACGATCGGTCGCAATCCATGAGAAAATATTTTTTGAAAATATTCTCCGGTGGGCGAGCGAACGTAGGATTTTTATGTGTGTGTGTGTGTGTGTGTGGGCGTGTTACGGGAATTAATTAATCTTTATATATTGTTCCAAGCTTTTTCTGTCGAGCAACAAATTAATCGAAAAAAGTCTCTTCTACGATCTTCTTCATCCTTGGTTGAAGGAGGGATTGCTCACCAGTACAGGTATTTATTTCCATGTAGAATACAAAGTTGTTAACATTGAAAAACTGGACATTGAATAATTTTTTAGATATTTATGGAGAGTTAGATATTCTGAATTGATTGACAGATGACCATTCATAATTGATATGTATGGAGAGTTCTGGAAATTTACACATTTCTGGAAGTTTTGCGGGAATTTCCAAAATTTCTAAAGTAAAAATTTGCACTTGTGACATTTTTAATTTTTTTTTTCTTTCGAATTTTCCGAAAATTTGTGATTTTATGAAAATAAATACAAAATTTGAAAACCCGCGAGCTGAAATATCTTAAAAAATGGGCGAATTTTCACATTGCCAGGCGACAAATGGCGAGGCCGGAGGAAGATTTTGACTCCAGCATTTCACTTCAACGTTCTTGAAGAATTCGTAGACACATTTGTTGAGCATACCGATAAACTTGTAGATACATTACTAACCGAAGCAAAATCTGGTTATGTCATCAAAGAACTCCTGCCCATGTTTTCAGCGTACACACTTGGAACAATTTGTGGTAAATATTCTAGGATGTGGAACATTTTTTTCATCTCCCCATCGAGGAAAACAGAATTTTTTGAAAATTTTTGTTCTTTTTTCTGAATTTAAGAGACAGCCATGGGGACAAGGTTCGATGAAAAGGACAAGTCTCAAACTGCGTACAGAAAGGCTATTTATGATATTGGAAATATGTTTTATTCGAGGTATGGAAACACACACACACACACACATCCGCCCACGTACCCATACCCACCCACCTACCCCTAACCACCCACCTACCCCTAACCACCCACCTACCCATGCCCACCCACCCACCCACTCACCTAGCCAACCACCCACCTAGCCAACCACCCACCTACCCCTAACCACCCACCCACCCACCTAGGCACCCACCCACCCACCCACCTAGCCACCCACCCACCCACCTACCCATACCCACCCACCTACCCCTAACCACCCACCTAGCCACCCTCCCGCCTACCTACCCACCCACCCACCTACCCACACATACACACTCTAAGTGTAGTAATTGTAGACAAAACAGTCGTGTAGATTTCCGGAAACACCCACATTTCAGTTTAAATTGTGAAGTATATCACAATCAATTATCCCAATAATAATTTTTATGCACTCACCACTTTTCAGAGCGACGAAGCCTTGGCTTTTTTCCGATTTCATCTATTCAATGACTGAGAATGGTAAAGAGCAGGAAAAAGTTTTGAAATGTCTCCATGGATTTTCAAATACAATTATTGGAGAACGGAAGCAATATCACGAGTCGACCGGCGGAAAGTATTTGAATGAATTTTCAACGGAGATCGACACGACTTCTCATGGAGCCAGTGGCCGTGCCAAACGTACGGAAAAATTTGATTTTTCTTTCAGTATGTTCGCAGTGTTATGGCGTCTATGTACGTGTATGTGTATGCGCGCGCGCGCGCGGGTGTGTGCGGGTGGGTGTGGGTGGGTGAGTGGGCGGGTGGGTTTGAGTGGGTGGTTGGGTGAGTGGGTTTGAGAGGGTATTTGGGTGGGTCAGTGGGTGGGTGTGAGTGGGGAGGTGGGTGGTACTGGGGGGGGGGGGGGGGGGGGGAGGTCTATTTTCCTGCATTGAAATTTCACAGGCAAAATTTTGTTTGATAGAGGGCCGAAGACGACTCGCTTTTCTCGATCTTCTGATATCGGCATCACGCAAAGGACTTGGGGTCGACGACCGTGGAATAATGGAGGAAGTCGATACATTTGTGTTTGAGGTGAGTGGCCGAACATGAATTTTTCAGGTGAACTCTTCTAATCAATTCCATTTCAGGGTCATGACACTACCGCTGTAGCTCTGCTTTTCTTCGCAATGCTCCTCGCCGAAAATAAAAGCATTCAGGTATAGTACTTAAATAATTTTCTATAAAAAAAATTGCATAATCCAATGCTCGAATAATATTCCGGTGTGCGTATTCGAGTTGCATTACTACTTATACACCTACGAAGAGCTCAGCAATGGTTAATGAAGTCATTTCATTATCTTCATCCTCATCAATAATGTTTGCATCTCTTACATACAACATCGTGCATTAAAAAATAAAAGACCGATCAATTTGAAAGTTAATTATCCGCAATGTTTCCCAGGACCGATGCCGGGAGGAAGTACAAGAAGTAATGAAAGAGAATGTTACCGGAAAAATGAATATTAGAGATGTGCAAAAATTTAATTATCTCGACAGATGTGTCAGAGAGTCATTAAGACTTTATCCAAGTGTACCTACAGTAGGCAGAAAAGCTTCGGAGGACATACAATTAAGTAAGTCATCATAAGTTTACCGAACCACCCTTTGGGAATATTTTTCCCCAAGAAATATCAAAATTCCGAGAACTGTAAATAGTTCTTGGAATTTCACCAACTTTACAATATTTGAAATTAATAAAAATTTTGCACCTCTTAAAAAATTGCAAAACGATGATTCCAAATCTCCGGTCAATTGATTTTTTTTTTCAATTCAAGTAATTATAATTGTTTTGATTTTATTTAGAGACCTGTCTCATACCTAAGGGAGCGATTGTGAATATCCAAATATATGATACTCATCGAGATCCGAATTACTGGCCCCGTCCTAACATTTACGATCCAGACAGATTTTTACCAGAAAATATGAAAGGACGACATCCATTTGCTTACGTGCCATTTAGTGCGGGTCCCAGAAATTGCATTGGTAATTAATTAAATGAAGTTATTAAATGGGCGGTCAATTATACCTGCTGTCCCATCATACATACTGTCCCATCATACATACTGCCCCATCGTACATACTGTCCCATTATACATGGTGTTCCATTATACATACTGTCCCATCATACATATTGTCCTATCATACACATTGTCCCATCATACACATTGTCCCGCAATACATACTGTCCCATCATACACAATGTCCCGCAATACATACTGTCCCATCATACATACTGTCCCATCATACATACTGTCCCATAATACATACTGTCCCATCACACATACTGTCCCATAATACATACTGTCCCATCACACATACTGTCCCATCACACATACTGTCCCATCACACGTACTGTCCCATCACACATACTGTCCCATCACACATACTGTCCCATCACACATACTGTCCCATCACACGTACTGTCCCATCACACATACTGTCCCATAATACATACTGTCCCATCACACATACTGTCCCATAATACATACTGTCCCATCACACATACTGTCCCATCACACATACTGTCCCATCACACGTACTGTCCCATCACACATACTGTCCCATCACACATACTGTCCCATCACACATACTGTCCCATCACACGTACTGTCCCATCACACATACTGTCCCATCACACATACTGTCCCATCACACATACTGTCCCATCATACATACTGCCCCATAATACATACTGTCCCATAATACATACTGTCCCATCACACATACTGTCCCGCCATACATACTGTCCCAATATACATACTGTCCCATCACACATACTGTCCCATAATACATACTGTCCCATCACACATACTGTCCCATAATACATACTGTCCCATCATACGTACTGTCCCGTCATACATACTGTCCCACCATACATATTGTCCCGCCATACATACTGTCCCAATATACATACTGTCCCATCACACATACTGTCCCATAATACATACTGTCCCATCACACATACTGTCCCATAATACATACTGTTCCATCACACATACTGTCCCATCACACATACTGTCCCATCACCCGTACTGTCCCATTATACCCCACTTTACCCTACCTTAAAAAAATTTCCATTAACTTTGCAGGGCAAAAATTTGCAATGCTGGAATTGAAATCAATAATGGCAGGACTACTCCTAAATTTCTACCTGGAACCACTGGAATTAGCAGCTCATGTGCGAATGGTACCGGATCTCGTGTTAAGGACCGCACATCCGGTGCACATTAAACTCGTTCCAATCAAGCAATAAGTTGCTGTTAGATAGGAGTGATTATTGAGGGCTTAAATCATCAACTACACAACATAAAAGTATCTTTGGCGTATGACTTGTTGCGTCGCTTTAAACATCAAAGTAAAGCTAGAGGCTCGCGCATGCGCAGAGTAAGGCACTAGACAGTGAATACTGAAGAGTATATCTAGATGGAGAAGTGCTGGAATCTATATTTCAATAGTCTCCATTAAGGAGTGAATAAGTAGGGAACTGCTTCAAGGGTCCCACATTAAATCCCCGAAATTTTGTTCCCGACAAAACCTACCGCGCAATTACAAAAACGAACCCCCCAAAAAGGAACTTGGGTACAAATTTAATGTAGATATTTTAGATATTATTTTTAAAAACTGACCCTTGATGATTTTAACTCTAGAATATAATACCTGCTCGGAACTCCGCGAATTGGTACCACCCACATAGACATATATATATATATATATATATATATATATATAGGTTAGTCAACTTTTATAGATTACGATATATTATTATATATGTATAATATGTATATGAAGTGAATGTATAACACTAAATATATATCTACTATAAAAAAAATGTTAAAGAAAAACACCAAAATATATGAAAATTCATGCTAGGTCCAGACCATGTATTCCAAACCACCCCCATTATTATTTTTTACGCACAAGATTAACTCAACGCCTTAATCCCGAAAAAGCATGATGCAATTAAATTACAATAATGACCAAATGTGACATCTTCATAACGCTGCCATTACCCTTAGGACCCCCCTCCCCCCCCCCTCCATGTCTTCAAAGCATAGATATGCGTAAGTTTATGGGGCGGTTATATGGGTGAGCGTTACCGAAGTCCTCAATGGGTGTTGCATCTGTATATAGGGGTTCCCCCATTCGTCTGCGGGTGGTGCATCGGATGGAGGGGGTGGGGGCGCCCCTTCGCTTCCACCTCGAACACCCCCCGCCCTCAGGGGGGGGGGGTGGGAGGGCTTGTATATACGGAGTGGGTGGTTTGATGACTGTCATCGCAGTAACCACTTTACTGCTTTTTGCTGGTTACTTTGGTGACAGGATTTTTGTCTTAGTCAAAATCTACATATATATATATACATATAAATAACAAAAATATATATTTGTGTGTGTGTGTGTGTGTGTGTGGGTGGGGGGGGGGGTGGATGAGTGGATGGGTGGGGGGGGGGGTGGATGGGTGGGTGTGGGTGAGTGTGTGTGCTGGTGGGTATGGGTGGGTTTGTGTGGCTGTTCACGATTGCGAAATTATTGCCTTGCTCAGGGAATCCTCTACATCCTCTTTGCACTGCTCAATTTTCCACTGCAAAAAACCGAGGGAAAAGGATAATTCCAGTAATATCCAATGCCACTCTGTTCACTTGCTTGACTTCTCAACGGACTTCAGATGGCGCATAAGATGAGAAAAAAATTGCAATTTGAGTATTTAACCGACGGGAGTTGCAGATTACATCTATCAGTTGTTATACAAATCAGTCTGTGCCCGCATCGTCGTCATGGAGCTCCTCACGTCTATAACTTTGATCCTACTGATGCCAATTCTTATGTTGTTGATTTACGATTATTACCTGCATCATAATAGGAGAGGAAAATTGGTGAACAAAATTGGCGGACCCAAGTTCTATCCCATTATTGGCAATGGACTAGATGTCAATGTATCTTATGGTAATTATTATCTGCATACACGTTTCATTTTCTTCTCGTTTCGTCTCTTCCGAAAGCCGACTTTCTATACGTTTTCCGTTAGGACCCAATACTTGCTGAGTTTTTTTATTTTCGTTATTTTTATTTATTTTTTAAAAAATTTCCAAAGCCAAAATATGGACCCGATGGGGAGGCAAAATTATAAAATTGTGTTTGACGTCCACAATCGGTCGATAGTTCTTAATGGCCCAATATACCAAGGCAAGTGATTTCGAACCAAAAAAAAAAATTGCAAATTTTTCGGAACATTAAGGTTCATTAAAAAAAAAAAATTAAAAAAAATATGAGTTATTCATGAAGTGTTCTCTCAATTTAGAACAACTATGGCGATATTTTCGTATTGCGGCGAGGGAGTACTATCCAGTGTACAAAACCTGGATCTTCAATTGCCCGAACATTAGTATTTTTCATCCGGACGATGTTGAGGTGATTAAAACATGCAGTATTATTTTTCCCTATACTGTCGCTTATTTTGTTTGCATTAATGGACTAATCTGTATTACGTCAAACCACAGATATTTTTATCAAGTAATAAGTTAATCGAGAAGAACCTCTACTATGACCTACTCCATCCTTGGTTGAACGAAGGCTTGCTGACGAGTAAAGGTACTGCCAATGGGATTCCCTACAGATCTACTGTACACACACACACACACAAGCGGAAAGTCAGAAAAAAAATTAAACACTCAACATTTGACCCACGTTACTAATTATCACTCGTTGAAAATCAGGTGACAAGTGGCGAAGCCGAAGGAAAACTCTGACCCCGGCGTTTCACTTCAACGTTCTTGATGAATTCGTGGACACATTTGTTGAGCACACCAATAAGCTCGTGCAGAGCTTGCTAACGGAAGCCAAATCTGGTGATATCGTTAAAGAACTTTTACCCATGTTCTCAAAGTTCACTCTTGGCACAATTTGTGGTAACTATTTTCATTTTGTAGATAACCACTGATAATCTAGTACAGAAGAGTCTCGATCATCCGAGGTAATGTGGGGAAGGGCTTCCGCGGATAAGCGAAAACTCGGATAACACGGTGGGAATAGGGAATCCTAAAATTTCAATAATTTCCCACGTATTTTCGATGGCAAAATGAAATTTCATCAGATAAATATATAAAAATAGAAATGTATTGTCATATTTTAATATTTGGTATAAAAATAATGGTGAATAGAAAGTTTAGATGGCCACTGATAAGGTTTAAGATAAGGTGTAATTGAACACTGCTTCAACTTGCTCATTCGTTTTTTAGCCGCGATATCTCGCTAACGTTTGATCAACAAATGATCACTTGCAGTGCGTTCAGGCGGTTCTTCCGAAACGAGGGAAGAGCGCACAGAGTGTATTGTGACAAGTATGTTCCACTCCATCCGTCTTATCCGAGTTCTTCCGTATTATCCGGGCCAACTCGGTCTCGCGGATAACGCGGTAGGCCGGATAATTGAGACTCTACTATAAATTCAATTCAGTTGAACTGAATGAGCTCCCCCCAACATCTTCCCTACTTCATTCATGTGACGAAGGAGTTTTAAGTATTAAAAATTTTGTTCTCCGACTGGGGCGAAAGAGACAGCTATGGGCACGACTTTGGATGAAAACGACAAGTCCCAGAATGACTACATAAAATCCATTTACGATATTGGGAATATGGTTTATTGGCGGTACGTTATACCAATTTGAAAATACAATTCAAAAGAACTGATCAATCTCTGTAGACGATAAATATAGTTGAAAACAAAATTAGCATGCTTCATGGATATCGATATATCGCTGGCGTTTACGGTTACCAGATTTCGATATATCGATGTCATATCACGAACAATATTTTGTAAATAAATTAATTAATCGTCGAATTAAGGAAGTCAATGAGGAATTAATTTCAGAGCTACAAAGCCTTGGCTAATGAATGATACGTTATATTCGATGACGAAGACAGGTCAAGAACAGGTCCAAGTTCTGAAACGTCTGCATGGATTCTCAACGTCAATCATTGAGGAACGAAAGCAGTATCATGAATCAACTGGTGGCAAACACTTGAATGAATTTACAGCGGATGATGGAAATACTGGTGAAAAAGATGTCGGAATGACAAGTAAGTATTTCAGTTCAGTATTGAACCTGGGACCTTCCCAGCAGCCTTTAGTCTTATTCTAAAAAGAACAATGACCGAATATCTCGATAATGTCGCAATATCTCAGAGCTTTGTCCCATGGAAATGCGCGCGCAACCCGAGGAACGAGAACACCATCGATATATATCGAAATTATCGAAAACTGTAAGATCGAAACCGACGCGACACCAGTCAGTGCGGCGGGAAAAGGAAGTGCGCGTGCGGAGCACGCGCTACCGATCTCGTATAGTAAGAAGTACAGACCGCATAAAATAGCGATATGTATCGGAATGATGGAAAGACGTAAGGCCGAAAGCGACGCGACACCAGTTACTGCGGCGCAAGAGGAGGTGCGCGTGCGCAGCACGCCCAGCCGAACTTGTGTACAGTCATAGGACATTCGCCGGCGGCACCCGCAGAGTGGGGGAATCGTAACGAGGTGGGGGGCTCCGAATTTCCGGAGTCCCCTTCTCCTGCAGCCCCGGCGCGGTGCAACACGATTTCTATTCGTTTATGAGCTCCAATATTAATAACTTCAGATTTTTTTTCTTGAAAATTACAAAACGAACCTGAGCTGTTATCTTTTGGGTTATCAGCCGTCTCTAACACTATCTTACATTTTTTTTCATATCGTAGCTAGCGTAGCTCAATCCATGTCTGATTGTGCACTGAATATTATTATCAGCCTCCGATGAAGATAACTAAATAAATTAGTTAATTTTAGCTAGAAAATATCAGACTCTTGCGCATAATCAACAATTTCGGTTACTAGAGAATCGAAGGCGACTCGCATTCCTGGACCTTCTGATTGCCGCTTCGCGTAAGGGACTGGGCGTTGACGATCGTGGAATTCGGGAAGAGGTTGACACTTTTGTTTTTGAGGTCAGCACCGCAGGATCCATCCTCAATTCGCCTATTTTGGGTGATTAATTAATTACCAATCAATTTTATTTGTAGGGACATGATACTACCGCCGTTGCTCTACTCTTCTTGTCACTACTCCTGGCTGAACATGGGGATTTCCAGGTATTGAGGTCATCAATCGGACTTGTCAATTTTTTTTCTCAACTATTTTCACACATTAATTTCTAATGCCTCATTCTAAGGAAGAATAAACAAAAAATTGACCAATTGGAATTTTCTCAAGGATCGATGCCGCCAGGAAGTTAGAGAAGTTATGAACGAGAGCGTTAGCGGAAGACTGCAGATCAGAGATCTGCAGAAGCTGAATTACCTGGACAGGTGTATTAGAGAAGCTCTGAGACTCTATCCAAGTGTGCCTGTGGTCGGGAGAAAAGTATCTGAGGACATACAACTGAGTAAGTTCTATTAGACCAATTGGGGATGTGAGGCCACCTCAAGTTTTATTTCTTCATTTAGAAACCTGCTTCGTACCTAAAGGCGCTATTATCAACATCGAACTATGGGATACACATCGAGATCCAAATTTCTGGCCCCGACCCAACATTTATGATCCAGACAGATTTTTGCCGGAGAATGTGAAGGGAAGACATCCATTTGCTTACGTGCCATTCAGTGCTGGGCCAAGAAATTGCATTGGTAATTAACAAATTTATGGAGATGAATTTTGTTGCATAATAACACTTCTTTCCTCATTTTTCCAGGGCAAAAATTTGCAATGTTGGAGTTGAAAGCAGTAATGGCGGGTCTACTCCTGAATTTCCACCTTGAACCAATGGAATTGGCGGCTCATGTGCGAATGATTCCCGATCTTGTTCTAAGGACTTCACATCCTGTGTCTATTAAACTGGTTCCCATTTCAAACCTGTGAGAAGTGTGTATGTACGAATACATTGAAAGTGGACCCGACCCCTGGACTATTTCCTACCAACAATTTCCCGACTGGTTTTTTGTGTTCTTTCAACTGAACAATCTGGGGTGTTTCCTGGATTAAAAGAGTTGTGGAAAATAATCATTAGAAATGATATATATATATTAAAAAAAAAATTTTTTTGGGTACCTTTTTTGTAGAGTTTGTAACCTGTTCTTTGGATATAGTGTTATCAACTATTGAGAATGAATCAAGAATTTACGATATACGTACACACACACACACACACATCTACCCGAACTTACCCACCCAAACCCACTCACCCACACGAACTCACTCAGCCACCCACCCACCCACTTAACCTTACTGACGCACCCACCCACTTACCCACCTACCCACCCACCCACTTACCCACCTACTCACCCACTCATTCGCCCACCCGAACCCACTTACCCACTCACCCACCAGACCCCACTTAGCGACTCACCCACTTACCCACTCACCCACCCGAACCCACTTACCCACTCACGCTCCCGAACCCACTTACCCATCCACCCACCCGAACCCACTTACCCATGCACCCACGCGAACCCACTTACCTACTCACCCACTTACCCGCTCACCCATCCGAACCCACTTACCTACTCACCCACCCGAACCCACTTACCCACTCACCCATCCACCCACCCGAACCCACTTACCTGTTCACCCACCTGAACCCACTTACCCACTCACCTATCCACCCACCCGAACCCACTTACCTACTCACCCACCTACCTAAACCTACCCACACACACACTTAATCTCAAGATTGTCTTCCCACTGCGTAGAATTTTTTTGTTGACCACTTCACTAATAAATAGCTATATTCTGTGTTTCATCGGTGGTCTCCCGGAAATGAGAACGCTAGACCGGACGCGATCGACGGGGATCTCCATCGTAGGCGCTCGCTCTCAGTTTTTGGAGTCGATCCTAGCCGAAGGTGCAGCCTTCTGATAGAATATTCAACAGTATGCAGGAAAAAAAACTTGAAGCTGCTCAGTCGACTATCAAGTTTGCTACTCATTATCTATCATCAGATTTTTTTCAATGATCCATTGATGGTAGATCAAAGTACTGCATGAAAAGTGCAACTCACGTGTGAGAATTATGCAAGGTGTAACAATCTTGGTCAAGTGGACTCACAAGCAACTCAGATGTTACAAATAATGCACAATTTCCAATGTTAATATGAGACTGTTATGTTCAATGCAAAAATGCCGCGAGGTTATCAACTATGTTTCTGCACAAATCATGTGATTTTAGCATCGGGGGAAAACGGGAACGCAGATACAAAAATTGGAAAAATTTCAGTTCCGTTCATTTTCAAGGAATCGAAGAATAGTGTTAGCCTCGCCGCTTGGGTTCCTGGTTCAAATCCCCGACAGAGCGAGAAATCTTTCGGATTGTCTAAGGAGCCGGAGGTTGCTCATACGGCAGCCACTTGTACCAACATAGGTTCTCTGTGGTTTCCTATGTCTTATCGTGCGAATGCGGTGCAGCGTATGGTCTACAAGTCCGTATCCATGATGGATCAAAGGCGTTGAAGATATAAAAAAAAACGAAATTTGAAAGTTGCCGAAATTTCATGGACGAAAAAATTTTCGCGGCAAAAAAGTAGAAAATTTTCCTACGAATTATGGACTTTCTGTACTTCACCGTCATATAAATATTGCTAATTTTTTTTGCAACTCTATTCCATCTATATTTGAATCGAGAAAAAATTTGATCGATGATAGTTCTGGCCATAAGGGACTTGCAATCATTGGAAATTCTTTGGATTCGATTGGGTCGCGTGGTAAAAAAAAAACGTTCAATTTTAATTATTGTTGATCAATAATTTTTTTAATTCATTGTTTGATAATTTTTTTAATAACTTGTTAAACAATTTTTTAAATAAATTTTTGGAATAAATTTTTGGAATAAATTTTTGGAATAAATTTTTGGAATAAATTTTTGGAATAAATTTTTGGAATAAATTTTTGGAATAAATTTTTGGAATAAATTTTTGGAATAAATTTTTGGAATAAATTTTTGGAATAAATTTTTAAATAAATTTTTGAAGCAATTTTGACTTCATATCAATAAAAGCAGAAAAATCGTTGGGACCTTATCGAGAGGCGAAGTTAAATTTTGGAAAATTGATTTTGCGCTCCCAAATCGATTGATACTTTTCAATTGGACCATTTTAGAACGAAGAATTGCGAAATTTTTTTTCCTAATATTTGACAATTTTTTTCTATTTATACCTTCTCATTTTGAAATTCTAGATATTTCAAAGGTTATTTTTTCAAGTTTTAATTTTTCTACTATTTGCCAAATAGAATAGAATTTGAGAAGTTGAGAATAGAAAATATTTCAAGGAAATTGTATGGAACATTGTTGTGGATTGTTTTTCATCAATGTCTTTTGTAGGACTTTTTCAGTGAGTAAGAGATGCTACGATGAAGTTGCAACTCATGAATGACAATTACATCCGTCTATCATAATTACATCTGCAACTATGAATAACGTCGATAATTATGGACAATGTGACTATTCCCGAGTCATAATCCCGCCCGATCTGAGCACGTTGTATTTGTTGAAACTTCATCTACAAAAATTTTTTTAGAATTTTTCAGAAGCATAGAAATTTTGACAATTGAATTTGCTTTGAACAAAACTTCTCAATTTTTCTAAAAAAAAAAAAAAAAAATTCAACTTTTTCAACTTTCTAAATTTTGTCAAATTTCCATAAATTCGAAAATTTCGCAATTTTTCGAAAAACTTTTTTTATCTATTCAGTTTAGCGCAATTGAACTGTCATTGGGACTGCATTGAGGACACTCATAAATTTAAATTTGAACTGCCATATCGTAAAATATTTATCATATCACAAAATATTTATCATATCACTAATTACAATATCAATAAGGCAGTTCATTTGCATCAATAAAGAACTATATGAGCACCGATTTAATTTCCATTATTAGCATTCTGTTTCACCCCCAATTGTGATTATCGACAAGGAAGTGTTGTAGAACAATTTATTACAATCACGAAAAATCGCGTCTGATTAATCAATTTCCGAACATTATGGAATTACTATCATTCATTGGTGGCCTAGTTGTGCTAATTTTCCTTGGACTGAAATTTTATTTGCATCGAAGTGAAAACGAACGATTGATCGATCAAATTCCGGGCCCTAAGGGACTCCCTATCATTGGAAATACTTTACAAATTAATACCTCACGTGGTAAATTACAATCAGCCTAATATATAACATAATAGCATGTTCTAACATAGCTCAGTAAGCATTGAGATGTGGAGAGTATGGATAAAAATTTTAAAAGAATAATTGGTGAACCCAAGCACTCTTGAAGTAATGAATACGGGAGACTCGAATGTTGAAAAGAGTATTCGTACTAATTCTCGCCTGGTCCGGAACCAATACCAAGACCAGGACGAGGTCCCGAATAAAGACTACTACAGAGTTGATACTGAAATGAAAACTTGGGTTTCTCGATCTTCTGATTGCCTCGTCTCAAAATTCGAATACTGACGATCAATGGATTGAGGATGAAGTCAACACTTTCATGATAGCTGTAAGTATTTTTTTTATTAATAATTTTACCGTTTGAAAATTTTCAAAATAAAAAATTTCTTGACTGAAAAAATTCCGAAACCCCATAAAAAAAAAAGAAAATAGTATCGAGATTTTTCGAAATTCTGGAAACCCTCGAAATCCCACACTTTGATTTTTTTTTAATTTTTTCGAAAATTCTAATAATTAGAATAATTAATATACAATGATTTTTTTGTAATTTTTTTTGTATTATTTGTCCATCTGAGGGTCATGATACTACAGCCGCATCTCTGGTTTTCATAGCACTACTACTTGCGGAGCAGAAGGATGCCCAGGTATTACCTTTAATTAATTAAGTCGAAAAAAGAGGAGGCCTAAACTTGCAAATAAATATCAAAATTAGGGGCTAGGTTTGAAGGCTTACGATGAAAAATAGTATCGAAAATTTCTGAAAATGAAATAACTCGCAAATATCTCAAAAATCAAAAATGGACAAATTCGGAAAATTGTTCCCCAAAGTTCTCACAATTTCGGAAAAAAATCGACATGCCCAAAAATGCAAAAACTTTCCACAATTTCAAAAAAATACATTAAAAGATTCCCACAATTACAAAAAGTTCAAGGTTTGAAAAGTGGATTGAAAATAAAAAAAAATTGATACCTCGATCACTCAAAAAATGTCCAAAAAATTTAGGAAAATTTTTGTTTCTAAATGAAAAATGCAGACAGGAAATCGCCGAAATTATGAAAGAGAGTCGGACCGGAAGAATGACAATAACGGAAGTCCAAAAAATGCAGTATCTGCAAAGATGCATCAAAGAATCGATGCGTTTATATGCACCAGCTCCAACAATTACTCGACAATTGAGCGAAGATGTGCAACTGAGTATATTTTTCACTCTCACTATTTCTCCTACTATAAAAAAGACAATGTCAGAGTCTCAAAATATTTCAAAGTTTGTCACACTGAAATGCGCGCGCAACCGCTTTCGTTGACAGTCGTAGTCTCTCTGTCGTCCCCCTCGACAGGTCGCATCAATAACTTCCCGATAATGTGTGTGCGTGTGTGTGTGTGTGTGTGTGTGTGACGATCCACATACGAAGTCAAGTTGTATATCACTTACGCAAATTCCCCCTATTGATCGATTGTTATGAATTCTTATCGATATCTCGTAAAATGCGATGCCTAGCAAAAAAAGTGATAAAACATGAAATACGTAATTTCACGAGAGGAACAACTTTTGTTAGAAACTTTTTCTCGTATCTGTCACCGTTCTCGAGATACAGCATTATACACAATCAAAATTGTTAATAACAATTGAACGGATGGTACAATTGCAAAAACACTCCTTCCATACCTGGAGACTCAGGAGACGCGTCGATTGAAGAAAAAAGTTGAATCGGTCCAGCAGTTTAAGAGGAACCGTTCGCCAATAGGAAGGATACAGACGCACATACACACGCGCGCACACACACACATAACCCGCGCTGAAAATGTATCAGGAGCATGTGAACCGTCGAGAAACGTGAAAAATTTGTGATTCTCCGGCATTTCATTTTCGGGGTGATTACAATAACTTCCTATCGAAAAGTTGATAAATCGACTATCGGTTTCGAAAACTCGAAAGTCGGAGAAAAAAATCTTGATTATCGATGACACAATCGAAATCGAAGGAGAATACAGACAAGCGGCCATCGGCAAGGTTCTAGTATTTTGAATTTAAACGTACGAGTCCGGTGGCGCGTGGCGCGCACGCGCATTTCCTTCTTCCGCCACGGTGACTGGTGGCGCGTCGGTCTCGGTATTACGCTCTTCGATAATTTCGATATATAGCGATAGTTTCTTTCGCCTCTTCTTTTTAGTATGGGGTACCAAATGACGTTGCCATTTGATTCCATAATTCTATCAAGTCCGCGTTGTTAGTTTAGAAGAATTTCAGATCTTTGTGTCAACGTAATGATGAATTTATATTTTCCAGAAAATTACCGCGTACCTCGGGGAGCCATCATGAACATTCAGGTGTTCGATACACACAGAGACCCGAATTTTTGGGATCAACCACTCGTTTTCGATCCCGATCGATTTTTACCAGACAGATCAACGGGCAGACATCCGGGCTGCTTTCTGCCCTTCGGTCTTGGACCAAGGAATTGCATTGGTACCAATAAAAAATACTCGTAGAAAACGTCTTTTTTTTTTTTTTTTTTTTTTTTTTTTTTTAAATTTTAATTTTGAAACTAATAATTCCAAAGTTTTCCATAAATTCGAAAACTTTGCAAGCTTCCAACTTCCAACGCCTTATCAAAGTTGCTCTTGGAAAGTTCAAGTGTCACGATGAAAAAATCTCAAGAGAGCAAAAAAATGAACAATTTTTTTCAGTGAATTTTTTTTTTTTTAATTTCGAATTTTTTTTAATCAATTTTGTTTGCCAATTCCAATAATTTCGCTATTTGCAAATGTCGTGGAATGGGAAGCCAATTACGCAATGATTGTTTCTCTAAAAAAAACTAGTGTGATATTCCTGTGTTCCAGGCTATAAATTCGCAATGCTGGAGATAGAAACCGTGATGGCAGGGCTAATTAGCAACTTCTATTTGGAGCCAATAAATGTAGCGACTGATGTGGGAATTACAGCGGACTTCATGATCAGATATGACCACCCGGTGTCCATAAAACTGATACCAATAAATAAATAATCAATTCTTTTTTTTTCAAGACATCCCCATCATTTCCCATACCATTCAATTTTTCAGGATTTCTCCGATATTCCCAAATTCTCATGAACCTCCAAAATTAAAATTCCCAAAAAAAATTCTGAGTTAAGAAAAAATTCCAAAATTTTTTTCAAATTTTTTAGAAAAATTTGAGAAATTTTTATAGGGCCCAAAAAAATTTCCAAACTAATTTTGAATCACCCAAAACGAATTTACAGCACGAATTACAAAAAAAAAATCGATTCGCATTGGCAGACAAATTCTTTAAAAAAAAAACAAATTTGAGCAATTTTTCCGGCCAATCAAATCCCGAAAAAAAATTGGAAAAATGGCGAAGAATTATATGCACATTATATGCATCAAATAGAGCCACAATTGAGCATTCGATGTATAAATATCCGTTAATAAAGAATGCCCCTTCCTTGACCACACCGATAAGACTTAAGCCGACGATGCAAATGTAGAAATGATAAATATCGTTATTCATTTCGTTGTTCGCCAGTTCACGGCCATTCCATAACGCCCATTTTCCATATCAGCTCGAAGATTTCCACGTCGTAAATCCTGGGCCTATCATCATTGGGCCTAGAGAGCAGTCGCAGTTCGCGTCTTGCAAGCGTCAAAATTTCCTATTTTATTTTCCAAAAAAATGGCAACTCTCATATTACTCGCAATTGTAGTTATCCCCTTGATTGTTCCCTATTTAATTAAGTTGGTGCAATTTTTGATCCAGAGACGACGGATTAATAAAATTGTTCACAGCATCCCTGGACCGCCAAGATTCGCTCCTGGCATTGGAAATACTTTGGATTTTGTCGTCAGCCCAGGTAACTGTTCCGTCAATGTGTCAAAAAAATATTATCGATATTGTTAGAGCAGAAAAGATTGTTGACAGTTTAAGTAGCAATAGATAAGTCAGCTACGGTGAGTCTGTCTGCGCCGAGCGCTGGTTTTTCGCCAAGATCTCAGAAGGTAATGGAGATAGGGAAATTTGTATAAGAACGAATTTGTAGCTCTCGATGTCATCTACAAGAAAGGTTATTACCGAAATCATGATATATTCGGTGGTTTATGAAATATTTAGCGAAAACCGACGGCGCACGAAATCAAGCTTAACGCAGGGCACCACTTCACTGCTGAATGCTTCGCGTTTCTTAGCGGTTAATTTTGATAAACTGTGTCCTATATTTATTTAGACGACTATATGGGACATTTAGTGAGTTTATATAGTGTTTTCTACTGGTAGAATTTTTAAAATATTTTTTCAAAAATTTTGTCTGACCTTTAAAGGGTCAATTAAGCTTGAGTCGCAATTTTAAGCGCGAAAAAATATGAGTTTTTTGAAACTGTTTTCCACGCCTAAGTTTAAAACAAAATGAATTTTTTTGAAAAATCATCAAAATTTGCTAATTTTACAATGACACAAACTTTCAATTTTTTTTTCCAATTTTTCAGAATGTTATAAATTTCCGAAATTTTCAAATTTTCTTGAATCATCAAATTTGGGTTTGTCGCTCCAAATTGAAAATTATGAACCTAGAAAGTGCACAATTTTTCTATTCATTGAGTACTTCGGATTTCGTACACTTTTCATGGTGTCGGGCATGATACTTTCATTTCATAAGTAAAATTATTCTCACATAGTTGACGTATTGCTGAATGGATTTTAAATTGCAAACGCAACACCTTTCCATGATAAGAGTTTCCAGTGTCAATCACATCGCGGCATATGTGGTGCTCAGTAATCAGTAGAAATTTTTTTTCAACCCTCTTTTTAATGGTGCCAGACTCAAAAAATTGTAGAAAGAGTTCAAGATTTTTTTTTGGATGCACAATCAATTTTAGGGAAATTTCTACAAAAAAAAAGCTCAAATGATGGAAAAATTAGAAGCTACACACACACACACACACACACACACACACACACACACACACACACACACACACACACACACATACACACACACACACACACGTACGCCTGTGTCGCGAGTCACACGCATATCCCGTTTATTCAATTATTATTATTATTATTTTAATGCATATTACTTTTTTTACATACATTTAGTAAAAGTTTGGAAGACCATGCGGAGAATGAGTAAAGATTATTATCCAATCTACAAAATAACAACACCGAGGTGGGTGGCTGTGAATATCCTTCATCCAGACGACGTAGAAGTAATTATCACCATTATCAGCTAGTTCTCCCATAAGTTTAATTGCAAAAAGAAAAAAAATTAAAGTGAAAGACCTGAAAAAATTGTAGAAATGTCAAAAAGTCTGGGAATTTCGAAAACCGATTAGGTTTCGGAAAATTTTATAAATTCAGAAATTAGTTTTTCGGTCAATTTTTTGACTGAGAAATGGAAAAAAATTAACGTTTGCAAATACATTTTTTAATTCCCAAAATTTCAAATATATAAAAAATGAGAAAAATTTGAAAAAAAAAAACAAAATTTCTAAAATTTATTGCATGTAGCTACTCCTGACCAGTCAAAAGCACATATCCAAAGCAGCGATCTATCAATTTCTCCACCCGTGGTTTGGCACTGGGCTATTGACAAGTACGGGTCAAAAATGGCAAACGCGACGGAAAATTCTAACACCAGCCTTTCATTTCAACGTGCTTCGAGAATTCGCTGAGGTGTTTGATCAGGAGGGTCATCGTATGGTAGAGAATTTAAAAGCAGTTGGAGGAGATACCACCGTCAAACTTGTTGGTTTTATCGCAAAATATACATTGAACACAATATGTGGTAAGATCACATCAGAATTCAAGAGAACTGGTTTCTTGATACCTTGATAGTTGATAATATGACATTTACCTCTCAATTTTTTGTTTATTTAGAGAAAGAAAAAAATTGTGGGGAGTTGTTTACAACCATATATGCTCTATAGCGAACTTAACTAAACACCTAAAAATATTTTTTTTTATTGTGCGTCAAATGGGGGACCATTTTTTATGGGTCAATAACATGGACCAATCAGGTGGGTCAATAATGTGGACCAATCAGATGGATCAATAGTGCGAACCAATCAGATGAGTCAATTATATGGACCAATCAGGTGGGTCAGCAGTGTGGACCAATCAGGTAGGTCAGCAATGTGGACCAATCACGTGGGTCAGCAATGTGGACCAATCAGGTGGGTCAGCAATGTGGACCAATCAGGTGGGTCAGCAATGTGGACCAATCAGGTGGGTCACCAATGTGGACCAATCAGGTGGGTCAGCAATGTGGACCAATCCGGTGGGTCAGCACTGCGGACCAATCAGGTGGGTCAGCAATGTGGACCAATCCGGCGGGTCAGCAATGTGGACCAATCAGGTGGATCAGCAATGTGGACCAATCAGGTGGGTCAGCAATGCGGACCAATCAGGTGGGTCAGCAATGTGGACCAATCACGTGGGTCAGCACTGCGGACCAATCAGGTGGGTCAGCAATGTGGACCAATCAGGTGGGTCAATAATGAGGACTAATCAATTAGTTCAATAATATGGACCAATCAGGTTGGTCAATGATGTGAACCAATCAGGTGGGTCAATAATGTGGACCAATCAGTTGCCTCAACAATGTGGACTAATCAAGTGGGTCAATTATATGGGCCAATCAGGTGGGTCAAGAATGTTAACCAATCATGCGGACCAATCAAGTGGGTTAATAATGTGGATCAATCAGATGGGTCAGTGATGTGGACCAATGAGGTGGGTCTGCAATGTTCATGACTTGGCACCTTGTTTGGCTGGGATTGAGGATCAAGTCGCATTGGGCCAATTTTATGGGTCAACTAGGTGGAAGAAGCTCTAGTTTTTTTTGTATGTTTCAGAAACTGCCATGGGCACGTCATTGGTAGGAATGGAAGTCTCCTCCGAAACTTTTCAAAAAACTTATAGAAACGCTATACAAACGATGGGTGAGATACTACTGCGCAGGTATTTTTTCCTGGCTAAATACCATCATTGTTAATGGGAAAAAAACTACTGTATTTTTTTTTATTCAAGATTGCTTCGTCCTTGGTTGCACCATAACCTGGTATTCTCGTGCACCAGATCTGGACGATTACATGATAAATGTCTCCGTATTATACGTGGATTCTCTAAACAGGTATTTCTAATCAATATGTTAATTATTGTTCACCCAGTATCTCGCCAACTTCAGTGAATAATTCAATTTTATTCATTAGATATGATTTAAATAACTACGATCGTTGAAATTGTCGTAGTTAAAAAGAATGTTTAATCCAAATTTTATGCGACCTCCATTTTTTTTTAAGGACGTGCTATGCGCCGCCCTCGAAATCATCAATTTTCCTATATATCTTCAAAACCAACAAAATCACAGAATTTACCAGAGGACCTTTTTTGTAGCCCTCATTTCCCTCTCCAATAAAGGTTATCATGAAAATTTCGCCATCTCTCATCGATATCGATATATTTGTCATGTTAGGTGTGCGACTATATCGCGGGGGCGCGTACAGAGCGCCTGGTAGAGAGCGTGCCTGCCGACGGGTTCATGGGGCATTTTTAACGAGGAAACTCTTGCAGTGATGAAAATTCTCAGTTGGCATTTTTAACACTGTTGATTTCATATTTCTCAGATAATCGGAGAACGTCAGCAATATCATGAGGAGACCAATGGCGTTCATCTGAAAGAGCTTCAGCAAGATAATTCAACGTTAAAAATTTCCTTCCAAGCAACATCGAAGAAAAGACTTGCAATGCTGGACCTTTTGATAGCTGCCATGAAATCACATGGAAATATTGATGAAAATGGCATCTGGGAAGAAGTTGACACTTTTATGTTCGAGGTTGCGTATCCTAATTTGTTTTTTTTTTTCGTTTTGTCTAAAGTTTCTAATTTTTGCTCTTCAATTTTGGGCGATGTCCAAAATTTATAATTGACAAAAAATTTTCTCCAGTTTTCGGAATCCCGAATATTTATCATCATCACTAATTAGAATTTTGTATCACCATTTTTGTTCATAAATGCGAATTTTCATTTGATTTTTTCAGGGCCACGACACAACGGCTATGGGAATATGCTTCTCTCTAATGCTACTCGCTGAGCATAAAAACTGCCAGGAAATTGTTAGATCGGAAGTGGATGAAATGATGAGGAATTGTGGTGGAAAAGTTGGAATACATGAGATGCAGCAGTTGCCCTATCTCGAGAGATGCATTAAGGAGGCCCTCAGGCTCTATCCCAGTGTGCCCTTCATCTCAAGACACCTCACCGATGATCTACACTTGAGTAAACAATTTTTCATCCCTAAATTAGCGATAAGAAAAATTATTTGCGACATTTGCAAATTTTCGAAATGTTCGAAATTTTCAAAAAAAGCAAATTTCATTTTTTTTTTTTTTTATTCCCACTATGCTGAAAATTTGGAAATTTTCCAGAAAACTATACTGTGCCGGCGGGAGCAATGACGCACGTACACATTTACGATATACACAGGGATAAGAACTTCTGGCCGAACCCAGAGCGCTTCGATCCGGACCGATTTCTTCCCGAGAACACAATTGGTCGCCACCCATTTCAGTATATTCCCTTCAGTGCCGGTCCGCGCAATTGCATTGGCCAAAAATTTGCAATGATGGAGTTAAAAACCCTGATCGGTTACCTCATCCACAATTTCTACCTCGAGCCAATCGATCGTGCCGATCAAATTGTCATGTTGCCGGACCTGGTGATAAGACCGCAAGGTGGGGCGCGAGTTAAATTTGTTCCTCGAAAAATGGACCCATTGACAAATTCCCCACTGTGAACTGGGCCAACCGATCGAAGACCGATTTTCCACAAACCGATCTTTCAAAGTTGCAAAAAAATAAATTCGAATTCGTGGATAATGGATCTTCGCATCGATTTTATCAATGACCGATCATCAATTGTGCTAGTTGATACGATACCGATTACCGATCACAGCTGGATCTAGAGAAGGACGTTAACGAATGATTAATTTGGTGTATTGTAAAGTGAGTTTGGCGGATGAAGATCCTCGATCGAAGATCGATCTCCCACAAATCGAGTTTTAAATGCGCAAGCATTAATTTTTATCAACGGATAATCAACCGATTATCATATCGACGATGATCGGTTGAATGAAGATTACCGATCATAGATCTATCTGTCGGACCTACAAAAACAACAAACAATCATTGATTTTCTAGATCGAATTTTGCTGGATGATCTATACCGATTTTCCGAGATCGGTATTTTTTTCACCGATTTTGCTCCATGTTTCTACCTTTTTTTTTCTAATTGAAAGAAAAACTATTTCAATCTCTATCCATAGGAAAACTATTAACTTAATGGTGTAAATGTGTTTTTTTTTCTAAGGGAGAGAGAAGAAATAAAAGTAGCATTATATTCACAACAGACTCTGTATTTCTTACAATTTCCTTTACATCAGACTAATCTGCATTTCTTTTTCTTAATTTCTTCAACATCCGTTAGTCCAAGCTTACAGACACACGCTTACTGTCTATTTTCTAGCCTCTCAGAGCTGTAGACAATTTTAGGTATTTTTTTTCCTACCAAAATATTATAAAATTTATTGTACAAAATTGATAATCATGTCTCAGATGATATCAAGTAATAAATAATCATTATTTGGTATTTTTTTTCTTCTTATGACTCGTCAAAAAATGAAATAAAAGTGAAAATTTGGGCAATTTTTTTTTAGAAAAAAAAATTTGCAAAATATTTTTTTTTTCCAATTTACATATATATATTTTTTTGTATAGTAGGGATTTATTGTGGGAAGATTTTTGTGCCACTTCTAATCATCAATTTTAATCTATGATATTACATGAAAAATACGGCTGTATCAAAAATAGAGAGCAAACGTTAATAACAGTCCCTTGATTTTAATTAGATTCCATTTTTTTCCTCCTCAGGCGGCTCTGGTACACGTAAAATATTAATTGAACAATATTTGGCCAGGGCGCAACAATTCAACTCATCTTTGGTGATGCAAATTTTTTGCTTGACAAAATTGAAATTAAATGAGAATTCAGCCTTATCAAATGTGAAAAGCTAGAAGCAATTTTTGGAGGAATTCGTGAATTCTCATTTGATTAGAATTCAAGACAGTTTTGTCTATATTTGCATGTTTTTTTGCATAATCGATTTTCGATATTTCAAGCAAGGAAATTTGAAGTCGGTCAAGTGGTGAAAATTGGCAAAATAATTTTTTTTATTTTCAAAATGAGCTTAAAAATTAAATATTAAAAATATTCAGATCCAAAATTTGGACTCATTTATAAATTCCTAGAAATTAGAAAAAAAAACAATAAAGAAATTTTCCGACAATTTTTAGATATCTAAAAATATTTTCAAAATTTTTTTGAAAATTTCGGAAAATAAAAAAAAATGGGGAGTGAAATTTTTTTTTTAATGAAAATATTTGGTAATTTCACCACTTGCCAACTTAATTAATCACTATTTTATCACTCCCGATTTTCTCACTCACACCGGTACAATTGGTTACACCGAACGAAAAAGCAACAGAATAAAATGAATTATCTAACATGACTACGCTAACTACATCACAATCAAAAATGTATAATATTTACTCCTCTCTTAGATTACAACGAACTCTTTTTTTTAAGGCATCAACATAACTCGCCCCTCACTGAAGACGTCGCATTTTTCATTATTATTATTTTCATTTGAAACACAAGCGTTAATAAATATTGAGTTACCACTCTTTTTATTTCGTCCGCATAACACCCAGCTAACTGAATATTTAGTCATAGTAATTGTGAAGCAATTGGATGAGCACAATTTTAGGAAAATATGAACTTTTTTATGTTCGATTTATTTCCTAATAGCGATTTTTTAAAAAATATTCTGACAATTTCAAACAATGTGAATATTTTTTTTAAAAGTTGCAAAATTTTCCAAAAATGACTTTAAGATTTTGAAAATTAAAAAAAAAAGAAATCAATTTTCCCAAATTTTTTGCGCTCAAAAAAAACTTTGGCTGAATGGATCAAATTACTTTCCATAATTTTTCATTTTTTCGTTTCAGTCTTGTGAAGATTTATTCTAGTTTTCAAGATCATGATCGATTAAATCCAGGCACATTGGTATTACTGACCAAATCTGTGGTAGAATGGTAAGACGGGGTGAGTGCACTCGACAGATTTCGATGGGTATCTCGAAAGTGAGGAGAGATGGAGGAAATTCGATGAGGAACTTTTTGTAGAGGAGGATAAGTTCTACAAAAAAGTTCCAATAAATTTTTCTGTATCACCCCTAGATTGTGCGATATTCATCAGAAATTATGGGCACCATAGACCGTTTTGCCACTCAACTACAGACACATATCGTATAAAAATTGATTCAGTTTTCGAAGCGCCTGAAAAAAGGGCCTCAAATGGTGGATGCGAGTGACGCAGTATTGGAAAGGAAAAAAAAATTATTTGTTACTTTGGTAATGACTAGTTCATACTAAACCCTAGTTTAGAAACCTCCTAGGTATGATCTATTATGGCTTGTGATGATTTTTCCACCATTCAACAGAAAATACAATTATTATGGCTTGGTGACAAGTCTGATCTCAGACAACATATAGCGGCAAAAAATTTGTTATCTTTTTCATCCGAGACTGTACAGTCAAACTGCTAGCCAGTCCAAGGCACAATTTTACATTAGCATAAATATCTCCATAAAAACTGGACCTATGGAAAAATGTCATATAACTTTTTTGTAGCTCTCGAAATTATCTACAAAAAAGATATTAACTATTTTTATCTAAAAGTGCGTGGTTTTACGATATTGTCAAAAGCCCAACAGTCCCTGCCTTATTACAAATTTCAGCAATTTCAAGTTTTTTTTCCAATAAATTCTTCCAAATTTTTCATTCCGAATTTTTCAACCCCTTAACGCCCCCTTAAGATACTGCAGCACAATTCCAATTTATTAATTCGATCGTCGCAAGGTGATTGGGTTGGCGGAAGTATTTTGGATCAAGAATTCGGAAAAAGTTCGTTGAAATTTTTTCGACGGATTCTTTCAAGACCCCCCCCCCCCCCCTCCCGCCTCCCCACCCGAGAACTCACCCCTGTACCGAAAGACTTCTGGTACACGAGTTGCGTTGAGCAATCAAGGCACAGAGCTTCCGGAAGCCTCCCATCAACAAGGTCTGATCACTGAAAATTTACTGAACTATTTGGAAATGTCGATCAATCTTTCCGGTCTCTCCTTCAAAATTCTCAACCTAAAATTTGTATTTGTCATCCGTCCGACAGTCGATCTTCACGGAAGTCATCGGCAATTCCGGGAGACAAGCAAACCTAAAAGTACCTCGCGATTGCCCTGACTTCCCCTGAATCGTGATCCAAAATACGCGACGCATCAATCACTGCACCGAGCCAATGAAATCGAACCGGTATGTGCACCTCCCCCTCAGAACTGAATCCGATAATTGGGCCTGGGAATGGATCTCCCTTTAGCCGGAGGTAGCGAGGAGATGGAAGCATCACTAGCGGTGCCGCCCGAGTCGCGCCCGCCACTTTTGCTGGATACACTGCTTCCGGTGCTCAAGCCCCGAATTCCGACTTTTCTCAAACTTTTAGCATCTCCATCACTCAATCTGCCATATTCGATGCGCCTAGAGGGCGGTGGTATCAGCGAGCGTCCCTGAGTTTCCCTGTGCTTGACTTCTGCAATTTTCTTCCTCTCCTCCAGCCTCTCATATTCACCACTAGAAGGCTTCTTCAGCGTTCCATCCTGGACAAACGCCTCCTTTCGCCTCCTCTGCGCCTTCAGATCGAATCTCCCATATTCAAGGGTGCAATTGCCCGAGTCCCTGACCTTTCCAGGGTCCAGGACTCGAGTATCGGGACCCGGATCGGACTTCTTCCGCGTCTCAGAATCACTCAAACGACAGTACCTTGAGCTCGTTGTCTTGGAGACTCGCGGCGGTCTTGGGAGAGACGACGGTGGAAGACTACCCGCCCTCCTACCCTCACTCTCCTGCATACGCTGACGCTGGGAACTCCTTCCCTGCTTCTCCAAGAGCATCATATCCTCAGGCTTGCCATCCGATAAACGCGATACCGTACCTTTCAAACGGCCAAACTCGATAATCGGATCCGAGTCCTCTAGTAGACGACTCTTGCTTGATCCAGTACTTGAGCTGTCTACACCCGCCAATAGTGGCTTGGGTATTTTTCCCTTTCGCGACGCAGTGCCTGGATTAGAGAATCCTGGAAAACAGCAAAGTGCCCGCTGAAAACAGAGGAAACAGTCCCGAGGTTGGATGGGGTGGCGTGGAGTGGGTTAGTTGAACGAGACGCGCATGCCACTCGAGGAGTTGGCGGGAATTTTTTTGAGGACGAGAAACAGGAGTTGGTGAAATGATCTTGACAATTTTCGGGAACAAAAATTGGCGCCCACTAACGATTTTTTTTAATAACTAAAACGATTCCAAATACACTTTCGATGGAAAATGTGACAAAAATTGGCTCAACAATTGGGAAAATTTTTATCGACTTTTCAGAATATTTGAGACCGCAATTTTTACACGACTTCAAGTCCCGAGACCAACCGATTTTTGGGTAAGGTCAAATTTAGAGGAATCAAGTGTTTCCAAAGAGCAGTTCGAAAAAACATTGCTAATTTTTTTTTTTTTTTGTTTTTGTTTTTGTTTTTGTTTTTAATTCAACCGTTCCACCAAGTGTTCTTTTTTTGAGTAATGAAAGGAGTGAAGGACCATTAGTTGGAGCACACGAAACAGAACAAAACAGACAACAAAAAAAAACTGTAAAGTTCACGGGAGTGAAAGGAGGCAGGTCACTCAGTTGCAATTTATCAGTCTATTAATAACAGGTAAATTGAATGACAGAATTGAAAATTCTGTTTCACTCATAAACTTCAACTGTTGGACATATGGAATGGATGTGAGAGAAAATCTTCGATTTCACCTCTTGATACAGATTAATCAATGTTTTTATTGGAAAAATTATGAATTGTTATGTGGATGCTTTACACTGTAAAAAATCCTATTTCACAGGCTAATTCAAATTTAATTATTTACAATTAATTTATTGATAAATATAGATAAATATAGTGATATTTTTTACAGTGCATTGTCATAGAAAAAAAAATCGCAAAAATCAAATTTTGTCACTTAATAAAAATTCAAAGTCACTGCACACAAACACACAAACTAAAATACGATACCTGTGTCGTAACTATATAGAATATCATTTCTCATAACCTGAAATAGCTGATGAGAAAATAAAAAAATCCGGCCAACGAGGGATATTAACAACAGATTTTTTTTGTAGAAGATTAGAAAAAAAAATCAACATTTTTCGTGAAAAAAAAATGTCTCATAATTGAATAAAATTCTATTCTGCAATATGAGCCGAAAAAAATACGTGTCTTGTGGAAAAAGGTCGTAAGTGAGAAATTTAAGTAAAAAAAAATCGAAAAGCAAAATAATCTTAGTTCTTTCAGTCAAACCGGTTCAGTCACTCTTCCTTCCACACACGCACACCCACACACACACACACACATACACACACCCTCGATTACTGGAATGGATCATTTAAAAATTACATTAAAGGATTGAGAGATTTACTACGCCCCTTTTTCCACACAAGCCAAAAAACCGCTTCCTAAAAACTGCAAAATAAAATAACGACGTATGACATGTCGACATCAGAATGAAAACGTAAACAATGATACCAATGGACTAAACAAAAAAAATGCACACTACACTGTGGAGATTCTTCCTACCTTGCTGAGCAGCTGGGAATCGAGCTCTTTGAGCTGATCATCAAGGCTCTTATTGGTCTGCTCAAAGCTCCCCTGTTTTCTGTATTTGTAGCTGTCACTAACCCCATATGTTCCGGTACTACCATAAGTTCCAGTACCTCCAAGAACGCTACTTGCTGCTGACATACGCACTAGAAGCATAGGAAGCAATGTACGATTTAGTATTGATTTTTTCTTGTGCGAAGATTCCTCGGTATTTCTTCCTATTCAATTTTCTTATTCTGCTTTCATTATTCATTATTTTGCTTATTCCTAATTTTTTATTAACTTCCCGATTTTTCGATACAAATTATTGTAATGACCCCTAAATCGATTTTGTGTATTTGGATTCGTAACTAGGGTTCTAACTATACCAAAATGCTTTCCCGTCGAATTCCGAACAAATCCCTGTGTGTGTGTGTATGTTTGTATGTGTGGAATCGGAATTTCCCGTTAACGATTTCTCACGAACGGGTCGAACGATCTGGGTCATCGAGGTCCTATTCGGAGCGTCTTCATGGAACTCAGATCGGATTAGTTTTTGGTTTAGATTGACCGCGCAGTTTTTTGTTATTAACAATTGAATTGTTCACAACGCTCTATTTCAAAAACGGTAAGAGATACGGCAAAAAGTATTAAGCAGAATTTGCTCTGTAAGTGGAAATGCATATTTAATTTCTCATCACTTTTTTCCATATTTGTCATAATTAAGGAGGTATGACGGGTTTAACCCTCGAGCGTTCGCACCCCTATTGGCGTCTCACTCCCACTCCAGTAACGCGCATAATTCTCTTCCTCACGCTGTCTATGCGGCTAGTCAAATACTCATAATTATCTGCTTGATAAATAGATTGCTTACCCAACTCTGGAGTACTGGCTAAACCAGTATGATCTGCCGACGTGCTAGAGTGTGACGAATGAGCTGCTGGGTAGCTTCCAACTCCACTGCTACTACTACTATCCTTATCGTAGGTGTGCTTCTGCAAGACTCGGATCATAGCGTCTCTTTCTGCAAGCTTTGACTCAAGATCCTTCATCCTGGAAATTGAAGACAGAAATTAGAAATTCAATTTCAAGCTCCAAAGGCAAATCTGCTTCTGCTGTCTTTAACTTTTCTGTGACTGATGTTTTTTTCAATTTTTTGATTGAATAACACTCCCATTCAGGTTACTGGTCTCTCACCTAGATTCGAGGTCAGCGAGCTTCTTATGAGCCGCATGTACTTCATCGAGGTGCCTCATCTTCTCCGATCTCGCTTCGGCGATCAATTTCTCAGCATCCTGGCTTGTCTTCTCCAAGGCTGCTATCTTGGCATCCCTAACAAGTGAAATACAATGTAATGGACATGTTAAGATAATCAACTTCATCTTTCGTTTTCAAATTGCAACAATTTCCTTTTCTATCAAAATGGCAATTCACATTTCAGTAACTAAGTGGTAAACTAGAATACATATGGGGTATTCCATACCAACTTGGACCATTCTACCATGAAAGAAAAGTACTCTCAAATTTTCAGATTTTTTTTTTTCATAAACAAAATCTGTAGCAAAAATAAGCCCCGATTTAAAATTCTAAAAAGAACTCACAAAAATCTAAAAAAACATACCAAATTTTTAGAAAATAAAAGATACATGGAACTCTTCTCCGGTAGATAATTTTCAGTCCAATGTCGGTAAAAAAAAACAGGAAAATTAATCATGTCATGAGTAGTTTCACACCCCACGCAGCTTTTCTATGCAAAGTGTCTTACTGACAATGATTTTTGAAAACGATATAATTTTGTCTTCCAATTTGCGACTTTTTCTCAATTTTTCTTACTGAAATTGGACTCAGAATGATCTACCGGATAAGAGTTCCATATTTCTTTGGTTTTCTGAAAATTTGTTGTATTTTTTTAGATTTTTGTGATTTTTTCCAGAATTTCAAATCGGGGCCTATTTTTGTTACAAATTTTTTCTGATTAAAAAAAAAATTGAAATAATTTGAGAGTACTTTTTCTTCATGGTAGAACCTCAGAAAAAATGGCCATCGAAATCTGAAGAGGTAAAGGTCACGGGTTGTCCAAGTTGTTGTGGAACATTCCGTTTCTCAATCTTCTATAAAAATGAATAAAAAAAATCCCTGATAATGGCGACGGGCACAACCGTTAATAAATCTACTATAAACTCAATTATTTTCTCTTCTAACCAATCAACAAAAAAAAAATGAATGGATAAAGGCTAATCCACAAACTTGGGAAGACTCGCAGCATCGATAGCGGCCTGCCTCAGGGCGCTCTCCTCCAAGTATCGCTGCTCCCACTTGGCGACCTCTCCCTCCAACGACATGATCTTCTCGTCCCTCTCCCTCACTCTCCTCCTCAACTCTGCAATTGTCTCTCCATTCACTGCGCCCTCTCCCATTCCACTCCCACCTTCTCGCAACTCCCTCTCCAGCTGACCCCTCAACTGTCTCTCGGTCTCCTCCCGCCTGTCAGATGACGCTTGTAAGCTTGACAGCGCCCTCTGCAGTTGTCCAACCCTCTCAACGTAGACCTTAACAAATAAAAATGCGTCAATCTTATTCCCCAAATTTCCATCAACCATCACATTACACTAAAGATCATCACATAAAATCGTGCTCGACTTCCTGAGTTCAAATCCTAGCCGTGCCGATTGATACAAGCACCAATGTAATTTATTTATAAGTGCTTTGTTTACAACCACATCGTACACCTCCGTCGCTGATTAGCACTTAGGTAGAGAGCATAAATATTGCGACGTTAAATAAAATAAAATAAAAAATAAAATCGTGCTAATGATAATTGCCCACAACAGAATTCGTCAACCTACCTGCTTCTTCCTGCTCTCCTCCTCAAGCCTCACAACATTCCCCTGAGCATTCGTCAAAGCCGTATCAAGAATATCAATATGGGTCCTCTGCTCCTGCAATGTTGCTCTCTGCGCAGCAAGCTCAATCTCCTGTCTCTCCTTAGCCGCCGCCATTTCCTTGTTCTGAGTTATCAGCTGACCAATAAGTAGCTCTCTCTGCGTCAACTCTTTCTTCATTGACTCCACAATTGAACTATCAGATCTGGACGACATCAGATCAATCTGATCTCTCAAAGCCCTGTTCAATTCGGTCAATCGTCTCACGTCATTCTGCAGCCTCAACCTTGCCGCTCTCTCGAGCTTCTCCCGCCTCTCGCACGAGGCCGCAAGCTCCTCATGCGCTCTGTGCACTTTAGAAATTTCTTGCTCAAGTTTCTGGGACTTGGATACCTTCGTATAACAGCGTTCTAGCTCTAGTTTTAGGGCGCTGTTCTCTTGGATTACAATTTGGACCATTTCTGAGGGTGGCCAAATCTCGTTGGAGGTTGTTTCGATCTCTTCTCGACCTTTCGTGGGAGGTCTCGGTGCAGATTCATAGTCCAGATCTAATCGCCCTACTCGCGACAGGTCTGGCTGAGATCTGGAGAGCGTAACTTTTTCGGCAGTTCCAGTTCGTTTGGATTTCAAAGGAGTTAGTGTGCTAGTATAGCTTGTGTAGCTCGTGTATGTAGGAGGAGGTCTTTCGAAATCATTAGCTTTGGACTTGAAGGGCTTGACCTCTTTCGCCAAGTGTTTGAGCACTTGCGATTGGTTGAGGTAGTCGTCAGGGATGTCCGTGATTTCTTGACAGCTAGATTGATCGTAGTAACGATCTTCAGGAAGACCTGACAGGGATAAGGTCGGACTATTCGAAGCTTGACCTTTGGCGCAGGGCTGGCCCTTTGGGCACATCTTGTCCTCGAAAATGTAACCCATTTCTCCGTGATCTCGTACTATTGATGAGAGCCGGCCTGATGGCGACCAGTTCTCGTCGGCGTTGTGGATTATTAGGGTGTTGTAGGAACTTGTTGATATGTCGAGACTGCTGCGATTTGAACCTACACTTGTCCGGTTGCTTAGGCTGTCTTTGAGGCTATTACGATTTGAGCCTGTTATACTGTCTTTTAGGCTGTTGCGGTTTGAGCCTGACAGCGAGTCTTTCAGACTATTTCGGGCGGAACCTGATAGAGAGTCTTTCAGACTGTTGCGGGGGATTATGGAGCCCTGGGAAATTTGGGAAATTACTCATTAAGTTATTCTTTAATTTATTTAGACCTATTTTATTGTATAGATTATTGGAATTGTACTCTGGTTCTATGCTTTGTATGCTTTCGTTCACCAAGAAGAATGTGAATCATAATGTGACATTAGTGACAGCAGCAGTTATGTCAAATTATTTTTTTTTTTTCGATGATTTCAGTGATGAATTGTGCATGAGTGCAAAAGGGGAGGGTGGGTGGCTCATCATGCCCCACTATCCCCTCTGTTGCTATATTTTGTCATGGACTGGGATAAATCTATCATTTAAAGGGAAATCTAATGACATTGGTGGAACTCACTTGAATGTTTGGTATATTTTCCTTATGACTTGACGATCGTGATGGGCTCTGTTGCTGATTCTCTTGGCCTTGTGGCTCCTGCCTAGCTGTATGCCTTATTACGTATCTCTCCTCGTTGCTCAAATTTTCGTTCGACGTCGATACATCTGTATCACTGCCACTCAAACTTTGGGGCAATCCTTTAAAAAAAATCACATCCGGTCAGTGATGCGAACAAACATTTGGGACTTGTCTAGTTTTTCGCGCTCAAGAGAGCCAATGTATCCTTGGAAATTCAGGTCCATAAATTTGTCCTTACGTGTTGAATAAATTTCATAAAATTCTGAGATATTTTTTCGATAATGGAGAAAATTTTTTAAAGAATTCTTGGGACTTTTTTAGGGGCATCTGTGGAGATATTTTAGATGATAACTACTTAACTTGGAATAGAGTGATTGGGGGAGGGGGGGGGGGGGGGTTTGGGAAGTAAGAATTAAATTGAGCGAACGCGTTACAATAATTTTATCGTAATTCGAATATTTTCAGATAATTTTCTAATGATAAATTTGACAAGTCCTTACCTTGAGTGGACAATTGTTTGCGCTGAATATTGTTGTTTGTGAATGGGAGAAATCGACCAGTTTGCTGGAGTGAACTCATTCTACAAGTTCATTTATGCCCTCAGTTGCAACTGCAAGATTAAGACTTTTAATTATGACTTATCAGTGTTGACCTTAATATGGGATCAGAGGGCAATTAAAAATGGAGATTTATTTGAATTTCGGAAATGCCGACATGAACTAGCATCCACATGAAAATAATATGAGGTAATTTTGGACATTTCTGAATTAAGAATGGCCAAATTGTCGAAATATCCCCAAAGCTTCGTAAATTTTGAGTATTCCAAACTGCAAAAAATGCAAAATTCAAAAATGCAAAAATATTTAAATTTAACAAATTGAAAAATACTTACAACTTCAAAATATTCAAAAAAAATAATCTGGAATAAAATCTCAAATTGAAAAAAAAAAACATTGCTCAAAAAATTGCAAAGTCCAAAAAGTTATAACATATGTGCCAACATCACAAATCCGTAAAAAGAAATTCGTAATTGTCAAATGAGGAATTAAGAAGTAATAATCATGTGTATTAACAATTGCTCATGCACAATTAAAGTAGAGGACTCTGACATACTTGTCAACACTCTGGGATTTCGATAATCTAGTCAGACATGGATGATTTCATCACTCAGTCATTTCCGAATTCCTCAAATTCCAATTTTGCAAGTGCCTAAAAAAAAAGTCTCGCGCCTAATCTGAAAATGCGCTTCACATAGTGCGTCTCCATATTTTTCGAAACGTATAAAATGAGTAGTTGGGAGTTGCAGAAATAAACAAAAGGCGAAACTCATTGTGGTCATAAAGTATTTGTCCGTGTCCCAAGTGCGCACCTCGTGGAGCCCTAATTGGCCAATTAATGAATTGATGAAGTACTTACGGACAAATTATTCCAACGGCAAGCCACACAACCCAACAATTTCGTAACTATTTTAATAAATTAGGACCCTTTGCTCCGTAGTCCACGAGAAAATAAAAAAAAACGCTAGTTAACAAATTCTTCGTCAGGCGGCGATCTGTGCATGATGAGGGAGAAGGAGGCTGCGCATGCGCGTGGGCGGAGTTATGAATTGTGACATTTGAAGTATACTGGACTCACTCTGAAATGAAAAAGAAATGAAATTTCGAAAGTTTCATGGATTTCAAAGTGCTCAAAATTTTTTAAAAAATAACAAACTCACATTTTGAACATTTCAGTAGTTTATGCATTCAAATTTATTTCAATTTCAATAATGGAACAAGAAATGAAGGAACGCCACTATTGTGAAAAACTTGTTAATTCAACATTGTGGAATTGAATATTGTTCCGTAACGAATTGTAATGGTCAAATAATGTAAATGTCAAATGTAGTTAATTTGAGAATGTTTTGAAAAAGCGTTAGATTGAATCTGTATAATGGATTATGACGTCAGAGACTGAGTACTGCTGCCAAATTTATAATGTGTTCTAAATCTGTATTTTAGGTGTTTAATAACTTGAAAAATGTCGAAATTTCGAGATAATTCTTCAAAACCTATGTCTAGGAATTCAATTCAAGTTTAATTGAGTTCGAAAAACTCATAAATTATTGTAGATTAGTCTTCACCTTCAATGCCCACTGGTTTGAATTTGGCGGGAAGAAAAAAAGATGGCGGCGCGCATGGTTTGAAAGCTAGGTTATGCAATGAGCGCATTCCAATTTTTCCGAACATCGACCTTAAAAGTTAATTGTTAATTTAAAAATAAACAATGGCATTGCGTATGTCAAAACCTAGTGAAATTCCGAAAGGAGCAGTGGTTGTTGACGAGAATGAGGCAATAATTTATCAATGGCAAAATATCAGATCTTGGCCCTCAATTCGCGACGTGTAAGTGATATTGTTTTCAAACTAATCATTAAAATCTGCATACTATATATGTTGAACTAATAAATTAAAAATTACAAAAACGAAACTATTGAATTTTTCGTTAAACGATGTACAATTTTTTTTGCAGTTTCCCAGATTTAAAGATTTTACTCCAATTTAGGATACAATTAATAATCTGACCTGTAATTATAATTTACAATAATACAGTATTATTTACAAGAAGTAACGAAGTGCCAAATTGTTTTCAATGAGAAAATGAACGAAATTTATATCTGGAGAATTTGAATAGGATAATAATGACAAATTCATTTTTTAGGTGGCCTTTTCGGCTAGGACTACCACTTCTTGGACTTGCTGGAACAATTGGAGCTCTTACTGTTAATACCCACTTCAGACGAAAATTGAAAGTGCTTGCATATGGACAAGTTGCAACTACCTTCGCCGTTGGACTTACTCCAGCTCTTGTTATAGCTGGTACCCATGCTATTGTACGATATCTAATTATGCTAATTAATAGAATAACGCAGACAGTCATTATATGGGGATCCAATTACTTTGCTAAAATATAGTCCAGAAGGACAATCCATATTGCTCCCATTTGAAGCGATAGTCTCCGAGACGACCTAAAAATCATATGTACATGGTTTTTGAGGGTCTGAAAAATTTCGAAATTTCTGAACAAAAATATAATTTCAATTTTTAATTTGCAATATAAATAAAAATTTTGAATTTTCACAAAATCGGTTCATACTTCTTAATTGAACCTCCAATATGTTGAAGCAATCAATTAAAAAAAAAAAATCAAAAAAATTCGGGTTTCCCAAAATTAAGATGTGGGCAGGCAAAGTCGACTTTTTAATTACAAAATTATGTTTACGATCCAAAATCAACAATACAAAAAGTAAACCAAATTAAAGAAATTTCCTCAGAGTTACTTTAATTAATCCAACATTTATGCTTTCATAGGCGGTGACCCAGGAAATTTTGCTGAACAAAAATGAGTGTCTGTTGTGTCTTCAACAACGCGCAATAGCCCTTCAAGTTGGCGTCGGTGTTTGTTGGCCTATGACCCTTGCGCCTCTCGCAAATATGATGGTAAATTACATCGTGCATTTATTGATTTCCTCCGAAAAAAAAAAAAAAAAAAAAAATTAACTGGTTTGTTGCTCTACCTAGAAGTTCTAATAACTTGCCCCATGTTTTTTAGTTGGCAACAAGACACGGAACATATAGACTACCACATTGGAGCGATTGGAGGGGCACACTTGGGCTTTGGTGGAGGTTCATCAAGGCCGGACAAAGTAAATTCATAACTTTAGCCGTTTTTGAGGCTCTCGCAGCCGGGTACATAGTTTACAAAGAAAAGGAGTCCTTTCTCCATGTACAGATGAAGATGATGAAACTAGACTCACAACTTGAAACAGAGGCCGGGGATTACGATAGACCGATTAATGTTGGACTATCACCCTTCGAATTTCCCAAGCCAGCCTGAAAAATTACCTTTCCACAATTATCCGGGAAAACTAATTTTCTGACAGAAAATGTAAATTTTTAAAATTGTTTTTTTTTTCGTTTTCACGTTTTTGATGTATTGAATTTTTCTACAATTTTCATAAATTTAGTAATTTTGATAACCTGTGAAGTTGAAAAAATTAAGAAACTTGGAAATTCCAGAAATTTAGAAATCAATCCAGAAAAAGTGGAAACTCCAAAAATTGAAAATAACTGATTTTAAAAAAATCTGTAAGGTTTTGCAATTATTCAGGCGAGAGTTTTTCAGTCAGTAAACTAAAAATACTTCTGTGCATTTATACTCAATAAATTGTTTTTTAGTTTTAAAGAAGAAAACTGGTTTCAGTATGAAAATTTTATTTATTTTCCGGCACGCACATGGTGCTGTTATTTCCCACTATTTTTGTGAGGGGTTACAAACTCCTATTAATAATAATTATCATTTTGCCTTTCGCCAAAATTTCGTTTGTTAAAAGCGTGAATTCACGCATTTTTTTCATCACAATTTTCTTTGCATTCGTGGTTTTTAATTAATGATTTGGAAGGTAAATCGATATTTAAACTAACACATGGATAAAATTACGATAAATCTCAGATAGCTATACCCTTTTATTCCCTCCTAATATTTTCAAAGGACTTCCAAGTACTTCTCCATTTTGTTCGACAATTTATCCTCTAAATGGATGTTTAGAAAGTACCAATTTATTTTTAATATCGAAATGTTGACTAAGTTTTTAATTTTTGTAATTTCATTTTAGGAAAAAAAATTGATTTTTTTTTTCAATTACAGTTTTCAGAATTTCGAGACAGTCAAAATTTCGAAACAAAAAAATTGTGAGACTTTCAAAGTTAAATATTGCAAACAGCCGTTGGATGTCCTTTAATTAATTAACTAATTACTTGAACCTATTTAAAATTTCACTACGCGATTTTAATTGGCAGTTAATAAGCCTCATTAACGAAGCTTCAAGACTGATTGGAATAAGTAACGAACAGCCGAATTAATAGCATAACAAACAGAACTGTTTCATTGTTTATTCTCCAGTATTTTGTCTTTTACTAGTCTAAGCAATAGTTGCAACAATTGATAAATTGGCAGTGAGTAAAGCCAACTGATTGAAATAGTCAGTTGGATTATCTCTCCAAATTAAAGCGAGAGCAAGATGGTTCATCAAAAAAAAATATGTACACACGAAAAATGACTCAGAAACTTCCTAAGTGGAACTAATTTAGCCTAGAATCAGACTAAAAGACTTCAACGTCTTAAAACATTGCACAAATTTCATAGAAAACTTAAAAAAAAAAATAAAAACAATTTTCGAGATTTGAAAATAAATTCAAAACTCTTTTTAATGAGTTCGTGAGCTTGTTCATTTATAATTTTCTGGAAAATTAAAAAGCAAAAATTTTTTTACACCTTACAAAACTTGAAAGAAATAGAGACTTACCAACGTTTTAATTTTCACCGAATTTCAAACAATTCAAAAATTCAAAAATTTCAAAAACTCCAAAAGCCGAAGTAAAAATCCCAACTGCAAAAAAGTTAAAATATAAAAAACGTTAGGCCAAGGTTGACATTGTTTCATTTTTCTTCTGTCATCATATTTTTCGCGTGCAAAGGAGACTCCACGATTTTAGCATTAAAGTACATTTGTTTTAATTAGCTTTTAGTCAATTTTTGTACCAGTTGCACGTACTGTGATTGTGCATATGTCGAAATCTAGCGCACACAGAAACATTTTTATAAGAATGTGTTTCGTAGATCACTTTTTATGCTAGAAGAAAACATCCAAATCTACATCCAAGTTTTTAAGAACTTGAATAACTTCGTTTTAAGTTGAAGCAAGTTTCAGAAAAAAATTAATTAAAAAACTGGAAGTCTTGAAAGCTTCCTTCAAGCTTTGAGAAAAAAATTGAGTCACGTTTTAAAGACTTGAATTAATTTTTGCAATTTTAAATAAAATTTTGGAATCTCAAATGAAGTGTTCAAGAAACTTGAAGCAAGGTTTCCAGGAACTTACGTCCAGTTTTGACAAAAGTGAAGTCAAGTTTTCCAAATCTTGATTTAACTTTTTGGAAAACTTTAATCAAATTTTGGAAATACTTGATTTGATTGAAAAAGAAATTTTGTCTCCATACTTGTCGAAGCTTAAACCAAGTTTACATCTTCTTAGTGTTTCCTCTGTTCAGAAATTCAGGGGAGTCACCTTAATTTTTATTGAACTGATGTAATGTACACCGCTGCCAAAATTTTTATGGACGATCCCTAGCACCTACGACTGTGCCAGTCATTCATGTATTCCTGGTAGCTCACTGTTGTCTTCTCACATTGGTAGCGCCTTAATTTCAAACTCCGACGCATTTCGGGGGTTACCATACCCTTGAAACCACCCTTGTGGAGGAGAGAGTCTATTGTCTGAATTTGGTCCCATCCTGAGTGAAAAAAAAAAATATTTTAAACAAGAAAAATAATCTTTGCATTTTGTTTTATTTCTGTAGATTTCTATTTTATCCAGATTGGAGCATTAAAAATTCTGTTCTTTCAGAAACTTGTCGATTCAAAAATGCAAAAAAAAATACTACAAAATACTGTGGAAAATATTAGGTTTGAACCCTTCCTTATATTCAAAATATTATATCGTTTTTTCTAAATTTTCAAAAATATCCAAATCACCTTGTTCCTTAGGAACATCAGGCAGAAACGTAGCAGTTCTCTTATTGCCCTTCTCATTGTGAAACTCGATGAGAATTCCATGTCTTCCCAACTCCCAGTCTAAGTAGTCCACGCCGTCCTCAAAGTGCCGAAGAATTGAAACACTTACGTGCAATCGTGGAAGTTCATCTCGAGTTATCGGGTTAAATCGCGAGTCCTTGAATGCGCTGAACAAAAAAAATGTTCACATAGTAAATAATGGATTTCAGTCTTTTTTTAGAATTCCAAAATTAAACATTTGCAAATCGTGGAATTTTGAGAAATTTTTCGTTTCTATTACATCTAGAAATTTTGAGCTTCTTGTGAGAATTTGAATATTTTTTTTAATTCAGCAAATTAAAAAAAAATTGAGAATATTTTGAAAAAATTGCCATTTTGGTAATAAGATTTAATGGTTAAATTTTTTGTGTCGTTAATTTATTAAAGTTGTTCTCCGTTTTTATTAAAAAAATTACTTTTAATTTGTCCTTTATGTTTACCTTGTGATGGCATATTCTTTGAGGCCCGTGTGTAAGTGCATTGCGTTGAAAGTTCCAATACATCCCCTCAGCCTCATATCCTTCCCAATCATCCAGGTGACAAACAGGGGGCTGGAAATAATATTACCAGTAGAATTACGAATTCATAAATTTTTCACTTTAGGATATTTCGAAATCTTTTTCGAAATTGATTTCTTTTAATTAATCATTGTTTCTCATCATTTTATTTTGGTCTGTTTGACCCTTAACCAAGAAACGTCAAATTCAATTGAAATTGCTAAAAATACTCACTGGGATTCGTTGCTAAAACCTGGCGATTTTGGTGGGTCCAGCTGATGCAATTGACTATATAGCACATCGAAACAGTAGAATCCCATTTCGGGATCAACTATTGACATTGTTTTGGTGCTGTGGCCATTGGTAAGAGCAGTCCCGTTGCAAACAATGCTGGTGGAATTTGCATGGTTTTGTTTCTTAGTTCCACCGTCACTCGATGCCATTTTTCGATGCTCTGGAGCAATTTGTTGATTAAGTTTTTGGTGAAATGAGGAATTTTTTCGTCACCAAAATGAGGGACTGGGACTGAGGGAACTTCTGGTGTTTCTTTAAAGGCTCGGGGACACCAATTTGGGGAGTGAAACAAAGGAAGGGCGAGTTGGACTCGCGACAGAAGATGGCGCGAAAAGCATGCGGCGCGCGCAGCATTTGAACAAAGCGCAGCCAGCGACGAGGGGGAGCGGAGGGTCACGTGACATTGACGCGGGCTTTAAAGTTTGTCTTGTGACAATCGTAATAATGAATTTGGAAGTTCTGACATTTTCGGAAAACCATAAAGTTTTTATTTCTGAAAAACGCATATTATATTTTCCCCAATATTCAAAAATTTTCATATCTCTGAAAGGTTTATAAAATTTGAAAAGATTGATTGCAGGTTGCAGAGTACATGACAATGCAGGAAGTTCAGGTTAGAACATTTTTGACTGATAAAAAATTCTCTAGTAATTACAATCGAGTTACGATTGCATAATGCATAATTTCATGTGTCAATTTCACAATCAATGTGGTGATACATCAATACTTGAACGACAACGATCAAATTTTTTCACTCCTTAGCTTATATGTAGATATATATATATATATAGTATTCTCTTTCGGAACGTCAGAAAATAATATTGTTGGCTTCCTCGATCGTTGACAAAACTCCGTATTTCATATGTGATTATGAATCCTATTGTTGCAGAATAATACATTCAGAAGAATTGTTCAGCTCGACCTGGCGATGGGAGATTGGGGAGGGACGAAGATATAAGCAATGCGGAAATGCGGTACGCGCTTCCTTCTTCCGAAATCAATGACGAAATTTATGCATGCTCGAAAATGTGAAATCTGGAAATTTTTCAATTGGTTTATTTTGTAGTTTTAGCTTTACGAGTTCTAATTTTCTTTTTCTCTTTTAGTTTCAAATGAGTCCAGTGGCGTGTGCTGCGCATGCGCATTTCCTTTTCCCGCCGCACTCACTGGTGTCGCGTCGATTTCGGTCTTACGGTTTTCGATAATTTCGATATATATCGATACTTTCTGTCGCCCCACCTTTTATTATTGTTCAAAGTTTATAGAGCCGAATTTTCTGAAATTAAATTATCCGCGGCTTTTGCCCGCGAATTTTCAAAAATTCAGAAATCAGAAAAAGGAAAAATTCAGGCGCGAAAAAAAATGGAAAACTAAATTCAAGAAAGTGAGACATTTAAGAGGTTTGAAAATTTAATAATTGGGACAAATTTTCGAAAAGTTGCAAAGCTTTTGTTTATATTCTCAAATGTTTGAAATCATTGTGCGCAAATGCTACACTGAAAAATGAGCGTCCTTCGCGGAATATTAAGTCAACTAAGAGGTAAGGTAATTGAACGCTGAAAATGGAAGAGAGTTTCCATGATTGAATCGTAAACTCTCACGTTCCCAATGCTCACTCATCAAAATGAATATTTTAGTCACTTTATTTATCATTCCTCACTCGATTGAAGATTACAGGCAGAATCTACAGTCGTTGGTAATTGATGGAATACATTTCGTTTATTGTTCTCCGCACAATCGAGGGATCGGAATTACGAGAGTTAATGATGGTTTATTTATCATGGGATGAACGACTGTTACGACTTCTTCCGTTTGCATAAGCTGTGATAAAAATTTATAACACAATTTATGAGTTTTTTTTTTGGGTTTTCGAATTTTTAGAAATTACAGAATTTCCATATTGCAATTTTCTTTCATTTCTTTCAATTGACAGATTTTTTTTGCATTCTCACATTTGCAAATTCCTGAAATTTTCCAAATTCTCGGCAAATTTAAAAAATGGAGAGGGAAAAAAATTGCAATTTTTTCGCGGTATACTTTTTTTTCGAAAATAAAAAAAAATGAGAAATCGTCGACCGTTTCACCGCAACTTATACGCCCTTGAGGTATGTGTGCTCTCAGCAGTTTTACTTCCTCTAATTCAATTAATTTCATTTAATATATAATTTAACATTGACCCCATTACAGTTGTAAGCAATTATTTCTAAACGTGCGTTTAGCTGAATTAATTTTGTCAATAAATTGCACGATCCAAAAAATCAATTTTGATACTTCTTCATCCAAATTTTGAAAATAAGCTTTTTCATTTTTCTTAATTAAATTTTTTTCCAATGTGTCCAACATAATGAAAAAATTGCAAATTTTAAAATTGAAGAAAAAAATAATTTGTATATTTATCAGATTAAAAGTAATTAATTATCCATAACAGAACATAGCTTCCTATTTCGCCTTCCCGATGACATTCCTGGCGTAGACCTTATATTTTCTTATGAAAAATAATAATAGTGAGGAAGTGATTTTATAACTAGACATTAATTACTTCCATATGTGGCGCATGAAATCGCCAATCGAGTGTAAAAAAACAAATTGCTCCAAGAGACAGACATTGGACCAAGTGTTTCCGTATTTACTGGTTTTTGAAATTGATGAGAACAGTTGCTATTGCGTTAATTGAGGTCGATTGATTTTAATTTGTCCGTCAATTACTGAGATACCACCTCTAAAAAGTCCATTTTTGTTGAGATGCATTTTTCACTCCACTTGGTTCAGTCGACGCGATAACGAGCCATTATTAATTGACAAGTACTCAGTTATTGCTCTGATTGTTGATCAATCAAAATGCCCGGAGCGAGTCATCTAGATTTCGATAAGATCGCGATTGTTATTAAACAACGAGACAGATCCGTATTATGTGTCGAATTCATTTGGTACTTCGAGTGGAAGATAAGGGCGGAATTGGTGATTTTAGATGAGATGAAATTCGCCGAGGGTCAAATGTGGGTGCGTCAGTACCAACGGCCTACGGCGTTATCCGCGAGACCGAATTGGCCCGGATAATACGGAAAAACTCGGATAAGACGGATGGAGTGGAACATACTTGTCACAATACACTCTGCGCGCTCTTCCCTCGTTTCGGAAGAACCGCCTGAAGGCAATGCAAGTGATCATTTATTGATCAAACGTTAGCGAGATATCGCGGCTAAAAAACGAATGAGCAAGTTGAAGCAGTGTTCAATTACACCTTTTCTTAAACCTTATCAGTGACCATCTAAACTTTCTATTCACCATTATTTTTATACCAAATATTAAAATATAACAATACATTTCTATTTTTATATATTTATCTGATGAAATTTCATTTCACCATCGAAAATACGTGGGAAATTATTGAAATTTTAGGATTCTCTATTCCCTCCGTGTTATCCGAATTTTCGCTTATCCGCGGAACCCCTTCCCCACATTACCTCGGATAACCGAGACTACTGCATTCTGAAACATACAAACAGGTTGAACAATTATGATTTGCAATAAAAATTCCAAAATTTTCAAAAATGTTGGACCAAAATCCAAAAATAAAAATTCAAATATATCAAAATTTTAAAATTTTTGAAAATGTGGTTGTTAATCCTGCCCTTCAATAGTTCGCTTTACCTTTCCGTCAATCCCCGGAGAGCAATGAATTTGTGTAGTTCACCGAGGGTGGGGGAAAATCACCTAGTACTCGTGCCGATAAAGAGCGGGCACGAGTCACCGCGAAGCAGTGGAGTTACCGAGACTTAATTCATTAGTGTCCCTGCAAAATTAGCCAAAACAATAAGCAATTATTCAAAAAATGCGGAAAAAAATTGAGCAAAAGTGAGATGGAAGGCCGCGAAAAAAGTGAAAGTTTTAGTGAAGTGAAAGCAAATGTCGATCCCAGGCTGAGTTAATTAAATTTTTCTCTGATTGAAACTCAGAAACTTCATTTTTTCGTTGTAAGATTTTTTTTTATATGGGACTATAATTTTTTAATTAATTATGGAAGATCACGGAGACTTGAGGATGTCTCATTCAACCAGCGGGAACGTTGGGATCAATGGAATCAATGAGACCAATGGAACCAATGAGACCAATGGAATCAATGAGGCCAATGTAATCGATGATATCCATAACACAGGTCGGACCAATGAGACCAATCGGACCAATGAGACCAATCGGACCAATGAGACCAATCGGACCAATGATACCAATCGGACCAATGAGGCCGATCGGACCAATGGCATCAATGAACCTGGTGGGACCAATAGAACCCATGCGAATGACGATGTTAATCAGATCCAGAAGACCAATAATCCTAACGAGGTCGAAGGGACCAATAAGGTCAATGGTACTAAGAGAAGCGATAGAATGAACGGGAACAAAAAGTCCCATACGACCAATAGAATCAATGAAGCCAGCTGGACCAATGGGACCAATGGAACCAATGGAACCAATAAAAATGATACGACTAATGGGATCAATAAACGCAGTCCAAATGATTCGAAAAAAGTTGACCTTGGACCAATCGAAAAGTCAGTTACCGTTAAACAAAAAGATGATAGAGGGGAGATGGATTTTGATGAGCTTTTGCCGTATGTAGGAGAGTTTGGACTTTATCAGAAGATTCTTTTTGTTCTTATGATACCTTTTGCGTTCTTCGTCGCGTGGGTCTACTTCAGTCAGATTTTTATTACTCTTGTACCTGCTGATCATTGGTGCCGAGTGCCCGGGTTCGAGAATTTCACGGATGAGCAGAGGTGAGATCTTTCAGAGTATTGGTCCAGGCTGAACTTATGGGGGCCTTTTATAGTATCTGTGGGAGTTGCTTGTAATATCTTTCCGTATTGTGATTGGTTGCGGACCAATCTTTTCATTCAAAAAACCATTGGTCCAGATACAGATGCTGTCGGCTTTCGGATTTTCACAATTCTATGAACAAACAAAAATTGTCCGACGTCAGAAAATTCAGAAAATTTAAACGTTCTAATAATTTCCCAAAGAATATCTATAGAAATACCAATTCTATAGCCATTGTATAGCGTCTATATTCTATACGAGTTCTGTGGGAATATCTCATATGTCCCCTCTATATTTCCTATCAAATTCAATTCTAATTCCCTGCCAGCAAAAAAGAAAGTGAATGTGTAGAGGACAATTTTTCCGATTCAATAATCGATATTGAAAATATCGGAAAAAAATGGCCCGTATGCTCCGATGCCGGTGTAAAAGCTATTCACCATTGAAAAAGGTCGTGATATCACCTTGGCCGACCCCGTTTTTTTTTTCTCACTTTTTTTTCCCCCTGACATTTGTTTATCCTTCTCACCACTCCCACAACATATAACATTTTTATTGTTTCTATTATTTCATTTGATGCCTATAATAAAGTGAACCCAACTATCCATAACTAGAGTTGAAAATCATTCAAAAATTACTGCAATAGAATAAAAGGAAAAGATGTAATTGCACAACTTGGAAAATAATAATAATAATAAAAATAATAAAAAAAATAATAACGAAAAAAAAGAAAAAAAAATGTAATTGTTTAAACAAAAATCTGAAGGCTTGTAACATTTTCCTTTCTAAACAAAATATTGGGACAGTTTGAAACATTGTACAAAATAATTGTAAAAAAAAATTGTACAAAATTTTTAAATTGCAAAATTAAGAAAAAAAATGGGATTTTTCAAAAAAATTAAAATATGAAAATTTGAAAAATTGGAAAAAATTTTGAGATATAGACAAATCCTGGGTACATCAATTTTTATTGTTTCCCACTGACATTTATCCTTCTCATTGCACCCACAACATAATATTCCATATTGCCAGTAGTCTCCTTTCATTGAAAGCCGATAATACTATGCGCCAAAGCGTAAATAAATTGTCAATAAAATTAGCATGCAAGTGAAGCAAGGAGACGTTAAAATAGGAAAATCAATAGGTGTTATAAAAATATCTATAGGGGTCCATCGGCGTTTGACGGATCTTTAGTTCAGCAAGTTCATAGGAAGAGGGAAAATCCGGTTCAAGGACACATATATGTCACCATAGGTAGGGAAGAAGCTTCAAATTTCGGACCATCAGAACCGTATTTTTCAATTTAAGAACTAAATGTAAGCCCTTCTGGTTGTACTGGAAATTCGAAAATTCGATTTGTCGCCTGTCCCTAAAAACGTGATTATCTCGTTAATGAGTGGGTTTAGAAAAAAAAGTTGTTAAACATTTTTCGTAGAGAATTTGATTTACAAAAAAAAACCTTTACGTCATTTTTGCTTAAACCAATTAGATCTCGAGATAATTCAGAAAAATCAGCAGTTTCCGGACACCCGTTCGGGGTAACTCATGCGCATTTTGAGACTAAGAGTATTTTACTTTTGTGCTCGATTTTGACGATTTTCGGAGTTTCTACAATTTTTTCATTTGTCAATTTTGATATTTCTCCGAAGTTTGACTTCGATTATTTCGCCGATTTTTTTGTATCGATCAATCGCTTACGAAAAATTTTGAGTGATTTTTTTGGAACTTGTGCGCCCGCAGCGTTTCGCGATCTCCGCAAAATAACTCAAAAACCGGCAAAGATCGGGGATCCATTGTAGGACCTTTTTTGTAGAGCACATTTGCCTCTACAAAAAAGTATTAACAACATATTCTTTATCTCCGATTGATTTCGAGTTATCGTGGAAAAATCTTGATGGGCTCCAGGGTCACATCCTCGTTCACCACTCCATCGCCAATATATGTTGACATATGATTTTTCCGCTAGTTGGGTAAATTTGCATTTACCATTGTAATTGTTCTTAGTGCAATTCAGTGTCAACTGCACCTAAGGTTTAATTGGTAATTAGCGTGCAATGTAGTAATGCATGTCAGACATGCACATGATCAGTTGAAACGTATTTCTGGGCGTAATTGAGATGAGCTTAATTGATCCAAGTCAGCCTTGTAATTTTTTTTCTGGACTAATAACGTTGATTCTCTCCCGTAGATAAGTGATTAGCTAAAATCCCTTAAACTAGGGTTTTAAGTATACCAAAATGCTTCCCGTCGAATTCCGAACAAATGTCTGTGTGTGTGTATGTTTGTATGTGTGGAATCGGAATTTTCCGTTAACGATTTCTCACGAACAGGTCGAACGATCTGGGTCATCGAGGTCTTATTCGGAGCATCTTCATGGAACTTAGATCGGATTAGTTTTTGGTTTAAATTGACCGAGCAGTTTTTTTGTTATTAACAATTAAATTGTTCACAACGTTCTATTTCAAAAACGGTAAGAGATATGGCAAAAAGTATTAAGCAGAATTTGCTCTGTAAGTGGAAATGCATATTTAATTTCTTATCACTTTTTTCCATATTTGTCATAATTAAGGAGGTATGACGGGTTTAACCCTCGAGCGTTCGCACCCCTATTGGCGTCTCACTCCCACTCCAGTAACGCGCATAATTCTCGTCCTCACGCTGACTACGCGGCTAGTCAAATATTCATAATTATCTGCTTGATAAATGGGATTGAAACATTTAATTGACGTATCGAAAAATCTAGGAATGGCAAACAGAAATGACAAATCGGGAAGTTTTGTTTGTGTTCCCAATGGAGACACCCACACTTTTATCCCACTAGTTAATTTTTAAATCCGATAAACCTGGATGAAAAAAATGCTGAATTTTCCGGTTGACGAATACACGGTCGACCTCATTACTCAATTAATTCACTTCAGAATTTCGTGAGAAATAAATTTTACAGCTGGCAAATGACGTTTATAATAAAAAAAAAAAAAAAAAAAAAATGAGGTTTATAGAACTTCGCACAATGTCACCAAATAGTCACAAAATTTTTTTTGTCAATTGTTACAAATTATGATGCGCGGAAAAGTTATGTTGACTGATAATTTCAGTTTGCTCCCTTCGATAACAGACTTAATAAATTTTCAGTAATTTTTTTGACTGTCTCCAGTGAAATATAAATTAGCATGCATCAGATGAAACAGGAAAAATTGAGTCAAATACTTTGGATGCACCAATGAATTAACGGAATTAATGAATCAGAATAATTATTACTGGTTCCTAAAAACTTCAAGATCTCTTTTTTCTAAGATTTTTAAATCGATATTCGAATCGAAAATGTAAATTAAAAAATATTCCACAGGCAAAAAATTGTGACTACATTAAAATCGACAGAACGCTCATTAGCGCCTCGATTAATTGACCCACGAAAGTTAAATTTTCTTTGTTTTCCCTGAGTGCCATGGAATAATCGCCAATGCAGAACCTTCGCACAAGTAATGAGAGCGTGAAGGTAAAAAAATGCGTTCACGTGCATTTCGACATCGGGTCTTACGTTTAATGTCACATTGCTGTCACAGAATGAATGTATTAAAAATTGCCGAGAATGGGGGGACAATAATGAGAGATTCTCCATTTTTCCAAGTACTGTGACTATTGCAGAGATATTGACATACCGAGCCATTTATGGTCATTGTTATTATTGTTATATTATGATTTTTTTATTCAGTCTCAAATGTGGGATTTTTTTTGTCCATATTTCTCATTCTCTCAATTTTCTCCCAATAAAAATTAAAAATAGAAGTAAAAATGAAAAAAAAAAAAAAAAATGCGCGCCCGATTTTTGTGTGTGTGTGTGTTTTTTTTCTCTGTCCCTCTCATTTGTACTCACCACGGTCATTGTTGAGTCTTCCTTCAGGGGCCCTACTGGACACCCATCCATGCGAATTTTTGTGTCCCCGATTTTGGTGTGTGTGTGTGTGCAGCACGGTAGCTGCTGTTGGGCATTCCTTCAGGGGCCCTACTGGACACCCATCCAGCTGGGACCGACTTTCGCCATTTAGGATTGATTTGCTAATTAATAACGAGTGTAATTTTTTTTCCACTTACGGTGAGAATTGTGGCGATACCGAAATTCCACGGTTCGAAATGAGGTATTTGTTTATTGCTCACGCTCTTAATGATTTGTTTATTTCTTGATTATACATCGCGGAAACATTTTTGAAAACTGCGCAATTTTTTTTTTTTGACTGATTGGACAGTATACTTTCACGATTCATTAAAACTTGAAATCAATCCTGCGTTTTTTTTTTATTCTTCGAGACGACTTTTCAAATTTGCAATTTGCTTTTTTTTCAAATTTTTTTTTCTCCATTGTTTTATGAATGGAAAAAAAATTTCGATTTTTGTTCAATTAAAGATAATTTTTTTTTTAATTTTCTTTTCAACCAGTTTTTTCCAATTTCTTTTTCTATTAACAAAAAAATTTTTTTTTCCAATTTGAGGTTTTTTCATTTTTTTTTACGACTTACAACACATGCTTTACAGATTTCTTAATTTCTCAATATTTTACAAACTCAAAATTTTTTTGATAATTTTTTTAATTGCCCTAAATAAATGAAAAAAAATTTATAAATTTTTTTTTGTGAACTTTTTCTCTCGAGACGAAGTGTAAAAAAATGCTTTTGACATTGCCTTGTATAATCAATTACTGAGCACCTCATCTATGCTGATCCCATAATTTGCGCCTATTAAATTTATCAGCATCCCTTATCGCACAATACTATCTGCGATCACTATCTGCGATCACTATGTTTGTAAGATATCGATCAGCAATTCTTCTCCTCTCGAATCGTACCAATAGAACCATTCGACCAAGTGCCTCAAGGACTTCCTTAAATCCTTTTTAAAAGGATTTACTTAAATGTGGCGGATGAATTTTCCATTCACTTTTTCCATTTTTTCATGAAAAAAAAAAATCTTTTTTCTTTTTTAAGATTCCTAAAAAAATTTTTTTTACAGACTCGCACTGACAATTCCACCAGCGCGCGATGGAGAGGAGGCAAGCTCATTGGGCTACTCAAAGTGCTATATGTACAATGTTAATGTCACTCAAGTATTGGAAAGTGGATCTGTTTTGGCTGATCCATCGTGGCCCGTCCGAAAGTGTCAATATGGATGGGAATATAATTTCACGGACGTGCCCTACGAAACCGTAGCGTCTCAGGTATTCGTTAATATTAAAAAAAAAAACAATTATTTCTCATATTTTTTTTTTAATCCCCCGGAAAAATGTCGCCCATAGTCTTCCGGAAAAAAAATTCTGAAAAATTATCACTCTTCAAGTTTTTCCGCAAATTTATTTCCCCGATAAGCACAACACTTTCATCAAGAAAAAATACTGCATAAAAGTTTCCCTAAGATATGCAATTTTATGCAAAAAATATGAGCATAAATCTCGATTTTGAACGGGTAAAAATATGACGGATATATGCATTGGGTGATACTTGCATAAGGTATCTTACTGTATTTAACAAGTATCAGAAATTTGAATTCAAGTATAGAAGACTTAGTTGAAGAATTAAATACTTCGAGAGACGGTACTTGGGCAGTACCGAGACCCGGGTTCGAATCGTGTTTCGTACGATCGAGACCCGGGTTCGAATCCCGATTTTTCACTCCAAATTTTTACCCTTTTTATTCCAATTTTTTTCATCACTTCCGGTCAATTATCTCTGCATCATTAGCTCAAAAAATTGTTCTGTTCTCGTTTTTAGTATGACTGGGTCTGTGACCAAGCGGCCTTGCCCACAATTTCGCAGAGTGTTTTCTTCGTTGGGGCAATTTTCGGGGGATTAATTTTTGGCTTCATAGCTGACAGATATGGGAGAATTCCCGCCCTTGTATGGTGCAATGTTATGGGGTGTGTTGCGGGTTGTCTCACAGCTCTCGCTACAAATTTCTGGCAGTTCACTATCTGCAGGTTCTTCGTGGGCTTCGCCTTCGACAACTGCTTCACTATGATGTATATTTTGGGTAAGAAATTTTACGCTCAATATTTTGCCTACTTTGTATGTAACCCTTAATTACAAAATCAATAATTACTACAAGAAAACTAGTGGGATAGAAGTGTGTGTGTGTCCCGGTTGGGAACACAAACAAAACTTCCCGATGTGTAATTTCTGTTTGCCATTCCTAGATTTTCCGATACGTCAATTAAATGTTTCAATCCCATTTATCAAGCAGATAATTATGAATATTTGACTAGCCGCATAGTCAGCGTGAGGACGAGAATTATGCGCGTTACTGGAGTGGGAGTGAGACGCCAATAGGGGTGTGAACGCTCGAGGGTTAAACCCGTCATACCTCCTTAATTATGACAAATATGGAAAAAAGTGATAAAAAATTAAATATGCATTTCCACTTACAGAGCAAATTCTGCTTAATACTTTTTGCCGTATCTCTTACCGTTTTTGAAATAGAGCGTTGTGAACAATTCAATTGTTAATAACAAAAAACTGCTCGGCCAATTTAAACCAAAAACTAATCCGATCTAAGTTCCATGAAGACGCTCCGGATAAGACCTCGATGACCCAGATCGTTCGACCCGTTCGTGAGAAATCGTTAACGGAAAATTCCGATTCCACACATACAAACATACACACACACACAGAGATTTGTTCGGAATTCGACGGGATGCATTTTGGTATATTTAAAACCTTAGTTACGAATCAAAATAGACAAAATCGATTCAGGGGTCATTACAATAACTTCCCGAAAAATCGGCAAGTTAACTATAATGTACGCATAATAGCACCCGCAGAATTTTGCGGGTCCAAAATGTCGGGTAAAAAAATAGAAAAAAAAATTGGAAAAAATTGAGTTGATCGATTTTATATCGCAGGAATCTCGTGATCGATTAGACGAAAATTTCTACACATGTGTCTCAATAGTATCGATTGGCACACGAAATTGCAGGCTGTCGTTGATAACTAGTATGCTTATTAGCATAGTATTGAAGTCACACCTATACACATTCGTGTTTTCACACGGATCATGACATTACAATTTATTTTTACGGAAAATTATAGAGTGGAAATAAATCAAGTTAAAAAAAAAATTGCTAGGCTGAAAAAAAATTTACCCGAAACTTTTAAAATTCGAGAAATTGTATGTTTGCAAAAAATTGGAAATTAGGAAAATTGAAAAATGGAAAATTAGAAAAAAATCGTTCAGAAGGCTTGGAGAGTTTTGAAAAAAATTATAAGTGCATATTTTTCCAATGATACATTTCCCAGCATCCGATAGTGGCGTTCATTGGTCCAGTTTACCGATTGGCCAATAGATGTTATCAGTTGCTGCACGCCTTCTCAGGTTCCGGTAGCATTCGAGAGGCAATCAAGGTCAAACCCAAAGTCTTTCCGATCCAATTGGTTTCTTCACGCGCCTTTCCTCATTTTTTTTTTATCCCCAATGAGCGCTTTTTATCTCGTTGGGAGCTGGGACACCTGTCATAGCCAGGGTCGTCGACACATGAGATTAGCTTTCCTATTCTTCAAAAATTCCTAATCTTCAAAATTTTTTAAAAATTTTAATAATCTCATAAATTGTTAAAAAATTTTTTTTGATTTTCCAAAAAATTTTGTTTTTGATTTTTCAAATTTTTTTTTTTTGATTTTTCAAAAAAAAAATTTTTGATTTTTCAAATAATTTTTTTTGATTTTTCAAAACACATTTTTTTTTGATTTTTCAAAAAAAAATTATTTTCGATTCTTCAAAGAATTTTTTTTTGATTTTTCAAAAAAATTACAGATTAATAAAAAATTGCAAAAAAAACTGAAAGTTTTTTTTTTTTTTTTAAAGGAGAATAGCTGACCTGCTCTCAGGTGAAATTGCCCTATTCTTCTCTCCAAGATTCCTTAGCTAACATTCCTCATAATCAACCCATGATTTATGACATTGTGGTTGGAATATTCAGCACACCGATGATAATCACTTCGTGTAATGAATAAAATCGCAATTAACAATCGCATCCACACCGTTTTCGCTCAATGGCACAATCCCCCCCCCCCCCCTGATTTACGTAACCAACAATGACTGAAAGTCCAATAACCCTCACATTTTCGCACGGGTAAAAGTCAACAATTTTAAGATGCAGTATTGGATAACAGTAGCAATCCCATGTGGCCTGATTTTAATTCAACTGTACGTTCTCTTAAATTCACTCTGTTTTAAATTTTCTGAGTCTTCGAAAATTTTTCCAAAAAATTTGAAATTTGGAATTTTTTTTCGGAAAATTTTATTTTCAATTTAAAGAAGCTTTATAATTCATTAAGCGAAAATTGATGCTGAACTTGATATTCCTGATTAGTATATATACATAATTTGCACGCGGACAAGTGGAAAGGTACAAGTCTCAAGTGTTCCATATCAAATTTCCGCATTTTTTCCCCCAGCAAATAATTCTAAATGCTACAAAATATTTTTATGAAATAAAATGCTGAAGTAATTGAACATCTTGCAATTGAACGGCCATTTCATTCAACAAAACAACACATAATTGGTGAAAGAATTTCCTCTATTTTATTGTAAAATTTTTGTGATATTACGTCCTGAATGAAAACTTAAGTTTGGATTTTTTTCTAAATTTTGCTACGTAACCAATTATGATTTGGAAAATTATTTTTTTTTTTTTTTTTTTTTTTTTTTTTTGGAAAATTAATTGATTCCGAAAATTCGAGATATTGACAAAAGTTGGACAAAAAAATTTTTAAAAAATGAAAGCTTTACTGCAACAATTACGAAAAATAAATATAAAAAAATAACATCAAAAATTGAAAGAAATGGATAAAGTGAGAAAAGCGAAAAAGAAAGAAAATTGTTTTAAATGAAAAAGAAAAAGGATATTCGAAGGTTTTTCAATAAGGGGAATATATATTTTATGATAATTTTGTTCTCTTCATAATTACAAATCTCATTAGATTGCTCATTTCCATATGAGTGATTTTCAACGAAGGTAATGAATTTCCCGTAAAGTAGCATCGAGAGTAGATCTCGATGAATGACTAACCGTAAGTTATATTTCTTCATTACGTACTAATAGACTGAGGTGAAGTAATGTAGTTATTAGTATCGTACATTCATTCTATATCATTACCATAAGTATATGTCTTCAATTAAAGGTCTTTATAAAGATGAGCGTACTAAACCTATTTAATGCAACATTTAAGAAACTCAATGTTTCATAAAGATGCTGTGAAAATCACATAACACACACACCTCTACCCAGACCCGCACCCAGGGCCCCACCCCATCCCACACCCACACCCACACCTACAGCCCCACCCACACCCACACCCATCCCTACACCCTCGCCCACACTCACACCCACACTCACACCCATACCCACAACCCCACCCATACCCCCGCCCACACCTACACCCCTACCTACACCCCAACCCTCACCCACGCACCCATACCCACACTTACACCCACACATACACCCACACTTACAGCCCCACCAACGCACCCACACACACACCTACACCCATATCCACACTCACACCCACACCTACACCCACACCTACAGCCCCACCCACACCTACAGCCCCACCCACACACTCACACCCACACCCACACCCACACCCACACCCACACCCACACCCACACCCACACCCACACCCACACCCACACCCACACCCACACCCACACTCACACCCACACCCATATCGTATGTGTGCTTGCGCGGACACACATACACTCACATACATTGTAGAAAAACTCGTGAATTAAAAAGAAAACGAAAATTGGAAAGAAACAGAAGACAATAACAAGCATTTCGAAATTTGAAATACTTCATAAAAGGGGTGCCATGATTACTGTCCCCCGATGAATAAATAACAGTAACACATCCTTGTCCGTTACTTACCGATATGCTCAGCTGAAGTGACGTAGTCAAGTCAACTGATTTTTACATCATTACGACAATTGGATGCCTTTCCAACGGAATTGAAATTACGCGAGGTCTCCATAACGATCTCGCGACCTTCTGACAATTAACGGTTGTTAGATTGATCTTTCGGCTGGAAGCTTCAAAAATCACAAGGCCGCTGCAGATTTCTAAAATCTAATTCCGCCAATTCTTTTTCCCATTCTTCTGTTTTTTCATTACTTTTTTTTCACAATTTCTCAATGGAAAGGGTTACATTCATTTGCCGCGAAATTCAAAAAAACAATTTTTGCTACAATACGTGATGCATACATATATATATAAATATATATATCTATACATTTTCTCACTTATGCATGTATCTACAAAGAAGTATGTGTGTGTGTGAGTGAGTTAGTATGTGTGTGTGTGTGTGAGAGTGAGTGAGTCAGTATGTGTATGTGTGTGTGTGAGTCAATATGTGTGTGTGTGTGTGTGTGTGTGTGTGTGTGCAGGTGTGACTTTTTCCCAACAAATTTTCACTAAATTTTTTTTCTCTCTTTTTAGTTCTGGAGTATGTGGGACCAAAATGGCGAACATTTGTTGCCAATATGTCAATTGCGTTGTTCTTCACTTTCGCAGCCTGCATTCTACCCTGGATTGCATATTTTCTCGCTGATTGGCGACTGACTTGCATAGCAACATCGCTACCGCTATTACTTGCAATTGCAACACCATGGTTCGTACCTGAGAGCGCCAGGTGGCTCGTGAGTATCGGCCAAATTGACAAGGCTGTTGAGATATTGAACAAGTTTGAGAGAATCAACGGTACAAGAGTCCCAGTCAGTGTCTATCGGCGTTTCAAGGTAATTGCCATATTTTCGTAATGCACTGCGCGAGCCAATTTGCGCTTACCATTGTCGCAGATCATTTGTCAATTGGCGACCAGAGAAATTGTCCGAAAAAAAATCCTAGAAGCTATTCCCTTTATAATTATCATGTTCCAGGAGAGCTGCGAGAGGGAGAGGAAGGCTGAGGAGGCTGAGAAAGGGTACTCCGTCATTGATATGTTCAGGAGTCCGCGGCTGCGGAGGATAACTATATTATTGATTATTATTTGGTAATTTTTTTTCACTGAGAAATGCAAATCATTTGAAAGATTTTGCGATAAAAAAAAATTAAGAATCCAAAAAAAAAAAAAAAAAAAATTACGAGGTAAAATGAATAATAATAATAATAATAATAATAAAGATTTTGAGAATGTTAAAAGATCGATTCAAAATGTCAAAATTACAAGATCACTGTTTGCTTTACTTCCAATACAAAAATCTCTTTCTTCAAGCCTTTCATTTTCTGGACTTTGATGAAAATCCTCTTTCACCAGGATGGCAATATCCCTCGTATTCGACGGTCACGTGCGTAACGTGGACAACCTCGGGTTGAATGTCTTCGTGACGTTCACAATAGCAGCAGCAACTGAATTGCCCGCGGACACGTTATTAACTCTAGTCCTTGATCGATGGGGACGCAGATGGTTGGCCTGCGGCTCAATGGTCGTTTCTGGTATATTCAGCATCTGGGCTTGTGCTGTTACCAATAGTAAGTCATTACAGATTCTCGCCATTATTTCTACCCTGTCATTGGGCCATTAAATTATCGGCAAAGCTTTCGATCAATATGATTGGTTAGACGTCTATGTAATACTCAACAATGCGAATATGCGTTAGCTCAATATAGCGCGGGTGTGATTATTATATGGGATATGAATGGACGGGATGTCCTCCGGACGTGCATGTCGTCTGGACTTGGACGCGTGCTAGACTTGAATGTTCTCTGTACTTGGATGATGTCGAGACTTGGATATCATTAGGACCTGCATGTCGGTTGGACCTGCATGTCGCTTGGACTTGCATGTCGGTTACACCTGCATGTCGCTTGGACTTGCATGTCGGTTGAACTTGCATGCCGCTTGGACCTGCATCCTGCTTGGACCTGCATGCTGCTTGGACCTGCATGTCGGTTATATCTGCATGTCGCTTGGACTTGCATGTCGCTTGGATTTGAATGTCGGTTCGACTTGAATGTCGCTCGGACTTGCATGTCGGTTGGACCTGCATGCCGGTCGGACCTGCATGTCGCTTGGACTTGCATGTCGCTTGGATTTGAATGTCGCTCGGACCTGCATGTCGGTTGGACTCGAATGTCGCTCAGACTTGCATGTCGGTTGAACCTGCATGTCGGTTGGACCTGCATGTCGGTTGGACCTGCATGCCGGTCGGACCTGCATGTTGGTTGGACTTGCATGTCGGTTGAACTTGCATGCCGCTTGGACCTGCATCCTGCTTGGACCTGCATGCTGCTTGGACCTGCATGTCGGTTATATCTGCATGTCGCTTGGACTTGCATGTCGCTTGGACTTGCATGTCGCTTGGATTTGAATGTCGGTTCGACTTGAATGTCGCTCGGACTTGCATGTCGGTTGGACCTGCATGCCGGTCGGACCTGCATGTCGCTTGGACTTGCATGTCGCTTGGATTTGAATGTCGCTCGGACCTGCATGTCGGTTGGACTCGAATGTCGCTCAGACTTGCATGTCGGTTGAACCTGCATGTCGGTTGGACCTGCATGTCGGTTGGACCTGCATGCCGGTCGGACCTGCATGTTGGTTGGACTTGCATGTCGGTTGGACTTGCATGTCGGTTGGACTTGCATGTCGGTTGGACTTGCATGTCGGTTGGACTTGCATGTCGGTTGGATTTGAATGTCGCTCGGACCTGCATGTCGGTTGGACTCGAATGTCGCTCAGACTTGCATCTCGGTTGGACCTGCATGTCGGTTGGACCTGCATGTCGGTTGGACCTGCATGTCGGTTGGACCTGCATGCCGGTCGGACTTGCATGTCGGTTGGACTTGCATGTCGGTTGGACTTGCATGTCGGTTGGACTTGCATGTCGCTTGGACTTGCATGTCGCTTGGACTTGCATGTCGCTTGGATTTGAATGTCGCTCGGACCTGCATGTCGGTTGGACTCGAATGTCGCTCAGACTTGCATGTCGCTTGGACTTGCATGTCGCTTGGATTTGAATGTCGCTTGGACCTGCATGTCGGTTGGACTCGAATGTCGCTCGGACTTGCATGTCGGTTGGACCTGCATGCAATTCATTCTGGACCATTCTGGTGACAACCTCAAGCTGGTATTGGTTCAATCTTGGGCCAACACTGGCCCGACATTGAATTGACTTTGGCCCAACCTTCATCCATCAAACTACCAATACCACCTTTTTAACTTGATCTCCGTTTTTTCAGATATGTATGCAGCCTCGCTGGCCATTCTTGGAAGGTTCTGTGTAAATATATCGTACAACATTGGGCTCCAATATGCCGCCGAGCTTCTGCCGACAGTCGTCAGAGCCCAAGGTGTCGCTCTCATCCACACTATGGGCTATGTCGCCAGTATAGCCGCCCCATTCGTCGTCTATATTGCTGTAATCTCACCCATTCTGCCCCTACTTCTTTTGGGCCTTCTGGGTGTGGTGGGAGGAGTCTTGGCCCTGCTTTTACCGGAAACTCTTGATAAGGATCTACCGCAGACTCTACAAGATGGGGAAGAATTCGGAAAAGAGCAGGGACTCTGGGACATGCCATGCCTTATGAAGTACATAGCAATCATGTCAATTATGAGTCAAATATTTTGCTTCGTTCCCTAAAATGTCTAAAAATTTGAAAAGCCTGAGATTTTCTTTTTGACGTTCTACCATGAAAAAAAGCACTCTCAAATTTTTTCAGATTTTTTTTTAATCAGCAAAAATCGGTAGCAAAAATAAGCCTCGATTTAAAATTCTGAAAAAAATCACAAAAATCTCAAAAAATATACCAAATTTTTAGAAATTAGAGAAATATGGAACTCCTATCCGGTAGATCATTTTGAGTCCAATTTCATAATTTTTTTTTCAGAATTTTGAACTGGGGCCTATTTTGACTACAGATTTTTTTTGTTTAGAAAAAAAAAATCTGAAAGAGCAAAATCTGGAAAAAAATTTTAAAAATTTTGAAATATTGCAAAAAAATCTCAGAAAATTTCAGAACTAGAATAGATGTAAGAAATTTTGAAATATGACGGAAATACAGAAATATTGAAAATCTGTTAAATTTTCCATATTTTCAAAATTTTCAAAGACTTCAATTTTTTTTTAAATTGATAGATGGTATGGGGCATAATGGGCCAAAGTGCAGAATAGGGCAGTGTCTCGTTATGTCCGACGTTTTAGGCTGATCGTCTGCCCCATTATGCCCCATCCTTCCACATGATAGGACCATGTAATGGAAAAAAGGTGTTTAACTAGTTTTGGATTTCGCGCCATTTTTAATGTTTGTTGCTCATTTCGTGCTTTTAGGAAAGCGGAGGACGAGAAGAGACCTGAGATTATCAGACATTACAGGACAGGCAGTCTCAGGAGCAATTTCGGGACGTCCTTGCGAGGAGAAGCGTTCAGGAGCAGCATGATTCAGAGATCCAGTATTAGGTCGCGAAAAGGCATACCCAGCACCCCTGTTGAAGTCGTTAGGCTGTGATTTATCCATAGAATTGAAATTGGAACAGATATATAGATTAATATACACATTTTTTAGGTTCGTCAAAATTTCCAAATTTTTGAAAAATGTGACAGAATTTTTAAAAATTTGTGACAGAATTTTGAAAAAATTTTGACAGAATTTTTGGAAAATTTTGACAGAATTTTTGAAAAATTTGAATTTTTTTTTAGTAATTCTTAAACCATCAAAATTTTCCAGAATATCAAAAAATTTGGAAAAATTTGTACATTTTCGAGATTTGAAATTTTTTTGAAGATTTTCAAATTTTCAAAATTTAGTTTGTGAGCAATTGAATTTTTTTTAATTTGCCAATCACAAGAATGAGAATTAATGTGTATGATAAGTGAGTTTATTCCATTTTGAAGAATGCCCAGATTTTATTCGACACCACTGAGATTAGTAAAATACAAAATTAAAATTAGAGCCACCTCATTTTTCGACCTATTTTGTGAATTGAGAGACTCTTTCAAATTGTGGAATTTCCAAAATGTCGATTTTAAAGTTTTGCAAACATGTGCAATTTTTTTTGCAATTTTTTTACAAAGTATTAGTATTGTAAAAACGAAGCAAATCAATCCCAAAATTGGAATAATTCCATCGTCTTATATCGTTCGATTAAACCCAACGTGTCATCGACGTTTGATGATATTCAAAGTATTAACAGACCACCAGTTGCTGGGAATCCTCTTATAAATTCATCGTCTCTTTGCAATATCACCTTTCCGCAATTGGATACCGAGTGTTCGCATTACAATCGTTAACTTTCAATATCATATCATTTTACAATCGATGTCCACATTTTTTTTTATTTACTACTTTCTAGCGAATACTTTTTGTTTTGTAATATATTGTACTGCTTTTATGGACTCAATAAATTTTATTTTTCATGAAAAATAGTTAATAGTAATTAAAGGTGGTCTCTACAAATTTTTGGATTTTTTTTCCAATTCCGAAAAATCCCAAAAATATTTTTTTTTTTTTTTTTTTTTTTTTTTTATGTTTTATTTTTGGGAAAGGGTTGATGGTATCTCACATGAAGCATCAATTTGAATTTCTGAGATGCCAAAATAATGAGAATATTATATATATATATATATATATATATAATATTCTCATATATTATATATATATATATATATATATATATATATATATATAATATTCTTATATATATATATAAGAAGAAGGAATGGAAAAAATTAACCATGCTTAATCATTCATCTCCAAATTCCATAATTTCACCATTGCCACCAAAAACGTAATCACTCAGGAGCTCTTAAGTCAGGCGGAAATGGCCAGTTGCTATCTCTCGCCGATGCCTGATAATGATATTCATAGACAATTATTTAATCTCCATAAGGCGAGATCTCCTATTAGCAGTATCACCAGCGAGGAGAGTCTCGCATTACGCAGTCTAAAGGAAAATTACAAAACGGGAATTGTTTGTCTGAGCAGACAGAGTGTCATGCTGGTCAGGGATGAAGATGAGTACTCTAGGAAGCTCACTTCTATGTTAGGTGATCCCAGAGTTTATTTTGACGTCAGCAAGAGCTTCAATTTTCGATTTAGCATTCATCAATATTTAGATGATTTACACCTCTTTCTCAGAAAATATTAATTTGTTAGAAAAGAATGAGAGGAACTATTTAATAGTGTCTTCTGAGGGTGTCTTCCTAGAGGGGGTCTTCCTGGAGGGTTTCTTCCTGGAGGGTTTCTTCCTGGAGGGTTTCTTCCTGGAGGGTTTGTTCCTGGAGGGTGTCTTCCTGGGGGATGTCGTCCTGGAAGATGTCTTCCAGGAGGGGGTCTTCTTGGAGGGTGTCTTCCTGGAGGATGGCATCCTGGAAGATGTCAACCTGGAGGATGTCATCCTGGAAGGTGTCAACCTGGAGAATGTCATCTTGGAGGATGTCTTCCTCGAGTGTCTTCCTGGAGGGTTTCTTCCTGGAGGGTTTCTTCCTGGAGGGTTTCTTCCTGGAGGGTTTCTTCCTGGAGGGTTTCTTCCTGGAGGGTTTCTTCCTGGAGGGTTTCTTCCTGGAGGGTTTCTTCCTGGAGGGTTTCTTCCTGGAGGGTTTCTTCCTGGAGGGTTTCTTCCTGGAGGGTTTCTTCCTGGAAGGTTTCTTCCTGGAGGGTTTCTTCCTGGGGGGTGTCTTCCTGGAAGATGTCTTCCAGGAGGGGGTCTTCTTGGAGGGTGTCTTCCTGGAGGGGGTCTTCCTGGACGGTGCCTCCTGGAGGGTGCCTCCTGGAGGGTGCCTTCCTGGAGGATGTCTTCCTGGAAGGTGTCATCTTGGAGGGGGTCTTCCTGGAGGATGTCATCCTGGGAGGTGTCAACCTGGAGAATGTCTTCTTGGAGGATGTCTTCCTGGAGGGTGTCATCCTGGAGGATGTCGCTCTAGAGTGACCGAAATGTTGGCAGACCGAAACCTAAATTTCTTCATCTTTGCCTGATCACCATTTAGGCCAATCAACTTCCGTCATCTCCATTCGAATCACCGTTGAAAAATCTCCACATACACTGATCACTCTAGTGGGATTAGTTACGTGGATCTCGCATTTGCGGTCACATATACGCCGACTTGGCGGCAATTACTGGGTTTTCTGATTGCTCAACATTTTGATATCAGGTTCACCATCGATATTGAACGAAATACGCACCTCCCCACAGGGTTGATGGACTATCAAGTGTAGCCTTTAACTATCAAAAACGACGTTGAACATGAGGAGAAGGTCAGCAAGAAACGTTTGGGGAAACAAGCCGCTGAAAAGAGATCCCCGCAAAAAATTTGCCATTGAAAAGAAAAAATCTCGTAAGTGTAATCAGATGCCGTTCCGTGGGATGGGTGAGTGTCTGACGACGGAGAGCTGCAGCTTGCCGCGCTGGGCATCCCAGAGTTATCGTGTCATGGGAATATTTTTCCCTCCGAAAATATTCTCATCAATTGAATTTAAAAAAAATTGTCAATTTGAATTACCAAAAAAAAAAAAAAAAAAAAAAAAAAAAAAAAAAAAAAAAAAAAAAAAAAAAAAAGAGGAATTTACGAAAATTGAGGCGCAATGAAAAAAATCCGAAGTTTGAATGAAAAAAAAAAAGTGTTTTCAATCAACACTAACACAATCGCGGTTAAACCGAACATAATTAACTGTGATAATACACTATCGGCTATAATATATAATACACTATTACAATAATCCGTCCGCAAATAGTCGGCACAATAAATGCATGATCTATATTCACTCGCACGTGAGTCTTTCTCCCCCCCCCCCCCTCCCTCCCCCCGCCCGACCCGCCGCGCACATAATTTACATAACTTCAAACGCGATACATCTAGCATTTGCCAATTACTTCTCACTTGGAGCTCTTCCGTCACAACGCTGAAAGTTCCTCACTTGTTGACTCGTCAAAATTGTGGCAAATTTATTAAATTCTAGTCTCCCCGTTCGGTAACTCGGGAATTTACGGTGACAAGTCAGTCTTTCTCAAGATCTCAATTGGAACGGGCGCAACATATGCGCACACGCGAAGAACTTCCAAAATTTTGTATTAAAATAAAAGACGCATAATTAAATGTAAAAAAAATTAAGCCATAAATCAAGAACAGTTGAAAAAAAAATTGAAAAGTTAAAACGCAAGTAAAAAAAAAAGGAATTTGGCAGCGAATAAAAAAAAAAAATAGAAATTGAGAGAAAAAAAGTGAAATTTGGGTAAGTGAATTTTTTTTAGTAATTTGATTTTTTTTTCTCCTTTTTTCGTTTTGAGTAACAACTTTTTTTTGGTTTTTTTTTGAGTAACAAAATTTTTTTTTTGTTTTTTTTTTTGAGTAACAAAATTTTTTTTTTTTTTTTTTGAGTAACAAAATTTTTTGTTTGGTTTTTTTAGTAACAAATTTTTTTTTTGAGTAACGATTTTTTTTTTTTTTTTTTGAGAAATACAATTTTGAGAAACAAAAATAGAATTGGAGAACAACAGTCAGATTAAAATTAGAAATTGTAAAATTAGAAAGGCCAAGGCAAATTAAATTGGGTTAGAATTTGTTCTTCGAAATTGTCGGATTTGTATTTTTTCACATTTGTTCATTTGCTCAATTAGAAAAAAACTTGAAAATTCAAAATTGAGTCGGCAATAAAAATTGCGTCAATTTTCTTTTCTTGTAAGATTTCCACAGTTGACAATTTTTTTGTTTTATTTATAACGCTGATAGGAATGAACAAATTGATTGCAACTATCGGCTGATTGTTTATTAATAGTCATGGGCTAATTTTAGAAAAACAATTCTAGACGTAATTGAGGGTCATGCATGATTGGGGTAATGAAACTATGAATTGCGCTTCTTGTCGTCGCAAAGTTAAAACGTGCGTGCAATGTTTGATACATAATTAATTTCTTGGTATCATTTTTATTTCGGATTCCCCCCGCCCCCCCCCTTAAAAAAAATAATGATGCTAGAATTTCTGGAAATGTTTGCAACTGCTGAAAATCCACTCCAAAAATTCCGTAAATGTCAAACAGCGAAAATCCGTGAAAATTTCAAGAACTTCGAGCTTTGAAAATTGAACGCCATTCATGATCAAAGTAATGACTACAAAGTACGCTTTTTGTTGGTACAATGTTGACGCGCGGTCCAATCTTTTATCACTTGTTCACTTTTCTGATTGCATTGTGTTCCTTGTGTTTATGTCAATAAATTGATGGAGCTTAATGCATGTCGCAATGCACATGTATGCAAACATTATGTTTATGTTATCCAAAAATGACTTGCCATGTTTCTTTGACTTTCTTCATTGAAAAAAAAATAAATTTAATATAGGAGAAATTATTGTCGGCCATGCAAATATACACGCACACAGCTACCCACCCATCCGCTCGCCGCCCCACCCACCTCCACCCACACCCACCCACACCCACCCACACCCACCCACCCACACCCACCCACCCACCCACACCCACCCACCCACCCCCACCTACCCACACCCACCCGCCGACCCACCCACAGACACCCACCCACAGACATCCACCCACTCACACCCACCCACACACACACTCACAGAACTCTGAAATTGTAAAAGGAAAAACAATTTTGTTTGGCAATTTTTTTAATCAAAAAGAGAATTAAAATAAAATGTTTTAAGATTTTTTTAATAAAAAAAAAATTCTAGTAGAATTTTTACTGATTTTTTTTAGCATTTCCAACGACATGTTCATTGCTACATTTGCATTTTTCGCAGATAAAAATTCTGGAGTGAAGTGGTAAAACAATATAAGCCCATATGGTTCGAAAAGAATGAGTTATTATCAGAATTTTATGTATCGTAAAATCAAGTAGACGTAAATAAAACTGTCTTAAGAGTAAGTCACAAGGACGGAAAAATACAGAAAGTTGATTCATTAAAGTCACGCGCCTCACAATCACAAATTTAATGACTCGTAATTGATGAAACGCTCGTCTGGAATAAACCAGTGAAATTTGATTGAGGTCCAATAATTTGTTAGTGCTATCAATTGACAAAGAGGAGATTATTGATCATTATTGACTTCCTATTCTATCTATGACACCGGCTGTTGTCGATAGCAACCCAATCTGCATTTGATTATTTTAATTAAAAAATACCAGTGTGTTCCGGCAATCGTGAAAAATTCCGGGGAATTGACAATTTACAAAAAAAATGAAAATGTTTTTTTAAATTCGAAAAGTTTGGGCAACACCTTTTCTGGAAAAAAAAATAAATCATTTTGAACATCACAAATTTTTGAAAATTGTATTTTTCATGAATTTCCAAAATTTGATTTTTCAAAAATTTTGGGAATATTATTTTCCACAAATTCTGAAAATCCAAAATTTTCGTAAATTTTGTTTCGAAAAATTGGAAGATTCCAAAAATTTTGAAAATCTCAAGATTTTTGAAAATTTTATTACCCAAAAATTTCAAAAATTTTGGAAATTTCAAAAATTTTGAAAATTTCAAAAATTTTGAAAATTTCAAAAATTTTGAAAATTTCAAAAATTTTAAAAATTTCAAAAATTTTGAAAATTTCAAAAATTTTAAAAATTTCCAAGATTTAAAAAAAATTAAAAACTTTAAAATTTTTGAAAATTTTGAAAATTTTGAAAATTTTGAAAACTTTAAAAATTTTGAAAATTTTGAAAATTTTGAAAATTTTGAAAACTTTGAAAATTTTGAAAATTTTGAAAATTTTAAAAATTTTGAAAATTTTGAAAATTTTGAAAATTTTGAAAATTTTGAAAATTTTAAAAATTTTGAAAATTTTGAAAATTTTGAAAATTTTGAAAGTTTTGAAAATTTTGAAAATCCCAAATTTTCGAAATTTGTTTTTTAAATTCGGCGATTTAAACGAATGACCCGATTGTAGAACAGTGGGCCGTACATCAGAGTGCAAGAAGTAGATCATTTCACAAACTGTAGATCATCGTATATTTTTGCAGATGGACAATTAAATTATTGACATAATGAAGGATGACGGGATAATGACGGACCTAGAGCCCAGTGAAAGAACAGCATTAAAACAGAAATTGGAATCGATCGACGATGTTCTACCTTACGTGGGTGATTTTGGAAAGTACCAGTGGTATCTACTATTGGCATTATTTCCGTACAGTATGGCATATGCCAATCTATACTTTTCCACATTCTTCTTCACTTTGGTGCCCCAGGAACACTGGTGCTACGTTCCAGAACTGCAGGATCTTAATTTGACGATGGAGCAGCGGTAATTATAACTCAATTAAGAGACTTCTTCACATATTGGATAAGCCGATAAAACTTGAACAGTCCATTCATTATTTATCCATATTTTTAAACGTCCAAAAAAAATAACATTTTACAAATGTTGAAAATTTTAGAAATTTGAAGAGTTTCCATTTCTTTTTCAATTTGCTGAAAAAATTTTAATTGCACAATTTTTGAAAATTTTCAAATTTTGAAAGTTTTCAAATTTTTTTAAAAAAACCGACGTTCTCAAAAAATTTCGAAATTTCAAAATTTCAAAATTTCAAAATTGCAAAATTGCAAAATTTCAAAATTTCAAAATTTCAAAATTTCAAGATTTCAAAATTTCAAAATTTCAAAATTTCAAAATTTCAAAATTTCAAAATTTCAAAATTTCAAAATTTCATAATTTCAAAATTTCAAGATTTCAAGATTTCAAAATTTCAAAGTTACAAAATTTCAAAATTTCAAAATTTCAAAATTTCAAAATTTCAAAGTTACAAAATTTCAAAATTTCAAAATTTCAAAATTTCAAAATTTCATAATTTCAAAATTTCAAAATTTCAAAATTTCAAAATTTCAAATTTTCAAAATTTCAAAATTTCAAAGTTTTGAAAACTTCAAAATTTTGAAATGTCGGAAATTTCCACATTTTAAAATTCCGAAATTTCAATTGTGGGAAATTTTGACATTATTCATGATTTGTTTATTGTTTTTATTTTCAATTGATGAATCATCTATCCTGAATTTTCCAGGGTGAGAGCATCGATTCCCCTTACGGAGAGATACCCCTACTACGACAAATGCAATAAAAAGGATTTGAATTTTTCAAATCTCATAGAACACCAGAATTTCGATTCTGCAGCATGGGAAACGAACAAATCGGTGCCTTGTCACAGATGGGAGTACAACAAAACTATGGTGCCTTATAGCAGTATCGGCAGCGAGGTGCAATAATTTCCCAATTACCACAATTTTCTTCCAAAAAAAGCAGCAAAAATTAAACGAGTGTCAGGGGGGGGGGGGCAAAATGGTACTCTCCTAATGACCCCATGTTCCTAGCACTCAAAATTTAAGAAATATGATTAGTCGAAGTTGCCGGAATTTTTATATACATACCATTGTAAAGTTATCAGAATGGAAAAAAATTCTATTGCATTCAAAAATCCAATGAAGTGTCCATTTTGCCCCACACTCTTACCAACTCCAAAATTCTCATTAAGAGACTCGAATTGACTGTTTCGTGACCCTTGCCGATTAGCTAGATTGGGTATGTGACAAGGAGTACTATATTTCGTCATCCCAAGCCATCTTCTTCTTCGGCTCCATCCTAGGCTTCATCTTCGGATGGATTGCTGATTCCCGGGGCCGAGTACCGGCCCTAGTTCTCTGCAATATCATAAGCTTTGCTGCAACAGTTGCAACTGCATTCGCCAAAGATTTCACCACTTTTGCCCTCTGCAGGTTCATCACTGGACTTGCCTTTGACAATTGCATCAACATTCCTTTAATTCTAGGTAAGATTTCATGACGCAAATACTGTAGATTTCCTTCAGCGTGCAAAAGAGAGAAAGTGTGTGTGCGTGTTACCGCGTGGGTTTGTTTTTGCCACCATGCTGGTCATTGGTACCTCTGGTAGCTTCTCTTGAGCACTCCTGGGAAGGAAGTACTAAACACCCATGCGGCTGGGACCGACTCTCGCCAGTTCGGTCATCGTATTTCTATGCACAGGGTAAACCTCCAGAAACCCCGGTGCTAGGATAGCGGGCGGCTATGATGGACCCCCCCTCCCTGCGGCCGGTTAGGCTCTCGCCCGGCCGTTCGGTCTCATTTCATGGGTACCACCAATAGCACACGGAACCTGCTATCGGTCGGAATCCACGAGAAATATTTTGGAAAAATTCGGTGAATGAGTTGGGTGGATCAATTGGGTCGGTCAATTGTGTGGATCAATACGGTGAATCGATTGGGTGAATCAATTGGGTGAATCAATTGGGTGAATCAATTGGGTGAATCAATTGGGTGAATCAATTGGGTGAATCAATTGGGTGAATCAATTGGGTGAATCAATTGGGTGAATCAATTGGGTGAATCAATTGGGTGAATCAATTGGGTGAATCAATTGGGTGAATCAATTGGGTGAATCAATTGGGTGAATCAATTGGGTGAATCAATTGGGTGAATCAATTGGGTGAATCAATTGGGTGAATCAATTGGGTGAATCAATTGGGTGAATCAATTGGGTGAATTAATTGGGTGAATCAATTGGGCGGGTAAACTGGGCGGGTCGATTCGGTGGGGCAATTATGTGGATCAGTTGGGTGGGTCAATTGTGTGGGTAAATTGGGCGGGTCAATTAGGTGGGTGAATTGGGTCAATGAATTGAGTAAGTCTATTATGTGGATCAATCGGGTGAGTCAATTGGGTGTATCAGTTGAGTGGGTCAATTGGGTGGGGCAGTTGTGTGAATCAGTTGGGTGGGGCACTTGGGTGAGATATTTGCGTGGAAAAATGAGGTAGATCAACTGGATAGGTCAATTGAGTGGCCCAGCTGGGTCGGTCAGTTGGGTGGGGCAGTTGTGTGAATCAGTTGGGTGGGGCAATTGGATGAGATAATTGCGTGGAAAAATGAGGTAGATCAACTGGATAGGTCAATTGAGTGGCTCAGCTGGGTCGGTCAGTTGGGTGGGGCAGTTGTGTGAATCAGTTGGGTGGGGAAATTGGGTGAGATAATTGCGTGGAAAAATGAGATAGATCAACTGGATAGGTCAATTGAGTGGCTCAGCTGGGTCGGTCAGTTGGGCTGGTCAGTTGGGTGGGTCAGTTGGGTGGGTCAGTTGGGTGGGTCAGTTGGGTGGGTCAGTTGGGTGGGTCAGTTGGGTGGGTCAGTTGGGTGGGTCAGTTGGGTGGGTCAGTTGGGTGGGTCAGTTGGGTGGGTCAGTTGGGTGGGTCAGTTGGGTGGGTCAGTTGGGTGGGTCAGTTGGGTGGGACAGTTGAGTGGGTCAATTGGGTGGGTCAATTGGGTGGGTCAATTGGGTCGGTCAATTGTGTGGATCAGTTCGGTGGGTCAATTGTATGGATCCGTTGGGTGGATCAATTGTGTGGATCAGTTGGGTGAGTCAATGAGAGCTGAATGCAACTCCATTTAGTGGGTCAAATTCTATAACTACATCGTCCAAGTATATCGAATTTGAATATTGTTTTCGAAGCTGATCGATTTTAATTTAAATATTGATTTCAGTCGTTGAGTACATGTCTGTGCATCGTCGCACTCTTGTGTTCAACATATCCTTTGGCATTCACTTTGCACTCGGTAGTACACTGTTACCTTGGATCGCTTACTATATCGCCGATTGGAGACACCTAGCATACATCGTCGCTCTCCCCATGGGAATCGGCATCTTTACACCATGGATTTTACCAGAGAGTGCACGGTAAGTTGATACACCCAATACTCCCCTCCCACCCCACCCTCTCTACTGCGCTCTCTCTCTCTCTCTCTCATCCTCTTCTTCGCCACATTTGTACCGAGATAAAGCAAATATTTGTAGCTGTATTTATTTACTCCAGGTCCCGGACGATATTCCCATGTGAAATCAAATAGAAACGACACATTTCCATTCGGAAAAACAGAATGGCTTGTAATAAATTCCCGGGATTTTCCTCTGTCTCCAGAAAATTCATTCAATTGTGGCATTCTCTAAAGCTTCCCAGTATTTCCGTATAGTCTGAATAATTTAGGCAAACTGAAAATACTGAAAATAAAGGGAGAGAAAAAACTGAGAAATGTGCGAAAAATTTGGAGAAGGTTTGGACCGAATAAAAATTGAGAAGAAAAATTAAAAATTAAAAAAACAATTTAAAAAAATGTTCAATGAACAAATATATTTGAAATTTTATTTTCCAATGTCGCTCTAATTTTTGTGAAATAAATTTGGAGGTTTTTTTGGGAAATTGAGGGTAGGGAATTTTTATTAATGGAATTTTTTTTGTAGATGGTATGCGTCCAATGGAAAATGGGATAAAGTTGTGGAGAACCTGAAGAGAATAGCAAAAATTAATGGGAAAAATCCGGATCCGCGGATCTACGATATCTACGTGGTACGTAGCGAAGAGAACATTGTATATATATATATATATATATCGGGAAGTTAAAAAACAACTTATGTTAAAATTTTTTAAAATGGTGGAATTGAAAAAAAATGCATTCTTCCCATCTCAATAACTTGTCAGCTATGATTTATTTTTTCAGCGAAATGCAAGCAGTTTGAGCAAACGATGTGAGTCTGCGACTTTGCTGGATCTATTCAAGACGCCGCATCTCGCAAAAATCACAATCCTGATAATTGCCTTCTGGTGAGTTGACAATTCCACTTTCAAACTTAATGGAATTTCCCGCTATTTTTTTTTTTATGAACCCCCCCCCCCCCCCACCCCCCCCCCGCCACCCGCTACAAGGGGTGCATTATTTTGATTTTCTCGTATATTTCTCAAAGCAATGCGCGAGAAAATTGGACCAATGCCGCGAAATCCCGAGAGAAAAAATTCAAAAATTCAAAAGGGTAATAATCTAAAAAAAAAAATCAACCCTTTAAAAATTAAAAAAAAAAAATTAAACTTAATGATTTCAAATAATTTTGAGTATTCTAAAAAAGCGATTATCCGATATAGAAATAAACTAGAAAAAAAAATTCCAAAAGAAGTTTGCAAAAAAAAAAAATCAAGACAATTTGACATCGAAATTTGCCGAAATTTTTCTTCTCTTATTTTCTCCAGGTGTCTAACTATAATTTGCTTCGACGGCCACGTGTACTCCCTGAAACTCCTGCAGAGCTCAGTATTCGTTTCGTTTTCACTGGCATCGGCCACGGAATTACCCGCTGGCCTTTTAGTTACTCTCATTCTCGATCGCTGGGGGAGGAGATTCTGCGGATTCATCACCATCGCTGGAATTAGCGCTTGCAGTTTTGCGGAATTGTATCTACCCTCAAGTATGTTTATAAAAAATGAAAAATCTGGGAAAATTTCAAGTGAAATTTTTGGAATATTTGATATTGAACAATCTTTTTTGATGAGGAAATTAATTTTTTTTTCCTCCTTGAAGGGGCCCCTCAAAAAATGATGACGGATGTGTAAAAAAAATTCGATGCTATCTTTCTTTTTCAGCCAACGGGAAATTAGCCTCTTCAGTGCTTGCGCGCTTTTCCGCAAACATGGCCGCTAATATAGGCCTTCAATATGCGGCGGAAGTTCTGCCCACCCCTGTCAGGGCTCAAGGGGTTGCTCTTGTTCACATATTTGGTGTAATGGCCCACGCAGTGTCGCCCTACATTGTGGATCTTGTAAGAAGGCTCTCTCATTCTCTACATTTTTTTGCAATTGCATTTTTTTTTTAATTCATAAATCTATAAATTTTTAAAACTGGAAAATTTTGGAAATTTTGGAAATTTTGGATAATTTTGGAAAATTTGGAAAATTTTGGAAAATTTTGAAAATTTTGAAAATTTTGAAAATTTTGAAAATTTTGAAAATTTTGAAAATTTTGTAAATTTTGTAAATTTTGTAAATTATGTAAATTTTGTAAATTTTGGAAAATTCTGGACAATTTTAGAAATTTCGCCAATTTTGGAAATTTTGGAAATTCTGGAAATTTTGGACATTTTGGAAAATTTTGGAAAATTTTGGAAAATTTTGGAAAATTTTGGAAAATTTTGGAAAATTTTGGAAAATTTTGGAAAATTTTGGAAAATTTTGGAAAATTTTGGAAACTTTTGGAAAACTTTGGAAAATTTTGGAAAATTTTGGAAAATTTTGGAAAATTTTAGAAAATTTTGGAAAATTTTAGAAAATTTTGGAAAATTTTGGGAAATTTTGAAAAATTTTGAATATTGGCGAAATTTAAATTATGTCGAAAAGCTCAAATTTCTCGGAAAAAATTTGAAAAAATATTGTTAAGTTTGTTTCCTTATTCTCAATAAACTGACATTTTAGGCGACAATATGGGAAGGATTCCCGATGATGCTAGTAGGTCTCATAGCTTTAGGAACCGCGATCCTGGTTCTCTTCCTTCCGGAAACTCAAGGACGCCACCTACCTCAGACACTCGAGGAAGGCGAAGAGTTTGGGAAATATGACAATTTTTGGTTTTTCCCTTGCTGCGGCCAATCCCTGGACGATCAACATTCCGATAACAATAATCGCATATGAAACTTGTGATGCCCGTTTAGTTCAATCACCGGAAATGTCGCTCGAACATTTCTTCACCAAAAAAAAAAATACATTTTTCTCATTATAGATCATTTTTTTGCCCGTGACGAATGAAAATTGTATTTTATAAACTGTCGTAATAAACATTTTTTTTGCATATTCCCCATACACGTTCTTCGACACCCGTAAAAAATTCCCGCCGGAAAATTTTTTGAATATGCATTTTTAAAAAATTTTCATACTTAATTTTTTTTTTTTTTTCAAATTCTAGACAGAAAAAAAAATCAAAAATTCCAATCATAATCAAAGTTAGAAAAAATTGGACTAGAGAGAAAATAACACAAAATTTTTGAAAAAAAAAATGAGATTAAAAAATTTGAAAATTTGAATTTTTTGTCAGAATTTTTGGAATTGAAAAATTTTAAATTTGAAAAAAGATCATAATGGGAAATAAAAATCAGATTGAGTACCCTTAATTTTCAATTTGTTGTTTATTTAATATTGGATTTCCATATTTTGAGTACGACAGATCATAAGGTCTCATAAGTACATGAATGATCCTACCTAAATGACGAGTTTGATCATGAAAGAAAAAAAAAAAGATAAATTGATAATGAGTGTGAAGTAATGAATTGAATTATCGGAGTATAAACTAACTTTGGAGTGGTAATTCTCGCCCCGAATTACTCGATCTATTTACAATGATTCAATTGAGAATTTTGTTATGAGCAGTTAAAATACAAAATCGTTATTTACCTAAGTTTGTCAACATTTTCCTGTTGACTTTTCCATTCGGCAATGTAAAACAATTTTGTTAATAATTGGTACATATTTATATAGGCGAATGGTTCGTTCACATATTTGCGATTTTTTTGGAATTTTTCAGTTTTTTTTTTTTTTTTTTTTTTTAAGGAGGTTTACCCAGTACAAAAAAAATATTTAAAAAATTTGAAAAAAATAGAGGATGAAGGTGTTGGCGCACTGAACATATCCTCAAAATTTCAAAAAGATTGTCCGGCCCGTCCCTGAGATACCTGAATTTGAGTTTTAGAAATTTCACCAGAGTTCTGATGAAAAAAATCATAATTTCATCGTAAAATGAAAAAAGAATTAAATAAAAAAGTTTGTAATTAAATTTCATTTCTTCGATGTTTCCATTAATTTTTTTTAATTGATTGATTAAAAATTGTCAATGAAAAATAATCGGCTACAGAATTTCCTTTTCAGTTTTCAATTGAAATTTTTTTTTTACTGTAATGGACAAACATCCTTAAGATTTTCAAAGACACTTCGAAAATTTACCTAAATTTTTTAATGAAGTTCGTTATAATTTCGTAGAATCAATTTTTGTGAGACTGCCAGGATTGAAGCCTGCATTGACTGCGCCAATTTTCTTTCGGTACTTCTTTCTTTTTTCGTAGGATCTGAAAAGGAAGAAAAAAATTAATTAGTGAAAGCATTTATCAATTAAATCTTTATCAATTGAATTTTTATCAATTTATCATACTTATATTAATTAACCCTAAAAATATATAACGACAATTTGTTTTATAATAGTGAAAAATCGTAAAGGATTCTTATATAGCATTTTTTCGATTATTTAAAACTCCTACAGGCATGATAAACTCATGCGCATGCGCAGAAGCTCATGCGCATGCGCATAGTGTTTTCCGTCCGCGCAGAAGCTCATGCGCATGCGCAGAAACTCACGCGCATGCGCAGAAACTCATGCGCATGCGCATAGTGTCTTCCGTCCGCGCAGGAGCTCATGCGCATGCGCATAGTGTTTTCCGTCCGCGCAGAAGCGCATGCGCAGAAGCTCATGCGCATGCGCAGAAGCTCATGCGCATGCGCAGAAGCTCATGCGCATGCGCAGAAACTCATGCGCATGCGCATAGTGTCTTCCGTCCGCGCAGGAGCTCATGCGCATGCGCATAGTGTCTGCGGTCCGCGCAGAACCGTCAGAAATCTACCGCAACCGTCAAACCTTCCACATCCCCATAAGAAAAAATTGACGGATTCTCCAAAAAATTATACATTTTTTGTTCCGCATAGATCTTTTAACACTCACGAGGATAGACATGGAATCCACCAAAAGTTCTGTTCCTTCCCAAAATCATTTCCTTCTTGAAGAGTCTCCGGCAGATCCTGGTCCAACGTTTCCGGTAACGTTAACGTTAAAAATGCAACAAACATGGACACCAGTCCCAGGCTAATCAGTGGTAATTCCTTTTTAACGTCAGCCTGAAAGAAGTCATTTTCCATAACCAATAAATAGATTCTCCATTTTTTTCCCACTATTTAAAATGGATAATTGAAAAAAAAATTGATCCATTGGTGATCGATCTCCTTAAAAAGCATTAACCATATAACAACCGGAAGTGCCTCTCCTAAATTAATTACATGTTCTGAGTGTCTCCCTAGTCATGAAAAAAAATCCTCAATCATGATAAATTGTTCCCCAAAATCCTCAATGATAAATAAAAAAAAAAAAATTTTAATCAATGCATTTTTGGGAGGACAAAAGTGCAATTTCCCTGAAAGTCCTGCTGGCCATTAAATAATTGTCTTACCAAGTAAATGATGTAGGGTCCAATTATGTGGGCAAAGTATCCAATAATATGAATCAGCGATACACCCTGGGCACGTACAACAGTGGGCAGCATCTCGGCGGCGTACTGAAAGCCAATATTCGCGGCAACATTGACACCGAGACGAGCCAGAATTGCCATGGCGACCGTTACAGTACCTGAAAGGTGGGAAACATCATTTATTGATCCAATGTGCTAATATCACACGTGATTCGGCTTAGACACTAGTCTCCGACAGGAGCCCCTAATCAAGGAGGCCAGCACCATTTTTTCCGGAAGTGGCGATCAATTTCGCAGAAAAATTGACCTCACATTTTCTGGGAATTTTTTTTCCCATATCAAAATTTTTTAACGGATTAGAATTAGTTATCTCCATCCCAATTATTAATTTCCGGTAGAGAACAAATCTATTAATCATGAAATCAGTTTTTCACCATTCTGGTAGCATAGACTGCTGGAAGCATAACTTGGCATAGAGCTCGCTGTACCATCGCCGGCACCTCCAGGATATGGAGTTTGACAGTTCATTAATATTGAAATTAACTAGGGGCCTATATCCCCGTACCCGAATCTGCATCCCAGATATTCCCAGGTGGAAATTGACCATGCGATGAAGCTTGATCAAAGCTTGGACGAGGCTTGACTAAGCTCCGCCAAAGCTGTGTTTTGAAGCCTCGATCAATCTGTGCAGAACATGCGAATGCAACACCAATCCCAGCTTAGAGAATAAGCTTCGTCCTAGCTTGGTTGCGTAGGTTACTACAAGCTTCGAACTTTATCTTCATTCAAGCTTCGGACTTTATCTTGGTACAAGCCTCGAAATTCATTGTCGTCCAAGTTCCAAAGTTTCTCGTGGTCGAAGCATCGAAATTAATCTTGGTCCAAGCTACAAAATTTATCTTGGTTCAAACTTCGAAGATAGGAACATTGAGGCTGGACCAAGCTTAGTTGAACATTCGTTTCCAAGCTTGGGTTTAGGTGGTGCAGCAATCCTGGATTTATATATGAATCTAATATTAAGCAGAGTTTCGCTGAAGCCGGTAAATCGAAACTAGGAAAAATATACTTCAATCCAGCTTAGTTCAACCTTAGTTCAGAAGCTTGGGTTGAGATGGTATGAGCAATCCAGGATTCATGCTTGTTAAAGCTAAGATTCAAAGCTAACAAAGCTGAGCTCGGACCAAGCTTAGCACAACATGGTTTCTGAAGCTTGGCTTTGGATGATTCTAGTAAGCTTGGATGTATGTATCCAATATTGGACGTAGATTAGATTCTGCCTGTGGACCAACGCGAAGGACGCTAAGATTGAGCCAAGCTTGGCACAAGCTGGGCCAACAAAGCTTGGATATCTTTGATATAACTCAGCTTGGTTTGATCTGGGCTTATACATGGGATGAAGCTATGTCGAAGCTATCAAGACCAAGCTTCGGCATCAAAGGTCGGACCAAGATTCATCTCATCGTTCAAGCTTCGAATAGCTAACAAAATGGGACGGTCTCTGGCGGGACGGAAAGTAGGTAAAATTGATCTGCTAAAGAAACTATTATCCAAATCATTACCTTCCGGAGTAGCTAGAGCAATCCACGAGAACACTCCGCACATGAACATGGATGCGAATCCCATCCACCTGCGTCCCCATTTATCAAGGAAGAAGGCTAGCAGCAGTGCAGCTGGTAGTTCTGTCAAAGCAGCGAGTGAGAACGAAGTGAAGACATCCGGATGAAGTAGTTTCATGTTCCAGACATGACCGTCAAACACCAGAATGATCAACAGCCAGTAGATGACGAGGATGACGGTAATTCTAGCTAGCCTGGGCAGCCTGAAGAGATCCAGAACAGTGTACTTGTTGAGCTTCTTGTCCTTCTCGATCATCTCCTTGCAGCTCTTCTCAAATTCATCGTAAATCTCCGGTTTGACAGTTTTCCCATTGACCTTAGCAAACTTTTTCAGCATAGTGATGGCCTTATCCGTTTTGCCCGCCATCAAGTACCAGCGAGCACTTTCCGGCGCGATCCAAGGACCGAAGAAGGCGACAACTAAGGGCGCTGCTGTTACCACACTCAAGACTCGCCAATCAGCGATCCAGTAGGCCAACCAGGGAAGTATGCTGGCTGCTATTGCGAAGTATATGCCGAAGGACATGTTGGCAACCAAGGTTCGGTATTTTGGCCCTACGTATTCGATCGCTGTAAATGGAAGGAGGGGTTAGTGGTTCCATCGGAGCACAGGATTTAGGCAGAATGCTTCGTGCGAGATTGGGGAGGTCTTGCAATGAGGCTGTTGGAGAACTTGGTTCAAGTTTGGCACGAAGCGTTCATCCAACCAAGTCTAGGCTTTTTTCGCAGATTGAGATTGATTGATTGATTGATTTGAGTTTTATTCACTGCACATTTGGTTGTACAAAAGCTTATGACTTGGTCATTTTAACAGAAAAAAATCAGCCAAAAATATAAAGTTTGAGACTGGGAAAGATTGAGACCTGGAGGTCAGCTCGACATTTCATCAAAACTTGAGCGAAGCTCATCCAGACTTTTAGTGCATTTGGGAATATACAAAATGAGGCAAAAAACGGGAAAAGCGTATATAGACAAAATGAAAATGAATAAGAAAGGAAGTTTAAAAGAAAATAATACAGCACACAAACTCACTAATAATAAACAGAATATTAAAACAATTATCAAACGAAGTTCCAACGATCAACCTGGCAAGGCAAAAACTCCAGAAACTATTGCAGAATGCTGTGGCAACAGATGCGAAAAATCCAACCGCATTGCACGATACAAGAGCGGGAATTCTACCATAATGATCAGCTATGTATCCAAAGATGAAGCCGCCGATTATACTGCCGACGAAAAATGCCGATTGCGCAGCTGAGGAGAGGTAAGTTTTGTCACAAACCCATTCCAACTAAAAAAAAAAAATTAAAAATTGGGGTTTTAATCACAGAATAAAAGAGAAAAAAATAATGTATGTTTTGCAATTATTTTTGAATTTTGAATGTTCATTTTTTAATTGTCAGAAAGTTCAGTTCGGATAAGCCACGAAAAGACAATATGGCCATTTAATTGAACGAGAATGTATAATTAAATTTTCCTGTTAACAAAAGTTGCGAATGAGGTCTTTTACATATAGACATGCTTCACAGTCTGTTTAATTTTCCATAAAACTCGCTTTCCATAAATTCCCCTTGGAAATGCCCGGGACCCTTTGACACTTCTTTATTTACCTCAGCTGCAATGGACGCATAAGGTATACCAGTAAAATTGAAGCTCCATCCGTGTGTGCAGGGTTTGACATCCCACTCGGGATTGGCCACCGTTATCCCCGATAACATGACCTTTGTGAAATTGACATCGTACATTTGACATCTCGAGAATGTAGTAGCACCCTCCGCTTTCATTTCCATAGCATTTGCTGATGGAATTGATAGTGCTATTCTGAAATGATAAATAGTTTTGTTAGAGAAGAAGCTGAGAGAAATGTGCAATTTTTAGGCAAGAAATGTTTCCTCAATATGTCCCTTCTGTGATCGGACTACTATTTCCCCGTCGGCCTGTTCCCCCTCCAGCTAGTCCCCCACCTCGCCAGCCTATCGCGCATCCTTGTCTCGCCGTGCGCGCGCAACGCATTCCCTATCCATCGCCAGCGAGTCCCAGTCGCCCCCCACTCATCTGGCTTCCCCCACCCGCCATCGACTCGCTTCACCGCACTCCCCTAGCGAAGGAGTGGGGGTGCTCCTTAGTTCAGACTTCCAGCGACACTCGCTCAAAGACAATCCCCGCCTGCGGGTTAAGGGAACTCTACTAGGGACTGCAGATTACGCAATCCTTGAATTAATGAATCCCTATCTATGCCAATATTAGATTTCATTTTGACATATTTCTATGAACATTTTGAAATTCAATTTTGCCACAACTTTTATTTCGGTAAAAAAAAATGATTTAACAAATTGATTTCTACAAATTATCAATTTAAATTGTCCATTCAAAATTTGTTTATAAAAATGTAATATTCATGATTAAAATGCCGTCAATATTCTGTAGAAGCTAAATTATGTAATCCGTAAAAAAAAAATTGTAATTGCAAAAAAAGTGAACAGCTGTAGGGAATCTGCTCACTACCAATCTCCAACATTTGCTTTTCATTTCCCTCCTGTCCACATTGTTAGTTAGATGATTATTATATTTAACCTTGCACTAGAATTAATTAAACCAAGTTACGTGCGAGCGATTTTTCTCAAGATGAATTGATCAGAATGCCAACTAAATCTCCAGTATTTCCACTAGTGTGTTTAATTGCCTCAATCTCGTGTCTTTATTTGTTTATTACAAATGCGCGGCATCAATTGCACATGTTCACAGTTTTACGGAGCGAAGCAAATTTTTTTTTGCAAGCTGACGGCTTAAACGAAGATTTATATTTTATATTACTTTTTTTATATTTTATTTTGTTATATAATTTTTTTCTGTTATTTTTATATATATATATATATAGATATACTGTGTTAATTGTAGGTAAAATGACATTCTGTTTTACCGACTGTTGATTAATTACCGATTGTAAATTAATTACCGATTGCGCAATAACGCGCATGCGCACTTGCACGTCTTGATTTTAGATAGATCAGTCAGAAATTTAACGCAACTGTTAAATATCATGAAACTTACTTTTGAGCATCAGTGAGATTCCAGCCATCGAGCTCTGGAACTGTGCACCAGTGTTCATTTGGAACTAGTGTCAAAAAAAATTGTGTAAAATAGAGGAATGCGTAGACGAAGGTGAAGGGCAGTAGCACGAGGAATAAAAGTAATTGGTAGAGGCCGGCTTCACCGACGTGCGGTAATATATCGTCGAATGTTTCGATTTTTGTCTTTCCCTCGCCCTCCTCGGCTTTTGTCGACTCCACTGCCACTGTCATTGCTTAAGTTTGTGCTGGAAATATACAAAAATTGTTTTAAAATTCCCTTCAAAATTTCATTTTTTAACATCACATTATCCTGAAAAAAAATTATTTTCCTATTTTTTTTTCAGATTTCTTTCCATTTTAAAAATTTGAATCAACTTTTTTTTCCAAAAGTTTAAATTTTAAAAATTGTTTAAAAATTTTTTTTTTTCAAATTTAAACAGAAATTTCAAAAATCCATTTTTTTAAATGTTTTGTATTTTTTTTTTATCAACATTCAAAGAAATTTTTTTTTTTAATCTTGATAAAAAAAATCCTTCGTTCATATTTTTGAGAATTATTTTTTCATGTACGTTAACGGTTGAAGTAGTTGACGCGATTGATAATCTATAGCTGGAACGACAGGAAAATTGGACTCGTGCCAAATATTGCTGGCGATACTCGAGATAACACACATAGATTAGGGCTTGGACATGTCCATTAAGGACTTTGTATTCGGAGATTGAAGAGTTGATGGAAATCGTCAAATCGTCATTCAGCACTGACGTAATTAACCAGCATTAATTGTTATGAATTCCGTGGAAAATGCTGAGAATGATAAGTCGCGTACGCGCCTCAGACAATGAATCGAGATAAATTCTCAGCAAACGATATTTCTTTAAAAAATTTTAATTCTCGACTTTTTCTGCAAATTTTTTCGACGATATTCACTTCTTGTTTTTCAAGTTGTTCAATTTTCTGTCCTTTCCCATTTCCAATTTCCAATGTTTTTCAACATTTTTGTAATTAGCGAAAGCCGAGAAATTTTTGCAATTGCTCAAAATTATCAGAGTTTGAGCGGTCGTGGTCGCGCAATGAGCACGACGCCGCGCCACACAATTTTTAAGGTATCGTCTTCAGCAGGTTAAGAAAAAAAATTAAAAACTAACACACATTAAAAAAAAAAAAAAAAAAAAAAAAATTGGAATTTTGAAATTTATGTTCAAATTTTGCAAAATTCGATTTTGAGAAAATGCTGACTGGAAATTTTTTTTTTTTTCACAATCGAAGGCTGGATCGGATTATACTAAAGGTGGAAAAATGATTTTAAAATTGAATAAAGCGAAGTAAGAGATTAGAATGCACGTGCCTTTTACCAACAATGTCTTCATGCTAAGTTCCGCGTCATTAAAGTGAACACAAGTCTCAGAAGGCTTCAGTTTCCGCATAAAATTAATCACTGATTATCCGGGGAAACCTTGACGATGTTTGGGTTCGGATCACTTTTAAGTTTCAATTGATGGCATGTCAACAGTGCTTGTCAAACCGCTACCAAGAATTATATCGCTATTTGTAGGCGATTAAATAATGTATATCTAATGTTTTATGGATCTACTATTATTGACTTCTGCGGGAAAGATCCGTTTGCGCCTAATCGAATCCCTAAAGTGATAGCTTCTTTTAAAAAAACCCCAAATAATAAAGTAACATTGAAAAAAAAAAATCGATTGAAATTTTTTTCTTTCAGTATTCAGAAATTTCAGAATTCAAAAAAAAATCCAAATCTCGAATTTTTTTGCGCAAAAAAAAATCAAGAGGTTCAAAATTTGACCGAAATTGTTTCTGCCATATACATCACTATAACTATATATAAGTACATTGTATCGGTCAAATATGTCCATTAAAAAATCGTAAAAAATGTTTACTTTCAATTTTGAAAGTAAAAAAAAAATAATTTTTCGAATTATTGAATTATTGCAAAATTTTGAAATTTTCGAGTTTAATTTCCTGAAATTTTCTCAATTATTGATTTTGTAAATTTTTGACACTTTTCGAAATTTGCGAAATTTTCTGATTTTTAATTTTTTCTTTCGAAATTTCCACACATTTCAGGGAAGAAAAAAATCGATAATTGCTGACTGTTCGCTTCCAATTAGACCCAATTCAATATTACTCACTTCAGTCTTTGTAAAATACTCCAATAAATTTTTCCAATAAAAAATCACTCAAAAGGCCACAGCAGCGTTGCAAAATATCACAGTAACTCGTAAAAATTAATCAACACTGTTTGGGGTATAAACCTATAAAAGCAACAACAAATAAACCGACACACTTTCGTACTGCGCGCTCGATAAAAAATAATGAAAGAGCGGAGTTTGTGTGTCCGGATGACTTCTATGCGGAGAGGTCCGCTTCATCGTAGTCACACGCTTGGCTAGTCTTTCACGACTCTTTCCAGTAACTTGTCTGTTGTTTCGTTTGAGCCATTTATAGCCTTCAAGTGCCCCACGAGCTGCCCCCTCCTGCCCCCCCCCCCCTCCCGCCCCGCAGATGATGGACCCAGGTCTGATGAGATGCTGCGGGGTAATCCCATCACGGACCCCTTCATTAAAAAAAACAATATCGCCATGCAAAAGGTCAACAACATGTGAAATTTGACATTTTCAAAAAGTTCCGTTTTTTTTTTCCTTTTCAAATTTTTGCGGTTCACCGTTTTCCAAGAAAATGACAATTCTCTAAAATTCTTGTCATTTATGCGCTTTGAGATAACACTGGATCTTATGGCATGCTTATTAAACGTTTTCCATATAAGATTATTCTATCAGGCTTGTATAGATCCTATAACGGAATATATAGAAACCTATATGGGCATCGAAAGATCTCTAGGCGCATCTAGAGATCCCATTGGAACATTTCTGGATCCTATAGGGGCATTGATAGATCCTATAGGGGAATTCATGGAGCCTGCCGGGGCGTCTATGGATTCTACAGGGACGTCTATGGATCTTATAAGGTCTTCATAAATCTCTTCGGGGAATCTAATAGATCTTCGAGGGGTATCGTAGATCATACAGGGGGCAGCTGGAGATCCTAGAAGTGGCTTAACTGATCATATAGGGATATCTGTAGAGGTACCCGGCAGATCCTCTAGAAATGAACGTGAATCCTATGGAGGTCCTCAGGTAGAGCCTCTATAGGTAGAGGCCCCCCATAGGTAGAGCCCCCATAAGTAGAGCCTCCATAAGTAGAGCCCCCATAGGTAGAGCCCCCATAGGTAGAGCTCCCATAGGTAGAACCCCCATAGGTAGATCCCCCATAGGTAGAGCCCCCATAAGTAGAGCCTCCATAAGTAGAGCCCCCATAGGTAGAGCCCCCATAGGTAGAGCCCCCATAAGTAGATCCCCCATAAGTAGATCCCCCATAAGTAGATCCCCCATAAGTAGAGCCTCCATAAGTAGAGCCTCCATAAGTAGAGCCCCCATAAGTAGAGTCCCCATAGGTAGATCCCCCATAGGCAGAGCCCCCATAAGTAGAGCCCCCATAAGTAGAGTCCCCATCGGTAGAGAGCCCCCATAGGTAGAACCCTCATAGGCAGAGCTCCCATAGGTAGAACCCCCATGGGTAGATCTCCCATATGTAGATCCCTCATAAGCAGATCCTCCGTATGTAGAGCCGACATAGGTAGAGCCCTCATAGGCAGAGCCCCCATAAGTAGAGCCCTCATAGGTAGAACCCCCATAGGTAGAGCCAGCGCAGTTAGGCCCTAACACTCTTCTATAAAAAAATTATGATCCCCATACGTACTTAAAGGCCTTAGGCGGTCAACAAATTTTCGATGAATTTAATGAAAATATTTAGATAAAATGCCATCCATATCAGCAGTAGAATATATATAGGTCGACTATACTCAATTTCTAAAATTGTCTATACATACGCGTTAATGGGAAGGATGAGTTAACCCTCACAACTCTAACTGCGCATCCATATAGAATTTAACTTGAAACTTGGAATATGTGTAGACACTGGTTAAGCTGAGGCGAGAGTTTCCGGAGAATTTCATACTATATTTACCAGTTTACCAGAACAGTAGAGCTGTTTGCATATTTGGCAGTTTAGCAACAAAATAAATTTAGCCATTCATTATTTCTGATAATCACAATGTTTCGAAGAGATTGAAAATGATTAAATTTTGCGCTTCTCAAATTTTGCGAATTGCAAATTTTATTTTTTTTTTTAATTTTATTTTCGAAGATGTTGAAAAGTCCAATTTCGAAATTTTAATAATTAATGGAACGTAGGTGATTGCCGACGTCAGACAACTCCTCATTCGGGGAATCTCTTGACGTCAATCCATGGAAACCGCAATTTGCGCTCAGGGCAATGGCACCAATCATTGATGCGGGCTTCCCTCGCACAATCATCAGTTTTTCCACTGACGAAATTCTCGTGATTTTTATTATTCTACAATGCCAGATCATTCATTTTCTATCGTAGCTTTTCCGCTTTTATCACATTAACATACGAATTGAAATTTCATTCATGCCTCGAGAGATGAATAGACATAGCTATAGCTACTACTACACGTTCCCATCGTGCACTATCATTTCTATGATTGACCAATTATTGATGTTCATTCAATATTAATTTCAAAGCCATTGCCATTTTTAAAATTACGTAAATCACTATTGGAATTTTGGAATTTGAAAACAAATTTTCGACATTTCAACTTTTTCAAATATTTCAATTTGTGAAATTTTTTGCCATTGGGGTTTTTTCATTGAATAAAAATATTAAAAAAAAATTATACAAAATAATGAAAGAAATTAATAATATGAAAAAAATCAATAATAATAATAATAATAAAAGAGAATGAAAATAAAAATGATAAAAATAAAAAAAAAATTTTTTTTGAATAATTAAAATTTTGGTAAAAAATTACAAAAAATTTAGAAGCTCATTAAATTTATGAGTAGTTATTTGGATAGTGCAGAATTATGGATTTTTATGCACCTCGTGATTTCATGATTTTCCCGATTTAAATTTGACGCAGCTAATTTAAAATTCATTCCTCGTTAACAGTTGAAATTTCAACCGGTCGAACCGGTCTCGAGTTTAAAGGGAAGAACAGTCGGAGAGACAAAAAAAAAATTATGCTTATTCGCGATTGGGAAGTCCTTCGTAGCGCGAGTAGGCCTGATCACGTGATTATCCAATTAGCAATGAAGCCTTCCTTGGTGTGTATTTTTTAAAAATTTGGGGTCTTTTTATGGAACAGTAAACACGCGAAAAATTGGAAATAATTTTGAAAATTCAATATTTCAACAATTTTGGTAATTCCAAATGCTCCACGACTTCGAAAAAAAATTTAGTAGATCTCTAAAGTTTAAAAAAAAAAAGAAAAAAAAATTAATCGAACAAAAATTGAAGCAGTAACAGAGCGACGAAAAAATTGAAATAAGAAGAGAAATGAAAAAAGAAGAACGTTGAATATATTATAAAAATAAACGCAAATTTTGGAGAGGTTGTATACTTCAAGAATTTCAGAAAATTCGAGAATTCGAAAAATTCCATGTAAAAAAGATATAGATTGTGGAAAAGTTCGGAAAATTAATCAAGGTATCTCTCTTATCACACCTCTACGATGCTATCTTGATGTTTAATTTTCTAAAAATACCGAAATTATGTGAAAAATACCTACGATGAAGTAAGTGATTAAAATACAAACAACAATAAAATTAATTATTTTCCATAACCACCAAATTTTTAGATTGCAAATTATGAGATTGTTCTTTTTTCTAATGTCAATTTAATTGAAGTAATAAAATTCGAAAAATACAATGAAAAAAAAAATTAAACAAATAAAATTAACAAAATAAAACTAGCAAAATAAAATAAAAACCGAAATAACAAAAATAGAATTAAAAAAATTAAAAAAAAAAATAAAATTAACAAAATAAAATGAAAAAAATAAAATTAGAAAAATACAATTAAAAAAATAAAATTGAAAAAATAAAATTCGAAAAATACAATTAAAAAAATAAAACCAAACAAATAACATTAGCAAAATTAAAAAAAAAAAATATAAATACAAAATTTGTTTTTTAAATATTATTAGAAAAATATAATGAAAACAAAAACAATTTGTTTTTTAAATACTGAGGGAACTCCCACAAAATTGACTCATATATAGCAATGAAATGGAAGGTCAATTTAGAGAAAAAAGTGTAATGGTACAGGAAGTAGTCATCCTGAAATCCCTTCAATGGCATGAAAAAGGAAAGAAGTGTCTGAGATGCCCGAGATGATTTGTTTGGTTTCAATTAAAAATTTTCCTGGCCAATTTGATGTTATGATTTTTTTTTTTCAAAAATAGGAATTGGAAAAGTTTTGTCACTTTAAGGAAATTAAAAAATATTTGCGAAAGGAGAGGACTAATTTAATGGGACGTACAAAGTCTTCAATGATTCTAAAGCTCATTCATTATATCCATTATCCTCACAACGTATTAATTAGGGTGATGACAGCTTGATAAAAATCGGCGGATCGCTAGTCTGAAGACTAGAGGAAGAATAATAACTACAAGCGCATCCATAAATTGAATCAACAAACTCATCAGACCAATGAATTTTCCTTTCTTACGTTGACTTTCAGGAGGGAACGGTAAACCCGGAAAGTTTACAGCAAGGTCGACCGTGTATGCATAAACTACAATAAAGTGTATATATAGAGACGTGCTGGGAATTCATAGTTGAATCAAGTTTTGAAGTATTTTCAAAAAAAAAAAAAAAAATCAAATTTGGACAATTTTGGAGACCTCAAATGATTTTGGTTAATTTGAGATTTTTTGAAGTTCCAATTTTGTTTTAATTGTCGGAGATATTGCGAGGTCATAGCAATTTTGAAAAATGAAAAAAAAAAAAATTCAATTTTGAGAAAATGGGAAAATTCTTTTCTCAATTTTGAAAAAGGAGAAAAAAAAATTAGTTGCTCAATTAAAAAAAAAAAAAAATTTAATTTTCAAAAATCAGAAGAAAATATTCTCACAATTTTGAAGATTGAGGATCAAATGGATTTTCTCAATTTTCAAAAAGGGAAAAAAAATATTTTCTCAATTTCGATTTTTTTCGTTAGACTAAAAAAAATTCAATTTTTCAAACAATTACAATTTTCATTGCAAGCGATTGTATGCGAATGAGAAAATGCGTTGCATGACATGTGTGATATGGGAACTTAGGTCATAGGCTCAAAGTGTTTATCCAAAACAATCTAGCAATGATTTTATCAATTTGTTTGTTTTAATTGGATTTAATCGCCGGTGTGATGACGTAAAAAACCTAGTAGAGATTAACAAATAAGGCCAACATGATCAATCGAGCTGAACAATTAGCCTCGGATTCTATATCAATTAATCAGTTTAATTATCATAGAATAAATGGATTCCACTATGCTAACTTAAAACAACAAACGGAACGATAAAAAAAATTGTCTACAGAAAATACAATTTTTCGAGATTTAATTTTTTGAAAAACTGGAGAACTTGTAGAAAAAAAATATTTCAAAGGTAATTACAAAATGTACACATACCCACCCAACCACTCACTACCACCCACCCACCCACCCACTCCCACCCACCCACCCACTCCCACCCACCCACCCACCCATCTCCCCCACCTACACATCTTCCCACCCATTCAAACCCATACCCACCCAAACCCAGACCCACCCACCCAAACCCATACCCACACACCCACCCACCCATCCAAACCCATACCCACCCAACCACCCACCCATCCAAACCCATACCCACCCACCCAAACCCATACCCGCCCACCCACCCAAACCCATACCCGCCCACCCACCCAAACCCATACCCACCCACACTCATACCCACATCCACCCACCCAAATAATCTTAAATTTCTAGCAATGCCTGGAAAGCTATTACTCTCTGAAGAGTCGATGGAACATCGATTTTTCGCATTGGCTGCAAATGAATTTCCCCTATCGCGAAGTTAAAAAATCTTTACACAATTTTGTGTATTCCAACCCAGACGAACAAAGATAAAAAGTGAGGAGATAGAATGGAGTGGCTGATTGCATGGACAGGTTCTTGACCATGACTGGATGTTACAAGGACGTCTTTGCGAACAAAAAGGCTCGACTATACCCACATTCTTCCACAGGCCCTCCCATCGATGGAATACCGCAATATTTATGTGCTCCTATTGTTTATATAAAAAAAAATGCCAATCAGACTCTTTTCCTCATCTAACTCCGGGAATTTAAACATTGGAATTTATCATTTGACGGTAATTAACAGATTCATTAGTGTCCGGAAATTGTCGAGTATGTAATAATGGCACGGGATTGTTCATCCATTGCTGATGATTAAAATTGTTGGCTAAAAAAATGTTTCTGTCCAGTAAAAAGCACTAAATTTCTCAAATTAATAACATTTTTTTAGGAAAAAATTTGCATTGCAGTCTCTTAATGAAATAGATAACAACAAAAATACATCTTCAGGAAGTGATGCATACTTATAACTCTCCCACGATACATTAATTATGGAAGTTGACTTATTAACCACAAATGTTGCGTGGAATTGTGGGTAATTAACAGTTATCACAATGTGCGATATAATTCCACTTGATTGGAAGTCATTCTACGAGTCTAAGTAATTTTCATCGACAATGATACAGATGGATTATTTTTTCATCTACAATCAAAACTCATCAAGATCTTGAATTACTTTTTTGTCCCTATTGATGGATATCGGTTTTTTTATCTCGAAATTACAACATTTTGCAAGATATTTTCGTCCATAATTGCTTGAATGGAAGAAGTTGATCTTGAGTTCTCTAGAAAAAAAAAGCTTAACGATGGTCCGATTTTTATTTCCGATTCTTTAACGTCTGTTCGATCAGTCACGTGTTCCATCCTACTCCTTATCTGATCATGCCCTCTAGCCCATCAGACCCCCCCTCCCCTGCCATGCTGCGCGGCCCATTATGCCCCCGTCTCATTGAATCCCCCGTGCCATTATGCCATCTGTCCCATCGTATCTCTCTTCTTATTCAATCTCTCGTTCCATGACGTTCCGCACCTCATCGTGTCCTTTAGCCCATCGTGTCATCTAGCCCATTATATACTCCTTCTATCATGCTACGCGTCCCACTATGCCTCCATCTCATAGAGTCCCCCATGTCATTATGCTATCCGTCCCATCGTATCGCTCTTCCCATCCAAGCTCTCGTCTTATCGCGTCTCGCATCTCATCACGTCCTTCAGCCCATCAGGTCCCCTAGCCCATCATATCCCCCTCCGATCATGTTACGTCCCATCGTGTCCCTCGTCTCGTCATATTTCTCGTCCCAACATTCCCCTCGTCCCAACATGGCCCTTGACCTAACATGTCCCTCGTCCCAACATGCCCATCGTCCCAACATGTCCCTCGTCCCCACATGGCCCATGACCTAACATGTCACTTGTCCCAACATGCCCCGCGTCCCAGCATGGCCCTTGACCTAACATATCGCTTGTCCCAACATAGCCCTTGACCTAACATGCCGCTCGTCCCAACATGGTCCGTGTCCCAACATGTCCCGGGTCCCAGCATGGCCCTTGCCATAGCATGTCCCTCGTCCCAACATGTTCCGCGCGCCAAGATGTCTTGCGTCCCAACATTTTGCTCGTCCCAACGTGTCCCGCGTCCCATAATGTCCGTCGTCTCAACATGTCCCGCGTCCCAGCGGGGCTTTGTCCCAACATGTCCCGCGTCCCATCATGCCCCCCATCCCAACATGTCCCGCGTCCTAACATGTCCCCCGTCCCATCATGTCCTGCGTCCCATTATGCCCCGCATCCCAACATGTCCGCCGTCCAATCATGCCCTGCGTCCCATTATGCCCCGGACCCATTGTGTCCCATGTCCCATTATGGCCCACGTCCCATTATGTCCCGCGTCCCATTATGTCCCGCGTCCCAACATGTCCCGCCTCTCATCATGCCCCTCATCGCATGCTGCCCTCCCTTCCACTAGGCCCTTCCACTTTCCGGGGCACCAACATGTCCCATTCTGCCCCGTGTTCGCTGATGCCCCGTCTCCCACCATTCCTCCACCCCCCCCCCACACTTTGATTATGCCCCGCCCTCTTCTACCATTAAAAACCCAATTTTTTTCATACCACAGACTCGTTACATTATCCTACAAAAAATTGGTTATTAACTGTAATATGCATCCGATGAGTCTATTTGTGAATCACTTTCATTTCATGATTGATCATTCCGCCTTAAACCATTGGCTTATGCAATAGCCGGGAGCACTTCTTGTGCATAATATGACAAGAATGTGAAGGCATTCAATTTTTTTTCCCTCATGAAATAATAAAAAATGAGCAGTTACAGAAGAAAGGATTCTCAATGATCCGGAAGGCATAATGCAGAAACTATTTAGCCGAGAAGCAATTAATTTACAAGCTTGGTTTTTTTTTTGCAGTAAAAATTTCCGAGTGATTTGAATGGATTTGAAGTGTTGGAGAATCTTTTGAAGGATTTTTTTTTTACATATTTTTTTCCTTATTTTTGAAATTGATTTTTTTTTTATTTATTTCGAAATTTTTAATGATTTACAAAAAGGGGAAACGAAGTCATTGCACGATTAACAGATCTGATTAGTTCTGAGAAATTTTTAGATTTTTATTAATTTTCCAACAGCATTTAAAAATAAATGAAGTGGAGCTTAAAAAAATTGTTTGCCAAGATTTCGAAAATTTTTTAATTTTCTTCACAGAATAATAAAAAAGTATGAATTGGCAAAACACGAATGCTCAATAATCGGGAAGACGTAATGTGTGGTAAACACAATTTAGCAACGAAGCCAATCAATTTTCATATTTTTTTATTATTGCCTTAACGATAGTGTCTAAAAATTTCCGAGTAATTGTCAATTATCTAAAATATTGACAAATTACAGGTTACAATTTTTCTTAGTAGGAAACAATTATCTCTGTCTTCAATTAGTATTTAAAATTGTCGTATGGAAACTGAGAAGTTTGAAAATTCTTCAAATTTCCAAAAAAATTCAAATCGACATTTGGAAAAAATCGAAAATAAAAAATTTGAAATTTCTGAAAATTTGCAAAAATTCGAAATTTGAGATTGTTGAAAATTGAAAATTTTTTCGAAAATTTAAAATTTCAAAATTTTGGAAATTTGAAAAAAAATCAAAAATTTTAAATTTGAAATTTTTCAAAAATTTGAAAAAAAAATTGAAAAATTGAAATTTGAAACTTTCGAAAATTGGAAAATTGAAATTTTCGAAATTGTGGAGAAATTTCCAAAAATTGAAAATTTGAAATTTTTGAAAAATTTTCAAAAATTAAAAATTTGAAATTTTTGAAAATTTGAAAAAATTTCGAAATTTTTCAAATCTTCAAAATTTTGAGGATCTTGATGATTGTATAGGATATCCGGTACAGAGTTGCCTGGGGTATCCAATTAGCGTAGCGTTAACGAGAAAAATTATTTCATCCTTGATATTCATTATTATTTTACGTTTATATTATTTTTTCAGCTCCTACACTTTTTTTGCGCCACGGAGGAGCGAAGGACGACATTGTCGAAGGAAGGGATCCCACTGAATGCATATGCATGAACATATTGATGATATAGATAAAATGCATGAGTGCTGTATGGGTGCGAATACACGCAAATCGCGAGACCTCGATTCGGTTTTTTTTTCTCTCTAACGGCGAATGGAAATATCGTGTGAGACTCGTGGCTAACTTTGGTGTTGAGTCATTTAATTGGTCCTCTTGCCAATTCGATTCTATCAAAGCCGCGAATCCGAGAAAAATTGAACATTTAAGGAGATTTTTCAAAAGTTCAAAACTTGCAACAGAATTAATGTAAATAGACATGAGACACAAAATCATCAAAATTTTTGGAAAATTTGGGAAATGGGAAAATTGGAAAATTTGAAAAATTTGAAACATTTGAAAGATTTAAAAAATTTGAAAAATTTGAAAAACTTGAAAAATTTGAAAAATTTTAAAAATTTGAAAAATTTGAAAAATTTGAAAAATTCGAAAAATTTGAAAAATTTGAAAAATTTGAAAAATTTGAAAAATTTGAAAAATTTGAAAAATTTGAAAAATTTGAAAAATTTGAAAAATTTGAAAAATTTGAAAAATTTGAAAAACTTGAAATATTTGAAAAATGGAAAATGGAAAATCGAAAATTGAGAAAATGAAAAATGTGGAAAATGGAAAGTTTGGAAAATTTGGAAAATTTGAAAAAATTGGGAAATTTGGAAAATTTGGAAAATTTGGAAAATTTGGAAAATTTGGAAAATTTGGAAAATTTGGAAAATTTGGAAAATTCGGAAAATTTGGAAAATTTGGAAAATTTGGAAAATTTGAGAAATTTGGAAAATGAAAAATGTGGAAAATGGAAAATTTGGAAAATGGAAAATTTGGAAAATGGAAAATTTGGAAAATGGAAAATTTGGAAAATCGAAAATGTGGAAAATCGAAAATGTGGAAAATGGAAAATTTGGAAAATGGAAAATTTGAAAAATGGAAAATTGGGAAATACGTTTTGCCTTGTTATCACCTAATCACTACGTTAAAACTGGGATGTGAAAAACGAAAAATAGAAAAAAAAGATGGACAGTATTCTCTCACGCGATGAACGGAGACAGCAAGTTACCAATGCCGGAGGTGCAATTTGTTATGCTACTGTTGTTCATTATCAAGTGTAAGGTAAATTAGACGACCGGTTTATGAGGCTATTCTCGGGCTGATCTCAAGTTGTTCTGTTGCTGTTTTTGTGTTGATGGATGCTTAAGAATGTATCCATTGAAATAATTCCATAAAATCTCACCGGTTTTAAGATTCTCTCCAATTCGCAAAAAAATGGGGGAGATATAAAAAATGAGAAGACCCTAAATGCAGGATAATCCATTCGAATACCGAATAAAAAACACCAAAAGTAGACCACAAAATTGTTAAAAGACTGTTTTCAAACTTCATACCACTCCATTAATATCCACCGAATATTTTTTCGTCGCGCCATTTTATCTCTTAATTCTCGGTTTTTTCAGGGGAGTTTAGTTGGGATATTACAGAGTGCAGAGGTCGAAGTTAAAGTAGGCTATTGAGCAAAGTTGGCCAAGTCGTCAAGAATCCCTTCATTAGTTCATATCGCCAGGAGCCAGACTCCTCCCTCGCTACCATGAGCATAACCACGACACAGCTCCGGTTATGGTTGTCTTTCCCGTCATCAACTTTTTCTTCATCAACTTGTAATTATTTTCAACTCACCATGCGAAATGGGCGGAGTTACTCAGTGAAGACATTGCAACTAACACAAAAGTTTCTTCTTCTATTTGAACTATCAATTTCCGTCCGTCATGTCTCTCTCGTTCGTGCTTTCCAAGGTAGTTGCACTTCAGCATTAGGTAGGGCAAAGTGGGCACCCATCCGGCTGGAGCCGACTTTCGCCATCGTATTTCTAGACACAGGGTAAACAGAAATCCCTGTGCTCCGACGGCGGGCCCCTATCATGGACCCCCCCCTGCGTTCCGTTAGGTTCCCGCCCGGCCGTGCGGTCCGATTTTTTGGGTACCGCCGATGGCGCACACGGAACGTTCCCCTTCGGTCGAAATCCATGAGAAAATATTTTTGAAAAATATTCTCGTGTGTGTGTGTGTGTGTGTACTCTATCTCGTCAACGAGCGAGTTCAAAGCGAAATGGTGAATAGATTTTCCGTGAGACACTTTTCCACATAAAAAGACTTTCTACAAAAGTTTTTTCCAATTATGTTCTGGAAGCGCATTTGAAGCTGTTTGAAATATTTCTGGTGAGAACTTTTAAGAGGATTGGAAAGTTGTAACAGATATTATAAATGTTTTGTGAATTTTTCATCCGATTTCACCTCAATAGTTAAATGATAAGGATAACTCAAGTACTTTTCCGGTTTTTTTAAAGAAGCTCCAGTGGTATGAGTATATATATATGCGATGATCTATAAAAAAGTAGAGAGAGGGATAAAATACGAAAATTTGTAGGGAGGCAAGATCGCTTTGTATTAAGGTGTCGCTTGGGTCCAAAGTCGGTCTATATATAGTATACTTCCTTATCCGGTTGCCGACATCACAGAAGGATCAACTGAAACAGCGAATGGAAGAAGAAGAGTTCCAAACTTCCCAAAGTTGAGACGTGGATCTCAGGTGGGAGGTAGGCTCGATCGCAGCGCCACATTACGCGCATGCGCATCTTGGAGCGGTCCACGTCGTGTCGAAAAATTAGTATCCGATATTTCCCCATCGCGCGTATAATAACCATCTTGCTAAACATTCTTTTTCAGGCCTACAAAATTTTGGCGATGAAAAAATAAAAAAATTATTTTTGAAAAATGAGAGTAAATTATATGCAACTTTCATTAGATATAGCATATATGAGATATCTCATGTAGCAACCAAGTTAACATTTTCAGCAAATGCTTCTCTATCACACATACGAGATCTATTAATTATGGATCATTCAAAATACATGACCGCATGGTTCCACTAGAAATAACTAATTTTCTCGCTTTATTCAATTTGTTTATCTCCAATTACATAATTTTCAATCTCCTGTGTAACTGAATCAGCTAATAAGTTTTTTTACTGCATTTTTTGCATTTGTTTTCCATGTAATTCGCCAATATCGCGACTCGCGATAATCGCACGTGCGATTTTCCGTGAGTTTTTCCTTAATTTCGACATAATCGTGTGCTATCATTTGCAATAGTAGTTTTTGCTGTGTTTTGCACACCCTGTGATTTATAGCCTTTTCATCCGCTAAATTGCGATTTTAGCCTTGCCTCGATCGATTACATTGCGCTTTATTGGAATCACACCCACCCACCCGCCCACCCACCTACCCACACACCCATACACCCACCCACACACCCACCCACTCGCCCACCCACCTACCCACACACCCATACACCCACCCACACACCCATACACCCACCCACACGCCCACCCACCCACCCACCCACCCACCCACTCGCCCACCCACCTACCCACACACCCATACACCCACCCACACACCCACCCACCCGCCCACCCACACACCCATACACACACCCATACACCCACCCACACGCCCACCCACACACCCGCCCACCCACCCACCCACCCACCCACACACACACCCACACACCCACCCACCCACCCACACACCCACCTACCTACTTACACACATACACGCGCCCCTAACACACACACACACACAGATACCTATATATATATATATATATATATATATTTGAAGTTGCTGAAATTTTTCAATGTATTGCAATGTTTAGAAATTGTGTAATTTCCGAGTGGTCGAATTTTCAAAAATTTTGCACTGCTTACAATTTCAATTTCTTGAAATTTTTATATACTACCAGTGATCTCTTTTTACCCGGATGATACTCCGTGTGTTTTTCCGCAATTTCGAAATAGTGATTATAAGAGGTGCGCCATCAAGTGCAGTACCAGTTTGTGCTTCATTTCGCAATATCCTTTATTGCTGGTTATCTGTTGGTTTCATGAGGGCGATGGGCATTAGGAGCACGTGGATATGCCATGTGGCAATCGGCTAGCGCAATACTCGCTAGTTTACGATTTAATTCATGGTCGACAATCAAATTTTGTGGATTTCGACCCAGTTAGTTTAGGGGATCGTAAACCTTGTGCATACACGCCTTGATAAAGGCCTACCAATGAACTTTATCATTTCCCGATATTTTGATGTTTTTTTGCATTTTAGGGGAAGGCTGGGCATAATGGGACAATTGGTCCACTATGCCGCTGACCCATTATGCTCCTCCTGCCCCTATATATTTCACAATATTTTCCAAAATTTTGGAAATTTTCAGCGTTTGCATTTTTTTTTTATCATTTTTAATTCATTTTTAAAAAATAATTTTTGATGTTTTCAATACACCGATATTGGAAAGTGATAACATTTTTCAAATTTTGGCATTTTTCGAATTTTGGAATTCTTCGAATTTGGAAGTTTTCGAATTTTTCGAATTTTGGATTTTTTGAAATTTTGGAAATCGAAATTTTCTTGAAAATGAAAAAAATTAAAATTAAATTTTTTCCGAAAATTTCTATGACATTTGAAAGTTTGAGGGTGCATAATATTTCCAGAAATGTCATTTTAGTTCAGTAAATTGTCCTGGTCATGCAATGTGAATGAAAAATCCGACTTGGAGCTCTGAGCTGCTCAATAAAAATTATTTTCATCAAAGAAATCGTGATGCTATTGAAGATGACCTAATTTTTCGTCTGAGAGGGAGAAAATTCGTCGTTACTCAAATTTAACGGGGGATGAAATGCCCAGATATGTTGGCTGATTGGAAAATTGGATTACCCCCGCTGGAGTCATCAGAAGATTTGATACGCGTCGCTAAATTGTTCTGATAAGAATGTACTGTAATGACCATGTTGAGGATGAACAATTCCAAAATCCTGTTCCCTGGATTTTTTCATCAATCCAATTTTTAACTTGCCTATATATATATATATATATATATAATTGTAATGGCCCCGGAAATCAAAAGTGGAAATTCCCCTTTTTCATTTTTTCAAAAATTATTTAATGTCGCTGTATCCAAGGTCTCAAGCGACTCTTTCGAATTTTGATAACGTCAATTTCTCAATATTAATTTTTTTAAATTCCTGAAATCTTTGACATTTCATTTTTTGCATTTTTACAAATTTGAATTTTTTTTCTCATTCCTATTTTTTTTTTTTTATTTTTTTTTTTTAATTGTTTTTCCTGAGATGACAGTTGTTATGTGTCGAGCCTCCGAGTATTGTGCAATACAGTGGCTTTGAATTTTCATTAATTCGTGAAAACCCGTCTCAACAAATGAATTCAAATTACGTAAAATGGAAATTTCAATAGTATGGCTTATGCTCATTACCTCACGTTATGTTCCCAACTATTGTATTAATTACCACCGACATGTGGTCTGGAAATGTACGAATCGATGAATAACGATAATTAATGCCTGAGATTTCGAGTAATGGCTGGTGATGACATCAAACCAGCGATTCATTTTCCTCAATGGATACCACCACTGTAGACAATCCAAACATCGATTTTTTATTGGCTTAAAAAATCTTTCAACTCTCTTAGAATAGAGGAGAAAAACGTTGATGTCGAAAGAAAAAATTTCCCATCGAAATTTGGAAGTTTTCTTCGGCCGCGGCGAACGCCCATTCATCACATGTCAAAACTTTGATCGCGTTTTTCTCGAACCACGATTTTCGAAATCGGCATGCAGCAGAACTTGAATAATGTTCACGATTTTCATTCAAAAAATTTTACAATATGTTCGGATCGCCATTCTCCAGTGAGACACGTACGGATTTTGTTTTAATTAATTTGGCGATTTTTAATTAACAAATAACTGCCGATTTTTTGCACCGAAATTGAAGACAGTTTTTCAAACCTTTCCCAATTTTACAACAAATTAATATTTTTAAAAATCCGTACGTGTTTCACTAGCTGTACTAATGAAGATTGAGTGGATTTTTTTTTGCTTCAGGTCTAAACTGGAATCACTTATGCTGCATGCCGCGGAGTGCATCAAGCCCCGCGCGTCTCCGGGGAATGGCTCTAGCGGCGCAATTTTGGATTTTTTTTTTTGAAAAAATTAAGTTTGGTATTTTAATATATGTATAACAAAATATCAAAATTTCATTCCATTGATCTCATCGCTTCGGTGAAAAAAATGCGCAAAACAAGGCTCGAAAATGTAAATGGAAAATGTTCGCAAAAATTGGATTTGAAAAAAAAAAATTGAGGAATGGTCTTGGTGGCATTTAATAATTCCTCGGGTCCGACAAAACTTTCCTCCATTTTCTCGAAATATCCACATACTCCATGTCTAAATATTTTGTACCAAGAAAGCATTGAATGACCCAGTTTATCAGTTCCAATAGCGACGGCTGAATAAAACAGAACAAGTACTAAAAGCTCTTGAATTTCCCATTTCTCCAATTACGAAAAATCCGGGATAAAATGGAATGAAGAAAAATCCACCTAGCTTGCCCAGAAAATGTCCACAATGAAATAACGAATAAAGTATTTTTTTTTTCAATTCAGGAGAAACAAGTAATGGCGTAATGACAGCGCAATTACCTTGGGATGTTTGAGTTACTGAGAGCTTTCGCGATAAAATCCCTTTTATGAGCCATAATGAATTTGTAGACTATCAATTTTATTCCAATTTTTCCCAATTTTATAATTGTTCAATTTCTTGACTTTTTTTTTAACTTTTTCGAGCTTTGTCGAATTACCTAATTCTTTTTTTTCCCGCCCAAAATTCGCAAAATTCTGTAAGAATTGCGGAATTTAAAATAATTTGACAATTTATAAAATTTCCAACATTCCAATTTTTTTTAATTTTTCAAAAATTTTCGAATTTTTTTCAAAATTTTCAAAATTTGGGAGAAAACCCGAAAATTTCAAGTTTTTCCACGATTTCTAAAATTTGGATCAAAAATCTAAAATTTTCAAAATTTTTTGACAATCTTCAAAATTTGAAGAAAAAACAAATTTTCAATTTTTTCTTCACAATTTTCAAAATTTGGAAAAAAAATCTGAAAATTTTGAAAATTCAGAATCCAAAAATTTTGAATTTCCATATAATTTCAAAAACTTTCGATGTAAAAAAAATGAGGAATATATAAAATTAGCGAATTCAAATGCATTGCAGAAAAAATGAGGATCTCTGTTGATAAGCGCATTACATCCCGCGAAATGTCAGGTGCATAAATTGTGTGTCACGTGAGCCCTCACACATTTTGAGCCCGGTAGGGGTGGCTTACAGAATCGATCTCAACCTCTTCCCTCCTTTTCGGATCTCTCGCTCCTATTACCTCCCCAGTCGTTGCTATGCCCTCGTTTAAGGTGATATCAAAGTTCCAACACTCGTGAAAATCCTGTCATTTTTTTTTTGAGGGTTTTATTCTACGTTTCCCGAGCTGCGATAATTAATGTTGATGTATTGTCATTTGGCATTGGTGATATTTGTGAAATTTTACAAACTTTGCTAATTTCGTAAAGTTTCGGAAAATTTTTGACAATTTTGGAAATTTAAAGAAAAATCAAAAATCGAGATAATTTTGGAAATTTGGAAAATTTTGTAAATTTAAAAAAAAAATTAAAAATCGAGATAATTTTGGAAATTAAAAAAAAATGACAAATCGAGATATTTTTGAAAATTTCAAAATTTTTGGAAATTTAAAAAAAAATGGAAAATCGAAATAATTTTGGAAATTTGGAAAATTTTTGACAATTTTGGAAATTTAAAGAAAAATCGAAAATCGAGATAATTTTGGAAATTTGGAAAATTTTGTAAATTTAAAAAAAAAATGAAAAATCGAGATAATTTTGGAAATTAAAAAAAAAATGAAAAATTGAGATATTTTTGAAAATTTGAAAATTTTTGGAAATTTAAAAAAAAAATGAAAAATCGAAATAATTTTGGAAATTTGGAAAATTTTGTAAATTTAAAAAAAAAATTAAAAATCGAGATAATTTTGGAAATTAAAAAAAAAAATGAAAAATCGAGATTTTTTGGAAAATTTCAAAATTTTTGGAAATTTAAAAAAAATGAAAAATCGAAATAATTTTGGAAATTTGGAAAATTTTTGACAATTTTGGAAATTTAAAGAAAAATCGAAAATCGAGATAATTTTCCAAATTTGGAAAATTTTGTAAATTTAAAAAAAAAATGAAAAATCGAGATAATTTTGGAAATTAAAAAAAATGAAAAATCGAGATATTTTTGAAAATTTGAAAATTTTTGGAAATTTAAAAAAAAAATGAAAAATCGAAATAATTTTGGAAATTTGGAAAATTTTGTAAATTTAAAAAAAAATGAAAAATCGAGATAATTTTGGAAACTTGGAAAATTTTTGATAGTTTTGGAAATTGAAAGAAGTATGAAAAATCGAGATAATTTTAGAAATTAAAAAAAAAATGAAAAATCGAGATAATTTTGAAAATTTGGAAATTTTTGGAAATTTAAAAAAAAAAGGAAAAATGGAGATAATTTTGGAAATTTGAAAAAACAAATGAAAAATCGAGATAATTTTGGGAATTTGGAAAATTTTGGAATTTAAAAAAAACTGAAAAATCGACATAACTTTGGAAATTAAAAAAAACCGAAAAATCGAGATAAAAGCTTTCACCGATCTTTCAAGTATTTCAACTTCATTTTTTCCCCTAAAATTATTCGGAGTTTCTGAAAAGTTTGAATTGTTTTGCTTTCCAAAATTTCGTGAATCTCTCATTCCTGTGGCCACTATTCATCACTCTTTCAAATTTTTCCCTCTTTTTTTCTCACTTGAGAAATGCTGATGCCATGTTTTAAAATCACAAAAGAGCCTTAACAGAAAAATCTACGGGAGCATGAGTATTTTCATTTCCAGTGAGCTGCAGGTTCTAATTAACCCTCATTGTTACATCTAATAATTCGTGGTTTAATATTTTTCTTCGGCCTTCAACTTGAAAGAGTACGCAAGTTGAGCGGTGGGAGGTATTCCTTTCTCCTGTTTCTTTTTTATTCCTTCTGGGAGTTTTCACTGAACATTTTCTGCTTCCAGACCCTGCACATAGATTTCCCGGCTTATCACTAACATTTTTTTTTCATTCATTTCGTCCCAAAAAAGGGGATTTTTTCGCATCATCCACGCATTATATGTATATCGTTATTCTTCATTCATGCTGTTTCCATTTGGATGAAAAAATGAAAGAAGTAGACATTGAAGTGTCTTGTGGTGTCCACGTGCTCTTCGACCTGATACTTGGTCAATGACAAATATAAATACCTCGATATCATCAACAATTCTTCATTTCATTGAAAATATCTCATTGAAAATCGCTTTTTTTCAATAGAGTCAATTTTTTTTTAACTGGAGATCGTCTCGAAGGTCCCCATTTCCCAACGTTTAATTTTTTTTTCTCAATTTTTCTGCGCTCTCTAAGCTTTGTGAAAGCTCAAAAAGTAAATTTTTCGAAACACCACAAAAACAAGAATCCACTGAGCTGTCCACGTGCTCTTTGACACGCCACTTGATGAATGACAAGGATAAATAACATATTATCCCCAACAATTCTACATTTGATTGATAATATAGTGGAAATGGCCCTCGTGTCATGCTCATGACGCCATTCACTTCATCACACTTGAGCATATTTAAGAGGCACATCCCAAGCTCGGTAATTGACCCGTAATTGTTACCAATACCGCGTAGCGCTTACGTCGTGTGCAATCAGTGAGATGCGTTAATTCGATCGAACACAAATGGCCAACATGACAGATCCAATCGGCAAATCATATTCCAACATCGACGCCCTCCTTCAATTGTCGGGCATTATGACGCTGTCGAATCAATTCAAATGCAGTCCAAGTCATCCATGTAAAGGCGATCAATCGTAATCGCGATACTTATCTTAGCAGCCAATCTGTGGGCCAAACACGTGGGTCGAACTGTGGGTCAAACAAGTGGGTCGCATGATGGGCCAAAAAAGTGGGTCGAACGGTGGGGCAAACAAATGGGTTGAATGGTGGGTAAAACAAGTGGGTCGAACCAAGTGGGTCGAACGGTGGGTCAAACAAGTGGGTCGAGCGGTGGGTCAAACAAATGCGTTGAACGGTGGGTAAAACAAGTGGGTCAGACAAGTGGGTCGAAAGGTGGTTCAAACGAGGGGGATGAAGAAATTGGTCAACAAGGTGGGTTGAGCAAGTGGGTCAAATGAGTGGGTCGAACAAATGGGTCAGACAATTGGGTCGAACAAGTGGGTCGAACAAATGGGTCAAACAAGTGGGTTGAACAAGTGGTTTGAACTCTGGGTCAAACAAGTGGATCGAACTGTGGGTCAAATGCGCGGAGATGTAGGGGTCTTTCATGTTGACCCGCAAATCTTTCATGTTGACCCGCAAGAAAGGAGACAGTATCAGTTCTTGACGGTTCAAATAATACGAGTTCGTCCCTTCAACATTTGATGCGTATGACTGAACCCACATAATTGGCCATTATTGGCCCACATAATTTCATTATGTGGAGAATTTCGTGGTAACTTTAGAGGGAGGACACTGCGTGACCGATCCTGCAGATGAATTTCTAGGCATGAAATTGAGGGTCGAACCGTGTGGGTCAAATTGCGTGGGTCAAATTGTGTGGGTCAAACCGCAAAAGTTAAAACTACACAATTTCCCTTTTTAACATTATGCGATGGTAGTTAATTCTCAATTTCGGAATTATACATTTGACCCACATTGCGAATCTCCACCACTCTTTTCAGTATTATTACTTTTTTTTTTGTTATTACATTTTTTTTCAGCTGGAAAAAAAATTAGCCTGTAAATTGTATGCAAGTCAAGCGGTTTTCCCCTTGTTTCATCAAACATTTTGCAAAAAAATCATTGCGACAAATTTTCCCCGTGAATGAAGTTTTTCATTAAAATTTCAGCCAACTACCGAGTGGTATTAGTTCCACCCTTTGCACCCACATCGCGATATAATGATGTCCCAGGCTTCCACAAACAGAATTTTTATTCGATAAAAATTTTACCTTCAATTTGAATAATAATTCTAGCCGAGTGTTAATGCTGATTAGTTCATTAATGCTCGTACAATCCAGTGGATGCGAGGCACGAATCTATACATGTATATCTATCTACATAGATATATATAGGGAACGCAGGATTCAATCAAATCTGGAGTGAGCCGAGTTTGTTTATTTTCATGTAAACACATTCGTGTCCGTCACACATTGCAATAGCACTCAACGCCATTTGGTCTCACGTGACATTTCTACAGGATTTAACGATTTCGGAAAATTGCTCGCCGGTGGGAGAATAAAAAAAAATTCGTCAATGTAGTAAATTTGCGTAATATTAAAATCTTTTTAAACATTTCGAAAATTGCGTTTTTCAAATTTCCACTTACACGAAGCCATAAACACATACACAACCACCCATCCACCCACTCACCCTCCCACCCACTCACCCACCCACCCACCCACTCACCCACCCACTCACCCACCCACTCACCCACCCACTCACCCACCCACCCAGGCACGTTCACCCACCCAACCACATGCCCCCACCCACCCACCCAACTACATGCACCCACCCACTCAGGCACATGCACCCACCTACCCACCCACTCAGAGACACCCACCCACTCACTCACCCACCCACCCGCTTACTCACCCACCCAGGCACATTCACCCACCCACATGCACCCACCCACCCATCCACATGCACCCACCCACCCAGCCACATGCACCCACCTACCCACGCACCCAAACACATGTAGCCACCCACCCACCTCAACACATGTACCCACTTACACATACATACATGCACACACGCACACATACACACCTACACGCTCACATACACACACATACTCACATTTAGATAGAGATGGCCTAATAATGTTGGAAATGCCGTAAAATATGAAGGATGAAGAATTGTATTTTCATCCCCCCCCCCCCCCCCCGGGAGGGGCAGGACAATAATTTCTCTTATCGGACATTTATAGAACAAAAGTGCAACTATCGCAATTTTTTTTTAAGCTGAAAAAATTTTGAAAATCAAAACTGGTGGAAAAATTTCCAAAAATTCCGAGATGAAAATGATATAATAATAGGTATGGAAAAGTGGATGATTCATAACTGCTCTGATAACGGAAAATTCAACTGGCAGCATAACACGCACTATTGATCACATGGTTACCATTGTTGAAGTACTATTACTGGAAGCTCTGGCATGTACATGCGGGCAATGTCGAGGGTAACAGTTGGTATTACGTAATTCATTCGAGCAAGTTTAGAGGGTCGTCCTGGGTATTGTCCGACGACTTGACTAATCTCCCACGAACTCTGGCTCAATTAATTCGACTAATTTACGTGCAAAATATCATAATTAAATCGCGTTGCAACCAGTGTGGCTGCTGCTGCCAACTTGTCATTGGCAGCTTGATCACAGTGTCAATTCAATGACAGCGACTACTGAAAATTTTCCAGTAATTTTTTTCCATTCCAGTAATAATTTGAGAGAGTTCTTGGAGTGGCTCAAATTTTTCTCATGTTCGAAATTTCTTCAATTTTTGAAATTGTTCAGGTAGAAGTTTTTTTTGACATTCTTGGAACTGATTGGATTTTTTTTTAATATTGAAAAGGGAGAAAAGGAGCATTGCGATCAATCTGCGGCTGACGAATCAGGTCACTTCGTCTGGAGCTGATCTCCAACTCGGTTAAGTTCCCACTTGGAAATCTCGAAATTCAATTCACCAAGTTCTTTTTCCCCCATCGCAGCATCATTCACTTGATTGTTTTCCTTTGGGCTCGCCAATTATTTATCGAATGCAATGCAAGTTGGATTTTCCGAGATTAGTGACAACGCCGACTCACTGTCGAGTCGCGAAAATAGGAAAAATTAAAGTCTGTGAAAATAGCGCGTCCGCTGAAAGCTTGTCACATTTTTTTTCTAAATCCTGGAGAACAGAACTTCTCAAAAAAGTGTCAAAAAAGAATTCTCGGAAATGCACAATTGAAAAAAAAAATCCGAAAGTTGCATTTGAATTTTAATTAAAAACTAAAAAAATTTAATGGAAAATTAAATTAATGTTTTTCACCAGTTTTGATTTCCAAGATACTCCAAAAATCCTCTAAATTAACTATCAGCTCTTATCACTCAGTCACTATATTCCGTAATTATCGTCGATAAATTCCCTCAATTCTGTACTCACAATGAATTTTTAGATGATTTCACATCAAAGCTGACTGATCGAACGTCTGTCCACTTGAGTCATCGCCGACTAACCTTGCACTAACTGTCCGCGATAACTAAAATAATCCAACATGCACAGCCGGCCCTATGTCAACGGTCGCATCACTTGGGAGGGCCTGAACACTGCCTTATTCTCCATATACCACGTGCACAGGGAAATGTATAGAATTGATGAAACGTCCGGAGGACGTCTTGAGGACGAGACTAAATTTTAGGTGCAATATTTGTGATAATCAATTATTTTGTCTCTCCAAATAGCAGAGTGCACTCCATACCTGTTCGCCAGTAGATGTGGTACGTAGCGGACGTCCGGAGGACGTCCGTGCAACAACACTTGATAAATTTAGGCGAATATTTCCCCCTATTCGATAAGTTTAGACGATTTGTGCATTAGTGGACGTCCGGAGGACGTCCGGGCAACAACAAATTGGTCGCGAGATTTGGAGGCTAGCGGACGTCCAGAGGACGTCCGTGCAACAACACTTGATAAATTTCGGCGAATATTTGCCCCTATTCGATAAGTTTAGACGATTTGTGCGTTAGTGGACGTCCGGAGGACGTCCGGGCAACAACAAATTGGTCGCGAGATTTGGAGGCTAGCGGACGTCCAGAGGACGTCCGTGCAACAACACTTCATAAATTTCGGCGAATATTTGCCCCTATTCGATAAGTTCAGACGATTTGTGCATTAGTGGACGTCCGGAGGACGTCCGGGCAACAACAAATTGGTCGCGAGATTTGAAGGCTAGCGGACGTCCAGGGGACGTCCGTGCAACAACACTTGATAAATTGAGGCGAATGTTTGACCTTCCTCAATGTGTTGGGGAGACTTGGGTGTTAGCGGACGTCCGGAGGACGTCCGCGCAACAACACTTGATGACTTGAGGCGAATGTCTGTCCTTCAATGTGTTTGGAAGATTCAGGTGTTAGCGGACGTCCGGAGGACGTCAGGGTAACAACACTCGATAAATTTAGGGGAATATTTGTCCCCACTCACCATGTTTGGGCAATTTCGGCGTTAGTGGACGTCCGGACAACACTTGTTAAATCTACGGGAATGTTGGTCCCTCCTCAATTTGTTTTTCTCCTCCTGTCCTAAAATGAAATAGCAGAGGGCACTCCATACCTGTTTCGCCAGTGGGTATGTACATAGCGGACGTCCAGAGGACGTCCTCGTAACGACCCTCGATAAATTTCAAGGAAATATCATCATCCAGAAAAACTTCTCCCACACCATTCTTTCCGTGTAGATCAAAATCGGTAAACCTAATAACCACTACCTCAATCGGCGGATTTAGGGATTGGCCGACGTCCGGACGACGTCCTCGTAACAAAGCTCAATAAATTGGCAAATTCCTGTCCGGAGCCTATTTAGGAGCTCGAAATAGCTCATACCACTGACCAATAGCGCAATTGGGAGATCTGGGAGGTAGCGGACGTCCGGAGGACGTCCGGGCAACGCCACTTGGCAAATCTAGGGAAATATTTGTCCGGAGTCAATTCCACTGACTCTTCTCCCTCCGCTCAAGTTGGTTCTTGCATTTTCAGGCTTGTCTTCTGAGAATATTGAGCATTATGAATGATCTAGGATGTTTAGAGTCGCTCATTGTGTTGGAGGGCCACGAAGATGCGGTATAGCATAATGAAACTAACTAGCTCTAGGTTGGCCAATTAGTAGCAACAATATTTGACGCTAGTACAATCGCGCTCATCTGGGCGGCTCTGTACACCATGCAAACACGGTTACTCGTCGATCTAGTGTTACACGGAAATCCTGACCGCGCGTCCCTGGTACTTACAAACGCGTCAATATGCGGATAAATAAAGGGGGGCAAAATATTCAATGCAGCAAAGTCGCACAATATCTTTTCATCTAGGCGAATATAATTAATTCAAATTGTACCTCATGATTGAGCAACAAATTCCGTTCAATTTTTTGCTAAGGACGCTGAAGGTCGTGGGAATTAATTTCCATGAATTTTTTTTTCCCTCGGTAAATTCCGAAATTATTAACTTCCCGATAGGGGAAGTTATTGCTTTGCCCCCGAAAATGAAAAATCGATTTTCCATCAGATCTCCACGTCTCATGGTATGCCTGACCTTTCTAGACTATTTAAAACAAAATGTCTGCATGTGTGTGTGTGTGTGTGTGTGTCGATGTACGTATGTAACCAAAAATTTCCCGGAACGATTTCTCGTGAACAAATTATCCGATCAAGGTCCTGTATGACGCAATCGAAGCGTCTTGCCGTAACTCAGAGCTGATTAGTTTTTGGTCCATATATGTCTCCTGGTTTCTAATGTCATTAACAATTTCAATTGTTTATAACGCTGTATCTCACGAAATATTATAGATACGCAAAAATGTGTCGAATAAATGTTGTTCCTTATCAAAAAATACATATTTTGTGTTGTTTGACTTTTTTTGTATCTTTAACCGTTTGGGCGTTAGAGCGTTATAAACAATTGAAATCATTGGGAGAACTCTATGGTGAGAGAAATGGGAGATTGGAAAGAAAGTACACACACACACGTAGACATTGGGAAGTTATGGTTTTGGCCCGCAGAGGGTGAAACCCACAACCTATTTATTGTAAAATTCTATTTGGGTGGGAATTGCATTGAAAATTAGGGTAGATTATTGACATGATCAGGTAAGCCCCTGGGACCCTAGGCAGGTTGGCTTTGGGATATGGTCAGGAAGCGCTGGGCTAGAGAATTGAAGGGTTGGCGGGTGGTTTTGCGGGCCGCCTCCTCAGGTGGAGGGGGATTGTGCAAAAGCGGAGGAGGGAGTATTCGGCCGTTGGCAGGCGGCGCACACACAACCCCTCCGGCGATACGTCATAAATTTAGTGAGGTTGCGCGGCAACGTTTTAACGTCGCTTGCCGCTCAAGGAGACCACTCACGCCAGGTACCCCCTTTTTTTTTTCTCATCTGTGTACATCTTCCTTTTCGGCTTCACACCGGATTCACAACTCAGTAAGGCCTGAGCTGCGCTTCAGTCTGCCTCTAACAACCCCAAACTCCCCCATTTTTTGACCAAACACGCACGTAAGTTTGATACAAATTTAGCATGGATTAATTAGAAAAACTTTAGTTATTAGCTAATTTTTTTGTCAAGTGTTAAGTGCCGGAATAAGTGAACTATTCATTTTTGGGAAATTGTCAATACTTTCCACAGAAATTTTTTGAAAATTTCGCGCTCCCTTTAATCTTTAGCTTTTGTGAAATTTTTTGTCATTTTTTTTTCAAAAAATTTTGAGATTAAAAACTGATTTTTTTTATTTTTTGAAAATTTTGGAAATTTAAAAAAAAATATTTTGTGCAGAATTCTTGGGCGAAATAAATAGGTAATTTGAAAACAAAAAAAAATTCTCTCCTTTTCTCGTCACCTGTGCACATTCTCATTCGTGGTTCAGTAATCAGTGGCAGTGAAGCCTAAGGTGCGTTCCAGGCAATCTACAGCATCCCCCAAACTCCACATTTTTTACAAAACAACCATGTAAGTTCCCACAAATTCTTTGTAGCAATTACACAAATGTTAGTAACTACAAGTTTCGGCAAAATTACTAACAAAAGTGACAAAAGTCGGTGCATAGAGATCGCAGTGAAAATTTTGTTTTGTAATTTCCTCCCACACCCTCCTCCTTCACCCCCCCTCCCCCTCCCACCCACCGACTCCTCCTCCCACCCACTCATTCCCCCCCCCCACTCCCCCTCCCACCCACCCACTCTCCCTCCCCCCTCCCACCCACCCACTCCCCCTCCCACCCACCCACTCCCCCTCCCACCCACCCACTCCCCCTCCCACCCACCCACCCACTCCCCCTCCCACCAACCCACCTACCCACTTCCCCCCCCCCCCCTTCCACCTATCGCTCCCTTAATTCATTACAATTCCCAAGTCCTTACCTAACCGTGCCACAGGGGTTGAAAATGACCCCATTGTTGATGTCAACATCACATCCTGACACGAAGTTAACTCCAATTATGCCATGCAATAAATAACTCCACACAAGTGTTTTGTTAGTCGTATGGGTAGTTCGTGAATTTGCGGTTGAGGTTTTCGTTGTGCTGACCGCGACTTCCTTGGGCCGTGGATGACATTCATTAGCTTTCAATGGTGCGACTTTGCTATGCAAAATTTATGCATCTTGAATCTTGATGGGCGGGAAAATGTAACAGGAACTGGGTGGCCATTTTTTTTCATAGGAAAAAAATTGGCTGATAAGGAACTGTGATTTGACTGGGAAAATTGGGGTGGAGGGTGGAGGGGGGAAATCGAAGGTCAAGCGGGGTTTTCCAGCAGATCTGAAGAAGTGATGGGTGTCCGAAGGCGCTTGGACAATCAGAGAAATTGTGATGTTCGGAAGTTCCGGTCGAGAGCGACTATTCCCATCTTACATTCATTAATTTTTCAAAGAGAATTTTCTCTGGAGATTACTGAATTTTTCACTTCTCTATTTCACTCATGGACCTTTATATCTGTAAGACCATCATCCCGGGATTTCAGAGATAAATGAAAAAAAGAAAAATTGTCCCGGAGGTATAACTTTGATCGTGGAGAGAGAAATAAAGGGTGAAGGCAATGAGGATTCAGAGTTGGAAAATTTGCGTTTGAGGATGTTTTACGTTATGTCCTGACCCAATGAAATAAAAGGGAAAACCTTGATCCTTGACACATCCGGCATTTATATGCAGCGCTTCTGAGCATTCCAAATGTTCCAAGGAATTCCTGAAATTCCCGAAAATTGGAATTTTTTTCGACGTCCTTTTCAAAATTTCAGAAAATGAAAAAAAAATATTTTTTTTTTTTCATTTCCAACGTTAAATTTTTTTTTCAGTTGAAGAAATTGAAAGTCAAAAATTTGAAACATTGACGAAATGGAAAAATTTTGAGAAAATTGAGAAACATTTTGAGACTTTTTTTTTTAATATTTCGAGTTTTAGATGATCGGGAGTTGGATACGTATTTTTGTGTTTTACACAAATTTGTTTATAATTGAAAAAAAGTTGGGAAATGTTTTTGTAATTGGCATAGTATATATATCGTAATTTTCTATAGACATTTTCTCATTTTGGACGTCATTTAGTTATATCTTCACATTATTATGAGTTCGACTGACGTAATACCCGCATGTAATATGAGTATATAGGCATGCGCATAAATTGCTATTGTAATCTTCAGCTAATTTCTCTTCCGCTATACCATGGACTTTATTTTGCCTCATGCTGCAACATGGTCCATTTGCTTCATGTTTCATTCGCCTCGTTCGGCCATCCGCTAACAAAACTCGGAAAAATATAAATTTCCGAGATTTTCAAAAATTTGCGAATTCTGAAAATTTGCAAAAATTTCAAGAGTCTCCAAAATTTTTACAATTTCCGAAAATTTCAAAAATCCCAAAAATTTTGACAATCCTCAAAAATTTCCAAAACTTTCAAACATTTCCGAAATTTTGACAACTTCCAAAAATTTCAAAAATTCCCCAAATTTGGAAATTTTCCAAAAATTTCAAAAATCCCCGAAATTTTGACAATTTCCAAAAGTTTTGAAAATCCCGAAATTTTGACAATTTCCAAAAAATTTAAAAATCCCAAAAATTTTGAAAAATGTCGAAAATCCCGAAATTTTGACAATTTCCAAAAATTTCAAAAATTCCCCAAATTTGGAAAATTTCCAAAAATTTCAAAAATCCCCGAAATTTTGACAATTTCTAAAGTTTTGAAAATCCCGAAATTTTGACAATTTCCAAAAAATTTAAAAATCCCAAAAATTTTGAAAAATTTCGAAAATCCCGAAATTTTTCCAATTTCTAAAAAAATTCAAAAACCGCCGAAAATTTTCACAATTTCCAAAAAATTCGTCAATCCCCAAAATGCTCAAAAATTTCAAAAAAATTCGAAAATCCCTGACATTTTTCCAAATTCCAAAAAGAACCCAAAATCAATAACCCACAAAAAATGAGTGAAAACGGTTCCCAATTGAAGAAAAAAATCCGACAAAAAAAATAAACATTCACTTAAAAGCTTTTCAGAATTTTGAATTTGGATTCGATTAAATGTCCTCCACAAAAATTCAACTGTAGCGCCCGCGTTGTTGCCGCGAATGAATCACCATTAAATCATCCCCTAATTTCTCCTGCGCTATCCTCCGAACTTCATTCTACTCTCACTAAAACTTGCTCTTTTTTCCCAAAGTTTCATCCTGGCCGCCGTCTCCTAAAGCGCCCTGGAGATAGAGCATAACGTTGAAATTGAAATTAATGTGAGCTTTATGAGTCCCACGAAAGACCTAGGCATTACTATTCTCACTCCCCAACATGGCCTTTATTTATTATTCACTCGTTCAACGTCACACGGGTACTAAACCCCGATTCTCCATTTCACTCCTCGGATAAATTCCAAATGGGTATTTACAGCTGAAGCACAAGGCGAAAATGCTAACGTGTCAAGGATTAAGACACATAACATGAACCATCAATTTTCATGATCATTTTTTATTATCCAAAATTTACCTTTCTTATTTTTTTTTAAATCACAAATTTTTGACAATTAAATATTTTCACAATTTTGAATTTTGGAAATTTTTTTACTTATAATTATGTGCTAATTTGAACCATCAATTTTCATGCTCCAACATTTTTTATTTTCAAAAATTTGCCTTCATTTTTTTCCAAAAAATCACAAATTTTTGGCACTTGAATATTTTCACAATTTCGAATTTTGGAAATTTTTTTAACATGTAATTTTCTTCCCATTTAAAAATTCCAAAAAATGCGAAAACGGAATTGGAGAAAAAAATTCCGAAGGTTACATTAACTAAATACAATAGGCGTTCATAATCGTTAACAAGCGTGTAAAATTAATATCTCTCGTACATATAACGGGCTGGAAATGGAGGTAAGGGACACATTGATTTTGTGCCAGAGCAACCCCCAGTTCAATCACCCCCTCCCCCCTTTCCGTACTTAGTGGAATATTCATCAGCTCCTCCAGTTCTCGACATGTAAAACTTTGTGATATTTCGATGCCAACGCCAGCTGTTCCATTCTCTTTTCTTTCTTCGATATTGCAAGTTGTGGCTTGCGGGTAGAAAATAGAATGGTGGGAGAAATGGGAAGGCCAAATTTCCGGCAAAAGTTTCTTGTATCAAAGCAGACTCATCGCAAATTTATTTTTCCCGACATTTCCCGTCCAGAAAATTTTGTTCCACAAGTTTTCGCATTTCCAACATCTGAAGAATTTACAAATTGATCAAAAGCGGATAGTCTCGATTCCCCGGCCTACCGCGTTATCCGCGAGCCCGAATTGGCCCGGCTAATACGGGAAAACTCGGATAAGACGGATGGAGTGGAACATACTTGTCACAATACACTCTGCGCGCTCTTCCCTCGTTTCGGAAGAACCCCCTGAACGCACTGCAAGTGATCATTTGTTGATCAAACGTTAGCGAGATATCGCGGCTAAAAAACGAATGAGCAAGTTGAAGCAGTGTTCAATTACACCGTATCTTAAACCTTATCAGTGGCCATCTAAACTTTCTATTCGCCATTATTTTTATACCAAATATTAAAATATGACAATACATTTCTATTTTTATATATTTATCTGATGAAATTTCATTTCGCCATCGAAAATACGTGGGAAATTAATGAGATTTTAGAATTCCCTATCCCCTCCGTGTTATCCGAGTTTTCGCTTATCCGCGGAACCCCTTCCCCACATTACCTCGGATAATCGAGACTGTATTGCGCAAACTGAAAATCTGCTGAGTTTCTCGTATCAAAGAAACTAATGACAAATTTATGCCTCATGATATTGTATTTTCTGATAAATCGCTTTTGTTCTTGCACCCACTAGCAGGTAGATATTGTTCATCACTGTGTGAAGGGAAAATCATTAATTTGGCCGTAGCTAACACCGAGCTTAGTAGACCGTATTTTCCCTTCGAACTACCCCCGAATATCGTCTTTCACGCCGCCGTAGATTAACCACAAACTTTTCCTTTCTTCCTCATTTTCCGAGCTTGGATTTTTGTTAATCCATACTTCGGAATATCGGAACGTGTGTCGACTCTCGATATTGCGTATTTGATGAAAATAATCGGAAGAAAGGTTTCACGAAATAAGGTTTATCACGCTTTGACCTATATACGTTGACTCGAAATTGAGTCATAACATTGACTGGTCAATTTGGTCCGGGCAACTGGACTCGTGACCTTGAAACTGAAGGTACAACCTGACCTTGAGATTGAGTCATAATATTGACTGGTCAATTTGGTCCGGGCAACTGGACTCGTGACCTTGAAATTGAAGGTACAACCTGACCTTGAGATCGAGTCATAATATTGACTGGTCAGTTTGGTCCGGACAACTGGACTCGTGACCTTGAAACTGAAGGTACGACCTGACCTTGAAACTGAGTCATAATATCGACTCGTCAATTTGATCCGGACCAGTGGACCCGTGACCTTGAAATTGAAGGTACGACCCGCCATTTCCCAACAATACTCGACTTTCAATGTCACCAAGCTCTTTGTGTGTTTGTTTCATCCATCTCCATTCAGTGTGCAGTAGGTTGTATAGAAGACAATATGACAAAGGTGAAGTTGCCAACTATTCAGCAGAGTGCTACCAGTAAAATACCGAACATTTGACCTTGAGAAAAAAAAATCCAAGTAATCACTTCAATGTGGAAAAACATCGAAGGACAGAGCTCATTGATAATACGCGAATGAAAGCGAATGAAGACTATAACAGGGCTGTCATCGAATCCTAAAAAGTAGTGAGGCAGATCAGAGATGGAGACTCTGCTTCGAGTCGTGAACTTGTTTTGACTCTTCGTCAATTTGACTCCGACGACTTGCCTCAGTTGAACCGACCTGACTTCGGCCTCAGATCGACCCATATTTGAGGATGATGTTGGCTCACGTTGCTACGTCCAACCTGATTGATACGAATCATCATTGAGCAGAGCTCATGGGTCAAGCCGAACCTTGTCAACAACCCTTTGACTCCCAGTTTCGCTCATCTTGACCTTCAATTGAGCCCATACCAGTCAGCAGGTGGCTTCCTCCCTTGAAATTTGAAAACCTAAAAGAAGAAAATTAAGGTCACAGGTATTGGAATGTAACATGGCCTTTCTGGGAGCCATCAATACCGCTCGAAACATGACTCGACCTTTAGGTTTGAAGGCAATAGTTCGCTTCCTTTCCTATCTAGAGACAGTTAGGGAAAACTACGAATGCCGCGACCCAATGAGTTGACCCGAATCCATATCCTCTATGAAAGCAAATTGCGCCGATTGAATATTTTATTCTGCAGCTGATAATGGGGCATCAGGCATTGACATCCTCACAACATATTGTTCAAATTATTGGGACATTAACATTTTGACGAACACCGGGGAATGCTGGGATAGCTAACACAGAGTGTTAGTTATCCATTCTTCCCTGATATAGTCAATGTTTAACCTCCGGATGGGGGAAGTTATTGTTTTGCCCCCGAAAATGAAAAATCGATTTTCCATCAGATCTCCACGTTTCATGGTATTTCTCACCTTTCTAGACTATTTAAAACAAAATGTCTGTATGTGTGTGTGTGTGTGTGTGTGCCGATGTGCGTATGTAACCAAAAATTTCCCGGAACGATTTCTCGTGAACAAATTATCCGATCAAGGTCCTGTATGACGCAATCGAAGCATTTTGCCGTAACTTAGAGCTGATTAGTTTTTGGTCCATATATGTCTCCTGGTTTCTATTGTCATTAACAATTTCAATTGTTTATAACGCTGTATCTCACGAAATATTATAGATACGCAAAAATGTGTCGAATAAATGTTGTTCCTTATAAAAAAATACATATTTTGTGTTCTATGACTTTTTTCGTATCTTTAACCGTTTCGGCGTTAGAGCGTTATAAACAATTGAAATCATTTGGAGAGCTCTATGGTGAGAAAAATGAGAGATTGGAAAGAAAGTACACACACACACACGCAGACATCGGGAAGTTATAATTTTGGCCGGCGGAGGGTCAAACCCACAGCCCACTTTCTCTGAGATGGTTCAGGCTAATTGGTCCTAAGATGGTTAGGGCTCTTTTCACGTGAAATTATCCGAATAAATATATGTAGTTCCCCCGTATGGGGTAACAGAGTGTTAACTCTAATTGAACAACGATTGAAGCAATTTTCGATAATTCCAGTGCACATTTCGCATACCATAAAACACCTGGAAGATGGCCCATTAAAATTCGTTTAGTCCTCAATGAAAAGGCGATCAAGTCGTATTGGCTGGGCTGCAACGATTTCTCGAGCTGGTGGAAACGGAAATACCGTGACAATGCTGCAGTTACAATTCCGCAGTCCAGCTCTGTTATCCAAGCGTTGCCAGGGCAATCATCCTCATTGTTCAACTGCTCACCTCGTTGCACCGCTAATGATCGATCAATTAATCCAATCGATGGGTTAGCGGAGGCGCCACGGCAAAAACAGAGAAGGCGCTCGTTTGTGCTTCAATCACGTTTATGGGCTTAGCTCGTCTCGGTGGAGTAGCTTCGCCGCATTTTTGGGGATGGGAAGGCTTCCATTTAATAAATGTTCAAGCAATAACTGAACCCTCGCATCCTGAACTTTCCGATGTGTTAGTCTGTGTGTGTGCGTGTGTTGAAAATTTGGAATAAATTAAACGCCATCGCCTTAATTATGAGTGTTACATAAAAATTCATGCAATAAAAAATGTTTGTTTCTACGTGGGGAACAACTTTTATTTAAAACTTTTTCGTCTAACTCTTACCGTTCGTGAAATAGAGCGATTTAACAATTAACATTGTTAACCAGTGATATGTCCTGAGCTATGAAAGTTATGAAAAAAAGTCATAAAATATTATGTGTGCATTTTTGTATAAGGAGTAACATTTATTATACACTTTTTCTCCTATCTCCAACCGTTCTCGCGATAGAGCGTTTTAAATAATTAAAATTGTTAATAACAATTGAAGGAATTGTTTTTCAAGGTTGACACTCCTTTCCTGCGTGGACATCAGTGAGAGGTGATTTTTGGTCAAAGGAGAAACAAATCGATCGAGCCGTTTGCGAGGAACCGTTGACTAAAAAATCATTCGCATACGAACACACACAGGAGCCTCATCTAAAATTTGTTAGAATGATGTAAAACGTCGAGAAAAGTGAAAATTTTCCATTTCTGAGACTCTTCGTCATTGGGGGCATTACAATAACTTCGCTAAATCGAGAAGTTGAAAATTTTTAAATTCCATTTTGGAATATTGCTCGGGGAAATGAAAATGTAAGATTGGTGAGAATGATCTGAGATGGCGTGGAAAGATTTGAAAGGAGTTTCTCTTTTTTGTGTGTATAGGGGATACAGAGGGGCCTCCTGTTGCCGGGTTGTTAAATCTACGACTGAAATAAACTCGGGATTTCACTGGTACGTTTGGGTTCGTACACGTGACATTGCATCTGACAAGTGTCGGAGGCGGTTGGCTTTACTGCAGCGTAAAATGTAACGGCTGGCGAGCGCCAGCGCATTTCATCGATCCCACGATCGAGGTCACCGGCCAGCTGCCAATTTTTTTTTCGTGCTTTAATCCCCCCGAGCTTTTAGCGCTTTTGAGCTTTAACGATCCCCAAGTCTTAGAAATTTGAAGGTTCGGAAATTTTTGGAAATGGTGGAAGCTTTCGGACATATTGGATTTCCGACAATTTTTCCATGAAAGCTCTTTGAGCTTTTTAAAGCTCGAATTTTGCCGTCTTTTCTGGAAATTTGATCTATTTTTCTTGGAAATTCACCGATTCACATTTTTGAAACTTGAATATTTTTGAATTTTTTGAAACCCCTGGAAGTTTACATGGAGGTTCCCAACCAATGGCCAATTGAGCTTTAATCCTCGAGTTTTGCCGGTCTCTGGAGACTTCCAAATCTTCAAGTTTTTGGATGAGAACAACTTCCCAGGAAAACTTTGCTTTCATACTTGGGTAAAGCCTCGAGGGAAAATGTATAATTAAGAATGTCTACTTTATGTGGGAATCGGGCAGCTAGGCTTTGGAACATCCGAATTGGGAGATTCTATTTAATTTGAGAAAATTTGTTCATTTTTCATTTTTTCGAAATTTTCAAAAATTTTCAAAACTTTTCAAAACTTTTTAAAATCTTCAAAAATTATAAAAAATTTCCAAAATTTTTGACAATTTTCAAAGATTTTCAAAAATGTTCAAAAATTTTCAAAAAATTTCACAAATTTTCAAAAAATTTCACAAATTTTCAAACAATTTCAAAAATTTTGAAAATTCTCAGATTTTGTCAAATTTTCAAAATGTTCGAAATTATCCGAATTCTCCAAATTTTCCAAATTTTCCAAATTTTCCAAATTTTCCAAATTTTCCAAATTTTCCAAATTTTCCAAAGTTTTCAAAATTTTCAAGATTTTCAAAATTTTCAAAATTTTCAAAATTTTCAAAATTTTCAAAATTTTCAAAATTTTCAAAATTTTCAAAATTTTCAAAATTTCCAAAATTTTCAACATTTCCAAACTTTGCAATATATTCTCCACATTTTGAGACATGGTTTAATTTATCAGAATTTTGGTTTCGGTGGAAAAAAAAACAAGCTCCTTAAACTTTTCCGAACTTATCCAAATTTGTATAACTCGTCATTTTTTTCGAATTTACGGAAATTCCCAAAACTTTGGCAATCTCACCAACGTGTCGACTATCCTCTATTTTCTCAAAATGAAGAATAAAAAAAGTACGCAAGAATGGGTGAATGCAGCTGGAGCATGAAGCGCCTCGATAACTGCGCTTTAATCCGATTTTTCCAATTTTTTTTATCAGAATGGGAAAATCGAAAAAGTTTGTCAATCACTCACTCCATTTTCTTTTATTTCCCCACGATTGGAGCTGAATATTTTTCACATATTTGTTTTCTATATTTCCCCGATATTCGTCGCGCAAGCATGTGTTCGTCCATATAGCGCAAATTTCTCTTCATTGAACAGAATTTTTTAATTTCCAAATTGCAAATACTGCAAATAAAAAAAAAACTGCCTCCTTGAAAATTTTCACGATAAGTTTGAAAAGAAAAAAAATAAAAAAAAAATTCTAAAAATTGTCAAAAAATTGTCAAAAAATTTTGACAATTTTTTCGGAATTCAGAAATTTGATAGCGACCTGAGAAAAAATTCTCAGGCGAAGTCAGAAGTATTTTATCACTGTAGAAAAATTCTGGATAGATGAAAAGTATGAATGAATCACGAATATCTCTTCACTGAACACAATCTGGGTAAAATTGGCGGCCCTATTTCTGCAATGCTCGCTTCTCTTCAGCAGTTGAAAATTATCCTAGCGTATTTTGTTCCACTTCGTGTACTCCCAAAGCCGAGCTTTCTCGTTGCAGAGTCTTATTCAAGGCTCACCTCCCTTTTCCTCCTCGAAAATTCAACGTAAAATTGACTACATTATTCTTTGCAGTAAACACAGAACTGGTCTTTCGCGTGTTAATTAACTAATTAATGATTTACTCGTCCGGCGCTCCAGCACACAAATTTGTCGACAAAAAAAATCGAAGTTGGATAAAGCATTATTAAATTTTTCTCAAATTTCCATTCGCTGTCATCAATTTCCTAAAATTGAAAATGCAAGATTCACGAATTGGGAACACATTCCTCTCATCATTCAGTCTGGCAATAACCGAAGTATATCCTAGAAGGAATTTCACATATTGCCGTCAAATATTTTTAACCTCTCTCGAGAGGAAGTTATTGTTTTAATAAAAATTTTCCATCAGGAGTTTCATAAAATTCCGAACTTTTTACGAAGGAATGTGAGTGGGGTTAAAAAGAAAATAAATGGGCTGTGGGTTTGACCCTCCGCGGGCCAAAATTATAACTTCCCGATGTCTGCGTGTGTGTGTGTACTTTCTTTCCAATCTCTCATGTTTCTCACCATAGAGCTCTCCAAATGATTTCAATTGTTTATAACGCTCTAACGCCGAAACGGTTAAAGATACGAAAAAAGTCAGAGGACACAAAATATGTATTTTTTTATAAGGAACAACATGTATTTGACACATTTTTGCGTATCTATAATATTTCGTGAGATACAGCGTTATAAACAATTGAAATTGTTAATGACAATAGACACCAGGAGACATATATGGACCAAAAACTAATCAGCTCTAAGTTACGGCAAGACGCTTCGATTGCGTCATACAGGACCTTGATCGGATAATTTGTTCACGAGAAATCGTTCCGGGAAATTTTTGGTTGCATACGTACATCGGCACACACACACACACACATACAGACATTTTGTTTTAAATAGTCTAGAAAGGTGAGAAATAGCATGAAACGTGGAGATCTGATGGAAAATCGATGTTTCATTTTCGGGGGCAAAACAATAACCCCTATCGTAAGTTAAAAATTTGAAAAATTTCGAATAGTCAAAAAGTTCAAAAATTTTTAAAATCCTCAAGTTTTGCAGAATTTCCAAAATTCCGAAAATTGACACATTTACAAAATTGTTCTAATTTAAAAAAAAAATCAAACATGATAACATTTTGAAAATTGGTAAAAAAAAAATGGAGAAACTTGGAAATTTTGCAAAATTGGAAAATATGTAAATTGCGATTTTTAGGTGAAGTTCCAGTTTGTGGGCTTCATAATGGAGTAAGGAGAGAAATGCGATGTGGAGCACTCACATTTGAAGCTGGGTCTCGGTTCATTTGGTCCTTAGATACCCACCCCCCTCCCACCCCCTCCCCCTCCCCCTCCCACCTCCTCCCCCTCCCCCTTCCACCTCCTCCCCCTCCCCCCCCCCCCCTCCCCCTCCCACCCACCCTCCACGTAATATTTTTCACGCCTGTTGCCACCTCGAGGATATCGAATTCTATCGTCATATATATACAGAAAGCCTTGATGTACTTTGAAGACACCTCGGAAATCTTGTATCGGCTATCAAGCACGTTCCGGGGAGTGGAAAAGATACTACCAGTATCGACTTTCTTCCTCTATTCCCATACATATATATGTCTATACATACAATATATACATTTTGTCATTTACGGATGTCTCGGTGAATCAGATATTCTGGAATATCGCGAGAATTTTTATTGAATTCTCCCATTGCGACTTTCCCAATTGTTTGGTTTTGCACAAATCATCGGCAAATTGAAATCCAAATATAAAAAGCTCCAAGAACTCCATAATTTTGGAGTTTGCAATATTACCAAATTTACAAAAAAGTAAAAAATTTCGAAGAGTGAAAAAGTTTGAAGAGAAATTTGAAAGTTTTTAGAAAAAATTGAAACGTCCGAAAATTGGAAAAAAAAAATTTTCCCAAAATTACAATTTTTTTTTTTTTTTATCCAAAATTGCAGAACTTTAGGGAATTCCAGAAATTTAAAATACTGCGAAAATTTTGGAGAATTTTGAAACCATTCATTCTGTTTGTGGCAATCTATTTTTCCTACGATCAATTCCCCGTATTCAAATGATTTGTTACATCCGCATCGGATAGAAGTGGGTCAAAATTTCCAGGTTGCTTCGTCAAACTATTCCCGAGAATCTCGTCAAATCCTGGGAACATCCCGGAATTTCCATTCAATTATGTAAAACACTGCGATATTCGCAGCCGCGTGATTCCGCGTCATATGAATTTTGACCTTCGTACCTTTTACAATTGCGCTTTCAATCCGCGCATTTGAATCCCAGAAATGCGATACAAATTATCAATAAATGCATGAGCAAGTGGATTGAAAAGTGAGAACTGAAAGAATCTGTGAATATGATGAATGCCTTCCGCCACTATTGACATAACCAGTCCTTCTTTATATTCCGATCATGAGCTTCCCGATGTGTTAGTCTGTGTGTGTGCGTGTGTTGAAAATTTGGAATAAATTAAACGCCATTGCCTTAATTATGAGTGTTACAAAAAAAATCATGCAACAAAAAATGTTTGTTTCTACGTGGGGAACAACTTTTATATAAAACTTTTCCGTCTAACTCTTACCGTTCGTGAAATAGAGCGATTTAACAATTAACATAGTTAACCAGTGATATGTCCTGAGCTATGAAAGTTATGAAAAAAAGTCATAAAACATTATGTGTGCATTTTTGTATAAGGAGTAACATTTATTCTACACTTTTTCTCCTATCTCCAACCGTTCTCGCGATAGAGCGTTTTAAATAATTAAAATTGTTAATAACAATTGAAGGAATTGTTTTTCAAGATTGACACTCCTTTCCCGTGTGGACATCAGTGAGAGGTGATTTTTGGTCAAAGGAGAAACAAATCGATCGAGCCGTTTGCGAGGAACCGTTGACTAAAAAATCATTCGCATACGAACACACACAGGAGCCTCATCTAAAATTTGTTAGAATGATGTAAAGCGTCGAGAAAAGTGAAAATTTTCCATTTCTGTGACTCTTCATCATCGGGGTCATTAAAAAAGCGCAAATTCAAAAATTTGGAGAATAGGAAAAAATTGTGAATATGATTAATGATTTCCGCCACTATTGACATAAGCAATCCGTACCTCCTTTATATTCCGATAACGGCGAGACCGTTCACCTAAAAAACTCGATTCAATCTGTCTTTCGTCCCTCCTCGAGAATCAAATAAATTGCGCGCTAACTTTGAATGCATGACGAGATGGGAATGGGAAAAATTGCCCTTCCGTTAGATTAGAACGAGTAAGAAATCATTATCATAATTTACATATTGACGCAAAAATGTTATCTCGCAGAGCTTCGATAGAAATCTATAGATAAAAAATCCCACTGTGGTTGGGTAAATTTTACCCTACCAGTGTTGTAAATTTTACCGAGCGCTCGGTAATTTTTATCTGACCGGTTGGGTAAAATTTACCCAACGCTCCCGAATTTTTTGCATTCTTTCGAATATTGTCCACGAAGAAAAAATGTAAAAATTCCGAGATTCGGAGAGCTTGGAGACAAAATTATGTCACAATAAACTTGAGGAGAAAAATGGAAACTTGTCCCTGTCAACGCGAGTTTTAGGCATCAGTGTATCTCGGAAAGGAGCGACGAGGAAAGCTTCAGCAAGTGACTTTAGCCAACTTGACCCGGTTTTCCTTCGATTCGAGGCTTCCACCCCCCAGCCCTCCACCCACCACCCACTCCTCCTCATACCACCCTCATTTGGACTTTCAATTCCTCGCATTTGTCGTCATTTCTTTCTTCGTAGTAGCCTCCCCCGAGCAGGTATAGACGCCATTGGATTTTTTTTCAAATTTTTGATAATCACCTGCCAAGATAATTTTTTTTTTTCAATTTTACAATTTTTTAGAAAATTAAAAAAAATTGAGACCGGTTGAGAAATTTTTTTTTTTCAAAATTTACAGACTTTTTGTAATTTGACTAACTCAGGAAAACTTGGAAATTTACGTAAAAAAGGGGAGAGTTTTTGTAGGGTGGGAGAATCAGAAAATTATGGAAAATGACATGAGTATAATTTTTTATTTCAATTTCATGCATCCACTCGCTGCTTGTTTGCTCAGTTACCTCATTTTATTCCGTTCTCTGCGAAGAATTCGCCTCAACAGCCCTCTTCCCAAAATAATCCTCGACCTTCCCTCCATGAAGATAAGGGTGTCCAATTTTACTGAAACATCATTTCGCCAAGTACCTCAAAATTTTCATGAAAAATAACAAGGAATTTGCAAACTCGTCTCTTTCCAGTTGCCTGTGAAAACCCCAAATTTTGCATAAAAATTTTTTCACGGAGCAATTTTTTTTCTTAGTTTCAAAATTATTTTTAAGATCGTTCAGGCACCCTCAAAAATTTTCTGAAAAATTTCCAAATTGTAGAATTTTTTTTTTCTAAAATTTGTGAAATTTTTTCCATTGCCACGGTTCTGTCAATTTAGGTGGAAAAAGTTCCTTACTCCACTGTAGAATAATTCATTAGGACTTGATGGGTTATCTTGGGCTATCGATCGAATTTGTAGATGGGGATCTTCATTTCTAATTCTATTTCTGTCTGTAACGATTGGATTGCGTGCGAACGCGCCTCTTCTAGCCTTATCTGACAGTGGCAATCGTTGTGTGGGCATTGGGCTTGGACCCGCCACCTGAGTATCCGCGTCAGGGCTCAACAATCCAAGATCGGCAATTTTGAAAAATTGAGTGAACGAGAGGGAAGAATTGATGATTTCATTGGATTTTTATGCTAATATTAAGGCCTCGTTTTGATTGATGGCCCTTTTCGGCATCCGATTTTTCGACAAGTTATTGTAATGACCCCTAAATCGATTTTGCCTATTCCGATTCGTAACTAGGGTTTTAAGTATACCAAAATGCTTCCCATCGAATTCTGAACAAATGTCTCTGTGTGTGTGTATGTTTGTATGTGTGGAATCGGAATTTTCCGTTACCGATTTCTCACGACCGGGTCGAACGATCTGGGTCATCGAGGTCTTACTCGGAGCGTCTTCATGGAACTTAGATCGGATTAGTTTTTGGTTTAAATTGACCGAGCAGTTTTTTTGTTATTAACAATTGAATTGTTTACAACGCTCTATTTCAAAAACGGTAAGAGATACGGCAAAAAGTATTAAGCAGAATTTGCTCTGTAAGTGGAAATGCATATTTAATTTCTTATCACTTTTTTCCATATTTGTCATAATTAAGGAGGTATGACGGGTTTAACCCTCGAGCGTTCGCACCCCTATTGGCGTCTCACTCCCACTCCAGTAACGCGCATAATTCTCGTCCTCACGCTGACTATGCGGCTAGTCAAATATTCATAATTATATGCTTGATAAATGGGATTGAAACATTTCATTGACGTATCGAAAAATCTAGGAATGGCAAACAGAAATTACTAATCGGGAAGCTTTGTTGGTGTTCCCAACGGGGACTCACACACTTTTTTCCGACTTGTTTTTATTTCTTCTCGGTGGTCACTTATCTCGGAAAAATGAACTTGGCTTGTGGTCACTCATGAGAGCGTAGTCGAAAATTTCTGAGGAAAAATTGAGTCAACCGTAACCGAAGCAGTCGCTGTGACTCATGGAAGGTCGTAATTATAATGACCAAATTCAATATCAATCGATTATCGAAGGTGACGCATGAACATCGACTGGCTACCAGTTATTGCTCGTCACTCTCTTCAATTACTAACGCAAATTAATTTTTCATATCTGGCCACAAGTCACTTCCGAAATTGCAGCTGGCACTTTTCACTTATAATCACAAAAATCAAATAAAACTTCAGGTTCCGAAAATTTTTGGACGTTTTAAAAATATTTCAAATTTTGAAAATTTTTTGATATTTCTGAAAAAAAAATTGGTTATTTCAAATTTGTTGATTTTTCGAATTTTTGAAATTTTTTGAATTTTTTGCATTTTTTGAAATGTTAAACCATTTTCAAATTTCCAATTTTTCCAATTTGCAAATTCACAATTTGTTCGAGTCTCTTTAATTTTTTTTGCTGTTTTTTTTCAATAAAAAAAAAATTCAATAAATGTTTTTTTTTCAATAAACAAAATAATTTAAAAAAAATTTTTTCAATAATTTTTTTTTTTTTTCAATAAAAAGAAAATTTTTTTTTCGTCTTATTCAGCAATTTCTATTGAATCGCTGAAAAATATTTGACGAAAGTGATGTTTTCACATTATCACCACGCCTATTAATATAAAACTTGCATTGGGATTTGCTGCAGCATCCACGTGCGGTCATCTCGCAGATTAAAACGTCGGATTGCCGGGGGGCGAAGCTTGGTGGTCCAGGGTGGTATTCATACCCTAGTTAAGAAGGATAGAGCAGAATGACAGAGGAACAACCCAGCTATAAGCTAATCTATTTCAATGCCCGCGGACGTGCCGAACACATACGCTTCATATTTGCTTATGCCGGTGTGGATTACGTGGACGAGAGGATTCCGAAGGAACGCTGGCCCGAGTCCAAGAAATGTGAGATTTGAAAATTTACCCAAAAAATATCAACTTATTATTGTTTTTCATCAATTTTTTTTTTCTAATTTATTGCTTAGTATTACATTTTTGATAATTGAAAAATAAAAAAAAATATTGATCATGGAAAAAAAATCAGAATTTTTTTCCGATTTTTTGATGAAAATTCGAAAAATAAAAAAAAACTCAAAATTTTTGAAAAAGTCAAAATTTCAAAACAATTTCTGAAAACAAAAAAAAAAAATTTTGACAAAATTTCTGAAAATAAAAAAAAAATTCAAAATTTTGGAAAAAGTCAAAGTTTTGAGAAAAATTCTGAAAACAAAAAAAAAATTCAAAATTTTGGAAAAAGTCAAAATTTGGAAAGAATTTATAAAAATAAAAAAAAATCCAAAATTTTGGAAAAAGTCAAAATTTTGAAAAAAAATTTAAAAATAAAAAAAAATCAAAATTTTGGAAAAAGTCAAAATTTTGAAAATTTGTTTTTTTTTTAATTCGAATTTTTTGAAAGATCATCAAAATGGGTAAAATCCACAACGAGGTTGATATGACTTATAATTGAATTTCTGCTTGAATTGCAGTAATGCCGTATGGGATGCTGCCAGTGTTAGAGATAAACGGAAAGCCCATAGCCCAGAGTAATGCTGTAGCTAGATACCTCGCCCGTAAATTTGGTCTGGCAGGTCAGAGCGAGTGGGAGTCCATGCTCTGTGATGTTTTGGTTGACACTCTGGGGGATTTGAAGTTAGGTAAGCCCCAAACAATTGCCCAAGCTCATTTCAACAACGAAAAAGGCAAAATTTTTCCCTAAATCACATTTCGAGTTCGCTAAAAAAATCTCTTAAAAAAAGTAAACGAGATTGGAATTTTGGGGAAAAAAGACTGAAAATTTTTATGTGGTTTTGTTTGATGCAAATTGCATATTGCACATGTTGATTACTCATATTTATGCCCACACTGGTGGCAGTTTTGTTTCAGTACAGAACTGAGGAGGATATTTACAAACGCGAAGAGAAGAAGGTCAAGTTACTCAAGGAGACAATACCCTTTTACCTCAACAAGTTTGAGCAAACGATCACTGAAAATGGGGGCTATGCAGTTGGCAACACGGTAAATATTTAACAAACGAAAAGGCCAATTTCTAGTTGGTCTCGAATGCGAGGTGAAGTACTATCTATATGAGCGAAATCGGGGAAGCTTAAGGTGACTCAGCCATTTTTTCAAGCAAATATGTTACACATCTATTGAAATAAAAAAATTAATTTTTTCAAAAAAAAAAAATCCAAAATGGCACCGCTAGAGCGATTCCCCGGAGACGCGCGGGGCTTGATGCACTCCGCGGCATGCAGCATAAGTGATTCCAGTTTAGACCGGAAGCAAAAAAAAATCCACTCAATCTTCATTAGTACAGCTAGTGAAACACGTACGGATTTTTAAAAATATTAATTTGTTGTAAAATTGGGAAAGGTTTGAAAAACTGTCTTCAATTTCGGTGCGAAAAATCGGCAGTTATTTGTTAATTAAAAATCGCCAAATTAATTAAAACAAAATCCGTACGTGTCTCACTAGAGAATGGCGATCCGAACATATTGTAAAATTTTTTGAATGAAAATCGTGAACATTATTCAAGTTCTGCTGCATGCCGATTTCGAAAATCGTGGTTCGAGAAAAACGCGATCAAAGTTTTGACATGAGATAAATGGGCGGCCGCCGCGCCCGAAGAGATCTTCGAAATTTCAATGAAAAAAATTTTCTCTCGGCATAAAAGTGTGCTTCCTCTATTCTCAGAGAGTCAAAAGATTTTTCAAGTCAATAAAAAAAATCGAGAGTGGTATTGCCCCTTAAAAAAAATTGAAAAATTTCGAAAATAAAAAAAACCAATTGTCCATTGAATTTGAATAAAAATCGAAAATTTGAATTTTTCAGACGACGTGGGCGGATTTTGTCTTCGCCGTAGCTCTGGAAAACTTCGAGCAACTATTCGGTGGAAATGCCCTCGATAACTACCCAGGTTTGCGAGGATTGAAGCAGCGTGTTCATGAGATTCCAGCCATCGTCAATTGGCTCGCAAAGAGACCACAAACCGATTTTTAAGAATAAGACAAGAGAACTTATAATTATAATGATTTGCACGTATGAAAAAAATCCTATAGCCCCCGTAGAGGTTTTCCTATCGCTACTCCCGTGGAAATTTCTCCCTAAAAAATCCTACAGAAAATTCTTTCAGAAGTTTCAGAAAAAATCCTGCAGAGCAATTCTATAGAAAATTCTATAGGATTTTTTTTTCTATTGACAATGCCTTCATGAATCTCCCTGAAAATCCTACCAAAAATTTTACAGGAAATCTACTGAATTGTATAGAAACATATATGGAAAAATTCTATAGAAAGTGCTATAGAATATTCTATAGCAAATTGCAGTTATTCCTCCAGTGCTCCCATTGCTGGGAAATTTCTTATTGAACTTCTCCATGCTGCTATAGACTCACCAATAGAAAATTCTATAGAAAATGCTATAGGATATTCTATAGCAAATTCTATAGCCAATTGCAATTATTCGTCCAGGGCGCTCATTGCTGAAAAAATTCTTAAACAATTTCTCCCAGGAGCAGCAATATAGACTCAGCAATAGAAAATTCTATAGAAAATGCTATAGGATATTCAATACCAGATTCTATAGCAAATTGCAATTATTCCTCCAGTGCTCTCATTGCTGGAAAATTTCTTATAGAATTTTTCCATGCTGCTATAGACTCACCAATAGAAAATTCTACAGGATATTCTATAGCAAATTGTATAGCCAATTGTAATTATTCCTCCAGTGCTCTCATTGCTGGGAAATTTATTATAGAATTTCTCCATGATGCTATAGACTCACCAATAGAAAATTCTATAGAAAATTCTATAGCATATTCTATAGCAAATTCTATAGCAAATTGCAATTATTCCTCCAGTGCTTTCATTGCTGAAAAATTTCTTACCGAATTTTTCTAAGGTGTCTATAGCTCACCAATAGAAAATTCTATAGAAAATTCTATAGAAAATTCTATAGAGAATTCTATAGAGAATTCTATAGAGAATTCTATCGAAAGTTCTATAGAAAATTCTATAGAAAATTCTATAGAAAATTCTATAGAAAATTCTATAGAAAATTCTATAGAAAATTCTATAGAAAATTCTATAGAAAATTCTATAGAAAATTCTATAGAAAATTCTATAGAAAATTCTATAGAAAATTCTATAGAAAATTCTATAGAAAATTCTATAGAAAATTCTATAGAAAATTCTATAGAAAATTCTATAGAAAATTCTATAGGATATTCTATAGCAAATTCTATAGCAAATTGCAATTGTTCCTCCAGTGCTTTCATTGTTGAAAAATTTCTTACCGAATTTTTCTAAGGTGTCTATAGCTCACCAATAGAAAATTCTATAGAAAATTCTATAGAAAATTCTATAGAAAATTCTATAGAAAATTCTATAGAAAATTCTATAGAAAATTCTATAGAAAATTCTATAGAAAATTCTATAGAAAATTCTATAGAACATTCTATAGGATATTCTATAGCAAATTCTATAGCAAATTGCAATTATTCCTCCAGTGCTTTCATTGCTGAAAATTTTCTTACCGAATTTTCCTAAGGTGTCTATAGCTCACCAATAGAAAATTCTATAGAAAGTTGTTGAAGTTGAGGCCTAACAAAAATTGCAATGAACAAAATCAGCCAATCGATCTTAATTCCAAATGATTTTTCAATCAATGTTAATCACTTCGTTTGACATATCCTAATGCTATAGGATTTTTTTTTCATACGTGTATGAACGAGTGAATGCCCATTACCGATCAAGGTGGCAAGAAACCGGATTTAAAAATTAATCGGTGCATATCTACGCGTACCTACTATTACGGAACTCTGCGTGTGGCCTTAACAATTTGATTAAGTTATTCCATTTGTTATTTATTCATTTACCGCCTTTGTTTTTAATTAATTTTTTTTTATTCTCCACTTTTGTCATGTTTGCCAACGAAAGTTGGATTCCAATGATGAATGTGATTTATGGGCAGTGGGTAATTAGGGAGTGATTATTTTGTCCGTAACGAAGTGGTGAACTGGGATAAGTGCAGTTGTCTCGAGCTGCGGTTTTTGGTGATTATCTCCGAATTAAGATAAGATAATGAGAAATTGATAGGAACCTTTCTTGTAGCCCTTGATATTCTGCACTTAAAACATTTTTACTAAATATCGCCTAACTCTCATCCCCTCCGAGATATCCATCGATAATGATTGAAAAGTACAATTGCACTTATCCCCCATGGAAGCATATATATGTGTTCTATCTCAAAATACAGAGAATATATGGTAAAATATATAAAATAGCTCTCATATATTTTCAACTAATTTTAGCCATATGTTCCATTTTACGTGGGTAGTTCATCACTTCGTATATTCGCATAAATATGCCCATTTTGCCCCACCCCCCCCCCCCCGGTCCCTTAATATCCCACTCACCCCTGGTTTTCTCAATATAGGGGACGGTGGGGCAAAACGAGACCCATATGGAAAGTGAAATGTGGGCCATTATCGGACATTTTCATCTGACCCATTTTGCCCCATGCCCTCTAAAATTTGATTTTATGCAAATTTATTGTAATTTATTTTTTTTGATGATATTTTCCACGAATGCATAATGATTATTCGCTACTTAAATTGTCTATATTATCGTTAATAGCTTGAAAAAAAATTAATTCCGTAATTTGGTTTTTTTTTGTAATTTCTGTCATTTGTAATTAGATTTGGATCAATATTATTCTCAATGCTTGTTTGAAATCAACTTTCTATTAATTTCCGTTGTACAGAGTTTCAAATTTCTGTTTTAATTTGACATATTTATCTCACCTACACGTAGAAAAGGGGAAATTCGATTTATGGAGATGAACAAATGTGGGATTAAATACGATTCGTTAATGAAGCAAACGGTAAAATTACCCAAATTACTTTTCAGAAAATGAAACAGGTAATTCCAGAAATGAATTTGCTGATAAAATTCTTTTTGGAATTTTTTGGCAAAAAAATTCTGCAATTTTTTAATTATTTTTGAAAACGATAATGAAATTTGTATTCTTTTATTTTTTTCATCAATATTTTTTTTTATTTTTGTTTGGGGGAAAAAAATATTATGATTTTTCCCCCAAAATCCCACAATTGGAGATGTTATGACTAGATTTTGAAGGATTCTGAAAAAAATCTCTATACCTCGTCTTAAAGGGTTACACCCCCGCCCCCCACTCACCCACCTTTCCCACCCCACCCACCCATCCCACTCACCCACCTTCCCCACCCCAACCACCCATCCCACACACCCACCTTCCCCACCCACCCCATCCATCCACCCACCCATCCACCCACCCACCCCATCCATCCACCCGCCCACCCTATCCAGCCACCCACCCATCCGCCCACCCATCCACCCACCCGCTTACCCCACCCACCCACTCACCCCACCCACCCACTCACCCCACCCACCCACTCACCCCACCCACCCACTCACCCCACCCACCCACCCACTCACCCCACCCACTTACCCCACCCCACGCTGGCGGCCCAAAAAAAAAGTTATAAAAATGAATTTTGGTTGTGCAATAAATACAAAATTTATGATAAAACTTTTATCGCACATACATGGAGGATACTTTTAAGAATATTAAGGAAAAAAATTAATAAAAATAAATCATTAAGATTTTTTTTTAGTGAGGACTATTCAAAAATTCCTATTGAAATTCCTGTACCTACCTAATGATTTGTTTTCCTGTAAAAAAATTCCATAAAAAATTCCTACAGACATTTCTAAAAAAATATAAAATAGTATAGAGATCGCATAGAACTCTCATTAATTTCAATAAATTGTTTTTCTTTTAAACTTGCAAAATTACGCCATAACATCCTCAACGAATCAAAAACAACTTGGAATAGTCAGCAAAATTATGTGTACGTTTTTCAGTGTATAGATGTTATTTATTGGTGTTGAAAATATTGAAAATATTAACAATGTAAACGTTACTGCGTTAATTGAAATACGTGGGAAAATTAGGAAAAAGTGTGATTAGAAAGACAAACGTAGTGTGAATACTTGAGTCGTGAAAATGAATGTTAATTGGCACTGACGAATTTTTCAGTTGTAAAAAATGTTATTTTACGAGCCCGGGAATAATTATTTCCATGGAACAGTGGTGAATTATTTTTTCATATTCCAATTTTTTTTTTTCGTTCCCGAAAGGCGAGTGGAACTTGGTGGCTGTAGTTGGGCTGAATTATTGAACGGCAGGATACTTCTATGTCAATGTGTCATGTCAACAGTGGTTAATGCGATTAAACGTGAATGTTGAGATAAAAAAATGTTAAAAAAATTTTGTTTTTGGATGAACCTTGTAAAAGTGGATGACAATCCAGAAGCGCAGGTAACTGCATTGTCAGTTTATGGCATTCTCGAGATTTTTTTTCGAAATCTAAGTGAGATATCGAAATTTTGGACTAGGACTTATTTATAGAACTTTTTTTCCTCAGCAGAAAAGGTGTATACGAAAAGTTTCATTTTCAGCTCAGGTTTCGAGATACACTCGAAAAATGGGAAAGGGAACGGAGCTCTTGTGCAAGTTTCCGGTTGAGTGGTTGTATGGGGAACGTCGGATTTTTATAAAATTGCTAGGTCCCCATTTCATCGATACTCATCAATTGGGCCTTCAGTGTGATATTTCCATCGAGTTTGAAGCAAAAAAAATGTTCAATGATTTTTTTCGATTTCGGGCCAAGTTGACATTGGGACCTTATGGGGAGGTCAACGTAAATTTCAGGAAATTTTTTTTTGGGCCTGAAGTTGATGGATCTTCTTCAATTGGGCCCCCATTGTGATATTTCCATTGATTTTGAAGCAGAAATTTTAACCGGTTTTTTTTCGATTTCGGGTCAAGTTAACATTGGGGCCTTATGGGGAGGCCAACGTAAATTTTAGGAAAAATTTTTTTGGGCCTGAAGTCGATGGATCTGTCTCCATTGGGCCCTCAGTGTGATATTTCCATGGGTTTTGGAGCAGAAGTTTTAACCGGTTTTTTTCGATTTCGGGTCAAGTTAACATTGGGACCTTATGGGGAGGCCAACGTAAATTTCAGGAAATTTTTTTTTGGGCCTGAAGTTGATGGATCTTCTTCAATTGGGCCCCCAGTGTGATATTTCCATAGATTTTGGAGCAGAAATTTTAACCGGTTTTTTTTCGATTTCGCGTCAAGTTAACATTGGGGCCTTATGGGGAGGCCAACGTAAATTTTAGGGAAATTTTTTTGGGCCTCAAGTTGATGGATATTCTTCAATTGGGCCCCCAGTGTGATATTTCCATGGGTTTTGGAGCAGAAGTTTTAACCGGTTTTTTTCGATTTCGGGTCAAGTTAACATTGGGACCTTATGGGGAGGCCAACGTAAATTTTAGGAAAATTTTTTTGGGCCTCAAGTTGATGGATATTCTTCAATTGGGCCCCCAGTGTGATATTTCCATAGATTTTGGAGCGAAAATTTTGAATGATTTTGTTTATATTTTGGGTCCAGTTAACATTGGGACCTTATGGGGAGGCCAACGTAAATTTTAGGAAAATTTTTTGGGCCTCAAGTTGATGGATATTCTTCAATTGGGCCCCCAGTGTGATATTTCCATAGATTTTGGAGCGAAAATTTTGAATGATTTTGTTTATATTTTGGGTCCAGTTAACATTGGGACCTTATGGGGAGGCCAACGTAAATTTTAGGAAAATTTTTTTTGGGCCTCAAGTCGATGGATATTCTTCAATTGGGCCCCCAGTGGGCTAAATCAGTCGATTTTGGAACGAAACACGCAAGAAAAAAATTTTCGATTTACGGGAAGCTTCCAGGTCCGCAGAGAACGGAATTATCAAATTTTTCATATTTGCCATCAGCTGGCCAAAAGAAATCGCGCAAATCTAGCTCCGTCGTAGGTGGAGATATATTTCCTATCTTTTGATCTATATTTCCTGTATATTGTCGTGTAGAAATTATATAACCCTAATATATTTTCAGTATATATATTTTTCCATGGCGGTGCTCGCAGATTCAATGACCCAGACTTCCAACGTTAGACAAAAAAATAGATGAATGAAAAAAAAAAAATAGATTTTCTGTGGAAGCGAAACAAATTTTGTACCTAATTTTTGTATATATATAGATATATGAATAACATGGCAGTGGGTCCCTCATTATGTGAGAAAAATCGCATGGCCATAACGAGATAAATAAGCATTTCAAAGGGGCATGTGGTCTCAATTATGCTAGCAGGTGTGATTAATTGAATACTCAATATAGAATGTTTTCTGTGTACTTTACAAAAGAATCACGTATTGTTCGAATTTTCTTATCAGTTCGAAATTGTCTTCCAAGTTCTCGACTATTCACCAGGACAGGTCATCAGATATAAAAGTCTAGTATTTTTCAGGATTTCTTTTATTACTATTACTTGTAGTCGAAGAGTTAGTACAACTGAAATGGCTGTTGTCTTATTATTTTTAGTTTTTATAAGTTCTTGGGCAGTGATCAGGGCCGAGGTAATTATTTTTTTCGCCAATTTTTTTTATCAGTTAGCACGAGATCATACAACATTAGGTTATGCAGAAATTGCAAAAAGTTTGATAAACAAATGACGGTTTGGTCTGATAAATTTAGTTTAGAAGGGCAGGAACAATTATCAAAGGCAAATGAAAAATGGGGCAAAATGGAACACCCCGGTAAACTGAGAGACTCGGGCAAAACGGAGTGCGGGGACAGCATGGGACACTCGGGTAAAATGGGACATCCGGGCAAGATGGAGCATTCGAGCGAAATGGGACACTCGGACGAAATGGGGCATTCGGGCGAAATGGGACACTCGGACGAAATGGGACACTCGGGCGAAATGGGACACTCGGACGAAATGGGACACTCGGTCGAAATGAGACATTTGGGCGAAATGGGACATTTGGACGAGATGGGACATTTGGACGAGATGGGACATTTGGACGAGATGGGACATTCGGGCGAAATAGGACATTCGGGCAAAACGGAGCAGCCGGGGAAAGTGGAGCGCCGGGAAAAATGGGACACTCGGACAAAACGGAATGCCGGGAAAATGGGACACCCGGGAAAGTGAGACATACGGGCAAAATGGAATCCCCGGGTAAAGTGGGACACTCTGGTAAAATGGGACATATGTTTGAATTGGGACACATTCACAAAATGGGATACCCGGTCAAAGTGGGCGCCGAGAATATGGGAATAGGACACATAGCCAAAATGGAACACTCGGGCAAAATGGGACACCCGGGCAAAACGGAATAACCGGGCAAAATGGGACACCCGCTCAAAATGCAACGTACCTGGGAAAGGTATTCTCGCGCATTTCTAATCACTTTTTTTTCTCCTGAAAATGCATAGCAAGCAAAAAATCAAGAAGTTGTAGAGGAAGCCCAAATATACATCATATAAGAAATGTTCCTCCATTTCAACGTTTCGGTCAAGTTAATAAAATGGGTTTATTTATATGAATGTCTCTTCGTCTTGGTCCATTTTGCCCCGGTGTCCCATTTTGCATAGATCTCCCCTATATAATTTCAATTTGGGAACCCAATATAGCGCAGAAAACAAGTGATGGAAAAATCTTTACCATGACCAGATCTCAATTTTTTAATATATTCCAGGACTTGCCATTGAAATGCTTGGATGTTCCAATACGCTATATATGTTACAGCGAAGTCAGCGCTGGAGTCTGTGATGTAAGATCCATATTTTATCGAGTTAATTTCGTCTTAAGCAGCAAAATCATATCGAAAAAAATGAAATTGACCAAAGAATTTCAGATTGATCCGAGGTCAAGGCAAAATAGTTTGAGCACTTCTATTTTGTAATTTTGTTTCATCCTCATTCGCTAATTATGTTTATTGCTGAACATTTGTATCAATGGATGTAGAAAAACCTTCAAGCAATAGCGTCGACCTGTTGGAGATTTTTTCGACAAGTATTGAAAGTGTTGGTTATGCAAATTTGCCGATTGACTATTCCCCCAATTAAATATTTGAAATTTTTCTTTACCAAAAGTACATTGGGCGGCGCTTATCATGGGACCGACAACGTTGGGCGTTGGACTATTGAAGATCTCATATATCTTTAATCATTCTAGATGCTGGGCTTCTGTCCATCCCTGTGGAGCAAGCGCCTGATAATTCCGCAGAAGCACACAAACAGTAGCTACAACGAAATGCTCATCGAACACTCCAATTATGATCATCCTTAACCCTCGCTTTGCCTTGGAAGTAGAAAAAAAAATTATGAAAAATATTGACAAGTGCTAATTCTGAATGGACCACATGCACAAAAATTACCTTGAGTAGCAATAAAATGTATCTTGCTCAAATAAATTTGAAATAGAAAGTGATCAATGGGTTTGACCCTCCGCAGGCCAAAATTATAACTTCCCGATGCCTGCGTGTGTGTGTGTACTTTCTTTCCAATCTCTCATTTTTCTCACCACAGAGCTCTCCAAATGATTTCAATTGTTTATAACGCTCTAGCGCCGAAATGGTTGAAGATACGAAAAAAGCCAGAGGACACAAAATATGTATTTTTTTATAAGGAACAACATTTACTCGACACATTTTTGCGTATCTATAATATTTCGTGAGATACAGCGTTATAAACAATTGAAATTGTTAATGACAATAGAAACCAGGAGACATATATGGACCAAAAACTAATCAGCTCTAAGTTACGGCAAGACGCTTCGATTGCGTCATACAGGACCTTGATCGGATAATTTGTTCACGAGAAATCGTTCCGGGAAATTTTTGGTTACATACGTACATCGGCACACACACACACACACACACATACAGACATTTTGTTTTAAATAGTCTAGAAAGGTCAGAAATACCATGAAACGTGGACATCTGATGGAAAATGGATTTTTCATTTTCGGGGGCAAAACAATAACTGGTCGTAGATATATGTTTTATTTTTTTCAATGACTTTAATCGCATTATCTTCCATAGAATTCTTTCTCCATAATTTAATTACAAGTATGTTTTTTTTTTTCATTTTATTTAATTGATCATCTAGAGTCTACGGGTTATAGGTATCTCACAGTATTGACTCTCTATTTCAATGATCTACCCCGAGATGACTAAAAGTCTGTTTATCTACAAATATATCCATCGTTTAGTTTTTTATATATATATATATGTATATATATAGATTTGTTTGTTTTACCTTTCAAACTTAACCCTAGATTTTTCATATTTTAGATTTATTTTGTTTTTTTTTTCTTTGATGCACGTGAAACTTGAGATTGGATTAACTCATGAGTTGTGTCATAATTTAATTACGCTTTTTTTTTAATTTTTTATATTCGTTCATGGTTAGCTTTCCGTGAAGATAATTTTGCGACTGGTGAATGATCAAGGATTTTTTAATGAAATTTTTTTTTTCGGTGGATATATAATTACGATTAAGGTAGAGACTTTTTTTTTAATCATTTGACACATATGATTGAGGTTTCGAGCGTCACTATGGAGCTCACATCTCACAGCCTAGAGGTGATTTTAAATAAAATGCCATTTCGCGCCTAACGAAATGCATTTTTTTGAAATACGATAGTGAGGATGAGAGAAATTTTGAGGTTATACGAGTGAAAAAATTTCTACCATAATTTTTGTTCACCTTGTGTTTTTGTTTGTTTTTTCCGCATTTTTTTTTAATATTCAGAACGTAATAGCAAATCATTTTTCGTTGCCGTTTTTTTCTGTTTAGTTGTAGTGAATATAAGTGATCGGAAAAGAATACAAATTGAAACTCACAGGTTATACCAAATGGCGCCAATTCTATGCGCATGTGTGTACGCGCATGCGCATTCACCGGCGCGCATGCGCGCAGACTACTGCGCTAGTTGTTTTAGTATTTTCAAATCAATAAGTTTTTTTTATTTCTTTTTCAGGACAATTAATGAAATAGCTGCTAGAAAAAAAGAGGAAAAATTTTTTCACTCCACATGATAAATTTTTGTTTTCGATAATATATAGTACACATAAAACTCCATGTCAATGTTGCATGCTCATATGCAATTGTGCATTGATAATGGCCAAAAAATAAACGAAAAAAATGCTGTTAAAAAAACACTGAAGCGATAGTCACAATAATTAGCAAATACTGTCTGTGATGGAAAAAAAAATTTTCTCCTTTTTTTTTTTTTAAACTATCTATTTAGTTTTCTTCCTCACTGTTTTGTATATACAACGTGTTAGCAACTCAGTTGAAACAGCATTTCCACAATAAACTTTATCTCTTTCTCATGAACGTTTTTCACCTTCTTTAATATAATATGTTTTTTTGTTTTTGTTCAACATTTCACGTATAAACTATGCAGTGCCGATGCCTATTAAATAGGTAAGTACTCATAAAATATATAATCGGTAAGTAATTAATGTAGTAAAATTATAAAATATAAATCGCAACACTTTGGACGATAGAATTTAATTATTCATAATTCTATATATATTTAATTTTCCATATATATAGGTCATTTCTTTTATCTATACCAGCTCTGCATTGAATACTTTTTTTTGTTTATATTTTATGTCGTTTTCGCAATTTTTCTATTATTTTTGTCGTTAATTTTTTGTTTTGCGATGCAGCAGTGAAGTTGAATACAAGTTTATTTTTTCGAGTTATTAATATGACACTTTTCGGTTAATATTTATTATTTTTTCAACTCATTTGAAAGATATTTTTTTTTTTTCAAAAAATCATTCAAAAGAAATTCTTAAAAATTCGATTATCCTCGGATTAATTTCTATCAATACTCTCTTAAAAAATAATTAACAATCATTTCTCGTTTTTGATCGATGAAGAAAGTAATTAAGTTTGTAATGAACCACCAATTTGTAGGGAATTTTCTAATTTTAATTTTTCTTCTATTCATTAATTGCAAAAAGAAACAATCACAAACGAGACAATTTTCAATTAATTTAGTTAATATGCACCACATTTCATTTGACCTTGTAATCAACGCCAACCGCCTTAAGAGGTCATGAAAGTCTGAAAAAAATATTGAAATGCATAAAAGACAGGCTCCATGTCGAGAGGTTATGAAATAAATATTAAAAATACATACAATAATTCGTTCACTTCTCACCTACAGCCTACAATTTTTTCAGCTGCATTGAATGAAATGAGTAAGGTAAAGAAAGGTTCAAACATTCGAGCTGGGCTGTAGATCCGAGCACCGCCATTTTGAATTCCCCCATCCTACGGCCCAATATGGCGGCACCTATAAATGGCTCCCATTTTCCATCCTTGAGACCTTTTGGGAGTTCGTACAGATCGTAACATATCATGGATTTTGTAAAAAATGTAATAACATTTTCTGGTAAAATTCCACAGATTATTATTCTTCCCTTTTCCATATTTCTTTGGTCAGAAATTCATGAAGCCAGGTGTCCTTGCATACCAATGTTTTTTTAACTTTCATGGCCCCTTAACTAAATTGTCACACTTTTATTTAATAAACTCGATCAATCTCAATAGTAATATCTCGTTAAACTTTTTTTTTTGTTTATAATTTTCATGATTTTGGTTAATCATAATAACATACTTTCAAGTTCCTAACTACTGTTGCTGAATAGTCTGTGCACTTTACATCGACCAGGGTGATTTTTTCACATAGAATTTATTCATTTTCTTCATATATTGGTTACCTATATATTCACCTAAGTCAGGTTTTCAACGCATCACACACGTGCTTTCTTTAATAATGCTGTTTCTTTTTAATCATTCATTATTTTTTTTCTAATTTTTTTTTACTTAAATCTTGGGAGATTGTTCAGAGTCTTGAAAACCTATATAATTATTCATTAATTTTTCTTTTTCGCTAATTAATTCTTTTCACAGACACCGATTAAGTAGACGGGATTACTTATAATCTTCAATGAATCATGGAACTTTAGTTTTATGGTATTTTACTTGTTGTTTTTTTTTTAAATTCATTTCTTAGAATTCTTAGGTTCATTAATTCAACTTGTTGTTAAAAAGACTCGATTGATACTAATAGTGCCTATCTACTTGTGGCATTAAAAAGATTCGGGGCTAGTTTGTTCTTCGAACAATTTTCATCAATCAATTCACATAATTATTTAATAAAATTCAATAATGATTTCAATAAAATTTCAAACTCTTACATCTTGGTAACATAAAGAGATAAATTTCTATTTTATCTATTATTACGATTTTGTTCTTTATGAAATTCATTAAAAATTATAAAAAAATTGATAATCAACATTATATTTTTTTATTACAATAATCTTCAGTTGATCGTTTAGTCATTTTTTTAAAATCGTAAATTTGTCCTTAAAGCGTTTCTAAATCATTAATTGACAATTTTCGTGATCAATTAATGAATAGGGAAATGGAAATAATTGGTAAGGAACTATTGTTTTTTGACAAAAATGCCAAAGTAATCATACATTTTGCAACTGAGTAGGATTTTTTTTTATCAAATAACATATACTTCTAAATATCTGTAATTGGTGATCCGATTTGCAAAAAAAAATAAAAATCATGATTTTGATGAGTATGAAAAATGAGTGGAAAAATTTGTGTCATAAAATCTCGTTAAAAAAACCATAAAAAAATACGAAAAATATTTCAAAATAATGGTTCCTCCCACGTCTACGTAATTACGTAATTTGACAGCGATTAGAAACAGATTAATCATTGAAAAAAGTGCTCAAACTTGCCAGGTGGTAAACAGACCTGGGCTCCGCCATTTTGGATGCCCCCTCCATGTTCACAATATGGCCTCCACTAGTGTTGCTTGCCTCAGATGTGCAAACTTGTCTATCACCAATATTGATAACATCACATTGTGTTGAACTGGTAACTTCTTGAGGTGTTTTTCAAGTTGGACTGAACGATACCAACAAACACAAAATATTTGTTCATATTAATTATAGATATTTAGAAGTTTATTCCTTCGTTTTTGACGAAAACTGTTAAAATGATGAACCAGAAAATGGCGCAAATCTACGATTACTAAGGAAAAGAAAAAAAACGGTCAGGATAACCCTAATGTAAATATTTAAGTAATTTTTTCCCCCTAATTTTACTCTGCTAATCATTTTCCTTCCTCATTTTTAATTAAAAATCGTCTCCGACACGACCCATAGGCCTTGGACAGTGTTAATTACAACTGTGAGATCTAAGAATTTGCGGTTTTCGTGGAAATGTACTACGCAAGTGATAACTGCTTCGAAAGTTGTCAGTCAGTCGGTGAAGGAAATCATTATTTTGGCAAGTTCTGTAATCAAGTGCAATAAAATAAACAATTGACCAAAAATAACTACAAATTTTTAACAACACGATTTCTTAAACAACTGAAATCCATATTAGTAAACTTTAGAGGGGCCAAAACTAACGATAAGCCTCAGAAAAACATGTTCTTTGGAAATTTACCGTTGCATGGAGTGATTATAAAAAAAATTCACATCTCTAGAGCGTCATGACGTCAATTGCGACCGAGATTAATAGCCTCACGAGTTTATTTTAACGTTTAAATTCATGAAGTGAGGCTCAATGACGCGGTCCGCCATTTTGTTCCAGGTTTCTTACCTTAAATCCAAGATGGCGGCGCACACTATACTCACCTCGTGACTTTAAACAATTAAACGAACTATTGAATCGTTTTGTTTCATAATTTTTCTTTCAGTTTCTTTTGTAGCATTTAGGAAATTATTTTAACCTCCTTTCCTCATGCGCCTAACCCCAAATTCGAGGGAGAAATCATATGGAAAATGAAACGAAAATTAATCACCGAATACTAGTCTCATTGCACTTGATTACAAAATAATTTTTTATAGGTCAATGAAATTGATTTTTCTAGCTGACTAATAATTCACACTACCTAGGTCACTTAGCTCTTAAAATACCTAATTTTCATCTATAAAGCTGGTGAAATTGTTACACACACCTATTAACTCGTAATATAATTCATTAACGACAATGCATGTAGAAAAATGAGCCTCTAAGATTTGTCAGTTGGTTAACCATCGAAGCATTTAGAAATTATTCTGGCAGTGATTTTCGCGATGCTTCGATCCTAGCCGTTTGACCGAAAATTTTGATTTTACGTCTCAATGGAATTTTAATAATCGTCATAAAGAGGTGAAAGATTAACGTGGCCTAACGCTTTTTTCTTTTCGATTCAGTTGATTCGTAAAACGGCGAATTATTTCGAGTCCAATGAACAGGAGAATTTTTCCATGATCCTTATTTGTAGGCTCAATTTTACGATAATTCTGTTTCCCTGTTTTCTCTATTCGAATGGCGTATTGAAGGAACGCTGACGATACGCTGGGTCTAATCAGCGCAAGTGTTAGTCTGAGACTCGATTAATGGAGCGATTTTGATTTCGTAACGACGACAAGTCGTTTCATGGAAATAGTTTTCGTATAGATAATTCATTGAGAAAAACTTGTCCTTTGGCATTTAGCAAAGAACGCACCATAGGTCAAGCAATTGTCAATTAAATTTCGCCGCTACTTCGTCAACTTTAGGTCTAGGAACGTCGACCTTTCGATCTGTTTTTTTTTTTTTAAGAACATCCTTGGAGACCGAGCTTAAGGATTTGTTTTTTTGGTTTGAGGTGTTAGAATACGAGGGCTCGGGGGAAATTTTATAAAAAATTCACGCGACTGCCCATCGATGGCACGAGATTTGCACAGCTAGATGCAAATTTGCATCGTAGATAGAAATAAAGTAAACTAGGTGGTTTGGGGTGGTAGGCGGAACACCGTGGAGCACTTCACGAGTACATGGTGATGACCTCGCGACCGCAGCCATGCACCATGAGTACTTTTTCCAAGCCCTCGGTCAGTACTTCCAGGAATTCCATATCTGGAAAAAGTTTTTTTTTTTTTTTAATAATTCGAGATTTATGGTGGATTTGAAAACTGGGCTGGTTGAACACTCACAACTGGATTCACGCTCCATTTTCGTCTCCTTCGGTGGTCCAGGTAGGTTGATAATCACCAACTGAGCGTCATGACTCTTGTTAACGATGACCTCGTTCAGTTTAACTGCAGTGTGCATACGTCGAACGTCGTCCTCGTCCCTAAACCAAGAAAATTTGGGATTACGATTGGAAACGACAGACGTCAACTGTTGGGTTCTATTAATCCGCCTTCATAGTGGCTTTGCATACGATGATAGATAGATAGATAGATAGATAGATATGACGTTTATTGTTCAGAAAATTGAACAAAAATATGATGAACAAATACAAGTAAAAAGAGAAAACATATAGAATTCTGCTGGTGCTCTTCCTCGACACTTCCGGTCAATGTGACCCGTTGGTTCAGTTTGAACGCTTATATCTTTCTGGCAATTCAAATAACGGAAGCTGTGGATGATTTCCGCGCGATGTCGTGAGGTTATTATTCTTATATTTCAGTGCCAAAGTCACCAATGTTCCCCTGGCAAAATAAATATACTTTTTGACGGTAACCCTATGATAAAATTTTCTCCCATATTTAGCTGTGTTTCGAGAACCCAACTTTTAAATCCAATTCTATCGAAAATTTGAAAAAATACAAATTTATGGTTAACCTTGATTTTGTAAAAAAAAATTTTCACCAATTTTTTTAACCATGTTAATAATTTTTGATATTTTTTTTATCATGGGATATCATTTGAGTATGTCCAAAGTATACGTCAGAATTTTTTCAGATCGATCAGCGGCTTCATGGCTGACTGGCGAGTGATCAAAGTTCGTCTCGGGTCGCATTGACCCGTCGTATTTGATTGAAAACGAAGGTGTGCCGAGGAAGGCTTAAAATAATCCTGTTATCCGCTATTGTTGGACAAATATAAAATATAATGAGCATCAATGAATTACGGTTTGATCGGTGGCTGTGGTGCGGCCGAACTGCTCTCACTTTCATTTTTATCATTGGCACTTTCCTTCGCCTCTCTGGCCTTTTCACTTGTCTCCTTCTTCTCTCCCTTGGGTGAACCAGACAACAAGCGCTTCTCCTCCTCCTTCTCCTCAGCATTAGGCTTATCCTTGTTATCGCCATTATCACCCTCAGCCTCCTTCCCCAATTGTGTTTCCTGGACAAGCTTCTCCTGCACTTCCTCAATACCATTTGCCTGATATCCTGGCTCCTGGAACCTCACCTTAGTCGCTGTCTTAACATCTACATTGTGATGATGATCGACAACAGCTTGCACCTGATGAGAATTATTCTAATGAGCTTTTGAGGCTATTAAACTTGGATGATTGCCTTGAAAACTTCAGGGCGCGGTTTAGAACACCTTTCTATAGACTATATTGAAGCTCTATAATGGCCAAGTACATTAATCTATTGAAGCCGGCAAAATGAACGTGCTAACTAAGCGGAGGAAACTATCATTGGGTAGATGAAAGAGATCCAACCGTTATGAATTTTTCGAGTGGCGACAATGGGTTTAGCTCCCTCGAATTGACCGCTCTTTGCCAATTGATTTTTCATTCGCAAATATTCTGTCGCAGATTTTCGTTTGAACCCCTCAAGTACAGCGCCCATACCGCGCGATGTGTCCACATCGGCCGGCGGCCTCCCGTCGACTCGAATGCGCTCTTCAATACACGATAACTTCTATACATACCATCAGAAAATTATGAAGTAAAATTTAAGGATGGTCTTGACCCTTCACCAAAAAGTTGTTCAAAGTACGGTATTTTTTTACTCATATTTTTCTAGAATTTTTGAGACCTGTTTTGATTAAATACTCCAACTGGTTACCCAGATCGGCGATTGTCCGAATTTTTTAAATAATAAATCAGTGATTCATTAAATCCAAATTTGATTCACGTCATCTGACAGAGACTTACGAAGCACGTTCGGTAAAAATTTCATGATTTTTTATGAAAATTTTCCCGACAAACGAGAGGTTTGAATGCATCCACCATGAAATTTAGTTCCGTAATTTTGATGTATTAGAAAAAAATATAAAAAATGATTTGAAAAAAAAAATCAAGTTGCATTGTATTGACAAACTCATGTACTTCATGGGATAATTTTTAGAATTCCCATATCTATCATAGTAAGAGAGGAAATTAATTTTTATGAATCACGGGAAGGGTCTGTATGACGTATAGACCCCCGGCCGACAGGACAAGCTTTGGGGTATATATGTGGTATAGACCCCGTACTTGAGGGGTTACTGAGAAATTTGAATAAATTCCGTGGGAATTTTTTTTCAAAGCTTCAAACGGTGGATCTCTTTAGAGAGATTTGCACAACCAGTCCTCAGTGGTTTTTATAATTTTTTAGTATCTCATTAAATACACAGGGAAATGCGACACAAGTCTGATGAGCGTCGATAGTTTTTTTTTTTTTTTTTTTTATTTTATGAGTGAGGGAATTTTGGATGGAGGGTGGGGCCAGACATGGATCTTCGGGGTTCTAACTGACAGACCGCAACATTTCCTCGTTGAGTACCTTGTCGAAGTCCAATGTCTGCACCTTATCCGAGCACGCAACAAAGAGAGACATTTCCCATCAGTATCCATCGTGCATTATAATCTTCACGTTTATAATCATTAATTCAAATTGTTTGCATTAACATATCGTATTGATTTGATTGTGGTTGGTCAATTGTTGAAAAATTTGACGATAGTAGAGTCAGAAACAATGTAATCTCATCTTTCATAATTACTTCAAGAACACTCCGATTTTCTCGTATGACAATCCTTGGTACTAAATTGCAATTGAATGAAAATTCTTACCAATCCCAGCGACTGTTGCGGGTTAATTCGCATTTCTCGCAGCATTTGATTTCTCTGCTCCATTACCAAAGTTCTTTCATAGGTGTACGCTGAAATATCGGAGTTCATCTGAAATCAATGAATAAATTAAGTCCAAAATTCTCTCAATTTTTCTCACCAGACCCACCATTTCCACAATTTCAATCTCTCCCTCAATCCTCAGATTATAAAGCAGCTTCTTGAGATCCTTCTTCATCTGAATCGAGTTATCCTCCATCTGCGCCACCGTAAAGATCCTCATCTTGCACTTGCCCCAGGTTCTGTGCTGCTTCAACAGGAAAGGCAGTAGCATAAGCAGACCCCCATCATGCACGATCCACCAGACATCAATGAAGCCAACGACCTTCTCAGTCGAGTCTGGAAAGAAGTTGATTCCCTTAGGCACAAGCACAGCCATTCTCGAAGTTGTGGCATTTCGCACAGTCTGCAAAAACGTCCGCCAGTTTTCATCCTCCGACTGACGCCAGCCATAAGGCCACCCCATGATCACAGTATTGGGCTTCATGCCACCTAGCCCAGTTGTTTGAATCAGCGAGCTCAATCCATCCACCACATCCCTCACCACGAGTACATCGACAAAGCCCTTGACCTTCTCCTCATCAGCGATCTTCCTGAGGCTCTGCTTAGCAGCTAACGCTTCCCCCGAATTTTTGGTGAAGTCGCCTTCGATGCAGCTAACGCAGACGGTGAGTCCTCTTCCAGCCTTCAGCTGACTAGCGAAGGCGAACATCTTGCGGTACTTAGGAACAAGACCATCAGTGAGCTTGACCAGCATGAGAATCTGGGGCCGCCAGTTCTTGGTGTGCGGTGGTCCCTCCTCGAGCCTCAGCAAGGAGTACCTCGCTGCTGACAGGGCCAGACCCCGAATACCATCACCCCACTCCTTCTCAGCTCCACGGTACTCGATATACTTGTATATAACACCAGCCATTCCCATAGCGACGAGAGCGTAGTACCAGCTGGTCATAAACATAATCGCGATACAGAGGGAGAGACCAATGAAGGAGAGACTCCAGTGATAGTACTTGAACCTAGGACGCCAGTTGGGGGTTTTCAGGAGGGTCTGAAGAGCACAGGCTAGGTTGACGAAACCGTAGCACATGAGGAAGAACATGGAGAGGAGAGGTGCTAGGTAATCGACATTGCCAAGGAGGATGCCGCACTGACAAATGAGGACGGTCAGGATCAGCGCTCGCGTTGGCTCTCCTCGGCTTGATGATTTAGCGAAGGGAGCGAGGAATGGAATGATACTGTCCTTAGCGATGGCTTGGAGGAGGCGTGGAGCTCCAGTGAGTGATTGAAGACCTGCACCGAGGGTCGAGAGGAAAGAGCCGATTAGGATGACCCATTGGTTGGGCCAAGCGATGTTAGCCACCACAAGTTTGCCACCTATACTTTGGCCAAATTTATCGCGCAGCAGTAGGTTGTCGACGGTACCAGCGAACAGCAAGACAGATGACAGGTAGACAGTGGAGGTCGTGAGAATTGCGCAGATTGTACCGATGGGAATGGATTTCTGGGCGTCCGCTAGATCACCGGAACGGTTGGAGCCGGCCATTATACCTGGAAGCAGTTGAGGTGGTTGAGTAAGCATTGTGCTTGGTATTAAGAGGTGTTTGGAATGGAGGGAAGGGTGGTAATTTCGATGTAATTTCTGATGAAGTCGGTTCTGGGAGGTCATAGTAGCTTGGACTATGCTAAAGTTGCGGAGTTAAGGAGCTAGGGTTAATACACACCAGTTACAGATGGGAAGAATATTCCTATGAGAATAGTAAATGCCGTTGTCAAGTCATTGGTAACATACGGGAACGCTGGTCTAACCATCCTGTCAACGTCAATAGGATTTTCACCGTAAGCGAGATGCTGACCAAGGGTCTGGAATCTTCCAGCAAGATTCTCTAGAAATTAATCAATTTAAATCCATAAAATTCGTTAGTGGAATTGCCAATGTTGATCCCAATAATCATTATGATGTTTTTTCAGGAATCACATGCGGGAACGTTTGTATATACCTAGAAATACACCGCTGGCAAGTCCTTGAATTCCCTTCACTACTCGGAAATCATGATTCATGTAGTAATCATCGCAGGAGCCGGTTGTGTTGCAGAATTGCTGATGAGTGGTTGTATAATTTTTGCCGCATTCAGTTACGGAGATGTTCCTGAGGAGGCGTTCACCGAGTACACATATTCTGTAACAGAACAAATGAGTGATTACAATTTCAAATTTCAGGGATTCATCGAATGCTGAAGAGCTCGGTAAAACTATTCTTCAGGTCCATCAATGAACACGAAAATTGAATGCACAAAGACGACTTTTGGTGAAAATGACATAATGTTTAATGGAATGAAAATGTATAATGAAGTGCCACAGAGTATGAAAAGAATGAGTCAGAGCGAGACGTTGCGAGAGCTGAAGGGCTATATAAAAGACAAGTAACCTGTACGCACAAATGTAGCGGAAAGCTAAATAAAGACAGTACAATACAATGGGAAAACAATGATTCTGAACAAACACTTAATCCAGGGAAAAATAAACTAACTTGAGTGAATCATTTCCATTGATATTGGTGAAGAGTCCAACGTAGATGGCGATGATGGAGAAGATGACGCAGGCAAGAGCAACTCCGGCAAATTTATTAACAAATTTAACCCCAATGAAGACAACAGTGCCCATGACCATCAGCAGACCCGTGCCATAGACCCGAAAGTTATTCTCCATTACCGTAGCATCGGTGGTATCGCCAAAGATACTCAGGCTCGGTGCCATGTACGTCTTGTTAAAGGGTAAAAATAGAGCAAGTTAGTTGAAATACGAGCCAGTGTCAATGTTTGAAATTTGGGAGAAACTTACCAGAACAATCTCAACTGCACCAATGATGTACATGGCGGCTGCTAGAGTTGTGCCAGTGTAGAATAACATACCAACTGCGCCGCCAAACTCTGGACCGAGACTTCTTGATATCATGAAGTAAGATCCACCCGCAGGCACGACACCGTTCGTTGCAATCGCACTCATGCTAATTGCTGTTAGCATAGTCTGGGGGAGAGAAAGATGTTTGAATGTGGTTTTTAAAGTTGGGGAAGGGGCGAAATTTTGATGAAGTTGGCGAAAACTGGGGGCATCAAATGAAAGCTAAATTATGCTAGAGGAAGGATTTGGATTATATGAGGTGACGAATGGAAATAAAATGGGGAATAGGTGCTGTAATTGGGTCATTTGACTCACTACAATTGAGGATAGAATTGCGATAGGTGGCGGGAACAGATCATTCTACTCCATGGTAATTATCGAGGTCTACCGAAATTGGTGGCTCATGGCTCTACCAGACATACATTTGTGAACAAGCCCTTTCGTCAATTGTGGGGATGCTGCGTTAATTGGAAACACTTGCGTCTCGTTTGTGAGTCATTGGTAGTGTGTCTGTATCGCGTAATCGATTTGGAAAGGTATTTCAGAATTATTTTTCAAAATTCGGTTGCATGGTAAATTCCGCTCAAGTGATAACATTATCTCGTATTGCAAAAACTAAATCATAAATTAAATAAATTAAACAAAACTGAATTTTCTCGAAAATTCCAGTCGACGGATCATGCGTTTGGACTCATTTTTTAAGTTTATAACGAGAAAAAGTTGATGGTCCACGAGAGGAGGAACGTAGTTACGACATTACATGGGTCTTCTGGGAATATTAGGACCCATCTAACGTGGGAATCCAGTAATTGACGGTTGGACGCGTAAATTGCGGCTTTTTCATGGAAAATACTACGGGTGAAACTTTTAATTTTTCGTTAGAAGTTTGTGATGAGAAAAACTTGATGGAGTTCGGCGGTGTTCATGGCAAACAGTGCTAGCCATAAATTTCAATGAATTTTCAGAGACTGAGTACGGAAAGTTTTTTTTTCAAAACTTTTTTTTAGCTCAAGATTATTCAGGGCTAAAAGTGGGGATTGATAAGATGATCTACCGCTGCACTAGGTGGTCAATAGTAAAAAAAAGCGATCAAATATCTCAGAAGGACGGGGGGGGGGGGGGGGGGGGAGGACGAAAGACAGATTGTTTTTTTTTTTTTTTTTTCATACATAAATTCTTCACTCACAACACAACAGCAGCAGAGAACGATGAGGAAGCCTTGAATGGCACCAGCAGTTCCCACGACCCAGGTGAGACGGATGAAGAGGATGACACCGAAGATGTTCTGAATGCAGGGCAAGTATACACCCACTAGCGTCCCCATGCGAGCGCCACCTGGCTGCGGTGGCGCTGTCTTACTGTCCGGGTCCGTTGGCGCTGGAATCGTGTTGCTGTAGTCCGCCAAATTTGTAAGAAGGGTGGCGAGCGTAGGTCTATCGTCCACATCATCCTGGAAATAATCATCGAAATCACAAACTTAATCGTGCGTTATAATTCATAGGGAATCAGTCATTTCGAAGGAAACGTTACTTGGCCCATACTCTACCGCATGCCATCTGATCTGGGAAATGTTAAACATTATTCAACAAATTTTTTTCGAACATCTTGCAATAATTCCGAAATTTATTTACAACAATTAAGAAATATTTTTGCTGTGAAAAATATGTAAATAATTTAGAAGATAATATTTCATGTTGTGAATATTTATTGAAGACATTTTAGTTGAATTGCTCAGGAGAGGGATTTCTACTGTTTTTATTTTAGTTCCTCGGCGTCGCCCGAGGATTTTATTTGAAATGAAAAATTGTACGGCTACAATGCAGATGAATATCCTCTAGAATATTCAATGGAATAAATATTCGGTAAACCAAGAAGCAATATATTCGTTGTTTTATTTCCGCAACAAAAAGAGGAATTTGAGATGAAGAAGCAGAATAACCAAAGTTATCATATTTTGAGTTGATGGAAAAATTTATGAATTCGACAAATTGATAAAATTGTTCGGGAAAACTGTTCCTGCAATTTATATTTGCGATGAAAGACCAATGGAAACGTTGTTAATTGGTTGATTGAGCAAAGAATCTGTTATTACAGAAACCATACTCGGTGACTTCTGGAAAATTGAACTAATTGGACAATTTATGAATCTTGCAAGTTGTAAACGGGAGTTGGAATAACAGAGCGTTTACTTGGTAGATAACAGAGGAAATAAATTGTTTGCACAAGCCCAGTAAATTTACAGAGTCAATTTAAAGCTTCTGTAAGCTTAACGGCATTTGAAATTCGCCTAAGAGTACTTGGTGCGGTTCGGTCTTATTTTTTTTTCAACACAATTCTTCATGGATTTTAGCGCCCACGTGACTGACTGGCTAGATTATGTGATTACGCTTAAAAAGTAATTTAGCGGGAGGATCTGATAATCTTGCTCCAATCTATCAATTTTAGATTTTGAAAATCTGAGAATTTTTTTTCAAGTGAAACTTCTATAGGCGCCTTTGGGTGTGAATCGAATACACGTTAGTCCCTATGTTACAAAAACCGACACCATTGGGGAGGGGGAAGCGCCATATCTGGAGTGTGTACGTACTTTACTCGCTAGGATGTAGTGACGGTATGCGAGGTACGGGGAGGGGAGCACGAGAGAGAAGAATAGAGTATTCACGCACATCTAGACCCATTTACAACGTGATACATGGGAACGTCGGTAATGACGCGTTCGTCATAATTTACCGCAGGGCGTAAGATGGCGTTGTGCGCATTTTCTATCCACGGTAAAAACCCAGCCGTTTTCCAGTCTGGTGTGTTCATGGATACGTTATATATGCGTCGAACGTTACTTTCTATATCATAATTTATCTCCGGAATAATTTGGTGTGGGTGTTAATCAAAAGTTTTCGTTTCCTTCTTCAGTTATCACAAACCGATAATTTTATTTGCAGAAAATCGTCAGATGGAAACAGAATAAAAAATCTTTTGTATATTGATATAATTGGATTGTTTTAAATCATAACATTCGATTTACGCTGTACAAACAAAAAAATCTTAATATTTTTAGTCTTTCCAGTATTTCAAATATTTTAAATATTTATAAATTTTTGAACATGTCTCTAGAAAATTGGAATTTCTCGCAAAATACGGGGAAAAAAATAAATGGAAAATTATAAAGCTCTAATCCCGAAAATGCTCATTCACGACTTGCAAAAAGGACCAAAAACGGTGAGTTTCATTTGGCGATGAAAGTTGAACAATTTCCCGAGCCTCTTTCCACCGGTACAAGCCCGAGCAGAATGGGTAATCCTATTAGTAGGTGATTGGAGATGCTGGGCACGTAGTCCTATGTTCGAAGCCCCACACCACTTCTACCCAGGCCTCGAGAGATTTTCGACCAGAAGTTATGACCCGTAGCTCTGAGAAAAGGATCTCTACAGCCCACAAAGGGAGGAAAAAAACCATTCCGTGAGATTTTACCCATTTTTCTTTCTCCCGCCGATGGTGTAATTAAATTTTAAATCTCCCATTCAATTAAATTGAATTTCATTCGATTATTTCGCGTTTGTTATTTTGTATTGCAGTCAAATTGCGTTAATTACAGGGGACAAATTGGATGCAATTGATGATATGTCATCTGTTCAATTTTAATCAATCGATGATCATTCATTATTGTCGAAGCACGTGGAGCGAAAAGGTCAATGAAAAATTACGTAACTTGTCACCCAATGCGCGCACGAATTAATTTTTTTTTCACATTTGTGCTCGAAAAAGTCCCTCTTCGGTTACCAATATTAGTGCGTAAAATGGGACTTTTCGGAACTTTTTATGATCGTCAACATGAAGTCAGGTGGCGTGCGTGAAAAGTTGCGCGCGCAATTTTTCATGCACGCCACCTGACTTTTCACGCACGTAAGCTGACTTTTCCTTTACTACTTTCATTTCCATTTCTTGCCGCCATCCACCAAGTGGCGCAGTTGTAACATTTTGAAAACATCGGTCCATTCGTGTCAGCTGTTCGGCAGCCACTACAAGCGTCGTTATTGCGAATTATTCACGAAATAAAGTAAATCAGTTATTTGCAAAAAATTGTCACTTATTTACAAAAAATTGTCAGTTATTGGCAAAAGAAGTAAATTTTCAAAGAAAAAAGAAGAGATCTCGCGAAAAAGAATTTAATCTAAATTATTACTACATTAATATTTATCATCCAAGTCTATTGCAACACTCATCTAGCTCCCGGATCATTATATTGTCGATGTAATTAATCCCGAAAGAAATTAATTCAGAAATCTTGAAGGCCATTGGCTCTTCATTTAAAAAATTGCAAAAAAAAAACATAAATAAACCACGTTGACAAAGATATTGAAGGAATTTTGGAAAAATCACTTTTTTGTAGTGTGAATATTCTTTCAAAGGAAAATTATGATGGCCTCGAATCGACATCAAACGCATTTCTCATATGATACAGACGTTATTTACCAGCGATCCCTTTTTCATAGCAAACAGAATGAATCCACATGCGAGCCACGAGTCGGCATCGAATATGAAATCAACGAGGGCGTTTTCATACTCATTCATGAATAAGCGAATGTCTGCTATCCATGATTACATGCCACACGTGTTACATGCTTCCTCTTTCTCTTTCTCTCTCTCTCTCGCTCTCTCTCTCTCTCTCTCTTGCTCCATCTTTTTTACGTCAGCATGCGCAATTTTGTAAGGTGGAAGAAGAGCGAGATGACCTGATATGAAATATATTACATATTTTGTCAATACGATTTTTTTATTTTTTGAATGCACTCTTTGAATGAAGCAAGTAGTAATCCCGTTACAGGTCAGACCTACGCCTTTTCAATTAAAAAAAGTGGGAAATTCACATGCACGATTGTTATATATATATATATATATATATATATATATATAAGTCGTGTATATGAATATATATATATATAGATATATATATATAGATATATAGATAACGAGTAGTTCTATGGGGGAAAAAATGGTAAAAAATTTTACGGGCATAATTTGATGGCTGATAAAAAAGTTTTATAGCCCTTGTTCTAAAAACTCAGTATACCACGATGCGAAACTGAAAATATAAAAAATGGGCTGTGGGTTTGACCCTCCGCGGGGCAAAATTATAACTTCCCGATGTCTGCGTGTGTGTGTGCACTTTCTTTCCAACCTCTCATTTTTCTCACCACAGATCTCTCTAAATGATTTCAATTGTTTATAACGCCCTAGCGCCGAAACTGTGAAAGATACGAAAAAAGTCAGAGGACACAAAACATGTATTTTTTTATAAGCAACAACATTTATTTGACACATTTTTGCGTATCTATAATATTTCGTGAGATACAGCGTTATAAACAATTGAAATTGTTAATGACAATAGAAACCAGGAGACATATATGGACCAAAAACTAATCAGCTCTAAGTTACGGCTACACGCTTCGATTGCGTCATACAGGACCTTGATCGGAGAATTTGTTCACGAGAAATCGTTCCGGGAAATTTTTGGTTACATACGTACACCGGCACACACACACACACACTTACAGACATTTTGTTTGAAATAGTCTAGAAAGGTCAGAAATACCATGAAACGGGGAGATCTCATGGAAAATTGATTTTTCATTTTCGGGGGCAAAACAATAACTTTCCCTATCGGAAAATTAAAAAAAAATAATCTCTTAACAAAAAAAACTGAACTAGGTCAGAAATCTCGAGGCCAAAAAATACTCACACAAATTTGATAAATGTGAAAAGATGATAAAAGTATCGAGAAAAATAAAAAAAACAAAAAACAAAATGGAAGAAAACAATTCTACAAATTCTGAACCATTCCTCATTATTAACAAACCAACAACGGCACCTCATTCAGCCAGCCACTATAAAATTAATCCACAAAGAAATTGCTTTTATTCATCCGCAAATTGATTTTCCACAGTGTAAAAAAATGTGGAAAAAAATAATGACGTAATAGAGACTGAAAGATTATGCTGCAGAACTTGGCGGAATAAATTGTAATTTTTTTCCACCGACAAACGTTGGAAAACTTTTGCGGTAGTTTCAAGAATTACACAGGGGCTGCAATCGAAATAAGAGAAAAGCGTTTTCTCTTTTTCATTTTTTTTTGTAGGTTAGGAAGAAGCATTTTGCACGGAGTTTGGTCTTGCTCCATTCGCTGAAGTCTAGAAGGAGGATAACAAGGAGAATAAGAACTGCAGTTGCCTTCTATCTCTGGAATATCACAATGGTGAGAATGGAGAAATGCGACTGGGTCGAATGAATGCGCGAGGGCACGAAAATGGGGGAAATCAGTGGGAAAATACTCTCGACAAGGGAAAACTTGGAGTTTTCGGATAATGAAAATTTTCTTCAGGTGCTAATGAACGCGATTGTGAACTTGAACATCCCATTTTCCTTCACCTGTTATCAAAAGCTTTTTTTCATTTGAATTATCCACAAATTTTTTTGGACGTTATTTTTAATTCATAAATTTTTATTTTCCGTTTTCCATTTACGTTCTCTATCATTTTTTCCCCCCGTAATTTCCTGATTACCTCTCACAATATATAGCGTTCAAAATAATTCTCATAATTTGTGTATTTCTGTTAATTCCTCTCTGTTTATTTGCTCCCTCCATTGAACGCTTTTTTTTTTTATCTTGAATTTAAAGCACGAGCTACTGAATATGTATTAGGGAGAACTAGGGAGGCGTGAGTAGAAATAGAAAAAAAAAATAATAAAAGAATTGCTGATCGAACTCTCGAGTGGTCACTCGACCTTGTTCATCTTGACCGTTTTTCTCCCACCGTCCCACCCCGCACCGCCCGCCACCTAGTTTCGTCGAAATCCGACGAGAAATAAAAAGTCGGGAAAAATGGCAGCAAAAGAGAAATAGAGGAGATATGAATGTATGAATTGTCCCCAGAAAAGTCACGGTTTTTCTTATCCCAGGATTTATCTACCGCATGACTGGACGTGCGAATGGAGCATTGCCAATAGCAGTGTCGCGGCTCGGAAAATAGTTTTGGAGGAAGAATAACGCGAAGTTATTGGAGGAGCAAGACCCATATCTATGGGGTACCCATATCTGTGTGCGCGTGTGGGTGTGTGTGTGTTTTTTTTTAAAGAAAAAAAGGGTGGGTGTGTGTGTGTGTGTGTGTGTGTGTGAGTGAGTGTGTGTATGACTAGGTAGGTGGGCCGGTGTGTGTGTGTGTTTTTTTTTTCCTTTCCTCCGTCCCTCTCATTTGTACGCCCCCGGTAGCGGCCGTGTAAGCATTCCTTCAGGGGGCGTACCGGACACCCACCCATGCGGCTGGGGCCGACTTTCGCCATTTTTAGGCCATCGTATTTCTAAACACAGGGTAAACCTCCAGAAACCCCTGTGCTACGATGGCCGGCGCCTATGATGGAACCCCCCCCCCCCCTGCGTCGGGTTAGGTTCCCGCTCGGCCGGGCGGTCTCATTTTATGGGTACCGCCGATAGCACACACGGAAGTTCCTGCATCGGTCGGAATCCATGAGAAAATATTTTGAAAAAATATTCTCCGGCGGCCGGGCGCGAACCTAGGACCTTCGGAGTAGTAGGCAGATACTCTACCACTACGCCAAAGCCCCGACTGTGTGTGTGTGGGTGTGTGTGTGTGAGTGGGTGGGTGGGTGGTGTGTTGTGGTGAACGTGAAATTCGTAATACACCATGGAAATTAACTTACGCTATATAAGTAGAGATTGGTTTCATATCCCGCTTTTTTCTCCAAATTTCCACTTCCGACGATAGGCTCTCCATCTCCAGCTGCACCAAGCCCTGAAAAATCCCAAAAAAACCACGATTAATCATCACACGCTAATTAATTTGTTCATGGACGCTGAGATAACAATGTTAACAGATACGGAGCGTTATTGAGCTCTACTCGGCATTCTGAGCTCCAACCCGGACATACGCGGCCGGAGGGTGTTCTGAACTCCAGACAAGGTGAGCAACTCGTTCAGTGAGTTTGAATTGAGTCAGGCCACCTAGTATAACGCTATAGTTCCATATCTAGGAAATGAACCCTGTACCCAGTATGATACAGATATGTTGGTCAAGTGCATACTTTAAATTAGCTCACAAAGTTTACGTCCCCAGTTTGTTCATGTCCGGAGGACATTGATGTCCAGAGGACGTTGTGACTTCCGGACAATGAACGACCTATCAGAATTATTTTTTCTCTCCGCGCCTCCCGTTTGTACTCTCCACGGTGCTGCTCTGCAGCATTAGGTAGGGCGAGCTGGGCACCCATCCGACTGGGGCCGACCTCCGCCATTTGGGCCATCGCATTCCTAGACACAGGGCAAACCTCGGGAAACTCCTGTGCTACGATGTCGGGAGTCTATGATGGAGCCCCCCCCCCCCGGGGGGTTAGGTTCCTGCCCGGCCGAGCGCTCGGGAATTAAAAAAAATATATATATATCAGTCTTGCATGTGAAAAATCACAGAAAAGGTCCCAATTAATCATCACATCCACATGATTTTTTTTTATTCTTCCGATTAATCAAGCAGAATTTTGACGCGGAAATAACGAGAGGAACACCCAGGCGATCGACTGCATCACCAACAAAACGTTGCGACGCGAATGGAACAAAAGCTGGGAATACGTTTCAACAAAAGCGTCACGGGAACGAGGTCAACGTGATTTCCCTCACAGCAGAGTAGTCTGTGAGCCGCTTCTTTTCTTTCACTCCTACCCATTTCTGTCTCTCATTTTTTTTTTTGCACTCTTACACTTTTATTTCCTCCACAGCCCATCACTGGCTGTTTGGGGCATTTTTCTGAGAGAAAATATTCATTATCCAAACCTTTCCGCTGTCGACTATTCTGGGTAAGTGACGGGATTGTTAACTGCGTCAGGTTTTAATTGTATCAGTCACTCTTTTTCCGAGTTTCATTAATTAATCAATTATGGAAGTTTAGAGGAGAGTCTCAGTTCTGAAAATCTTGCATGAATGCTTCATTAGTGTTCTAAGGTACGTGAAGAACAAATTGCTGCAAATTTGTTCTTAACTTATGATAAGAATTTTTACTTTCACTTTAACCCTTTCGCCCTAGAACTACTGCAAAGTTCGGAATTCAATGGCATCTTGTTTTTCTTTAAATCGTCGGATTGGTTCAATTTCTTAAATCGGAAATTTTGTGATTCATACTGTTTGTCTGGGGCTTTGGGTTTTATTTTTTTGATAGAAACGTAAACATCCAATCAAAACTTTCTGGAGCTTTAAAAATTTTCCCTTGAACCAAGTGTTTTTGCTCCTCTCATGTTTTCTTAAATCCTGAGCTTTTGAAGAGAAACTTCTTATCGCTCAAAGTGACTTCATTTTCTCATGTTACTATATCGCGGTGGGGGGCGGAGGAGGGGGGGAAGGGGGTCGCAACTAAAGTTCTGACAGATTTTTTTTTTACTGTTCATTTAACAGTCCAAACCGACAAAAATGGAGTTTCGAAAATTTCAAAAAGTTGGGAGGGAGGGGGCGGGGGGGGGGGCGCAGGGGTACAACGTAAGTTCTGACAGATTTTCTTTTCAGTGTTCATTTAACTATCCAAACCGAAAAAAAATTGAGTTTCGAAAATTTCAGAAAGTAGGGATGGAGGGGGTGGGGGGAGGGGGTGGGTGGTCACAACGAAAGTTCTGACAGATTCCCTTTTTGCGGTTCATTCAACTGTCCAAACCGAAAAAAAATTGAGTTTCGAAAATTTCAAAAAGTTGGGAGGGAGGGGGAGAGGGAGGTGGTAGGGAGGGGGGGGGGGGCGCAAAGTTCCAGCGTAAATTCTGACAGGTTTTTTTACGGCTCATTGAACCGTCCAAACTGAAAAGAAATTGAGTTTCGAAAATTTCAAGGGATTGGGAGGTGGGGGGGGGGGGGGGGGGGAGGGTTACACTGAAACTTCTGACAGATTTGCTTTTCAATGTTCATTTAACTGTGGAAAACCCAAAAAGTTTTGAGTTTCACAAATTTCAAAAAGTTGAGAGGGAGGGGGGAGGAGGGGTGGGCGGGGGGAGGGTTACAATGAAACTTCTGACAGAACTTCTTTTCACTGTTCATTTAACTGTCCAAATCCAAAACAATTTGAGTTTCGAAAAATTCAAAAAGTTGAAAAAGTTTGAACATTTCGAAAAATTTTGAAAAAAAAATTGAAGAGTTGGAAGTTCTGGAACAAGAATTGGAAAAATTGAGTTGGGTGTGTTCCGAAAATAGTTAGGGTGCCTTGGTTTGTCCAACAATTGGAGGGGATTATCGGTCCAACTCCAGGCCTGGTTGCCAAAGGGTAAAATCGAATGCAAAATGTAGCCAAAGTGTAGGTGAGTGGGTGAAAGCGAGATATGGACCGAGAAGAGGCCTCTATCGGTGAAACTGGGTCGTTGGGGTCTTCCGCAAGGAAACGCAATGTATCTGGGCTTGTGTGGGTCAACTTTGAGCATGACAATAGCACAGAGACTCGAGAATATGTCCCAGGGATGTGGCCAATCGATTTTACACCAAAAAGCGACCAGGAAATAGCAATCCGCCTCGTTCAATGACCACTTTTCCTTCTTCTCACAACAAATTCTCACATTTTACTCATTTCATCACCACATTATCGGAGGAGTGGTTAAAAAAAAAATTGTAATTTTTTTATTTTATCAAATTAAAATTTTCTTTCGTAGAAACATTTTTTCAACGTGATCACTTTTTCAACATTTATATTTTTTTAATTAAAAAAAATTTCAGCTTTCCGAGTAAAAATAATTTTGTTATCGGATGGAGTGAGAATTATCTCGTTCGAAATTGAAATTATAAAAAATAATTTTCAATGAATAAAGAAAAAAAAATCATTTCCGGGGAATTTATTCAATTAAAAATTTTTGCAAAGGTTGCAAAGGAAAAAGCAGGGTTGGAAAATTCGTAAAATTTTAATTTGAACTTTCATGAAATTTCTCTGGAATCCCTTTTGTAGAACTTAATTTCAGAATCTCAACCAGGCGCATTTGAAAAGCTTAAACGAAGTTTGTAGTTGAGTATTCTTTTCAGATCAGGTCGCCGAATGATTCAATTGAAGTCCAAAGTTCCAGATAAATTCAACCAAGCGGTGAAGAATCCAAGGATAAATATATGTGCGATTGGGTGGGACGAATGATGGAGAGCGAGATTTCTCCGTCAAAAGATGAAATTTTTGAAGTTTTCCAAATAGTCACATATATCAGCGGACTTGTTGAAATTGCTAAAATATTTGCAACTGAATTTATAACTATTTTTATTTAAAAAAAAAAGGGTGAATTTTTTTCAATTTTCAATTTCCAATTTTCCATATAAATATTTCTCACTCATTTACAATTCCTGACTAATTTTGATTTAAAAATTTTTCTGTCAATATTTGAGATTTCCAAAAATTGAATTGAAAATAGCAAAAAAAAAATTTTTAACTCAACTTAGCGAATGATTCGATTGCAGTCGAAAGTTGCCGCTAAACTTAACCAAGCAACACAGAATTCGACGAAGAATATACGTAGGAGTCGACAGGGCGAATGTAGAGCGAGCTTTACGGTTGCGTGAAACCTTATAGCATCATATTCTGGTGAGAAATATCCGGCAAAATTTCTGGACCACAGCATGTCACTGAGAAGCTTTTGAAACGATTTCTGGGATGCGGAATAAGAGGAAATTACTGGATAAAGTGTAACACTCACCGATGTTTTACCTAGAAAAGAAAGTGATAAACTTCTCACGATACTGAAAATGACAAGTTCAAATTTCGATGTGTGTGTGTGTGTGTGTTCATCTTCCGTGTGTGTGCATGGGTGGGTGGGTGTGTGTGTGTGTGTAGATGGGTTGGTGGGTGGGTGGGTAAGGGAGGGTGGGTGGGTAAGGGAGGGTGGGTGGGTAAGGGAGGGTGGGTGGGTAAGGGAGGGTAGGTGGGTGGGTGGGTAAGGGAGGGTGGGTGGGTGGGTAAGGGAGGGTGGGTGGGTGGGTGGGTAAGGGAGGGTGGGTGGGTGGGTGGGTAAGGGAGGGTGGGTGGGTGGGTGGGTAAGGGAGGGTGGGTGGGTGGGTGGGTAAGGGAGGGTGGGTGGGTGGGTGGGTAAGGGAGGGTGGGTGGGTAAGGGAGGGTGGGTGGGTAAGGGAGGGTGGGTGGGTAAGGGAGGGTGGGTGGGTAAGGGAGGGTGGGTGGGTGGGTAAGGGAGGGTGGGTGGGTGGGTAAGGGAGGGTGGGTGGGTGGGTAAGGGAGGGTGGGTGGGTGGATGACTGAGGATGGGTGGGTGGATGGCTGAGGGTGAGGGAGCGAGGGTGCGTGAGGGAGAGTAGGTGGTTGGGCGGGGGTGGTTGTGGGTGGACGTCGGTGGGCGGGTGGGGGTATGGGTGCGTGGGTGGCTGTCTGTGTGTACATACGATTCGACAAACCAATTTACGATCAAATGAAAGCAATCAGGATTGCATTTTAAATAATGACGTAACTATTAATAGGCAATTACTCATCTTTCATTGCGGTACAAGATCAATAGAAATGAGTTTGAATGACGAATGGCGATGAACAGATTATTCTAGTTTTTTCTTAGTTAATTAAAGGCCAAACTTCTGAATTGAGGTTGTGAATCTTGGGATAAACTCGCGAACTCGTCAAACCCAAGTTAAATATCAATTTGAAATTGAATTACGCGGTTAAACAACCGCAAGTTGAAACTTGCCTGATCGATCGGATGGTAATTTTTTTTATAGTACATATCAGAGTGGTTCACTGCATAGGATTCCCGTAGGAGTCCTATAGTATAATATGGGATTTGTCTGTAGTAGAGCTTGTAAGTCACTCTGGACAATTCCTTACAGGCTTCTTTTCCTGGGATTTACTAACATAAATCTTATAAGATTCGTTCAGGAGCTCGAATCCGAAATCCCATATGAATTCTGTGGGGACCAAGGACCCGACCGGATGAAATTCTCATGCTTTTTTGCATATTCCCCCTTTTGCGTGAGGAAAAGTTAGCTCTTGCAACTCAACAAGGTCCCATTACGGTTCCACTGCTCAAAAAGCGTGACTGTTATAGCAGCGCTCGAGAATCCCAGGATTTGCGGGCTGTGAATCGGCAATTATTCTCGTCTGACATCTCTTTTTTTTTCTTTGAAAATTTACTTCTTTTGCAAATAACTGACAATTTTTTGTAAATAAGTGAGAAATTTTTGCAAATAACTGATTTACTTTATTTTGTGAATAACTCGCAATAATGACGCTTGTAGTGGCTGCCGAGCAGCTGACACGAATGGACCGATGTTTCCAAAATGTTACAACTGCGCCACTTGGTGGATGGCGGCAAGAAATGGAAATCAAAGGAGTAAAGGAAAAGTCAGCTGACGTGCGTGAAAAGTCAGGTGGCGTGCATGAAAAATTGCGCGCGCAACTTTTCACGCACGCCACCTGACTTTATGTTGACGATCATGAAAAATTCCGAAAAGTCCCATTTTACGCACTAAAATTGGTAACCGAAGAGCAACTTTTTCGAGCACAAATGTGAAAAAAAAGCATATATGGAAAATCGAGCCCATCATGAAGTTGACTCGACACAGTCTACGGTTCTTGGATTTCTAAAATATCCTCATATATTCTAAGATTACATTTCCACAACAACGGATACCGAAAGCTCCGTGAAAGCTCTCAATTTACCTCCGATAAATGATTAAATAAACAAAAGTGGTGCGTGATGAAGAGACCAAGTTGTAGACCCAATGATATGCGACCTTTCAATTACCCCGGCCCTGAAACTGGCACGCTCCGATGCACTCCCCCCCCCCCCTACACCAAAGGGGTGGATCGATTGATTCGATCGGCTCGGCTAGCCACCTTTGGATTCTCCTCTCTCTCCCTCTCCCTGCATTTTTATACATGAACGAATTGGAGCACGAAGACTCTTTCGTGGGTGACGATACGGAGGGGCTTCAAAATTGCCCGTCAGCACGTGGCAAATCCCGCCCGAGGTGTTTCTTATCTGGGTTCCAGTCAATAAGTGGCGAATAAATTATTTGCACTTTCGCGATTGATTTTTAATTGATAGGAGTGCCGAAAATTTTAAAAATCACCTGGGAAAAAGCGTTCAACAATTACAAAAATTTATGATTTTTTTTTGAAGAGTTTTAGAGATTTTAAAAGGTTCAGCAATTTCTAAAATTTTGAATTTGGATAATATGTAACACTGTGATTTTCAGAATTAAAAAAAATTTCACACACACACACACACACACACACACACACACGCACACACACACGTCCACTTCCTTCTGTCTCTTTCTTTCCAAAACACACACACACACACACAAAAACATATTCCGTTAGAAGTGGTTTTAAAAAACAAAAATTCATTTTCGGTGGTAAAACAAAAATTTGTAGTATTATTGACAATGAATGAAAAATTGAGATAAAAATACAATCAAAAAATTCAACAATTTTGTTCGAAGCATTATTGTACTGCGGAGTACTCTCCGTGATTTATACTTCCGTGACTTGGATAGATTCCGAGAAAAGTTAGGATCGCTATCTGGATGCACTCACCAGTGATAGTTGGATTGATCGCGACCCATCAACAAAATTCGCCGATTGATGATCCTATTAGGGCAATTGTCTGTCAACCTTCTCAAGCTCTGTAATATCGGAGATTTTCTCGAATTTCAACAAAGTGAAAATGGCGACAATTTGGAAGATTAAAATTTTTTTACATCCTATTTTTTAATGAAAAAAAAAATACAGAAATGCCAGAAAATGCGAAAGTTTATATTTCAAGAATTTCAGAAATTCTCCTACACCTGGAGATTAAAGTTCTCAAATTGTTTCGAGGATGTCTCACGGAGATGAAGGTTCATTCAACGAATGACAAAAAGGTTATAACAAACTTTAATTGCCAAGTTTCGAATTCTGCTTCTGAAATAAATCCGGGGAAACGCAATTCCCAAAAGTTTCATATGACATTTGAGCCAGATCCAGTATTTCTGTAATTTAGTAGCTGCACATAACTACTTCGGCTCACTTTACATTCGAGTGAGCAAAAGTGTTTCTATATTGTTAAATCTCGTCTACAAATCAATTTTCGTTTTTCCGAAAATTCCATAATTAGAACTAGTGGGATGGAAGTGTGACCGCCCCCGTTGGGAGCACGAACAAAACTCCTCAATTTGTAATTTTTGTTTGCCCTCCTACATTTTCCGACACGTCAATTAAATGTTCAAGAACTGGTTTCGGAGGGAAAAATAGGAATCATGAAATTTGGAATACTGGAATAAGACAGGTATTCGACCCACCCACCCATCCACCCACCCACCCACCCGTCCGGCCACCCACCCACCCACCCACCTTCACTCACCCACCCACCCATCCGCCCTCACCCACCTACCCACCCACACACATCCACCCACACCCACCCACACCCACCCACACCCATCCACCCACCCACCCCCACACACACACACACACACGTGGAGATATGTATTGAAAAATCATTTCGTTCTTACTCGGGGGGATTTCAATAACTTCCCCATAATGGAAAATTAATAAATTAAAAATTAATTTTTTTTTTTAATTACAAAAGCTTAAAAAAATAGAAAATAACAGTGAAACCAGAGCTCGTATTTCTGTAATCTCGCCGTTGTTCCTATCCATAACAACTTTCTTCACTTTATATTCCACGAGTAAGCGAAAAGAAGCCCTGTAACATTGTTAAGTCTCGATGGGAAATACTAGAAATAAAATTGAAAATTCACTACACGACTTGGAGGATGCATCGGCGCGAATTCAGTTCAATTAAGCTCCGTGACTTTTTTACGTGACACTGGCGCAATCGAGGAGCTCATGATGAATGGAAGGAGTTTGTAGTGATAATTACGGAAGAAGACGGGAATTGATTCGTGGGAAAATTTATTGGAACAATTTGTCCGTTTTCTTATTTACGACTCCTGGGACTTCTATTAATAGACAAAAAAATAAATAAATCAGTTTGACATTTTTTTTTCAATTTTGACAGGTTGAAATTTTTCGCAAAAATTTCGTTTTAAATATTTGGAATATTGGAAAATTTGAAAATTTCCAATCGTGCCTTTTTTTTCTTTTGGGAATTTACAGAATTTTAAAAGCGCTAATTATTTCAAGGTTTTCTCTCGAAGAGTTCATGATGACCGGAAGAGCACGGCAATTGATTTGTGAAAATTTATTGCACGGATTTCCCCATTTACGAGCTATAAAATTCTCGCTGTCACTTAATTAAAACACCAAACAATGTAAATATTCTCAAAATTTGAGCAATTACGCATTATTAAAAATTGCTATAATAATTGTATTTTGAAATTTTTTTTTATTTATTTTTTATGTAATTTTCTACCGTCTAAAAATTAAAATCCAAAAGTTTCAGTGGAATTTCAAAATTTCCAAAATTTTGGAGTTAACTAAAAAAAATAATTAAAAATAAAAAAAAAAAGAAAAAGATTTACATTTCCCGGATTGGCCCAATTGCGCAAATTATCTAAATTTGTAACATTGATACAATTTTGAAAATGCACTTACGAACCACTTAAATTTCAAGTTGTATTGAAAACCATGAAAGCGCCTCGAAATTGATTTCTCGGAATTTATTGAAACGATTCATTCTTTTCCTTATTCACGACTGAAGGACTTCTAGGTTTTAATTGACGAGAGCATAATTGAATTCGTTTGTGGGTTGTTTCACAAGAAAAATTCAATAAAGATGAAGTAGTTGATTGAGAACCCATCGATTGTCCGGGGTGAAAGATATTTCAATTAGTTTTAATCAACGCTGTTTTTATTGCAATACGTTTGTAGTGGGTTCAGCCCATTGACTTTGTTTTAGTATTGTAGTTATGAAATTTCTAGTGCGATCTCTAGTGCTTGTTATTTGGACGCTACTATTACAGTATTGCTGTAAAGTACAGTATATAGTAAACTCTGCCGTGATTCTCAATGCAATCGTTTCCCGCAACACCACTGTAGATTTTTCAAAAATTGATTTTTTTATTGGCTGAAAAAATCCTTTAACTCTCTTAGAATAGAGGAAAAAACTTGCATGCCGAAAAAAATTTTTTTTCATCGAAATTTGGAAGTTTTCTTCGGGCGCGGCGGACGCCCATTCATCACATGTCAAAACTTTGATCGCGTTTTTCTCGAACCACGATTTTCGAAATCGGCATGCAGCAGAACTTGAACAATGTTCACGATTTTCATTCAAAAATTTTTACAATATGTTCGGATCGCCATTCTCTAGTGAAACACGTACGGATTTTTTTTAAATTAATTTGGCGATTTTTAATTAACAAATAACTGCCGATTTTTTGCACCGAAATTGAAGACATTTTTTCAAACCTTTCCCAATTTTACAACAAATTAATATTTTTAAAAATCCGTACGTGTTTCACTAGCTGTACTAATGAAGATTGAGTGGATTTTTTTTTGCTTCAGGTCTAAACTGGAATCACTTATGCTGCATGCGGCGGAGTGCATCAAGCCCCGCGCGTCTCTGGAGAATGGCTCCATTTTGGATTTTTTTTTTTTAATTAATTTTTGTATTTCAATATATGTATAACAAAATATCCGAATTGCAATTAAATTGAGAATCAATGGTCGGAGAAGTGGAGCTACGCTCTGATTGGCCTTCTTGAAAATTAAAGAATTTCAGAAAGAAATTAAAGAATGCTGGAGGAGCCTGGAAGAGAAACGTAGACGGGGCGGTTTCGACTCCAAATTCCACCCTCTTTCCACGCCCCAAATTCAGAGTGAGCGGTCGTGGAACACCCACTCCCACAACAGGGTTTCAGGTTTTAAAGGGGAGAATATGGTTGTAAAATTTATGCTTCTACATATTATGCTTTTATGCTGCACACAAAATACTGCACGATGATTTCTGCGTATGTGTGTACGTATGTATATGTATGTTTCTATATGTGCGCATGGGTGCGGGCCCATGTCAATACACCCGAGAACATCGAACAAATATTTCTTCAGTTGTCCCACTCGTCAAACTTCATGGAGACCAATATTACCGGAATAACATAATTACGAATATTATCCCATGAGTTATAACATCTCCAACCTATCAATAGAAATCTCCTAACGGCGAACAGAGACAAGCAAGCAAATTTCGCTAGATGGAAATTCGCATCGCCATTTCTGGTATTAAGCCCACTTAACCAACGTCACACCCTTCCGACGCTATCTAGTAATTAAGCAATATAGTGGAGCAATTATGAAAGCTCTTTGATGGACTTTGGCGCTTCTAATTATTCGACCATTGCCATTATTGGGCTTTGTTATATCCAAATTGATTATTGGAAATCCAGCTTTAGCTCTCCATATTTTTATATCAATAAAAAAGGATGATAAAAAATTCGATTTTAATTGATAAACCTGTAACGTATCTCCTTTTTCATTTCCTCATTTAAATACGTAACGAAGAATAGTTTAAAAAATCCAGGCATTCCGAAAATTTCCAAATTTTCAAAAATTCCGAAAAAAAAGGGAATTTTGGAAATTGAACAAAAATTATTTATCTTAGTGGATTTGTAACGATACAACCTCAAATTACTCAACTGTAACAATCTGCCGTAATTACTCTGTACACCCAAGTGAACAGCAAACTCACAGTCTATTAAAAGCTTTTTGGTGTATCTGGATATGATCTAACCGACGGGAAATTGTAACCATGAAAATGTTGAATTTACATTCAACTGCATACAACTGCGCTTTTGAGAATTATTTCAGTATATCTAATATAAATTCATATCTTCGTTCATGCACTGATAACACCAAGTGCTTACGAATGCTTACATTTACACTGTTGCTCACGTAATGTATGATATATACGTAATTCTTGAATATTGAGGGGAGCATTGGAATGAGATACTCGCAAAATTGGGTTTCGAGTTGTGAATTTTGATTGACGTGAATTTGAGGAGACTGGAGAGTGGGGGTCTATTAGGTGGGGTGTCCCGTTATGCCTCAGCCTACTTTATAACTTCCTCCCACACATTCACCCAGACTCCCCCCATCCACCTACCCAACTAGACTCCGACACCCACACACCCACCCACCCACCCACCTGCCCACCCGACCACCCACCCACCCGACCACCCACCCACCTGCCCACCCGACCACCCACCCAACCACCTGCCCACCCACCCACCTACCCAACCACCCACCCACCTACCCACCTGCCCACCCACCTACCCACCTGCCCACCCACCTACCTACCCACCCACCCACCTACTCACCCACCCACCCACCTACTCACCCACCCACCTACCCACCCAGACTCACCCACCCGGCCAGACGCACCCACACAGACTCACTGGTCCAGAGTCCCCACACAACCACCCATCTGCACTAAGCCACCCACCCATGTTCACCCGGCCCCACCCACCTACATACCCAGCCTCACCCACTCACCCAAACACCCACCCATCCACACTCACTCATCCCCACATAGTCAGTCGGGGCTGTGGCAAGTTACCCAATGTAGGCATTAAGTTGGTTGGGCAGCGCTAGTACACTGTTCCGAAACACGTTGCACAAAGCATTGGAATTCATGTTTTGTACTCCAATTTTACTCTCACGTAACTCCGCGCAATTTTTTTGATCAAGAAATATGACGTAATCTATTCGCAAATTCGATTTGTTGATTTTTCGCCTGAGATGGCCTAAAACTCCGACGTCGGATCCGGCATCATTTGATCTTTGATGTCGTGATCGCCTAAGGCTGTGTAATCTAGCTATCCCGTGTCAACATCATGAATCGAAGTCATTTATAAACATGAGACGGATGACATTTTTGTCCTTTCTTTCAGTGTAAAAATAAATCGGAATGAATGTTGACTTGTGAAAAAATTGCGAGCACTTCAAAGTACTCTTGAAAATGCTTACCTAAATTTATGGTGTTAAGTATTAAAACGTTTCATCAGATCGGTTGTACAATTTACAATTTTATGTAGATATTATATATCGTTGGGAAAAACAAATTAGGAAATTTTCTTTTTTACGAAAAAAAATCTATTAAAGCATGTAGATCATTATGATGTTCATGCTAAGAATTTACATAGCTTAACATTTTAATAAAAACATTAGCATATATATTTCGAAATTCCGTTGAGCCATAATTTTTTTTTTGATTTGGTTTCTTGATCGCTTCTATCAAAATCATTACCAAATTGTCCATGCACGTCAATTATTTTTTTTAAACCCCTTTTTCCAATTTTTTCTCAGGATTTTTGAAATTACGACTTCGACTGCGAGACAAATCGACACTGTAATTTCACAGAAGGTCGGAGACGATGGTCTCTGCCAAGAATAAAAGTGGAATAAGCCATTTACTCATCAGCCATAGCTCGGAACAAGCTCTCGTGATTTCTGCGGCTTTCAGGAGAAAGGGATCATCATTTTAAAGAAAGTTTCATACTGAGTGGAAAATTTATTCAACGCTTTTGGAAGCCGGGGGCAGAGTGAAAATGACAGGCTTTTTTATTGCACGTTAATTTTTTTAGACTCTTTAATTTTTGAAAACATATTTTTCATTCTGGAAGTTTGAAATCTTTGGGATTATTAAAATTTTTGAAATTTTTGAAATTTTTGAAATTTTTGAAATTTTTGAAATTTTTGAAATTTTTGAAATTTTTGAAATTTTTGAAATTTTTGAAATTTTTGAAATTTTTGTGTCTTCCGTTTTTCCCGTTTTACTTCTCAATTCTCTCAATTTTATAAAATGTTTCAATATTGTCAAATTTCCCAAAATTCAATGAACACACAATAGTATATTACACCATAAGGGCAGAAAGTATGAAATTCCTGCACTGCGCGCGATGATGCCCGAGGCGAAGCCGAGGGCATCATGGCGCGCAGTTCAGGGCTTTCAAACTTCTGCCCGTGTGGTGTATACTATTTTTCTTTATAGCCGGTCGAAAGTACGAAAATTCATAATTTGTGTTATAGATACTGATGCCTGCCCCGACATTTGCAGCACGAGCGAAGCGAGTGCTGCTGGTCGGGGGCAGGCATAACATAAAAAAGAAATGTCATCCCATTTGAACACTGCAGATTTTTTCGGCTTGTAACCTTTGGAATTATTTTTTATCATAATTTTCAAATTTTGAAATTTGCTAATATCGACATTATCTCTCGTGTTCAATGTTTTTTTCAGCATCGACCGAATGCTCCACAGTGTTGAAGGTCTCAGCTTCTTACTCAAGTCTTTGAAATATATCACTAAATTAGCTTCATCTGACTGTGACAAAGAATTTTGATGTTCCATTTGCCATTTTTTATAAGTATCGTAAACTAATTTATAGCGATCAGCTGACTTCTTTGGCAATGTTTCTGTCTCGATTATCAATCGTGCTTCTGCATCAAAATCCCTCAGAAGCTCCTCCTCGTCCATCGACTCATCACTGGACGTCATTGCCTTAATTAATATTTTTTTTTATATTTCATTAATTGCAAAGAAGTCGTTTTGAGGTTACATTTGACATTATCGTAGATAGGTGATGACTAGTGACTGACAGCAGTCCCACGCACCGATGCGCGGAAAAAAAAATTTCGTCCCGCTGTTGTAGATGGCGTACGCGTCGTTTCATCGATGCACGAATCTTAGACTTTCTGCTTCGAAATCGATGACGAATATACGTACTTTCGACCGAGGTATAAAGAAAAATTAATTATTATTGGCATTATACGATACTACAGCCATACTAAAACCCCGCAGTCTCTCTCTGTCTCTCTTTTCGCAGGCCTACATCTTTCTCTCCCATTTGACCCCATTCTCGCCCGGAATATTCCCCAATGCTTGCCATGTGAAAAAAGGGCGTGTTGTCCGATAAAAAATTGGTAAGCAGAGAACTGGCTCATTTGACATTGCGTCATTTTTGACAACTTTGAATAATTGGAAATGTCTTGATTTTTCAAAAATTTTGAAATTTCTAAAAACTCCAATTTCTCCCAATTTCTGCAATTGAGTTTAAGTTACAAAATTTTCTCACGCTTTAAGTTTGAAAAAAATTTTTTTTTCCTTTTTTTTATACCCGTCGATTTTTTTAGAAAAGTTTTCAGAGAAAAAATATCAGGGGCATTACAAACCCCCTAATTCCACGCAATGTCTCTGTCTCTTTTCCTCCCATTTGACCTCATTTCCTCCAAGAATATTCCCAATGCAATAGAAAATTGACGAGAGGGGAGCTCAACAATTTGTCATCGTACATGTACTTACGAGTGATAAAAAATGCGCGGAAAAATACCGCCATTACATAAAACACTAAATAGCACCCGCATTTTTGTCACTCTCCAAACTCATAAAATCTAAAAAAAAAAAAAAAAAAAAAAAAAAAAAAATTCAATCTCTAATTTTTGAGCTTTCTAAATTTTCTATGCGGAGGAAATAAAAATAATTTTTTTTTTCCATTTCTCAAATGTTGACTGTTTCTGCTTTCTACTATTTTTTTTAAAGATTTTTTGGGGATTTTAAAAATGAGAAAAACTTGAATTGAAAATTCGAAAGTGGAGCAAGTCAATATCTGATCATCCCTCATGCATTGATCGATGCGAGGAAACATGTAGAAAAATACAGTGATCACGAGTGATGCTAAATCACGAGCGTAATCTGGAAGAAGATAATGGGTTATCAAATGTGTCTAGTGATAAAGTGATATCGTATCCATAAACGACAACTCCAACATTCTTGTTAACGACGCGCATTACTGTTACAATTAACTGTCATTAAAACTTCCTCTTGCGGTATCAATGGTAAATAACGGAAAATTACGGAAAATGAGGGGAAATTTGTATCTGTAAGATGAATGAGTCCTAATTTCAGGAGTTATACCATAATAATTGACATAATTGTGGAGAAAAATATGACTTAAGGGGAGAGAAAAACAAATTGGGTCGTTAGATGCAAAAGAAAACTGGGGAAAAATTCAACAAAATTTGTACAGAAATTATGTAAAAAATTTCCTGAACTCCGAAAATGTAAATCCAACTCCCCCTTCGCTTTTTTTAATTATCAACACACTACCGAACTATGTATTAATTGGACACCCCACCCACCCACACACCCACCCACCTACCTATCCACCCGCCCACCCACCCACCCACCGACTCACCCACCCACCCACCCACCGACTCACCCACCCACCCAACCACCGACTCACCCACCCACCCACTCACCTACCCACCCACCCACTCACCCACTCATCCACTCACCCACTCACCCACTCACATAGACTTTAGTGAACACAAACTTTTTCCTTGATGCGAAAAAAAATGGAAAGACTATATTATAAAAATTAATTATTTTTTCACTCTGTCGGAACTTTCCAATTTCAGAAATACGAAAATTGCCGAAATTTTGAATCAATGCATTATTTTTCTAATTTACCACCAGCATTCTGTACAAGTTTTGGTGAAAGGTTGATTTCCCGAACAAGTTGACTTTTCTAAAAATGGAAATTTTTTTTTATGGGGGAGAAAAAAATATCAGGGCAATCTCCATAAATGAGATATAGCGCACTGGGGCGTCGGTAGATAAGGAGGTCTGGAGTAGATATAGTCAGACACGTTGTTAAGTGCACGGCGCCAGGAGATACATCCCAGGATTAGTCAGACAACAATCAAACCGCGCAAGTAGCTACGCCCCGTGTGTGGTCGGACGCTAATTAACTCCAACTGTATTTTCCAATTCGCAAGGTCAGGCCTTCTTCAGACTTATCTAACAAGCTGACCCAATGCTATATTCCTATTTTCTCCCTTTTTCCGGATTACCAATTGTCCCAATTTCAGAAAAGTAGTTCAAAATTGAAAGTTAGCAAATTTACGGGTAAACGAAATTTCCGCGATTGAGACAATTTTGAAGTATCTGAGAAAAAGTTTTTGAACGAATTTGGGAAAAAAGATGGAGCATTTTTGGAATAAAGCCTAGGTAGCATGGACTAGCTCTCCAACAAAAATTCAAAATGACATATAGGTCCAGGGGGCGTGGTCCCGCCGACTTTCTTGCAAGTCGAAAAAAGTTTTCATTCAATCTTAACGCAATTTATAGCGTTGTAAAACCCAGAGGAGACTCAACGGATGAGGATGATTGGAGAAATCGGAGTGGGTCGAGAATGATAAAACCAAAAATGGCGGATGGGGAGTGGATGAGTAACTCCAGAAAATTGGCGATGGAAAAGTTTTCTCCGGGATCCTTATATATAAGTAGCCCGCTGCAAAAGGTTAGTAAGCCTGGCAGGAAAATTGGAGGTTCATAAAAAAATAAAAAATTCCAAAAAAATACAAAAATGAGAAAATTCAAAACAATTGAAAAATTAGAAATCAATTTTCGCGTATCCCGTTAATGAAATGTCTTACGGAGAATTGACATTGACGCTATTTATAGACCTATGTTATAGAGTATTGGAAATACGCGGGAAACTCATAGAACTCGACTCACGGGATTTTTCATGCCGAATATTTTATGATCTCCCTATTTTCTTCCATGTCTACTCCTTTCGTAAAAAAAAGTTAGAGCTCGCGCAGGTCGCAGCGCTCACACGCCCTCCGCCCCCCCTCCCCCCACCCCCACCCACCATTGCTTGTAAATTATGAAGCTTGGAGAAAGGGTGTTCGCCATAAAATGTACATTTTGACGTGAAGAACGAAATTCATTCAAATCTCTTGACCTTATCTCTATCTGGTTTCCAGATATATTGTTATCAACAAGAAAAATTGTTATGATAAAAAAAATATCGCATCAATCTCCCTCAAAATCCTAAACTCGGAATACGTTAAACATTCTCGAAAAATTTTGATTACATATATACATCAGCCGCACAAACACACACACAGTGTTTAAAAATTTTGTTAAAATTGACCTAGGAATGATCAAGATTAATATGTTTGGATAGAGAGCGCTGCATTTTGCGCAGCAATTTTTTTTTTCTTTCCATTCTTTTCCCTCTCTGCGAGTTTCCACTCTGGAGTACACGGATAGTGCGGACTTACGTAAGTCGGTTAACTCGCGAAAGGGCTATTTTATCTTTTTAACTCCCAAGCACGAAGCGTCGATAGAGGGTTTTGTATCGTATGGCTGCGCCAAACGACTCCCCTTCCACCTTTTTCACTTTTTTTTCTCTTTCCCTGCACTCACCAGCCCCTCGACAGTTACGTTTAACGTAACGACAGTTGACCCCTGCAATTAAGGTGAACTTTCCACACAGAACTCACTACGCCACGGATTATACCACATTCTCAACTCATTTTTATTTTCAACATTGTACTCAGAGTACGTCTCACATCGGAACATTGACATCTTCCCAAGAATTTCGAGCAATTTCACATTTCCGAAATATTCGATTTTTTTTTAAATTTTGCAGAACCTTTAGATATTTTCGAAGAGTTCGTTGGGCAAGTTTCTTGGAAAATCCCAATTGCGTCGAAATTTTTTTATCTGCAAATTATTTAAATATTCAAAATTTGTATTTGTTCAGAAATTTGTATTTTTATTTTAATTTTCGAAATTTTATTTCACAATTTTCCACGCGATAACTATATTGCAGGTGTACGTGTATTAGATAGGGTCAGATCTATATCATAGCATATAGCGCACATAGCACACATATATGTATGGAGGTATGTAACTATAGAAGGAATGGGCGTGTAGGCGGTTTACGGAGTCATTCCATATCGCAAAAATGGCGGAAATAAACATTAAGAAATTCTCGATATATGCGATATGTATCGAAAGTGACATGCACTTTTCACGTATGCGATACGTATCGCAAATATTAATTTTCATGCGAGACATTTTCTCATATCGGTGGCAGAGTTATAAACAAGGATAAGTGTGAAAATGTTGGTATAACAAAAACTTTTCCCAGGAGCTTAAAAGCTTGGTTATGTTTGGTGGAACTTATGATTGAACTGAAAAATTTTAATTCTGAAGAAAACGTATTCCCGATGGGGGAAGCTATTGTTTTACCCCCGAAAATGAAAAACCGATTTTTCATCAGATCTCCACGTTTCATGGTATTTCTGACCTTTCCGGACTATTTAAAACAAAATGTCGGTATGTGTGTGTGTATGTGTGTGCCGATGTACGTATGTAACCAAAAATTTCCCGGAACGATTTCTCGTGAACAAATTATCCGATCAAGGTCCAATCGAAGCGTCTTGCCGTAACTTAGAGCTGATTAGATTTTGGTCCATATATGCCTCCTGGTTTCTATTGTTATTAACAATTTCAATTGTTTATAACGCTGTATCTCACGAAATATTATAAATACGCAAAAATGTGTCGAATAAATGTTGTTCCTTATAAAAAAAATACATATTTTGTGTTCTCTGACTTTTTTCGTATCTTTAACCGTTTCGGCGTTAGAGCGTTATAAACAAGATTGGAAAGAAAGTACACACACACACGCAGACATCGGGAAGTTATAATTTTGGACCGCGGAGGGTCAAACCCACAGCCCATTTATTATAAAACTTTGTCTCCCTGTTGATGCAGTTGCGAGCAGATAGTGGAAGACAGTATATGAAATGAGGGGGAAAAAAATCAAGAAAAATGGGTGGGAGTGGAAAACACATCGCCGACTACTCTGTGAACTATCCATGCGAAATTGCAACGCTTAGGTTTTTTTTGCCCTGAAGCACTAGGCAATATCCACTACCGCATATTGCAACTCTTGTCCCTCTTGGAGCTCTGTGCCACTTTATTTTCATTCTTCTCAGTCCATTTTTTTTTCCAAATATGTGGCAACGGTTTATTAAAAAAAAATTCTGGGGAACAAAATTATATTGTAGGAATAACTTTGTCACCTTTTGGTCACCGTCGGGAGATCGCGGTATGCACTCAGCGCTGTTATCTCAATTTCTCATTTTTTGCTCATACTATGCACTAGAAGAATTTGAAAAAAATATGTTTTAAATTTAAACTGTGCAAGGTGTGCCACACCTGGGCTCTCTAAATGTTGGGGGTGGAAAAAATTATCCTCTTACTTTTTTTTCCACGGCGCGACCACTCAGTTATTCAATTTTTTGGATGGGCCAATCTGAGGGTAGCTCCGCCCCCTTCACCAGGGGGTCTCAATTTCATAGTTTAGAGTTTTACGTCTCAAGGTCACAGAGCAGTTCCAAATGTGGCCAGGACAGATCATTCCCCCCCCCCCTTCCACCCCTAAAATTTAGAATGGACAGTTGGACATCACCATATACATAACGGATTTATTGTTCGATTTTTGGACGGAATCGAGCGCTTCGGTAGATAAATAAATAGCTCAATTTCGAACTTTAATTTAAAAAAAAAAATCGAATTTAATTTTCCCAAAAAGAAATTGCTCAATCGTTGAGACTGGGCACATTTAATCAAGCTTAGACATCCTGCAATTATTATTCAGAGATTTTTTGATATTGCGCTGTTTTTTTAACGATAGCTCGCCATAGAAAAAAAAACAGCGAAATTTGGTTTCATAGGTTTTAAGTGAAAGTACTCGCGGTAAAAATATTCCCCTGAAAAAAAACTCGTATAAATTTCTTCTCATGATATTTTATCCATGGCGTATCCTCTTCAACATCCTGAATTACTGAAATGCCGCTGTATTTATATATTTCCTGATTTTCGGTCTCCCGGGCGCTTCGTGTCACGTCGAAAACGCCCTAGAAAATTTAGAAATTCAGGGGGAAAAATGGGAATAAATCGATGAAAAAAGTTCTTGGAATTTCGAACCGATGCAAAATTTTTGGTTAATTCGGAGAATAAGAATAAATATGTTCAAAAAAAATTAGAATCAGATTAATGAGATTTTCCAATTTTTCTCAAAAGAATTTTCCCAAAAGAATTTTCCTAAGAGAATTTTTCCAAAAAAAATTTCCCAACAGAATTTTCCCAAGAAAATTTTCCAACAAAAATTTTCTAAAGAAAATTTTCCCACAAGAATTTTGCCAAGCGAATGCTCAGAAAAAAATCCTACAGGCACCACACTGTATGAAGAAATACAGTAGAGGTCCCATACCTTTTTTTTACCCCCCATGTGACAGCATCATTCATCAAAAGTCTCTCTCCGCAAGATCCCTAAAACGTTTTTTTCCCGCGATAATGCGATTGCTCACCAACAAATTGCGCACAATGTTGATATATCAGTAAAGATACATCACTTAATTTTCAGAGTGAAAAAATTCATTCACTCAATTTCTCACAAAAGGGAAAATGTGAATGAAATATCTCCACGTGAGATATTCTCCTGGTGATAGGAATATTACTATGGAAAATGTGGCGTTCCATTGGAAATAGTGGTTTGAGATAAAAAAAAAATGCTGAGAGAGCTATTGCTCAAGTTAATGAATTATGTAAGAGTGAGTACTTGCTACAAATGCCAGGGTTGAGGGTGAAAAAAAAATGCTGAGAGACACATCCCCAAGGGGTAAATGCTCGTAATGGCGAACTGGCATTTTTATGGTCGGCATCAATTTTATAACGCAGTGGAATACGTGAATTATGGTCGGACGCCGACCTTGCCTTATTTTTTTTTCACAAAGTACTGAGACCAAAAATTGCTATCGCCCTGACACAATTATTGAAAGAGTCCTCGATGTACATACGGGAAAATGGTAGAGGCGGCTATAGACTTTCTATGGGAATTTTCATGGGATATATATGGGGTATTCCATACCAACTTGGACAGCCGGGAACCCTTACCTCTTCCGATTTTGATGGCGATTTTTTCTGACGTCCTAGTATGAAAAAAAGTACTCTCAAATTTTTTCAGATTTTTTTTTTTTAATCAGAAAATTTTTTGCTACAAATTTTTCTTGATAAAAAAAAAAAAAAATCTGAAAAAATTTGAGAGTACTTTTTTTTCATGGTAGAACCTCACAAAAAATCGCCATCGAAATCTGAAGAGGTAAGGGTCACCGGTTGTCCAAGTTGGTATGGAATACCCCATATATATATATATGTGACCATATACATATATATATGTGACCATTTAAAAGATACAGGTGACACCTGCGTGTATATGAATTTTTTATTTCTTCCATTTTGGTTGGAGTAGTTTTGCAGGTTGCCGCATAACATAAAGTAGCCATTATATATACTTTTTTGTGGTAGCTATATACATAGTTTTTAGGAATAATGTTCGGCCAATCCAAGTGGACTACTCGACCTGCATAGAATTCAATTAGGTCGAGAATCTACTCGCGGCAAGTAGATTCTATCGACTCGCATTAAGTATGCGGTAGAAACTTGATTCAAGTTGGTGCATATAGACAATTTTTTAGAGTTGGCGAAATTTTTTTTGCAATATTTTCACATTCAGAAATTCAGAAAAATTTGTAACGTTTTCCAAAAAAATTTCAAAAATTGGAGCAAAAAAAGCGTGACTATATACGCACACTTTTTTTCTTGGTCCGCGCCCCGGCAAAATTCTTTGAAATAAAAATTTCGCGAAGCCCGCGTGTGACCCAGTGGCACGGAGCCCCCGGCAAGCCCACCGATTCCACCTCGCCCGATCTCGGATAAGGGGGTGTGGACCGGAAGTGAGGACGGTCAGTTTTCACCCCTATCTCGAAAAACCCCCATAAACCTACCATTTTTCCACCCCTAAAACATGACCTTAAAAATCGCTATTTCACACTGGAATAAACTTTTTGTGGAAAATTTTCCGACTTGCGAAAAAAAAATCTAAAATATTATAGTGGGATAAAAAAATTTTCATGAATCATTTTCCATGGGTCTCATCCCCTTCCATAAAAAACATATGGGAATTTTTCAGCGTTAATTTAATTTAAATACGTATGAATAATGTAATGTTGAGTTAAACGATCTCTCAACGTGACGTCGTCACATTATTCACCCTTAAGTACTTCATTTTCCCGAGAATTTTTTTTCTGATTAGTCAATAAAAATCCCATGATGATTCTATATATAGCTCAACCTCGAGTAATTTACACTTGACTCATATTACTTTAATGAAACAAACATTAATACAAGAATGCATAACTGGTCCAATTTATCTCCAAAGCTCATATAGAATATATATCATATATATATATATATATATATATATGTTCATAAAATATATGTTTATGTGCATTTATAAAATATACATTCTATACCCATTTGCATGATTTTTTTTTGACTCTATATCTATATACTCGCACATTACGACCGATATTACATTTGTTTTTCAGGTCCACATATTTTCGGGTGAGCCTAATTTTTCTCATCAATTTTTCCGCACAAAACATGTAGGTAAACATGCAGGTAAAATTTTCCTATAAACATACCAGCCTCGACAGTCGCCGACGAAGGGCAATTTTTCGGTGACTTCACCTCGGTCATGACAATCTCGCAAATCCTCCGAAACAATTAAAAATTCCTCAGCCCACAACGAAATTGACTAAATTTCTTCAGCTCCTGGATTAATGCATATTTCTGCATCTCTCTAATAAATGCATCGTTCACCAATGATCACCTAATTCCCGAACAGAATTAAATATCTAACAATTTAACGGGTCAATCACCAGGATTTTCTAATTAAAATTGGTTAATTAACAATTTTTTTTAATCACTTGGAAAGCACTTGGGTTTGAATTTTCCCGCCGCGAAAGGCGCTGCTCAAATGCGGGGCACAAGTGTTTTCATTCGGTTCAAGTTTATTTAGCCGCGTTTTTGAATGAACTGAACAATTTCACTGAATTAGGGATTTTTTTGTTTTGGTTTTATATTTTATTCGCCTTTTTTTGGGGGGTTTTTGGAACGACCCAGCTTCCGAGACGCAGATGTGGTCGATATCTCGATGTGGTCCAGGCGTGTCACGTATACCGCGTGGCGAAAAAAATGTCGAATGTCGGTCGAGTGGTGTGGGGGCAATTTTGTGGTAATTTTTTGGTCGATGAATTTGTCGACAACTGGACACGCCGATGTGCGTAATGAGACTGAGGACAGACTCTACGCTGTATCCTGTTTCACAACTCCCAGACTCAGATGAAATCCACGTCCCGTGTCGTCCCGGGCGTAGTGAGCTGCCCGCCCGCTTTTCCACCCTTTATCCCGCGCATGCGCCCATTTTCCAGGGACGATAGATATAGGTTGCGGGAAAGTCGGGGTGCGCGGATACTACTCCTGGTGAGATTATGCGATTAATGGATTATTTTCAAATCTTAGGACTTTTGGGAAAGTCGGAAAAGTTTGGAAAAATTGGACGAATCTGCAAAATTTTGACTTTTGCAAATTTGGAAAATTTTAACAATTTTGACTTTTGCCAATTTCGAAAATTTTGACTTTTGCAAAATTGGAAATTTTTTAAAAATGTGACTTTTGATAAATTGGAACATTTTGAAAAGTTCAGCTTCCGCAAAATTGTAAATATTTCTGGGATTTGTCAAATTTTGCGAATTCTCTGGTTTTCCATTTTTTGGGGCGAATTTTTGGCCAAAACCGGAAATTTTCCAGCAAATTTTTGACATATTGAAAATGTTCGACTTCTTGCAGACTTTCAGAAGCTTCACAATTCCATCCTAGGTGACTGAAAAATAGTTGAAGGAAATTGTGAATGCAACCCTGGACTTGGACTCCAAAGCGTCGTGGGACTATGCGGGGTGATTTTTTTTTATTGAGACTTTTTAGTGTGGAACTCACAGGCGACGATGCGGATGTTTTTAATTATTTTACATTTTCCATGACGAACTGGCGAACAGAGCAAGTTTAAAATGCAAACTTTGGCGCGGCAAAAAAATTTCAGAATTGCGAAAATTTTGAAAAACCTCAGTTTAGGCAATTTGCAATTTGCCCCATTTACCTATTCTCCCGCAGACTCCTATACCATCCCATCAAACCCCACCGAATCATGAGCTGTTCACTAATTCACTAAAAGTTTTTGAGACCTTCGTTCATTTCATAAATCATATCCATTTATCGAGATTGTTTAAATGAAGAAAACCAGCTTTCTGAAATTCTCATGACTGCACTCGCAACGTTTCTATCCTGTGATAATATTTTTTCGTCTCCCCGCGGATACGAAGATCTAACTGCTAGCGAGATGATGGAGGTAATGAGAAAAATTTTCTTCTCAAATAAAAGCTTTTTTCCCCAAGTATAACTCAGTGATGTGGATATTTTTCATGGTACTTTTTATGCACTATTTGAGATGAACAAACATTTGCATTACATTTTCATTCATTGTTCAAACTCTCATTCATTCCCTTTCTTATGTGTCCTTTATCGGTTGTATGTAGTGGTGTAAAGAGAAAAATGTGAAATTAAATTTTCGTGGGGTATATCTCAATGCAATTGAACTAAAAAAATGTTTAATTTATATTTTTTTGATAAGGGTAATGAGTGTTTTTTTTGTCGCCGTCAGTCCCGTTTGTACTGCCCGCGGTAGCGGCTTTTCGCATTTGGTAGGGCGCAGTGGGCACCCATCCGCCTGGGGCCGACCCCGCAGGTGGATGGGTGGGGTGGGTGGATGGGGTGAGGTGGGTGGGGTGGATGGATGGGGTGGGTGGCGTGGGCGGGGTGGATGGATGAGGTGGGGGGGTGGGTGGATGGATGGGGTGGGTGGGTGGGTGGATGGATGGGGCGGGTGGGTGGATGGATGGGGTGGGTGGGTGTATGGATAGGGTGGGTGGGTGGATGGATGGGGTGGGTGCGTGGATGGATGGGGTGGGTGGGTGGATGGATGGGGTGGGTGGGTGGGTGGATGGATGGGGTGGGTCGGTGGATGGATGGATAGGGTGGGTAGGTGGGGGGGGGGGGGGGGTTGGATTTGACCCGTCCACAGTTCCATTCACATCTCCCTTATCAAAATTCTTCATAAAAATATAAGCGCACAAAATTGTTACTAATAATGAAATTCCTGAAGAATATTCATCCTGAAGAATATCACCTCGCGGACAAATTTTGTATCTCTATTGTGAGCAATGCTGACGGAAAATTGAGCGTAAAAATGTGAAGAACGTGAGGTATTGGTGCTGCCAGTGCGTTTGGTACTATCGCGATAACGCGGAATTTGCTGGGGCTTCTCAAGACCTCGAGCCTTCCGCTCTCGTTACATCACCTTTATTATATTTGCCATCAATTTTTATCGACGATTGATTTTTATTTAAAACCACAATTCCGAGTTTTATCGGTGATGCGGTGATACAGATTTGGTAAATTTTTTTACGCGACAGCTGAAGCGTTCATTCTGAATTTTAAGTGGTCTCATTCAGCGTTCAGAGCTGAAGTTTGTATTTTATTAAACTTGTCATTTTTTTTTTTTGGGGTATTTTCATTTTTCCAATGTCGCATTTTTCTGCAATGACAAATTTTTGGTAGACCTGTGAACTGTAATGTGTAAAATGTGCGAAAGTAGTTACAGTCCTATCCCCACCAATTTGATCCTGAAAGTCTCGGAACTTAGTGAAACTCATAGAATCACACCCATTAAACTCTAATCAAGCGTAAAGTCACATAATCCCTGGAATGTCGTAACAACTCGCCGCTAATGACAATGTTGATCGATTAATTTGCGTTTATTGTGATCGAGGCGCGGTTCGTGCGGTTCCAGGCGTGTCTCGAACTTTGGCAGTGTTGACACAGCTCATGTGGCTACGTGACTCGATCGATTCACTACGCCTGCTCGAGATGCATCACGCCAATTTCTGCAACTGGCACTGGATGATAATGCATAAATTTTTGCTCCACAGGAGCTGACAAAATAGACCGGATCCCACCTCCCCACCCCCCACCCCCACCCCACGGACCATCAAATATTCTCAATTTTCAGTTCAAAATTTTTTTTTAAATTCTCAAAATTTCCAGATTTTTGAAATTTTGAAGACATTTCATACTTATAAAAATTTAGGAAAAAAAAATTTTAATTGAAATTTTTTTATCCATGTCAAAACTTTTTTTCACAATTTTTTTTAATTTATATTACTTGGACTTGAAAAATATGGAATTTAGATTGAAGCTCTGGAATCAAAATTGAAAACATTGAACTGAGATTGAAAATCTCAAATTGAGATTGAACATCTCCAATCAAGGTTTGTTTCCTCCATACAGAGAAAATAACTTCAACAACTGATCAACTGCAAAGCTCTCCACTGCTTTTCTCACCCCGGAAATTTTCCGGTCTTCGGAAAAATCCAATTCACGTATGTGGAACTCGGAAAGTGTCAATAAAAATGCACATAACTGAATCCCGGGAAACCATAAATAGGTACTCAATGACAGCTACTGCACATTTTTCATGAGTCCATTCCAATCACATTGAATAATGAATAGTGAATGTGGTGAGCTTCAATGAATTCTGCGAAACAATTTGAATTTACAATTTTCCAACGAGTTATGGATAATCGTATAATTTCATAGCTGATATTTTTTCGACGGCATCGCGACTTTTTGTAGAGGCGAAAATTGCACTTGGAGGTTGCCAGAATATTCACAATAAATGGGCTGTGGGTTTGACCCTCCGCGGGCCAAAATTATAACTTCCCGATGTCTGCGTGTGTGTGTGTACTTTCTTTCCAATCTCTCATTTTTCTCACCATAGAACACTCTAAATGATTTCAATTGTTTATAACGCTCTAGCGCCGAAACGGTTAAAGATACGAAAAAAGTCAGAAGACACAAAATATGTATTTTTTTATAAGGAACAACATTTATTCGACACATTTTTGCGTATCTATAATATTTCGTGAGATACAGCGTTATAAACAATTGAAATTGTTAATGACAATAGAGACCAGGAGACTTATATGGACCAAAAACTAATCAGCTCTGAGTTACGGCAAGACGCTTCGATTGCGTCATACAGGACCTTGATCGAATAATTTGTTCACGAGAAATCGTTCCGGGAAATTTTTGGTTACATACGTACATCGGCACACACACACACACACATACAGACATTTTGTTTTAAATAGTCTAGAAAGGTCAGAAATACCATGAAACGTGGAGATCTGATGGAAAATCGATTTTTCATTTTCGGGGGCAAAACAATACCTTCCCCTAACGGGAAGTTAAAAACTGAAAGATCGCGATATCAAGTGCAATTAATCTTTTTATAGTTCAATTAGTTAAATATATTTCCGTAAACCCCCCCGAAAGATATATCGAAAAAAATATAATGGCAAGATTGCAAGAATTATAGTGAGAAGTAGAAATGCCTGAAATCCACAGAAAAAATGAAAATACATTGAACGTAAAACTGCCTGTTTTAGCCAAATACATTCATAAGAATTTCCCAGGCTCAAACTTTCTGGACCCCTCGGCCGCCCGCCGGGACCGAAAAAAAGGCCAAGAGAATTACAAACTCGGTCGAAACATATTTCATCATATGCCACTGAAAACTAGAACGAGAAATTTCTCGCAGAGTATTTTTTTTTTTGTTCAACTTAGTACGACCCTTATTCGGTCTTATATAATTCAAAAGGCTTTTAATTATGCTGCAGTTGCCAAATGTCTAATACACTGTTCTTCTTGAGCACCGAAGAAACGAAAAGTATCGTTGATGAGCTTCACGATAGCGCAGAGACAAGACATTATTACTCGTACGCTCCTGAATTTACTTCTAAAATTCCAAATGTTCAAACATATGAAATATACTCCCATTGAGTTTTTTAGTTTTTTAGTAAAAAAAAAGAAAAAATAGAAATTCAAAAACCTAAATTATTCTTAAAAATAATTTATTAATGTTCAACGTCAAAAAACTCCAAGATGAATGCTTCCAAAGAAATGACGACTGCCTACTCGCTCATTTTTTCTCGAATTGAGAAACTATTTTCCGTAAAAAGTTATAGAGGCCAAGCCAAGTGTATAGCGGGGTCATTGGAGATACTCGAGGGCACTGCCTAGGCTCGAATGCTGTGTCGGGCTGAATCGATACCCGATTCGTTTCACCGGATTTTTTTAATCACTATTCTTGCGAAACAAGTGCTGAAAGTGTGTCAACAAGTGACGAATTGATCTTTCTGTTCAAACTTGGAAAATTAATGAATTTTTCCACTCACATTGACAATATCTCAACTGAGAAAATTGATGCAGTTAAACATTTTTGGCATGATTGCAAATGCGTCACAAACTTTTGAAATTATTGAAAAATTTTTTTTCTTTTAAATTTTCTTGATTATTCCGAAAGAAGAAATCAGCGATTTACCGACGGTAATGAGCGTAACCTGCGCGACCTTAAAAATCAAGCGCTCGTAACTACAGCAATTTAATAAAATGGGGAAATTTTCCTCCATTATTGAGGGGCCCATTAATCTTGAGGTAGCGTCTTGGAAAACGTTGAAACACACAGAGCAGTTGAAATTTTGATATGCTCGTTATTAATGGAGGAGACAGGCGTACGCAAAATCCCAGATGACTTCACCTCACGTTGAGAAAGGAATTAATTATGAAGTGCTCTCCCTGCATACGGAGTAATATAGTGCTTCAACGCTTTTAGGATCTTTCCTGTATTATCCATCAACCCGGAAATGTGAGCGAATTTTCCTACCACGGAGCAAAAAAAAAAAAATCGGTGTGGTACTTTTTGGCGTGGCACTTTTTGACGCCTCATGTTTAAGGCAGCTGTTCAGGGGCCGGGGTATGGTTGGTCCATTGGGCGCCAAGAGGCCGGATCCAAGAAGACTTCATTTCCCTCCCTCCCTCTCTGTTTTTATTTTTTTATTATTTTTCATCTTATTTCGATTTCTTATGCTTAAGTCGTATGCTTATCGCTATTGAAACTCTGTGGACTTCGGTTCTAATCTTTTGTCTCTCTAATCTCTCTCTCTATCAAAAATTTAAAAAAAATATATATATATAAATTTATAATAGTTTCAAAAATAAAGAAAAAAATAAAAAAAATAATATATATATATATGTATTTTTTATTTTGGTATTTCAAATTGAAAAAAATACCTGCATTGAAATAATGTACATTAGCCCTGAAATTCAAATTTGCGAAAGCGATCGCAATATCCTGAGGTCAATGACAGCTGCAAGTGAAGACACGCGAATCTTCAGACCTCCAAGTCTCGGAAAACACCCACGCGCGAACTACTTTTTCATCAAGTATTAAAGGTACCTGCCCCGGGCACTTTCCCACAATCTCTGTCTCCCTCCCTCTCTCTTACGTTACGCTCACCTTCAACTTCTCCATTTTGCTACCCCATATTTTCTCCTCTTCGTTTCACTCGTCCAATCTCATTAGTTGGCAAACAACGCTCGTGTGAAATCCGAATAAAAAAAGGAATTGTGAAAAATGCATTCATGATATGCGAGCATACACGACGTAAGTAATTTTTATGGGAACTAATGAAGAGTTATCCCGGGAGATATGTACTATCAAATTCACACTGAGGACACCAGTGCCAGATTTAAAAAAAATGTCGTATTTTATTGGAAAAATTGGATTTCAGGGAATTAATGGATCGAATTCTATAGTGAGGCGACAAAACGAGGACAGTTAATTTAGCTCGAGACTGAAATTTTCGTGAATATCTCAGAAGTTGAGGAGGGATGCGGGATACTTTATAAGAAACTTTTCTGCAGAGAAAAGAGAGCTTGACGAAGGAGTTTCTGTAAATTTTACTACGGCCAACCTAGATGCTGATTTATCAAAAGCACAGATAAGCGACCTCGCGTCCACCGCGAATTTTGATCTCGTGAAATCTTGAAATGCATCTTGTTATTTTTTTTTATTTTTCCAATTATTAACTTTCTATAGAGAAGAATCTATTCTATAAAAAAAATTTCTTGGTATATTGGTCAACAAAGTAGTACTACCTACAGTTTGTGCCGACACCTGGGTATCTTCACTAATTAAGAATGCAAATTAAATTGCATTACAACAAATTCAAAATAAAAAAAAACATACATAACCAGCGTAATTTAATTAATTTTTTTTCTCCATTTCGTGGAATTTTTTTTCATATACTCAATTTTTTTCGCGCAGTACGAGACCTCATGAAAAATTTCTAATCACGTCGTTGGAGAATTAAGATGGAGGAAATATCTCGAGGAAATAAAATGATATAATTTACGAAATTCATAAATTATCGATAACATTGAGTGAGCGTTTATAACTCGGATCGAGAGATTTTTTTCGTACGATTTCATTAAATTTTCCAGGGACATGCATATTGCGGGGGAAATTTGCTAGACATTACTGCTCGTTAGCGTGAAATACAACGGACTCACACACAGGACAATAGGTTATATCGACGTTTGAATAATTATGCCGCTAATAATTGACGTTATCTTTAGCCGGGCTCTGCCCCATCGTGCGATTCGCGGATATTAGGGGACACTGGAGCGGACACCTCATTTTTTACACTATTCAAAACTTTTCTACATTTTTAAATTTTCTTCTCTTAAATTTTCTATAGTTTTGAATTATCAAATTTCAATACAATTTTTTTCGAATTTTTTTTATTTAATATTTTTTGCAATTTTCACATTACTGAGAATTTCCGAAGCATAGAATACCTCCATCTAAAGTCGACATGAATTTTAAAACCTTGACTTCTTCTCCTAAAAAACAATTATGTTTTTTTATCAAACTGTGCTCACTAAAATAGTTTCGCACGACCGTGTGAATTTGCATTTTTTAAAATTTTAATTACGGCAACTGAATTTTGAAAAGGCGCACGGAAATGAAGTAATAAGCAGAAGTAGCTGGCAGAATACCAAGCTCGATGATCAGTGTGCATGGCGCTCATAATCCTGAACATCAAAAGAACTTCGTAAATGGTTATTTCGTTTAATCCGATATCATGTTACGCGACGACTTACCTCGGAGCGCTTTATGTCCTCTCCCGGGGATATAAAGGGTTCTATAAACCCTAAGTATTGTTTATAACAGGGTTTATGGTCACTTCTACAAATTAAAGTGAAATGGTTACGAATCAATTCAGTAGATTAAAAAGTTAAAGGATTTTCCAATAGCAGGCAATAGCACATGCACTCACCCACCCACCCATCCTCACCACCCACCCACCCATCCTCACCACCCACCCACCCACTCATCCTCACCACCCACCCACCCACCCACTCATCCTCACCACCCACCCACCCACTCATCCTCACCACCCACCCACCCATCCTCACCACCCACCCACCCACCCATCCTCACCACCCACCCACCCACCCATCCTCACCAGCCACCCACCCATCCTCACCACCCACCCACCCACCCACCCATCCTCACCACCCACCCACCCACCCATCCTCACCAGCCACCGACCCACCCATCCTCACCAGCCACCCACCCACCCACCCATCCTCACCACCCACCCACCCACCCACCCATCCTCACCGCCCACCCACCCATGACCTCACCCGCACACCCACCCTCACAAGCCCACCGCTCTCTCACACACACACACACACACACACACACATATTTCAAAACAATTTGACTGAAGCAAATTTTGGTAACTTCTAACTAAAACTAAAAAAAATCAGAAATTTCTAACATGGGAGCAACGTGGAAGAATTAATAAAATCGAGGAATTCAGAAGATTGGTAGATGTTAGAATAATGTATAATCGTTTTTTCAAATTGCAACAAATCTTATGAGCGTTTTGGGGATCCCATAAATTTTCCCCAAGCACTTCAGAATCGCATATGGTGACAGAAAAATTTGCTTGCGGAGAAAAGACAATTTATCACTTCCTCTGTACCGGAGGAAAAACTAGAAAAAAAAAATTCTCTGAATTTATTATTTGACTCACAGCCATGCTCGTCTACTCGACCCAAACAGCTGTCACCACTTGTTTTCGTCGTCCAGTGTTTTTAAACTAATTGTGAATTCACCAGCAGTTTAGGTCCTGGGCACGAAGCAATCAGCGTCAAATTAAAATGACTTTCGGTGGGAAAATTAATTTATTAATAAAGAGCTCATAAACTCGAAACTTCAGGTATGAATAATTGAACGATTGTTTATATGGTATGTAATTCAACGTCAATTGCGGGTAACTAAAATGAAGAGTTGATGGAAGTTCGGTTGACTAGTTTCATCATTAATCATTTTGCCTGTATTAAAAAATTGAAAAACGGACAATAATGGAAGTGACGTCACCATTGCTGAACGCCCGCCACCGATACTCTTTTCCGCTTTCAACGAAATCCGACTTTCATCAGTGATTGACTACTTTAATCCACATTTGCAGTTGTTCCCACTTCTTCTCAATCCTGGGAAAATATTCAGCTGGGCCTGATGGATTAGAAAGGCTCAATGTCGTCGGTACCTCGGATTGAGAAGTGAATGATAATCGTACAAATGGAATTGAATCGGTTTCCACGTTGGTACAGGATTTCAATCTTAGAATTCCACAATACCGATCACCCATACCACGACATTCCAATTCCTTCTACCCCGCATTTCTTGTCCACATTGTTCGATTCAATTCCTCCGGACCTCTTCATATTGTCCCCATAATTATTTTTTTTATACTCTCCGCAAATTCTCGATATAATGATTGTCAATTTCACAATATCAACAGTGAAGTGGTACGCGGGAAAAATGTGCTGTAAAAAAATTCCGCAACGCGTAGTGAAAAGATCGCAACTCGGAGAGAAAATCGTTCGCGGAACGGCTTTGAGAATTCCAAATAAACAGAGAAATATGTATAAAAATGGGCTGTGGGTTTGACCCTCCGCGGGCCAAAATTATAACTTCCCGATGTCTGCGTGTGTGTGTGTGTGTACTTTCTTTCCAATCTCTCATTTTTCTCACCATAGAGCTCTCCAAATGATTTCAATTGTTTATAACGTTCTAACGCCGAAACGGTTGAAGATACGAAAAAAGTCAAAGAACACAAAATATGTATTTTTTTATAAGAAACAACATTTATTCGACACATTTTTACGTATCTATAATATTTCGTGAGATCCAGCGTTATAAACAATTGAAATTGTCAATAACAATAGAAACCAGGAGACATATATGGACCAAAAACTAATCAGCTCTAAGTTACGGCTACACGCTTCGATTGCGTCATACAGAACCTTGATCGGATAATTTGTTCACGAGAAATCGTTCCGGGAAATTTTTGGTTACATACGTACATCGGCACACACACACACACACACATACAGACATTTTGTTTTAAATAGTCTAGAAAGGTCAGAAATACCATGAAACGTGGAGATCTGATGGAAAATCGATTTTTCATTTTCGGGGGCAAAACAATAACTTACCCTATCGGCAAGTTAAAAATACTAATATATCTGCAGCTTTGCGTCACGAATATACTTTCTTCAAATGCCTCTTCATTTTTTTTCCCTCGGGTGAAAAAAAAAATAGAGATGTATCCACCCCAGCAATTTTCCCATAATGATTATTTCGCCCCCCCCTCCCCCTCCCCCCCCCCCGGAAATTCCTCTTGAACGCAGCTGAAAAGATGTCACACGCTCATTTCCCCACGAATTCCATCATGACCCAGATGATACAGCCAGTTGTGTGGCCGTGAGGATGGCCTGTTAGCGCCTCCAAATCTACGGCGGCTTTCATCGAGCCCTACCAGCGGAATATCAGCCCACCCCCACCCCCTCCGCCCCCGAGCCAATATATCACATATACCTGCATATAATGGCCAAAGTCTTATCAGACATAAGGTGTTAACCCGTCGCTAATTGCACCGCTCCGCTCGGCTTGATGGCTCGCATAATGAGCGATGTGCCGCGTCATGTATGTTTCAATATCTCGATACCAATTTTTCGATCCCCTATTCGGTCCAATCAGTCCCCGGAATCAGATTTTGTAATGTCTTCCACTCGTGTAAATATTCTTACCGCGTTATTTCTGACTTACATATTTACATTTCATAAAGTACGCAGCGTGAAGATTGTCTCAAGTTTCTTATGTATTTTTCTTTCAGTATGTGCTTTTTGGAGTGGGCCTGCAACAACATACGCGCGAATAAAAGGGGGAGAAAGGGCGAATTCCCTTGGTGACGTCACAACTTGAAAGCCACATGACGTCAAACCCGGGAGCGTTACGCTACGCAAGCGTCGTTGGGTAGGGTGCGGTGCGATCACCCACTGACCTACTTCTAACATTTTTCCCCTGCAGGTTGCCACATCTCCCTTCCCAATGTCCTTCTCCCCTTTTTATGTGGGGGAATGAGCAGTGCAAAGCCCCGATTTCTCGAACTCAAAATGCGAATATACGGTTAGATTTTTTTTTGCTGCTTTAGTCATAATAATATTTCAATTTTCAAATTTAAGAATTTTGATTTGATCCATTGACTATTTAATCTTGAAAAAAATTACGACAATTTTTAACTTGCCGATAGGGGAAGTTATTGTTTTGCCCCCCAAAATGAAAAATCGATTTTCCATCAGATCTCCACGTTTCATGGTATTTCTGACCTTTCTAGACTATTTAAAACAAAATGTCTGTATGTGTGTGTGTGTGTGTGTGTGCCGATGTAGGTATGTAACCAAAAATTTCCTGGAACGATTTCTCGTGAACAAATTATCCGATCAAGGTCCTGTATGACGCAATCGAAGCATCTTGCCGTAACTTGGAGCTGATTAGTTTTTGGCCCATATATGTCACCTGGCTCCTAGTGTTATTAACAGTTTCAATTGTTTATAACGCTGTATCTCACGAAATATTATAGATACGCAAAAATATGTCGAATAAATGTTGTTCCTTATAAACAAATACATATCTTGTGTCCTCTGACTTTTTTCGTATCTTTAACCGTTTCGGCGTTAGAGCGTTATAAACAATTGAAATCATTTGGAGAGCTGGATGGTGAGAAAAATGAGAGATTGGAAAGAAAGTACACACACACACACGCAGACATCGGGAAGTTATAAATTTGGCCCGCGGAGGGTCAAACCCACAGCCCACATACACATATATGTTGTAATTCATATTCCAAGGAACTTTTCCCTCCACCCCCCCCCCCCCACCTCCCCCAGTATCGCACTCCCTCTTCTTCTCTTCCAATCCTCTTTTCAGACGTATCATATGCACCGGCTCTCAACATGGTCCAAGGAACATTGAGAATAGGCTTTACAAGCCCTAGACGACTCATAAAAACTTTATTGAAACTTTAGGGCTTTCTCACCTTTATTGAAAGTTACTTTTCAGAAATTGCTTTTGTACACGAGCTTTATCATTTTTGCACTTTTGATGAGAGCTATAATTCGCGGATTTTATGATCTGGTGTGAGTAGAGCCAGAAATGTAAAATGCTTCATTATTTAGCAGCGTGAATGGTTGAACAACAAAGTTAATATTAAACTATATTTTTTTTTAGCACTGTTATCGAATGGTCTACAATATGAAATTGACGAGAGTGCAATGGAACTATGCTCACCGTGACCCCATGGATATTACGCTTTCAAAACATGACGAACAAGTTTTTCTGTTGCACCAACTCCGATATATTTATGGAAACAGTTTTCACCGGGAAACATTGTTTTTCATAACGCGCTGAGCTGTGTAAAAATAACTTCTCTGCAGTATTTAACATTGAAAGTTGGGCTGAATATTGTTCAGCTGACTTTTCCTTTACTACTTTGATTTCCATTTCTTGCCGCCATCCACCAAGTGGCGCAGTTGTAACATTTTGAAAACATCGGTCCATTCGTGTCAGCTGTTCGGCAGCCACTACAAGCGTCGTTATTGCGAGTTATTCACAAAATAAAGCAAATCAGTTATCTGCAAAAATTTGTCACTTATTTACAAAAAATTGTCAGTTATTTGCAAAAGAAGTAAATTTTCAAAGAAAGAAGAAGAGATATCAGACGAGGAAATTGCCGATTGATAGTACGTAAATCCTGGGACTCTCGAGCGATGCTATGACAGTCACACTTCTTGCGCAGTGGAATCGTAATGGAACCTCGTTGAGTTGCAGGAGCTAACTTTTCCTCACACTTATGTCAAAAAATTGCATACGTCACACGTGTGTAAAAGGGGGAATATCCAACTAGTGTGGCAATATTGTTTGCTTCACCATTTTGGAATTGAAATGTGAAATTAATTGCACCAAAATTGGAAAATATTATCAGTATTCCTACTAATTCTACCAAAATTTTCATAAAATGTCCTTCTTTTCAAATAACTTTCTCAATTTTAAATGCACGTGCAACTTCAACTTTTCATATAGGTGCCTCTAAAATTGCGAAGCGGAAATGTTTTCCCACCGTAGATATATTTTGCATCCTCAGAAACTCACAAGAACACACATGACTTGCACATTTTCACGTTCATGGGGTGCATGTACATTTGGCACGAGAGTGGCGTAAAGACATTTTGCGGAAATTTAACTTTTCAAGTTTAGAGGTATAGACCAAGAGAGTTTACCGGACATCGTCCTATTTCCACAAACAACGCGCAAAGGGAAATAGTAGAATACGAGGAGAGAAAACTTTGAGAAAAATTACACTTCTGTTTGGTGAACCTGCGAGCCTTTTTGATTTTCCTGTTATTCAATTTTTTCTCTCTGAATTTTCTATAAATTGGGGAAACTTTACAAAAACTTAAAAGGAATGTCTAACGATCCATATACTGATTGCATACCATCATTAATAAAATTAAAATTAAAAGGAATAAACGCTCTATCTAAAAGTAAAAAATACATTTGCTTTTTCGATAAGCAAAATGGAATTACTGCTATTCCAAAAAAATCTTACCAATAAGAAAAAGAGTGCCTACAAAAATTTTATTCACGAATAAAAAATCTAAATTACTTTCCAAACATCCACGGACCAAAATCTGCATTTTATATCGCTTCAGAAAATGTAAATTGATGCGCCAAAAAACAAATGGATCTGCCTTCGCAATAAAAAAAATACGAGTTTGTCAGCGTAAAAAAAATCCAATAAAGAGGTCCTAAGATCGTAGAACCGGAATTGGCCTGAGGGAACCGGAAATTGGTACACTGAACCTTTTAGAAAATTTACGCTTTTACATCTCAATTTTTGAGGAAAATTGCGATGACGTAAAAATTGGAGACAATGCCCAAAAAAGGTTCAGAAAAATCCGAATAATCTCCAAAGCACAGTTTGCGAACGAGAAATGTTTGTCATGAAAAAGGTAGCAGCGACGGCATTGCTAGGCGCTTTTAATTTCGCCGAAATTCTCATTTGCAGTGATAGAAAAATGTGGACAATCGAGGGGGAAAAAAATAGCCATCGGGCATTGACTCTCGCAAGGGGGTTTCATAGCGGCTGGTAAACCGTAAATTCCGAGGGTTCCTGGCTCTGCCTCAATAGACCGGTTGTCTGGTTCAAGTGCAGTGAAACCGGGGGGAAATTGCTGCCAGTGTCCGGAGTACAAACAGTTGGATTGAGTAGAGCGAACGTTGCGATAAACCGACTACAGAGCCAACAGCACAATCTCCACTTCCATCGTCTTCGAATTCGTAGATAATCACGTCAAAATCTCAAGCTCCCTTGTGGACCACTCGCCTCTATCTCGGACAGTCCATTACCGAGAAAAAAAGGACTCAAAGGACGCACAATATTTTGACAAACAAAATCTAGCCGGAGTATAATATTCATTTTATCGCAACAAAATACGATCGAAAATTTAAAAAAACCGATTTTTTTCGTCGAACTTGATTTTTAAAAAACTAGTGGGATAAAAATGTGTCTGTCCCGACGGGACGCATTTTGAATTCGACGGGAAGCATTTTGGTATACTTAAATCCCTAGTTACAGATCAAAATAAACAAAATCGATTTAGGGGTGATTACAATAACTGCCCGAAAAATCGGCAAGTTAAAAAATTCACAAAATTTTTTTGAGCATGTTAATAATTTTTGATATTTTTATTATCATCGGATATCATTTAAGTATGTCCAAAGCATAAGTCAGAATTTTTACAGATCGATGGGTGCATTTATGACTGAATGGCGAGCGATCAAAGTGCGTCTTGGGTCACGGTGACCCGCAGTGTCGTATTTGATTGGAAAACAAGGTGTGTCGAGGGAGGGTTAAGTGAGGAGAAGAAACGCGCTAAGGAGGTGCTGAACCCATATATATATATATATACATATATATAGTGATTGAAAAATGGGCGATTTTATTTGCAGGTTAACGAAAGATACTTCGAATTCAAATATTCGCTATTCCGTTCATCCCTTGAAATCACAATATATTTTTCATCCAACGAATGCAAAATCGTCTCTCGTACCTATGGTCTTCACCCTGCGGCTTAGACGAACACCTAAGACACTCAATTAGCATTAAAACACTTTCGGTTGAATTAAATACATGAATTATTCAGCCAAGATATTCAGAAATTCAAGGATCTCTTTCCAATTCAGGATACGACATTTATAGCGAAGGGCACATTTCATTCAAGTGAATGCACTCTGATTGTGCTCCTCATTCACTTGGGTTCACTTGATTTCATTGGGACAACAGTCGAATTCATGTTATTTATGAACTAAAATTCCCTTTACACAAAATAAACTGTGGATTTAAAATACAAATACAAAACATTTTTATCCAAAATTAGATTCTTCGCATAAAAAGCATCACATTTTTCCCCCAACCATTTTGTGAGTTTTTTTTTCCCTGAAAACACACAATTGATGCAGTCCGACGCGTAATGTGCAAGATATTGCATAAAGTCATATATGTCTCATATGTCTTCTTCATATACTTATTTACATGGTTGAAAAGGGGTGGCGGGAGGGGGGAGGGGGGGGGTGCAAGATGGGCAGGGGAGGGGGTGGTACGAGGGGGCAAAGGGTGGGGGGGGGGAAGAGGGTGAGGAGGGGGGAAGAGGGCGAGAAGGGGGTGGGAGGGGGGAAGAGGGTGAGGGGGTGGGAGGGGGGAAGAGGGTGAGGAGGGGGTGGGGGGAGAGGGGGAGGAGGGGTGAGGGGAATTTGACAACAACCGTGTAAATCAGTTTCACCTCTCACTTGCACCCACCGCTAACATCGAAAGCAAGAGGATCGATACAGCGGAGTCTGCGTCTGTGAACTCACCAGTTATATTTCTTTATTACCTAATGCGGCTTACACTCAGCATACACCTCTCAAAACTCCACCCAACCCCGCTAATACTCAACCACATTCAGTGTTGTATTTCAACTCAACATGAGAGATAAAATTCGGCAAGTTCTATCGATAACAAGAGCTTTAATTCCGATAAAAGCGTGGAATAAGCGATTGTATGATGGGCTTTGGGGTCAGTTCGAAGAGCTTCTCTTGAGTTCTGCCAAATATTTTATTCCCTACCCTTGTATCCTCTCCCCTTGAATAGAAAATCAAACATAGTTGATGTTGTCATAATGAGATAAAGCCATTTGCCCTGAAACTTTCAGCCATTGTGCTTCGATATGCATTGAGCACTTTGGAATCATCAATTCCCCACCGCTCGCTCATACGCTTTAACGAATAATTGTTGTCGATGCCTCGTACGTGTCCAACTGTAACGTTAAATTTATTCCGCCGGAGGAAATACTGAACGGCTCGGTTGTATGCAAATTACACTGGGGCGAGTAATCAGAGGTAGGACCGCATGGGAATGATGACGAGATGTACACGCTGTGGACTTTGCGAGGGGGGTCATAGCACCGATTGCTCCGACGCGTGGCATTCTCAAATAGTGGTGTCGAGAGCTTCACCATCGGACGTCCAATAAAGCCAGCTGACCTTATACAATTTCTCGAGGAGAAAATTCCAGTTTGGGCCATGTATTCTGCAGTTGTGAGGAATTTAATTCAATCGAGAATCTCGCAGAAGTGTTGAATTAAAATTTACTGCAGCAAGGTCAATTTATCAGGGGAATAACAGTTTAACATTCTTGCTTTTTATCGAAATATTTTTTTTTTTCTGTCCTCTCTAAGGGCAGAGCTAATTTGAAGAAATCACTGGACTATGATGGTGGGCTGTGATGTAACCTCCCACCCCCTCCCCCCGCGCTTTGGGCCCCATCCGATCCCATGTGTCTTCATCGGAATCTGGTGAATGTTATGAAATTTTTTATCCATAAACATTGAAATGGGTCCATATGTCTGCTTGCATATTTAAAATAAAATTGAAGAAAAATTAACGAGCACAGAGTCTCCCTGGAATTGAGGAAGGCTAGATGATTTTGCGGAACACTTTTAGAAAATCTACTTCTGGCCGGCAAATCACCGAACACTGGGGAAATTGAATTAAGCGCACTGGTCTATGACTTAAATAATCAATGAACAAGTTGCTTCTATTCCCAAAGCAACATCGCACGGTCTTCGCAAGTGGTGATGTAATCGAATTGTCGACAGTAGCGAAGGCTTATTTTTGGATAATTTGTTGATTGAGGTTAGGTGGCTTTTAATTGGCGGCTTACGGACGGTGAATTAATCGAACCATCTGCATAAATAAAGAGCTCTTTCCAAAACCAGTTAATCCAAAATTAGATACCATTCCAACGCATCGGCAGAAGTGTTGACAAGCTGGACCGCGATCCAGCCAAATTCACATTTCAAATGTATTTAATTAATTAAGGGAATTTGTTTAATTGAATAATAAGTAGGTTAATTGCAAATTTGCAGAAATGAAGGGGACAAGTTATTTGTGGGTGGCATTGGAACAACTTGGCCGATAAGTTACTCCAATCTCAACGATAATTTTGGACAGCGACTAACTTGGTGGTCTCACGTACGAAAGGTCCCAAGTTCGAATCCGTGTTGGGTCGAGAGGTGAGATCCACTTATTCAGATTGCTTGGTGAATATTACCCACCCAGGCACTTGATATTATATCTCTTCAGAGGTTTCTGGTAACGCAGGTCATATACGGAGTATATTTCAAATCATGAAATGAAAACTGCCTTTTAAAAATTCAGGACAAATTTACATTCACTAATTTCCAATTTCTACTACCTTCTTTCCAATCTTCCTTTCACGAAGTATTAGAAAAAATTTTAGTGCGTAAAATGGGACTTTTCGTAACTCATGATCGTCAACATAAGGTCAGGTGGCGTGCGTGAAAAGTTGCGCGCGCAATTTTTCATGCACGCCACCTGACTTTTCACGCACGTCTGCTGACTTTTCCTTTACTACTTTGATTTCCATTTCTTGCCGCCATCCACCAAGTGGCGCAGTTGTAACATTTTGAAAACATCGGTCCATTCGTGTCAGATGTTCGGCAGCCACTACAAGCGCCATTATTGCGAGTTATTCACAAAATAAAATAAATCAGTTATTAGCAAAAATTTGTCACTTACTTACAAAAAAATTGTCAGTTATCAAAAGTTACTGCAAAAGAAGTAAATGTTCAAAGAAAAAAGGAGAGATGTCAGACGAGGAAATAGCCGATTCACTCTCCGAAAAGTTCTTACGAAAATTGCGATAGCTGTCTTAGATTCCGAGTTATTCCTTGGAATCTGCATATACCTTCGATTTGATGGGGTCACTTCACAACGGGTTTTTGTACTTCACATATAACGTTCCGTTGAAATTGCATTGTCATGTACTGTATGCAAGGTCTAAGGCCGATTGTAGTTAGTCATTGCAACTAGGGAAGAACACATGGGTTATAGATTTTCCTTGTCATATGCTATAGGTGCATGCGACTTTTTACCCCCTGAACACCCAATATCTAGGTCGCACAAGCCAACGTGGCCCAGGGGCTTCAAAACCGGAGACAGTTTGGCGCCATTCCTGATTTATCATCTGTGACACGTGTCACTTCACTCGTGTCAAACCACTAAAACAGAGGTGAACGAAATTAAATCAAGGCCTGCTATTTTACTTCCGCGAAGTATATGTGTCTGTGTGAGCCATCGCTCTGATTTTTTTTCTCTAATCATGTTTCATGATGACAGTAAATGTGTCAATGAAATTTTTTTTATCCAGTTACATACTATGCTGTCATAAGTACGAGATCGGTGGCGCGTGCGGCGCTTTTCCGCCGCACCGCCGGATGGCGCGTCGGTTCCGGTCTTACGGGCTTCGAGACATTTCGGCTTACGCGATATCGAGATATCGAGTTTACAGTCATTCAATTGTATTTCGAGATTTTGCTTCGCTTCTCCTTTTTTCAGACATGTTCCATTTTGCCCCGGTCCACCCCTATATATATCCTATATACAAATACAATAAATGCAGTTAAACAATTGGCATGAATGGACTATCTTCCCATTCTCCCTTCTCAATCTAATGATTATTACATAATTTTCAATTCCGGGGGAATGCCACGCCTCGTATGCCGGATGAACTGGGAAATGTGATGCGGTGATTTACGATAAGGATGAATTAATGACCTCTGGCACTGGAGAGACTTGATGGCGGGGAAATGAGGTGGAGGCGGTGTCAACAGTACAATGGCATTTCTGGCGGGTTTACGATGTGGAGCTTTGCTTCTGAAATTCGAGAGATGAATTGGAAATTCCAGTCAGGTATTATCTGCAGATGCTCGTGGCAAATGTCAAATGGATGTGTATTTTCCATGCTCGATTTTTGATGGAGAGACATTTTGGGGGAGGGTGGGAAATTAGAGGGGGATGTGGGCGATATGGCAGGGGACAACCTAATGCAGTTTTGGCGATGATGATGATGGGTTATAACTTTGTAACGGCTGAACTGAAGTAGCTCAAGTTCTGTGTTCATTTGGGGGGTGCTCTATTTGATGAGTTCTATATATACGGCGAATATGACGGTTGAGTGCTCTATGGTAATTTAGGGAAAATCACTTTTTAAGGGTAAAAAATTTCCATTTTGAAATGTCGTAAAATGGGTTTATAGATTTGTGTGGGGAATAAAAAAATTATTTCCACAAAAAATTTTGACTTTTGTAAAATTTCCATTGCATTTTACTGGAATTGGTTAAGTGAAAATTTTTAAAAGGTTTCCTCAAAGAATCCAAAGTAGTCTCACATTAACAAATTTTCGAAGTCCTGGATAGATTGGTGATAATAGGTACTGAAGTTGACTGTTGAGATTCAAAAAGTGCCGATGTAATACCCTTGGAAGAACAGTGGAGAACCTCTTCATGTCCATTGTTGTGTCGGTGAAGCGCGTTATTTGGGGCGGATTCCAAGGAATTGCGGAACAGTGTAGCTAACGAGGGTGCAGCAAAAAACGACACAAATACGGGTACGAAATCAGGGGCTGTTATCTGTCAGGGAGAAAAAGGGGATCCATGAAGAATTGAATGAGTGTGTTGAAATGGGTGGTGCCCGACAAAAAACTTGTCAATTCGTGACTGTCTACTATTCGTTAACTCCATCTTAAAAACTCGATTTTTCGGTCCATTCGTGTCAGCTCGGCCGCCATTACAAGCCTCGTTATTGCGAGCTATTCACAAAATAAACTAAATCAGTTATTCGCGAAAATTTGTGCTCGGAAAAGTCCCTTTTCGGTTACCAATGTTAGTGCGTAAAATGGGACTTTTCGTAACTTTTCATGATCGTCAACATAAAGTCAGGTGGCGTGCGTGGAAAGTTGCGCGCGCAATTTTTCATGCACGCCACCTGACTTTTCACGCACGTCGGCTGACTTTTCCTTTACTACTTTGATTTCCATTTCTTGCCGCCATCCACCAAGTGGCGCAGTTGTAACATTTTGAAAACATCGGTCCATTCGTGTCAGCTGTTCGGCAGCCACTACAAGCGTCATTATTGCGAGTTATTCACATAATAAAGTAAATCAGTTATCTGCAAAAATTTGTCACTTATGTACAAAAAAATGTCAGTTATTTACAAAAGAAGTGAATTTTCAAAGAAAAAAGAAGAGATGTCAGACGAGGAAATTGCCGATTGACAGTACGCAAATCCTGGGACTCTCGAGCGCTGCTATGACAGTCGCGCTTTTTGCGCAGTGGAATCGTAATGGAACCTTTATTGAGTTGCGAGAGCTAACTTTTCCTCACACTTATGTCAAAAAATTGTATACGTCACAGGTGTGTAAGAGGGAACATCCTCGTGTGGCAATATTTTTATGAACACTCTTGGGCATATGCAACCTCATGTCACTCGGCTGTACATGATCAAGTCTTCATAAAACATTGCCCCACGCGTTTTCATAGTCCCCCTGTTACCCACTTGCATATACTATTTCCCCTTTTTGGCCAAAGTTCCAAACAAATGGTGAAATAGTGATAAACACGGGGAATTGGTGTTTCGCACGTGTGTTGATTCACGCCGGACTACAATACACATATAAATAGAAACTCGGGCAGGAGGCTGAACGACTCCAATGATGGGGCATGTACAGATGCCGGGTGGACAGTCGTTGGAACGGATATTCGGATGGATGGATTGTGTTGTGATAATTGCTGCTTCTGTGGACAATATTCGATTTGTTGGAATTTCCAAGCCGAAATTCTGCTGACAAGGTTGTAACCCGAACACCGTATTGCCATTTTCTTTTATTTTCCCCTCTTTTCAATTCCATCGACTGCGAGAAAAATTATGGAGACAAATACGGAAATATACCGATAACCGCAATCGACCAAGTGGGCCCTTTTCAGCAATTTTTTAAATAAAAATCCATCTCTTTACTTTTTGACCTTTTTTTTCTTATTTTAATTAACATTTTATGTATGTCAATGTTACGGATAAACCGGAAAGTTTAAAAGCTTCCAATAAAAAAAAAAATAAAAAAATCCGTCTCGATTGCGTAATTCCTTTCTCAAATTAATACAACACTTTGTGAAATAAAAAGTATGTATTTAATTGTGGATAATCATGAATTACATTGTTATCCATTATTTCTTCGGATTATTAGGCTTAGGTAAAATTGAAAAGTATCCTTGATGACCTCAATATTTTTAATTCGCCCCCAAGTGTCGGAGTATAACATGTTCATTGAACACCCTCCGGCAGATCCGTCCAGCATTCGCAAAATTTACCATGTGGAGAATCCATGCAGGTTGGTGGAGGGAAGGTACGTTCATCGTACCAGCTTCCATAGCTTTGCCTGCAGAGAGCGGGTGTACAGTCGTGTCTACCAGTGCAGGGCAAAACTTTACTCTGAGCTAAAAAAAACATTGTAACACATTTTCAGAGGACTTCAGAAGATCCCACACAGTTCATTAATTATCAAAATGATGTATGACCCATTATACCCCACCTGTTCCTTTCTTTTTCAACTCATTAAAAAAATTAACGAGGTAAGCTAGGATACTAAATCAACCGAAAATATGGAATATTTTATAACACATTGTTCATAAAAAATATTTTCTCTCTCCCTTACATTTTTGTAAATTGTTCCACTTAAGATTTTTTTTTCTCGTTTACCGTTTTCTCGGTAAGAGACGGAAAGGATGTCTGTGGAAGGTGGAAAAAAGACGGAAAAGCGGAATAAAATTGATTCGAATGCGGGGAAAGGTTTATCTTATTTTTCTCAGTTGAATATTGATGATCTAATCTTTATTTTTCTGTCACTAGGTGGAAATATCTTGATCTTTATGTTGACGGGTTTGAAATGATTTCCTTCTGCATTTTATCAGCGATCCCCGGATACATTGTAGTGCCACCAGGGAGGACAGTGTGTGCATAAACAGCATCGCACGACACGGCTGGAGAACGCATTTCGGAAGTTTATTGAATGCAGTGATGTGACATAAAGAGTTCAATGAAGCTCAAATATTCAAAGCTATATATATATCTATATATGACAATTGAATTCGCACTTTATTCATCCTTCGGAAGCCAGAATTTCATCGAAAATAAATGGGCTATAGATTTGACCCTCCGCGGGCCAAAATTATAACTTCCCGATGTCTGCGTGTGTGTATGTACTTTCTTTCTAATCTCTCATTTTTCTCACCATAGAGCTCTCTAATTGATTTCAATTGTTTATAACGCTCTAACGCCGAAACGGTTAAAGATACGAAAAAAGTCAGAAGACACAAAATATGTATTTCTTTATAAGGAACAACATTTATTCGACACATTTTTGCGTATCTATAATATTTCGTGAGATACAGCGTTATAAACAATTGAAATTGTTAATAAGAATAGAAACCAGGAGACATATATGGACCAAAAACTAATCAGCTCTGAGTTACGGCAAGACACTTCGATTACGTCATACAGGACCTTGATCGGATAATTTGTTCACGAGAAATCGTTCCGGACATTTTGTTTTAAATAGCCTGGAAAGGTCAGAAATGCCATGAAACGTGGAGATCTGATGGAAACTCGATTCTTCATTTTCGGGGGCAAAACAATAACTTCCCCTATCGGGGAGTTTAAAAAACTGAATTAACCAATTGATGAATCAATCTAAAAATCGGCGAATTCCAGATAATCAATAAACTTCACTGGGAGAATTGGTATTTCAAAAACTAAAAGTAATAACTCACTTGATAGTCCAACATTGATGATCGCAATTATACCCACAATCAGAAAAAAATTCACGAAGTATTTGGCCATATTGAAGATATGAAACTTTTCAAGAAATTCAGAACGGACGTGTTTCTACGTTCTCCAAACAAGTGATGTGATTTTCTGCAATTGTTTGTCGCTTTTATCGTAGGAAATGCGCATAGCAAGTTCTCCCTCTCACTGAAAAATTTATCATTTTTGTAAAATAGTTTCCTTGTCCAAATTGATATTGTAATTATTATGGTCACGATGTGGCAGATTGTCGGAGGAAGAGGAATGCTGCTTCAGATTGCTCCGTCAGATTTGTTGGATATTGCAAAAATATTTAATTAAAATTCAAGGCAAGTAAAGTTCTTATGCACGATCATTGAGGAAAACCACATGAATGGAATGCAATAGCTGATACCGATATTCCGTTTTGTAATCTTGAGCTCAGGAAAACACATATATCATCATCAAATTGAGAGATTAAAAAAAAGACAAAAGTTGAGAGATTTAAAAAAAACTCGGAACGTTAATTAGACAGGGAAAAAATCGTAGGTGGTTATTTTTTTCAAAGTGATATTAAATTTTAATGGGCAATACTAATTTCAATTAAATAATTCCGCGAATTCCGAATCATTAAAAATCCCATTAACCCTTTATCAATGCAGTTAACATTTTATTCCGATCCTATTCCCAATGACAAAGTGCCGATTGTTCGTGAAAATGGGTCACAAAAAGCGCAAAAAGCTGATATAAAAGGTAAAGGTGGGTCAATTGGCGGTGGCCGCAGGTGTCGCAATATGGAAGCCCCTAGGAAAAAAAATCTCTATTCGCGGGAAAAATTTTTCCATTCAACAACACAGCACTGTAAAAACAATAATATGAGTTTACACAGATGTGGAAATTTTCTAAACCTTCTAAAAATATTCACAGCTTGTCAAAATCTATTTCAGAAATTATTGAGGCGGCAATTGCGGCCTAATTCGAGAATTTGGGAATCCAATTTTTGTTTCATTCTTCAACATTGTTTAGGCCTGATAAAACAAACATGTAAATTTTTTTTTTACTGCTGAGGATAGGATCAGTGACTTCAATATCAGTCTAAATCGGAGGTTATGATTTAAAACAATCCAATTATATCAATATACAAAAGATTGTTTTATTCTGTTTCCATCTCACGATTTTCTACAACTGAAATTATCGGTTTGTGACAACTGAAGTGAGAAACGAAAACTTTTGATTAACACACACACCAAATTATTCCGGACATAAATTATGATACAGAAAATAACGTTCGGCACACATATAACGTATACTTTAACACACCAGACTGGAAAACAGCTGGATTTTTACCGTGGATAGAAAATGCGCACAACGCCATCTTACGCCCTGCGGTAAATTATGACGAACGCGTCATTATCGACGTTCCCATGCAACACGTTGTAAATGGATCTAGATGTGCGTGAATGCTCTATTCTTGTGCTCCCCTCTCTCGTGCTCCCCTCCCCGTACCTCGCATACCGTCACTACATTCTAGCGAGTGAAGTACGTACGCACTCCAGATATGGCGCTTCTCCCACCCCAATGGTGTCGGTTTTTGTAACTTAGGAACTCGCGTGTATTCGATTCACACCCAAAGGCGCCTATAGAAGTTTCACTTCAATAAGTTTTTTTTTTGTTTTTTTATTTAAGCTCACTTAAACCTTCAGGCTTACAAAGCTATACAATTAGTAGTTATATATACATAACTACATGTGCCTAATATATATACATATATATAATAACATGTGCATATGTTGTGTGGTTCGGTTCGTTCAGTCTTTTGATTTACACTTTCCACTTCATGAGGGTTTCACTAATTATACGTTTATGTTACATTTTAATAACTTCAATAAGTTTGACATTTCTGAGAATTTCGGAGTTTTTAAAAACTTGTAAAATTTCAAGTTGGTATACTTGTTTAGCTGAAAAATCGATTTCGCTGGCAGGATACCTATATCAGTTCCACTTTAAACCGTCCTTTTTCTTCGGTGAATTGGTAAGGCCCCGGTGGAATCTCAATATTAGGCCAATTGGCCACTTTGCAACTACAGTGAGACTGGCAACGTTCACCTGAGGCTTTTCCACTAGACCGAAACTACAGGCAAAGCCGTCGGAAACAGGATATTACTGGGGTAATCGGTTTATTGGGTCCAACTGAACATTCGGCGAAGCGCTTTCGAGCGACTCCTCTCACGAATGTTCAATATGATAGGCACTATTTCACTTTTCGAGGATTAATGTCATTCAGACGTTGACGTATGAAGTGGCAAGACGATATGAGCTAAATCCCCCATGAGAATTTCACAATTTTTCGAGTGGCAAGTTTTATTCTGAGTGCTGTTAGGAAATGCGGATTAAGGGTGGCTGTCATCTCGGGAAAATTATTGAAAAATTTTTCGAGGCTTTACCAAATCCAAAGATAACTTTTTCAATTTGACTTTTTTGCCGAGAAATTAGAAAGTCAGCAAATTTGAAACATGGATAAATTCAGTAATTGAAAAAATCCATTAATCAAACGAATTTATTAATTGAAAAGATTAATTAATTTAAAAATCTCATTAATTAAAAAAATTCATTAATTAAAAAATAAATTTGTTAAGAAGATTTAAAAATTTCATCCCAAAAAAAAAACAAATTGCACAATAATTAATTTTAATCGGCCATAAAATTCAAATGGCATTTTCATGATTTTCATTTCCATTCCCATTTCTAATGCCATACTATGTGTAATCTCACCCGACTTTTTCATGTTTATTCTCCATAAATGTTTGAGTATACTTCGTCATAAATTCTCATGTGCTATCTAAAACAGACAATTACTGAAAATTATGTATGAATGAATAAAATATAAATAAAAATAATAAAAACATCTATCCGTGAATATTTAATCACCATAATCCATTGTTTTTCTGTTTTTTCAAGCCCAACGTTCAAATAATTAATATGCCTCCACATACTCGGCCTCAGCCCCTATCTGAAACCATTAAATTCTGACACTTTTTTCTTGTTTCTACTACACCGTCCCATTTGTTTGCCGATCTGTTTACTCGGTTCTGGTATTATTCATACCAATGGTATTGAATTTCAACAACTTTGTATTCTTTCAGTGGAAGTTTTTTTCCCAGCGACCCGGATACATTTCGCATAATTTGCATGTCTATATCACCTCATTCGAAATAAACAAATGCATTTAAAAATTCATATTTTCATTTTTTATGGTAAGCAAAACGGAATAAAAAAATTTACCAATTCCAATTTATTTTTTTTTACAAATTAATTTATTTTTTTTCGAACTTTGGAAATGTAAAAAAATTAAAACTTTCAATTTTTTTCAAACTTGCCAAATTTTCATAATTTACAGAATTTAAAAGATCTTAAACTCTTCAAAATTCCCAAAACTTCAGAAAGATTCAGAAATTTGAGAAAAAAAAATTTGAATATTTTATATATTCTGAAAAATTAAAATTAAAAATGAAATTTTATAAAAATATAAAAGCACTAAAATGCAACAACTTGGTCCATTTTTTAATTTATATATTTCAAACCGATCAAATACATTTAGTCTGTAAAATTTATATATCTATATGTCTAGAAAATGCGTCCATTCATTCGGATTAAACAAATGCATTTAGTCACATGAAAAAACAGATATTTGCATTTTTGGGCTGATGTTTTATAAGCCCGAATGCATTCTTTTTTTTAACAGATTTATTGTCTGCTCAATTTGAATGGGCAATCTGTTATACTTCCGAAAACATTTGTATTTTATTGAGGAAATAAATTCGGGGAGAGTGGATCGATTTATTTAATTTACACAACAACTCTCTATCAATAAAGAATGCATACACGATTTATTGGATGAAGATTAATGATGTCAAGCTGCATAAATGAATTTCATATGCATCCATTTTTTAGAATGATTTTCCTCGGGTATGGATGAAGCAATAAAAAAATTATAGTTTTTTCCCACGATTTTTTTTTTTATTTCTAGAGAAAAAAATCGAAACTTCAAAACAATGCAAGTTTCACAAATTTCGAAAATTATAAAAGCTCCAGAAAAATTCTGGAGAAATCCAAAATTTGAAGGGTTTAAGAAAGCATTCAAATATTTTGTATTTTTTGAATAATTTCATACACTTCAAATAGTTCAGAAATTCCAAAGAATTTAGCCAAAAATTTTGAGATTGGTCATTTTGAAAACTAACGGGAAGTGTTTAATTGGATAAAAAATTTCCCGCATTTGTCTCATTCCCGGCTAATGTAAAAAGGAATGAGTCAGACCGCAGTCTCACAACTCAATGAATTTGAGTGTAATTAGTGTTCGCTGCAATGTGAACTATGCATACGCAGGGAAATTTAACTTTACTCATTTTCCGTGGATCGGCTAACCATGAATAATAGCGGACTTCTCATCAAATGATGATGAATTAATGGCCCTCGCTGTAGAGCAAACCCTTTCTCTACTATCGACAAGAACGTGGTTCAATAAACTTCGACGTATGTTAATCGACCACTCCTGACCCATCTCGTTGTTCCGCCATTTATTCTCCCAAGCTCATTCCAATTTTTCCCCAAAAATTGACGCGTACAAATGTCAATGCTGGGTTTGGACATGAAAAATGATCGGGGAAAATATTGATTGGATAGTCCGTTGAACACTCAATGACATCTTGATGTCATTATAAATGGAATTCTAAAATTATCAAATTGGGATATTTCCCAGATTGCAAAAATTGAAAAGATGTTCAAAAATTTCAGCTATATCATAAAATTTCAATATTCTCAGAAAGAAATAATTCAGGCTTTCAAAAAAAAAAAATAGATACTGAAAAAATCGACACATTCGGACTATTGAAGATGTGAATTTCGAAAATTTCAAAGGCATTCGAAATTACAGGAATACTGGTTCTTCACCAATTTATGAAAACCAATCATTTAATTGTATAAGGTCGACGTTGCAATTGGTAGAATTGAGTTGCCGGAATCAGACTTAGACTTCAAGCCGAAGTCTAGACTCAAACCCGAAGTCTAGACTCAGACCAGAAGTCTAGCCTCAGACCGGAAGTTTAGATTCAGACCGGAAGTCTAGACTCAGGCCGGAAATCCAGACTCAGACCGGGAGTCTAGACTCAGACCGGAAGTCTAGACTCAGACCGGAAATCTAGACTCGGACCCGAAGTCTAGACTCAGACCGGGAGTCTAGACTGAGAGCGGAAGTCTAAACTCGGACCAGAAGTCTAGAGTCAGACCGGAAGTTTAGCCTCAGACCGGAAGTCTAGATTTAGACCGCAAGTCTAGACTCAGGCCGGAAGTTCAGACTCAGGCCGGAAGTCCAGACTCAGGCCGGAAGTCTAGACTCATACCGGAAGTCTATAGACTCAGACCGGAAGTCTAGACTCATACCGGAAGTCTAGACTCAGACCGGAAGTCTAGACTCAGACCGGAAGTCTAGACTCAGACCGGAAGTGCAGACTCAGAGCGGAAGTGCAGACTCAGAGCGGAAGTGTTTTGTAAACATATGTGTTTCTCCTAAAATTACAACGGATTCCAAAGGCCGAAACTAGAAAGAAGAGTGCTCTGTTATGTCATCATTTCCAATCACTCTTGATTCATTAATTATTACGTCACAACAATGTTTAAAATTCTAAAAAATTCAGGATTTAAAAAAAATTGAACAAATCTTAATGTGGTCAAAAATAAATTTTCCCTGAATTAAACACGGATGAATAGTTGCATAGAAAAAATAGAATATAGGTCGTGTTTATTTCTATCGGGGGTCAATGACCTCCGTGAATGATTTTCAAATTTTCCCCACGCATCCCTGGGCATACATGTTTTCCCCATTTCACCCTTCTTAATAACGCCCCAAGGATTGAATCGTAATAGAGAAAGTGAATTAGTGAGACACAATGGAATCCGAAAGCCTTGATATGAGGCCGTGGAGGATAGTAGTGTTAGGGTTTGTTCATAAAACATTTACACGTAACAAGGCTTCCCTCCCTCACCGCTCACACCATTCCCTAGAATTCATCACACCCGCCATTATCGTAGGGAAATACGTGCATTTGTATCGTGCGACCTTACCCGAGGCTTTCCAGTGTTTTACACCATGTTGAAAGTGAATAATATTACGAAATATTATATAGCAATGGCAATATTTATCGGTTTGACCAAAACAACAACTTAACAAATTTTTATTTGGTGTTTGTTATTTCTTTTGTATTTTTAGAATTTTTTTTTGCAATTGTTAAATTGTTCGGCATTTTTGGATATTATGTTTTCAGAATCTTTTGCATCTTAGAAAGACCAAAAAAAAATTTTTTTTGAAAATAAAAATAACAATTTTAATACTTGTCGAAGAATTCTACTGCAAATTTGTGAAAAATTTTGTCATAATTCCTGTATCTAATTTCAATATTGCATAATACCCCAGTTTCCATGAATTTTACTTGGTTTTGAGAAAAATCTTTCATAATACTCATTGGAGAAAAAGTATTCTCATCATAGGTAACAGAGGAATGTTTTCCTTTCAGTGAATTGAGACTACCTATATAGGGTATATTTTTGCTGCGTATACTCGGGCTCTTGCGGGAGGGTGGTAAATTTATCGTTGAGCTTTAAAAAAGCGAATGCCGAGGGGGAAGTGGAATCCGGGCTTTTATAGATCGGTGAGCATCTTGCCTAGGTTTTTATAACCGGAAGCCCAGCCCTTTCCATACCGCGAGTTGTCCTCATTCATAATGTATCCAATCTCCCATCTACCCCTCATCCAACTTTTCGCCTATTTTCCGATCAAGGTCGCCTACATTTTATGCGGTAAACCCTAGGGCAAATATGCAACAGCAATGTGCGTTCGTTTTTTTTCTCTTTTTTTTTTGTTTTCAATTTTATTTCAATTTTTTTTGTCAATTTTTTTGTCAATTTTATTTCAATTTTTTTTTCAATTTTGTTTTCAATTTTTTTTTCAATTTTTTTTCAATTTTTTTTTCAATTTTTTTCTCAATTTTTTTTTCACTAAAAACTTTTGAGATTTTCGAAAAAGGAATTTTCCAAAAAAAAATTTTAACATTGTGATGAAAATTTTTTTTTTAAGTTCTTCATCTTTTGAAAGTTTGCCAAATTGGCGCAAATTATCTACATTTTTCGTGCAGTTCAGTCGCATTCATAATGTTTCAGACAAGTGTTCGCCTATTCCGCGATGAAAATCCCACCCATTACAGGAGTAGTCGAGAGGAAAATGTGCAACAGGAATGTAGAACATTTACCTCGGACCTCCAGCAATTTTATGGTAAATTCATTTTGCGGGAGATTGATTCTCTGCGGTAGTTATTTTATTTTTATCTTTTGTGTAGTCATTTTTGGAGGGAACGGATGATATGGGAGAGAATAAATTCACAATTGCCGTCAGTGTATTTTTACATCCTGGCATCAATTTATCATAAAAGTTTTGAAGGGATGAAATGTTTTACCAAACGAATGAATACAAAATGTAAGAAGCTTTAGTAGCTTCTCCCACAAAACCCAAATTTTCAGTGAATTGCAGGAATGGAAAAATGTCGGATGCCTATTAAACTCCTCCAGAAAATTCCAGTTGAAGACCTCTAGCTTCTCGGCTCAAATAAATTAAAACCTTCAATGAAGCTTCTCTGTACGTACCCTAGGCACAAAGTCGCCGGTAATCCAATCTGCCTTGATCATCCAAAAGTAATGAAATTAAAGCTTCTATGAGAAGTGGAAAAAACTAGACAAAGGGGACAAAGCACGGAAAATATGTAGGTCACACGGAAATTCCCGGCGTGTGTTTTGAAACACACGGGATCACGAGGCTCTTTAATTTTTTTCCCTTGTGGAAGGTAGGTTCCACGTCAGGAGAGACTCTAGGGTACTTTCACATACGAATGCGCTATGACCAAGGTACAAAGTTAACACTTTAATTATTTTAATTTTTTTTTTTCAATTTCTCAAGTTCCTGAAAAATTTTCGCAACTGAAATTTATTTCTCGGAATTTTCTCGAAAATGTTTTTCTCAATTTTTCTGACCCCCCCCCCCCCCCCGCCCTTGCCCCCACTCCTGACCCCCACACCCCACTCTTAGGCGATATTAGACGTTCGTCGTTCCACGGGTTAAGATACGAATCCTGACGATTCTGTGTTTTGAATCTCGAAACGAGTTTGTTTTTCTCCCTCAGAAGTCAGTTGCACAATTTTATTTTCCTACTTTTTTTTCGATTGCCCGCGCACTCGATTCCTCATGACCCGTTTCATTGAGGCGGAAATCACGAGCCGGGGGCGGGAGGTGATCGCGGTTCCGTTGTGATATTTGCTTCCCATGATCGATGAGACCAGTGCTATGAAAAGCAACAGAGAAAGTGAGAAAAAAATACTAAAAAAAAATCGCTGAAAGCGCTTTGAAATGTACGACGGCTAATTGATTGCTCCACGAAAATGTTTACAAACTTTTTCCCACGCAATTTATGATTTTTTTTACCCAAAAATTGTCGTTGACTCTGGTAGGCTGTGATTTTAATTAAACAAATATTCATGTCAACGACTTGCGGATTTAAATGTTCCATTCAATGTCTTATGTCTGAATTGTTCCCAATTTTAAATAATTATTTACTTAAATAATTATCTTGTCCTCCGAAATCTCCAAAAAAATTGTACCCCTGTATTTCATCTTTATGGCGGAAATTTGTAAGCTCAGGTAGGCTGCGAAATTTTAATTAGTGGAATAATCGCGTAATTCGAGCAATACAGGTTGAGCCAGATTATGGCACAATGGGACAGAAATTTTTGGGAAAATTCATTGGACGAGAGAAGGTAATAATGCGATTGACGATCGTCCGGAGTATTAATGGAACCAATTGAAATGATTGGAGTAATTGGGGTAATGAAAAAATATTTTTATTTTCCAATGCACGCAGAGCAAAACAGCAATTTTGATCCGATACAATTGACGATTCTAACCTGAAATCGTGTCTTATCTTTCAGAACTGAGTTGCTAAATTATTTTTCTCAAACCTCCTAAAAATAAAACCAAATTTTTTTTTTTTTAATTTTTTTTGTTTCGCTTAGATCAAAAAGTGGGAAAATATCGAAATTGGGGGGGGGGGGGGGGGGGGGGGGGGTTACAGATAAGAGATGAAAAGAGAGAGAGAATTTTTTTTTTAAATCACAAATATACCAAATATATGAAATCACTAAGGATCGAGTAGTCGATGCCACTTTAAATAAATAGGAAAAAAAAATTGAGAGCTTCCAAAAAGACGGCGCTGAGTTTATAGCACAACCACTCAAGGGCCAAGATAATTGACTTCGAGGCAAGTCCTGCAAGTACAAATTTCCGAGCAATATCGCATTTCCGGGAGCTTCATAATGATTTTCAAATTCAGGTGAGACGAAGAATTGGGAGGGATCCCCTTTTAGGATTGATCATTAGAGCGTCGTGTAGGGAGTTGGCTGCATACAATTTCCGTTGGAGGCTTTTCAAAGGGAGCTTTGCAAGGACGAGAATTCCGTGAATTCGCAGTCGAAAAATTGGACTCAAATAAGAATACCCTGAAAGAGCACACACCGAAATATGCTACAGACCTTCTACAGCATTTCCTATATGGTATCTTACCATATTTCTACAGAACTACACTGTCAAAAATGGAGACTATGAATATAATTTTTTTTTTATCACCAAATTTCTCATATCCATTTTTATGAATTGTTACGACAACAAATCCTATACATAGAAATGCTATATTCTATGTGTGTGTGTCTGGGTGTGTGTCTGTGTTTTTTTTCTACTCTTGCTCTATTCGTATTCACCCACGTAACCGCTGTTAGGCATTACTTCATGGGCAATACTACGGATCGGAGTACCCACCCATTGCGGCTGGGGCCGACTTCGCCATTTCAGCTCATCGTATTTCTAATCACAGGGTAAACCTCCAGAAACCCCTGTGATACGATGGCGGGCGTCTACGATGGAACCCTCCCTCCCCCCCCCCGCGCGACGGGTCGCGTTCGGTCCCGGCTCACGGTCTCACTTCATGGATACCGCCGATAGCACAGACGGAATGTTCCTGCCATCGGTCGGAGTCCGTGAGAAAATATTTTTCAGAAAAAATATTTGCAGTGAGCGGGAATCGAACGCGGGACCTTTAGAATAGTAGGCAGACACTCTACCCACTACGCCAAAGCCCCGTCACGGGTGTGTGTATGTGTGGGTGGGTGGGTGTGGGTGTGCGTGAGTGGGTGTGTGTGTGTGGGTAGGTGGGTGGGTCCGTGAGTGGGTGGGTGGGTGGGTGGCTGACTAAGTGTGTGTTTGTATGCAGACAAAAGATCATAGGATACGTTACATCAATGTTATAGGAATTCTGTACTAACCCTCCGAATTAGGAATTCTGTTCTAATCCGAATTCAGTCGTATCTGAAGTAGAAAAAACATCATATAGCAAATATATCACGTGACACTCAGCCACTTGACATACGGATATAGAACCATCAAAAATGAATGAAGACATAAATTTACTGGGAGCTCAGAGATGACTCCAGCAAGCTCCGCATTACTCATCCTCAGGAGACTGTGAAGTTCATTAATTATCAAAATTATCTTGTATGAATGTACCTTCATTATCAAGTTCATATATTACGCAAAGCACTGGAAAAAACTGGAATAGTCAATATCCGAGTTGAAACAAATCATTTTAAATCGGGTTTGATCTCATCACGCGCACCTGTTTTAATTTTGTCCTATGATATTCTGCCCATGAACTCTCGAAAGGTCACGTGACGGAAACAAAATTTGAATACCATTTCGCCTCTTCGGTATTGTGTAAATTCAGGTTTTTACACGTCATGAGAGCTTTTTACGTGAACGCTCTCCCAATATTTTGGTCTCCCGGTTTTTTTATTATTTTTGGTATAAATCGTTGGGAGTCTATTGCGACGGCTATTTGGTTGGTCGATTTTTAGTGAAGAGTAATAGCCAACGATAACGTCCAAGCCCGGCTCTTGCTTGTGGTCTCTTTAAATGTCTCCCTCAGCCCTTTACACATTGGTCGTATCCGACAATTTATCGATATGGTTGTGATTTCTGTAATATTAATGGGATTGTTCGGAAAATCAGGGAGTGACATTTACACACCGGAAGTGGAACATTAATTTCAGTTTTCCGAATTGGTACAAAATTTTTGTTTATTTACTTTCGTGAAAACTTCTCAGATAATTCTCAAAATTGTCACAATTTTGGAAACGGCAAAAAAAAATTGTCATCATAATCAGAAAGTGCGTTGAAGCAATTGTCCTCCTAATGAGATAGACACCGCAATATTTAACGATGGCTGAGGATCAACCACTTGAAGCTTTTGATCAGCCAAACGTAAAAAGTCGTCCAATACAGTAACCAGATACTCGCCAGCTATTAACGTAATGACATGGCTCTTTATTTGGGTTGTTTAACATCGCATTAGCTACTGAGGTCATTAGCTACAGCCCTGAACCCTACTTTTACGCTATGTTGCACAACTGCCCCCCTTTTTTACAGCACCCACTGATTTTTTTTTTCTCTTGAAATTGCGGAAGGGGAAAATCGAAATTTCACTTCGTTAGACCCAGAAAATTGTATTGCAATGTAATCGAGCGAATTCTGAAGATTATCGGTTATCGACTATGTGGTATTGGTTTAGGATTATACGTCTTGAAAAAATGCACAAGACTGCTACAGGATATCCTACAATATTCCTATTTTTTTAACTTCTTGGTAGGAAACGGTATTCGCTCCGGAATGTGTGTGGGGGGGTGGGTGAGTGTGTGGGTGGGTGGGTGAGTGTGGGTGGGTGGGTGAGTGTGTGTGGGTGGGTGGGTGAGTGTGGGTGGGTGTGGGTGGGTGGGTGGGTGGGTAAGTGTGGGTGGGTGGGTGAGTGTGGGTGGGTGGGTGAGTGTGGGTGGGTGGGTGAGTGTGGGTGGGTGTGAGTGCATTTGTATGCAGGCAAATGGTGCATGTAGCAAAAATGATATAAAACCTCTTTTATATATCATTAAATTCTCTTCATAACATGTTTATAACATTCATCCTGAGAATAGCCCATCAATAAGATATAAACAAAAAACAATCATGTGATCCGGAAATGGCAGGAACTTTACAGTAAATTTCTAGAGAAAAAGGCTACAAGAGAGATCCCAAAGCTCTATAGCATGTCCACACTAATGTTAAATAACTTTTTTACATGAATTAACTGTAGGGATTTTTCTTTTTCGATGTTCTGAATATCGTTGCGACTTTTGCGCTCGTATTGTATGGCTCAATCAGATAATCCGGGATTTGAGCTAGCTGGGGGTTAACGGATTAGCTTTATGGGTTTTTGCAAGTCAGCAATGACAACTTATTTTTTCTACAATATTTTCTGTAGAAAGAGAAGGCCTCAATTGTTGTAATAGAGCTTTAGAGTTTGCGAAAAAAAATTGCACACCTTTTTTTTCTAATATTTAAAAAATTTTAAGATATATACAGTTTTTTATAAACTTTTTTGTAGAATTGAATCACCTAAATAAAACTGATATTAAATAATTTATCGCGGACTAAATTATTACCGACTGTTGCATGAGTCTTATCGGTTAAATAATTAATTATCGAATTAACAAAATATTATTCACTGAGAAAGCGGAAGTGATGCATAAATTTCCCCAGTATCTGCACCCTAAAAATATTTCAGTTTCACTTTCCTCGAGAATAGACTGAGCGTGCACGCGAAGGCATTCACCGCCGGCATTTAAGATAATCTCGGGTTAATGTCGGCCTCCTCGAGAGGTGTGAAGAGGACCTAATGGGGAGTTATATCATATGCACTATTGGCTAAAGTGAGGCAGGTCCTTCATGCTGATATCGGGGTGCAACGCATCTGTGATATGATTACGAATTTTTTTTTGAATAATTTGTAGCATTTGCAACAAATTTCATACATTTGAAGAATTTGGAAAAATTGGAAATTTTGAAAAATTAAAAATTTTGGAAAATTGAAAATTTTGAAAATATCAAAATTTTGAAAAATTCAAAATTTTGAAGGATTGAAAATTCTAGGAAAATTAAAATTTTTGAAAAATTTAAAATTTTAAAAAATTGAAAATTTTTAAAAAAATAAAATTTTGAAAAAAATAAAATTTTGAAAAATTGAAAAGTTTATTATTAGATATAATCAGAAAAAAAAATTATTAACGAGTTAAAAAAATATGCAAAGTTCAAGAAATGTGAAAAGCTTGGGAAACCTTAGAAAATACGAAATTTTTTAAAGCTCGGATTTAAAAAACAAATTTGTGAAATTGAAGATATTAACATATGAGGAACATCAAAAAAATTTCACAAATTTGGAAATATTTGAGATGGTGGCTAAACTTCAAAATATTGAAAAAAAACATTTAATATGAAGAGAAGCTTACGAGTCCAGTTATATCACATGCGATATCGACTCTCGCGACACACGTCTTTCATGTAGTGACAGGGGTGCCGCTCATTCAACTAGGGTTAATCCGTAAACCATCACGTAATTATGGGAGAAAGTTTTTTATCACAAACTGAAGAATGACGCCAAAAAAACCTGAAACGACGGTAAGTTAACTCCAGCTTAAAAACTCCAGTCTCAACCCTCTATTCGGAAATTACGGCGGTATTCAATACAATTTCCTGCTACTACATTCTCAATTTTCCAATTTCGAAACTTAAAAAAAAATTTTTTTTAATTGTGTAATTGTGTAAACGAAATTGTAAAAAAAATTCAAAATGCGCGCAATTTACAAATTAAAATTTTGCAAAAATTTGCTGATAAAACTCAGATATTAACGAACCTACAAGTAAGTAACCGTAATTTTTTTTCATCCCCATTTTATGACAGCAATAATTTTGTCCCCATTTTGCGCCTGTTAATTGTTTCGACTTGCTCCCATTCCGAGCCTAGCGAGAAATAAGCCATTCCCCACATATCACTGTACTTGCCTTCTAGTATCTGCTCCTTCTTCGCCAAGATAAGAGGTATAGCACCGGAACCACTCATTATTATTATCTGTCTACACTATTAAAAAATTTTATCTTAAATTTGCCGGCGTCGAAAATTGGAAATTTTACACACCTTGTAATTGCAAATAGTTCTGGCCTAAAAATTCACATTTCTTCCGACATTGAAATACTTTCGGTACCAAAAATTCATGACAAATAAAAAATAAAAATAACTTGGCGTACTGCACTTCCTCCCCAAAATATCAGAATTTTTTTTTCCGAAAATAAAACTCAATGCCACTCTACAGTAGATTATCACAGGAAGGTTAATAAATTTTTAAAAATTTCAACAGTGTACTTAGCTATCCAAGTACACCCACCACAGTACCCCACAGGTTAAATCACTGATAACATCTGAGAACACGCGAATTCACAATCGATTTATCCAATGTAACACTCAACTTTATTTTTAGTCGTGATAGTGATGAAAAAAAGAAACACAAAAAGAAGAGGAGAATTTGCCGGAGAAAACAAAGGCCATTGGACGCTTCTGTGATATCAATCGCAATATTGGTTCACAATACGGCGTATTGACATTTTTTTCTTCCAATCACGGCTTCGATATCTCGTCACATTTTTCTGTTAATGGATTTTGAATAATTACCGTGATTGATGAATGACGAAATCGGGGAATGAGTATACACATACCTCGTCAAAAAGTCATTAAAGTGTCACTTGATTCTTAAGTGATAATTTTTACGCGAGCTCCGACGGATTTTAACCTCCACGTCATACACTATATACACTCACGGATAGTGATAAAAAATTGGAAAGCAATTCCAAACTTGAAAATCCCACGTGTTAGAAAAAAAAACGAGATCGCTTTTAATTTTGCCCCTTCCATTAACATTGGAGCAGTTATCATTTCCTGCTCAATTTATCTCCCTTGCTATATGTTTACGTTTTATCAACACTGTATCGCGATACAATTATCGAGGAGATAAAAAAAAAATAATTGATATTTAAATTCAGTTAGTCGAGTTCGCGTATCAATCAAGGTGACGCTCCGTTGGAATGCGTACGATAACATATCAATTTTCTCCACATGATGCGCATCATAGAATGTCTATGTGAAAAGCCACCCCCCGCCCCATAAATGGGCCCGTAACTCGACTGATGCCAAACACGAGATTATTCGCGATCTCTGTACGATGACAATCCGCTAGTCAAGCGAGGAATATACATTTTCACATCAAACTCAATTGCCCTATCAAATACTGGGTCATAATCTATTGATCAACCGAACGAAAAGTGAAAAGTCGATAACACAAAAATGATTTATTGAATATTGGCTCCAGAATTTCCGACAATTTTTTTAGTTCCCAGAATATATATATATATATATATATATATATATTTCCAAGTTCCTGAAATTTTTAAAAACGTTTGAGAGAACTTTCGAACTTTCCGACTGTTCCGAACTCAAAAATCTTTTCCAAGTTCTTTTCCAATATCCTATCGATTTTTACCGCGTGCGTTGTTCCCCAAGCCCGAATCGTGGAATGTAAAATCCGTTTCTGTTTGAGAAAGTTACACTTCAAAAGTTAGGTATGAGCTTGAGAATGAAGGGGCGAAAAAAAAGTCACAAATTTCCCTCTTTTTTTTTTAAGTGATTCTACCTTTTTCTGATGTTTAGGGCTGTCGGCACCGTAACCGTTATACCACCTGTCAGACTTACACATCCAAGTGGTATTGCACGTTTGACGATTTGTCAAAGGAGAGGGCGAATATCGGACGTCTGCCCCACTCACCTGGTATGCCGCACATTGGATGCGCACCTACTACGACCCTAACTCATGTATAACCCTCCCCTGCGCGCCTACTTTTCCACCATCGATGGCAAGCCGTACCCGCCATTCCACCATTCCGCCCTGTAGCCTCGTCGGGCGTCGCCGCCGGCTTTTCCACCACCCACTCACCTTCGTGTTTAAGGCCTCCAGCCAATCCCTCAAACATCTCTCACATTTTTCCGATATATCGGTGCTACTAAAAATCAAATGCCAACGTAATTTTTTTTCCCCCATCTTTCAAAAATCTTGTGAGATTCTTCTTTGACATTTGTGCTATTTTTATTTTTTCTTCAGCAAATTAATGGACGGAATATTTTTCACGATATTTTGGTCATCCTACTTGTCGCGTATTTGAATTTCGCGCGCTTCGTACAGTGTAATGACATCGATGCTTGTCGATTATCGATATGACTATCGATCTAAGCATTGACGTCTCGATCTGAACCTCCTCGTTCTCAGAGACGTGGCGAGTGTTACTATGGTTAGAGGACTCACGTGCGTACTGTGTAGCAATCCGAATGAATCAATCAAATTTAAATTTAAACCAAAAAAAAAATATCGAAAAATTCCTCTCGACTCCTCTTCGCCTCAAATTGCCTTGGAAAAATTGTTTCAGAGAGAAAGTTGTGGTTTTTTTGGGGGAGGTGAATGGCTGAAATAGCTATATTTTCCAGGCCGATGGGCACATTCTCCCCCTTTTTGCTATGTATGAGCGGTCCCTGGGGTACTTTCAACATCGACACCTTGGGGAGTGGTTTTGCACGAGACTTTTCAGAAATTTAAGTCTTCAATTTAGATCGTATACCTTGCTCCTTCCACAAGTGCCCTACACTCTCACACGAGACATTTTGCTCAGGCAAATAAGATCGAATATTTATTGAGTATATTGAGCTATACAGTGAGGCACTAAAACGCTATCCCCAAAATGGAAAATTATTCCAAGCAAATTTTTTTCATGGAAATTGACGGAGAAAATGTACATGTGTTGGGTGAATAATAATAATAATAGCTGTCAACCAATTGACCTGAAACTCCAATAGTACGCAATGAATTATCCCTCGACCCTAAACTCTCGAAGACAACCCAAAATTTCGCTCCTTTATTTTCCACTTTCCACAAACTACTCCAGTGAATCACGATAATAGGAAACGAAATGTAATGTTGAATTGATCGGGTTGGTTCAAGCTCCCAAAGGCTGAAGTACATCAACAGCAATCCATCGGCATTATCTCGCCTTCAACCTCGGCGAGCAGCTCTCTCGCCCCATTCGCTCACTGAGAATTCGATTTAACGATCGGGCCATCGGGCCAGTACCGCGTTTGAAAGCTCATCTCCGGTTAGCCCCCCCCCCCTCCCACCCAACCCCCACCTGGACCACTTGGTATCATCCAGCTGGGCAAATAGCGGGCTCAATCGTTTATCTCCTACCTTGGAAATTTCAAGTCTTTGCAATTTTAATCACCCAATGGATCAATATTCAGCACATCTGCACCAGAGTACTTTTGCAATAATCAAATTGGATTGACTTCTAAACACTTATTCAATATCATCATGGATCCTGAATAGCATGTAAGACATGGTAGGCTGAAAAGCTCAGACATGTCAATTCGACAGATAAAAAAAATGCTGATCCATCCGATTAACATATCGCCCTGATCATGCAGACTGGGCCAACTAACGTGATTGGGCGGAGTCAGTCCGAAAAATTTCGTTCTAAGGTCCTAATGCACCACATTACGGCGGAGTGAACAGTTACTAGCAGGAGGCGTGGCCAAATGAAGAGTTCCTAGCAGGGGGCGTGGCCGAGCGAAGAGTTCCTAGCAGGGGGCGTGGCCGAGTGAGAAGTTTCTGGCAGGGGGCGTGGCCGAGTGAAGAGTTCCTAGCAGGGGACGTGGCCGAGTGAAGAGTTCCTAGCAGGGAGCGTGGCCGAGTCAAGAATTCCTAGCAGGGGGCGTGGCCGAGTCAAGAGTTACTAGCAGGGGGCGTGGCCGAGCGAAGAGTTCCTAGCAGGGAGCGTGGCCGAGTCAAGAATTCCTAGCAGGGGGCGTGGCCGAGTGAAGAGTTGCTAGCAGGGGGCGTGGCCAAATAAAGAGTTACTAGCAGAAGGCGTGGCCGAGGCGCGAAGCCCCCCCACTCAGAAATGGACATAGCAAAAAAAAACGTGCAGTAAGCGGGAAATCATTTTGCTAGGACATCTCGTTATTGGTGAGAGATGACGAATATTGGATGGACACAGTTTTTATACATTTTTGTTCATCAATTAATGTCTACGCACGATTGACAACACGAGGCGCGACATTCACGATCAGCTGTCAGCTAACCGCATGATTACCACCATGCTCGTTTGGCGGCGCTATTTGCCCCTAGATACTCCCGCGCGATTTGAAATACTTCAAACGTTAAGAATGGCAGCACGAGACAGGGCCAATCAGAGCAGGCTACGCGACAATTGTCCGCAAAAGTTATGAGTCATTCATTTTACGGATACTTTTTTGACCGTATGCGCTCTGATTGGTCAGGGGGCGGTCCTACGGCATAAAACCCCAGTTTACATCGTAAAAATACGCTCTAAAATTGCGTATTTCAACAAAGTGTGAGAAAAATATATTTATTTGCTCTTTCAATTCAAATGGTTTCACCTTTGGGCAAATGGCGGCTCAGTCGTTTATCTCCCATCTTGCTTCTCAAGCCTGCGAACATTTTAATCATCCAATTGTCCCTCTACGTTTTATTCAATATTTCTCCCAGTTTCAGGCTACTCGATCTAATTTCACTCCTCTTTTCACTCTTCATTTCGTCAATATAGCTGTTCAAGTGGAAATATAATCGGCATGAAATTGGGTAAGTTTGTCGCTGGAAAATGAAACTAAACTTGCCTCCTTAAAAGTCGTTCCACTTGGAGGTACCTCAATATTGCACAAATTGCCCGAGTCGTGAAACTTGCGGATAGTAACGTGGTTCAACGAATTGTTCTTTTTTCTGGCGCATTTGGGCATGACACCATAAGCGTCATATCTGTCTGCTATATGACTAAAAATGCCATTAATTTATATATGTCACAAAAAAGTTTTGGGGGAAGGAGAAAAAGGTGAAGGGAGCAATATGTAAATGCCTGAGAGGGTATACATTATCGAATAATTACTATATATGCCACAATGTACAGAATATATCGTGAGATATATAAAAAATATGTCAAAATATTAAAAGTTGACACACCTTTGTATATGGGTTCTATACGAGAATTACATATGATGCATATGACCCTTTCAGAAACTTCGAAAAATGAAGTGGCCAAAAAATTAGCATTTACGAGCAACTATCCGCATTCGATGGTGAAGTAAAAATATTCCCATCAATTTCCAATAAAACTATTTTATTCCCCTTTACCCTCATAAATTCGCACCATTTTCACACACCCATAAAACTAGTCCTAATAAAAAAAAATCACAAAATCGTTACTAATGCCGCCCCGCCAATAAAACGATTCACGTCATAAGAAATGAAGTATAGGGAATAAAGAGCAAAAGGTATCTGTGACGTGGCGAGATGTTAAAGAACGTCACAAAACACTAATACAGGGGGAGATCGATTCTAGAGAATAGGTCACACGCCTATACTCAGGCTTGACGAGTATCTGTACCCTCCTATCTGCCGTTTTCCGCATATAAACCCAACTATAGATACTATGTTCTTATCGTATGAACGTGTCAGAGAAGCTACCATCATCTGCGACTTTTTCAACTTCTTTTTTTTCTGTTTGCTCTCCCTTTCTATTTTTATTCCACCCATCTTCTGACACTTCTCAAGCTCTATTTCATTTCCGCAACTGCTTCGGTGGTGTCAAGTGAAATCAGATTGTTCATGTGGATATTTTTGCTGTGACAAATGCTCTTAAAAATGTGAGAACGAAATCGTGGGCAAGATGAATTCTTGCCATTCTATTAGCATTTTCCGAGCAATCACATGATGCATCGGCTCTACAATTGAATAAACTTCTCTTAATTTATTGGCTATGTGAAGCTCTTTGGAAGATCTCCAAATACGCCGATTGATCCTGGAACGCATTTGGACCCTAATCAGACCGAAAAGCTCTGACATTATATTTCCAGAGAAATCGCATTTGTGTTGAAGCAAAAAAAGAAAGAAACGGATGTGGGATAACGGATTCCCGGGGAACACGCGAACATAATCGCACGAGTTTTCCCCCGTGGCCCGTTACCGAACTATCCCAGTCACCACGCCCAAGGGGGTCATGCGCCACATGCCAAATAATAAACGTAAAAGAAGGGAAAAACCGGAGAGATGAAGATAAACAAAAAGAGTAGAGAAAGGAAATATTGATTGGAATGAGAACAATTTTTTTTTTCATTTTTCTCTATTTTATTTTCCCCAATTTCATGAATAATTCAAGGAAATCTGCAGCAATTCATCTCAATATTTGATTGAGCGCGAAGGAACGTCATTTTTTTACAGGTTTTGCCCAGAGAACATTTTTGAAAAATAGGCCAGAAAAATTCGGAGTCTGCAGATGTAGAGATATGAAATTTAGAAGGCGGGAAATCTTGACAATCAGCGAAAAAATTCGGTGAGGATTCTGAGCATTATACGTTATTCCCAGATATCGTCTTTCTTAAATTTGAGAATGGTAGATTTGTGGATATGGCTTCCAAACTTGGTGTCCGATTTTTTATAGATTAAAATAAGAAAATTAGGAAAAGAAACTTGGAACTATTTAGAATTGACAATGATATTCGAATATTTTTTTTTGTAATTCTAAACATTCGCGAATGTTTATATAAATTTCTATTCTGTCAATTATTCCGAGGCCACAGCGTACAGCTACTGGCATAGTGACATTGTTTGACAACTATTTTGTTGCCTCATTTCCATTTCGCTTCACCTTTAAACGCCCTGATGGCCCAGATATTCGCGACCATTTTTTTCTATTTTTTTTTTTTTGTATTCAATTCATTTTTGGTGTCACAAAGTTTACATGGAACTGCCAAAAATCCGAATAACAAAATCAAATATTTTCACCTTAAAAATAATGGAGTAGATTTGCCTCCATTTCCCTCACTCGCTGCCCAACGAAAAGACTCTTAAATTAATTCCTTTTTTCTCAAGTGCAAGCAAGTGTCATTCTAAGAAATGGCTGCAAGTGAGCCCTGAACTGGGCCGAGGTTCATTGTCGGTGACCTCGGCCGCTACTTTCGAACCCGTCTCTCGTTCATAAAATGTAACAGAGCCAATGGTTAACTAGCGTGCGGCATGCGAACCATTCTCATCCAGCCAGCGCTAGGGGGCGGCTTTAGGCTCCTGGACATTATCCTTGCGCCCTCATGAGCGTGACGATATTCTGTGGTGGTGTAACCACGCAATCAGTGCGAACCCCATCCTTCGATAAATTCAAGGCCAATCTCTTTATACACATAACAAAAAAATTATACTAAGCTTCACTTTTTATTGTATCCCTTTAATTACAGGTGACATGTATATATAACGATTTAAGCATTCCCAATCGACTATTGGAACTATTTTAGATCCATTTGTAATTTCTAAAATAAATAAATTATTATTATTATTATTATCATTATCATTATTATTATTATTATTATTATTATTATTATTATTATTATTATTATTATTATTATTATTATTATTATTATTATTATTATTATTATTATTATCACTATTATGGTTCGGGAACAAGCGTGGAAATGACTAAGGGTGCCCTATATTTGGTCTCTGGACTTAGGAAAGTAGTGCACATCTTGCGCTCGAGCAGTTTGGTAACGAGTACCCAACTGCGCAAAAGTTAGCAAATTACACATTCTGAGACCTGATAAAGTGCATGAAATTGTCCAATCTATAAAAATGGCACATATATTTCTAAAAAAAAAAAAATAGCTCAAATTTTATTTTACCTTCCCATGGTCATGAGACATATGAAACAAAAATTTGACCAATTTACTAAGTCACAGCAGCTATTTTTTCGATGAAATCGTGTTCAATCTACCCAGTTTAATTGCTTTAATGTTCATAGATCCTTCAATAAATTCAAGGTCAATGTCGTGTTCGTGCTTTTGGAATAGCGGCAACTGCGATTATGTGACTAAATGTCGGTGCTTATTGATTTTTAGATAAAATCAAAAACTACTAAAATTACAAATTTTTTACTGGTCACGTTTTGCCGTCGTCTACATGTCTGGTTGCTCAAAACAATTAAAAGCTCGAGTATAGAAAAGAAAAAAAAACTTGTTTCATATTTACTCATTGGAAGTTGCTTTTAACTGGGTATTCTCACTTTACTCACACAGTCGTAGAAGTAATGACGCATGCGCCACCCTGTACGATCCATCCTAAATTTGCTCTCTGGTGCTTCAATTTCGCAAAATTCATGCACTTCCGAGTTTAATATCATGGAAAGTAGATGCGACGAACCCTCTAAACATCACATACTGCTTAAAACTTCACAATCTGGCACGAATCACTTTCGAAACCTAAGAAACAATTTCCCAGTCTCCCTCTACACTGTAATATTCTGGAATTGTGAAAATTTGAGGACCTATCCGAATGAATATGCTATATCATATATAGACGAATGGGGCATAAATGCACAATGGATTAGGGTACATGATATGCCCCAACCTCCAGTTATACAGCATATACCCTGTGCCATTATACCCAGTGTCCCATCATGCCCCATCTCCCACTATACCCCCTGTCCTGTCATACCCCTTGTCCCACCTTGCTGTCCCATCATACTCCCTGTTCCAGCATACCCCCTATCCCATCATACCCCCTGTCCCATCATACCCTCTGTCCCATCATACCTCCTGTCCAATCATACTCCCTGCCGCATCATCCCCCTATCCCATTGTCCCCCTGTCCCATTGTCCCCCTGTCCCATCATCCCCCTGTCCCATCACCCTCCTGTCCCATCATACCTTCTGCCCCATCATGACCTCTATCCCATCGTACCCTCTGTCCCATCATACCCTCTGTCCCATCATACCCTCTGTCCCATCATACCCTCTGTCCCATCACACCCTCTGCCCCATCATACCCTCTGTCCCATCATACCTCGTGTCCCATCATACTCCCTGTCCCATCATACCCCCTGTCCCATCATACCCCCTGTCCTATCATACCCCCTGTCCCTTTATACTCCCTGTCCCATTGTCCCATCATCCCCCTGTCCCATCACCCTCCTGCCCCATCATACATTCTGCCCCATCATGACCTCTGTCCCATCATACCCCCTGTCCCATCATACTCCCTGTCCCATCATACCCCCTGTCCCATCATACCCCCTGTCCTATCATACCCCCTGTCCCTTTATACTCCCTGTCCCATCATCCCCTCTGTGACATCATACTCCCTGTCCCATCATACCCCCTGCCCCATTATACTCCCTGTCCCATCACCCCCCCTGTGACATCATACCCCTGTCCCATCATACGCCATTGTGCACCCTGTCCCATTATGCACCACTCCCTCCTAGCAAGCATCAATACACCCAACAAAATTGTTTATTCGAACTCAATATATATTTCTACGAAAATGACATAGATCATTTTTCACCTCAAATTTATAAAAATAAATGCCTTCACAAGAAGTATATTTCATTAATGAAGTAAACGTGGGAGGGCTGTTCTGGCCACAATCCAATGACTTGGAAGATATTATAACCACAAGCGTATTCGTTCTCATCGCAGATTACACAATACAAATTTTGTTTCTCCCGAAAAAAGTGACTTCGGTAAAATATCTTTGATTCTCATTTGTATGAGTGCACCCTGTTGACCTCATTGAGTGTTTTTCAAGAGTTGATTCTCAAGACTTTGAGATCTCCCCTCGATTCCAAGGTAACCCTTAAAAAGTGTTATAACACATGAGACATGTTACCACGTTGTGCTACTTGTAGACTCTCTTTGGTCCATAATTTTTTTTTCATTTTAATTTCGACAACTTCATTTTTTATCCCTACCCCCCCCCCCCTCCCCCCGTCGCCAACATTTGAATATGGCAAAGAGCATCGCATTAGAGATACTCTCTTTGAAGTGATTCCCGAGCCGCAAAGATACTTCAAAGATGTCGGTAATGCGATTTCCATGTTTCATCTTTGCTGTCCTTCTTCATTTCACTCCAAAGAATCCTGTTTACAAAATGCTCATATATAAATAAAAAGAGGATCGATTTGGGTAGACAAATATTTTGTCTGGTGGACAGAGAGTGAAGTGGTGGGGTAAGGTGTACCTTCGATCTTTCAAGCACATCAAGCAACATACTCAAGATGCGCATGCGCACAGTAAACTTCCTTCTATGGGTCACACATTGTACGGTATACTATGGAAATTCTTTGGTAAACATTGTGGCTGGGACATTCAATAGAACCAAGAAAGAGACGTCAAAGGGTTCTATGTAAATTTAGAGACTTTTTCCGTCTTTAGAAAAGTCTTGCAAACTTTTATGTTTATTCACTTCATTTGGAACAAAATTAAGTAATTACTCTTTTACTGTCGACTTTAAATTCCTTCAAATTTAATCAATTCAATTGGATTTTCTTCCATCTCGCAATTGAAACGTTTCCTTGTTGCAAAAATATATGGAAGACATTGAATGAAATGGGTTATGGGTTAATTGAAACAAATAAAAATACATTATTATTTCACCTGATTTTAAATGGAATGAAGTGAGTTTCAGGAAGAGGAAGATCTTTACACTAGCCTATGGTCAACTAATTAAAAATCTCATTACCTAGAGGTGCTTGAAAAAGGAACAGTCTCATTCTTTCTCGACAAAGTGAGTCATTGCCTTCTGTACTTGAACCCAAACATATGTTCAGGAATGCACTTTTATCTACCTGGAAGTGTGAATGACTCTCTTTACCTTAGCGTCTCTAGCTATGTATTACCTGCGCCTTCGCAGACTAAAGTAGATTTTTTTTTGCCCCCGAAAATGAAAAACCAAATTTCCATCAGATCTCCACGTTTCATGGTATCTCTGACCTTTCTAGACTATTTGAACCAAAATGTCTGTATGTGTGTGTGTGTGTGTGTGTGTGTGTGTGTGTGTGTGTGTGTGTGTGTGCCGATGTACGTATGTAACCAAAAGTCTCCCGGACCGATTTCTCGTGAACAAATTATCCGATCAAGCTCCTGTATGACACAATCGAAGCGCCTTGCCGTAACTCAGAGCTGATTAGTTTTTGGTCCACATATGACACCTGGTTTCTATTGTGATTAACAATTTCAATTGGTTATAACGCTGTATCTCACGAAATATTATAGATACGCAAAAATGTGTCGAATAAATGTTGTTCCTTATCAAAAAATACATATTTTGTGTTCTTTGCCTTTTTCCGTATCTTTAACCGTTTCGGCGTTAGAGTGTTATAAACAATTGAAATCATTTAGAGAGCTCTATGGTGAGAAAAATGCGAGCGTGGAAAGAAAGTTCACCCACACACGCAGACATCGGGAAGTTATAATTTTGGCCCGCGGAGAGTCAAACCTACATCCTATTTATTTCCGTGATATTTGTTAGTTGATGTTCTATATATGTGAAATCAAAATTGTATATTTTTTGTAGCATTTGTAAATATGAAATGATGCAAACGACTAGGTTGGATAATGGATGTCTAATTGGCATAAATTACGATTGCCTTTCGACGAATAGTGAACGACACGAGGATAATCAACTACGACCTTGGCACCAGTGTTGCCAATCGATCGGCTCAGAAACAGCTCGGAAGTCAACGGAGAAGGTCCTCGATCGATGTCTAATTCCAATTCAAGTGTTAGACATTTATAGATGTTTCGCTGATGATCACCACTTCTAATGAGACTGACCTCGACGAATATCGCACCATATATCCGCTTGTTTTTGCATATTGTGACCTTGACATTCCTGCTGTCATTCCGACTGACATATGGACTTCCGTCTGAGTGCCACAAGGATGGAAAATTTCTGAGGATATCATTTAGCATTGAGGTAAACTTTGGAGTAGTCTGTGCACCTCACGCTCAGCCTCCAACAATACTTCCATTTCATCTCATTCTATCATAGATCCGCACAAATCCATCAACGCAAACCTAACGCTTCAAAGAAATCAAAAAATTGTCTCACCAAAGTGTAAACTTAGTTGGACAAGAAGAAGCGTTACTCCGCAAAAAGATCTTTCCAAGTTCCGGAAGACGGAAGAAGGAAGAAGTTGATAGAAGTCTCCGATATTTGTAATTCACAGTCTCATCCCGTGGTTCGTTTATTCTCCCATCTGTATTCCCGAAATAATGCAGACATCCGCCAACAATTACATAGTCATTGGTGGCATATGACTCACTCAACTGATTTCTATCATCGTGAATACATGGAATTTGCAGGAATACCACAAAAGTGGTTGAAACCGGAACCTATTCCAGGATCTGGACACGACTGCCGTAACTAGAAGCGGAGGGTGAACCGCCCAACCCAAGGATCGTACTCTCGGATTTCATGTGCGTTCCTCGGTTAACCCCATTTTCAGTCACAAATGGAAATGTGACGTATCCTACTTTACATATGGTTGACCATTAACCCGGAACAAAGCGACGAGAGTCGAATGAAAGGATCATGGTAGCAGCAAAATTTGTATGTCGTTGGATTCCAAACTTGTTGGCAGTTCTATCCTAATATTCACCAAATTTTCAGCTCTCCCATACGGAAAGTTCGGATTTTTGCAGAGCTCTTAGAGCTTCGTAGATAGATATCGTAGTTTATTGTTTAGATAGTTAAACAAAGAGTATACGTGATTAGAATACATAGAAATTATAACCTAAAGCAAAGTGAAATATAAGTAACCAGCAGCGATGAGCGAGTAAGTTACAAGTTGTTGAGAGTATAAGCGTTACTTCACAAAGAACAAACCATGATGTAGAGTGGATCAAAGATCAGTAAAAATGATAAATGGCACTGTGACAATAAAAGGGAAAAAAGAAAAACGTCAAAAACTCATAATAAAATGAAATATTTATAAAATATCTGGCATACTTCGTGAATGCAACCCGCATCTAGAAAGCTAGAGGAATCCTCAGGCTGGAAGCCTTGAATTTCCCACAATCTCAACCATGCAGCATCGGTGAATCTTGATGATGGCAGTTTCCACGTTTGGTATTCTCGAATTATGCCCGATGACCCCTGTACTTTTGCATGCTTGATAATTTGTGGTAATCGATACTGCATACAAAAGTCATATGACCTTCAGATCTAAATCTGTCACATTCCAGAATATCTGATTACAACGGAATGCATTGCATTAGCAAACAAATGATTAGCTCCATTAATGAAACTGGGATAATGCATTTGTTTCGCTTTCAATGGTGAATCGAAGGTGAGATAATATATGCATAGCAATTTCAGTTTCAGTCTATATGGATAAACGAAGTTTGTGAAGTTCATTGTACATGTAAATTATACTGCAGTGTGATAGAATGAGGTGGAGATGAAGTAGCATATATGATGTCAAATATGCAAACTGTGAGTATGTAAAAACTTAATAAATTGAGTTATCTTGCCGGAAGCGACACGAGCAAAAATATGTGTCAGAAATGTATGTAATGTACGAACAACGTACATTAAAATACAGAACGCAGGTAATCCATGTGTATCTCATCATCCAATCGTAATCTGATTAAAGTATTCAGTTTGTGTAGAAAATTCGGAAGTAACCCAGACGAGAGATGTGGCATGTTCAAATGGATAACAAAATGATGAATGCATTCAATGGCGCCCATCATAAACATACTTCCAATTCGTTCCAATACTAAAAAGGAGCGACGAAAGGAACTATCGATATATATCGAAATTATCGAAAAGCGTAAGACCAAAACGGATGCGACACCAGTCAGCGCGTCGAAAAAAGGAAATGCGCGTGCGCAGCACGCGCCACCGGACTCGTCTACCAAAAAAGTAAATATCTAAGAAATTGATCAAACAAACTTCTTTAGCAATAGCTCATCAACCCTTGTTATTCTTCCTCCCGCCTCCAAACTAAATAAGTACATGAAGATCAGTGAGTGTGGCCATGTGCCTCTGATCACGAGAATCCCTCTGATCACAGACACGCATGCCTCTTATCATTCTCGAATCCCCATGGCTCTACCAATTTCACCTCTCTCTAATTTTTTACCGCTGACAAATCAAAAACAAGCAGAGTCCGTACCAGACTTTTTTTGTCAATTTGTGGAATTATCGTTGCGTGATGGTAGATATTTGATCTACATTGGATCGTGCCTGGCGAGAAGGTAAATAATATTAGTTCCACCTCGATTATTCAGGACAAAATTGCCGTTGGGAGATTCTCAGGATGACGTATGCGAATAAAGCTATAGCGCTTTTATGATGGTTAATCGTTTGATCGAGTTGACGTGGTAAATATTGTGAGCAGCAGAAAACTGCAACGGAAAACGCTCAGCAGCGCTGTGCGCAGCTTCACGCGCAGGATCGAGATGATGTTAGCTCAAGTGAGCGCAAGAGATTTATATGCCACATGGGGAAGTAAAAGATTTTATGTTGGGACCATTATCAAGAATACGTGGGCAGTTTCTTCTAACAATGAGAATCCACTGGGTAGCATGGTGATTGATGCAATTCGCAGCATCTTCCTCAGGTGAGTAGCATTTAAGTGAATGGAGAATGTGGTCTTGGCCACATTGTCTCGCATATATTATACAATCATAATAAATCAACCCCCCCCCCCCCATCTTATTCCATCTGACTAAGATAGTTTTCTTCATCAATACCGGATTTTTGTAGTTATTCCATTGCCCCACTTCACAGCCCACTAAATTGACCGGGCATTCGGGTTTATTGAAACAATCTACACATTACGAAAACAATGAGGACCAGTAATTGGACCAATAACAAAATAATTGTTGGAGGTCACAGTTGGTCCATTCCACAAATGAACGCAGTGTAGAGTTTGCGGCGTTTTGAACTCGTTACAGAAGAGAATTAATCATAATTAACCATTACCGACAATCCATCACTCATTCCTCTCTATTTATAACCAATTATCACCATCAATTACTTGCTACACAATAACATAAATTCCCATTTGCGAATAGCTAAAGATACACTCCTTCCAATCGCAGGTTTGTTCTATCATTTCGCAGGGATGCATTATTAATATTTTGAAAATAATATCAATATTGTAAGATTTGTGTATATTAAAGGGCATGGTCACGCCTCATCCCGCAAGTTCCAAGTATGATTTAATTCTTTAATAACACATGTTGATACACTTATCTTACTGCACTTTGTGTTCAATGACCCCCTTATCATGTCTTGTTATAATTCATTATCGACCAGCAGTCGGCGTGCTTATCGAAGCAACACCAGTCATAACCTTGGCAGCGTCCATTTTGGACGCATCAAACGGTCCATCAATCCTAAGCATACCGAGATTCGCTGTGAAATAGTTGGGTGACATGGACCTACACCTCTATTGCACACTATATCAAAAACCAGAAGACCATGTTATCACATGAATGGGGGACTTATTGTTTGCGATGGAAACATCGTTAGTACCACCTGTTCTTTTTACTAGAGCTCTCTAAGACACCATCTACTTCCGGTGATAACAGGATGATGTGATGTCCATTATTTACACTGACCCTCCACCTAATTCGCTCGTCACGTCATTATCAACCTATTACCGAGGACCTGGAGCAATACTGGTCGCACCGAAAAAAAAAACCATGAATGACTCAACTGTTCGATACCTTCTGCCCAGGAGCGGGGAAACGTGGAGGGGAGTGGGGAGAGCTCTCCCCGCCCCCAGATTTTGGGAGAAAAAAATTATGTAGGCAGAGTGATGATCGAACTTGTAGCTGATAATGTCCAAGGAAGCACTTGGCTTGATAAGTGATGAAATACGTGATATCTCATCGATAAGGTCTGTCGAGTTGGCAGTCCTAGGTACTCAAATCAGGCCTTGACCGGGCTCATAATTAGGTGCTAATCAGGCGCTGTTTTCGTGTTCCATCAAGTTTTTTGGTGCTCTCTGGATTAGGACAGGTCTCCCTTTCGTTGCCTACATCATTAGTATTAGTGATGGTGTTGAGTGACTTCGATTGTTGGGCTCGACGAAGATAACGAATAAGGGCATGAATGGCCTGTGGGAATTGTCATTCCTCAAATAGTATCACCCAGTCGATAAGTTCATCGATTGCTAAACTTGTAGACAAATCCAATAGATGCAATGTTTACAATCATTGTCATCTCGAACAATAAACAACAATTGATTGTCCCTGCTCGTTTGATGCCTCTTTTTCCTCTCGCAATGCTGGAAAGAAGTGTTTGAAGACTGACAATTCCTGAAAGACGAACAATAAGCACTGCCATTAAATAAAAAGACCTCGAACTCCCGGTCGCCCGTGCAATTGGTTATTCCTTTGATCTCGCCTACTTCCAGCTACTCTATCAATTTCACCTTCCCCCCTCAGGTTAAAATACCTCAAAACAAAATGCTGGGTTCCTTTTCATGGTACGCTTTTCACACTCTTAAGAGAGTTCGAGGTCGACAAAAACCCAAGAAAGGGAGGAGAAGAGTGCGGGTAAATGCTATGAGGGAAGAATCGAATTAAGCGGAGAGTTTGTTGGAAGCGATTGCTGGAATATTCGTGTGGAATTGAATGAAAATGTTGAGTGAAACGAACTCTAGTGTCAATTGAGAATGATTACTACTGTGGCTTATGCGTCATTCTTGATGTGAAAAGAAACGCGTTGATGATGCTTTAATAGAAGCGAAATCACTTGGTTGTTGGCGAAGTGGAAGTGGTAGAGAGGATGAAAGAAGCGTTATTGATGAAAGATAACCTTTGGTTTTGGTAACTATGAGGCGGAATTCATTTTTTGCTCTTGACAGGTGGTTCTGAACGAATCCAATTCCAGGATTTTCCAATATAGTTTTTTATTAATTATTAATTAACGCCGCAAAATTGAGATGATACGTTTTCAAGGGCCAATATTCAGATCATTAGCTATCGATCGGTGCATGTTTCATCGACTGCGGCCCGATTGCCCATACCAAGGTAAATTGAGCTAATTTGACTGGACTACAAGTCCACTTTCCTTCCGCAACTCATAATTTCCTCCCACCTACATCATTGACGAATCATCACCTTGAACTTACTCTCTCCAAACTTCCAGCATTCTCCTACTTTCCCCTGACAAATCCTCTTCATCCCTTGGGTGCACCACAATCAGCAGTATATATCCAACTAGCTAATCGACTAGTACAACTCAACCAATTGTGACCCTAAATAGTTAGTCGAGAGTATCAGTAACGCAGCAATTTTGTTCTTCATAATAAACGTGATTTCGAGATATTTAGAGAATTTTCATAGCCTCCGCTGGAAGCCAACATAGTATTTCTGAGTTTAATTCTGCTATAAAAAAAATCGGAAGAACCCGAGGCAATGGCTATCTGGAAATTGCGCTCAAGACATTCATCCGGTAAGAATTCCTATTCTGTTTCGACAGGCCACTCCGTGAAACGAGAATACTCAAAGAGTTTGCATTGCTTTTCAAAGAAGCAACACTGACATTCGAGAATATCTCACGAATCACTAAATTTTCTCAGTCCATCCGAAAGCGAATGGGAAAACCAATAGTCCTTCGTCTTATTCATCGCAATGAAAAATGGAAAAGATATCCAAGCAATCCTTCACTCTTCTTAATCACCGAAAAAATCGGCCAATCAATTGTAGGACGGTTTTTAATGCCAATCTATAGCCACTTCATTCACAATTAATTTTAATTTAACGTTTGTATTCCCTTCCCAGCTTACCGTGAAAATTGAACGTTGTATTATGCAAATTTCGTCCCAATCTAAACAACACACCGATTATTCTGAGAACTATTGTGGCCAGATTTTCCAAGTTGAGCCCTTGCACAAGAACCCCTAAGCCAGCACTATTCATGGCCTAATCCTTGGCAAAAAGGAAACAAAAGGACTATTGTTTAGTGTTGCACGAGTATTCGTGTTGTGATGATCATGACAGAGTGAATTCCGTGATGGAATCTCTATTAGAAACTATGCAACTTGGTGAAACAAGAGATTACGAACATTAAATTTTGAATGACTCGAGTTTATGATCGGGAGTCGTAAACTCGATACACGGGAGCTAGAACGACGTTAAGCTTTGCACAGCAATGATAAACATACGAGGAACACGATACATTCTGGATGCTTGCCAAAGGACAGATTATGTGAGGAATGAAAGTGGAAAGAAAAAATATTGGAGCCATGTTTTTTCCCTGCGAGCATTGAGGGAAGGTGTCCAGACAGTACAAACCATCCGGGGACAAATTGAATCAACAGAGAAAACCATTCCACTATTTTTAGAACATTCTCGGTGATCAAGGTTAATTATGAAATGATCTAGAAATCTACAAGTTAGGAAGTGACATCAGCTTGAATGAATAAAAGACCTATGAAAATTTTCCGATGATGGAACGAATGAAGGAGTGACATGCAAACGTGAATTATGCAGAGCCTCGACGAGGAGGAGGCCTTTAAAATTATATGCGACAGATTCTCAATTGAAACGTCGTCAATTTGCTCGTCGACTTTCTCCAGCATGACGAATCGCTAAATTGAAATGCTTCTACTTTAATATACTGTAATGGGACGAGAGTTTGTGGTTGTTGTAGCATTGAATTTAAAATGATTGTGCCCAAGTCATTTCTTGAAATTGCTGCCGCAAATTTAATCATCCAGATATGTTGTTCAGCAATTTTGTTTCGTTGCAATTGTTGGGCGAGCAGAAACCTCTTTTACAGATAATAGAGCAATTTAGTGATTTCAAAGGTAGTTAGTGTCATTCGACCTGCAGATGACGTTAGTAACTTAGCTACCTGGTATTTATAATTTCGTCTCTCTCGCAAATAATGTTGCAAAATACATCATAGATGACTTGGTAATTTTTATTACATTCCCCTACATATTGACTGTATTTTTAGAAAGCCCAGATCTGGCGCTTGAAACGTTAGGCTTCCCAACTTAATTTTCAAACTTATGTCGCCTCTGCCTATCAAAATAACAATAACTTATTTAACAGCATTGAATTTATGTTCGTAGGCATTTAATTTTTCCAGTGAAGAGAAATAAAAATGGGTAAATAAAAGAATTATCTTTTTGGAATTTACATTATATACCCATGGTAACGAAGCATTAGTAGGTAAAAAAGTGTTTTCCGTGAAAAACCTGTTTTTCCCCACATCAGGGGGCACCACCTTTCGACCTCAGATTAGCAAGACGACACTAGAAGGCCATCGCGTGTTATTCCAGGCTTAGATACAGTTATATTTTACGAGAACAAGGGAGAGAGGATAGACCACGATTATCGACCTCCCCAATGTCAAGTTTTATGGTCATAACTGATGCGGGAGCGTGTGGCGTCGAACTTCACCCCTGTCTGTGGAAATAGGGGTGCTCATTCGTTGGTTGGATTTAGCCTTAAAATGATCCCCACAAGTTTAATTGCTGCATTTGATTTTCATCAATTAGCTTATGGAACAGTCATTGCAATAACTCCAATATCAAGTGCGAAATTTTCACAAAAATCGCACTTTTCCAGAGGCATTAATAATTCACAACGCTTTATTGTGAGGAACATTAGAGCTCGATGGATCATGAGGTTCAGATGTCTAGAAAGACAATATTTATATTTGAATTTAACTATTTATTTAAAATTAGTGATTATACTCAGTCAGAAAGTGTATGCGCTTGATACAGTGGTCTACCCTCAACTAAACCTTAAACGGCTTAAAATCTAAGTACTGGCGATTATACTCTATACCTGAGTGCCGACATAGCGCCGACCCCCTGGGTCTCAACCCTCCGTTCATATGGTTGACAAGATCCCGTTCTTTGGCAAAACTCATTAGAGAATTTTTTTTTTTCTTGCAAGAAAAGTGATAAACCAAATGCTGTCCCTTCCGAACAGTCAGGTAGGCATTAAATGCAGAGGTAGTTGAATTTTGAACATAAATAAGTTTACTGAAAATCCAACAGAGATTGGAAGAATCGCATTCAGAAAATGTCATAAATGCTTGACAAATTTTTGCTAATAACTGATTTACTTTATTTTGTGAATAACTCGCAATAACGACGCTTGTAATGGCTGCGGAATAGCTGGCACAAACGGACCGATGTGTTCATCGATGTTTCTTAGTCATCGCTGATTGGTTGAAAGTGTTACAGCGCGCGCCACTTGGTCGATGGCGGCAAGAAGTGGAAATCAACGTACCATAGGAGAAATGAGTCGGCGGACACCGGACAGCTGGCGTGCGTGAAAAGTTGCGCGCGCACCTTTCGAGGACGCCAGCGGACTTTACCATGATGAAAAGAATCGAAAAGTCCCATTTTACGCACTAATTCAGGATGAAAACCACTTGATGAGCCTTGGATGGTCAAATCAAATTTATATATTCTTTTAAATTTGATATATATAGTAGTGGCAGTAACGATGGAATAATCAGATAGTTCCTCTTAAATAGATTGAAGAAAATTCCTATTGTGGAACAATTAAAAGTTTTATCATTAAGAAGTTGAGAGTCATTCTTCAGCCCTGAACTGAGGCCACTCCAACATAAGAAACTGGAAAATTCTTAAATTCGTGTTTCACGCCAGGGTCGAAAATAAAACACTCTAGGTAATCGCCCAAAAATAGTCAGAATATTTCCAAGGGTGTTTCTACAATAATCCAATTTTTGCTTCTTAAATTTATAACACGATAGGTTCAATATTTTTTCAATGCATTTTTTATCTCTCCTTCTTCAAATGCCAATCACGATGAACTCGAAACAATGAATTATGTAACGATAATATTGTGCTCCGGTTGCGCTGGCCTCTGTCATGTTATTAATGAGATTCTCAATGGCTGATGGAGAAAGCAAGTGCAATGGTCGTTAGAGCACGATGGAAGATTGAAATTGTCCGATAAAAAAAGCGACAAATTGCATGTCAAAATGCTAATTTTTCTCGCTTATTTCAACTTTACTCCTTGAACTTTTATGATAGCATAAAACGTAGAAAGTTAATTGTTGTTGCAGTCCGGATCGTGTCTATTCATACTTATTACTTCTTCTTCTTACATATAGATAGGAAGAAAAAATATATTTAAGAAAACGTGAAATTTTATAGAGATTTTACTCCAAAAAATTATATGAAGCATGTAGACATTTAAATATATTTTTTTGGTTAATTATAGAGGCCACAAAATTATATATAGGTAAGTTTCCTCTTACTAAAAATGAGTGAAACAGTAGAACTCGGGGTGCAATTTGAACATGACAAAAAATACAAATATTTTCCATTTTGAAAATTATCCAGAGAGCTCCACATGTAATTCTATATCTGTCGGTTGTTCTATTTTTATAAATGAAAAATGAGGTCCGCGGTAACGCCCCCCCCCCCCCCCCCAGTAACCCGCTCATGTTGTTCCATTGAATCATCATAGCTCGTTTGACTTCTCCCACAATCTTCCAAAAATTTAAATTTTATGGGCAACAACTGATAACTTTCCTAAAACTAGTATTGACTTGATACTGAAGAAATAACGGTTTCCAATTTTCAAGTTTTAATTTGAATCTAAAAACAGTGAGGAATGTTCCGAACTGAAATTATGAGTCGATAATCAATTTGAGGCTTCACTCGAATATTATTCGAATCGTTAATTCTTTTGAATTAAAATGGAAAAGAAAAGTTACTGAACAATTTTACTGATACAAAAAAAAATTAATTTTAATTACCAGTAATAAAATATATCTTAATGCGCTATTTAAGCCAAAAAGATAAAAATATTAATCCTACATGATCAATCAGCCACAAATAGCAGACAATTTCTATTAATATGACCTTTTAGAAAAAAAATATTTAATATTCAAATAGAAAATTGGGGACAATTCAAAAAAAGAGTTTTTAATTTTTTCAATTTTTATATTTCCTGAAATTTCAGACGAAATATACTTTCGAATATCTATAGCACCTCCTTTTTTTAGATTAATTATCATTTCATATTTGTATTATTAATTAAATTATGATATATATATATGTATATATATGAATGGTAAAAACAGTGAAGAAAAAAATAATAATGAAGAACAACAATATATCTATATATATAGCACCTGAAAATTGAAACTCAACACGAAACTGAATACTCGGGCAAAATTTTTTTATAACTGTATATTGATCGTAACTGAGTGAAACAATTGGCGAATATTACGTCAAGCGTGAAGAGTTGTCAAGCAACATTTCTTCTATTTCCATGTTTTTGTTAGGTTTCTCTTACGCGAATGAATGAGCGTGGTAAGAAAAATAATCGAGGCTGTGTAAATATTTACTTGGGTCATCGTAATAAAAACGATGATAAAAAACACTGGAGAAATAACTTCATTTCTTTTCATTGGGGGCGTCATTAAAATGTTATCACCGAAAATGAGGTAAAGCTTAAAATAACAAATACCAATCATATGAAGAATTTTTCGACGTATTTTCAGAATTTCTCAGACATTTAACATTTTCTTTCAATTTTCCAAAATCTTTTTTTTTTTTTTTTTTTTTTTTTTTTTTTTTCAAAGTTTGCAACATGCTAAAAATATTTGAGCTATACAAAATTCTAATCATAAAAACTAAATGTAAAAATCCTTCGCCAACGTAGCGAATAATCCGCGATATATAACGCTAAAAAATGAAAGCAAATTTTGAACTGACTGTTTAAAGAGCTGAACAACGCTCGCATCAGAATGTTCTTTCCCATTTTTACCGGGGAAGTGCCTTGACGAATCATCCAAGGATATCCAAGAGATTAATCACTCACCATAATCAGCATCTGGCGATTGATTATCCTCAACCAATATCCCACTTTCGTATTGTCCAGGGTTGTGGCTCGCCGGTGTTACCGTAAACCGATCAGGCATCGTGGGATCTCGATAAACGATCAGGATAAGCAGACTAATAGATTAACAGTGAAGAATAGTCAGTGGGTGATTAAAGTGCGTTGATGAAACATTAAGACTGGCTAGACAGTTTAGACCAATACATGGCTGGATAAGGCAATCGATGGATAGATAATTCAGACGAATAGATAGATTCGTTAAGATTAGGCGGTAAACACAGGTAACGCTAGATTGTTAGGACCAAACAATTGGGACAATTCATTAAACATTGTTGCAACTCTTGAACATTTGAAAAACTAAAAAACTATATATATGCCATGTACTGGTCACCATCAGAGAAGTCGTCCGCTTACCCGACACAGTAACACAAAGACTTTTCAAATCAAAATTTCCCGCACTTTTTTCGTCGTCTGTTGACAAACACCTTCCCCATTCACGCAAAAACACAAATAGATTCTGTCGATCTCACTGCATTTAAAAACCCAAAATCCTCGATAAAATGTGCTGCTTACACACACTTGAACTATATCGAACCAAAAAAAAAGGATAGATTATTTCGAAATTCAAATATCGGAGCTTTTCGCTCAGAAATCAGGCGCTGCGCTATGCGCCTCAAAAACACGACTGAACGTTATAAAGAGAGGACTTGCTAGCGCCTCATTGGGGCCGATTCCCCCTGCGGACACGTGCGTGGACGCGCCATTTTTGCCTGTCAATTATCTAATCAATTCTCTAATTACTCCGAAATTTTATTTTAAAATGTTCCCGCAATTGACGCTTGATTTTATTCCCCCCTATATTTTAAATTTCGCTTGTAAGACATTTTCCGGGAAGCGTCTGACAGCTGTTTATGCGTGTGTGAGCTGTGGGTTAGTGTGGGTGAGTTCATGAGCCGGCTTGTCAGCATGTGATGCACTGGCGTAGGCGCGGTGGAGATACGAAAAAAGAAACGGGGGGGGGGGGGGGGGGGGGGAGGAAATTGCTGGCTGATTCATTTCTTTGTTTAGGAAAAGTTGCGAGGTTGATCCTAAAGATGGCTGCACGCTCCGTTCCCACTGGAATTTATTGAGCTTTGCGGTGGACGGAGTGCGAAGTAGCTATTGTAACGGAAAAACGCTCCGATTTTCGATTTTTTTCTCTTTGGACTGGCTGCACCCACGGCCGCTGACATTCTCATCAGCGAATTTCAATTACCTGGGAAGAAAAAATTCCTGAGATGAGCAAGGGAGCGTTTCAGGAATATATAGCTCGCTGCTGAGTAAAAATCGAACCTTTTACCTCAAATGTTTTATCAAAGTTGTCCTTTCAATTATTAACAAGCCCGGATGCGCGCTGCGCGCGCAAAATTATAATTTGTCATTGAAGTAACAATAAATTTTGCGACGTTGAAGATACTGTTAATCATTGACTCCGAAACTTAATAAATTAACAAAACGTCGAAAAATGTTCTGTGTATGATTTTCAATAACTACATAAGCTATGACAACTTGAACAATTGCCACACTTTTGAAAACTAAACCCGAATCGATATCCCAAATATCGATGCTTATCGATATTCAAACGACAATTGAAAAATAAATCATTTTCATCTTTCTATTTGTTTTTTGTTTATTTTGCAGCTAATGTCAATTGTCATTCCGCATTTTGAATGATTTGAAAAATAGTTGACAAGTATTAAGCAGAGCGAAAATCGAGGTAACTCAACCATGTTAAGAAAAAAAAACACTCTTATCAGCGGTATGCATGCGTTATCAGTTGGCCACTACGTACATCATTTTAAACAGGACAATTTTCAACACATAACGCATAAGTCCATGTGCACCAGTTGGCTATCGATGGCTCATGCAACATTAGCACCCAGGTCGTTAGTGTAATCCCGGAGTTACTGGCAATATGAAGAGTTACCGGCTCAAAATTTTCATTGTCTTGTTGATAATTCTGATATGGTGATGAAGAATGTCAGTTGATGGAGGCACTGCAAGATTTACTCAAAACGTACCGAAATTTATGAGCCCAACATTAGTGAAGTCTTATAATAGATATATATATATCGCATCAGCTTCATATGTGTATACATATATAGTTGCACTATCAAAACGTAAATTGGATCCAAAAAGGGTGGTATAATAATCTTCATCAGGATTTTTTCAATTCACAATTCCAATTTTCAAAACGTAGTTGACGCTTCAAAAAGTTTTTGCTGACAGTTTTGTGTTGACTTGATGGAAGTCCACGTGCTCCACATTTAAATTGAAATTTCGGAGACTATGGTAACAAATTAAAAACACTATTGTACTTTAAAACTTAAGAAGGCTTCCATAATTTCAACATTACAATTTACCACTTAAAAGGCATGTCAAGAAAATTTTAAAGCTTTAGAATTTTGGAGTACAGAAATGTGTTCAAATTTCAAAATACCTCAGAGAAAAAAAAATCCGAGAATTGTCAAAAGTTTTGAAACACTGAAAACTTCATGGATTGTTGAATGTAAAAAGAATCAGAATTTTGATTAAAACTTTTAAAACAGAAGAAAAAAATTAGAATTCAGTATGGTAGTGTCATCTTTGGAAATAGTAACTCGTCACGTGGTCGCCATTTTCTGCCTTATCCATGCGGCTGTATTACCACGTGGCGCTCACGTGAGGCGGTGAAAACCTCAACTCAGCGACAACATGGCGGGCGTTGATGAGTCCTTACATCCTGAATGGCTGACAATAACTCGAAAACAAGTGTAACATCGCTTTATTAGTTTAGCGTCCTTTCACACTAGACACAGTGTGCTATTTTTACCCTCGTCGATTACCCGAAAAACCGTCAAACTGTGGCCCCAACAGCAAACTATGGGCTCCAAGAAGCACAAAAAACATAAACGTGAACGAAACGAAGGTGAGATACACGCCAAACTTACGTCTAATTCAACTTCCCAAAAACACAGATTTGTTTTCTTTTTCAGTCTTGTCACAAATGTCATTAATTTCAAACTAAAATAAGTGAAAAAAAATCGTACTTTTTGAGATGTCTCAAGATTTTTGGAAATTTTAATAGTGGAACCAATATTTTTTCATTAAAAAAAAAAATGGATGTTCGCAAAAAATTTACAATTTTTAAATGAGATTTTTACAAGTCTATTAAAATTAATTGAACAATTTTTTAAAAAAATTTTTTTTCTTTAGAATGTTACAAATTGTTGCGCTATGGTTTTCTTTTTTCCTAGACTTATTTTTCAATATTGTTTTCATATTGCTAATAGTCTCATTTTCATTATAAGAGGAATAAATGTCCCGATGATCAATCGAAAAACTTCGGCAAAATTTCTACCAATAAATCCATCCATATTTTTTTGCAGAGCAAACTTTTTTTATGAAACATATTTTTCTCCGCAAAAAAAATTTCTTAAAATTTTTGCTCTGCAAATGGGTTCATTAGTTTACCACTTTGCTACAGAATTGTTATACATTGTCATTCACTGTTATAGGTGCTAGAGACTTTCGTGTTTGATACTCTGGGCCATATAAATAATTTCTTTTCTCTTTAAAGGAAACCTCTATATGGGACTCCATTTGACTTAAATTTTTATGAGTACGTGGACCAAAGTCAATTTAACCAATCTGATAGAAAAATGAATTCTGCAAAAAAAAAAAATATAAAAAATTTTCATAACAATTTCCATCTCAAGAAATTTTAGGATCCTACAACCAGGGACCTACTCGATATATTCAATTTTCCAAAAAAAAAAACTACATCAAACGCACGAACTCCATGTTCCAGTGCTTCAACATTCACCCTCATAGTCATAGTCAATTTGCACTGATTCATCAGAAACTCATCCTCAAATTTTCGAGATAATGTTAAATTAGTATCGAAGCAGTTTTCAACTCGAATATTAGCATAAATCGTGGCTTTGCAAGGAAGCGGAAGAAGACATTCTACAAAAATAATGGCCCTCCACGAATTGCAATTTCGTTGATCAGATCTGCGAATTGTAATTTTAAGAATTGGCTGAGGTTCCCGGAAAATTAATTCCACTAAGTCCAAGACTCGACATCATTTTTACTTAAATAAAAGTTATAATGGAAGAGTAGAAAAATTTGAATGGTTTCCCAGGAACCTCAACCCCCCCCCCCCCCAAATTACAATTTCAATTCTTCATCTGTACTCATAATTTCAAATGGTGTACAGGATTATTGACTACGTTTTCACCACGGACAAACTGAGAGTGAGGTTGGAGTAGAAGTTAAAGAGTGACATTGGAAAAATATAGAAGATTACCATAAAGCAAGAAGTACGACCGTGGAAGTAAGTTAGGGGTAACTGCCGGAACACCTCAGACTAGTTCTTTTATTTTTTTTTTCAATTTTTTTTTTGCACGAGAAACTAGACTGTGCTTCGAAAAATATTCTAATGTCCCCCCCAAAATATTCCTCGGCCTGTATATGCGTGGGTCATTTTTTCTCCCGAATCCTGTATGTAAATCTGGCCTTTAAATATTAATTTTTTCCTTCCGATGCGCTATCGTTGTGAAAAAATCTAATCGAAGGACCGAAAAAAAAAGTGATTCACCGTCGGGATTTCCGCGCCGGATCTGAAATGACCCATGCATATTTTTTTTTTATTATTCTACATATATTTGTCTTTTATTTCCACAACGGTTGAAGTGCGACACAATCAATACCCAGTGTTTTTCCCCTGCCAATTTATCCTTGAAAAATGATAACGAAAAACAAAAAGTTGGGTCTCCAATGAGATTCGTTGCACTTCAACCAGCGAACAAAATAATACACTACGATAATGGAGGATAAAAACTCTTTCAACTGGCTGTTACATTGTGGCGAAATAGCCACATTCGCTTATGCTTATTTATTTAAACCTCCTGATAAGTATTTTCAATTTCAATTCCATCACAAACAATTTACTTATCCCTACCTCAAAGGCAAGTGATAAATAAATTAATCTGATTGAATGAAATTAAAAATCCTCATAGTGGATTAATCTCCCAGAGTAAATCTACTTCCAACTCGCTTCCAGTTCGTTGAAAGTGAAGACAAACGCCATTTACATTGACGATTATCGTCAGCTTCTTATTAATTATTTTTCCTAATTTTAATCATTAAATTTGCCCTCATTATTTGATTATTAATACATAAACTTTTGGTTCATTAGCTTCGGCAGCTCTACCCATAATAACATACTGTATTCATGCTCGATATCATTGCTATGTACATTTACCTTAAAAGGTCCACTGGTTGCATGCACAACAAATTGAGGAAAAAGTTTTCATCTAACTGAAGTCCCATTTTGTTCCTACTTCAATCCTATTATCCATGAAAATTGTCTCTCGTATAAAAAGCAGAATATTTCAAATCAGGGACCACGATGATAGAAAGCTTTTTCCACTAGCCACCCACCCACACACACACACATAGACCATTTAATTGTTGTAGACCCTAGCTGCTTTAGCCACCTCAACTCTCCGAAGAGTTGTCCTGAAATACCCCCAACAAATAATACTCCCTCAATCCAACAGATTGCCTAACGCCGGACAAACCGCCAGCCCTAAAACTAATCCTAAAAGTTGGGGGTAGCAGTGGCACACCGGAATACGGAAACGAGTCCCCAAGCCAATCAGCCATGCTGTCCCAACAGTATCAGCAGCTGGGTATGAATTACGCTGTGACCCAGAATGATACCGAATACGATAGATATTTGGCTGGTCATAAAAAGCTGAAGAAGAAGAAGAAGAAGAAGGACAAGCGTCATAAGCATCACCACAAGGACAAAAAACGGAGGAGAGAAGAGTCCTCTCAAGAGTCCGTGGGTGATGCTGAGGAGAGTCTGCTGGAGGTTCCTCCAGCAAAGGTGCCTCTACTGGTGCCCCCCAAGATGCCGCCAAGCTCCCTGTCCCCTCATCGCGAGCCTAGAACATGTGTGCTCAAGAAAATCGCTGAGAAAACGCCACTGCAGAGACTCCTGGAACACTTGCTACGCTCCATGGAGAAGAGAGATCCTCAACAGTTCTTCGCCTGGCCAGTGACGGACAATTTTGCCCCAGGCTACTCCCAGATCATCACCAACCCCATGGACTTCAGTAGCATCAACAAGAAGATCGAGGACAACGTTTATACCAATCTCAGTGAATTTGTGGAGGACTTCAAGCTCATGTGCGACAATGCCATGGTCTACAATCACCCTGAAACCATCTACTACAAAGCTGCAAAAAAGTTGCTTCACGTTGGTTTGAAGATGGTGACGCCCGAGAAGTTGAGACAATTGAGGCCAGTCTTAACGTACATGCACGACATTGCGCGAGAGGAGCTAGGTTTTGAACTTGGAGTAGAGGATCCCAATAATCCTGATGTCCTGGTGACTGAGGAGCAGATCGAGAAGGAGAGGGAGCAGGAGGAGAGGAATGAGGAGGCCGAAGAGTTGAGGAAGGAGAATCAGAGAAAGATGAGGCTTGCGAGTTTGGGAAAGTTTGAAGCAATTCCCGATGATCTCACTCCAGAGGAGATCCTGAAGCAGGCGAGGAATGCAGCCAAAGTGGCTTCTGATAAGCTATCGATGAAGCGCTTCAATTCGAAGATGGGCTTTTTGCGGCAAAAGAAGGACGGTACCACGAGCCTGCAAATCATTGTACATGGCGACGGTATCATACCTGGAACGAATCAGCGACCTGTCTCCCTTGGCCAACTCATCGGGAAATTGAGCCATGGAACGGGATCGCTTGCTGGCTTTCGTGAAGACAGGAGGAACATGTCCAAGCCTGTTAAACCCCTGTATTACGGTGCTTTCGGCTCCTATGCACCAAGTTACGATTCGACATTTGCAAATCTCACTAAAGACGAAACAGAATTGGTTTATTCAACCTACGGCGATGAGACAGCTGTGCAATATGCCGAGTCGATTTTAGATTTTGCCAAGGACTGTGATTATACCCTGACGATGGTTGATGATCTCCTGGATATCCTGACAAGTGGCGATCACAGAAAGACGAAGAAGCTGTTGGAAGAGAAGAGACGATTGAAGGAGGAGGAGGAGAAGATTAAGCATTTGTTGGAGAAGCCCATTCAGGAGATCAACAACCATGCACAAGCGGATAAGGTGAAAGTTGATGTGGATCAGCTGAAGACACTTTCAGAGTTGGGCATCGATGTCAACTTTTTGGAAGGCTACGGTAAGTTATTCGCCTTGTCCAATTTGCATAACTCTTTTTTGTTTTTGTTTTTTTTCTTTCTTTTTGTTTTTGTTTTTTTTTCTGTCTTTTTGTTTTTGTTTTTTTCTTTCTTTTTGTTTTTGTTTTTTTTTGTTTTTGTTTTTTTTTGTTTTTTTTTGTTTTTGTTTTGTTTTTGTTTTTGTTTTTTTTTAGCTCGAAACTTGTACAAGTTTATGTTATGATTACAGAGGAGGAACTGAAATCGAGTGAAGAGCGCACAGCGCTTCAGAATCGTTTGGACGACACATCCCAGATGTTGGCACGACTGAGACAAGTACAACATGACCGTCTCTCAGCGCCGCCTCCGCCCCACCTGTCCAACGTGCCCAAGGCTCCAGAATTGGAGACGAATCTTGCCGAGAAGATAACGGACAATCTGACCTCGATTGCAAAAAAGTTGCCGCCCTCAGCTATAGCTCCAGTGGACGGCCTCAGGCGGGCAATGGGCATTGCTCCAGTGGGTGGACCAGAGCCCATGGAGGTCGAGCCAATCACCCATAATCCAACAATCGTTGCTGAAAGGTCTCTCCTACCACAACCAAACATTCAAACCGCCATCATGAGCACGACTAATCAAACAAATCCAATAATTGGCATTGTCAGTCAATCGCAAACAGCAATGCAGATTCCCATTGGCCTAACGCACAATCAGTCGGCATTATTGAGCTCAAATGAAAGCAATGCTGTACCCGATCTTGAATCTGAGTTGAGGGAATTTTTAGAGAGCGATCCAACCCTTGGCCATTCACCTCTACACGACGACAAAACTCTGGAAGACATTCTGTCTGAATCTTAACACTTGTGACTTTGGAATTATGGTAATGAGCGATCTGTGAAAACTTGGAAATGGGGTGGGGCAAAGTTTGTTTCGGATTCTCTTGTGAGTTGTAAATTTGTAATTGACGGACAACCTGATGAGAGTGAGAAATTGCTGCATGAACTGGCACGCTCCTACTATTAATGGTAAATTAATGTAGTACTCATGATTTTTTTTTTCTTTTTTAATTAAGTTCTTTTATAGGGTTGTCTTAGCAATTGTCGGTTTAGGTGTAAGACAGTGTAATTGCGTCTATTTGGAATAAAACGCGTTTTTAATTCATAGAGTTTCAGGGTTTTTTTTCATTTAATTTGCTTTATTGGAAGAGAAGGGAGAGCAGGCAATTCCTAACGACCATTCCGTAATTTTATGTGGATGGAAAAATTGCATTGAGATTAAGCTCGGTCACTTACAGGATGCAACCTATAAGCAATATATATTTGCGGAAAATAGTAGGGTGTTAATATGAAAATAATTATATAAATTCATTTGATATTTGATATTAAAAATAATCTGCTAAATTTTTCAGTCGTTCTCTTCATTTTCTGTGAATGTTTTTCATCCTTCCAGGCCTGGAATGAGAGAGAAAGACACAAGGAAACTAGTGGGATAGAAGTGTGTGTCATCGTTGGGAACACAAACACAACTTCCCGATTTGTAATTTCTGTTTGCCATTCCTAGATTTTCCGATACGTCAATTGAATGTTTCAATCCCATTCATCAAGCAGATAATTATGAATATTTGACTAGCCGCATAGTCAGCGTGAGGACGAGAATTATGCGCGTTACTGGAGTGGGAGTGAGACGCCAATGGGGGTGCGAGCGCTCGAGGGTTAAACCCGTCATACCTCCTTAATTATGACAAATATGGAAAAAAGGGATAAGAAATTAAATATGCATTTCCACTTACAGAGCAAATTCTGCTTAATACTTTTTGCCGTATCTCTTACCGTTTTTGAAATAGAGCGTTGTAAACAATTCAATTGTTAATAACAAAAAAACTGCTCGGTCAATTTGAACCAAAAACTAATCCGATCTAAGTTCCATGAAGACGCTCCGAACAAGACTTCGATGACCCAGGTCGTTCGACCCGTTCGTGAGAAATCGTTAACGGAAAATTCCGATTCCACACATACAAACATACACACACACATAGACGTTGGTTCAGAATTCGACGGGAAGCAATTTGGTATACTTAAAACCCTAGTTACGAATCGAAATAGACAAAATCGACTTAGGGGTCATTACAATAACTTCCCGAAAAATCGGCACGTTAAAAAGTTCTCTGCTACCGAAAATGAAAATTGATTTTTCAAAATTCTGACAAAATTTTAGTTGGGATTCATGTAATGGTTCTATTGTTGCCAAAAAATACATCGAAACTGAATAGAGATAGGGACACATGATTTGAACAAGGTTTCAAGAGATTCAGAGAGATATATACTTCCCAAAAACAATACAAATTAATCTGTATGGCTTCGAATACGGGTCGTTTAACTCCACAAAACTTTTTTCTCGTCGTTGGGGAGATTGGAAAAAAAGGGTAGCTGGATTGACAGGGGCTGTCCCATTTGTCACGCGCATTCCACTAAATTGATAAAACTAAAGATACAAAATTATCTGAGCGCTCGTGAAATAATGATAACGTGGAGCCAATAATGTTTAACCCAAATAGCAGAATAAACAAGCCCATATAAAACAAATAATATTGTCGAGCAGTGCTGCAGAAATTTATGAGACCCGCAGCCGATGAGTGCAATTATAATCACAGGTTGGCAATTTATGAATATGTCATTGCATTTTTTTTCCGACAGTTGAAGTCAATTGAAACTGAAATTATTTTACGTAAAATAATTGGGCCGAATTATTAAGTCAAACTAAATAAAATTTCCACTTGGTATTGACGATTCATGGACACGTTTTCTATTGCCGAAAATTTCGAAAAAGTGATCGGTAGTAAAAAAAAAAAAAAAAAAAAATCACCACTTAACAGGGTCCAGGAAGAGAAAAAAAATTAACAATGCAAGGACAGTCGTGATTTGGAAGCGGAAATTGCGGGATTAATTTTATGTGAAAAGTTTTCATTTCACCTATGTACATGTGCCATTAGCCACGCCATTTCCTCCATGTGGAGACTCGTGTGTGCTCTTCATGCCGGCATTGGGTCACGGCCCACCCACCAGTAAGCGCTTTATATGCCTGGTCGAGCTTTTAATTTCATTCGGCATTGGAGTATGCCTCTTGTGGTAAATTCCACTGTAATCAGAAACACACATGAAAAAGAGAGCAATTATATTCATGACGGACTCACGTGGGACCCACGTGAAATTCTATTTCACTGCATTGTGCCACAGTTATTTTTTAAAATTAATCTGATTGGAGTGGACAATGGGAAAAAAATATTGTGGATTGTGAGAATTTTAACATTGCATTTTTGTTTCTCAATTTTTAGTCTTCGGGGATAAAAAGTTGATTCAGTGGGGAATTTATGATAATTGTGTTCGATTGCAATGTTTTTTAATTGCTTTTGGCAATGGGTTTTTAAAGGGCAAATAATGAATTTTGTACGATTTTTTTTTCATCTATGGACTCTCGAATTTTAGGGAAATTCACTTGGCCAAGTGAGATGAGGTAAAGCGAGTGGGGCTAGTTCAAAATTGCTGCACGTCTACGGTAGCTGGAACGAAATTTACTTTACGACGTAATAACACTAATACAAGACTTAAAGTTTTCAGCGGGGTATGAAAAATTTAGTATGTTGACGGTTTCCCAAATTCTCTTGTAAAAATATTTCCGCTTTTTGATCCTTTTTCCTTATTATTCGATCGGCTCCCATAGTTCCTTGTAACTTATAGCTTTAGGTTTTTTGCCAAATTTTTTTTTACAAATTTATTTTTTTGAATTTTTTTTTTACAAATTTATTTTTTTCAAATTTATTTTTTTCAAATTTTTTTTTCAAATTTTTTTCTCAAATTTTTTTTTCAATTTTTTTTTCAAAAACTTTAATTTTTATAAAGTTTTGATGAAGTTTCAAAATTGATTGACACTTCCTAAACGGATCTCCAATGTGATATTGTCATTTGCTAAATATATCGATTATTAGATTATTCGCATAATGACGCTCGCCAGGGAATTATGTTTAAAGATACAATCTCGTTTATGCCAGCGTATCCGATTACGACAATTTCGCCATCATCCCATACATTTATATGCTTCACAATAAATTTTTATTTCTGCACGTCTACCATTACTGGTGAAAAAAGGATTTCTTACACCACGAAGCGATTGTAAATTCAGTCGCGTCTTTCCTTCAAGCTTAATGGATTGTGCATAGGGTTTTTTGCGTGGAAATGTCCGAGAATGAAAAAAAGAAAAAAATGATAAAACGCCCTCCGGACGCTATAAAAAAATAGAGGCGGAGGAAATACTGCCTGGGGGTGGAGTATGGAGCTCAGGCCAACGTTCCCAACCAGCGTTAATTACCATTTTTATTTTCCGGTAGTTTTTCTCTTCGCTCCGACTCCACTGCTGATGTATGGATACACGATAGGGTGTGACAAACATGTCAATGATTTCTGACTGAAGAAAAATTAGCTCTTGCAACTCAACAAGGTTCCATTACGATTCCACTGCGCAAAAAGCGCGACTGTCATAGCAGCGCTCGTGAGTCCCAGAATTTGTGTACTGCCAATCGGCAATTTCCGCCTCTGACATCTCTTCTTTTTTCTCTGAAAATTTACTTCTTTTGCAAATAACTGACAATTTTTTGTAAATAAGTGACAAATTTTTGCAAATAACTGATTTACTTTATTTTATGAATAACTCGCAATAACGACGCTTGTAGTGGCTGCCGAACAGCTGACACGAATGGACCGATGTTTTCAAAATGTCACAACTGGGCCACTTGGCGGATGGCGGCAAGAAATGGAAATCAAAGTAGTAAAGGAAAAGTCAGCTGACGTGCGTGAAAAGTCAGGTGGCGTGCATGAAAAATTGCGCGCGCAACTTTTCACCCACGCCACCTGACCTTATGTTGACGATCATGAAAAGTTACGAAAAGTCCCATTTTACGCACTAAAATTCGAATTGGAATATCTACAAAAATATATTTCTCAAGACATCGGAGAACATATGGTAATAAAATGTGTTCAGATAGAGAAACTCTTTCTCTAATCACTTTCAGGTAAAGAGAAGTGCATCCCTTCGCACTTATTGCTTCATGGCATAGGAGGCCCAGGGGCTAAGACTGCCCCTTATAAACACCTCTACAATAGTCATTTTCGTCACAAGGCCGTAAAAAACTTTTCTGACGAGTGTGTATTTGCAGACCGAGGCGACGCCGAGGTATGTAAGCACACGTGCTAGAAAAACTTTTCTACCGAATTGAATTTTTATTCATACTCGGCGTAAAACGGGATTTTACGGACAGTATGATGAGAAATAAGTATAGTTCAGTTTTGTACGAGTATTAACCGTGTAAAGATCTTCCTCTCAGTACACCTTATCTACATAAAGAATTTAGAAGTTATCTGCTGTATTGCTCATTTACGTTTAACCATATCTTATATATTCTAATATCTGTCATATCAAAAACTCCGATATATACTTTGCGGTAGGTGAAAGATTTGTAACATTTTGTTCAAACAATTTTACGGATTTGAACGACTTTTCGATGGGAGGTAAGAATATTGGAAAGGCTTATTTGGAGTTCTGAGAATGATGGAGGATCAGGATCTTACCTTCCTACTGAAGTCGCCATCAAGTGCTTTTCAAGTACCACGGGATTGCATAGTATGGAGCTGTAAGGAGTCTCCAGTAATTTGTTAAAAATACAATTCTCATTTTATAATGCCTACTAAATGAATTGGGCTACCCAACAGATGCATTAATTACAAGATTTTCAATGTGCCACGTTGCATCTGTAATTTCCCATTTCGCCAAAATTTCCATTAGAATTTTTCCGATGTTAACTGACGCGAGAGAAGTGACCGATAGGGCATTCCTTGTGTGCTCTCTTCGCTATTGTTTTTACACGTCAATTTTTTTTTGTTTTTCCTCTCGGATCCAGCGTTTCCCCAAGGATCGGTCAAGCGATGCATTCTTTCCTCCTCTCTGCTACATTTTCTTTTTTTTTTCCTACCAACAATATATTCCTGGAATAGACACAGACGACCCAAGGGTATCGTTCTCGGTGGTATCAAGTAGTGGGGAAAAAAGTATTAAAAAAAAATTCAATGGAAGGAGCGCAACTATTCGGCGGGACTATCGGTTTTCGCTTGGTACGCTTTAGCGTCGATTCGTCCTCCTCTCGCCTCGATGAATTTTGGGGGGAAACAAGCGAATATATCCGAAAAAAAAAACATATCAACCAAGACAATTTCATTGGTTAACGATATAAGGCCATTGAAAATTGCTGGAGTCCCAGTTGAAGTCCTTGGCACCCGGAAAAATGCAATTACCCGAGCAATAACGGATGCACCCAGTTGATGGAATGTTTTTCCTCAGGAAAAAAGACGAAGATTGTCAATTTCAATTTTAAATGAATGGAAATAGGTGGAGACTCATCGAATTTTTCTGTAAAACAGAGTATTGAAATTGTTTTTCAAACATTGCGTATCGCTTTCCGAGAGAAGCGTCTAACTCAGAAGCACTTTGCAATCAGCGCTTTGCATCACGAGATACCCATTATGCATTCTTACGTCCCAGCAGATCTCCCCCTGAATCGACCACCCCCATCTTACGTTAAATTCCCACAAAATCATAAAAATTGCTGATTTTTTTACACCCACCGCTGAGAAATGTGGCGGCACTCATCTCATTCATTTGGCCATAACTATTAAGCAACTGGCTACTGATCGAAGCGTGACCCGAGTATAAAATTTCCAACAAATCCCCATCAAAAACTTGTAAATGTAAAAATACACTACTTTATAGAATTGTGCTATAGCCAGTTTTCAACACGTGGCTTTGCCATGGCCTCCCGGAAAAAGCGATGAAAACTTTTACAACTTTCATCACCATAAAATTAAAACACCTTAGAATTAGCTCGACTTACCCTGTACAAGACCAAGGGAGAAATAGCAGCATAATTCCCGTATACTCCAACCAAAGCCCCACCCCCACCCTCCTCCCACCGCCTCCCACCTGCCTTCGAAATCATGAAAATACCCCGTGAGGTTCCTATGCACACTGGGTATAAAACGGAAACAATGAGGAAGGAGGAAGTAACGAGGGAACGAGATGGTAGAGAGTATTGTTTTGGGCGGCTACGTTGCCATTGTGCACGCAAGTACTACGAGCTTTCAGTGAAAACTGGGACTAACCAATCCTGCCATCTGGAACTAGTGCGTCGACTATCGGCTCTCCGCTGATGAAAACTAAACAACACACAATATTTAAGAGAGATGGGAAATGGCGGAAATGACGTTTGTTTCACCAACGGATGGAACTAGATGTGCACCGTTGGGCAATTACTTTTCCGGGGCTCTAGAACCTTCTGCATGCAAAGCGATGAAGCCTTGTATTGTCGTGTATTTATGAATAATAACACTGTAAGCTGATTATCGTGGTAAAATGTGATTAGGCAGTATATGAAACATCTTACAAAATCTGGATGCAACCCAGCCTCCACTCCCGCAACGCGTAACTGTGTATCTCCACGACGCTGACTGTGCAATCACGCATAAATTAATCAAGATTATTGGGATATACGCATCTTAGAGCGTATTTTTACGATGTAAACTGGGCTTTTATGTCGTAGCACCGCCCCCTGACCAATCAGAGCGCATACGGTCAAAAAAGTATCCGTAAAATGAATGACTCATAACATTTGTGGACTGTGGTCGCGTAACCTGCTCTGATTGGCCCTGTCTCGTGCTGCCATTGGTTAACTTTTCAAGTATTTCAAATAGCGCGGGAGTATCTAGGGGCAAATAGCGCCGCCAAACGAGTATGGTGGTAATCATGCGGTTAGCAGTCAGCTGATCGTCAATGTCGAGCTTCGTGTTTCCAATCGTGCATAGACATCAATTAATGGGCAAAAATGTATAAAAAATATTTCCATCCAAGATTCGGCATCTCTCTGCAATAACGAGATGTCCTAGCAAAATGATTTCCCGCTTACTGCACCATGTTTTTTTTATTTCGCTATTTCAGTTTCTGAGTGAGGGGGGGGGGTCGCGCTTCGGCCACGCCCCCTGCTAGTAACTCTTCACTCGGCCACGTCCCCTGCTAGGAACTTTTCACTTGGCCACACCCCCTGCTAGTAACTCTTCATTCGGGCACGCCCCTGCTAGTAACTCTTCACTTGGCCAGGCCCCCTGCTAGGAACTCTTCATTCGGTCACGCCCCCAGCTAGTAAGTCTTCTTTCGGGCACGCCCCCTGCTAGTAACTCTTCACTCGGCCACGCCCCCTGCTAGTAACTCTTCACTCGGCCAGGCCCCCTGTTAGGAACTCTTCATTCGGTCACGCCCCCAGCTAGTAAGTCTTCATTCGGCCACGCCCCCTGTTAGTAACTCTTCACTCGGCCACGCCCCGTGATAGTAACTCTTCACTCGGCCAGGCCCCCTGTTAGGAACTCTTCATTCGGTCACGCCCCCAGCTAGTAAGTCTTCATTCGGCCACGCCCCCTGCTAGTAGGTCTTCATATGGCCACACCCCCTGCTAGTAGGTCTTCATATGGCCACGCCCCCTGCTAGCAAGTCTTCACTCGGCCACGCCCTCTGCTAGTAACTCTTCATTCGGTCACGCCCCCTGCTAGTAAGTCTTCACTCGGCCACGCCCCCTGCTAGGAACTCTCTACTCGGCCACACCCCCTGCTAGTAAGTCTTCACTCGGCCACGCCCCCTGCTAGTAAGTCGTCAATCGACCACGCCCTCTGTTAGTAACTCTTCACTCGGCCTTAATGTGGGGCATTAGGCCCTTGTGACAAAAATAGCTATTACTCGAGCGGTGGACATAGCCCTTCTTCAACATCTCGACAGTTCTTAAGTCATAAATAAGTCGAGTGGTTTTTGACTTAGCGCTTTCAATGTATTTGGATTTATGTATCGATTGCATACCCATCATTATGTGTTGCCACATTATTAGTAAAATGTGACACCTATTCAGCCCCAGTTTCCCAGCTTCATTATGCAAGTAGAGGAGTCCAAATTTTTTATCCCCAAAGTTTTTTCATCCCCTCAGATACTTGTTAAAGCTGAGCGTAGAGAAACACCTATAGAGACGTTGTCCAAAGCCCACTCGCACACGGGCCATTATATTGGCTGATGGTGAAGATAAGTTTCAAAGCTTCAGGGGCAGAAACAGTTTCCCACAGCGGTTTCAGCTCTGGTGTAGACACTGGCTCTCCCCGGCAGATCTGCATGGAAATTAATATTACAATGAATTTCAAAGCCCACTATGGTAAATCATCCATCGTGAGCGATCCCAGCTGCTTGTTATCTTTTGTGAGACTTTTATGGAATGTCCAGAATTCGTTGCAACTGAAAAATATTTGAGATGAAATCTCAGGGCTAGTGTTGTGATGTTCAAACATGACTGCCAGAGCTGCCATAGTTGCAGTATTTGACAACGATGTTCGTACTGAGCATCAATTTTCTTTTTGGTTTGCTCTGCATTAAAAATATGGAGAAGAAAAAATTTACAAAATTGAAAACGAGTAAAATTTTTTTTTTCAAATTTTTTTTTTCAAATTACGAAGCACCTGAAATTTTTTATAGGAAATATTTTCAGCCCCAATGTGGATCGCGCTCGATGGAAAATGTCTTATATAGGCCACTGCAGGTCAACTCAAGCATCCCCGTCGGGTAAATCTGGAAAAACATAAAACATATATGTAATACACATTTGCTTACACCACTGGTGGTACGAGTGAGCGGGTGCCAATGTGGGGATGAGGTGCGGCTTCCCTCCGGAAATTGCAATTCCATTGAGAAAAAATCGCCCTAGGGATGAGTGAACTCATCGGATGCTTTCAATAGAACCAACTTTCACGATACTAGAAGCTAGTGTAATGGGGAAAGCACGGGATGATGAATAACTCAAAATGAGGGGCAGAAAGTATGGAGCGAAAATGAAAATATGCTCGCTGAAAAATTGATAATAGTTGTGAAATACGTGAGGAAGACATTAAGAGGTTCATGATGCAGCTAGGGAATAACTCACGTACCGAATACAAACAAAAAGTCTTGACCCGAAAATGCAACACATGTAATGGGAGCACTGTAGCAACACCGTATTGATAATTTTCAATGCAGTAATAGAAATGAAATAAAATGGCAGTGATGAAATATTTGAAAGCTGTGGTGTTATATTACAGTACAAGTGGATTGAAAACTTGCAACACCGTATTGAAAGTTTTCAATACAGTAATATAAATAAAATTAAAGCGCAGTGATGAAATATTTGAAATCTGTGGTGTTATATTTTCATCCGCTATATTTTCGCATCCGTGTCGAAAAATTTGAATACGTGCAAGAGTTTAATGCAGAAGTTGAAATTTTACAATACCGCAGTGCACTAGTGCTACACGGTAGTATAAATTTCGAACTCTGTATTCAGAAATTACATGAATTGTAATGTAGTGGAGAATGCATTGCGCCATCTTTAATTTCAAATCCATTATGTTGAATTTCTACAATAGAGTTGTGTTGTAAAAACTCAAGTCGTGCTCCAAAATTTTCGCATCTGTGTTGGAAAATATAAATACGTGCAAGTCAAGATACAGTTTGTCAATAACCAAATCGACTATAATCGCCGAAGATCTCTCTTACACATCCTACCGGCGATTATAATTGCAACTACCATGTTCGACTCCGGATATTAGCGCGTTTATGGGCCATGAACCTGCCTCTGTCATGATGGTACAAAGTGAAATAAAGGCTCGGCGGAATTACCCTGTAAAATCTTATTGCGTAGACATCTGTGACCATGATGGAATCGAATCCTCCCTAAATGCGAAGGATTATGGTCTAATTAACGTGTCCATCATTAGATACAAGTGACATTAACTTGGGATATTTCCTGGGCAATTTTAACTGACCGAAATTTGCCACGATTCCATTTTGCGTTTTTGATTATGCAAATTAAACATATTCATCGCATATCCAATATCAATCAATTTTTCTGAAGTTACATTTTCCCTCAATCTTTCATCATTTTTCCTATTTTTTCGCGTTTTTTTTTTAGTGATTTTTTTTCCAATTTTGAGATTGTGAAATTGAAAAAATTGAAAACTCTGAATCGTAATTTTTCTATTGAAATTGCGCCGTGCGCGGTTGATCTCGAATTAAACCAAGCAAAATGAAGAAATTTCATTATATTCTATTTTAGTAATTAGCACACTCATGAAATATAAATTATATTACGGTTTCGTTCAGGTCCAGGATTATTTCTACATTTTCACGGACTTAACAACTTCCCCCTGAGAAACGGCAGTTGGGTAACGCTCCTCAAAATCTCGAGTACCCATTACTCTAATTCCAAAATATTAAAACGTGCCATCAATATCCTTGCTGCATCCTATTTGTATATTGCATGCAATTTCCTCCTCATGCACTACCGAGGGTCTTAAATTTTCAAGCGGATAGCAATTCGGATTTTGCGAAAGTTCATTGGCTAATTCTGAATTCATTACTGTAGTAGCATAAAATGAGGAACACGTAGTTTCGTTAGTCTTCAACATATATGACGAAATTCCATTCAAAAAGTCAGAATGGTCTGTGCATAAGGGAACGGTGTTTTTTTAACCCCACCCACCCACCTACCCCACCCTACCCACCCACCCACCTACCCCACCCTACCCACCCACCCACTCTACCCCATCCAACCACCCACCCACCCACTCTACCCCATCCAACCACCCACCCACCTCATCCACCCCACCCCATCCACCTACCCACCCACCCACCCCATTCACCCAAACCCACCCACCCCACCCCATCCACCCACCCCACCCCATCCACCCAACCCACCCCATCCACCCACCCCACCCCATCAAACCACCCACCCCATCCAACCACCCACCCACCCACCCACCCACCCCGGCCTATTGCGGAGTGGGGACGAGGTTGTACAGCCGACCGATATTGCAAGAATTTAATAATAAGAGTCGTCCAAACAGAGTACGTAGGGCTAAATGGGCACCCATCCATATTCAGACTCGACTACTCGGTGCTTAAGTCATGTGGCTCTAGGAGCTCAGCATTTTTCCAATGATAGACGCTCCACTCAGATCAGGTTACGCTCACCGGAAATGAAGCCCATCGTCATCAACTCCTTGACATCATCTCCGACTTGAACGGAGCTAGCTGTACTAGCGATCCTGCTAACTGCAGACATTCCCGGGTCTGTCACTGATTTCCTATATTTCCCAAAATAAAAAAAATATATTTATCATTTATGGTAGCATGACTAATGGCACTGTACATATCATTGAAGCCGTTCGAGACTTCACCAACTTCGATATGATGAAAAACAAAGGTTTCGATTTTCCTATCCATCCCAGTGGGCTATCTGCACTCCTCGTTCAATGAAGAAACTAAACGACCATAACACAAGAGGAAGAACACGGTGAAAGCCGCAATATCCCATACTCCAGTGTTCGCCTGCTCTACGTCCCACGGGTTTCTCAAATTGCAGAATCTCCGACAAAGCCACAACTCGGTGCTCGTGACACGTACTATACTCTCACCCCTCTATTTTCTTTTGTGATCAACTGCACGTGAATATTTTCATCATTTTTCCCTCTGTAAAACTGCGAATTACACTTTCCAGGTAGAAAAACAAAAACGTCCCTCGTGACTCTGAAAATTCAGAATTAATTCTGTAGTGAAGTATTGGGAGAAGGTTGGGCACGATGAGATGAAACATGATGGTCCATGGCAGAGTCTGTTACATTATACTCCACGTTGCCTTATCGGAAGTCGCGTTGTTGATAAATGTCTCCAATGTTAGATGTTATGTATACTTCTGCGTTCTTCCAAGTCTCCAAGGTGCTCGTCAAGGATCCAGCCTCGAGATAAATACCCACCTAGCTTTACCATTCCAGTAAACAATTTTGTACTCATATTTGTGTCTGTATTTGCTGCTGCGAGTCATCCAGAGTCCGAAGTCTCAGGGAAAATGCAATGATTCTCTAATGAAGGGTCCAACGAAGTAGTAATACGTACCATGTGGTCAGACAGCATCTCTACTATACCAATGTTTATGGACCCATCAGCGAGAGGTGTCGGTATCCGGAAAGCTTCAAATGGAAAACTGAGGCCTTTGGTCCTGTTTGAACCCAGCAAGTTCTGTGAGGGGCGGATCCTGCATCTGTGAGGCTGTCCTGTCAATCCTTTTTCTAACTTCCCGATAGGGGAACTTACTGTTTTGCCCCCGAAAATGAAAAATCGACTTTCCATCAGATCTCCATGTTTCATGGTATTTCTGACCTTCTAGACGATTTAAAACAAAATGTCTGTATGTGTGTGTGTGTGTATGTGCCGATGTAGGTATGCAACCAAAAATTTCCCGGAACGATTTCTCGTGAACAAATTATCCGATCAAGGTCCTGTATGACGCAATCGAAGTGTCTTGCCGCAACTCAGAGCTGATTAGTTTTTGGTCCATATATGTCTCCTGGTCTCTATTGTCATTAACAATTTCAATTGTTTATAACGCTGTATCTCACGAAATATTATAGATACGCAAAAATGTGTCGAATAAATGTTGTTCCTAATAAAAAAATACATATTTTGTGTCCTCTGACTTTTTTCGTATCTTTAACCGTTTCGGCGTTAGAGCGTTATAAACAATTGAAATCTTTGGGAGAGCTCTATGTCACCTGGTTCCTATTGCTATTAACAATTTCAATCGGTTATAACGCTGCATCTCACGAAATATTCTAGATACGCAAAAATGTGTTGAATAAATGTTGTTCCTTATAAAAAAATACATATTTTGTGTCCTCTGACTTTTTTCGTATCTTTAACCGTTTCGGCGTTAGAGCGTTATAAACAATTGAAATCATTTGGAGAGCTCTATGGTGGGAAAAATGAGAGATTGGAAAGAAAGTGCACACACACACGCACACATCGGGAAGTTATAATTTTGGCCCGCGGAGGGTCAGATCCACAGTCCATTTTTTTCTTGTCCTTTGAGGAAACATGACAGAACTGGTAGTCGGCTCGACTTTGGTTTGCCGTGTAGGGGTAGCAGGAAGGCCTCGATTACTTCTGGTTAGGAGCGTACATTCGTTATACCATCCTCGATGTGAAGCACCACTCATGCGCAGTGAGGAAGTCGTTGGGTGCGAGCCCGGGTCGAGCAACGAGACGCCGTCAGAGTGGCGTCGCGATGCCAATCGTCGCGTTCACCAGCAGCACAACCCAATAACTTGGCCCTCAGCTCCGTAAATACGGCGGGAAAATCACATGATAATAATAATCACTCAACAAATTTGATTGAATAATGTGAATTGTTTCCGAAGCTGAACATTAATTTTTGGTTGTGCAATTCCAATGATGATAGTCGAAAAAATTTTAGACCCAATCAGCGTTTCCGGTCGGCACGTGCTGATGATTAGTGATCAATTCCAGGGGACACAACATTGATAACGCCACGAATTGACGAGAAGGAGGAGCGTTTGAATGTGCTTAGGTGGAGACCGTGTTACTCTCAATAAAATTTCGGGATAAAATTACAAAATTTTTTCCGTAATTAAAAGATCTGATTACACAAGTTACTATTTAATAGGGAAGAGTATTTTGGTTCCTGTTGCTGCACGGACGTCGACGGATGAAAACGATCTCATCGAACGTAAATTAGTGGAATACGTATGACACGGGGAGTAACAGGTTAGTACATGCTGGTAAATTACACGCGTCATCAATTCGGGGAAAAGAGAAACTGGCAAATGGGCGAGAAATGTTGTACAGATGAAGCGTATTCATTAATGAGTGTATCGTGAATCTGCTGACAGTTGGTCATTGAGAGCTTCTGGTGATAAAACATTTTTTATGGGGCTTTCACCAGTGAATCATGATATCGTCAACGGAATGCATAACGCAAAATTTTACGACCACTGGAAAATTGCGGATTGATTTTTTTTTTTTTTTTTAAGCGACGATGAAAAATGTCGAGTGAAAATTAATTTTTATGTTTTCGTAAAAGTTTAATTTTTTTACGTGACAATATTTCAGATTTGTGCGGATTAAAAATTAAAATACTTTCGTGTTTATTTTTTATACGGTTAAAAATACACGGAGATCATTATCGAGCGGCGGAAAACGCGAGCCACGTGACCTGGAAATGCGAGTGATCGCAGGACTGTAATAGCTATCGTTTTCCATGGAGTGTTTATGTTTTGTAATTGAGTCACGGATTCGCGTTGCTCAAGTTCACGGTCGGATATAAACGTCCCGTTTACTATTGCCTAAAAAAACTGGCGGGATGAAAGTATGTGCGTCGTCGTTGGGAACACAAACAAAACTTCCCGATTTGTAGTTTCTGTTGGCCATTCCTAGATTTTCCGATACGTCAATTAAATGTTTCAATCCCATTTATCAAGCAGATAATTATGAATATTTGACCAGCCGCATAGTCAGCGTGAGGACGAGAATTATGCGCGTTACTGGAGTGGGAGTGAGACGCCAATAGGGGTGCGAACGCTCGAGGGTTAAACCCGTCATACCTCCTTAATTATGACAAATATGGAAAAAAGTGATAAGAAATTAAATATGCATTTCCACTTACAGAGCAAATTCTGCTTAATACTTTTTGCCGTATCTCTTACCGTTTTTGAAATAGAGCGTTGTAAACAATTCAATTGTTAATAACAAATAAACTGTTCGGTCAATTTAAACCAAAAACTAATCCGATCTAAGTTCCATGAAGATGCTCCGAATAAGACCTCGATGACCCAGATCGTTCGACCCGTTCCTGAGAAATCGTTAACGGAAAATTCCGATTCCACACATACAAACATACACACACACACATACATTTGTTCAGAATTCGACGAGAAGCATTTTTGTATACTTAAAATCCTAGTTACCAATCGAAATAAACAAAATCGATTTAGGGGTCATTACAATAACTTCCCGAAAAATCGGTAAAAAAAAGGTAAAGCGTTAATTAAGCTTCTATCATCATTGTTGGAATTATGCGGAATAAATTGTATTCTGTTGGTTTTAGCCGAAGAGGAGAAGGATAGCTTTTGCGAATATATCAAATAGGTCAACTACTGTGAGCGATCGTTAAGGAGGTTTCAAGTCAATGTTGACGTCTGAGAAAGACGAGAACGAAAATGGAGATGTGAGACCAGTGTTGCACACAGTTACATTTTTTTCGCACACAATGCCGACTCGTTAATCCACCGATCTAGGATTTTTTTACACGAAAAAATCCACCTCCCTTCGACATTGGAGATGGTTGATTTAAAGCAATATGGAAGATAACAGAGTTGTGCAAACCCCATTGTTTCGCTCATGGGAACCCATCGAATTGCGTTGAATTCCATTGGCACTGGCGTAACGATTGAAAATGTCAGAGAGTTGTAAAGAGGAGGTCCGCTGATCCTACTTTTACGGGCAATTGTCCACTTCCTGGCGTCATCTTTTGTTCCGCTTCCTCTCTCAGCTCAGCACTATCCTTTTCCCCGGGGCTCTTTCCACAATTTTTTTTTCCACCTCGTCCTTCCGACTTTTTTTCCAGTCAATGGAAGCAGAAAAAACTCCCGGACATGAGTGCAGAAGGGAAAAATGTTCCTTGAGAAATAATCTGACGTTTTCTAGCAGCTACGATGACCTATTGTTCGCCGTTTTTTTCCAGGAAAACCGGGAAACATAATTGGAAATGTAATGACTTATAGATGTGTGTATGTGTATGATGAAGAACTTTTTTACCTCCGGATTTCGAATGCCATCGCCACTTTTTAAGAATGAGATCTCCAACATTTCCAGTTCCTCTCGTTCCCACTCCCCACGGTAGGGCGAACTGGACACCCATCCGGCTGGGGCCGACTTTCGCCATTCAAGCCATCGTATTTCCAAACACAGGGTAAACCTTCTGGGGGTAAAGCCCCTGTGCTACGAGTGCGCGCACCTATGGCGGACCCCCCCCCCCCCTCCCCCCACTGTCTCGGGTTAGGTTCCCGGCCGGCCATGCAGTCTCATTTCATCAGTATGCTCCTGCTATCGGTCCGAATCCATGAAAAAATATTTTTGAAAATATTCTTTAAAAAAACATAAGCGGAAATGTATATGTGTGTGTGTGTGTGTGTGTACTCATTAATTTATTCCCAATGATATCTCACGAGGAGATCATCCGATCATGATTCTATATTGTGCAATCGAAGCTGATTTGTAGATAATTAATTATTTGATAACGAATATTGAGAATATATATATATAAAGAATATATATAGATATATATAGTATGAGATTGAACCCAAAATTTGAGAAAAAAAAAGTGGCTGAACGATATATTGATTTTTGCTATCAGATGGTGAATCGACTGGAGAGGAAATGCTCAGTGAAAGATTCATCCGGCCAGACTAGTTCCTCCACACTCGACAACCATTATCGATCCACTAATTTTATTTGAATTTACGGTAATGAGAGAATGTCCAGCTGGGGAAAATAGCGTAGGTGTACCAACGTCAATTTTATTGGCTCAACGGCACAATTCTGAATTAATTACATGAAATATTTTATGAGATTTCAAGTGGTAAATTTATATCACAACGATTTGTATACTATTTATGAGAGTTGAAATTGGTGTGTCCACCGCTCAATTCTGGTGGCTAAAAAATTTATTTTCAACGTCTGGGACAGATGAAATATTGCCGATGGGAGAATGATGCTACACCAATTGCTGTGAGAGTTGTAGAGATTTCGATTAAAACGGAATTTATTGAAACGATAAACTCGTCATAGAGAAGTGCAATCGATAGTTCTCCCCTAATATAGTGCGTATTTTTTACACACAAAATATTTTTGTACAGAGTTTAATTTTCTATCTTCTTTTTCTTCCGTTCGTCGAAGAAAAATTATTTTGTATGGGTCCGGCCGCGCGTGCTTCGCCCGCGCACTTCCGCTTTCCGCCGGCCGGTGGCGCGTCGGTTCCGGTCTTACGCGCTTCGATAATTGCGATATATAGCGATATTCTCTTGGGTCTCTCCTCTTCACTACAGAACCTGGAGTTGCGCTTAGAAAAATTCATCGAAATTTATGTTTATCAGGGGATATCTGACAATGCAGGTCATGTTGATGTCATTCCATTCAATTTCCAAATACCTCTTTTTTCAAGCTCTCCATTGCAGAAATGGTATGTGACAAGTTGTTCAGAGACACTGCGAACCCAGTATTGCGATTTACTATGTTGAGTGTAATGGCCTTTCGCCATTTCCATACGTCTTATATACTTTCACATAGGAAGGAATGGGAATGTAGGGGAGTGTATTGAAATTCCACAAGTGTCACTCTTCACAAAGTAATCTTCTGCGAGCAATCGAATAAGAATTGTTCGTAAAAAAAAAGAGTGTATACCGAGCACGTATCGCGGGCTATTGAGGCTGAATTTTGTAGGGGATTTTTGCCAATTGTTCTGAAGAATAAATCCGGTGGTTTTGGGATACCTATACCAGTAAAGCATTTACCAATGGCGATTGAGTCCCGGAGGATTTCATCATGAAATATCGAAGATGAGGATAAGAAAAATATGATCCTCTTTATATTTCGTTCAGATTGAATTCTATTATTAAAAAAGAATGCAATCCATTATCTCAACCGAAAAAGTGCTATGTGCGATCTTCTGTTGCCACCATTCGTGGTTTTGGCTGCCAGCCCTCGCAGAAGATTGGTACCAGCAGAGCCCTACCTAGGGGATTGCGAAAAGAATAGCCGATAGGGAAATGACCTCGGAAAAAATGACCTGAGAAAAAAAGCTACCGTAAACATGACCTCGGAAAAAAATAGCCGACGCAAAAAATGACCTCGGAAAAAATAGCCGATGGGAAAAATGACTTCGGAAAAAATGACCTCATAAAAAATGATCTCGGAGAAAATGACCTGGGAAGAAAAGCCGAGGGAAAAAATGACCTCGGAAAAAATGATGTCGGAAAAAATGACCTGGGAAAGAAAACCGAGCGAAAACATGACCTCGGAAAAAATAGCCGACGAAAAAAATGACCTCGGAAAAAATCACCTCAGAAAAAATGATCTCGGAAAAAATGACCTGGGAAAAAAATCCGAGCGAAAACAAGGCCTCGGAAAAAATGACCTCAGAAAAAATGACCTGGGAAAAAATGACCTCAGAAAAAATGACCTGGGAAAAAAACGGACGGAAAAAATGACCTCGGAAAAAATCACCTCAGAAAAAATGATCTCGGAAAAAATGACCTGGGAAAAAAATCCGAGCGAAAACATGACCTCGGAAAAAATGACCTCGGAAAAAATGACCTCAGAAAAAATGACCTGGGAAAAAAACGGACGGAAAACATGACGTCGGAAAAAATATCCGACGGAAAAAATAACCTCGGAAAAAATAGCCGATGGAAAAAATGACCTTTTTGATGATAGAAAAAAATATCGGACAGGAAAAAAAAACTTCATAAAAAATCCTCCTCTGACCTTTTCCACCTTGGGGCCCTCACATTCGGATGCCGTAGTACACAAGGAATTTTTCGTTAGGTCATTTTTACTGCGGTCATTTTGTCCGTTAGGTATTTTTTTCTAAAGTCATTTTTTCCGTCAGCTTTTTTTTATCCGCTAATTTTTTCAAAGTCATGTTCTCCGTCAGGTCAACCCAGGACGTTGAGGCTCCCATGTAATAAAATATGCAGTTATTAATCGACGCCTGACGTCTCCACAGGACACACGCCTAATGGTATTTATGAAGAATTACTGCCAATGTCCATTCATTATAGATTCCACTAGGAAAAAATATCTATACATTTGCATAAAGTGTTCACAATGTATTCACATACGTGTCACCGTCAGCTTGAGATTTGAATAAAATACCTCCGTGTTTACACCATGCATAGTAAGTGGGGTAAAATATCAACTCCACCCTTCCACCTGACCTCCACACATCCGTCGAGTGCACTGAGTTTCATGTACAAGCATGCACTCCACTCCGTAATCGGAGATATTTTAAGACCGCATTAACCGAATTATCATACATTTTTCTCTCGGCTAAAAAAGTTTATCCAACCTATTTTCTCATAATTTTTTTTCAAAAAAAAAAAAAAAAAATTCACCATACATTATTGGATTATCCTTTCTTTTCTCCAGTCTAAACCAAATTAGCGTTATTGAAATTGTTCATTTGCATTTATCATTGCCAGTTGAAAATACAAATCTGCTTTCCATTTTAAATATATCAATTTTTTCTCTCTAATATTACAGAATTTTTTTTTTTTCACTCATATATTCTGACATGTCATTCCAGCACCCCGAGAGAAATCCCTGACACCACCAAGTGCTCGGAATATTTCTCAAGTGCTCGGGAAAAATTTAATGGAATGAGGGAAAAAAAATTATATGCTAAAGAATCACGTCATAGCTGACGCCATAAAACTTCAAGTATCGTATCAAAATAGGAGGAAATGGCCACTTTATCCTAATTATGCCAAGTCCCTCATTGGCTCCACATAAATTGTAAATGCGTGACACTCATGTAATGAATACAAAATTACATTACAAAAGCTTGTTAGAGTTGGCAGAATCTGATGGAGTTGTTAAGTGCACTTGTATAATCAAACGCTTTTCATCCACTGTAAAAATTTTCTGCTTTTATCTTACACTTGGAACTCTCTTCCACTATGCTGAGAATTTCTTTTAATCGCGTGATAGCGAGTGAGCGGTTCACAAGGTTCCATTACGATTCCCACTGCGCAAAAAGCGCGACTGTCATAGCAGCGCTCGCGAGTCCCAGGATTTGCGTACTGTCAATCGGCAATTTCCTCGTCTGACATCTCTTCTTGTTTCCTTGAAAATTTACTTCTTTTGCAAATAACTGACAATTTTTTGTAAATAAGTGACAAATTTTGGCAAATAACTGATTTACTTTATTTTGTGAATAACTCGCAATAACGACGCTTGTAGTGGCTGCCGAACAGCTGACACGAATGGACCAATGGTTTCAAAATGTTACAACTGCGCCACTTGGTGGATGGCGGCAAGAAATGGAAATCAAAGTAGTAAAGGAAAAGTCAGCTGACGTGCGTGAAAAGTCAGGTGGCGTGCATGAAAAATTGCGCGCGCAACTTTTCACCCACGCCACCTGACTTTATGTTGACGATCATGAAAAGTTACGAAAAGTCCCATTTTACGCACCAAAATTGGTAACCGAGGAGGGACTTTTGCGTCCGCAAATGTGAAAAAATATCGTTCGTCTCGGACTATAAACTCACAATCGCAGAAAAATTTCAATTCGACCCAGTGACAAATCCTACTATAAATATCTGGTTTGCCTGCCACTTTCCCTAACCAAGCTGACACTCCACCCAATTGGTCTAGCAAGCTGAATTCGTAGCCGGGGTTCCATCAGTCGTAACTCGTTTTATGAGCGCTGCACAGTCTACGCTTTGATTAACGGAAAACTGAAACAGGGCACTTGGAAATCTCCTCGGTTACTGGATCCCGGCAGAATCGTTACGGAATCGAGTGGAATGTTGTATAGATTTTTGAGAGAGTATAAAATCGGTGGATGCCTTTACGTCCCGAAATGATCAGTCTTGCGCTCATCTGACCTACCAATGGAAACTGGGTTAAAACACTATATTAAATTTTTTATTCTGCCTTCATCAATAGTTCCTCCGAAAATTTTCAAATTCTCAAAAATTAACTGTTTGCCATTCCTAGATTTCCGATACGTCAATTAAATGTTCCAATCCCATTTATCAAGCAGATAATTATGAATATTTGACTAGCCGCATAGTCAACGTGAGGACGAGAATTATGCGCGTTACTGGAGTGGGAGTGAGACGCCAATAGGGGTGGGAACGCTCGAGGGTTAAACCCGTCATACCTCCTTAATTATGACAAATATGGAAAAAAGTGATAAGAAATTAAATATGCATTTCCACTTACAGAGTAAATTCTGCTTAATACTTTTTGCCGTATCTCTTACCGTTTTTGAAATAGAGCGTTGTAAACAATTCAATTGTTAATAACAAAAAAACTGCTCGGTCAATTGAAACCAAAAACTTATCCGATCTACGTTCCATGAAGACGCTCCGAGTAAGACCTCGATGACCCAGGTCGTTCGACCCGTTCCTGAGAAATCGTTACCGGAAAATTCCGATTCCACACATACAAACATACACACACACAGACATTTGTTCAGAATTCGACGGGAAGCATTTTGGTATACTTAACCCTAGTTACGAATTGAAATAAACAAAATCGATTTAGGGCTAATTACAATAACTTCCCGAAAAATCGGCAAGTTAAAAATTCAATTGTTTTTTTCCAATAAATTGGCACTTCCCATTAAACTTCCCCGACATACCCGAATGACAATTTGTTAATATGCCATATATATATGTCATAACATCCTCTATACCTCCACATACTTATAACCGTGGAGCTCAATTAAAACCAACCCCCCAAAATGAAATTCCGGGGATGATCGTTATCCCCGGAATTCACTCCGAGAATATATTGCAGTCTTGACGTATCAGGGCAACGAATTATCGTCAAGCAGCGTTAGTCATGTTGAAGGCATTTTGTTAACCGGTAATACCCAGTCCTGACACATCCATCAGTCATAGTTGTATGATCGATACTTGCAGGCCCCTCCCCCCCCCCCCCACCCCCCACCCACTGCCAAGGAAAAAAGTTGATTTTCATGCTTCTCATTTATCGAAGCATTTTTCTTTTCTTTCGGACAGACAATTTGTCCGGTCATGCCAGCATAATGGGATTACTTAAAATTATTACAAACACACTGTGCATCATCTATAGGGCAATTATTGATGGCTCTATTCTCTTTGTATGAATGGACATTTGGCCAAATGGAGAAAATTAATGACGCTGCTCCGGAGGGACCATGGACTAATGGGATTGCTCGTTTTGACGAACGCAACGTATATGATGGAACGCACAATCGAAATGGACACATTGTTTCGAGTATTACGAAAAATGTGTGTGTAATTCAGATGGGGAGAATGCTTATGATGATGGGGAGAAACATCTTCAAGAGCCATGTTTTTCTGGTTAGAAATTCCTTCTGAACTCTCATTATGCGCTACCGGCGGAAAATGGTGCAAAGCTTTGAATTGATATGCATACCATCTACATGTGGCAATCATCTCCCCTCTTGACAGTAATCGACTATATCACTTGATAGAGCCATGAACAGGGAGAGCAATTGGTACACACGTGAATACGGTTTTCCCGATTCACTCAGTGAATAAGACATTGAGGTGGGTGGGGTGGTACCAGTTTCAATGCTTATAGAGATGCGAATCGGGGAAATACATGGGCTGGGTTTGACCCTCCGCCGGCCAAAATTATAACTTCCCGATGTCTGCGTGTGTGTGTGTACTTTCTTTCCAATCTCTCATTTTTCTCACCGTAGAGCTCTCGAAATGATCTCAATTGTTCATAACGCTCTAACGCCGAAACGGTTAAAGATACGAAAAAAGTCAAAAGACACAAAATATGTATTTTTTTATAAGGAACAACATTTATTTGACACATTTTTGCGTATCTATAATACTTCGTGAGATACAGCGTCATAGACAATTGAAATTGTTAATGACAATAGAAATCAGGAGACATATGTGGACCAAAAACTAATCAGCTCTGAGTTACGGCAAAACGCTTCGATTGCGTCATACAGGACCTTGATCGGATAATTTGTTCACGAGAAATCGTTCCGGGAAATTTTTGGTTACATACCTACATCGGCGCACACACACACACACACACATACAGGCATTTTGTTTTAGATAGTCTCGAAAGGTCAGAAATACCCTGAAACGTGGAGATCTGATGGAAAGTCGATTTTTCATTTTCCGGGGCAAAACAATAACTTGTCCTATGGGGAAGTTAAAATCATTTTGGTATACTTAAAACACCAGTTACGATTTCATTCCTCAACAACTTTCGGCTCCTATTGATCTTCTGTTATTGAAAGCGGTGTATGAAAGTTGAAGAGAGAAGACATTTCATAAATGGGAAATATTGATAAGGCTCAAGTCTGAGTTTTCCCTGGTCTCTCCTCCAATCTCCCACCCGCCTCGAGATCATTCCAAATAACTTTGAGTCTTGTATTACCAAAGTTGGCGGGGAAAAGAACTTGGAACTTCCCTTCTGTAATTTCCGAAGCGTTTATCATACGTTTTTTCCCTGTGATATACTCGAGATTGTTTATTAACGATAAATGCTGTTATAACATGGTAACGTACATCGTCACAAAAGACACGCCGGTGAGTTTCAAACAAACAGTAAAGAGGCTAGAGCCGTTGGTAATAAGCTTGCTGTTGATGTGTCGATAATCTACAAACCAGCCATGGGCATACCTTGCTATTGAAGTGCCTGAAAATAAAACAAAAACTTAGAGATAGGGAAAATTTGTTTGAGTTTATTGGCGGCCTCAATACAACACACACAGCCACACACACCCACCCACCCATCCATCGACGCACACACACACATCCACCGACCCACCCGCCCACCCTCCGTCCCACCCACACCCACCCACCCGCCCTCCCACCCAACCACCCGCCCTCCCACCCAACCACCCGCCCTCCCACCCAACCACCCGCCCTCCCACCCAACCACCCGCCCTCCCACCCGCCCACCCCCTTGCCCTCCCACCCACCCACCCTCCGTCCCACCCACACACACACATGGATTCCAACTCATATCGAGAACGTTCGTGGTACTCACAAACCAAAACCCCGCGGACGGGCGGGAACTCAACCCAACGGGCTGGGTTCCATAAAAAAACGTTGCGCATAAGAGGACTAGTAAAGGCGGGCATCTAATTAAGCTCAACTAGTGTTACCCATTCGTTAAAGAAAGTCACGTCGTACTTCCACTAATAGCGCAGTCATTCTGTTAAAACTTTTGCAAGCCTCCAGCTCTCTATAATTTACCCTCTTCATATCTTGCCTTCTTTTTCGTTTATACTCTTACCGCCCGTTATTATTTCTTTTCTCTCCATCTAAACTTGCCAAATGCCCCTGCCCAAAGGAGTTTAATACTTCCTCTAAGAGAGCATCAACAGAGAGTTGGAAAAAAATTCAATTGCGATACCAGAGGATCAAGTGGGTAAAATAATTAGCAGTGGGATTTTTTTTTTGCCAACGTTCAGATTGAAGTAATTTTCCAGCAATATGAAACTTTTCGGTCCATTTAATTTTTCATTCAATTGGACGAGCAATTCTGGATGACTCAAGTATCAACTTTTTAATTGAATTTTTCGAAATAAAAATAATTATTTCTTCCTTTTTTTTTTTAGCTAAAATTACGATTTTTCCGCAGTTATGAGGGTAGTGTAGGAAGTTTTAATTAAATTTTTTTTTCGCAGTGAAATAAAAATCGTGGGGGAAAAAAAGGAGATCAAATCGATAATCACTTTATTAGTTTCTATAGATTTTTCCAGGCGGATTGAGAGTAACCACCGAATGACCGCCACTCGATGCATTTTCACCCCCCCCCCCCCGCCCCCTCCAACGTCCCACCCCCCACCCACTTTTACACCCTCAACAATCATGAATCTCAGGCATCCAAACTCCCAAACTCGTTATCCCTGGGTAAATAGCACGTAGTTTAATTATTTGCCCACGTAATCTTCACTAGGTACCCAACTCTTTGGGCACTTTGTTAATCCCCAGTATCTAGTTTTATCCATGTTATTTTTTTTTTAACATAACGATAATTTATGGGCAAACAAGTTTAAGGTGTACGTGGAGTGTAAAGTGAAAGACTGTTAGTGTTTTGCGTAAGATCATTAAAATAAGTAATTATAGTGAAAATTTAATACCTGAAATTGCATTCAAGCATCTCAGAGAAACGAGAAAAAAAAGATCATCTATTGATTGAGAGAATTCAAAATTTTTCGCGGGAATTAAAAAAATTAGCATCATTTATGAACAATTTTCTATGGATCTTGGCGCACTAAATTAGAATAATTTCACTCGCTAATACTTGTTAATTCCTTGATAAAAACTCGACTGTAATTATCTACCTCAACAATGCGTCTCTAATTAATTTAGTTTATTTAATCCACTACCGTGAAACAGTGGTGAATTAATGATTAGGATCAGCAGGTCTCATCAGGGTTAATTGGCTCTTAGGAAAATTAATTCCGTTGAGAATTGATACCTACTACATGATCTATAATTATATCATTGGCATGAAAATAATTTCCATAACTCGTTTAAATACAAGATGAAGTCGAAACCGTGTAGCTTTCCAATTGTTAAGGAGATATTTAGGATTTTTTGATTTTAAACATTCATTTACGGCGTCATTCTGCGGCTGAATCATCCATGTCCGCAGGACATCCACCTGCCAAAAAGTTACGCCCGCTCTTTAGGGCGCCCCATCGCAATTAAAATTCGGACTCGAATGAATTTTTTGTCAAAGTCGTCCAAACATTTTTTAGAATTTTTTCTGGGAACTCCTAGAACAATAACATAGAATTGCGATTTTCGTCGTAAGGGCCTAATGCGCCACATTAAGGCCGAGTGAAGAGTTCCTAGCAGGGGGCGTGGCCGAGTGAAGAGTTCCTAGCAGGGGGCGTGGTCGAGTGAAGCGTTACCAGCAGGCGGCGTGGCCGAGTGAAGATTTCCTAGTAGGGGGCGGGGCCGAGTGAAGAGTTCCCAGCAAGGGGCGTGGCCGAATGAAGACTTACTAGCGGGGGGCGTGGCCGAATGAAGACTTACTAGCAGGGGCGTGGCTGAGTGAAGAGTTCCTAGCAGGGGGCGTGGCCGAGTGAAGCGTTACCAGCAGGGGGCGTGGCCGAGTGAAGCGTTACCAGCAGAGGGCGTGGCCGAGTGAAGAGGTCCTAGAAGGGGGCGTGGCCGAATGAAGACTTACTAGCGGGGGGCGTGACCGAATGAAGACTTACTAGCAGGAGGCGTGGTCGAGTGAAGAGTTCCTAGCAGAAGGCGTGGTCGAATGAAGAGTTACTAGCAGGGGACGTGGCCGAGGCGCGAAGCCCCTCCCACTCAGAAACCGAAATAGCGAAATGAAAAGACACATAGTGCAGTAAGCGGGCAATCATTTTGCTAGAACATCTCATTATTGGAGAGAGATGACGATTATTGGATGGAAACATTTTCTATACATTTTCGTTCATTAATTAATTTCTACGCACAATTGACAACACGAGGCTGGGCATTCACGATCAGCTGTCAGCTAACCGCATGATTACCACCATGCTCATTTGGCGGCGCTATTTGTCCCTAGATACTCCCGCGCTATTTGAAATACTTCAAAAGTTAACGAATGGCAGCACAAGACAGAGCCGATCAGAACAAGTTACACGACAACTGTCCACAAAAGTTATGAGTAATTCATTTTACGGATACTTTTTCGATCGTATGCGCTCTGATTGGTCAGGGGGCGGTCCTACGACAGAAAAGCCCAGTTTGTATCGTAAAAATACGCTCTAAAATGGCATATTTCAGCCATTGAATGTGACAAAAAAACATCAAATTCTCTTTCGGAATGTTTATTAACATTGTCGTTAGAGCATTTCGTAGTGGGATTTTGAATCCCACGTTAAATTAAAAAAAAAAATGCCAGGCGGATATTTCGCAACTGGGGAAGTTTGCGTGTGAGACCAAAAGGCTGTACGCGTTCCGCTATGTATTTCCATTAATTATTTGAATTATCGCTGGCTAACTCTTGGAGCGTTGACAGGTATGTTCTATGTATTGGGTAGGTGTGCTTTGTCGTAATTGAATGGATTAATAATGGATAATCAAGTTGTCCAGGGCCTTCAGGAGCTCGTATCACGCATACGTGGACCATAGTCGCTATAGGGTGGGATTAACCAACTAAGGAGAGAAGCACAAGGGATGAAATTGGATGGAGGTGTGTAGCGTGCACTTTCCAATCCCCCATACACGCTTAGCCTCACGTTCTTGACTATGGACTATATCAAATTCCAGGCAACCCTATGCCAGCGTTATAACCGAGAAATTTTGAAAGAGGCTATTGGAATTGGAGAATAATCCCGAACGGTGGAACAAAGGTGAACGCGAAAATTAGTCTAGGCCCCGGGCAACTGGCGTATCCAAAGCTTTTCTTTGGAGAACGCCATACTGGGGAGCAAAGTTATACTCTCGCTTCCCCTACGCTTTTGGCTTTGTCCATTTTCTTCCGCCTCTTGTGTATCTTACAGCATACCATTGATTTAATTTCCAACCGTGCCTTTCAAGTGATTTTTTCCCCCGATAGGGTAAGTTATTGTAATCACCCCGAAAATGAAATGTCTCAGAATCATGAAATTTTTACGTTTCCCGATACTGTTATGTGTGGGTGTGTGTGTGTGTGTATGTGCGTCCGTACCCTTTTTTTGCCGAGCAGTTCCTCTTAAACTCCTGGACCGATTGAACTATTTCTTTAATCGACTCGTCGGCTGAGTCCCCAGGTCTGAAAGAAGTGTTTTTACAATTGTACCATCCGTTCAATTGTTATTAACAATTTTAATTGTTTATAACGCTGCATCTCGAGAATGGTGACAGATACGAGAAAAAGTGTGAAACAAAAGTTGTTCCTCTTGTGAAACTACATATTTCATATTTTATTACTTTTTTTGATAGGAATCATATTTTACGAGAGATCGATAAAAAATCGAAATGGTCGATCAATAATCGAATTTGCGTAACTGATATACAATTTGACTTCATACATCGTCACATACACACACACACACCTACCCTCCCACCCACCTACCCATCTAACCTCCCACAGCCACCCGCCCACCCACCCAACCACCCACCCACCCACCCACCCAACCACCCAACTACCCACCCACCCAACCACCCACCCACCCACCCACTTACCCACCCACCCAACCACCCACCCAACCACCCACTCACCCAACCACCCAGCCACCCACCCACCCAATCATCCAACCACCCATCTTGCCATGCACACACACACACATACACACACACACACACACACACAGACATCGCATTACTACATCAAAATCTTCATTATTGTAATTATTTTTGTCGATGACAGCTCAAATAACCCACAAATACCCTGAAAACAGTTGGAGAATTTTAATTAAAATGATTGAAGTAAATATGAATGTGTAAAAGCCAGAAAGCTTGTCTTTAACTCAAAGTTGAATCCAAAAATTCAATGAATTTTCAAAACCGCTGAAACACTATTTTATTCATCCCTCAGCATAATTAATTAATCAACTTCCAAACTTTCTAACAGGCATGTACGTCGTTGTAAATTCATTGAAAACGTAATTAATTTCATGTGTGTGTAATATTAAATCGTATGAAAAATTTCCATATCACAGATTAAATATTGAGAAACTGGTGGCAATTTTTTTTCCACGAATGGAAAAACTTATAGCGAGGCTATAGAATGTTTCCCGGAAAATTCTTCAGGAAATCTACAGATTTTTTCTCACACCTCTGTACCAGGAAAAATGACTTTTCTACCGGAAAAAAAATTGGAAACTTCAAATAGTTTTTTGCATCTCCAGAAACACACCAAAGATGCCATTTTTGTGCGCACTTTTGAAGTGAATTTTTCCCGCAGTGGAGAAAATCGATTGCTCAAATAATCGCTTTTGCATAATGTAGTGTCATGGAACAATAAAATGGTTTAAGGAGAAGAGTAGACGTTCAGATGAGACGCGTCGCAGGGAGTTAGAATTACGCTTGACTCTGGCATGGCAAATGGAAATTTTATGCAGCAGGCTTTGAGTTACTCGAGATGCTGAATTTTTATTACCAACACTTACATTACACCTCGAGTGAAAATGTCTCTGGAAGAGGTGATGCATATATCTAGCTTATTTCCCCCCTCCCCCTCAAATATTTCCAATTGTTAATTTTTCGATGACTCCCCGAAACTTTTCAATTTTTTTTTTCTCACAATTTCCGATTAAAAAAAAGTACTTTTAAATTTTTTCAAATTTTTTTCTTCCAATTCCCCCCCCCCCCCCTCCCCCTCCCACTGCCACCCCCGCAAGTGCCCGGATAGGGTAACACCTTCAGATAGTCCCATAACAAGTTTCACTGCAAAAATAAAACTAGTGTAAACATAAGCAAGTAGAATTAGCCGCCGCCCTCGTCAGCCAAGAAACTTCAAATTAAAACAATATGTTTAATGCAGAATGGTGAAACTCGGCACAATTGTTCGGAATTTTCAATAAAAGTCGCTTCAATATTTGCTGAGAAAGTCGCGGGGGGGGGGGGGGGTGAAACAGCGGGCCGCACTTTCAGTCTGCAAATAATATTGCAGAAAATTGGTCTGGAAGTCACGAGCCAGTCGGCATCTCTGATGAAGATCCCTGGAGAACCACTGAGTGCACACACTGCTAACCTACAGCATCCCTGCGCACCTTAACGACGACAAGACTCGTCTCTAACTCGAATTTCCCCATCACGACAATATTGCACTGCGATTCCCCCTCGTTGGGAGTGAAAAGCCAGTGAGGGCAAACTTTTCAGTCCAGAACTCGTACAACATTCGTTGCTGTGATACTACACTATTTCTCGATTTTACCCCCAACAACATTTACTCTTATCGTCCGCAGATCCTCCTCGACATTACAGTCATTTTCTCACATAAAAAAGTAATCAAGTCTGCTGCATTCAAGTTTGTCAATTTGAAGTTACTCTCAACTTTTCATTCAGGGAATTCAATGCCCCCAGTAGAAATGGTCAATCATCGGTCAGACGTCTTTTTTCGGAGCACTCTACCCGCTCCTGTCCTTATTCAATGTCGTTTTAATTTCACTTCACATTTGATATAAGTGCATGGGGCGGGGAATTTTCAAATAAATAAAAAAAATCACCTTCTAAGAATATCAGTGGAAATCGAAACAAAATTTCTAGTGCTCCATTGAGTGATCATTACGTCATATTATTCAATATTTGACGAATTACATCGTACTCTAAACTCAATAACCCTCAACTCGAAGTGTTGAATAATTATCAGCGCTAAAATTGTCAATGTTATGCCATGAAGGGGTGTGCGGTCAATATCATTAAGGAGGGGGGAGGGCTTATGAAGTTGGGATAATCGCTCGGGCAGTGGCTTACTCACGGATTTCCAAAAGTCCCCCCCCCCCCCCCAACGAGAGTTCACTACGCAGAAATCGATACCTACATACACGTAGTGTACTGTAATACAGTGGCGTTTGGAGTGATTTCTGAAATAACAGCTAGCGCTGAACTCACTAGAGCGTATTTTGTTTGACGTGTCTGGTTACTGGACACATGTCGTCACCGCCATACAATGAAACTACTGTCTTTTATCCTATTTAAGGTAATCCCAGTAGCCATCCGCACTTTCAGCTGCGGAAACATTTACGAGTTTCCGCACATCAAAATTTCAATTTCAAAATACTCACCGAAAACAATTTGCAACACAATAGTGTACTATAGCTAGAGGTGTGAGGTGTGAGAAAAAATATCAATGAGGATTTTTTTTTTATTTTCGCTGAGAACGTAGGATTTTGTTTTAGCTGGGTGTAGGTTTCTGAAAGCGTTAACAACATTAGTGTGTGTCCGTGTGAGCTCAACAGTTACAGTAGACCTTCGTTAGTTGCAACCTCCGTTAGTTGCAACCTCCGTTAGTGGCAACCTTCGCTAGTTACAACATTAGTGGGTATCCTTCTGAGCTCACCAGTTATAGTGGACCTTCGTTAGTTGCAACATCCGCTAGTTGCAACCTTCGCTAGTGACAACATTAATGGATGTCCGTGTGAGCTCAACACTTACAGCGGACCTTCGTTAGTTGCAACCTTCGCTAGTTGCAACATTTGCCTCTTCTATTCGTCTCCAGCGTCGAGGCGCTGCCCCCACTCCTCCGCGCCCAATTCGCCAAAACACGTGCAGGTTACCGTCGGTCATGTATCACATTTCTTGTACTCATCGACTTCATACGACACCCATTATCCTTCCAACTCAATCACAGCATGTTTACACATAAATTCCGAGTTCAGGGAGCTCGCTCCCTTCTTTTTTATTGTGATGGTGTGAAAAAGGAGGTTTCGTGAGGAATTGTTCAAGTTTTATGAATTATACCACTATCTGTAATAGTTTTCGAAAAAATGGTGGTTCAATGTCGGGTGCACTCGCTCGTTGCATATGAACTGTAATGCGTTGTAAAATATTGGGAAGACGAGGAGAAGTCATAAAACTCGACGAATGGAATTCTTCATGCCGAATATACTATGTTATTACTATCTTCACCTATATCTACGCCTTAGCTTGGAGTCTAGGAAAAAAAGTCATCAAACATAAAATATGCATTACAACACGGCGAATAAAAATTGTTGAAACTTTTCCTCTCCATCTCTATCCGTTCTCGAGATATTTTGATATAAATAAAAAAAAAAATGTCAAATCGAAATTTATTTCATTGATAAATAATCGAAGGTTGTGTAGATAAAAAAATGGTATTGGTATAGCAATTATGGGCGGTTATCTGAGCATCGGTGTATCCTCGACCGCAAGCCATGTAACGGAGCGTCCAGATGAGGGTATGGAACAATGTTTGCATAGCCTGCGTGTTTTGGTTTGCCACAGTACCTTCTCGATAATATCCCCGGGGGGTGGCGGGGGGGGGGGGAGGGGGGCTGAGAATTCCATGAGCCCAGTGTGCCACTTCAATATCATCTTCGTCAATGCCATGTGCCGCTGTCCAACGTACCCGAAATACTTCAAAGCCGCTCCGATCCACCTATGCCGTCTGCATTGACACACACCGACAATCTTCTTTTAATATATTTCGACGAGAGATTGATTGATTGATTCATAGTTTATTACTGTATATTATGTTGTACGAAAGATTAGGACCAAGGTCCACAGATTTTCAATAGCGAAAAACAACTTCTCTCACGCATACTTAAAAATCCCAGTTAATGGTAATGAGCAAAGAAAAAATAGAGAATAATAAATCACTAAAGAGAGAGAGAAAAAAATTTGGAGGCACAGGAACTACCGAGAGGCAGATAGGAGAAGGCGAAGCAAACGAGAGAGAGGTCAAATTGATTTTCAACTTGCCCCATAAAGTTATTGTAATGACCATGAAAGTAAAAGGACTGGATTTAATACAATTTTGCTATCGATGGAGCGGTGCCTGTCATGCGTACGTCCACATCAGCATCGCACCTTCCTGCAGGTCTGATGTGGAAGGAGCATTTATGTCAATTGAAATCCATGACGCCGCGTTAACACGAAATCGGAAATTAATGTTGGGTTCGGCGAAGCACATACATTTTACGTCACATAATGTTTTCCCTTCGTGAGATGTCTATGTTGGTGGATCCCACCCACATTCCCATTTCTTCCAATTCACTTCAACACCATATGAAAGGAGGTCATTCAGATTCAGATCAAGCGAGCACAAGGAGGCCATTTCATATACATTAAGTCCAATTAGCTAATCATCATATATTTTCTCGTTGGCGTGTCGAAAGGCCACGAAAGGGCTGGTGACTGGCAAATTAACGTCAATTTCAGTGTACCCTGAAGTTAAACTAAATCGGAGGATTAGCGTAATGACTGGAAGAGAGTTTACTACATAGTACTCGACTTCTTTTGCTTCGGGTAATGACCATCAAGTGAAGTTAATTCTAGTTCATAAATCATGTATTCGATACTTGACGAATGCTAATTTCCCTTGGAACTGGAATCATAATCGGCGAGCGTCAAATCCCTCATACGTTTCTGTGGTTTCCTGTGTCTTATCATGCGATTGCGGTGCAGCGTATGGTCCACAGGTATCAAGTCTAAATATTATAAGTAAAAAGTATTGCGCTAAAATATTATGGCAAATAATGCTATTGTTAAGAATATTATGGTTTCTTTTCATCACAAGACTAAATAATGCCGGGTGATAATATTATATATTTGTATAAAAAAATTTGTTTCAATTTTTAACAAAAAAATTATTTTTGTTATTTTCACATAGTTGGATTTTTTGTGGGTCAATTGTTGTTTAGAAGCACATATATTGTTGATGGTTTGAAGTCGTTAACGATGATAATGAAAAAAATCATCGGCCCCTTCACCTCATCCGCAAGATGCCACATCATCTCTAGCATGCAGTCTCCAAAGCTATCACCAGCTTCCGGAGCCTACATGTTGCAATATAGAAATACTTTTGTACAAATAAATTTCTGCCGCGGAGATTGGACTCCATACCGTAGCCTTGATCGAGTGTAGACCGCATGCAGATTGGTTGTTAACATTGTCATTCAGCCCACCCGTTTTACCTTGCAGTGGTTATTCCTCCTCCGTAAACCGATGGCACTGTTTCCTTACCTGAATTCGTCGAATTTGCACAACAATTTACGATAAAACCCCCAATCTCCACATGTCACAGTGAATGTGACGTCACTGCTTTACAGCACCTGCTTTCGTCAATCAGCACACCCTTGTAGTCTTGCCGATAGGGGAAGTTATTGTTTTGCCCCCGAAAATGAAAAATCGATTTTCCATCAGATCTCCACGTTTCATGGTATTTCTGACCCTTCTAGACTATTTAAAACAAAATGTCTGTATGTGTGTGTGTGTGTGTGTGTGTGCCGATGTACGTATGTAACCGAAAATTTCCCGGAACGATTTCTCGTGAACAAATTATCCGATCAAGGTCCTGTATGACGCAATCGAAGCGTCTTGCCGTAACTTAGATCTGATTAGTTTTTGGTCCATATATGTCTCCTGGTTTCTATTGTCATTAACAATTTCAATTGTTTATGACGCTGTATCTCACGAAATATTATAGATACGCAAAAATGTGTCGAGTAAATGTTGTTCCTTATAAAAAAATACATATTTTGTGTCCTCTGACTTTTTTCGTATCTTCAACCGTTTCGGCGCTAGAGCGTTATAAACAATTGAAATCATTTGGAGAGCTCTATGGTGAGTACACACATTTACAGTCTTTTTTTTTGCACAATGGTGTTTACAATTTTTTTCGAATAACTCGTGATACGATACGGGATGGTAAGCCGAAAAGGCCATAAGCACGTTCCACAAACTTCATGTGGCTACTCTAGCGTATTTTTTTGTATTAATAACCAGAGCATCCAGAACCGACGGCATTGTCTTCAATTTCATAAAATTTTCTTTCCACGTCCATTCACTTGCTGGAATGTAAAACACAAGTATTCAACATTTCCCGAATTTCTGATGAACCACCATTGAGGCAACTGATCAAGACTCCGGTTAGTTTCCCCTATGTAACTGACTAGGATTTACCCGTGGACTCTGAGCCTTTCACAGCGCTGAACCGTCCGAATACTAAGCTGCAGTCTAGCCGGTACCGCCTTTCTGTTGATAGGCTGGAACTAATTAATTCCTTCCACCAAAGGAGGCTCACCCAGATTATATTTGATCCATTTAAAATTGCCACCCCCTTCATCTCATACTTGGCTGCTTTGTGGGTGGTTCTTGAGAGGAAAATCTCCACGTGACAAGCGTAAAAGTGCCCTCCACAATCTTTTGTATTTTTGGGAATTAAAGGATAGAGAAGTGATACTGGCTACGTGAGAGGAAATATCTATCCTCGACTCGTGTAGATGTCGCGAGGATAGGCAACGAGGTGTCCGGGCGGACCATAGGGTGTGGTTAAACGTGATTGGAATCTCATTACTGGGCGATATTATCAGGGGAGAGTGATCAAGCGGATGGTGCAGTAAAATGGAGTAACACAAGCAATTGGCAATGAGTGGATCAAACGGTGCTATTCAAATCATTGAACTCTTTTCTGCTTTCCCATGGAAGCTTCCCAGTCGTTCAGCTCATGCGGCTTGTAATTTCATCCGGAAGCGATGGGGAATCCGAATTGGAAGATTGCGGCAAGTGGTTCTATCAGGCACGTTATCAGTACTCAACTGTTATCAAATTCAATGATCAAATCGCCTGTAATTACCTGCTAAAGAATCCTGCAAAAATGGGGGAAACCTGGATCACCTTTTCCCCGTAGAATAAACAACAAGTACAATGTTATATTAAATTTCTCTAGCACATGCTGACTGTATGAAAAGCACCTCAGTGGAACTGTTTTATTACATTTCTCACCTGAATATCTGAGATACTGCGAGATAAAATATGAGAAATATTAACCTCCGCGAAACATACTACATCGGCCCCGTGGAATTGATCTCCGGTGGAAGTAGGTCAGCGGTTGGGCATCGGCACTGGAGAAGAAACAGAGACAGTGGACAAGCGAGGAGTGTAGGTTATTAAGATGGACACAGTGTCGTGAGGTAGAAGCCAGAATACCCGGTGTAAATCCTAGGGCGCATTTGATTTATACCATCTTATAACGCGCGCAGACTGCCGGGGAAGACGTGGTGGCCCGCCCCCTCCCCCCCCCCCCCGAATCTTCCCTTTCACCAGAATGATTTTGATAACTTGAATTTTAGGAAAGAGAAAGAAATACCGGTTATACCTGTCATCTCATTCAAGACTTCCAAGATTAAATTATTGCGATTTCCTTGGAAGAGATTCTAATGTTACAGCAGAGTAAACCTGTTGGTTTGAATGCTTTAAATAAATATAGAAAAAAAAAAAAAAAATGTGAAAAATGTGGGTAAATTATCGACGATTTGTTGATCTTAATGAGAACTTTTCAATGGAATGGGATGAAATAGTTTCATGGGATATGATGTCAAAGGAAAGGATATTTATAATAGTTGAATTGCTGTTGATGCTCCAGTCAACTCCCCCACGAGTGCACGTCCCACAAGTTGATGGATCCCTATAGTGAGTATCGTCATGACCCCACCACTCACTATCTCCTCAAGCGCCGCCTCCCCACCACCGTGCAAATGGTCCCGCGTGACTTTGCATGCTACCTCACTGCACTTACTAACATCCGGGAGTGGGAGAAGTAGGGGAGGTTCACTTGTGGGACAGGGCGGTGGAGCGTCCGGTTTCGCGCAGTGCACTAGTGGGAGACTGTAGTTGTGCTCACTCTATTGGCTATGATAAGGATTTTCAGGGGGATTACCTCGACGAGAAGAGCCCGAGATTGAAAGCAAATATTCGATATTTCACTCACTTCAATAGCCCGTGTTTACGTTTCACCTTTTCGCAGTTATGGGTAGCAACGGAGGTTAGAAAGAATCACCTTGAAACGTTGTGTACATGATGTCTGGCATCTTATCGATGGCATCAACAGCAGAAGAGGCGGGAACAGATAGTGTTTTCACAAATTCGGAGGATGAGTGTTCCTTCAAGATTTACGAATGCGTATTCTGTTTTACTTTCGTAAAGTAACAAATTGAGCTCAATCCAAACGCTTTCACATTTGTCCTCGGAAATGTCCCCTTTCGGTTACCAATTTTAGTGCGTAAAATGGGACTTTTCGTAACTTTTCATGATCGTAAACATAAAGTCAGGTGGCGTGGGTGAAAAGTTGCGCGCGCAATTTTTCATGCACGCCACCTGACTTTTCACGCACGTCAGCTGACTTTTCCTTTACTACTTTGATTTCCATTTCTTGCCGCCATCCACCAAGTGGCGCAGTTGTAACATTTTGAAAACATCGGTCCATTCGTGTCAGCTGTTCGGCAGCCACTACAAGCGTCGTTATTGCGAATTATTCACGAAATAAAGTAAATCAGTTATTTGCCAAAATTTGTCACTTATTTACAAAAAATTGTCAGTTATTTGCAAAAGAAGTAAATTTTCAAGGAAACAAGAAGAGATGTCGGACGAGGAAATTGCCGATTGACAGTACGCAAATCCTGGGACTCTCGAGCGCTGCTATGACAGTCGCGCTTTTTGCGCAGTGGAATCGTAATGGAACCGTGTTGAGTTGGACAAGTTCTCCCGACTCGGATTGGTCATGGGGTCGAGAACTTTTTTCTCAAGTATACTCCATGGCTCCTCAAGTATCGCTGCTTTGAATTCAAACATCATGTTTACTCATCAATAATGCCACTACAACGTGCAGTATGCTCGGATAATGGAAGATTGTTATAAGTTTCCTCAACATATTCCATGAAAAGCATTCCCGGGAGCCCAAGTCAATCACTATATGGATTTTCATCATATTTACACAGGCTGAGTGAAAAGTTGAGTTATTTACGTGAGGGAACTTGCCTTGGGGCCACATATAGGCATTTCGAGTAAACGAGAAAATACATTTACAATGCATCGTGTTTGCGTAGCGCCCTCTTCTAGCCGTTTCTGATGCGTTATTTGCGAGGCGGAAAATGGGAGCTGGAGTACCAGCGGCAATGCCTTCCACAAATGTATAGATAAAGTGGTTGGAGAATCTCACAGCGAGTTACATCATTGGCAGACCGCCAGTGCCAGGGGACCAGTAAATTCCTGAACGGACACTCAATGTTTTTCACCATTATATTTTCCCCTACTCAATATTCCTGTGTATTAATTTGTCGACAGTTACCAACTTCATTATACTCAATGGCAACTGAGTGAAAATTTATGGCGATTGGATGCCTATATTCAAAACCTGCATTCCCAATATGCATTTGTCTTTTCTTTCGCCAACTCCATCAAAGAAGGTCAAATAAAAAAATCAAAATGCAAAACACATATGCACTGAACGATGCCCACGTGCGTTGTGCGGTTAATTAATAATCACCACCAGTCTCTCTCGATTACAATGCGCATGATAAATTCATTGAGATAATTGCAGTGATCCAGTTGTCCCGCCACTTCAATCATCCCCCGAATGAAAATTTAAAATCCACTTTTTTCCTTTAATGAATTCATCACTTCCGATTTCTCTCACCCCAAACAATCAATTTCTAAAGCAAGTAGGGAAGGACAAATAATTAAACCATTAACAGGGGCTAAATCCAAGTGCCCGTGAAGTATAATCCCCAGCATCCACTTCTATGCTGAGATCTACAGATACGCAAATTGATTTTCAGTTCTTGTGTAATCATGATCAATTAATTCCGTTATCTCATGGAATGTGGTTTGAATTAAGAGGGCGTACGTGCCGTGCGAATTACCGTAGATGATGATTTATCGATCTTCTACTTGCATACGTTTACAATTCACATTTATTGGTATATGTAACGTGGATTTTTGTATCTTCTCGAAGCCTGCCAGCGGTCGGCCGCTCCGCTTTCTCCCGAGATGAAAAATCTAGAGTCTTTCTTAGTACGAAATACTTTTCGTCTGCGTCTCTCTCTGCGCCACTGCAGAGACTATTCGCGAGACGCGGAGGCCAGCGCTTGCAGTCTTCAGCGGAGAGACGATCGTCGCCGGATGCTCTTCTGAATCTCTAGCTGAAAGACCGCTCCGCTGAGTCTTTAGGCCAGAGACTTCGCAGATTAGCGTTATTCAGATAGATAATTAATTAATTAAGCCATTGAATTTTGATACTTAAATATATGATTTATTATTATTATTATTATTATTATTATTTTCATCATTACTAAACATCGCGACAATTTTATTTTTAGAACAGTTGTTTTCATATTGTTAATTGAACAAAAATAATGATATGAATATTTTACTTTACCACATGTTGAGAATTAAGTAAAAGTTATCAATACGTGATGAGCGTTTTCTCTAAGTCCGCGTTTTTCATTCAGAGATTTAGAAAATGAAATGAACTATCAAAAACTCGAGTCGCGCAGCGAAGACTGCCAGAGACTAGGGGAGACCTCCAATTCCACTCAGAGACTGAAAATGACTAATTGCAGTCTCTGGCCGTCTCCAGAGACTGGAAAATTTGATCTCGGGCTCCCACTCTTCACCGCTCCGCTTGCCCCCACTCTTGACCGTTACGGCGTAATACACTGACACCAATGGATCCGTACAGTGTATTGCGTAATGGACTGATGAGTAGTGTTGGCGACGCGTCACAGTTCGGTGCGGTGGGGACACAGGAGAATAGGGGAGGGTGACGATGCGGGCAGTGAATCTTTGACGCGTGGGGACCTGACCGGTGGGGCATTCGACTGCATCTATCTATCTATCTCTCACACTCCGCACTCAGAAGCTGTCGCACCAGTAAACTTGTCCCTTCAACTTCTGTAGATGCGTAGATAATTAACGATCCACGAGATAAATCGATAAGGTTGCGCCTGATTATCTGCATGCAGGAATTAGAAATCGTAAAGGCCACACTCATTTACCCCACTTATTTTATATGGCACGAACATTGTGGGGTGAAAGAATTAATTTCTCCGATCGCCGATCGCGATCATTAGCCCCTTCATGTTTCTCCTGTTAAGGGGGGGGGGGGTGGAGGGGCGATCCCAGATTTCACTGTACAAAAAATATTTCTGACACGAAAATAATGAATGGACGATCAATATCACGTTTCGTTTTAGTAATCTCCTCCCCTCCCCCCCCCCCCCCCCCCCCGGCCACGTCCATTAATTAATTTTCGCCGCCACGCGCCGGAAAAAAATACTCAGTCAGGTCCTCTCGATCTACAATGTGTCGGTTTTTCACCCTCGAAAATTTACGAAGATTGCATGGTGATCGGTGTGAATGATATACAATCAACTTATGCAATCGGTAAGATTAGAACAATAACGATGTCGTACATAACACAGTCACGCGATGTCAGTTTATTTTTTTCTATAGGATTAGAGGATGACTATCGCAGAGCCGCTGTTTTTCTAGGTATACCTTGTCTAGAAATGTTATACCATTCGATTGCTGATGCCAAATTGATAATGTAGGGAACAACGGAAGACTCCAACAACATAAACTTGATTGTTGCTATGCTCCAATTTCATTTTCTTTGCAACTATTTCTGTCCAGTGGCCGATTCGGTTGACCCAACAACTCGTGCGAGGTCTCAGAGTTAACATTCACGGAATTTCACTCAGGACTCCACCTTAACACGAAGGTAAAGGGCAAGGAGTGAGCATGAGTCGTCGCGTGTGAAATAACTTGAGTGTAAGCTGACAAAAATTTGTTTATCTCTTCTTGTGATGTTGAAATAGAAAATGGAAATTTCATGGGTACCTGGAGTGTAATTGCCAGGAGATTAATATGGAATTCAATTTGAGCGGGAAGCTCTTGAGATGACAATTTTCCCGAAAAATGATTACAGTCTCGATTATCCGAGGTAATGTGGGGAATGGGCTCCGCGGATGAGCGAAAACTCGGATGACACGGAGGGAATAGGGAATTCTAAAATTTCAATAATTTCCTACGTATTTTCGATGGCGAAATGAAATTTCATCAGATAAATATATAAAAATAGAAATGTATTGTCATATTTTAATATTTGGTATAAAAATAATGGTGAGTAGAAAGTTTAGATAGTCACTGATAAGGTTTAAGATAAGGTGTAATTGAACACTGCTTCAACTTGCTCATTCGTTTTTTAGCCGCGATATCTCGCTAACGTTTGATCAACAAATGATCACTTGCAGTGCGTTCAGGCGGTTCTTCCGAAACGAGGGAAGAGCGCGCAGAGTGTATTGTGACAAGTATGTTCCACTCCATCCGTCTTATCCGAGTTTTTCCGTATTATCCGGGCCAATTCGGTCTCGCGGATAGCGCGGTAGGCCGGATGATCGAGACTCCATCGTATGTTCCAGTGCACGTTTTATATATTTCCGAAATTGTATAAAAAAAATCAATTATGAGTGGATCAAAGAGAAGCAAAAAGAAAATTCACGTTGTGCTTTCATTCCGTCAAGAAAACGAGATGATAATAGTCGATTAAATGAATACATTTGAACCCTCAAGAGTTCTCCTTTGTCCCCCATACTCTCTATTCAGTGGACTGTTGAAAACCTCAAGTCTCCTGTTTCTATTCACCCAGCGAATAAATATCAAACAAGTGTACCGTGAATGAACCCGTAAAACTCAGTCGCGCGTCCTTTCGTACAGGCGCACATTATCGTCGACAGCTCATTAAGCCATTGACCATGAATGAAAGAAAACAAAAAAGAAAGGAGAACAAGAATATGGCAAAGAGAAAAACAAGAGGTAGACAAGAAGAATAAAAATGAATGCGCATTTCTCAAACTGGCGCGACTCCACTCAACATCATTCCACTTCATTTCGTCTCTCACCACCTGTTTCCACTTTTTCACCACTCACTGAGGGCGCTAAAATTTCTGCTTTTCAGGGGAAAAAATTACTCGGCTCTAGAACCTACATCTTTCCCCAAAAGCAGAAATTTTCGAGTTAAATTTCAGGAACATTGACGCTCGAACATTTTTCGAAAACCTCGTACCTGCGATTGAATTCGATGATGGCTGATAATTCCATCAATACGAAAGTGCATTACTCAGAAAAATATAAGGGACTTTATCCGTGCAAAAATTGGCCTCAATTGCGTCAGAAGGGGAGACGAAAGAAACTATCGATATATATCGAAACTATCGATATATATCGAAACTATCGATATATATCGAAACTATCGATATATATCGGGACTATGGATATATATCGAAGCTATCGATATATATCGAAACCATCGATATATATCGAAACCATCGATATATATCGAAACTATCGATATATATCGAAACTATCGCCATATATCGAAACTATCGATATATATCGAAACTATCGATATATATCGAAACTATCGATATATATCGAAATTATCGAAAACCGTGAGACCGAAACCGACGCGACACCATCCAGCGCGGCGGAAAAAGGAAATTCGCGTGCACGCGCTACCGAACTCATACGGTAAACAGTATACCTGTTTTACAGTATAGTAAACCCGATGAGACAATCCGAAAATTGTCGAGATTATCAATATTTTTACACCAATTCCAATTACCAAAACACCCTGCAATTCCTAATTACCCGAAATTCACACATGTCAGCCTAAATTATGTTCATTTCACTGAATTTCCACCTAATAATTGAACTCAAATTTTCACCTGCCATTGAATATTCATAGACTAATTAATGTGATAGTCGGTCGCCAATGTTCCCTGAGCTTTTAAAATGTCACGTGTATAAAATTTGCACAGTTTGACATGAGTCCTTCAGATAAGACCGTCTACATTTTACATTGCCTACTTCGGACACCATTATCGATCGTCAGTTTGCTGTGCTTCATCAAAGGGTTGGCGGTGGGGGGTGTGGGTGGGGGGGGGGGGGGGGGGGAGGTCTCATGGAATTCAATCTTATACTATGAAAAAGCTGAGGCTCCGTCGGTCCTCCATGGTCAGCACGGGATAGTCGAATCCGAATACGGATGGGTGCCCGCTTAGCCCTACCCACTCTGTTTGGGCGATCGTTGAGTGGAGGGCACGAATGTAGAAACTTTATCACTGTGAGACTGAGGTTCCCTCGGTCTTCGGCAAATGCGATACAACAGGGGGCGGGGGGGGGGGATCTCCTTGGCTCCACTATATGAGGACATTGGACCTTCTGACGTCACGCACCCTGGACCACCCCCAATCACTGAACACATTCATCACAAATGAGTCCGCAAAAAGTCATGTGACCATTGAACAAATAAATAGCATTAAAAACTTTGGCATTGAGGAAAGTCAGGTCTTGTTCCGCTGGCAACAATTTTTTTTCCCAGCTCTATTTCACTCGTACGGTCTCACCAGCAAATGCGATCCTCCTGACAGAGACGATTCTGAGACTTGTGTTTTCCATGGTTTCCCTCAAATTCTAAGCGAGGGGGTGGGCTAGGGGGGGGGGGGGAGGAGGAGGGGGGCGAGTGCTGCACAGTTGGGTAAAAGTCGGCTTGCATTGAGGCAGCAAAGGAGGAGAACAGATTATAGAATAGAATAATAAAAACTGGCATTAATAAATGGATTTTCCACGTTTGCCGGAATTAGAGAAATTTTCCTCTCCGAGTGCTCTAATCATTACTTCCAGAAAGTGCAAGCTTGCCCCAGCGCTCAAGAAATTGCGAGGAACTTTCTGCGTCACCGCCTCTCCACAATTGAGACACTTGAAATAGAACTAGTGGGTGGAAAGGTTGTCCTATAAGGTACCATTCCCTTAATGAATCCCATAAATCACACGTTCTGCTACTGCATCTGGACCTGCATTACTCTCACTTTATTTCCATCCGATATCGCTTTCCACCCGCCTCGGCTTTCTCGGACTTAGTTGGGCATAAAGGAGCCATGGTGAGTCGGATCGTGCTACTGAAATTGCTAGAAGAGAGTGTGAGGAGGTTTTCCGTTGGGTGTTTTATGAAGACGCTGTCGACTGATTGATCTCCCTGGAAGACAATATTTTTGGAATCGAAGGAGGAAACCTCTCAACTTCAAGAGTCCTGAGCACCCAATTTTCGATGGAAGAGATTCTTAAAAATGGATGTGCAGCACTCTTAAATCAAACGACGCTTCCCTCAATTTCACGGATCCCTTCACGAAGCCCGAATAAAAAAAATATATTCCGTTGAAAGGAATATCCTTCAAGTCAATTTTGAGTAGATAACACAGGATCTGCACGGTGTACCGGCTTGAGCACGAATGATAGCGATGATAGGAGTCCGTAAGACTTCTTAAGATGATACCAGTGACGTGGGTGGTGTCACGAAATCGTTCAAACTCTTGGAATCTGAAGTCGCAGTAGTCGCTGCAAGAACTCTTTTCACACTATCGTCTTAACCTCTCGGTCTTTAGAAATGGATCCGTCAGTTGAGGTTCGACTAGATGCATCATGCACTCCATTGATGTCGTTGTTGATCGACAATTAATCGCCATTTGAGGAGATGATCGGTATTGGATCGTTACCGGTGTCACCCGCCGATCACCGAGCGATCAATCAAACGTAAAGGTTGGATGGCGATTAGCGGGCGACCAACTAGCGATCAATCGAACGCTAAAGTCGAGGAGACGTTAGACGGCGATCCAGTAGCGATCAATCGAGCGCGCAGGTCCACCAGCGCTTAGGTGGCAATCAGATGGAGATGAAATAAGCATCGATCAAGAGGAAAGGTGGATCCGTCCACCAAGTAGCAAGTCTGATCTTAAAGTTGCAAGTTAGCTGAAAAAATAGGTCTCATCGGAATGTAAGTTAGTGGGGTAAATCGGAAAATGCAATTGACAATGCTTTGCACGTTTGTGCTCGGAAAAGTCCCTTTTCGGTTAGCAATTTTAGTGCGTAAAATGAAACTTTTCGCAGCTTTTCATGATCGTCAACATAAAGTCAGGTGGCGTGGGTGAAAAGTTGCGCGCGCAATTTTTCATGCACGCCACCTGACTTCTCACGCGCGTCAGCTGACTTTTCCTTTACTACTTTGATTTTCATTTCTTGCCGCCATCCACCAAGTGGCACAGTTGTAACATTTTGAAAACATCGGTCCATTCGTGTCAGCTGTTCGGCAGCCACTACAAGCGTCGTTATTGCGAGTTATTCACAAAATAAAGTAAATCAGTTATTTGCAAAAATTTGTCACTTATTTACAAAAAATTGTCAGTTATTTGCAAAAGAAGTAAATTTTCAAAGAAACAAGAAGAGATGTCGGACGAGGAAATTGCCGATTGACAGTACGCAAATCCTGGGACTCTCGAGCGCTGCTATGACAGTCGCGCTTTTTGCGCAGTGGAATCGTAATGGAACCTTGCTGAGTTGCAAGAGCTAACTTTTCCTCACACTTATGTCAAAAAATTGTATACGTTACACAATTTTATGATTCTTAAATATTCCCATTTAGACGCTGTCTCGTAAGTTTCAGCATTGGCTCATCAATAATACGGATCCTCATCCTTTGCATTACAGCGAGAGGCCGGGCAATTTTTAATTCCTCTGAGAAATTGAGATTTTCGAGGCAGGAAATGTTAAATGAAGCAAATGAAAATTGAGAAAAATTTGATTTCTCATTTTCTCAGTTCCATCATAAACTGATTGCCCTTTCCCCCGCTGTTCATTATTTTTTCAATTAATTACAATTAATTATATAACATTAACATGAATTTTCGTTCTGTTTTGACTTTTAAAAATTGTTTCTTGCAGCATAGAGTACCAACGGAAAGTGATTTTGAGAATGAGATTTTGAGAATGAGATTTTGAGAATGAGATTTTGAGAATGAGATTTTGAGAATGAGATTTTGAGAACGAAATGTTAAGAAGGTTTCTTCGTTGAATGTTTTATGAAGAGTTTTTCTAGATTGATTGACTTGGGAGGGAACAGTGTTGGCACGAAATTCCCGGATTTCATGTGTTTTTCATGGGATTTTCGCGAGCATTGTCGACAGCAAGCGTAACAAAAAGTCGAGTCATTATCATGGATTTCACTTGGTACGTTTGTATCGATTTATCTGGAGTGTCGGAGGAAGAGGAAAAAAATGGAGGAAGTGAATGGGGAGTTGAGTGAATTTTAAACTCGATTTATACTGTACATTTTTCACAAGTGGAGGGTAGGACTTTTTTTTCCATGGAAAAACTATTATGATTGATTCATTGTCCAGCGTCCGACAAATACTACAGTGAATTTGAATTTCCCTCTGGAGGGAAAAATGCGGTATTTGTACGTACAGTAGAGTCCCGACTATCCGAGGTGATGTGGGGAAGGGGCTCCGCGGATGAGCGAAAACTCGGATAACACGAAGGGAATCGGGAATTCTAAAATTTCAATAATTTCCCACGTATTTTCGATGGCGAAATGAAATTTCATCAGATAAATATATAAAAATAGAAATGTATTGTCATATTTTAATATTTGGTATAAAAATAATGGTGAGTAGAAAGTTTAGATAGCCACTGATAAGGTTTAAGATAAGGTTTAATTGAACACTGCTTCAACTTGCTCATTCGTTTTTTAGCCGCGATATCTCGCTAACGTTTGATCAACAAATGATCACTTGCAGTGCGTTCAGGCGGTTCTTCCGAAACGAGGGAAGAGCGCGCAGAGTGTATTGTGACAAGTATGTTCCACTCCATCCGTCTTATCCGAGTTTTTCCGTATTATCCGGGCCAATTCGGTCTCGCGGATAACGCGTTAGACCGGATAATCGCGACTTCACTGTACCTCATAATCATGTGGTTCTAAGGACCTTAAGGGTAATGCGTAACACATTAGATTTTATGGTCATCGTCATAATGTGTACACATCACTAAAATATTTATCGACCAATTCGTGTTTATGGCTCAGTGTAATGAATTAAGGATATTAAAAAAATGATGCTTGGAAGTTTTTTTTTATTCCATCAACTTCCGTTAGGCTCATTCCATTATGCCGTAAATTTATCTTCGCCGGAAGCCTGCTGATCTTCAATTATCAAGACTTTGTAATTAAAAAAATTGTCCCTTTTGATTTACCTCCGAGTCAGTAGAAAATGAGAGGCGAGCAACTTAGGGAGCGAGGCTAAGATGAAAGAATAATGAACAGCGGGGGGAAACGGCAATCAGTTCATGATGAAACTGAGAAGATGAGAAATTAAATTTTTCTCAATTTTCATTTGCTTTATTTAACATTTCCTGCCTCGAAAATCTCAACTTCGCAGAGGAATTAAAAATTGCCCGGCCTCTCGCTGTAATGAAAAGGATGAGGATCCGTATTATTGATGAGCCAATGCTGAAACTTACGAGACAGCGTCTAAATGGGAATATTTAAGAATCATAAAATTGTGTGACGTATACAATTTTTTGACATAAGTGTGAGGAAAAGTTAGCTCTTGCAACTCAACAAGGTTCCATTACGATTCCACTGCGCAAAAAGCGCGACTGTCATAGCAGCGCTCGAGAGTCCCAGGATTTGCGTACTGTCAATCGGCAATTTCCTCGTCTGACATCTCTTCTTGTTTCTTTGAAAATTTACTTCTTTTGCAAATAACTGACAATTTTTTGTAAATAAGTGACAAATTTTGGCAAATAACTGATTTACTTTATTTTGTGAATAACTCGCAATAACGACACTTGTAGTGGCTGCCGAACAGCTGACACGAATGGACCGATGTTTTCAAAATGTTACAACTGCGTCACTTGGTGGATGGCGGCAAGAAATGGAAATCAAAGTAGTAAAGGAAAATTCAGCTGACGCGCGTGAAAAGTCAGGTGGCGTGCATGAAAAACTGCGCGCGCAACTTTTCACGCACGCCACCTGACTTCATGTTGACGATCATGAAAAGCTGCGAGAAGTCTCATTTTACACACCAAAATTGGTAACAGAAAAGGGACTTTTCCGGGCGCAAATGTGAAAAGAACTTGCTTCTAGACGTTTTTCACGGGGTTACACAAATAATATTCATGAACTCGCAGATAATTGAATGAGCTCGTCAAAATGATCTGATTGACTTATCCCAATAGAAGCACGGGAAATGTCAACGAGAATGGAGCACCCTGTAATTAGCAAGATGATAATTCACTCATGATGAACACACTGATGAATACAAATGGTATCAGTGCACTGCTAGCATGTGTAAGCAGAATACCCAGCCAATTGCCAAATCTTGATGCAGTTTAGATATTCAACGGCCCAGGTATTTTGATGTCCCTGAGAAATATTACACGTAGAATTCGTGATCTGATTCTTCGAGAAATACAGAAATTCGTACGTGGCAAAAATGCCGTATATCTGCGGTTCGTGACGAACTTTCAAATTAGTGGAAAAAAATAAGATACGTGCTGGCACACGAAATGTATATGTATCAGATACAGGACACTTGCCAGATGTGCATGAAGCACACGTTGGTCCTCTACTTACTTTGGAAAAAAATTTGGAATTCCAAGGGCAATTGAATTGACAATTTCCATACGTATGACTTACATTTGAAGGGAAACATACGTATGAAATATGAAACATTCGGAGTAGAAACGCATTCTTACTTGAGCATTAAGAAATGTTGGAAATTTTTTTTCGTCAATTTTTCGAAAATTTTCTTTCGTCAATTTTTCGAACAAGTTTTTTTTCGTCAATTTTTCGAACATTTTTTTCTTCCTCAATTTTTCGAAGAAATTTTTTTTTCAGTACTTTTTCGACCAAAATTTTTTTTGGTTAATTTCTCGAACAAAATTGTTTTTCGTTAATTTTTCGAACAAAATTTTTTTTTCGTTAATTTTTCAATTTACATTTCTTTCTGAATAATTTTCAAATTGTGGAACTTTCTGCAATTTTCGAAATTAGTGTAATTGCCGCAATTTTTTTTATCTTTTTTTTCAAAAACCAAAATTTTATAAATTCTTCAATTTTTTCCAGTTTTTTTTTTTTTTTTGAGTAATATTGAAAATTTAAGATTCTGAGATTCTTTCGTGGACTCCCAATGTCTTCGCGCGGCTTATTTGTGATCGTTAAACATAAGGTTCCTTGAAACTCGAATAAGAGGTGTTACTTAAAACAAATTGGACTATGACTGTAGCGACCTTGCTCGAGCTACCTGAGCGCCAGTTAAACGTTTTTTTTCACTCTATTTACTCAACAATTATCGACCTTGTCTAGGCCATTGCAAAGAAGTTGGCTCGGTAAAAGGAGCGAGGTGTCTATGCAGTTTACAAGCGGAATCGAGCGCGTGTGTGCAAAAGGTGTTTTGCGAATCGCTTGATGGAGTGGAGCGGGCGTCAAGTTCTGAGGTCAAGGTCTTGATACTTGCGAGTCCCCCAACTGTAGCTAAAGCCGCGCAGAGGGAGTAGTGGGCTGCCCTCCCGTTGACCCTAGTCCACTCGTACATTATCCCAGGAGAATTATACTCACTCTAGTTAGCCATTGCCCGACCGCACCCACTTCATCTCCACTTGAACACTTACGCCAACGTTTACCATCGCCTTATGGCTTCATCTGCCTCTCATGCATCATCCCTACACTTTAACTCTACGATAGTCGCAGCAATCCAGTCGATAATCAGTCGCTTGTCAAGGACTGCGCATGTAATCTGTTGTAAAACCATAATTAATACATAGGACACGATTTTCCAATAATTTTGTAAGTAGAGGGATGAAAATGTGTTTACCCGTGTTGGGAACACGAAAAAAAACTTCCGATTGTCATTCTTAGATTTCCCAAGACGTCAATGAAATGCTTAAAGACTTGGAGAAAAACATGAGGGAGGGCGAAAGCGGGTGGGCGGGTGGGGGTGGGCGGGTGGGGGTGGGTGGGCGGGTGGGGGTGGGTGGGCGGATGCGGGTGGGGGTAGGTGGGCGGGTGGGGGTGGGTGTGCTTGGGGGGGGGCGGGTTGGGGGGGGAGGTTGTAAATCAAGGTGAATGTGAGAATTTCAAACTGACCCATTTTTCCAACAAGTCAATTAACTATTTAAAGACTGGTTCCAGAAAAACATGAGGGACGGCGCCGGGAGGTGGGTGGAAGGGGGGGGGGTGTAAATCAATGTGAATGTCGGAATTTCAAACTGACCCATTTATCAAGCATAATTATGAACATTTTAGTAGGCGCATCGGGAATGTGAGAATGAGACTCATGCGCGTCACGTGAGTGAGAGTGAGACGCCAATAGTGGTGCGACCGCTCGGGGGTTAAACCCGCCATACTCCCTCAATTATCACAACTACGGAAAAAAGTCATAAAGAATTAAACGTGCATTTCTACTTACAGAACAAGTTTTGTTTAACACTTTTTGCCGTATCTCTCACTGTTTTTGCGATAGAGTGTTGTGACCTGAAAAATAACACCAGTTGCGAAATGAAAAAATCGATTTCAGGGGCAAGCTAATAATTCCCCAAAAATCGTGAAAAAATGGAACCCCATTTTCGAACATAAGTAGTCACATTAATAAGCATTTGTCATAATGCCGAGGGGTCGCATTACTGCGCTTCATTTCCACAGAAAAATAAATTTCCGCTCCTTTTCCACGAAAAGCACCCACGCGAAAAAAAAACCGGGCTTCAGGTTGATATATTGTTACAAGGCGCAAATGTATTTTTGTGTGCGTGATAGCTGTCCCTCGGAAGCGAAAACAAGAGGAATTGCGTATTTGTGAAACAAGGACTTTTCTGAACACATCGTTTTTTTTTCTCACCCCTGCGCGTGTGGGCCAAATAAAGAAATCTATCATTCAGCACATTTCCCAGGCGAGTTGGTATGTATTGGCCTCTTTTCTAGTTATGAGGTTTGTTCCCAGCACTGGGTATCATTTTCCTGCTATATGTCATACTTTATTATAGGTTTTTTTCCCCCAGTACATTCGATTTTGAGAACCAACTATTTATATGCAAAAGTTTTCTGATAGCTCGTCAACTCTTCCGTTAGCTTTAAACAGAATCGCATATCCCGCGATACTTCATAATTTTGTGAACAGTGTTTTTATAAATATCTGTTCATTCCAAAATGCTTTTGCCAAAAACTGCGTCTTCTGGTAAAAAAAAGTTTCTTTAATTACGTTGCAATCAAAGAGTTTCGCGGGAAATTTTCAAACCGATCTGTCGCAAATTTTGACACCAAAATTTTGATTATGAAAATTGTTTATTTTTGGTATCATGATGATAAAATTGTGTATTTGTTTTTGTTTGTAGTAAGCGGAGGAAAATGAGACACGCGACATTGACTGCGGTGAATTGCCTGTTGCTCAAGTTCATCGAGTCAAGCCCAGACCATTCTCCCTGTCCGTCGGCTCATCGCAAAAACTCAAGTGCACGTCATACATAAATTGCAGTATAAGAGTGTACTTCAAGAGCGGAGAAGATTTCTTGTTCCAGCCTTAAACACAATTTGTAAGTTCAGAGATTCTCCGTAATAGTTCAGTTTGAAATAGCTTGCAGAACTGAACTATATTGCTTACATAGATAATCTGACCTTGTACAGTAGAGTCCCAATTATCCGAGGTGTTGTGGGGAAGGTTCCGCGGATGAGCGAAAACTCGGATAACACGGAGGGAATAGGGAATTCTAAAATTTCAATAACTTCCCACGTATTTTCGATGGCGAAATGAAATTTCATCAGATAAATATATAAAAATAGAAATGTATTGTCATATTTTAATATTTGGTATAAAAATAATGGTGAGTAGAAAGTTTAGATAGCCACTGATAAGGTTTAAGATAAGGTGTAATTGAACACTGCTTCAACTTGCTCATTCGTTTTTTAGCCGCGATATCTCGCTAACGTTTGATCAACAGATGATCACTTGCAGTGCGTTCAGGCGGTTCTTCCGAAACGAGGGAAGAGCGCGCAGAGTGTATTGTGACAAGTATATTCCACTCCATCCGTCTTATCCGAGTTTTTCCGTATTACCCGGGCCAATTCGGTCTCGCGGATAACGCCGAATAATCAAAACTACTGTGCTGTAACAATGTTCAGGCATTGTTGCTAGATAGTCAGACCCAAGTTTATTCGTTCCCCTTGGGATTCAAAGATCTTCCTTTCCCATTTACATATACATATACAATTATACAGAGCACCTTATAATAATCTCTCACAACTATACTACAACTATGCCACACATGCGATTATTGAGAAGGACTGAGGCTTTGTGAACAATCTGCTCTTTTTTTAACCGTCAATAACTGTCAGAAATGAGCCTGTTGCTCAAGACACTGAATGACATTTCGCTTCCGCCCACAAAGCCACAAAAACTGAAGAATAGAGGGCGCAACAGTTGGGGAACGACAGTAGCCATTCGTCCTTGATATCTCATGCATAGGTATATATGCCTCTTATTTCGCATCTCCATTATTCCCGACTGTTGGTATTCATGACTCCATGCAGATCTCTCCCTCTCTTGTTGCCTCAATAATTTTTTTTTTTTTTTTTTTTTTTTTTTTTTTTGTAGCGTCACCAGGAAAAGACCTCGGTCGACCGCTGGTTCTCTCGCCTGCACACCGAGCCACCGATCAATACTCACCTGGGCCTTCGAGCCTGCACGTACACATACAACTTCAGGGCGCACTATATCTATATATTTCAACCTATTGCCTTCGCACTATCGCTGGGGTCACCAGCCCCGAGGGCACCCGTCAAACCTGTCATTCTCCATGTACTAGTCAATCTTTCACTTTGCGGCTAAATTTACACCTTTTTTTTAACGCCCTCTGTTTACCCTTTAATCTGAGCTTCTCTTAAAAATTTTGATTGAATGGCCTTGAAAAATAATTGCCATTGCCACTATCAGTCGATTATTATCCTTGCTATAGGCTATGATAGGTATATCGAAAAATCTACATTTAAATTGATCCGCGTGTATGCAATTTTCTGTATAGGTTAGCGTGGGAACTAAAGGGGCGCTATCAATTGCTCATGCTGCACTATTACCCCATTCGGGGCACAAACAAAACATTCGGATTTGGGTTTTCAGCACAGAGAACTAAATTTGTTCTTCTCCAATATACCACGGTTAATTAGTGAGCCCCTGTTAGGTCCCAACGAAAACTTGCAGATTTGAATTTGCAGATGCAGAATTTTAAGCTGACTCAGATAATTATGAATATTTGAGTAGGCGCATGGTGAGCGAGAGGACGAGACTTATGCGCGTTACTCGAGTGGGAGTGAGACGCGAGCGGGGGTGCGACCGCTTGAGGGTTAAATCCGTCATATCTTCTTAATTATGCAAATTATGGAAAAAAGTCATTAGAAATTAAATGTGCATTTCCACTTACAGAACAACTTTTGTTAAACACTTTTTGCCGTATCTCTCACCGTTTTTGCTGTAGAGCGTTATGAACAAATGATTTTGTTAATAACAATGAATATACTGCTCCAATTTTATACAAAATCTTTGACCCTCCATTCTCAATAGAAATACTGCGATTGCAACCTCAATGACGATCGCGACTTCATTCGTTCATTCATTACAATAATGATTGTTCAAACGACGGTACCTCCTTAATTATGCAAATTATGGAAAAAAGTAATTAAACATAAAATGTGTAGGTCGACGTGGGGAACAACTTTTGTTATAATACTTACTCTTCTATCTCTGACGGTTTTCGCGATAGAGCATTTTGAATATGGAATCACAGAAAAATCCAATTGATTCATCCAATTGGTCCAGGAATCCTTGAGAGCCTTCGAACCGAAGGTATATGAATCATCTTTCTATCTATTGATTTCATCATTCCCATACCTACATGACGCATGAGGCCTCTTCTGATATTTCATTGCCATGACTATCGCAAGAAGATACACCCTTGTAAATTCCACCGCGAGTTATACGAGACTCAATAACAACAAAAAAAAAAAACGGCAGTCGTTCAGAGCTCGAGTTTCCCCATAAACCTCTTCCCCTATTTATCTTCCAGCAGCACTCATCAGTTTCCGTTTTATGCTCGATAACCGCAGCAAAACACAATTGCCGCTGGAACTATTCATAATTAGAAAATGTTACGCGTTAGTTTCGTCCATGAAAATCCTGTTTACAATGTACAGAATCCGTTTACCAGTAAATAATCTCAGCATAGGTTGATCCAACATGGTATGGAAGCAAGCGGCAAGGGACAAAAATGGTGTAAAAGAAGATGGGGCAAAATGGGATATGGGTACAGAATCAGAGAAATTGAAAATTCCGGGTTTTTGTTTTTGAACCCAAACATACACACCCACACACACTTACCCACCCGTCCACACCCATCCACCCACCCACCCACACCCACCCACCCACCAACACCCACCCACCCACCAACACCCACGCACCCACCCATCCACACGCGCACCACCTATCCACACACCGACTCACCCACACACACACACATCGTGTTAAAAATGTCATGAAACGTGGAGATATATTGAAAACTAATTTTTTTGAAATCCGAAAATTAAAAATAATAATAATAATATAAATATAGCTGATCATCTTCTGAGCCCATTTCTATATCTGTGAGTATCCTCTGTTTCTTCCGCCCACGCTCTACCTTTTATACCCCATGGATCCGTAAAAAATAAGGGGGCATGCAAGGGAAAACATACCATTGAGTTGTTCTTATCAGACTTTTATGTTCTCCATGACCTGAGCGCAATACAGGCTCATAAAGTCCACTCCTGTTAAATGATGAGGAACGCAGGTGAGATAAACTCGGATACAAGGTAGAAAGTCGTATAAGTTTTATTAGCCACCACTGTCGTCATTTAATTTTCCTTAACCAATTGTGAATGGACAGTTTTTGTTTGCAGTTGGCTCAATAAATTTTAATACGATCAATTCAATTCGATAATTAAGGATTGGCTTTCATATATTGTATCTATTACCCTTTCCGGCTGTTTTCCTCCCTTAATGTATACCTTCTCGGGTCTTTACATATTTTCCCCTCCTCCGCCTCTCGGCTATAGCCCCCGTCCCCCTTTCCGGCCGCATGGACACCGGCTTGCAACGTAGGGCTTCGCGGCCACCCATCCATGTCCGGACTCGACTCCTCGGTGCTTAACGGGAGGTCCGTGATTAAGCGAGTGGCTGGTGAGCTCAACCCCTCCTTTCTCGGGTTGATCCTCCGGGATTCGCCTGCACTCATAAAAAAAGCTAACATTTGATGGAATGTTTCGTATGTATTTAATGGCTGTGGCTCAAGGCAGTTTTGGACATAGTGGACACTTTGGGGGGTGTGAGCTAGCGAAACTCGTAGCAAAGCCCAGCCCTCAGGGGTCGAAGTTGTTAAAATGACCGCCACCTCGACATAAACGAGCCCAAGAGTGCACGGCAAATAAGGGTAGAGATGGTTTTAGACAGTTGGCTACAATGAACCATCCGTCGGGTGGTGGATGCGAGGTCAAGGATATAACGGCAATGCAAATAAGTTGCGCCTTATTATTACGGCCGTCTACCTCATCTCTCTTTCATGATTGTCTCCATGTTCATGTTTGTCGACAAATACCACAGGGTGCTTCTTTTTTTTTTGTACCTACGATGAAGAGAAAATGCCGCGGGTGGACCTTGTTGACTCCATAATCGAGCTAGATCTCATCTCGCAGGGGCGCATATTTACGCGCCATTTCTGGGCGTCTCTCTGATACGAAATTTTCGGGAAAGTCGCTTCTTCACGTCGGAAAAAATTGCCATAAAATCGACCATCCAAAGTTGTCAATTGCTAGATAATTTTTCCAACTTCAACACAGAAATTATGATGACTGCCCGAGATAAAAAATCTAGAGTCTTTCTTAGTACGAAATACTTTTCGTCTGCGTCTCTCTCTGCGCCACCGCAGAGACTATTCGCGAGACGCGGAGGCCAGCGCTTGCAGTCTTCAGCGGAGAGACGATCGTCGCCGGATGGTCTTCTGAATCTCTAGCTGAAAGACCGCTCCCCTGAGTCTTTAGGCCAGAGACTTCGCAGATTAGCGTTATTCAGATAGATAATTAATTAATTAAGCCATTGAATTTTGATACTTAAATATATGATTTATTATTATTATTATTATTATTATTATTTTCATCATTACTAAACAACGCGACAATTTTGTTTTTAGAACAGTTGTTTTCATATTGTTAATTGAACAAAAATAATGATATGAATATTTTACTTTACCATATGTTGAGAATTAAGTAAAAGTTATCAATACGTGATGAGCGTTTTCTCTAAGTCCGCGTCTTTCATTCAGAGATTTAGAAAATGAAATGAACTATCAAAAACTCGAGTCGCGCAGCTAAGACTGCCAGAGACTAGGGGAGACCTCCAATTCCACTCAGAGACTGAAAATAACTAATTGCAGTCTCTGGCCGTCTCCAGAGACTGGAAAATTTCATCTCGGGTGCATACAGAAGCATCAACTGTTGAAACTCAAGCGTAAGAAGTTACTATAAAGCAGTTGTCTGACTAAACGTCGATACAGTGGAAAATTTCATAGAACTCGTTTCAATTTCTTGTTTGAAAGTTGTGTTAAAAGTTGAAAGGTCTGTCCGGTCCAACAACGGACAACAACACTTTCAACAACATTTCGCCACGTCACCATTATATGCACTGCGTACGGTGACACATGATGCCACCCGACGTTTTAAAAATCGATGAGGCCATGACCCTCACTGAAAGCTTTCCACCCCCCCCCCTCCCCCCCGCCGAGGCTTGTGAATTTTTTCTGTACAATTTTTTTACCCCCCCAACGTCAGAAGTCATGGCATTCAATTTCACTTCAATCCACGTCTAATGCTCGGTTGAACGATAAACGAGAGCAGCGGCAAAAAAAAGCTTGATGAAAAGAGTGCAGGAGGTGAAAAAAATGAGGGGAAAAAAATCTGATGGGAATATTCATTTGCGAGGCCAGAGTTGGATTAGCTCAATGCAGAATATTCGCAGTTGATGCGTTACCTGCTTTTCCGTTTCACTGGCATTATACCCCATTGAGACTGCAATCTCAAAGGTTTTTTTTCCTAAAAAAAAAAGATTGTAATAAAATGAAGTGAAAGGGGAACTATTTTTTTTTGCACAACTTTTGTTGCCCTCGATCATAGACGCGTTATGTATGATACTAATGACTTCTCAAATTAAAATCTCCTTTCTGCCCATCCGCATTATTCCATTTCGGTGTATAACAACCGCTCCACCATCCCTCCATTCACCTGAATCCAAAATTATGATTTATCCCCTGAAATATCGTTTTGCCCTGTACAAGTTCAACCGAGCAATTGTACCAACCCCATTGTCAAAATTAACTGAGAAAAATGAGCGTGCAACGTGAGCGTTATTTGTTAAATTTTCTCTTCTCCAGCCGCCAAAGTATTCCAGTTTTATGGAGAATAATTTTGGTAATCATGGAGGCTGATCGATGGTATAGCGACTCCGGGGGGGAGAGTATCACCTTGCTCGGTAACCCAATTTCCAACGGGTAAACCGTAACATACACCTTGTCTAACACATTTGTCGTTGCTCCTTGCTGCGATGCGTAAATTTCTCTTTATCCCAATCACGTGTTATTTGCCATGAGAGATTATTAGTCATCTGAATGCGCTACTAGTCAGTGAGTGAATGAGGCGTGTAAAAATTTTGTCGAATTGGAGTTGTGCCCGATCAGGTTCACTGCCATTTGGACCTGATCAGGCATGCATCTATCTGTGCCTGATCAGGCATGCATCTATATGTGCCTGTGCAGGCATGCATCTATCTGTGCCTGATCAGGCTTGGTCAGATTTGAGCCTGGTCGGATTTGTCTCTGTTTGGACCTGAACCTGATCAACGACATCGTTGATTGAGCCTGATCAGGCTGGTCGTGAGTTGAGCCTGATCAGGTTCATCGCGATTTGTCCCTGACCAGAGCCCCCCCCCCCATTATTTGGACCTGATCACGCTCATTACCGCCTGAACCTGATTAGGCTCGCCCCCGATTTAAGTCTAGTCAGGTTCATTGTGATTTAGACCTGGTCAGGTTCACCAAGACCTGAGCCTGATCAATTCCGTGGTTAATTGAGCCTCATTAGGCTGGTCGTGATTTGAACCTGATCAGGTTCATCCTGCGATGTGGGCCCGGTAAAACTCGTTGCGATTTTGAATCTGTTCAGGTTCGCAGCAATTTGGACTTAATCAGGTTCGCCGCGATTCAAGCCTAATCAGGTTCACCGCAATTTGGGCGTTAATAGCCCACACTTATCACGAGCATAATGAATGGACCTAGTATATTATAGTACTCGGTAAAATATTCAGTTGCATTACTAAATTTCGCCACTTGAAATTCCATCTCCAATTTTTTTAACTAAAATTTCCTGATTTTCCCCGTCTGACTTTTCGTTACACCCGCATGCAGAAGTGGAATACACAATTCATTCAAACTTGAGTAGGAAGTTTTATTTTCAAAAACAGTATTCTAAGATCTCGAGACCGGCCAGTAACTCCTTAATTTCACCACTTCGCCTTTAAATATTCTCAAAACCGGGTGAAATTGTTCTCCAAGAATGAACAATCTCTCTCAATTGTTGAAGTTGTAAAATTGGAAGAATTTTCAAATGTATTCAAGGCAGCTCTACTCTCTTACCATGCCATGAGGAAAGATGTATCAAAGTCTTAAAAATTGTTCCTCTATCTTGGATACTTTTTCGTGAAAATTTCAAGAGAAAGAAAATGTATTGCGGGGCGTACAAAAGTTTAAGCTCACACGATTCTTATCGCAAAATGTGTTTTCACGGGAATTTTTTTTCTCCCCCCCTTCCCCTCCCATTTCTCTTGCCGCCTTCATTCGAGATGATGGTTATGTGTGAGATGTCAAGAAGTACTTGAATGATAAAGGAGGAGGAACATGTAACATCACGACCAACGGAAAATAAACTGATGGGACGAGTTTGAGTGTATCGATAAAAAAGCCTTCAATTCACAAATATCCTAGCATATTTCATATCACATATATTCAGAATAGCAGCATTGATTCGTCACTTTCCTTCATTTGCGGATATGGTGATAATAAAAAAATCTTTTCACCCCTGAATTATCAACAGGAAGTTCTTATTTCTCTCCGAAATTGCCAGTTCCACCGGCGGCGACGCGCTCTAGGCGCGAGCAAACGCGCGCTATCTAATGTAAAAAATGCAAAGTTACAGATATTCCGCGCCGCGCTTATCTGCAAGTCAAAACTATCTGCGACACCAAAAATAAATGACACGGTCATTATACATGCTATCCATTTTCCTCGCTCCTAATCTTGCTGAAGGCCTCTACGCTCCGACGTGCGTTCTTGACAGCGTATCAATCTCAATGTCGTCGTCATTCTTATCTCCAACCACAACCTGAACCCAAAACCATCCGAATATCGACACTCTGTCTTCGTTTTCCGCAAGAATCAATGAACTGTTAGAACTCTATACCTATCCCTTGAAAAGCGTATCTATATCGATTTTCGTAAGGTGACCCGATGCTCGGCCCTCTCTCTTATGTAAAAATTTTCCCCTCAAAATCCGCTTTTTTAACCCATTAACCACACACATGGGTCCAGCGGACCCGAGTATGAAAAGAGTTAATAACTCTCTTATGTATGCATATAATGGCTTAAAATTTTTTTCCCATATAGTTTAAACCTCGTTAAAGAGCGCTGCATCTAATTATGATCAATTTTAATTTCGTAAGAATCAGAAAAAATCGTCGAAAAAAAAGTGAGAAAAAATTGATTTTTTTTTTAATTGATAACTTTTTTAGTTTTTAATATTTTCACTTACAATGTTAACTGGAATCGTATTGAATACTATAGTTTATAATAACAATTATTGTATAAGGGCTCCACGAAAAAAAGGGATTTATTTTGAACTTTGAATGGGAAATGAGGGTAAAAATGAACAGTGCATCAGTCAGACTTTGCATCATCTATTTATAGAAGAATACTCGATCGTTAGACGGTACATCTAACTAACTCTAATAAACAAAAATCTCGACCAAGCCGCTAAAACTAACTACAGTCGACTCTCCCACTAGTGCACTGCGCGGGACCGCACGCTCCACCGCTCTGTCCCACAAGTGAACCTCCCCTACTTCTCCCACTCCCGGATAGTACACTGCTAGTAAGCGCACTGAGGTAGCGTTCAAAGTCACGCGGGACGATGTGCACAGTGGTGGGGAGGCGGCGCTCGAGGAGATAGTGAGTGGTGGGGTCATGACGATACTGACTATAGCGATCCATCAACTTGTGGGAAGTGCACTGGTGAGGAAGTTGACTGTAACTAATATAGAGACTCCTGCCTGTGACAAACCCCGAACGAAAACGGTTGTCCACTTTACCTGACTTATAAAATCATTCGTTGACAGGTCTCACACCTATCTTTGATTGCACTTCCGTCGGAAGTTTAATCCTGTACCTAACGGTACATTTTAATACTTTATGATATACTAGAGGAATGTTGGGTTTTTCTAATACTTTGGAAATGCATTACTTCAACATTATTGATCACTGAATCCGATGGTATCAAGTTCTCTCGCAGGTCCTCAATAAACTTCTTCTGTGCCATTACCTACCAAATAATTCTGCCATAAATGTAGTACAAGTTTTGCGACTTTGCATTATCCATCGCTGCTGAAAAGTCTTGGCATTGCTATAATTTCTCCTACAAGGTGGAGCGAAGAAGGCACCTTAATGTACGGCATCCAACAAATAATGAAGTACGAAAGCTATTTATACTCCGATAACACCTCACGCACACATCACCTCACCCGGCATCCCCAGGTCTTCGTACTATATTGTCACCCAGTCAGAATACTCCGCGGCCCCAAGAATATTCAAGAAACATGTAAATGCAGAAAAGCGACTTCCAATATACAGCATACCTATATATAGCCTTCGCCGCGCGCTGTACAACTTGTCCTCACCTCTTCCTTCCTCCAATATCTCTGTTGCAGTATGTCACACCGCTCGATGTGTTACACAATACACTATCTAACAATTCGCCTTTACCAGCCACCAGGTTGTCCAGTATCTCCGTATTTCAACTGCACAGAGGCGGGCAAAATATTCAAGTAGTCATCAGTTTCGGTGATCAAAATTCTATGGCACAATTGTGACAACCTCATTGTGAATGCAGGCAAAAGCATGAAATGCATTGAAAGCTAATCATCATTGAAATCGCGAAATAATTGCATTGAGACATTCCGACCATTTCGTACAGTAACGCATATTGATTCAGTGCCTCCCCGAGATGAAATTTTCCAGTCTCTGGAGACGGTCAGAGACTGCAATTAGTCATTTTCAGTCTCTGAGTGGAATTGGAGGTTTCCCCTAGTCTCTGGCAGTCTTCGCTGCGCGACTTGAGTTTTTGATAGTTCATTTCATTTTCTAAATCTCTGAATGAAAGACGCGGACTTAGAGAACACGCTCATCACGTATTGATAACTTTTACTTAATTCTCAACATATGGTAAAGTAAAATATTCATATCATTATTTTTGTTCAATTAACAATATGAAAACAACTGTTCTAAAAACAAAATTGTCGCGTTGTTTAGTAATGATGAAAATAATAATAATAATAATAATAATAAATCATATATTTAAGTATCAAAATTCAATGGCTTAATTAATTAATTATCTATCTGAATAACGCTAATCTGCGAAGTCTCTGGCCTAAAGACTCAGGGGAGCGGTCTTTCAGCTAGAGATTCAGAAGACCATCCGGCGACGATCGTCTCTCCGCTGAGGACTGCAAGCACTGGCCTCCGCGTCTCGCGAATAGTCTCTGCGGTGGCGCAGAGAGAGACGCAGACGAAAAGTATTTCGTACTAAGAAAGACTCTAGATTTTTCATCTCGGGATACCAATACTTAGCTTTTAAGTGTTAGTTATGGGTAAACCACTGTATCAAGCGCACGTACCTTCTGACTGAGTAATTTGAGAATAAAAATGATCTTTCCGCTCATTTGAACCTCATAACCCAATAGAGAAAATAAAAACATGGGACTGTTCAATGTATCTCCAGAACCTTGGGCGATCAATTGGCACAATATTCCTCTGATAAAACCCTGAATCAGGGGATTAAGTCTATGGTATTGTTTCCCTCGCCAATAAATATTGATCCCTCCGTGGAGAATTCCCCCAGGCACAGAGGAAATAAGCGGTGTCGAGAAATATTTCGTGGCACTAGGCCTACAAGTGGAAACAACCTCAGCCAGCATCAACAGGTAGCCCGAGGCATTTTTCAGTCACGCCAACAGCAGCTTGCGTGTTTCCAAAATCATGTGGCTCACCACAATAGCTCAAACAATGTATCCCCGTGGTCAAATCCTGGAGCTTTACAAATGGCAAGAAGGATCATGCTGGAAATTCTCCCTCATCATTACTTTGGTTTTTCTTTACTAAAAATGGATTGTAGGAGCAAGTGCTGGCATAAAAATATTCCTAACAAAACATTCTATCAAAAATGCGGAAAAAATTATTTCTCATCATCATCAGATCTTCCTTCATGTCCCAGATAACACTGATACAATTGATCAACCTCGAGGTGGTAAGTTCTTCGACTATCTTGACTCGTGTTCCCTTCTTCACTCAGCCCACTATTGACGCAATCACATAACTCCGTCATCTCTCCCATTTCTGTCAACTTATTGTCGCCCCTAACTTCTCTTGCCTCGAGCCGCTTGATTGCCAGGGCTGGGGAAACTGCATCACAATTATTAGATGGAAACTTGGCCGCCCTATTGCCCATCAAATACTTGGTCCATTTATCAACAAGACTCAAATTATCTTCACCATTCCTATCGACTTTCCGTCTCTGAGCTATATCCAAACTATTGATTGCCGTCTTCCTATTTTCATCTTCAGGCCGTTGAATAACTCGGGTCCTCGATGTAAATAATTTATATCCAAATTCCTGATTCACCTCTTCAAGATCGTTGGCTATTTCATCGTTGCTATCCAGGTCAATTGCATAAATCTCAGTCAGACAATCCTTCTCTGCCCTCTCAACTCGGCTTCGCATGGCATGCGATACCATCTCCATTAGATGCTGAATGTAGCCAACCATGCCGGAATCATTATCAGTTTGAGCTATGGAGTAAGCGCTTTGAAGCATTTCAAGGCCCTCGGCAAGTCTGCCCAGACAGATCAATGCTTGTCCACCTAGCAGCTTTCCATGATACATCCATTTGTTAGAGTTCCCGTCCTCCGCCCAATTGTAGCAGCGCCTGAAACCGCCAAATCTAAATTATCAAGGCATCATCTAGGATACCTCACAGGTGGGAATCGACGATGCGATGAAGCTTGATCAAAGCTTGGACGAGGCTTGACTAAGCTTCGCCAAAGCTGTGGTTTGAAGCCTTGGTCAATCTGTGCAGAACATGCGAATGTAACACCAATCCCAGCTTAGAGAATAAGCTTCGCCCTAGCTTGGTTACGTAGGTTAATACAAGCTTGGAACTTTATCTTCATTCAAGCTTCGGACTTTATCTTGGTACAAGCCTCGAAATTCATTTTCGTCCAAGTTCCAAAGTTTCTCGTGGTCGAAGCATCGAAATTAATCTTGGTCCAAGCTACAAAATTTATCCTGGTTCAAACTTCGAAGATAGGAACATTGAGGTTGGACCAAGCTTAGTTGAACATTCGTTTCCAAGCTTGGGTTTAGGTGGTGCAGCAATCCTGGATTTATATATGAATCCAATCTTAAGCAGAGTTTCGCTGAAGCCGGTAAATCGAAACTAGGAAAAATATGCTTCAATCCAGCTTAGTTCAACCTTAGTTCAGAAGCTTGGGTTTAGATGGTATGAGCAATCCGGGGTTCATGCTTGTTGAAGCTAAGATTCAAAGCTAACGAAGCCGAGCTCGGACCAAGCTTAGCACAACATGGTTTCTGAAGCTTGGGTTGGGATGATTCTAGTAAGCTTGGATGTATGTATGTATCCAATATTGGACGTAGATTGGATTCTGCCTGTGGACCAACGCTAGGGACGCTAAGATTGAGCCAAGCTTGGCACAAGCTGGGCCAACAAAGCTCGGATATCTTTGATATAACTAAGCTTTGTTTGATCTAGGTCGAAGCTGACAAGTCCAAGCTTCGGCATCGAAGGTCGGACCAAGATCGATCTCATCGTTCAAGCTTCAAATTCCCCACCTGGGCTATTGGAGCAGTGGACAAGTTCAACTGTCAAAGTATGGATCCACCAAGGCTTACCTGGAAACTTCCAACGCTTTGAAGTAATGCTTCATCTCGTAATGAACCCTACCAATCTCGTGGAGCAGCCAGGCTCTCGGTACAGCTTCCTCCACTGATTTAACAAGGTGCTCCCAGCCCTTGGCAGCCGCTGTCAAATGTCCGAATGTCAAGTGGACCTTACCAAAGACCGCAAATGAACGAATTCGCAGATGAATATCACCCGAATTTTTAGCAGCGATTATCATTTTTGATGAGTGCTCAGCTGCTCTGTCATGACGCGCCAGGCATAGGTGTGCTAGGGCCAAATATCTGTGGACAGCTACTTGATAGCAATATTGATCGTCGAGACCCAGCGAGATGACTCGCAGGAGATCATCTCCAATTTTGACAGTATCTACAAAATCATTCTTATTGAAAGATTCCTTGAGTGAGCCCAAGGTCCTGCAGGCGATTTCATTGAGCTGGCTCAGCATCATCTCCGATCGCATCAATTCCATTCCATTGGGGGGTAGAGTCATCCCCTTCAAATCCTCTTTCGTGTCGTAGCACCTATTGAAACAATGGGATTGCTTTAAATCGATATGTTGGATGGGTATGTCTGTCGTAAAATGTACCTCAGGCTGTTGTTAACACGGGTGCTTGAATTCTCAGAGTTCTTTGGAATCTTCTCATTGACTTTCGATGGAGGGAGGGGATAACACACTCTTGACCCTAAGGATTTGTTCATAAATTATGGTTTTTTAACTTGCCGATAGGGGACGTTATTGTCTTGCCCCCGAAAATGAAAAATCGATTTTCCATCAGATCTCCACGTTTCATGGTATTTCTGACCTTTCTAGACTATGTAAAACAAAATGTCTGTATGTGTGTGTGTGTGTGCCGATGTACGTATGTAACCAAAAATTTCCCGGAACGATTTCTCGTGAACAAATGATCCGATCAAGGTCGTGTATGACGCAATCGAAGCGTCTTGCCGCAACTTAGAGCTGATTAGTTTTTGGTCCATATATGTCTCCTGGTTTCTATTATTAACAATTTCAATTGTTTATAACGCTGTATCTCACGAAATATTATAGATACGCAAAAATGTGTTGAATAAATGTTGTTCCTTATAAAAAAATACATATTTTGTGTCCTTTGACTTTTTTCGTATCTTTAACCGTTTCCGCGTTAGAGCGCTATGAACAATTGGAATCATTTGGAGAGCTCTATGACGAGAGAAATGGGAGTTTGGAAAGGAAGTACACACACACACGCAGACATCGGGAAGTTATAATTTTGGGCCGTGGAGGGTCAGACCCACAGTCCTTTTTTTTCGAGATCACTGAACGAATCTACATTAAGTTCTACATTAAATTAAAGAGTCAATTACGCAATTTCTGAACAGTCCCTGATTTTGAGTTTTTCTCAGGCGTCGTTGGATATTTTTTGATAGGCAGCCTCGTGGATGACACAATGAGAGTCGATATTTTTTTAGCCGCTACGGCATGCACCGGATTCTGGGGTGAGAGTCGTGCCGCACGGTGGTGGAGTACCAGGGCCGCTTCATAATCCCCGCTAGGGAGATAAAGAGAATTTTAAATCATTTGAGTGTTGCCCGGGATTACCATAGAGTTTTTCCCTCCACATTTAGCTCTTTTGTTGGCAGCTCTTTGTGCCCTCATCCGAACAAGTTTTTTTTCTTCTGCTGCAGTGTCACAGATGTAAGAGAAATTCCTCGAAATGTCCCCGGTCGGTTGGCAAAAAAAAAAAACAGAATCAACTCTTCAGATAGCCGAGATAAAACTTGCAAAAATTATCACTCGTGTCAGAAAATTTATTCCCCCCCGCCCTTCCCCCCCCCCCCCCCCCGAAGCTGCAATTACCAGCGCGAAAGAGCTGAGGAGAAACTCTGAGATTACTGTCACAGTTACGGTTATAACTTTTTGTGAAGTTGATCGGCCTGTCGATGTAGAGTATAAGCCAATCGGTGTTTGGGTGGGGCAAACTTTTCCCGCTGGCTCACCCTCACTGAGGATCTTCCGACTTTCTCAGCTGATGACGCCCTCTGGGCTGCCTTTTTATTCACATCAATGGAGGATACGGTTAACTGCTGTGTACGCTTCATTCTGTCACTCACCACTTGTGACATATCAATTGATATCAATCGCCGGGATCTACCGCACGTGTGACGTATCAATTCTATGGGTTATCATTTATCAGCTGTCAGTACCACCTGAAGCACTGAATACAAAAAGGCGCGTGATTACAAAAAATAAACAGGTGAATATCGGTAACATATTGATTGATGCAATAGAAATGAGTGAAACCGGACAAGCGAGGGGGAGGGGGAGGTGGGTGGGTGGGTGGGAGGGGGGGGGGGGAAGTGGATGGGGGATGATGGATGGGGGGGGGGGGGAGGGGAGGAGGAAGTGGGCGGTTGGGGGGTGGGGAGGAGGTGGGGGGGGGTGGATGGGAGAGGACGAGGTGGGTGGGGGGGGGGGGGGGTGTAACGTGATTTCCACGAGCTTTTCAGTCTGGTAACCTCATTCTGTCCCCCAGTACTATGTTTATTTCTCGTTTATTGGTTATTGACAGCCACCGATTTTGGTATCACCACTGCTCCCAATGTTTACAATGGCTCCACTACCCTTTGACGTTTAATTTATTGTCAATCGATTGGGCAAACCTTGGCCGATCTATTAAAGACCTGGTAAATAAAATGAGAGATCCTTTTGGTGGATTCAATACTGGAGATGTTTATTTTTTTTTTTAATAAAATTGCAATTGCCAAAGTTGAAAGGTGGATTCGGGAAAGGTGAATTCTAATCTTCATCATGTTTACGCTCGAGAGGCTTCAGTGAATCCATTGGGAAACTTGACTGGGCGAAACCTGACTACTATTATCCATGATCATTTTCAATTGAAGTCTACACAACACAAGTTGCATCTACGGCTGGCTGACCAACAATTCGCTTCATCGATAATCTTCAAAATCCATCCAGCCGGGTATGTTGCGTGATGGAGCATAGTGCTGGAGTAGAAGTCGTTGGGACTCTTTTTCTGGATTTATGGGTGGCTTAACACGAATGGTCTTCCTTTTGCACGCAAGTTTAAACTTCTTGTCGACAGTTTTACAGCCGGGGACAATGGACAAGCGGCGTCTTGCGGGTACAACGTCCATTCGCTGGAACAGAAAGTCCATTTCGCGTTCGAGCTTCACCGTGGGCATCAGTTTCGATATAACCCTTTGCCTAGCGATGATGGCGTCCGGTCCTTGCAGCTGTTCAATATCAATTTTTCCAATTAATTTTCCCATTCTGACGTAAAAATCGGCAAGAAAATCTAGGCCAATTTTTTTGGCACCCAGGTAGCACAAGATCGCCGCCTCCTTGGCCTCATTACGATTGTGATGATTAATCTCTATGCGAATTAGCAGGTGATTTGCATTTATTGTCCAGCAATCGTTGCCAGCTGTGGTGCTCCAGTCGCGTGATTTTTTCGCGTAAAATCGCGCGAGGTCCAGGGATTTTTTTTCAATGTGGAGCTTGGAGAACTCGTGGAAGAGCCAGGCGAGCTCCAGGGGCTCGCTAGTTAGGGCTAAGCGTCGACGGAAGAGCTCGAGCTTAGATTTTTGCGCCGGTCCACAAGGAATCCATCCGAGGTCCTCCTCTCTTGGTAGCACTGCCTCGCGGATGCCAAGGTGATGCTTCAGGTAACGCGAGCGGGTGAGTTCATCGTCAATGCCAGTCACGTCGCGCGAGTCTATATAAGCCTGGGCAACCATTTTGTATAGCTCTCTTAGGCAGGCTGACTTGTGGGGGAAGAGCGAGGTACGGTACGAGTCCAATTTGTACTTTGCTCTGTCGACGAGGCTGAGAAAGATAAGGAGGGCCATCAATAGAAATGCCAATGGGGGAGGGGGGGGGGGGGGGAGGGAGACGCTTGGGATGGGATCGTGAATTCACAAGGGGAATTGGCGTAATAACGCTACAGCATTTTTTCACTTTTTCTCCAATATTACCTTCTCGTCATTATGCTCGGAATTTTCGGGTCTTATTGAAAATTCCGAATTCAGTATTTATTTATTTTGCTTATTTTTTATTTAATTTTATTATTATTTTTATTTTTTTCTTATCTATTTTTTAGCAGGTGCATAGCAGGATTACAGAGTAGTAAGTAATGTATCCGATTTTTTTTAACGACATTCGACTCGAAATGATCTCCCAGATAGGATAGTTCCATATTTCTTTTATTTTCTAAAAATTTTGTATATTTTTTTAGATTTTTGTGAATTTTTTCAGAATTTTAAGTCGGGGTCTATTTTTGCCGCAAATTTTTTCTGATTAAAAAAAATATGAAAAAATTTAACAGTACTTTTTTTTCATGGTAGAACCTCAGGAAAAATTGCCATCGCAATCTGAAGAGGTAAGGGTTGTCCAAGTTGGTTTGGAATACCCCATATATACATAATAATAATAATAATAAAAGCGATTTATTGAAGTCCTGGGGCCCTCAAACACCTATTAAAAAGAGTCATTACAGAAATACACAACTTAGATTAAATGAAGATTATAACAGTTATAAGAATCATTCAAGAAGATATTTTTCTAATATTGACAAATTTCGTATTAGAAAATAATTAATGAAGAAAAATCAATATGCACAAATTGAGAAAAGTAATGTTCGGATCGACATTCCGAATTCTCATACATTGGTGTTTATAATGATCATAAAGTCTCAGAAAAATTTTTGTAACAATTTTCTGGAGGAGACAAAATGTGGAAGGGGGGGGAGGGGGGGGGGAATTTTTAACGTCAAAATTATATTTTTAGAAGTACAGAGAAAAAATTGGTAGTTACTTGAAGAATAGCGGATAATTTCTGGCAATTCTAGCAGCATGAAGTTTCATCAGAATAGAATTGACCTCAATGATGATGTTATAGCTCAGTAATTGTCTCCCATTCAGTTGGGATCTTCTCAATCCGGGTGTTGTAATTTCACGTCTCTTGAAACGAAACACGTAGAGGGGCTTATGGATACGGGCCACCTCGGTTGTCTGACTCGATCGCATCAAGTACTCCTGGATCACTGCCAACAGCTGTTGGTTACCTCTCTCTTTTCTTGAATTCGAGGTGGAATTCTCAACGAGTCGCTCGAGAAAGAGGGTATCACCTGCTAGGTATCCTTGGTACCTTCGCGTCAACATTTGGCGCAATTTTTTCATCCGGTAGTCACGCTGATATTCAAGATCGTTGACACGGAATTTCGTATACTCTTCGGTGAATCCTTTTTTTTTTTTAAGGAAATTACATTTTTTTACTTCTGCATAAAATTCGTATGATTTTTTTTTCTCTTGCGAAATAGCTGATAATTACCTAGTTGATCTTCCTCTTCGTTGGACAACTTAGCGATGAGAGAAGCCCGTCGATCCACCAACTTTCTCACACCAGGTATCAATTCCTTGAGTACGCTATCAGCCGTATTCCGGCCGATGCAGTCCTCCAGTGCTTCCCTTCCCCGGAATATACCGTCCTCGAAGGGATAACGACGCGAACTGTATCCCTGATAAGCGTGCACCAGACTACTCCCAAACTCACCAATTCTATAGAGCGTCTCCACTCTCAGCCATTTCACATCATAATTGGCCGGATCTATTGTCGAAATATAGCATCAGAACAGAAGCCAGCTAGACCCTTATCCACTTCAATGTTGACGGGAGAAAATGAGAGGGATGAATCAACGAGATTTCCTGGGTATTCAACTTGGATCGGCCGGATCAATTCGAAAAATTTCAAGTCGACAAAATTTCTTAATCAAATTGTTTAAAAGTTCATTCGAGGCCAAACCCGATTTTAAGTAGGTAGTATATATATACTACCGACCCCCCATGCACCCACCCACCCAGACTCACCCACCCACCCACACTGACCCACCCATCCACACTCACCCACCCACCCACCCACACTCACCCACCCACCCACACTCACCCACCCACCCACCCGCCCACCGAACCACACTTACCCACCGACCCACTTACCCACCCACCTACTCACACTCACCCACCCACACCGACCCACACTCCCCCACACTCTCACACTCACCCACACTTACCCAGCCACACTTACCCACTCACACCTACTCACACTCACTCACCCACCGACTCACGCTCACCCACCGACCCACTTACCCACCCACCCACACTCTCACACTCACCCACACTTACCCGGCCACACTTACCCACCTACACCTACTTACACTCACTCACCCACCGACCCACACTCACCCACCCACCCACCCACAATTCAGCAGCTTCTCATGTCATACTTGGAAACTTACATTCATACTTCCGCTTTCACTGGCAAAAATTTAATATCAAATATTACTCACTATAAAGTATTGGGAAATCATAAATTTCCAAGTGGGTCATTTCCAACAGTTCACTTTCTGAATGTTATATCTAAAGCTACTGCTGCAGAAAACATCATAACCGTTTCTCGATGGCCAGTATTTTGTCAAAGAATAAACTTTCTTTCATTTCATCTTGTAGCTTGTCAGTAGAAAGATCAAAGCTCAAAATAACCCATAAAATTTTTTACAAGAAAGAACTTCCCATAAATTATGCCAAAAACCTACCCCCACACTCACCAATATCAAAACATTTTTTCGAAATTTTTTCCGCCTCCTCATAATCTCCATTATTCAATAGCGCCACACAGAGTCCAATGAGCGTGGCAAGATGGTCTCCACCTTCCTCCAGTGCACTTCGAAATGCATCAATAGCAGCCTCATTCTTTCCCACCTTTGTGAATCTTAAACCCCATTGACGATGTAGTTGTGCGGCTGCTTTCAGCGCTTCCTCGTCCCGACGTTCCAGCATTATACCTGACCACTCGAGTTACCAAAAAGCCAAATGTCCTCAGTACTCACTAGTACTCGGCTGCTCCTACCCGCTCACCCCTCGCTCCACCAGCGGCAGTATGAAAAATCAATAATGCTTGGATGAGCAAACGACAAGATTTACCTGGGTCACCGCAAGCCTCTTCATTCAAATTTCATCCATCGCAGACGCACTTATCCTCAACACCACATTCACCACTTCACCACCCACTTGTCACCCCCCTTTTTTTTTTAAAACGTTTTTGTGGCTTTTTTTTATCTGCAAGGGTTACGGGAAAATCGGACTGGTCTGAACATTGGGCGAAATGACGTTTAAATTGAGAGGGATTTTCTATCGAATGTCACATTGATTACTTTTGAGTAGTCGCGCCTGATTATTTGAAACAGAAATTTCTGCGACACAATTGTCTTTTGGGGTGGAGGAGGGAGGGGGTGGAAGGGGAGGAGGGGGTGGTGGAAGGGGGAGAGGAGGAGGGGGCGGTGGACGGGGGAGGGGGTGGTGGAAGGGGGAGGGGGGGGGGTGAAAGGGGGGGGGGGTGAAAGGGGGAGGGGAGGAGGCAGGGAGAAGGGGGTGGTGGAAGGGGGAGAAGGGGAGGGGAGGGGTGGTGGAAGGGGAGGGGAGGAGGGACGGTGGAAGGGGGAAGGGAGGAGGGGGTGGTGGAAGGGGGAGGGGCGCGATTTTGATATTTATTTAATGCCCTTGTAATCCAGTTGATGGACCACGTGAATATAAATTTTGATTCTAATGGAAGTGGTTATTAATTAGACCTGCCCCACTCGTCATTCACGGTGAATTTGATATTTATTTACACGCGAAAGATTAAATATTCGGTGAATAAATATTCTATTTTGATTACTTTTCCTGGAATTTTTGTGGCGAAAGGGAATTGAAATCCACGTGCTGATTAAATGGATATCTGAAAATTTGATAATTCCGGATTAATCAATAGATGCGCTATTTCCACAGAAATTGATTTATAAAGAGACTCATATGAATTGTTCCCAAATGGTTTCATCCTTTTTAACGACGTATCGCTATGGGAAAAAATTTCCAACAAATTGAGAGATATTTTAAAATTACTGAAAGAGACTTTATGACGTATATTTATGTCCGCATTATGGACCAGAATTATGGATTTGTGGGTACAATTTTATGAGAATGAATGCACACGAAATACATAACCCGGATAAATATCCATTAGCGATAACCGTTATTATATCGGCTCGAATAAATTGATAGCCGTAACAATTGCGCGGCTATTCTGATGCTGGTAATGCTTGTTAGGATCAATATTGGCATGAATGAAATTGGGAAAAAAAGGGGAGAAGTAGATATGAATTTTTCAGTGAATCCGCGAATTTTCTATCTGCACATATGGAAATATTTTTATAATGCTCACGGACCATTTCCGGATTTGTCATGCTCCATTATAATCAGCTCATCGATTAACTCTAACCTCACGTTGCAATTTGTTTGTTGATTTGCAAGTGCAGGTGCAGGTGGCATATTGTGAGAGAACGATATAACGCACCGGAGGGTCAACGCTGGAGGTAGAGTGAAATTGTGCCTGGGCAACGTAATAGAATTCTCGTGATGCGGTGATGGCTCTGCTGTATAGATTCGCGCAGCTACCGGATCGCGGTGGCACGCGGGTCTTCTCATTTGTCGTTACCAGGAGTGTTGTACGCGACCCGGAAAGAGATGTCACAAGCAAAGAACTAGTTTGTGGATTTCAGAGATGGGCAGTCGCCTTTTCTCGAGGCGACAAGGTTTGTTTAAACTCTATTTATAGAAACTACAACAGGACTAATTTAACTGGCCATCTATAATGTATTTCGCCACTTTTACAGCACGTAGGTATTGACAAAATTAAACACCTCGTAATGTACTCTGAATCATATTACATTTCATATAATTTCTGAATACAGAGTTCGAAATTTATACTACCGTGCAGCATTAGTGCACTACGATATTGGAAAATTTCAACTCCCGCATTGAACTCTTGCACGTATTTATATTTTCCAACACAGATGCGAAAATTTTGGAGCACGAGTTGAGTTTTTACAACACAACTCTATTGTAGAAATTCAACATAATGGATTTGAAATTAAAGATGGCGTAATGCATTCTCCACTACATTACAATTCATGTAATTTCTGAATACAGAGTTCGAAATTTATACTACCGTGTAGCACTAGTGCACTACGGTATTGTAAAATTTCAACTTCCGCATTAAACTCTTGCACGTATTCAAATTTTTCAACACGGATGCGAAAATACAGCGGATGAAAATATAACACCACAGATTTCAAATATTTCATCACTGCGCTTTAATTTTATTTATATTACTGTATTGAAAACTTTCAATACTGTGTTACAAGTTTTCAATCCACTTGTACTGTAATATAACACCACAGCTTTCAAATATTTCATCACTGCCATTTAATTTCATTTCTATTAGTGCATTGAAAATTTTCAATACGGTGTTGCTACAGTGCTGCCATTACATGTGTTGTATTTTCGGGTCAGGAATTTTTATCAGTATAGTGGAACGCCAAAATTAAATTGTCCCGAACTATCAGCTTGAACCAATAAAACAGCGTACAGTTGAGAAACCTAAATCTGCCTAATGGATTGACCACACAAATACATTTTTCGTGTACTCCAATGAATGAATTATTTGATGAATGCATCAACAGGTTCTCGGAGTCTATCTAGTTTGGCGTGGCGCGGCGCCAGGATTGCGTGTCTACGTGGACTTTACCTTCACTCTCCTGAATCGTGAGCATTTCTCAGTGAATGAAGGCTTCTCCGGCAAACGCGTCAAGTTCACTTACGATGCACCAGCTCAGGGCAACCGAAACTACATACCGGTTTCAGATCTCTACAGCCGGAATTTCGCCGATCCAAACGGCGAATTTCAACTCGAGTTATCTATGGCCAATGTTAGAACAGTTTTCACCGCCGAGGTCCGCATGCTATCTGGGGTCTTCACGGGTGGTCAGCAGAAGCCCAATAAACTTGAAACGGATTACTTTACCTTCGGCGGCTTCGATTGGAATCTCACCATCTATCCCCAGGGAAACAAGGAGGGCGAGGGTCGTCAGGACGGTCGAATGAGTGTTTTTCTGGTTTGTAGTGAATTTATATATTTCAATTTCAATTGGATTTATGAGGTTTCTAGGTTGAAATATCCAATCAGAAATATTCAAAACTTAAACCTCCATTACATTTTAGGGTGGTGGTCCCCCCACCCCCCCCCCCTCACTCCAACTCCCCTCCCACCCCCCTCCCAGTCCCACTCCCGCTCCTACTCCCACCCCCACTCCTATCCCCACTCCGACTCCCACTCCTACCCCCACTCCTACTCATACTCCCACTCCCACCCCTACTCTCACTCCCACTCCAACTCCCACTCCTACTCCCATTCCTACTCCCACTTCTACTCCCACTCCTACTCTCACTCCTACTCTCACTCCTACTCCCACTCCTACTCCCACTCCTACTCCCACTCCTACTCCCACTCCCACTCCTACTCCCACTCCTACTCCCACTCCTACTCCCACTCCTACTCCCACTCCCACCCCCACCGAACGGGTGCGCTTAGTACACAATTTGACGTGATAGTCCATCATTTCTATTCATAAGGATAAACAAAATTTCTGATCATTCCAGGTCCGTCAAACAGGCTTTGACCACCAATGTCGAGTAAGGTACAACGTGATTCTCGGTGAGGGTGAACGAAGGCTCGAGTCCGGCCAGATGGAGGACCTGTCCGACGCTGAGGGCCGTGGATTTGGCTGGCAAACGCGCGCCCGTTGGTCCGATATATCGCACAAAGGTGTCTTGCGTGTATCCCTGGAAATGGTCGAAGCGAGAACCATTTCCGAGGTCGCTGTCCAGGCGCTCGGCGCAACTGTTCTGCCGGCTGCTCCATGCTACGACAGGGACAAGCAGGCCTGGACAATCAGGGCCGATCTCCACTCTGACACCGTTCGTCTTCACCTTGTTTACAAGGATATCCACAATGTACCGCGTAATCACCTGCGCTACATCAGTTGGTCAGCATTTCTGATGCGCGGAGATGAGCCAGATGCAGAAGCAATTCTACTTCCGGGCGCTCCCTTCTCGCGTTATTACGCGCAAGAACCCGCGGACGAGGGAATCATCATGGAGACGAGTTTAGGTGTCAACGAAGTCAATGACAATCACTGTCCCTTCTTAACGGACAAGGGACAACTGCGAATTCGCCTCGAGTGGAACGAGAGCCATCTACTCTTCCAGGCAACTTATCACAAGTATGATGATGTTTGCCGTGTGCATAATCAACAAATGCGCCGAGAAATAGCAGCGCTCCAGGCAGAGAACTACAGCCTGGAGCGTCAGCTGTTTAGTTATCAAAAGTCACTGGCTTATGCGCAAGCGCAACAGCAACAACAAACGGGACAACCGGGTCCACCGGGTACACAGCAGCATTCAGGTCATGCCGAGGGCCTTGAAAGGTCAGCATCGACAGATACTGAATACGCCTGACAAGTGGACTCTGTCAGTCTCATGAGTTCGTCAAGGCGAACAAGTCAGTTACCGGTAATTCAGGAGAATGACAGTAGATTGCATCAAAATTTGGTCAATTTGATGGACAGACGATTGAGTAATGTACAGCAATTGAGGAGGGAATCAGCTGAGTCAAGGTGTTCAAGGGGCTCACACGATAGTAGTCAATCGCGAGTTTTCAGTGAGGGCAAACAGGGGGAGAAAATTGTTAAGCAACAGCCGAGATCTAGATCTAGCTCTGATAAGACCGATAATCACAAGGAGTCACACAGAGGTCGCACGAGAACCTACTCGGGATTCTCCGAGAGCTATTGGCAGGAGCAGGGGAATCAGAAGAGACGTAGGCCAACATTTTGGGAGACCGTTGCCGGCCTCGTGTGCTCCCTGGGGGCGCTGGCGTCCAGGGCCGCTAAAATGGCCACCAGACGAGCTGATTATATTTGAGATATTTTGTTATTAGGATTTATTTAAGATTCTTATGCTGGGCCGATACAACTGTCCCTTCTACGTGTCAATTCATTAACAAAAAAAAAGAGAAAATGGCTTTTAAAACTAGAGTGCTGAAGAACAATTTGCAATAATCTTGTGTACTCTGGCTTCAATGAACGGGAAGAAATGAGGAAGAATGTCTAAAGTATTTTCAAAAAGATCAATATTATGATAATTACAATTCCTATAAACCTGTAGGAACAACGAGACTCTTTTCTTACCTGTCTTTTTTTTTCTTTGATACAGCAATCGACAAAAGTGAAATGAAATTGTGTGATTCTCCGCGTCATCCTCTTAACTGGAGAATTTATATAATTACGTAGATGAAGAGAAATTATAGAGCATTGATGTTGAAGTGGATACTAGTAGTCGGCGAGTAGAGCAAATAAACTTGTCTGCATTCATTTCCGGGGAACTTAATGTGAACTCTTGGATTATGTCACAATGACTGACGCGCCCTGATGAGTCTGGCATTATAATTGCACTGGGGCATACTTTCTTTCCACTCGTTAGAAGGATTATTATCTTGTCAGGTTCCTCTTCCACCCCCCTCCCCCAGACCACCCACCCACCCACCTCCTCCCACCTACCCACCCACCCCCCTCCCACCTACCCACCCACCCACCCCCTCCCACCTACCCACCCACCCACCCCCTCCCACCTACCCACCCCCTCCCACCTACCCACCCCCTCCCACCTACCCACCCCCTCCCACCTACCCACCCCCTCCTACCTACCCACCCACCCCCTCCCACCTACCCACCCCCTCCCAGCCATCCACCACCCACCCACTCACCCCGTCCCAACCACCCACCCACTCACCCCCTCCCAGCCACCCACCCACCCCATTTGTTCATGAGTCACTCAAATACTTTACAAGATTGACTGAAATTGGACGGCTGTTAGCATCTTGGTAATGAGCCTATCGACAGATACGTCGGCGTCAACGTGACACATGACTCATTCTCCAGTGACGTACACCCAATTTTTATTTAAGGTAAAGTCAATGACCAATTACACCAAAAATTTGTGAATGAACGCAGCCAAGGCGAGAGTGCAAAAAGCTGGTAAAAGCAGACAAAATAAAATACATGTCATATTGGATCCTCTGTTACTCCAGAGTTGTATACTTTGTACATATCTATACTAAATCACTTATCCGATCGACAAGCTCTTGATGCTGTCAGCGTCCCTGAAAGTTGGCCAACGATTAATTAATTGATCATTGTAACCGAATAACAGCGCGACTGGTGGAACCCATCAAGATCAATTAGCCATTGACAGCATCCGAAAGCTTGTGGACCAGTGTCTAAGCGCATTCTTATCATGAACTTTAAAGAACAATTTGACGAAACGATGGATTTCGACTCGAATGAGAAACTACAAATAACATGCACAACACACATTTCCCTGCTTGTACAATCCTGTAAGTTTATTGTAATTATACATATAGATATAGGCGCAGCTAATTCTTGTGAGCAAGTGAAATTGATATGGCGAAAATTTTTTGATGAAAATTACAAAAAGAGAAATACATTTTATGCAATCAGGGACGAAGTAATGCATATGCGGATGATAATTTTATTTTAGCAAAAAAAAAGGGGAAAATTTTACTTACAGATCATCCAGATCCTACCGCCTCATTCCACCCAATGACACTCTTCAATTTACGATAGGAAAAAAATTGATCTGATTGGTGGAAGTCAAGGGATTGTGGTGAATACACTTATGACAATTCAGTCAATATTACAATTTATTGTCCTCATATCCCACGGGCTTCCATCAGCTATTAACTAACTGAAAATGAACGTAACTATAAACTAATCAACACCACCGCATTGACGAATACTGCTTTCGCGCTTGACAACAACGTACAAACTAAAATCCTCGCAGAATCATATCCTAATATTGCGGTGAAATAGTTACCATGCTTGCATCTGTATAGAAAATTATAATTTTAAATTTTCAAATGCTTGAAAAAATAATCAGCGCGCATTCTCATCGACAGAAAATTCCGTGTTTGCTGTAATTGGCACCCAGAAAATGAGAGCGCTATATCTATAGACACCAATGACGACAATACCAGCCAGAAAAAAAAGTGCACTATTTATCAGTAGGAGTCCGGTGGCGCGTGCGCACACGCACTTCCGCCTTTCGCCGCGCTGGCTGGTGGCGCGTCGATTCCCGTCTCACGCTCTTCGATAATTTCGATATATATCAATATTTTCTTTGGTCTCTCCTTCTTACTATAGAGAATTTATCGATTATTTTGAACCGTTCTGTGTACAGCACCCGGTACTGACAAATAGTACATTTTTTAAGCACATTTTCATCAATATGCGCAACAAATTTCATCTCTTCACCAAGCAAATTCAGTAACAATCGTCGAAAGAATGTACTCCACAAAGTGCAAAATAATTTCAGCGCACTTGATTAATAGAAACAATTGAGTAAAATAAAGCATCATAGGATAATCGTTAAAAAAGAGGAAAAAAAAACCAAATGAAATATCTTTCGCAGTTTGACAATCGCACATTCCCGCCTTCCTAAAGCGAACTCAATGGCTTACAAGGAACCTATCGTAGCCCGTTATAGTTAACAATTTATTCCGCTAATTTAGGTCTGGATCACTTAAACTTTTTTACGCTGCTTTTCTATAGTTTCAATCATCGAGCACAATTAGATAGCGTTGAATGAATCCTCAGAGGGGAGTAAAATCAGAAGGTCTTTGATGTGAATAGTCTGAGGGAAGCGAGCGGCGGGTCCACCGGGATCCAATTAAAATTCCATGTTCAAATATCATTCTTGTGATCAACCTCCATATTTACTCCGCTCTGACCAATTCAAGTGATCATATGCTGGTCTTAAGGATAGTCCACGTATATTGGCGAAGATATAAGAATTGCTTGAAATTTTGACATAATGTTTTTGAAGCGGTAACAGATGCCTGTATGAAATTTGAGATTGATTCACAACACCGTTTTGCTGTTATTAATTATCAAAGGTCTCAATTAACACGACCTCTTATGGGAAAAATAAAAATTTCTGTAAATACAGTTCAAAATATAAAAATTTGTTGAAATTTTGAAAATTTACTATTGAAGCAGATATAAAACGATGATAAAAATTTCATGACGATTGACTAAATTTTTTTTTCATTAATTTGTTTAAACAATATAATATTGATTCGCAAAATCAAATAAAATATAATAATTTTCTATGGCTATCACTTCAACTAATTAACGCATTGAAATATTAATTGAAAATTATTGGCGATAAATATAACGAATTATAGAAAGGGTCATAAACTTTTGTTTTGACTATACGTGTTGAATATCCTTAAATGCATCAACTCCCAATTGGACAGCTATAACGGGAGGTGCTACCAGCATTCACTGATTATCGACGGGGACGCTAAACGTTTTAGCCGACCTCTAGCGTCGGTCACAAACAACTCATCATCAAATACTGCATAAGCCTACCATTCACTATTATCTCAGATAAAGGCTTATTGTTCGTCAATGCAAATATTGATACTACGAAGAAAAAAGCCTCATCCATCCAATTTCACCGAGCACTATTCATAAGCCCCTTCCGCCTCTTGTAATATTTATAATTTTCAATACACACGCTGAGAATTTCCTTTGAAATTCGAGAAAAAAATTGTACTTAGAAAAAAATTTGAATACCATCAAAATATTTTAACTTATGTTAATTTTTACAGCAAATTATTTGAGAAAACTTCCCAGCGTATTTTTTCTACATTGCAAAATATTAAATGTTAAATATCTCTCAACGTGTATAGTAGAAAAAAAAATGAAAATAGTTTTTATAAGCGGAATATGATACAAAAATAATTTCCGTTGATTGGAGCAAAAAGAAAAACAATAAGATGAGGAAATTGAACGAGGCCCAATGATTCTCGTGAAATCATACCGGCGGCCAATCATGCCACGATTGTCAATTGAAATATAAACTTATGATATTATAAGCAATCCTTAGTACCTACTACTACGTTTATGACAGGGTATACATTAATTTAATTTCATTATGAAAATTTTAAATCTGCAACACATTTACAAGATTAAACAGCAAATATTGCGTATAACTGTAAATATTTATTTATCATATATGTGTGTGGTAAAAAAAAAATTAATGAAGAGAGCACAAATTTGTGCAAAAATTTTTCCAAAATTTTCTAATTAACATCTTAATTTAAAATGCACACGTCATTATTTTTCACATAATAAAAATCGATGATTCAGTAATCACTCTCCCATGAAAATTGTCTTCGAAATTTCAATTAATTGTAGCAATTTATGTACGAAAAAAAAAAAATTTATCAACATTTCTTTATAAATGTGTCTGAAAAAAAGAAACAAATATTTTACGTGTAATGGAGTAATTTTACGTGTGAAAAATTATAGAGCCATATTTTCTCCTAATTAGTACAATTCATGTTTTTTCTATAGTATCGGTGTTTTATCGACGTATATTTCCACAGTGGCATTTGTCAAATTGTCCATAGTGCGTCCAACCAGAAAATGACGAAAACTGTTGAAAAAAAAAACATAGAATTAAAAATGGTATGATTACTGTAAATTATTTTCAATCATTACTCTCCATAATTCACGAGTAGGCGCTCGCGAATTCCGTGCACTTGTGAATTTATCCAAGCGTGTCATGCCCGCTACTTCAAAGAAAATCAATAATAATGAACTGATTGCAAGTTGAGTGTAAAAAAAAAATAAGCAATATATAATAATGAAGAAGAAAAAATATTCATTAGTATTAAGCAATATTTCGTGTGATTGACAAAACGCACTCTAATTGAATATTGAAAAGGAATGACTAATTAGAAGTTATAAAAAAAATGATTGAATTGTGCAAAAGTTTAATCCATGTTTTTGTTTATAAATATTTATAAATTATGGAAAAAGCGTTCTTTTAAGTATTAAAAATGAATGGCGAAATGCTTTGAATTTTGATGGGGGAAAACTGAGTAAAGTGAAAATGTAAAATTTCCAAAGTATGACTCACATACCCCTGTTGAAATACATATGGAACACCCAAAAGAACCAACAATGGCAGCCAAATAATCTTAAATGTGCAAAAAGTAGTGTCTCTACCGTAACTTCAATATTCTCCCCTAAAATTGAGTGATACAAAAATCGATTGGCCCTAAATTTCATTGAATAAAAAATCTTTTGAATGTTCTATTCAATGACCGTTATAATTTCTTCGCTCCATGTCATTGAAATATATCAATTTTTCTTTCAAAAAAATTCAGTTTTCTCTCTTATCCGAAATTTCCAATCTTAGCCAAACTGGGAGATCTGAAAAATGTCACGAATTTCATGAAATTTTTGCTGAACGCAATTCGAAAAAAATTTTGCGACCAGCAATTCGAAAAAAAAAATCGACTAGAATTATTGCGTTTAAAATTTTGAAAAAAAATTCCCGCCAAAAAAGTTCCACGAAAAACTCTTGACCTTGAGGTTTTTTTTTTCCCCGGAGCCATTTTCCACTGTGAAAAATTTTCGTGGGTAAATAATTTGAGGGCAGGCCGGAGAATGTTTCTGGTGGACTTCTGCGGGAAAAAATTTTCCACAATTTTTTTCCGACCAAGAAATGACGTCACGATGTTCAGAAATTTACCTTAAAAATTGTTCTTTTATTCACATTCACCTAAATGCACATGTTGGATAATTTAGTAAATGAAAGATCCGTAATTGGTTGTCATGCGAGTATATAGTACTGCAGACAGGCGTGTAACTACTTGCAGACGCAGCAAAATTTCTATATATAATGAATGGGGATAAAATGGTATATATGGGGCGCCGCCTGTCTCCTAATTCAACCCTTACCACATGCCTGGCATAATTTAGCGGGGGAAAATTACTCGGCTACAACTTCATTTCGAAACACGCAAAAAACCAATGACAGAGTGGCACCACTGAGAGGGAAAATCCATTGCGGCCCTAGTTCCTTGAATTTTTCATTGAAGACAAATATTTTTAATCAACACATAGCCAGATGAAAAGTTCTAAATGATGTTTTTCTGTTCATAAATTAATTAATTCACGGTCAATAAATAATTCGCAAGGATTAACAATATGGAAACAATCGCAATTAAGAGACAGCATGAACCCTGAAAATGATGTGAGCCCATGAAAATACAAGCATTGTCAATGTATTTGTCTTACCATACCACAAACATGATAATTATAAAACTACTGTACACGGACAAAACCTATAAGATGAAAAAAAAGCGAAAATAATAATACACAACTCTAATTTCATGAGACACACAATGTACCACGATATGTAACTATTAAACCATCTGTGAGTCTGCCTCATCTTTTATAAAGTTCTTGCTATATTCAAAACTCAAGTTGTCCACTTATTTTCATCCGCCCAGTGTATACATCAACAGTACAGAGGGTGTCTATAAACTGCGCACTTGGCTATGGGGGGTGGATAGGGGATGAAATTTGAAGTCGAAAGTTCCTTTACGATTTTACTGTCCGCCGCATCACCGCGCTAATGTCGAGCGGATTAATGCCTGCCTCGCCACCAGTGGTGATATTTTCGAGCAGATCCTATTCAAGAAAACACTTTTGTTTTTTTGGGAATAAGAAACTAAATATATCATAAAGTTCTAATAGATAAATCACTAAAGTTCCGTGGGCAATTTTTATTAGATGAGTTTATTCACACAATATATTTCATATATCGGCTTGACCTGTTATTGTCACAGCGCGTAAACGACTGCCTTTACTTGAATATCGTTTCGAGTAATCCCTAAGAATTATCCCCACTCGTCATATTTTCGCTTTGGCAATTCTCCTTACACTCATTTATTGATTGATCAGATTAGTCAGATAACATCATGAAGTTGGTTGCTAATCGCGTTTGCATCGACACACATCGATATTTGGGATATCGATTCGGCTTTAGATTTCACAAGTTGTCATTTTTTTGGAGTCAATGATTAGCAGTATCTTCAATCCTATAGTGAAAAGGAGCGACGAAAGGAACTATCGATGTATATCGAAATAATCGAAAAGCGTAAGACCGAAACAGGCGCGCCACCTGTCAATGCGGCCGAAAAAGCAAATGCGCGTGCGCAGCACGCGCCGCCGAACTCGTTTAAAAAAATATGTTGTTACTTCAAATATCCAATTGTAATTCAGCGCGCATTCGAGCGTGTACTTTATAAAACACGAACGCCGAACACACACACACAGGCACACACACACGCGCCGCAAAGTCGAGGCTGTGCTGTGATTGGCCGACGAATAAAGTTGAATAACTCCGCGAGCGCGCGTCGGACGACAAAATCGCAAAGGAACTTTCGACTCCAAATTTCATCCCCCATCCACCCCCTGAAGGAAAGTCCACAGTTTGGGGACACCCTGTATAGGCGTTTGTAGTTGTGAAAATACCCAAGCGGCAAGTTTTAAGGAAAGCGCCGTAATTGCAATAACTTCCCTCAATAATAGTGGAAAATCAACATTTTTACGTGAAAATGAGCAATGAATAGTCAATCGCTGATATATCCATTATCTTCTATTATATACATCGATCAGAGTCTTTAACCTCCACCCCCCCCCCCCCCATATTCTCCCTAATAGATTCCCCGCCGAATGTACCACGTGGTACGTCCACGAATCGACTAGCGACACCAGCTGTCGACTTATTACCGACTGTTCAGTCGCACCAGAAGAGTCATCGCTGCAAGTGAATTCTCTCCTCAAAAATGTCTTAACAATCAGTTGTGTCCAAAGTGCGCTATCAATAATTGGCAATATTCAAAAACAAAAAAAGTGATAATTAAAATAAAGAGTTTACCGAAAGTTACTTACATCATTATTCAAATCAATACACGTTGGCGCGCTTATGGATTCGTTACAAGCGAGTTATTTCAAATGTCACGACAAAATTCTGATGTAACATCATCAAGAAAACACCAAATCATGAAATATAATTGTGATGAAGAGACAACATTCCGAACGGAGAAATGATGAATACTGAAAAATCAGCAAGCCTCAAGTTTAACATTTAAAATGTTTGAGGTTAGATGTAACTAAAATTGCTCTTTCCAAAATCATGAGAATGAGTTGAAAAGGCAGGACCTGATTTATCAGAAAAAATTTTTTATCTGACTGAAGATGAATTGACTGAATTAGTCGACAATCTCTTTAATTACTCTCAATCAGAGAATTATCGCATTTTAGACGATTAAAATATTTGCCTGCGTAACGATGAGCAACGTATTGGCCCAACGTTTGAGCAATCGCAAGTTACTTGTCGATTTCCTTGCTGTAATGTTTGGAATTGGCGCATGGATTGGAGTTAATGGAATTTACGTACAACTACCATTATTAGTTAATACAGCGCCGGAAAAATGGAGCCTACCAGCGCACATGGTTATGCTGGTGCAATTCGCCAATTTAGGACCAATTCTCTACACATTATTCATTAAGTAGGATTACCTTGTTTCACTCCTTAGAATAATATTTTCCCCATACAATTTCGTTATCACTATTACGTACATTGCATTGATAAAAAATAAGATCATATAGACTCAAATGTTTTATCCCATCGCAAGCATTTAATCAGTTTTTATTGGTTCAATTGCTAAAGCAGTTTAATTGAGATAGTCCCCAACACTGAGATAGCAAGTGCAATTCAATTTCGAGCTCCATTATTCTCCTCAAGCATTGTTCCCTTAGTTCTTATTTTTCTGGAAGATTTAATTAATTTTTCCATTGATATGCGACCAGAAAAAATAACTCGTAGTTACTTATGTTTAAATGTTTTAGTTTCTTCAATTTTTAACTAATTTTATTGCTAGAAATATTTCAGATCGCCGTGGCCCGCAGACCTTCAGCCAGCCCATTTAAATACATTAGAATGCAAAATCAAATTGTGCATATTCTACTTCACCTTAGAATATCACGCGGTGGAAAATTACCGGACTGCCCATGCTGATAAACCAGCGAGAGAAGACACTCCTCAAAATCCTTGCTTCATTTCTTAATCTTATTATTTTTTGGTACACAATTACCTGAACTGAGAATATTAATAGTCGTATTCCTTCATTGCTTGTTGGTATCGACGCATCAACTACAAAGGTTCTTAACAACGGCTCTGGACTTATTATAGTCATTAGACGCTCACGACTTTTTTCTGGATCGTTTAATTTAGTCAAATAATGGGGCACCACGAACAAAACAGTTCACCCCAAAAAGTTCCACGAGTACCAAACACAGTATTCGTTGCAATGTGAAAACTACTGAGAACTATGTTCAGAAAGGCACAAGTAATCGAATTGCTAGATCTGTAAATGATTTTTGTATGTCATTGAGTTGGTTTGGGGGTCATATCCACCTTTTACGGCTAATGTTACGTCCTCAATTGAGGATTATGAGGACAAGAACTGAGTTCTATGTGCAATTGTTACCTGCAAAGTGGGTTTCGGCGATTGTATGCAATATTTCTCCACAAAGACTACATCGATATACTCGTACTATGCTATTGAGTTGATACGGAGAACAAACCACCGTTTCTTTCTCTTCATACTGAAAGTATTGGTCAAAAAGAAAGTGTAAAAAATTAAGGCAAAAAGGCCCACAAGTTCGGTTTGGAAGGTCTCAGATAAATAACACATTTACATTGAGAAATCGAATTTTTGTATGCCAAAACGAGGAATGATATCCATCAAAAAGTCATTTACTAACGACTAAGTTATTCCACCTCAGGCTGTCGAAAAGTCAAGTTGGGATGATAGATTTCAGGAAAACTCCTCAACTCTACATTGCTTGATAACGCGATTCAATTGTTAAACTTTGACAGATAGTTCCCGATAGTCGACGTCACGGTGACGAGTCATTATCCTAGTTCGCATCGAATTCTAAGAAATCACGTGGACTCCTCTCATTTATTCTTTACATTTTTTTTTTGTATTTACCAAGGCTCATTTTTTCTTGTGCCTCGCTCGGAAATTTTGATCATTTCGGTTTTGTGTTCAAATAACTTTTCAATCCCTTCAAGGAAAAGGAAGCTTGCTAGAGAAATGTTTACTTTGTTCCAGCACTTTCCGTTCACCAAACTGTTCAAAATCTAAACGTCCCACCAGAGGAGTCCGTCATTACATTATAAGTTTCTCTTGCAAAAGCTATCGCACCCAATACAACTGTTTCCCCTCTTGAACTTACAGATATTCAAGATGGACGAGAGACCACTACATAATTTACGGCCTCCTGGGTACGGCCACGCTGGCGATCTACTTAATGTCGGTGGGCTACAGCAAGACCTCAGTAATATTTGGCTCCGAGCATTCAACTGCCCTCCTGGGTCTGATGTTCCTGACAGCAGTAGTAGGCTGTACCTCGTCGGTTCTGTTCATGCCGTACATGCGGAACTACCGTGAGATCTACCTGGTCTCTTACCTGGTGGGCGAGGGTCTCAGTGGCTTCATCCCGAGCACGGTGGCCTTGATCCAAGGTGTGGGTGGCAATCCCGAGTGTCGAAACACGACACAACCCGACTCAACAACTCTCAGTTTTGAGCCCTTTTACCCAGAGCCCAGGTTCTCCTTACAGGTCTTCTTCGTATTCGTGGGTAACATGTTGGCCCTGAGTTTCATCAGTTTCTTGGGTCTCAACAAATTGCCAGTTGCTCGTGGAGAATTAGTGAAACCTCCGGGTAGTGCAGAGACACTGCCGACAGAGACCAATGCACCGCCCAGCTACAAAACCACCTCAGGCTGGACAATGTCAAAGAGATCATACTGCTATCTTCTCACTATAATGGGCATCATATGCTTCCTGGGCCACAGCACTCTACCCAGTATTCAGTCATACTCCTGTCTGCCTTATCGCAATGTCGCTTACCATTTGACGGTTACGTTGGGCTCTATGGCAACGCCACTGTCCATGGCCATTGGCTTCATAAAGAAAAAGCCTCTATCACTGCAAACGCTCACAGTACTCACCGGTGGCATTCTCCTGCTCTCGTCGATCATCCTGTACTTTGCTATGCAATCACCTTCACCCCCTCTGCAAGGCACCGTGGCCGGACAAATTCTGATTGTGCTGCTGTGGATATTGGTCAATGGACTCATTGGATTCGTCAAAATGGCCATCACCACCATTTTCAGGCCCGATCCCGGCAGGGGGCTCTACTACATCGGAGTCGTTACCCAGGTTGGATCTCTAATCGGAGCTCTAACGACATTTGCATTGGTCAATTACGGCGGAATCTTCAAATCTTACTCGCCCTGCGAGGAGGCCCTCATCAATCATTGAGGAGCATACGGGGAATATGCGATCCGCCAGGCTGATGAACTCTTCGCACTGAAGAGATTCTATCCTGAGGTACTGACCATGGGTGACAATAATCATTGATCGTCGTTAAGCATTTATCGGGATCAGCTCAATTGACCTGTGACGTTCTCTTCCAATTTAGGGTGTACATGATACCAATTGACTGTTAAGGATATTCAACACGTATAGTCAAAACAAAAGTTTATGACCCTTTCTATAATTCGTTATATATATCGCCAATAATTTTTAATTAATATTTCAATGCGTTAATTAGTTGAAGTGATAGCCATACAAAATTATTATATTGTATTTGATTTTGCGAATCAATATTATATTGTTTAAACAAATTAATGAAAGAAAATTTTAGTCAATCGTCATGAAATTTTTACCATCGTTTTATATCTGCTTCAATACTAAATTTTCAAAATTTCAACGAATTTTTATATTTTGAACTGTATTTACAGAAATTTTTATTTTTCCCATGAGTGGCCGTGATAATTTGAGAACTTTGATAATTAATAACCACAAAACGGTGTTGTGAATCAATCTAAAATTTCATACAGGCATCTGTTACCACTTCAAAAACATTATGTCAAAATTTCAAGCAATTCTTATATCTTCGCCAATATACGTGGAATATCCTTAACCAATTCAGGAAATTTTGATCAGACCTCAAATGATAGAGATATTTTTCTTTATTTTTTTTTTTTCAATTATCTATTTTTTAATAGAGACGAATAGTGAAATATTATTCATTTAAGGCGCCAAAGAACGGACGAAACTGGTATGAGCATTTTTTGAATCTGAGATTATCGGAATTTGAGAGTGACGGTGAAGCAATGAGACGTTGATTCAGCCTGCAGGTATTGTGCAAACATTGTAGAAAATTGTAAAGTCACTGTCTCTGCCCAGATCATATATTTCCAATCGTTTCTCTCAAATGAGCAGAACAAATTGATCACAGCTCTCACACTGACCTTCTTATAGACTCAAGTGTCTGAAGGCTTTTTTTATTAGGAAATGATTTGGAAATCTTGCAGGATGAAATGACGACGTCTCTCTTTGAGAACCAGAATCAAAAATGTAACTCAGTTTTTTTTTTGCAATTTTGTTGTGCAATACTTACTTAACGCATTATAAGTGCGATGGAGATTGTTCTGATAAGATGTGTATTATGCACTCGAAACGTTGACACAAAATTAGACACCTTCTAGATTTAGGCCGTCCAATTTTTTGCAATTGAACTATTCGGATCGTACGATATCTCAAACTAGAATACGGAAAGATATCGATGAAAGCGGCTAAATCCATAATTACATTAAAAATGCGACTCGAGTACATGAACTGATTCCTGAAAAAAATGTAGATATAGATATCTGTGATATCACATTTTATCTTAGTTAAAGGTCTGTACTTATAAAACCACGTCATATACATAATTAAGCCCATTCCACTGTAAATTATTTTGCAGTGGATTACCTAACAAACTGGAACGTTAAAAAAATGCTACTCTTTTCGGCATCGCCGGAGAAAATAGCTCAAGCGACAAAAAAAAATATGGCAACGAAAATAAAACGAGTGAAATGAAAAAAAAATGATGCATCACGAATAAAATTCACTAGTAGAATTCCTAGATTATACTATTTTTCTAAGACCAACAAATTTATATCGTCTTTGAAACGAAAAAAAAATATATATGTTGTATATTGTTAGTATAAATTTCAGGATGATCTAAAACTGAATGTATGAATGAAAATTTATTATTATTATTACTAGCAAAATGTTATTGTTTTGACAGAATTTGTAAATAAAACATCGATTGTTAAATCAAAAGTGCGAAAGTGTTTTTTGTTTCTCCTTATTTTATTTTATTCATTATAATTTTTTCAATATCTGTCAAAATCAACATCGTGATATGCTCGGGAGATCTCGGCTATTTTCGGACTGCGGGGAATCAGAGCGATACCTATATATATATATATATATAGGCACAACTGTAGGACACAGTCTTACGTAGCTGTAGATGTGGCCTTATAAACGTCAAACTTAAAAATCCCTCAACTCCACTTTTCCAATATTTTAGCTCAATAAATTAATAACTTAATCTTCTAATTGAATTGTTCCTTTTTTTTAATAGTCAAACAGTGAGTGCTTTCGAATGAGAAGCAAAGACTTAGCCTTAAAAGGTAAAGTCTCGGAGCGATGGACGATCAACAGTCCGATGTCTCGACAAATGACGGCTCTACTGAAGAATTTCAATCCCATATTTCACTTCTGGAGCTTCCAGTGGAGGTAGAATTTTTGAAAATATTTTTGACAATGTTTCAAACTGACTTTTGACATTTGCGCTTGAAAATAAGTAGACCAGCTGATGAGTCCCACTCCAATGGCCTTGTACTATATATACTAACAGTATACATATAGATACCGCTCAAATGCGTTTAGGTATAAACCCGATTGGGCTAAATAAATAAATAAATTATCAATCAATTAATTAATGATTTAACAAATAGACTGTAAATGTATTGTCAATGCAGGAATAGGAATTATGAAAAAGATTTTCGACCTTTTTAGGAGTGCGTATGCTGAAAACAATTAACGCCAAAATTTTAAATTGTGTTTTTTTTCAGGTTTTCCTCCACATATGTTCATTCCTTGATGCCTCGACTCTAGTGCACAATCTGGCCCTTGTGTGCAAACAGTTCCATGCTATTCTGAAGGATGACTCATTGTGGAAAGTCAGGATCAACCAAATATGGCCAAACGCCCGTTATCCCATTATGCCTCCTGGTTAGAGATTCATTAATTTTATTATATCATCTGAAAGAAAAAAAATCTTAGCCTGCGAATAAAAAGGGGGATATGGAAACTGTAGATAATAGTGAAGTATGTACTAAAAAACTGAATTTCGCATTTGAAAATTGAAGGAGATAATTCAAGTGATAATTCAATTCATAATTTTAGTTAGAACGAAGTGGTAAAACGATTTTAGTTCATTTTCATTTCACATAATTTTTTATTGCATATCTTGGAATGTAAGATGGCAGATAAATTTTTATTGTTACAAATTTGTGAGTCTCAGACTTTACGATAAAAAGATCGCATTTAATTGCGGGATGTTGCACATACAACGAATAAAAAGATAAGTCAATTTGAACCGTTTCACCCTTTCACTATTGACATGAAACGAAAAAGAAAGTAAAGGAATAATATAAGTAGTTTGTATTTGGAATTTTGAGAGTCAGCTCACACTGCCTCCAGTTAAAATCTTTGACATGTACATTTCACTAATAGAATAGTCCTCCGAATACCAAGATTCACTTGCAATATCAAGAGGAGTTGATATCTGGTAGTTGATAATATTTATGAGACGATTCTTTTCTGTTGCAGATGAAAATGATGAATTATTTTGGAAACTGTCATGTGTGATGATCGAAAGACAGGCTAATTTGTGGAAAGCTAATGACTTGCTGGAGAATTTTTCACTTCAAAATGGTCATTATGGAACTGTTGATGCTGTTTTACTTATAAACGTAAATGTCAAGTTAATATCAGAATATTCCTTTTTTTAACATAAGAATGACGTCCCAAATGTTTGAGATTTTTCCAGTGAAGAGCTGTTTTCATAATTTTCATTGTATGTTTTTTTTCTATTTTTTTTTTTTCCTATTTTTTTTCTATTTTTTTCTACATTTTTTCCACATTTTTTTTCTACACAACTTGATTTTCTATCTGGTGACCGCGTAACAGACCAAAAGTGTAAAGTTTCAAAAACGTTTCAAAACTTTTGTTCGAAAATGAAATTTCGTAAATTTAATGTGTATGATTCTTGATTGATTCAAAGCATGGATTGCTTTTCTAGAACGGCCAGACATGCATAACCGGAGGACGAGATCGTCATTTGATCTGCTGGACGTTGTCCAACCCAGGAGAAGAGCCATCTTACAAGCTGTGGTCGGGTCTAGGTCACGAGGGTTGGATCTGGGACATAAAGTCGATGAATGATGTGATTTACAGCTGCAGTTGGGACAAAACAGTTAGGTCATGGGACGTCTCAGGTTCCTGCCTCTCGTCCATAAAATCCCACGAGATGAACGTACAGGGGGCATTGTTATGCTTAAATTCTTGTCCAGAGCGGCATCTCCTTGCCACTGGATCATTCTGCAAAACCGTAACAATATTCGATCCCAGGACGGAGGAGACAGTGGCGCGATATCAGCCACACCAAAGGGCGGTCATTCAAGTATGCATAAACTCCAAATACGTCGTATCTGCCAGTGAAGATAAAACTGTATCCGTGTGGGATGTCAGGGCTGGACGTATTTCCAAGACCTTTCAGGTATCCAATTTTTAATCTCTCCCCGTTGAGAAATTGTTGTATCAACCCGGAAACTGACAATCAGCAGTTCCAATCTGGAATAAGATTCCATCAATTTTAATTTCTATTTTTCTTTCATTTAGATTTGTAAGGATGCGTTTGCGATGAGTATGTTCATGCAGAACGGACTTATTTACGTGGGTGATAGCAACTCGAATATTCATTTTCTCGAAGAAAAAAACGATTTTGCTGTCGTTAAATCGTACAAGACTGAACACACCAAGGGTATTACTGGAATTCACGCACCTCCTGGATGCTTGATGACTGTGTCCCTCGATAAGACTGCGAGAATCATGAGCCCCACGGATCCACCACAGAGTATAGCAACTTTTGAGTGCAAGCATGGTGATATAGCGAGTGTGAGTCTCCAACAAATACCAAAAATTCAGTCAACTCAGAGTATTATTCAGTGGCAATGATCTAATATTTTCTCGATATCAACTTATCACTAAATATTAATTCACTAAATAATTGACTGATAAAATTTTGTTTTGTCCTCCACAGATGCATTATTTAAATGAAGTACTTGCTGCATCGGCAGAAGACGCTATTGAAATATGGAGACCCAAGACTGTTAATCAACATCACTTATGACAAAAGTGTTGATAACTAATATATTTTCTACTGTATTCTGATTGACCATATCAGTTTTAACTATCAAATTTTATGATGCATTCACCTAATAATGTCTATTGCTAACCAGAGAAATTTTGAATAAAAAAAATTTTGACACTTTAAGGATTGTTTTATTACGAATTATTTAACAATGGGAATTCTGAGGCTTTTTTAATTAACCGATTGAATTGGGCTTGCAAGTGACTCAATGAGGTCTCCAGTCTTATTTAATTAGTCGTGACAGTTTGGAGATGGAGAGAGGAGAAATGTTACATCTTTCCCTCTATGTAAAACCTACAACTTAACTCCAAATTAACCTAACAAAAATTTCCTTATTATAAATACTGCGCATGGAAATGAATCACTAAACATGAATCATTAACTTTAACACTAAATAAATCTATTTAGACTTAAATAAAATTGACGAGAAAAACGTAATCTACTCAAGTTCAAAAATTTCAAATTTCCCTCCAAACTGAACTTCCCACTCTCGCCGCATCGTCTTTATTAAAAAAAAAAAAAAAACGCCGTCCCCGCAGCACCTCCCCCCACCAAAAATTGAATTTTTCTCCAAAAAAAAGTGTTTAAAAATCTGCGGAGAACCATTGGAAAATACAAAGCAGTGCAATGTTCCAAAATCGTCGGAATCAGAGGTTCACTCTGACCAACCGGAAGTGCAGTCCAAGCGCGCGCACAACGTGCGTCAACTGTCGATTGAACGCGCTTTAAAAATCCTGACAATTTTCCAAAAAAATCCTTCTGGCCCCCACGACTCTGGGCCACAAATTGTCACCTGAAAAAAATCACCCTGATAAACACGGTGATTATTGTAAAAATTTGGAAACAAGATAGTAGAATTTAGTTAAAGATGTTGGCGTGGTCGAGTGGTGGGGGTAGCCGTGGGGAGTTTCCGTCAAGACCTGAGGTCAGAGAAGGCTGGCTCTGTTCGGTGGTGCTGTTGAAAAACACGATGAAAATGGCGTGGCAACCGCAGGAGGAAGGACTCAGACAAATTCTCACGCTACTTCAAGAGTCCCAGAGTCCAGACACAGCGACCCAGAGGGCCGTGCAGCAAGTATCCTTTTTCGAAAAAAAAAAAATTATACCAAGCCCGAAAAAATGCCTCATCTATCGAGGTTATTACGCAGAGCTAGGTGCAGTGGTTATTTCGACAGGTCGATGAGCGGCCAAGGGCGTGCTTTTATTGACAATTCTCCCACGTCCGGAACGTGATTTTTCGCCGGGTCTGCGTAAAAGCCAAAAAAAAAAATAATTAAATTCATCGGTTAAAAGCGTCACGACAGTCTCAGGTAACTTCTCGAAAGTTCGAGGGAGCAAGGGAATTAAATTTTCAGTAATTGCCTACAATTTTCTTTCGGGCCTCAACGTGCAAAAAAACAAAATTAAATACTTATTTTCCTTTTTTTTATCATTTTTTTTGGAGTAGTTTTCGTGTTCACCGGGGTGATGTTTTAGTAGGCCTTTTAAGTAGAATAAAGGAATGGCAGATATTGATTGGGGCTGTCTGGCAGTTAGACTTTGTAATCGATGGAAAAATAAGTAGTTAAATAATTATTCGAGACATTATTTGAGGTTGGGTGAATCCGGGGTGGGTTGATGAGAGGGTGTTGGGCGTGGAGAAAGCCCTTGGGAAAAAGTTTTGCAAGATTTAGCGGGCCGCGGCGGTGGGGTGGGGGAAGTTTATAACCTATTGTATTGGATATTACTCTACCACAATGATATTAAATTTTTTTCTTAACGACAAATTGCACAGAAATTGGAGGAGTTGAACAAGTTTCCGGATTTCAATAATTATCTCATATTTGTGCTGACGAAACTCACTTCTGAAGGTAATTTATATTCAGTCTAATTTTTTAAGTAACATTTGGTTGATAATTGTGTTGATGTATTGGCGATTATTCCCAGAAATCGAATGGATTTTTCGCCATCTGAGTTCAAATATTAAAAGCATGAAGAGAAGATTATCACAAAATGCGTTTAAGACAATCGCTATAACACCAATAATATTTTTCTTATATTTAGTGTCACGATATACGATATTATGAGTCACGATAATTTTCCTCTAAGCAAAATTTTGCACAAATAGTACGATAGTTAAGAGCACTTACGAAAGTTACGAACAAATTTGTTGACAAGCTAATTCACTTTAGTTAGAAATTTGAGTGTAATTACATTGAGATATTTGGTAGAATTACAACGTAGAATAAGCAAAAATTGCAAAATAAAATGCAGTTCCTAATTTGCAATTTCATTGAAAAAATTAGGAGAGCAATGTAATTTATAAAGTGAGCTACCTTGTTGGATAAATCGAAAATAGTGGCTATGAACCCCTAGAAATCTTTTTTTGTTCCACTCTATTCGTGAAGCGGTAAGCCGAGATAACTGGAGCAAATCCCCTTGTTATCTTATTAAAGAAACAATAAACTCGACAATCCACCACAACCCCCCTCTCCCCCTCCCCTCTCTCTTTCCCCAGATATTCCATAGTCAATATTAATAGGACAAGGTGTTGTGCCTTCCGAACGTAGTTCAAAATAATTTGGTTCTTCCACTCCACAAATCTCGATTATGTTTTCCAGAAATGATTTCAATGAAAAAAAAAATATATATATGACACTATTTTCTCTTACAGATGTGCCAACACGTTCGCTGAGTGGTCTGATTCTAAAAAACAACGTGCGCGCCCACTACCACAAGTTTGTTCCCGACGTAACAACATTTATAAAGCAGGAATGTCTCCAAGCAGTGGGCGACCCCTCACCGATGATCCGAGCAACAGTTGGCATCCTCATAACGACGATAGCCTCCAAAGGCGAGTTGACAGCTTGGCCAGAGCTTCTACCTGCCCTCTGCCAGATGCTCGACTCCCAGGACTACAACGTCTGCGAGGGGGCATTTGGCGCACTTCAGAAGATCTGCGAAGACTCAGCCGAGCTTCTCGATTCTGATGCCCTCAACCGTCCCCTCAACGTTCTCATCCCCAAGTTCCTCCAGTTCTTCAGGCACACAAGCCCGAAAATTCGATCACATGCAATTGCATGTGTAAATCAGTTTATCGTCAGTCGAACACAAGCCTTGATGATTCATATAGACAGTTTCCTGGAGAATCTCTTCCATTTGGCGAACGACGACGATTCCGAGGTGCGAAAGAACGTCTGTCGAGCATTGGTGATGCTACTCGAGGTGCGATTAGACAGATTAATCCCACACATGCACAATATAATTGAATATATGCTTCTGAGAACTCAAGATCATGACGCAGGTGTTGCACTTGAGGCGTGCGAGTTCTGGTTATCACTAGCTGAACAGGAGATCTGCAATGAGGCACTGGCTCCCCATCTACCCAGGCTCATTCCCGTTCTCGTTGGTGGCATGAAGTACTCTGAGATTGATATTATTTTGCTCAAGGGGGACGTTGAGGAGGACGAGATGATACCAGACAGAGAGGAGGACATTCGACCGAGGTTTCACAAGCCCAAGACACATCATGCCCTTCATCCCTCGACCAAGTACTCCGAGGAGAATGGTAGTTCTGACAACGACGACGCCGACACTGAGGACGGTGGTGATGATGACTCCTCTCTCAGCGATTGGAACCTAAGAAAGTGCTCGGCAGCTGCACTTGACGTTCTTGCTGGGGTCTTTCGGGAGGATCTTCTCCCCGTTCTTGTGCCCATTCTCAAGGAAACTCTGTTTCACCAAGATTGGGAGATCAAAGAGTCTGGGATTCTTGCTCTAGGGGCCATTGCTGAGGGTTGCATGGATGGAATGCTTCCCCACCTGTCCGAGCTGATTCCCTACCTCATCGGTTGCCTCAGCGACAAGAAGGCACTCGTCAGGGCCATCACTTGCTGGACCCTCAGCAGATACTCTCACTGGGTGTGCGCCCAGCATCACGACACCTATCTCAAGCCTCTTATGACTGAACTACTGAAGCGAGTGCTTGATGGTAATAAACGAGTCCAGGAGGCCGCCTGCTCGGCTTTTGCAACACTCGAGGAGGAGGCGTGCACTGAGCTTGTACCTTATCTGGGATTCATACTGGAAACCCTGGTGTTCGCTTTTGGAAAGTATCAGCATAAAAATCTGCTAATTCTCTACGACGCCATTGGGACTCTGGCTGAATCTGTTGGTCATCATCTGAATAAACCAGATTATATCAACATTCTTATGCCACCGCTTATCAACAAGTGGAATGTTCTCAAGGACGAGGACAAGGATTTGTTCCCACTTCTGGAGTGCCTCTCGTCTGTGGCCACTGCTCTGCAATCTGGCTTCTTGCCCTACTGCGAGCCAGTCTACAGGCGATGTGTGTCACTGGTGGAGCAGACACTCAATCAACATATTGCTAATACCCAGAGCCCAGAGCAATTTGAGGCGCCCGATAAGGACTTTATGATTGTGGCGCTAGACTTGCTCAGTGGATTGGCTGAAGGACTTGATGGACATATTGAGAGACTTGTGATGAATAGCAATGTGATGCAACTGCTCTATCAGTGCATGCAAGATCCAACGCCCGAGGTCAGGCAGAGCAGTTTTGCTCTATTGGGAGATCTCACCAAGGCCTGTTTTCAACATGTGCTTCCATGTATACGTAAGGATTTTTTTCCATCATTGGTTCCTAGAAGAGGCTAAAAGCCCCAATTTTTTTTTTTTTTTTTTTTTTTTTTTTAAAGAAAATGTTTAGTCATGGTTAAAACAATTGATTTCTCTATGTGAATAATTTTTGTGTTTTTTTTGCTGATTCATTCATTATGCTACAGCTGATTTCATGCCGATACTGGGACAAAATCTAAATCCATCTTTCATTTCCGTCTGCAACAATGCATCCTGGGCTATTGGAGAAATCTCGATTAAATTGGGTAAATTTGTTTTTCTCATTACTTTGTTTTATGACTGTAGGATGTTAATTGTTGGGTACTGGAATTTATTTTGTGCTTAATTTTTCTAGGACAAGATACTAGTTCATATATTCCCCTGATAATAACCCAGCTCATCGACATAATCAATAGAGCCAACACACCAAGAACCCTACTGGAGAATACTGGTAAGCATCGAATAGCTTGAAACAATTCACTTTTAATTTTGATGTGCCATACACCCATTGTTCACCCCGGTTGAATGATCAAGTACTTGCTTTTAATTTCAGTGAATATTGTATTAATTTCATGTACACAGCATCTCAACAGATATGGGGTTATCTTAGTTGTTTATCATCAACATTTGTTTATGATTTTTATTTAAAAAATATTACTTTGAACAGCCAAGTCTACGAGAACAGGTGTTGTCAGTGATAAAGCCAATTTACTCTATAATAATTATTTATGTAACTGGCCAATTTCTAATCTCTCAATGTCATGTATTTTTTCCAATTTTTAAAAATTGAATTTACACTTTAAAACGTTATCTCCTCTTTTTTTTCTGAAAATTTTCAGAAATTTACTGAACGCAAAATAATTAAAAATAAATGGAAGTACCTTTTATGGTGTAAATTTTCATCAAGTATAATTTTCAGGAATTAAGTGGTCAATATTTTATGAATCAATGTATCCATATTCAATGAAAATGACAAAACTTTTTGTAGGCTTTTGGGATTTTAGATTCGCACAGCTGCTCCGTAATGTGTTATTTAATTTTCAGCAGCTACGATAGCACATTATTTGCCTAAATGTCGGTTACCCATGCGTATCATCTGTGTTCTCTACTTCACATTGTTGAATTGTTAAATAACGAAAGAGTAAAATAATGGTAATCATGACGGAAGTGAGAAGGCGACAAACCTGTTATAATTTTTATAATTTAACATTATTATAAGCATATTGTATTTACCTGAGTTGATTGTTGGTTCGCTATCAGTTTGTCTTATTGTTTGTGTTTCCGGTCACTTCACTACACTTCACTTCACTTGTCTACCTTACTGAAAAACTGAAAAAAACCGATAAATAGCGATTACGATTGGTCGCCTCGGTTATGTGTGTCCCCAAGACGTCGCCCCCATGTTACAGCAGTTTGTCCGACAGTGGTGTGTAAATTACTTTATTATTATTATCTATTAATTATATTTCTATTTTATTATTAGCACCTTTTATCATTACAATTATTTATTGATTGGTTATTACACATGCTTGGAGGGCTCTTTAATTGTCCAAGGTGATTTATTAATAGGGGATGAAAAAAAAAAATTTTTCGATATCAATTACACCTTGCACTCTTAACCTCCAAGCAATTTTCTTTGGATTCCTTTCAATTGGTTTTAACTGGTATTTCTTCAAAATTATTCGACTGCCATAATCATTTTTTAAATGGTGGAAAACATATGTGCTCTTCATTGTCATGAGTGATTTTAACGATAATTGGGTAAAGGAATAATTGCAATTTACCAGAATTACGTGAGCTTCAGTGGCTCTGATGTTATGAAATTGGAAAGAAAAAATTTTGAGTGAGGTTTTCCTTTCGAACTTTCACAACTTGAGAAAATGCTATAGTTTTGCCGTTTTGCTTTTTTAAAAAAAGGGGAATCAAATTGCACTCGATATTTTTCCAACCTTTTTTCATTGGCCTCTCGCTCTCTCTCTTTCTCTTCCTTCCTCTATCTCTCATTACTGTTGGATTCGATAGCAAGACGGCGGATACTATTTCCCAGAAAAATACGTGACTAATGAATTGTATTAAATAAATATATATATATTACTCAGGAATAGCTTCTTCTTCAATTCGATATTCTGATTCACAGATATAGTTTTTGTTTTACTGATTAACATTGCTTTCCCATAGGTGCATATCGCTGAGAAACATACGCGACAATGAGGAGAAAGACTCGGCATTTAGGGGCATGTGTCAAATGATCACAGTTAATCCAGCTGGGGTTGTACCGGACTTTGTCTTCTTCTGTGATGCGGTTGCCTCTTGGGTTACCCCTCGTGAGGACTTGAAAGATATGTTCCAAAAGGTAATTAAGTAAAAAAAGTTGTAATGTTAACTTACCTCCAGTCTGGATTTATCATAAATGTCTGAAGGATTACAAAGGGAGATGGAAATTTTATACAGAAATTTTTGTATAAAAAAAAAACAAAAAAACAAATTGTATAAAAAAATTTTTTTTTCGTATAAAAAAAAAATTACGTTTTTAAAATACAAGGTCTGAAATTTTTGGGTTGGTTTTTTTTAATGTAATATTTTATCGTGTTTCAGATTCTCCATGGTTTCAAGAATCAAGTTGGAGCAGAAAATTGGAAACTATTCTCTGATCAATTCCCACCACAACTCGGCGAGCGACTACATAATATGTATGGAGTCTGAAGGGAGCCTGATTTTAGTGAGTTCATTCATCAAATTTATTGATATAAATTACTAGAAATGGCGATTATTTCAGTATTTTACATCAGTGAAGTGGTAGACGATGCCAAGTTGATTTGACGCAATTCACACAAAATGTCACAAAAATTTTTAATTGAAGAAAATCTGTGAATGGGTTAGCATAATTTTGTAGATCTACGTATCAAGCCATTTTGGCAGCATCTATCAATTTGTTACTGACAAAATCTTGTTCTTAAATCAGATTAATATTGCCATTGTATTGCACATGCATGCAAAAATCAGTAATTTGTGTAAAAATAACATTGTAAAGTTTTCGAGCTTTTAAATGACTACACGAGGGTCGTAAATTTGTACAATTTGATTGGAAAAAAAAATATTAAAAAAAGGCTTTCCTATGTAAAGTTGAATTCACTGTATAAACAATTTTTTCAAACCATTTTTTCACTTTATTTATTGATTTTTTTCATGCACGAAATGGAAGGAGGACGTCATTTTCAATAATGACCAATTTTGAGAATGAAGTTCTTATTAGTTAATATAGAGTCTTACTTTTGGTCCAAAGAGTCAGGAGGTTACCAATGAATGAAAAATAGCTCAGAAAAGGTGCAAAACAATTTTTGATTGGCTTGTCACTGATTCCATGCATAACATCTCCGAATTAATATTTGAACACTGGAATTGTATATAGTTATTCTGCGTCGTTCTCGAAATGATAAATGAAAAATAATTTTTGTTCGAAACTATGAGCATTGAACTCTTTAAATAGTCTATATATGTATCGACTATCGTGACTTCCGGTTGTCGCATTGGACCAAAAGTACTCGTTTATTTAAATGAATAATTAATTAAAAGAAATTCATTTGCTGTTTCAGACGGCCACTTAATGGGGAAGGCCGATCGGGGATGGGCGGGGAATATGAAAATTGGGTGGACAGGGTGGGTGGGTGAAACCACGGCCTCTTCTCATCAAAATCCTCGGCGTTATTTCGCCGTTGAATGTCAAAATGCCTCATGGTTACCGGTGAATCCCGTGTCCAACCCAAAGTGGGTGGGGGGTGGGTGGGAGGGGGGAGGGAGGGAAAATTCATGGGGGGTGTTAGAGCCATGGCCACAGCTAAGTATCAGGGTGAGCAAAAGCAAATGAAAAAGAAAAAAAAAACAACCTTGAAACCATACGAAAAAAAAACGAATGAGAATTTTTTTAAATTGTAAAAAGTGATCTATCGAATCGAGTCAATAGCAATAATTAATCACCAACAAGATGGCCAAGTTAACGGGGTGGGATGGGTGGGAGGGAGGGAAGGGTATAGCTTAAATTAAGCAAAGCAAAAAAAAAGCCTCTTTCGATGGACAAAAATTCAACAAAAAAGTTACGGTATCGTAAAGGTGTTACAATTCAATGGTATACAAAAACATTTAAGTATTTCGAAATAACATGATACCCAATTGTCAACCATATTGTTTAAACTTTGTTTAGCATTGACAGCATTGCTATGATGCTGATGACCTTGCGATGCAAATAATTGAGGATTTAATACCAATTAACCAGAGTCGACAATTAAAATAGCTTATGGGCTCTCTTTTTTCCCCTCAGAGAGAGTAAGCTTGTTTTTTTTTAGGTCTATTTAAGACATAGATATCACGTTATAGAGTTCAACGTGCTGTGAAAATAAGTTTTTTAGTCGATTATTGTAACTAATGAAATGTAAAATTTCACTTTTTATTCAACCTGATGAGGACACCTACCAACGAATTCTACGTTTCATAATAAAATAAAAATATTGAAAAAATAACTAGGAATTGATGTAAAATATTGAACAATTTTTACAATTTAGGGAGGCGAGAAAAATAGCACATATTTTGTTTTCTTCTTTCGCAACGTTTCAAAATTCAGTGTCGCCTTTTTTTTTATGAGAAAAATGAAATGCATGTGATTGTTTTTTTTTTATGTTTACGTGACACGTGATCAATTATTAGATGAGTAGTTTAATTATTATGTATGAACTGAAATAAACTGAGGACTAGATGAGAAAAAAACAAAAGGAAATTCCATATTTTTGCATGATATCGCATGGACAAGTCCATGTTGTGCCATTCCGTTCATAAATTTGATGATTGAACACGTTTAAATGAAATAACTCGTACATTGTGATACTAGGTTACTCGATAATTCCATTTTTAATATGAGAAGATGAGAAAAATTAATCGACAATTGATTAATTAATTCATTAACTGTGAAGCATTGAAGGCTCAGCATTAAATTTTTTTCAATCACATTATTAGCCTTCTGATTATTATTCTTTTTTTTTTCATCATCAGCGTTTCCATTTATTCGTTCGCGGACGGTGTTATTCACAGTTGTGGATCTATGACGTGAAATCTATGGAAGGGAAATTCATAAAATCTATAATATCATTTCAGGATACTCGCGCAACAATGATTCAACTATTTCCTTATTTTTTATTTGTTCCTTTCAATTGGATGACAAATTTTAGTTGTGTTACTGGGTACAGTAAAAATGCAATTGTCAGTGCTTCTGGATGTTGAATCTCAAAGCAAGTGGATTACACAAATCGAACTAATGAAAATGAATTTGCTCTTAGTTTCTAAAAGAAATGTAATTCATGAACTCTTGACGGCAAACAATTCATTTTTTTTTTTTTTTTTTTTTTTTTTTTAAATCGTAGAAAATACAGGATGATCATTAATAATAGCGCCCATACTTTAGACTGTATCAATAAAAAAACGACCTGAAATTCACGATTAATTTCTTAATATCAATTTTATTCTACGAAGCCATTGGAGGGGAGGGGGTCAGCAAATCTTTTGTGGAAATTTTTCGTTTTTCCTTAAACAAAATAAATAGAATTCTTTAAATTTTTTCCTTAAGCACCTACTTGGTAAAAAAAAATCCAGAATGTGTAGGAGCAATGTTTTTTTTTTGTTGCTCTATATTTTTTTTTTTACATGAATTCAACACGACTGATTTTCGGAAATCATAGAACATGAAATTTGAATTTCCACTTGAATGTGGATTTCAACTAAATCTTGCATTTTATTTTTCGTTCATTACACTGAATGGATTGAGACGCGAGCTCAACTAATAGTCAAGGTCTCATTACGTTATTTGAGTTTCCATGGGAGGAGAAGCAAGCGTAGAGGATGTTAATGATAACACGGTGAATAGATGAATTTTTTTTTTTGTTAAAAATATAGAAATAATAAGTAACTTACGATGACAACAAAGTGTCCATAAATTGTAGAGGAGAATGTAAAAATTATGATAACAGCATGGTGTCATGTTTGAAAAATCCTGTAGGATATGCCATAGAAAGTATTATGGGAATTGAAATTTTTTATAAGATGTCAAAAAATTGTGTCGTATCGAAGGAGATCCCATGGAAAATTCTATAGAAATCCTATAGGATTTTTTCATATATTCCTATTCTTTAAATTCATATTTCTTTTCCCCATATCATTTCTATAGGGCTTCCCATCGGAGACCCTGGAACTCAGAATTGCCATAGAAAAAATGAGAAAAAAATTCTGTGGGAATTCCATGTTATCATTTATGAATGATTAATTCGCTCGCACTCCTGACTTCATTAATTGGTCATTATATAATCCCCAAACTTATTCCTTCATTCTAGTCCTTCCTCACACTGGCCGCACGTATTTTGTGATACTAATATTTTATATATTTCTTGGAGGCTGGAGAATTTGATAATGAAAGTCACGTTTTTTTTTTTTTTTTTTTTTTGAAAGAGAAATAATTTATGGTATGTTAAGTGCTGCGTTGTTGAAAAAATTCTTGTATCAATTTTCTAGTGAGGGAACCTTTCAATAAATAGGTCCTGGAAAATTTCAGAGAATGTTGTTAATAACGAATCAAGTAGTCCATGAATATTGGAGTAAATATTAAAATCTATGCTTGATTATATTTGCAAATTTGTCAATATTTTGACGATTTTTTAAATTTACTTTACTTTTCTTACAGCCACAAAATCAGAAGTCACTTGTATTTTTTTTTAACTTCTCGATCTTTTTTATTTGATTAATTTAATCCCAAAAAATTCTGTATTATATAGATAACGATTTTCCAAAAAAAATTTTTTTTGAAATTTAGGACTTACCTTCAGTGCACAAAATTTTGAATCCTCATTTTAGATATTTAATACTTACGCTGTAAACGTAATGATTACATCAGTTGCGAAGTGGTAAACTGGGATGAGTGCCTATTCTTTAAGAAGTTTCCTTTTAAAAAAATTACTTGAATGGAATTGTTTCGACGAAATTTATTAAAAAATGTTGAACGGAAATATTACACAAGCCCAAATCCTAGTTGATCAGGAAGAAACTTAATTTTTTCACTCATACTAGGCCAAGAAGACTTTGACTGTTTCGATAAGCTCCCATTTGTAAATATTAATTATTGTAATTACTCCTATAATTTCACTTAATAATTATTAATGGAAAAAATTAATCACTGCCAAAATGGTGTAAAAATCAGACGAATTTAATTGTTTCTCATTCCATCAATTTATTTTACATAAATTTACAGCTTTCAAATTATATTCTAGGAAGATGCGACTTTTTATATTTTCAAGCTCCAAGTCTCCATAACTTGCAATAAAAGGCATTTTTTGAGGAAAAAAAAAACAAAATTATTGCACTTGAAGAATACACCTGGCTCCGTCTATTCATTGATGAATCAATCAATCAATCAATCGATTTTGTAAGAAGTAGTAGATAATTAATTTCAGTCTTTTTAAACCAATTGACATGGCCTGAGTGCCCCTTGTTAGCCTCGTATTATAATTCTCAAATTCTCCGCAGGAAAATTAAGAACAAAAAAAGGAAATTTTCCACCGGAAAATAAAAAAAATTTCCACCGGAAAATCCATTGAAAAAAATTTCTACCGGAAAATTAAGGAAAAAAAAAACAAAATTTTCCACCGGGAATTTTTTAAAAAATAGAGTTTTCCACCGGAAAATTAAAAAAAATTCACCGGAAAATAAAAAATAAATAAAAGGAATTATTTGACAAATGAAACACCACACGAGTAAATATATTGCTGTAACTTTATTGTTGTTGCATGAACCTAGCGATAGACTGAGCCGTACTTGTGGTTAAGTAACTAATTAACGTAGTCGTCAATCAATGCTATATTATTACTATACGGTGTATATTATATTTAATCGTAATTTTCTTGTGTGGCCAGTTACCCGAGTGGGTTCTCATCCCTTTAAATGCAATAGCGGATGTTGAAAAAAATTATAGATCGGAAATTATTTCCCTCGATTTACTGCTATTGTGAATTGGATTTGAACCTATTGGACTGTTCCTAGTACCTGATACTTCCCATCCTTGCGTTGCGAATTAACATAAAAGCTGTCAATACATTTTCCTCTCAATTTTTAGGACAATTTTCCTCTTATTGACATCTCTTTAACAGAGTTAAAAAAAGGAGATAAATTATCGGAGGGCGGAAAAAAAAATTGTACTTCATAAATTTTGCATCGAAATTTTTTTTTTTAAATATATGTCGCCTGCTTGAGAAAAAAATGTTGAGTGGTCTGAGAAAATGGGTAATTGAAGAAAAATGCAATGTTCATACTTCTCAAATTCGTGTCAATTATATTCTTTTTTAGCTAATTTTCACGTTCCCTGATTGATTTTTTTTTTAACTTTGAAGCCTCTTAACACTTTGGCTATTGTGACAGAACTGAGTGATAAGGACACTGTCGATAATGGAACAAGATCTGAAAGATTGGATCGACATGCATTTTCAGGCCACTTCATCCATAAGTAAAAGATAAACACTTGTATTATAGACTATGGAGAATGAACACTTCGTAAGAATCGATGTAGAAATTTTGTTTTTATAGTTATGGGTTGTCACGATACTTCCAACAAATTTTTTTCTCATCGACTTTTCTTTTTACAATCATTCGATTATGAAAATCTAAATGTTGCACGTCAATCATTCAAAAATGTAAATTCATCTTTTTAATATGCAAAGGAAATAAAGTATAGTTGCTCTTAAGACTGCAAGATGAGAGCCCATTTCATATCCTGCCTCTTTTTTTTTTTATTAAAAAAAATTTTTTATTCAGTTTTTTTTTTATTTAATTTTTTTTTTATTTAAATGTGTTTTATTTTCCAGGAAGAACGCTGTGGGAAAATGCAATTTTTTTGAGAAAAAAAAAATCATTGGGCCATTGCCGGAAATGACTTTTTCCATGGGCTTAAATGGTGCGAGGGGGTGGGGGGGGGGGGAGGGGGAAAAAAATTAAAATAAAATTGGAAACAAATTCCCCGAAGAGCTTAAGATGTTCCACTGGACATTGTCACTCGACATAAGGGCCCGGGAATGGCAATAAAAATCGTCCGGATTGGGGAAAGTAGAAGAAAGGGGAATGAAAAAGAGGCAAAGTGCAGGGGGTTCCCCTATATACCACCAACTAAACGTATTCCTCGCGGAGCCCTGAACGGCTTGGCTTAAGTGATTGCTTCTCTTCATTAGATGCCTTTACAGGGTACTTTTCCACCCTCACCCAGGACAACACATATAGCGACAGGTGCCGTAATGACCCGTATCCAACCAACAACCATCCCCCACTTCACTTCACTCGATTCCACCTTCTCTCCCCTAACAGCGACACTATTACCACGATCGATTCGGCATTAGGAATGCCCAGGGCTACATTCATCCCCCTTTTTTTTTCCTTCATCTTATCTTAGAGAATATATTCCAAACGACAGCTGACGATTTTCTGTTCAGATCTCCGGAAAGGAAAATTCAATATAAAATCCAAGAGCAATTTTCGCTGAAAAATTTATGTACAGTGCAATTTTTTAACTGCATTTTCTTCCTGATGATTTTTACTCGAGTCTTTTGCTTTGCCCGCGCATTTCCTGTTTCCGCCGCCTGGTGGCGCGTCGGTTCCGGTCTTACCGTTTTCGATAATTTCGATACGTACCGATAGTTTCTTTGGTCTCTGCTTTTTACTATAGAAAACTTGTATACCACCTGTTTCGGTATAGGAGTCTGGTGGCAGGTACTGCGCACGCGCACTTCCTTTTTCCGCCGGTGGTGGCGCGTCGGTTGCGATCGCACGGTTTTCGATATTTTCGATATACACCGATAGTTTCGTCTCTCCTTTCTACTATAGGTGATTCAAACACGGGTTTCCATTCTTTTTGTATCCATAAAATGCTCATTCAACTTGCCGTTGAATGTCACAAAATACCATTTACCAATATTTTAGTACTTAAGAGACGCGTGGAAAGTCCATATCGCAGCAATTGTATTGTTTAGATGGAGCATACGGCAATTCTCCAACGACCTGATTTTTAAAGTTCGCCCGAGTCCCCCTCTAATTTATTACCAATTGTATTTTCCACCCCCCCCCCCCCTCACCCCACCCCCCGCCCACCGACATATTCTGTTCTACCATGAAATAACACAATTTTGGTGGCAAACAAAATTGGTCGCGCTGCCACAGATTAAAAAGTAATCGGCACATTTACCAGAATTATTAAAAGACAGGGTGTATTTGATATCGAGCTGTTTGAAGTAATTCACTTGCAACGTTTACCCGCCCCTTAATCTAATCCTGAGAATAATCTAAAATTCATGACACACATAACTGCCAGGCGATGATATATCTGGCGGGCAATGGTGAACGTATCCCGGGGTTTTGCGCACCGCCCCCCATTTTCCATCCCATCCCTACACCCCTTCACCGCCAACATGCGTCCAAGCGAGACAGACTGCAGCAATCGCGGCCATTATTATTTAATACCAAGCACACCAGAGTTCAACGCCGAGCGCTACATTCTCTTCGTAAATCACAACATATTCTACGTCAAGCCATGTCTTTTATTCAATTTTGCGCATTTAATTTTCCAACAGTGAATCCAAATACGAATTATGGCCTTTATTTCCTGCTTCAACATGCGTAAAAAATGGTCTACAAAATCATATCTCTGCTAACAGATTAAGATGTCGTGTCTTCAATGTTTGTTTTTCTTTCCTCTCGAATAACTCCCAAAATTTGTTATGCTGCAAAAAAGAATTATTCGATGATAAGAGTGTGTGTGTGTGTGTTTTAAACCCATCTTAAAATCCCCGGGAGTTACGCAGAGTAAATTTCAGTCGAAGAAGAAAACAACAAACTGGGACATATATGGACCCTCTGTGTGTGTGTGTTTTTTTTTCCTCCGTCCCTCTCATTTGTACGCCCCCGGTAGCGGCCGTGTAAGCATTCCTTCAGGGGGCGTACCGGACACCCACCCATGCGGCTGGGGCCGACTTTCGCCATTTTTAGGCCATCGTATTTCTAAACACAGGGTAAACCTCCAGAAACCCCTGTGCTACGATGTCCGGCGCCTATGATGGAACCCACCCCCCCCCCCTGCGTCGGGTTAGGTTCCCGCTTGGCCGGGCGGTCTCATTTTATGGGTACCGCCGATAGCACACACGGAAGTTCCTGCATCGGTCGGAATCCATGAGAAAATATTTTGAAAAAATATTCTCCGGCGGCCGGGCGTGAACCTAGGACCTTCGGAGTAGTAGGCAGATACTCTACCACTATGCCAAAGCCCCGACACCGATGTGTGTGTGTGTCTGTGTTTGAAACCCATCCCAAAATCCCCCAGGAGTTACGCAGAGTAAATTTCAGTCGAAGAAGAAAACAGAAAACTGGTAATGATATGAACCCTCTGTGTGTGTGTGTGTGTGTTTGAAACGCTTCCCAAGACCGCCAGGAATTACGCAGAGTAAATCTCAGTCGAAGAAGTAAACAGCAAACTGGTGAAGATATGGACCCTGTGTGTGTGTGTGTGTATGTGTGTGTGTGTCTGTGTGTGTGTGTGTGTGTGTGTGTGTGTGATTTAACCCATCCCGAAATCCCCCAGGAGTTACGCAGACTAAATCTCAGTGGAAGAAGAAAACAGCAAACTGGTAAGGATATTGACTCTGTGTGTGTGTGTGTGTGTGTGTGTGTGTGTGTGTGTTTAACCCATTCCAAAACTCTCAGGAGTTACGCAGAGTGAATCTCCGTCGAAGAAGAAAACAGCAAACTGGAAACGATATGGACCCTCTCTGTGTGTGTGTGTGTGTGTGTGTGTGTGTGTTTAAAACCGTCATATTTATGACACTTCAATCGCGGTACATTATCAATCCCTGCAACACACTTACTAATCCCTGACCAAAAATTGATGCAAATGATTACTCTTGGAACATTTACCCCCCCCCCCCCGCCCTGTCTTCCAAACGAACCGAAATACATTTAATAAATGATTCTGCGGTCGGGATGTTTCATCGCTTTGAGGGGTAGGAACATCCCCATCATTGATATTCCCTTCTCAATGTAATTGATAGTCGCACATTGGTTTGGTGATATTATTCTATCGTTAGACTTCCATGATGTTAGTGACGTACTCCTAATGGAAATTGCATGGAGGAAAAAGTAGGGGTAAGACGGGGGAGTTAGGGATTTTCCCAAGATTTAATATTGACTGTTTTCTTCCCGAGAAATAAAGCCCGCGAAAATTCATATGCAATAATTGAGATTTTAGCAGATTTTTTTCTTCCACTCTCTCCAAGGATTTACTCATTGAAAATTATTCAACTGCTCGTTATTCACTGGAAATACTGCATTCTGTACGTTTATGAGGAAAAACGAGGAGTCAGGAGTGAAGAATGAAGAGGGTAGATGATAAAAGTCTATGGGAATCCCTTGAGCCGCGTGAGTCGACCCCAAATGACGGCCAATTTTCCGACGATAGAAAAACTTTTTTAAAACTCTGACTGTAATAACCGGTGAATCTTTTCTCCTTCTTTCTTGTTTTATGCCCATGAAATTATACAGGGGTAGAAGAAAATGGGGTTGTATATTATTCAAACGTCTCCGGGGGTCATTCCCCGGGGGGGTTAAGTGATGCAAAAAAAAATGATTTTTTTCTTCGTCTGCCTTTTGAATTTTTTTCCAAACATTTCCAAAAATTTTGCAAATTTTTTTTTGCAAAAAAACTTTTGGAAATAATGAATTTCCTGATAAGAGAATATAATAATAGTCAGAGTAGGGAATTCGAGAACAGTCGGAAGCTGTTGATAGTATCCTGATTTGTGACTCCCCCCCCCCCCTCCCGCCACCCACCACCCCCAACAGTGATAGGCCGACAAATTAACACAGAAGTCCTCGACAGTTGAAAATTAGAGAATCCCCATTGGATTGCTTAAGCACCCCCCCCCCACCCTCCGAGGGGGTGGTAGGTGGGTGGTGGGTGGGTGGGGGGTGGTAGGGGGCGGCTGCGGTTGTTACAGTTGCAGTTGGAGTGTATATTCGTACAAACACCCGCACACCGACAAAAGGCGATGGAATATGTTGAACGATGTCATGTACAAGGATACAAGCGGCATAGTACGATATAATGGCGCACCGGGGACTGGGTAAGCCTAGATAACACAATTACGCCCCGGTGTGTTGGAGAGGCCCGACGCTTCGCTGGTGCGCCGGTTCGCCGCTTGATTTATCCGCGTTGTATTATTGCATTAGCGCACCCCCTGCCCCCACCCCCCATCGCCCCCCCCCGACTCCCCGTCCACCCCATCTTCCATCCCATCCGTTGGCTTCCTCCTCAATGGACCAACTCCGCGTACAAACTATGTCCAGTGGAGGGTGAATCATACGCAAGAAGTGTTTCTTCAGATCTGGTCTAGTCAGCGTTTCAGGAAACTGAGGTAGCACTTCCGGTCGTCAATAAGAAATAATTATAAAATTTGAAAGCACACCTCCAGTAACTGACCACACTTTACAACAATTTGGTTTTCTCCGAAAGAGAATTTGTAATTCATTCATTATATCTTTCCAATTTCACCTTGCAGAGTCGGGGAAAAAAATGTTTAGAGCCGAACTAAAATCGCACAGTATCAAATATATCTTTCTGAAGCTCCAAGATTTTGGCAAGTAGCGATGGGAAAGGTAGAGCAAAAATGTCGATGGTTTGGTTTTGCTAAACTTGTAAATTTTTTTGCGTATTTTTTTGCGGGTGAAAAAAATTAAATGAGAAGGAATCTCCAACAGATTAGCTTGGATAGTGTTGACTGATACGTGCACAATGAAAATTCCATGAAATCTGCATGTGAGTACAATTCTGATAATGTGAATAATGATTAATAGTATTGCCTTAAACTCTTCTTACAAATAAATAAAGACAATAATTCCTTTACATTGACAGACCTTTACGAGGGCCTACCAAGTCCAAGTGCTTCTTGGTGTCTTCTGGCTTTCAGCCGCAGATCCGCAATTGAACTATTTTTCGATCGTGCAGCAGCAGCGGCTAGGGACGCTGCAAGACTCAGTGGATGTGCATGATGAGAGTGATTGGTTGGTGGCAAACAGAAGAGACCGCCCGCTGCTGCGTAATGCAGGACGGCTGGGTCAAATGCTGAACCGGGTCCTGCTGCTGCGCCAACATTGACATTAGACGAGGCCTGCAGGGGCGCTGGATGCAACCGCAGTCCCGGCAAATACGGCGCCACACGACATGATTCCAATGGAGTGGGGGGACTCCGTGGCGCCAATACCATTCCCGCCGAAACTCCTTTGCCAATGCAACAGAATTATATTTAGCACCAAGATCCATGAAAAAAAAGTGAGGCCTCATGCGACACCTGGTAGATGTGAGACATGGAAACACTAATTTTGATCTAAATTGATCCAAAATTTTTGACGAATTCTCGAGTATTAGGTCCCTCATTTTCCATTTTTTTTTTAATTTTTCCAATTTTGTTTCGATTCTTTACGAGAGTGTTACAATTTTTTTCGAACTTTCAGCAAAATTTTTTCAATTAAAAAAAAAAATTCCAAATTTTTTAAATTTTTGAGACCGTGTTTCAAAATTTTTTTGATTTGTTAAAAAAATTTCTCATTTGTTAAAAAAATTTCCAATTCTTTTCAAAAGTTTTTGAAATGATGCAGCATATTTTGATATGCACATACAACTTGTGCGCATCACCTTTGCGTCGATGGCAGAGAGGGGGCGATGGGTAAACAGTGGAGTATATCTATATATATTTGTCATGGAAATTGCCTGTCCCGAGAGCAAATTTTTCCGATCCCCTGCGCGGCATTAGATGTTTTTCCATAAAAAAAAATTCATGGATTTTGATCGATGAGAATGTTCACCCACAAAGATGAGGAAAAAATTGATAACAATAACACTCCTTTCAGACCTGGAGACTCAGGAGACGCGTCGTGGAACGTCGAGAGACGTAAAAAGTTCGTGATTATGAGACATTTCATTTTCGGGGTGATTACAGTAACTTACCCCATCGGGAAGTTAATAATCCCAATAGTTCAAGGTCATTCCAAATTCAAGAATTCAAATTTCCCCAATTTTTTCATCGGTTCATGTTATTTGTCTTTATATTTGATCCGTACCTTTATGAAGTTGACTCTCGTGCTTCCGACACTTGGCACGGCGATTTTGAAACCAGACTTGCACCCTCGCCTCGCTCAATCCCAACCGCTGACTCAACTCCTCCCTCATGAAAGCATCGGGGTAGTGGGTCTCGTCAAAGAGTCTTTCAAGCTCGGCAAGCTGCTCCAGGGTAAAGTTTGTTCTTGATCTTCGCTGTTTACCATTTCCACTGCCAGTACCACGACAGTTGGCAGTGCCTGATCAATTTGCAAATAGCATTAAAAAAGGAAGGAACAAATGAGTCAGTTTACGGATCATTACACCCAATGTGTCTTTCCGGGTGATAAATTTTCAGCGCTTCACCCCCCCCCCCCCCCCACCCCCACCCTGCCCCAATGTGTCAACGATATCTTGACGATTAGGTGTGATCAGCTAGTCGCCGCGAGCAATAAAATCTCTCGCGAACTATGTCTCGTAAAATGAGAGCCGAGTGTTTTGGTGGATGGAAAAGTTCATTGAAATAAAAATATTTGACTGTAAAAATATTTGGACACCTTCATTTCACTTCTCAACCCAAAATCCTCATTCCGAACTCGTCATAAACTCTTCACCGTCTCACACCCACACCCAGAAATTTTCCCACTCCGAAGAATAATTAACCATCTAATAAAAGCCAGTAATCATACACCTTGGAGGTAAAGAGACACTTCCGTAATTACTCGTACACTAGTTAATTAATGGATACTTAATGCAAAGTAAGTAGGAGACTCCATGAAGATGGTAAAACTGGTACGTTGAGTGAGGCGAAGAAGGTGGGGGATTAAGAACCCCTGACGAAGGCCGCCCGTGATTTATATAATTTAGCCAAGTGCCGAGAGGTGCTAACTTATACAGCGTCGTTAGTTAGGGAGGGGGCATTTCACCTTAATCACCCCACTGGCTGTATTCATCCCCATCCCCTCCCCCCCCCCCGCCCACTACCGGTTCAAGAAAATTTACGTAATGCGTGCGACCCCCTTCTAGTTATTCCAACATAATATACTGGCTTTAATCAATTAGCCAGCTGAGTTAATCAAATTGAAATTGACACACTTGAATCGAGTTTTATGTTGTGATTTTCATATAGAATACGGTGAAATAAACGATCGCTATTCCCGTGTATATATGTATCCCCTTCTGCAGACCCTTACGCTGGGAGAGAAACCCGAAGCAATCACACTCGGACACAAGGGGTCGCTAATTCGATTACTGTGGCGCCCTCTACCTTCCCCGTTTTCTTCCGGCCGATGTTTTTTTCTTCTTTTTTTTTTTTGCTGTGGGTGCGAATCATTCGGCGTTTACCCTCGACCCCATTCCATATGCCTCGTGTGGGTTTCATGAATTTCTGAAAATTTAATTTTGTTTTGCTTGAATTCTGAAACACTACGGAAACATTGCTTCAATGATATTTGACTGATAGAATTTTTTTCCCAATAATGTTGTCGCCCATTGGCAATGTGTAGAGATACGGCGCAAGTGATGTCACGTAAGTATTAGAATCTAATGTATTTTTATTGGGGTGAAAAGTAGGATTTTGATACACTGTGCAGGAAGCGACGCTTCGCGGCCGCGAGACGCCGCCCACACACAGAGTATCGAGAATTATTGTTCGACACATGGACAGAAGTAACTTTTCAACCTGCTATGTTGCAAAAGTCATTCATGGGCGAATTCCATGAGGAAGTTTTTTGTAAAAAAAAAGTTGTAGCGAAAAACGTTTCAGGAGCACTATTGGAGTTCTCTCAAGTGCACTCCATAATCTTCGTCCCATTGGACTGGGGCAAAACGGGGCAATCCATCTGACGACTGTGTTATCTGCATCATTGGACCCAATCACTGTCTGGCGATTGGCTTAACTCTTACCCCGCCTTATATACTCCTATAGATGAAATGTGAAAAACCAAGAAGTTTTTCATGATAGTAGAGGACAACCATATGTGGCTATCCGCATGAAACCAGCTCTTGTAGTCGCTCCTAGTTTCCGAGACATTGGCATTTGACCGAAATCTCGACAAAAATGCTTTTTTTTTATCAGCCCATTCGTAACTAGCACTCTTCCCGCGTCGGATGAGACCTATTGAATCTCATTGTCATGATTATAAGTCAGAAATTTTCTCTTCGAAAGAAAAACGGAAAACCAGCCCTTGTTGTCGCTCGCTCCAAACAATTAACCTTTTGAATTATTATCCCGCATTCAGTGACTGGCGCAGTTATTACAGGCACAAATATTGCTTCCATAGTGTATACCGATCTTCAATTACATCTGAAGTTTGCTTTCATAGTAGAATTATGTGACAGAAGTAACATTCATGTTAAAAATTAATTCAAAATAGATAAAACTGACCATGGATAAATATGACCATAAAGACCTGAAATACCAGTTCGTTCATGTCTTTCAATTATTATCTACCTCAAACTCATACTAGAATAGCAAATAATGTCATATAATTGTGAAAACTCTTCAAAACTGGAAATTGATAAAGTGGCTTTGCACAACGCTATGTCTATAGTACAGCAAAATTTTTATTACTGTGTATGTAAAGTAATGACTAATCACTTTTTTTTATCTACATGACCCTCCCAATCAATTAAGACCGAAATCCTACTAAGTGGCAAGTAGAGTGCTCATAAATGCGATTTGCAACTTTAAGTTCATTCTTCTCAAAACTGTGTTCTTTGGGTCTTCGACTTCAATCCTGCATAACTTCACGAATTTTCAACTCGGATGTGTTTATTTGGCCTCAAAACTTCGAGAATGATGTCAGGAATATGCCCATATGTATAACTCCATCTCGACAACTAGGGCTGGTTTCATGCGGACGGCCACATATATTTCAACTACGTGCCCATGATTTTCCCGCGACCCTCCTGAGTTCGAGCTACACAAGGTCCCAAACCGGAGCTTGCCTTCCGAGAAAGGTACTTGTCTAGATTTTTCAACTGCAACAAGAAGCCGCGCTCGAACACTCCAACATGAACGTGTATGACTACATCTCCACTCAATCATCATTATCCTTCTCCCATGACTTACTGAAATGCTATCTGCATCCCGTATCACTTCTCTACAGTTTCATGGATTTATAGTTTAATATGCACTAGTCCGTGTGCTTGGTAAACCCTGCAGGCTATCACCCACGCTTGCTCCATAAATTTTCTCGATTAAGCGCAAATGAAAAAGCAATCTTGCCATTCCCGAACTGACAAGCGCTTTCGGCTTCCTACATTTCTATATACGTATGCGAGATGGCAAACATTTCTCGAAGCACCCCTCCCCCCCCCCCCCCCCACCCGACATCGCCGCCCACTGGGAGGAAAAAAGTCAAATAATAAATATGAGGAGTTGGTGTGAAAGAAGAGGGAAAGAAACTCGTTGCTCCCCTGGAAGTGCCAAGTGGCGCAGTAGATCAGTCCACTGTAGTGCCGGACCTTAGCCCGACTCTTTCCACTTTATTCTCAGTGGTATTTATGGTCCGTCGCTTGAGCGCTCTTTTTCCACCCCTGCCAACATCAAACCTTCTAAGTTTCTCTTGGTCAATTGCCAAATTTATCATTATTCACTCTCTTCCTGTTTTTTTTCTTCATTTCACATATAGGAGTATAAGGCGGGGCAAGAGTTAAGCCAATCGCCAGACAGTGATTGGGTCCAATGATGCAGATAACACAGTCGTCAGATGGATTGACCCGTTTTGCCCCAGTCCAATGGGACGAAGATTATGGAGTGCACTTGAGAGAACTCCAATAGTGCTCCTGAAACGTTTTTCGCTACAACTTTTTTTTTACAAAAAACTTCCTCATGGAATTCGCCCATGAATGACTTTTGCAACATAGCAGGTTGAAAAGTTACTTCTGTCCATGTGTCGAACAATAATTCTCGATACTCTGTGTGTGGGCGGCGTCTCGCGGCCGCGAAGCGTCGCTTCCTGCACAGTGTATCAAAATCCTACTTTTCACCCCAATAAAAATACATTAGATTCTAATACTTACGTGACATCACTTGCGCCGTATCTCTACACATTGCCAATGGGCGACAACATTATTGGGAAAAAAATTCTATCAGTCAAATATCATTGAAGCAATGTTTCCGTAGTGTTTCAGAATTCAAGCAAAGCAAAATTAAATTTTCGGAAATTCAGGAAACCCACACGAGGCATATGGAATGGGGTCGAGGGTAAAAACCGAATGATTCGCACCCACAGCAAAAAAAAAACGAGAATAAAAATCATTGCAGTGTACAATTGATTGCAAAACTGGGGAACGCTGTAAATTTGAGGAACCACTTCCAGCCTCAGGGAGAGGAAACAAAAATATGAAAACTCGACAGTCACTAGAAGGGTCATAACCTCAGGTCGTCAAACATCATTACATTTTTACTCGTTACACCATCGGCTCAATCACTTGTAAGCTTTATTGGCACAATCTCGTGAATTATAAACGAACGGCTAGCTCCTGACCTTCGTGAAGATTTATGTCGGTCGGGCCCTTGAAACGTACTATCACGGTTATCAATAATCCAACGATGGCTAAGATTTTCCACTCTTTAATTAAATGCGCATGGATGAAATTATTAGAGCGAGCTTCGTGCTACTAAAACCATCAGGGGATTAGTGATTGTTACAAAAAAAAATGATTCAGACCCTTTCAACAAGCGGAACACGATGTCCTTATTATTAGAAGACCCGAAATAATCTCTTAATACTGTAGAGTCTCCATTATCCGAGGTAATGTGGGGAAGGGGTTCCGCGGATAAGCGAAAACTCGGATAACACGGAGGGAATAGGGAATTCTAAAATTTCAATAATTTCCCACGTATTTTCGATGGCGAAATGAAATTTCATCAGATAAATATATAAAAATAGAAATGTATTGTCATATTTTAATATTTGGTATAAAAATAATGGTGAGTAGAAAGTTTAGATAGTCACTGATAAGGTTTAAGATAAGGTGTAATTGAACACTGCTTCAACTTGCTCATTCGTTTTTTAGCCGCGATATCTCGCTAACGTTTGATCAACAAATGATCACTTGCAGTGCGTTCAGGCGGTTCTTCCGAAACGAGGGAAGAGCGCGCAGAGTGTATTGTGACAAGTATGTTCCACTCCATCCGTCTTATCCGAGTTTTTCCGTATTACCCGGGCCGATTCGGTCTCGCGGATAACGCGGTAGGCCGGATAATCGAGACTCTAGTATACTATCAGGGAACTTATTTGTTAGCGCGCTATATCTTGATATGTCAGTGAGCTCTGCTTGCGTCGGCCTAGCTCGGATTTTTTTTAAGTGTCTATAGACACCTCGTTTATAGTGCAATTTGAATCACTGGTAATATACGAGCTATGCTGCTGCTAATATAAGTCAATATAAGAAAATTAGTGCATTGAGTCGGTCTAAAATATCCGGCAATCCGACGGCCCCACTTTCCTACTTCCCCCTCGCAGCACTTATTTAAAAATTTGTCCCGTGCATATTTATTTCAAATTCCGAATAACAATTGTATCATTGTTTACTCCTATCTCTTATCTTCTACTCTTTGAAGTAATTTCAGTGCCGGAGTGGTAGAGCGTATCAAGTTGATTTGTTAATTCCCTGAGTCTTTGAAAACTTGAAAGTCTAATAGAGCTGCAAAATTTTCGATGTGCGCTCCTCTATATAGCGGAAGGTTTTCCCAAAAAAAAAACAAAAAAATTATTCCTGTGAACTCACTTTTTCCGTTCTCCTCATGCGAAGCTTTCTGACAGTCAATTCCAGCCTCAATGACCGCTTGCGAAGATACTTTAATATCGGTGGTTGCTTGGACCGGACTTGGCGAGCGATTTTCCGCCACTGGTGGTGGCGATGGACTACAACCGAGAAGTTTTCTCACCGATAGCTTCAACTCCGGTGGCTTGAGGCTCAATTCTACATTATCCTTAGACTCTTTTGGCATTTTTGTGGAGAGATCTTCGGGCTGGAGACGGGACTCCGGTGAGCTTGGTTCAGATGTGTCAAGGCACGACACATCCGGCAGATGATCAGCGAGTGGAGCCTCATCTTTGAGTGGGACATGCGATTTGTGAATTAATTTTCATGCAATTAACATTTTTAATCTGAATCATATTACATTTCGTATAATTTCTGAATACAGAGTTCGAAATTTATACTACCGTGCAGCATTAGTGCACCACGGTATTGGAAAATTTCAACTCCCGCATTAAACTCTTGCAGGTATTTATATTTTTCAACACAGATGCGAAAATTTTGGAGCACGAGTTGAGTTTTTACAACACAACTGTATTGTAGAAATTCAACATAATGGATTTGAAATTAAAGATGGCGTAATGCATTCTCCACTACATTACAATTCATGTAATTTCTGAATACAGAGTTCGAAATTTATACTACCGTGTAGCACTAGTGCACTGCGGTATTGTAAAATTTCAACTTCCGCATTAAACTCTTGCACGTATTCAAATTTTTCAACACGGATGCGAAAATATAGCGGATGAAAATATAACACCACAGATTTCAAATATCTCATCACTGCGCTTTAATTTTATTTATATTACTGTATTGAAAACTTTCAATACGGTGTTACAAGTTTTCAATCCACTTGTACTGTAATATAACACCACAGCTTTCAAATATTTCATCACTGCCATTTAATTTCATTTCTATTACTGCATTGAAAATTATCAATACGGTGTTGCTACAGTGCTCTCATTACATGTGTTGCATTTTCGGGTCAGGCATTTTTAACAGTGCGGAAATTGAAAATTGAAAATGCATCGACGCTGTTCTTAGCGCGCGCCTTGCTTTTTTTCGGACCGGTCCAGCCCGATCGCGCGGATTGTGAACCCTGAATGTAAGCCCGCTCCGAGCTTAAGCGCGCCGCTTTCACTTGCCAAATCACACAAAATAATTATAATAAAAAAGCGTACGATTGAAATTGTTGGTTGTTTGGACGGCGCCAATGAGATGTGCAACACTGAGTGTAATACTGCTGGCACTACCAGAAGAGCACTTTGTTGTGTCACGATTGACGCTAGCGTGGTCAAAGCTCTTTGAAACAAACTGTGCTAGCTGCTCCATATTCTGAAGGATGGAAAGACTTTGGCAATGGGGCAGATCCACCGCCCGACGCTAGGTTTGCTCGAGCACATACTCGGGTTGAGGGGCAGACGGGGTTGAGCTGTTGGTGGTATCGTTGGAGAAATTGTAGGGACAGAAGTGCTACGAGACACCACGCTGCCCACCGTGTGCCGCCATTCGGCCGCCAACCAATCCCCTTCGACGGAGGCGTTCCTCTTCCCTCTATAGTCGAGCTTATATATACTGCCACCTAGGCAAGCTTCGCTCCAGTTGGCCACCCCCACCCCACCCAACCATCATCTCAATTCACGGTCCCCACTACTTGCAGTCCAACATCGCGCTTCAGCAAGGTGTAGTATAGCTGTCCAGTTTTCCTTGATTATCTCGAAATCTAGGGCAGCGAGCGAAAAATTGTATACGAAACTTTTTGTAGAGCACATGGAGATCTACAAAAAAGGTTCATATGAAATTTCTCTAGGACCCTTGGTTATTGAGATATTCAACGAATACGGCGGCTGTTTATGGAGGTTTAGAGCAACCCCCTGTGCCGGGTGGTTAACACCCCCTTCTACGACTGATACTCGTCTCGCTCAGCCCTGAACGCCCAAAATTCTCATTAGCATTTCAACCATTTTACCAAGCCCCTCACTCTAGCATTACTCGACGGTGATTCGAGCATCATTCCACCGTGCTCAATGTTTGGAGACGTTATGGGCATGGAGCTGGCTAAACTGTTGTTGCTTCATCGTCTCATCATTAATTTGCCGATTCTCAGCATAACGTAACGAGTGAGAGAGCATTTGTATATCCTAGAATTTCTCGAAATTGACTTTGCTAAAAAGAGCGCGAACAATTCCGGCTATATAAAACACTTGTTGACTTATAATTTTCACGTCTACTCCTCCATCCTTCTCCACAATTTTAGGGACAACTATATTCACAAAATTATATCACAGCTCCCCTGAACCGCGAAACAACCTCAAGATAAAATTCCTCCCCCTTGAAAACACCCATGGACCTTCAGGATTTACCATTACCAAATCCGACAATATTCAAATTAAATTAAGCTCCTGTGTGTATAATTGCCCAAGTAAATAGTCCTGTCGAAAAGTTACAGGAGTGCAACGATGACAGCGTATCCCCTAGCCGTTAATAGACACAATACTCTTGTGTTTATCCATCAAATCCACACACAATCCAGTTGTGAAAGAGGCGTAGCGGAAGGGGGTGGGGTGAGGGGGGGGGGGGGGGGAGGGTGGAATGAACAAATATACATATGCGAAGGCACCCCTCTTTTGCCCTATAGACGAAAATGCCGAGCCAATCAGCTCCCAATGTGATTACCTTAACGAGAAATCCGATTACTTATTCATTCCCCCTAACTCGAAATCAGTTTAACTAATCGTTTAATTCGGTGGCGCGGTAACTGGCACGCGGGCAACTTGGCAAGTTGAGGGGGGCAGGAGGGGACAAGGATGGGGGGGGGAGAGGGGGGGGGGGTGGATCACCTCGAGTGTGTATCGAGGTAAATGCATACCGTGAAAATTGTTAGAGGGGAGTGGAGATGGGAAGGAAATGCCGCGCGAGAGAGGCCTCGTTCAATTCAATTACGTAATGAATTGTCGTGTCTTAAGTAAACAGCCTTCCTCACCACCACCACCATCACCACGAAAGAGGGGGATGCTGGGCATGTAGCTTGTCGACTATCACGGGTGGTGGAGGATTTTAGAGTTAGCAAGTGGGGAAGGGCCAAGGGACAATTGCGGAGGGAAGGTAGAGGTGGATCAAGTGACACTAGCGTCTAGCGGTGTTATGGAAAATTACGAGAAAATTGTAATAAATGGGTTGTGGATTTGACCCTCCGCGAGCCAAAATTATAACTTCCCGATGTCTGCGTGTGTGTGTGTGTACTATTTTTCCAATGTCCCTTTTTTATCACCACAGAGCTCTCTAAATGATTTCAATTGCTGATAACGCTCTAGCGCCGAAACGGTGAAAGATACGAAAAAAGTCAAAGGACACAAAATATGTATTTTTTTATAAGGAACAACATTTATTCGACACACTTTTGCGTATCTATAATATTTCGTGAGATACAGCGTTATAAACAATTGAAATTATTAATAACAATAGAGACCAGGAGACATATATGGACCAAAAACTAATCAGCTCCAAGTTACGGCAAGACGATTCGATTGCGTCATACAGGACCTTGAGCGGATAATTTGTTCACGAGAAATCGTTCCGGGAAATTTTTGGTTATATACGTACATCGGCACACACACACACACACACACACATACAGACATTTTGTTTTAAATGGTCTAGAAAGGTCAGAGATAACATGACACGTGGAGATCTGATGCAAAATCCATTTTTCATTTTCGGGGGCAAAACAATAACTTCCCCTATCGGGAGGTTGAAAAGTATTTTCAGCATGAATATATCAAAACGATTTTCCATTTTTTTCTCATCACCATGTTCGGATCTGTCAAAAATTCCAGTGAGTTTTACAAAAAAGTGGTGAGTACATTTAATGTCAATTAAGACGCGCATTGAGAGATGAGCATTGAAGATAAGCAAACAGTGATAATAACTCTCTGTTTCTCGCTAGATAGTCTATTATTTTTTTAATGTATAATGTTAATTCTCGTAGGTTATTCTCGAAGCGCTACCAAGAAGCTTTTGGACAAGACGGAGAACCGGAGAAGATAAGCCCGCACCAGAGGGTCCAAATGCTCGAGTCGCTGCGTGCGGTGAATCGCCCTCCAAATGTCTCGCCTTCGAACCTGGTAAACCTCCTGCAAAAGGTCTTGATAAATTGCCGGTGAAAGAGAAGCCGTCGAATTGTGAGGGCACGTGCGAAAAGGGCGAGACTTTTTTCGAGTATCTCTTTGGCAAGAGTCTCAATCAGAAAAAATCAATCTTGCCCCCGGTCCATAAGAAGTGGGTCTTATGCTGCGAATATTCAACTCCGAAAATTGCTCAATTTTGGGAGCCCCAGCCTATATCTGCGGTGAAGTTTAGGCCTCCCAAAGCTGTGGACACAAGAAAATTTATTGGCAAATCGGAGACACTCCCCGCCGAATGCTCAGCGGCGACACTCTATGCTGAACAGTACTCCTGCGAAGATTGTAAAAAGTGTGAGGACATTAGACCGTTTAGAATCCCTTTTGAGGAGTTGCGACCGCCCGGAAATGGGAGAACAAAATTTACGGGAATTGGGGTCGATTACGGCGAGATTTTCATGGCCCGAAAGAGGAATTGCTGTGTTGATACTGTCGGAGTAGGGAGACCATCCAAGCTTCCCGGAGAACTCCCCAAAGCTCCCTCGGTGAGCTTCAATGCTGGGGTGTCTCCCGAGCTCAGATACCCCAAGGTCAAGACTTCCCGAGTTGAACGATTGAAGACCATGGTTGCCGCTTCTAATGTCTGTCCCGTTAATAGTTCAATGAGCCGGAAGTGAAGTGCAGACAACATACATAACGATTTTTGTCAGGAAAATTATAGTGATTTTTTCAAATGAAAAAAGTTATTCAAGAAGAAATGCATTTCTTCTTTCGCGAATCAACGACATGAAATTTTGATATTTTGTTATACCTCTATTAAAATACAAAAATTAATTTTTTCGAAGAAAAATCCAAAATGGCGCCGGTAGAGCCATTCTCCGGAGACGCGCGGGGCTTGATGCACTCCGCGGCATGCAGCATTCCAATTTACACCTGAAGCAAAAAAATCCACTCAATCTTCATTAGTAAAGCTAGTGAAACACGTACCGATTTTTAGAAATATTAATTTGTCGTAAAATTGGGAAAGGTTTGAAAAAATGTCTTCAATTTCGGTGCGAAAAATAGGCAGTTATTTGTTAATTGAAAATCGCCAAATTAATTTTAAAAAAATCCGTACGTGTTTCATTAGAGAATGGCGATCCGAACATATTCTAAAGATTTTTGAATGAAAATCGTGAACATTATTCAAGTTCTGCTGCATGCCGATTTCGAAAATCGTGTTTTGAGAGAAATGCGGTCAAAGGATGGAAAAAAATTTTCCTCCGCATAAAAGGTATTTTTCTCTATCCTAAGACGGTTAAAGGATTTTTAATGAATGTTAACAATTGTATCATCCTTTGATTTGAAACTAACTTAAACAAATTACATTCTATATATAATAGGTTAACCAAATAAGATCTTTCGACTTTTCTGACTTTGCAACCACGTCGCAATCTCATTAGATACTCACTTCCATTGAAATGTTCGGCTATCATGAAGTTTTCAATAATCGCTTAATTTTCACATGCACTATCATTATTATTTTCAATACTATTATAATCAATTTATACAATCCTATAGTGAAAAGAAAGACGAAAGGAACTATCGAGGTGTATCGAAATTATCGAAAAGCGTAAGACCGGAACCGACGCGCCACCCCGTCAGCCCGGCGGAAACCGGAAGTGCGCGCGCCACCCAACTCGTACCCAAAATACGAGTTGAATGCCTAACTTTCTTGCTTTCAATCCTCCCCTCTAAATTTTTCGAAGTTTTAAAAACTTTTTGTAGAGGTTAAAATTTTCAAAATGTTACAAACACTTCAATTTTTTTCTGTTATCTTCCCGAAGTCTCTTCAATCTGCAATCTCGATGAACACTGATAATTCCATTCACCAGAATTTCTATTTTATCATGAGTAGATAATTGCATGCCTACAGAGGTCACAGTGGACCGTATGCGCGCGCACCTCCCTTTCCAACCTCCAAAAATAATCGTTGAATATATCACAAAAATTTTCTCTTGGCCCAGGGGAAAGTCTTCTCCAGCGATATCCTCTAGAATCACTTATCTCAGAAGAAACTAGCGACGATGAAGGGCCTAACCATGCAAGACCTCCGGAAATATCCATCTGTACGTAAAAATCATTTTTACTCCCATACCTTGAAGCACGTAGATTACAATAAATGTCGAATGTTGATTACATCACTGTTGACTTACAGCTGGTCCCACTTTTCGCCTGCTTTGCTGTTGGTCTCGTTGGATCCTCGGGTTATCTTTTCCGTTTGGCAACGAAAAATCCCGATGTCAGCTGGCGACCAAAGACAAATCCTGAGCCATGGCAGGAGTACAAGGACAAGCAGTACAAGGTATCGCCAATTTTGGTCACTGACAAATCAAAGCCATAAACAAATTTCTTCTGATAAATCTCTATATACATATATACTCTTCCATAGTGCAACTTTTTCTTTCTCGTATAGTCGGGAAAAGGAGAAACAAATAATGAAAGAGTGGACAAGTTGCTAAAAGTCAACAAGTAGTTCAAATTATAAGTATAAGACAATGTTGGGATAATAACAAAAATAGAAATGTATTTATTGATTTAGTTTGTTATTAATTTTATTATTGATTTCAGTTGGTCAAATTGGACCCCAGTCGAAACCCAGCAAAAGATGGAGCGCACTAGCTCAATAATTTGATACACTAACTCATAGGTAGTAAAAACAATTATAATTGCCCTTCAAAGTTTTCCCGCACGATCAATATTGTGTCTACCATCTCGCAGTTGTCGTTTAAAATAAACATTAAGTATTCATAGTGGAGTTTTATTTTTCCTTTGAAGTTTAATGCGAATATTGTTGTAATGGAGAGATGTAATGATTTCAAGGTGGAGAAAATAAATTACAACCAAAAAAAAATAGATTTTAAGCCATTCAATTCATTAATAGATAAAACACTGGTTTTATTTTCTTTTAATATTTTGTTTTATATTTACAATATTTTATTGGTTACTGATGTTTTATTACCTATCCTAATTTACTATTTTGTGAACTTTTCATTTTTTTGCTATTTCTAATTATTCGAAATATGTAAAAAAAATTTCTTAGTTTTTATCAAATTATTAAATGACAGATAAAAAGAGCGTGGTAGAACAAAGTTGGAAGGTTTTGATTAAGGAGTACTTATTTGGTTTCATTTGACAAAACATTTTTCACTTTCGAAAGTCCTTTTTATAATTTTGAACAGTTTAACTTCATTGCTGTACTTTTGTGGATAATTTATCGAGTAATGAATATAAAAAATCCTTCAACTTTTTGACCAACATTTAAAACACTAAAGGTTATATTTATGATCTGTTACAAAATATTTTTCCTTATGTTTTTCTTATAAAAATTCAAGTGAACCACGTGGTTCCGGAGCTCTCCTACATTCCATCAGCCACTTCCCTTCTTCCACCGTGTCAATGTCCAAAGCCATTACAGTTATTATTCAACTGGATGAATAACGGCGTATCTGACGTTTCATGAATTCATCAAATGTCCGATGAGATTGTCAGCATTTGAATGAGAAAGTGAGGTTACGTGCACATTCAATTAGAAATATTGAACCACACATAACTACTAATCAATTTTTCGCAAGTCTAAAGTGGTTGAAATACGCAATTCTTGATGATGGAATCCAACTGGGAAGAGTTTTACATGAATCATCCGAAACCGATTGACCTTGAAAGGAGCAAGAGTGTGTTGGGTGACTTTGTGAAACGATGTTCTGATAAGAATTTGAAAATAGCACTTGTGACAGTAAGTTTTATGCTTGCAACCATTATTTACGAAAATTTGACAGTAGGGTCTCGATTATGCGAGGTAATGTGGGGAAGGGGCTCCGCGGATGAGCGAAAACTCGGATGACACGGAGGGAATAGGGAATTCTAAAATTTCAATAATTTCCCACGTATTTTCGATGGCGAAATGAAATTTCATCAGATAAATATATAAAAATAGAAATGTATTGTCATATTTTAATATTTGGTATAAAAATAATGGTGAGTAGAAAGTTTAGATAGTCACTGATAAGGTTTAAGATAAGGTGTAATTGAACACTGCTTCAACTTGCTCATTCGTTTTTTAGCCGCGATATCTCGCTAACGTTTGATCAACAAATGATCACTTGCAGTGCGTTCAGGCGGTTCTTCCGAAACGAGGGAAGAGCGCGCAGAGTGTATTGTGACAAGTATGTTCCACTCCATCCGTCTTATCCGAGTTTTTCCGCATTATCCGGGCCAATTCGGTCTCGCGGATAACGCGGTAGGGCGGATAATCCAGACTCTACTGTTCACATATTTACTCGTGTTACCATGTAGAAGAGCCATGGCAAATTGCAATTCTTAGAATAAGTGCTTACTATTTTTATTTATTTCCTTTTTGTTTTTTTTTCTTTTATGAACATGTATTTTTATTAAAGTCAGAACCCATGATTTCAGAGTGGAGGAACGACGGTGCCACTGGAACACAACACAGTGAGATTCGTTGATAATTTTTCAGCTGGCACTAGAGGATCAGTGTCAGCCGAGTATTTCTTAGATCGTGGATATGCAGTCATATTTTTATACAGGTACAAAAATTATTGTTGTACCTGTAGGAAGGTAAGAAAAAAGTGACACAAAGTTTAGCCGCTGCAATAATTGAATACACAGACATACTAAAAGAATTCAAATCTTTCCCATATAGGATTTTCCCTCAGTAAATATATTTTATAAGTTGATTTTTGGCTCCAATTTTTTCCATATTTTTTTTCTCATAAAATGTTTCATTCCACTCATGCGAAACATTTTTAGGTGAAAAAGTGTCCTAAGCTCACAGCTCGAGTTTTCATAGCGTTTTTTTTGTTATCTGTATGTTGTCTTCTTCAAATTATTTGCAGAACAAAATCGTTGGAGCCATTTTCGAGACACTTCACCGGCCAAAAATTTCTGGACATGCTGGATCTCACCGAAGTTGAGGGAGAGCCCCACTTGACTGTCGCTAAAAAATACACTCAAGATGTTGCTGAGGTATTGATAAAATACAAAGCTGCCCTGAAAGAGGAGAAATTACTTGAACTGACTTTCACAACTCTGTCTGAATACCTCTGGCTCTTGAGATCAGCTTCACAGGCCCTGGCCCCTTTGGAGAAACGAGTAATTGTCTATTTGGCAGCTGCAGTCTCTGATTTTTACGTTCCATCCAACGAAATGGTGATGACCCAACTATCGTTACTTCAAGCAAAAAAGAGACACTTGATTAATTAAAAATTGAATTACGTTATAGTCTGTCCACAAGATTGGATCGGAAGTGGGCCCACCAAATATTTCCCTGCACTTGGTTCCAAAAATTCTCAAACCTTTGGTCAGTCTCTGGATCCCCAAGGCCTTCGTCGTTTCATTCAAACTTGAAACTGATGAGAATTTATTAATTTCAAAAGCTAGGAAAGCCCTCAATACCTACAATCACAAGGTGAATCACATAATTTAATGCATCACATTTAGTGTTCGATTTTGACTTCACGATAGGGTAAATTATTGTAATCACCCCGAGAATGAAATGTCTCAGAATCATGACATTTTTACATTTCTCGACGTTTCACATACTCCTGATTCATTTTCAGCGCGGGTTATGTGTGTGTGTATGTGCGTCCGTATCCGTTTTTTGGCGAACGGTTCCTCTGCTGGACCGATTTAACTTTTTTTTTTCATCGACGCGCCTCCTGAGTCTCCAGGTCTGAGAGGAGTGTTTTTGCAATTGTTCATAACGCTGTATCTCGAGAACGGTGACAGATACGAGAAAAAGTGTTTAACAAAAGTTGTTCCACTCGTGAAACTACATATTTCATGTTTCATTACTTTTTTTGCTAGGCATAATATTTTACGAGATATCGATAAAAAATCGTAATAATCGATCAATGGTCGAATTTGCATAACTAATATATAACTTGACTTCATACGTGTATCGTCACACACATACACACACACACATTCTGGCATCCGCCGGAAAGCCTTTTTTGTATTTGTTTTGTAACAAGCCTATCAAAAAAAAAGAACACACACATACACACACACACACACAGAACCTATTGGGAAATTATTGATGCGTTTATTAGTTTTGATAATTGTCCTAATATGAGCTTTTAAAGGTAATACAACTAAAATACTATATGATCAATGTTTTGTGATTGATGATTTTTTCTGCAGTTGGTCATCGCAAATATCCTGCAGACACGTAAACAACAGGTGACAATGGTAGATAAGGATAAGGACTATACCATTTCGTTAACAGGTGAACAGATGGATTGTGGAGAGGAGATTGAGAAATACATTATTGATGATGTAGTAAAGAGACATGAGAAATTTGTATCTGCAACTGAATATAGTTGATTCTTAGTAAATTTGGGGAGCACAAAATTTTCACTGAAATTGTGAATTTGTTGTAATTTTTGTGCACACAGGGTCCAATGAAATATCCTTATTTTCCCTTCCTGCAATACCCATGCAGTAGAATTTACAATCATCAATTTTAATGATGAATAATTTTATTACTGCACATTTTCTTATATAAATAATTATGTACAAAATTTATATAAAGTATTGGTATAGACCTATGTTATATTATGGATATTTGCCTCGATTATTTTCCATTTCTGAGGCTCGCAATCATTCCGTTGATCTTCTCGGCGAGGGCTCGATCTGATGTGCCACATTGAGCTAATACAAAAGACAACGCTGAGTGATCCTTCTGCTCGTACGCAGTTTGAGCTGCCTCTGTCAACATTCTGCAACGAAACGAAAATAATTAAATTAAACTTACTACCCTGTTTTCCTTATTTTTGAGAACTGCAATTTTTTTTTTCAGATAAATAAAATTATTTATTTTTATTTTTTATTTTTTATTTTTTTCCTTTTGAAATTTTAAATCCTCATTTTTTCTGCTATATAAACCATTATTTTTTGTAGTATTCTTTCTGACTATAAATAAAGTGAATTAAAAAAAACTAACTACTGCACCTACCCCATTTTCGCCAAATATTTAACTTTCAATTCTTCCTTAACACGTGGTAAATATTTTTTCGCCTCCAATCTATTCGCATACTTGAGGCACTCGTCGATGAATGGCTGAAAAAAAAATTTGTTGCTGTATTGAGAAAGCTCAGAAAAAAATGTTACAAAGTTTTGACTTTTTGATATAATTTGAAATTAAATTTTTAAATACCTCATAGCCAATTGGCGATTTTTTCCCCTTTGAAAATTTCTCAAGGTCACTCCAGAGACCTTTCTCAGCAAGACACTGAATTCTCAACCACCAGTACCTCCTGTCTGGTATTTTATACTCGGATCGCAAATTATCAGCCAATTTCACCTCATTCTGAAGCAACAACATCTTCACAGTATCGTGGATAGGTTTTCCCACTACCTGCTCCCGTAGAGTATCCTCCAAGGATCTCTGGTGCTTCAACAACTTCACCTGCTCCTCAGTCAGAGCTGCATTGCTATCAAATCTCCCCATTTTGAATTTTTCCTGGGCATTTTTCAGCAGTGCTTCACGTGTCTGCATATTCTGAAATGTACAATAAAAAAAAAATAGAGTTAAGGATATTCAACACGTATAGTCAAAACAAAAGTTTATGACCCTTTCTATACTTCGTTATATATATCGCCAATAATTTTCAATTAATATTTCAATGTCTTAATTAGTTGAATTAGCCATAGACAATTATTATATTGTATTTGATTTTGCGAATCAATATTATATTGTTTAAACAAATTAATGAAAAAAAATTCCAGTCAATCGCCATGAAATGTTTACCATCATTTTATATCTGCTTCAATAGTGAATTTTCAAAATTTCAACAAATTTTTGTATTTTGAACTGTGTTTACAGAAATTTTTATTTTTCCCATAAGAGGCCGTGCTAATTGAGAACTTTGATAATTAATAACTACAAAACGGTGTTGTGAATCAATCTCAAATTTCATACAGGCATCTGTTACCGCTTCGAAAACATTATGGCAAAATTTCAAACAATTCTTATGTCTTCGCCAATATAGGTGGAATATCCTTAAATTTAGGGGGAAAACTTTTTGTAGTCATGGCATTTTTCTTCTCACCTTTGGACTGTAGCTTTCCTTGATGTACCACAATGCTTGTGCATGAAAGTCATCATGCATAACATAAATATCCAGTAGCGCTTCCCTATTATGATTCTGACAATATTTAACGTATAAACTCATGGCTAATGGACAATGTTTGATGGACATTTCAAAGTTAGCCAGAGGCATGTTCTTTTGAAAATAGAGAATTACAGTGTAAACGAGATCGGTATTACCACTCTCCACAGCCTTGTTGAGGGCCGCCTGTTCGACCCCTAATCTCAGAAGTAGTGGCACTTGAAGCTGAGCCCTGGGCTCATAATCAATCAGCTTAATTGCTAATTGTTTTCTCCCGCAATCTGCTGCTTTTTCTGCAATTTCAGAATAGGAAACACCTGGGGCGTAGCCCAGTTTAGCTGCAATCTCTTCAGCAATCTGCTCCTTATCGAGCACTGTCTGTCTGACCTTGTAACACGCCCAGTGAGCCAGGATTCTACTCTCGCCATCGACCTCTGGCATCTTCAAATGTCTCGCAATCTGAATACTCAAGTAGTAGTGCCTCCTCACCACGAGCCTGTCCAGCAAAACTTGAGGGGTCAGCATGTCGAGCTGCGTAAATGTCAGAGGAATTCCAATTGCCGGATGACGAACTGCATTCAAAACTCGGAGGATCCGACACATCGTGACGTACCTCTCTGGGTTTATAGTTTTCGAGAAACCTTTCCCAAATTTAGCCGCTCTCATTAGAAGCTTTTGGGTCTCAGGATTGAACTCGTGGCTTGCAGCATTCACACAGTCCTAGAACGAATTGATTAGTCACGAAATTGATTGTTGAGCCTGGATTTTTTAGTTTCCAAATTCAGAAATACATTACTTTTTATTGTTAATACCCCCAGAAAAAAATTCACAAGACCAAACCTATACCTATATATGTGGCCGTTCGCGTGAAACCAGCCCTTGTTGTCGCTCCTAGTTTCCGAGATATTGGCATTTGACTGAAATAACTAGCACTCTTCCCGCGTCGAATGAGACCTATTGAATCTCATTGTCATGAGTATAAGTCAGAAATTTTCTCTTCGAAAGAAAAACGGAAAACCAGCCCTTGTTGTCGCTCGCTCCAAACAATTAACTTTTTGAATTATTATCCCGCATTCATTGACTGGCGCAGTTATTACAGGCACAAATATTGCTTCCATAGTGTATACTGATCTTCAATTACATCTGAAGTTTGCTTTCATAGTAGAATTATGTGACAGAAGTAACATTCATGTTGAAAATTAATTCAAAATAGATAAAACTGACCATGGATAAATATGACCATAAAGACCTGAAATACCAGTTCGTTCATGTCTTTCAATTATTATCTACCTCAAACTCATACTAGAATAGCAAATAATGTCATATAATTGTGAAAACTCTTCAAAACTGGAAATTGATAAAGTGGCTTTGCACAACGCTATGTCTATAGTACAGCAAAATTTTTATTACTGTGTATGTAAAGTAATGACTAGTCACTTTTTTTTATCTACATGACCCTCCCAATCAATTAAGACCGAAATCCTACTAAGTGGCAAGTAGAATGCTTATAAATGCGATTTGCAACCTTAAGTTCATTTTTCTCAAAACTGTGTTCTTTGGGTTTTCGACTTCAATCCTGCATAACTTTGAGAATTTTCAACTCGGAGGTGTTTATTTGGCCTCAAAACTTCGAGAATGATGTCAGGAATATGCCCATATACACAACTCCACTTCGACAACTAGGGCTGGTTTCATGCGGACGGTCACATATTGTCATGTATCTATAGCAAAAAAAAACTTCCATTTTCAAATCTCTTCTCCACCAAATCTATACATTATGTTTTTCTTTAAGATCCACTTGGCTATTCTAGTTTCGAAATAAGAGTAGCTTATCTATGATGCCTCCTCCATTTATAGCAGCTGCAGAATTGTCTCTCACCTTGATAGCAGAATCCAACTTATCCTTGACAAGATCAATATAGCTATCAGCCTTGTGACTTCTTTTTTGAAACTGTCTGGACGCCTCAAGCAAATAGGATGCCGGATCCGTAGAGTTTATTCTAAAGATACTCTGAACAACATTGGGCACTTTCTGAATCATCTCATGGCTGTTCGCAGCAATCACCCTGACCCCATCGATCTCCGAAACAAGATGCAACGGTGAATCATAAGAGTAGACAATAGTTTCTCCACTCCTGCCTGCAATCATCAACGTGGTATTGAAGGAGCACACAACAGCCTCCACACCACACCAGGAGATGACAGTTGAAGGATCAGTGAGGCCAGTCTGGATCTCTGCGTACTGGGTCTTGAAGTCGGACGAACCCAGCCATAGATGGCCAGTGTCCCCAAGCAGAGCAATGTGTTGATGACTAGCGGATACCGCCATTGCTCTGACATTGCTCACCTTGGCGGATCTAAAGAGACTGGAGAAGGGAATAGCAGCTGGGGTCTTGCCCATATGATGCATCTGATAGATGCCATTCTGATTGGCGACAATCACCTGGCTCTGCCTCTCATGTCTTATCACCACCCACGAGTCAATGGGGCCACCCAGCTTCGGAATTTCCGGAAGTTGGCGCACCTTTGGCTCGGAAATATTATTCACAAGGAAGATAGCACTGTTGGATGTTAGAACGGCAATGCCCGTTCCACTAACAGTTGTGAAAAATCGACAATCAATGACTTTAGTGCTCTTAGCTTCATTCCCCATGCTGAATGTGCACTGATAAACGCCAAATAAATCGTAGATGAGAACCATACCGTCGTCCTGAACGCAGAGGAGCTCTTCCTGGTGGGACCAGCCCATGTCCACCAATTGTCCACTGTTCCATGTGAATTTTGATAAGAGCTTGCCGGAGGAGAAGTAGAGGGACACCAGTGGCTTGGTGGAACCCTGGACCTTGACGAATTTCTTAGGGTCCCTGGTGATGGCGATTGAACCGCCGTAGGGCGAAGCTATTAGAAGGTTCCCAGGGTTTACTTCACGATGCAAATCCAGGGGATAAAGCTCAAATTTTCTGGAATATTATAATGGGTGATTCATGAGCAAAGACAACATTACACATTGCAATAATGACTAAATTTACTGGACAAAGTCGATGGCTTAAAAATTTCTATGTGCTTACCGGAAGTAGGTGTCTCTCCCTAAGGGAAACCAATCAGCAGTTAGCATTACAGACATGATTCCCCCGAAAAATTCACTTGCATTGAAATTTTGACATCATGAATATTATTGGTTAGTAGATTTTTGACAGCTCGGTGTACATATGTAGTACATACTGTAGGAGAGGAATAGTGGTGAATCATAGGGAACCGATGATCTCCGAAGGAAACTCTTCAGTCCGACAGTATAGTGGGTATGGGTAGTGGGAGGTACAGTTGAACTGATGAAATGCCTTCCTTCGGGGGTGCTCGGGTCCGTCCGTCGGAGCCGATGTGTTCGGGTAGTAAGGAGGGGGCGTCTTTCGTCAGTTCGACTCTATATAGACACACCGTCTTCCCAACGGTTTTTTTTCATTGGCCGCGGCTGATGGCGCAGCCTCGCAATCAGCTGATCAGCTGGTGCAGCTCATGGTGAATAGAGAGATGGAGGATCAACGGGATGAGTGGCTAGCGAAAATAACTTGACGTTGCTAGCTGTTTTGCTCACCGCAGTGCGGCGGTTGTAGAGAGACAGAGGGCATGCGGGTATTACAGGTTTCATCCACGGTGAGGATGTGCTGTCTAGGTTAAGGTGCGTACGCAATTGACACTGTTTATTATGACTTATGGTTATTTCAGTTGTCACAAAAATAATGCTGTATCCTATCCTATTATTCTATCTATATAAATAATTGACAGCTTTGACTAGGCAAATCAATCGATTTCCGAATTCGAAAACTCGAAAGCTGAAGAAAAAGTTTCGATTATCGATGACACAATCGAAATCGAACGAGAATACAGGACGGAAAGGCATGTACCGGCAAGGAACTAGTCCTTTTATATAATTGAGAGCTTCGACCACAAATCGAATGAGAATCGCAATAAATCGATTATCGAAGAAAAAACTCGATTATCGAAGAAAAATCTGGATTATCGAAGAAAAATCTGGATTATCGAAGAAAAATCTCGATTATCGAAGAAAAATCTCGATTATCGAAGAAAAATCTCGATTATCGAAGAAAAATCTCGATTATTGATGCCATGATGAAAATTGAAATCGAAATGGCATTTGGAAATGCATGTGGCCGCGTAGCGGCCACCGGCAAGGAACTAGTCCTTATATATAACTGAGAGCTTCGACCACAAATCGAATGAAAATCGCAATGAATCGATTATCGAAGGAAAATTTCGATTATCGATGCCATGATAAAAATTGAAATCGAAATCGCATGTGGCCGCGTAGCGGCCACCGGCAAGGAACTAGTCCTTATATATAATTGAGAGCTTCGACCACGAATCGAATGAGAGTCGCAATAAATCGATTATCGAAGAAAAAACTCGATTATCGAAGAAAAACCTCGATTATCGATGCCATGATAAAAATTGAAATCGCAATCGCAGCTGGAAACGCATGTGGCCGCGTAGCGGCCACCGGCAAGGAACTAGTCGATATAAACAATTGAGAGCTTCGACCAGGGAAATAAATCGATTATCGAATTCGAAAACTCGAAAGTCGAAGAAACAATCTCGATTATCGATCCTATAATATAATTTTCAGCTTCGACCACGAATCGAATCAGAATCGAAATAAATCGATTATCGAAGAAAAAATCGCGATTATCGATGACACAAACGAAATCGAACGAAAATATAGACAAGTAACGGTATGTGACCGCGTAGCGATCACTGGCAAGGAACTAGTCAATATCAATAATTGAGAGCTTCGACCAGGAAAATAAATCAATTATCGAATTCGGCAACTCGAAAGTCGAAGAAAAACTAGTTAATGATTAATTAGGCTTGTTAAATAAGGAGGCGTGCTCTGGCGGCCGAGCAGGTACCAAAATAAATGGCGCCTTTAAGGCGCATCAGCCGCGGCGAGTTCCAAAATGTCTAAAACTACTTCAAAACAACCAGAAGGAACAGGAACCGATCATACGACCAGAAGAATTATTAAAGCTAAGAGGAAGTGCCATGTCAAAGGCTGTGAAAGTAATACAACGACCAACCCGGATTTGAGTTTTCATGCTGTCCCTCCACCTGGTCGTGATTTCCTCATTATAACCTCACCTGATCAGCCTCCTAAAGCAGTTGATGCACGTGAAATTTGGCTGCAACGCTTACAAAGTCATAAATTATTCAAAAATATGCGGGTGTGTAGTCTACATTTCTTACCTGAGGATTTTATATTGCTAGGTGAGTTATCTTTTCCATGATTGGATAAAATCTAGTGATCCGAGATCATACACCGATTTAGTTATTTCACTAATTTATTTTTATTTACACTCCTCACAGATGCCAATATACAATGTGGTATTCAACGACCACATTTGAATAAATGTGCAATACCTAGTCAATCTCTGCCATCTTCAAGTTCTCCAGGTCATAATTGATGGAATACGCGTTGCTGGAGGTGCAGATAGATTGCTTGGCCGAAGCTGATGACCATCCATCATAAAATAACCTTGAGTCATCGAGATCTTCTCCTTGAAGACATCAAGATGTCATCAATCAACTACTTTTCCGTGGATAGGCGCAGAATGGTGATGGAAGGACTGGTTTGTACTGAGCTAGAGCTGGACCTTTAAATGGTCTCCAAGCGCACTGCACGTCTGTACAGTTCTACTGTTCATTACTTAAAATGTCTGACTATTAATTTTGTATGGTTCCTCGCTGAGACCACTTGCCTTAGAGCACAACGATAATAAATTCGCTTGTTATTAGTAATACACGTGGTACCATAAAAAAATTTTTTGAAAACCAATACTTTTCGGCCTTCTCCAAGGTTTCTGGAATCAATCATACCATGGCCAAATCGAAAAATCTCTGCGAGGCATAATCCAATCATTCCTATTTACTAACAACAAACTCGATTCAGGAATATACTCAACATTTACTCTCCCATTTGAAATTAGGCGCAGCGCCCTAGAGCCGCCATATGTAGAGACCAAGTAGCGCCTCCATCGCCTCCAGGATTCGATGATAAAACTTCATGTTACCATATGAGCGCCAGGATGGCATGGTAGCGATGCAAGATAGGAACTACTCGAAGGCAGTCCCCTACCCAATGATATACCTCAATGGTAACTCTGTCCCGTTAACGAGCCTTCGTCGCTTGGCGCTGAGGGCTGTCTGGAGCCTTCCCCCACCACTTTTACAACGTGCCTTTACCATCTTTATTTTTGAGATGCAATAATGCCGCTCTGCGCAGTGCCAGGATGCAAATCCGAGTATAGATCTAATCCTGTCAAATATCATTCTTTCACTGTACCAAAAGAACGCTTCAGTGAATGGAAAGAGGCGTTGAAGTTTGAGAAATTGAATGTTCGGCGGGCAGTGTGTGAAAAACACTTCCTAACAGAAGTTTATAAAACTTGATTTGATACCACAATCATATGTTGTACATCAATCAGTGGAAGAATAGAAAGAAAGAAAACACTTTTGCAACTTAATGCGCAGCCTCGCCAAATACCTTGTAGTCAAATCAACCAAAGGCTAGACCAAGTCGACAACCGCGAGGCATCCCAGTACACGGTTATTATGTCATGGATTCACCGGGAAGCCGTCGAGAAGTTATTTAATCCCTGCCAATTTTATGCGACAGAGTTTCTCCTGATCGTACTCTTTTCCTCTGCTTATTCAATAAACAAATATGACAAGCTCATTCTCTAGCCTCTATGGCATTAACAGTTTGACTATTATGCAGCCAAGCTCTCATTCCACGAGGCCCTCAGTGGAAGAATAGCATTGTTCTGGAAAAATGGCAAAAATGCAGGAGTTGCAAGAGTTAATAAACACGATTGATCGACTTGATGTTTGTGCAGGGTCACAATTTCAAAATGAGTTACAGCAAACGAGTTGCAGTATTGTATTCAAAGACATCTGTGACGTTTGGCGCCACAACAAGTATACCTTATTAGTTAATCCGAAAAATGCAGTTTGTACATTCTGTCAGCGAATTAACAAGGCAGTGAAACAAACACTTAGTTAGGCAGAGTGGCTCTAAGGACATGTCCTCTCCAGTCGAAGTGAAACGTTCAGAGTGCAAGGAGGATAATATCGGCTGCTAGCAATCTCTTTTATCATGTCTGAAGATACATAATGGTTGAAAGAAATTGGGTCTGACGCCGAAAATCTCCGTTTCCGGCCTTGTGATGAAGATTTTTCTGCGAATACATCGTTAATAACCAGTCTGGTTCTGGTCACTCTTTGCTTACTAATAGCATCAGACGATAAACCAGATTGCTCTTTTACTAACCGGAGATATCCCACAGATTCCTTTGCTTCATTCTTAGTTCCAGGAAAAGGTAACAGCTGGAGCACCCAATTCAGCGACGTCCTTGCGCATTCCCAACACTAAGCAATTTTCTACAATTATCATCATAGTTACTTTGACTGACTAGGCTTACAAGCAGCACCTCAGCCCAGTAGGCCAAAACCGTCGGATCCGATCGCAAAATAATCAATTCTCGTGTTAACCAATCCAACGAAATTCTCTTCCCCGTTTTAATCAACTCTGCGAAGCGGCCCCTGAAATAAAATCCCCCGGGCTCCACGATTTTTAATTGGAAACGGACCTGAATTATTCATCCATCTGCCCCAAGAAATCAGAATCATCTTCCCCCCACTTCTCCTCTCGTGTCCTAGAGGCACAGGTGAAGAATCATCATCAGTTATTTTTGGACCAATTCTTTTGGTACGATATGAAGTAAACTATATAGATCTCATGATCTCTTGTAAATTTTGAGGGTAATAGTAGTTAATCGGAGAGTATGAGAGCTTAGAAATCAGAAGAATGAAAGACAATCTCAAGTAATCTTGACTTAAAAAAAAAATGATCAGTTATAAATTTTGTAAGGAGGAATTGCGCCATACAGCATCTTCGTCGGTTTTCAACTATGCAAACAGACACACAGCTCTGCAAAAATAGTCGGAAATTGTTGATGTTTTGTATTGTAGAGACCTGATGGAGAATCGAGTTTTCAAATTGGATCAAATCAATAACCTCCCCTAGCGCGAAGTTTAAAATGGTGGCACAGATACCTAAATAAGGAGCCGAGGCATCGACTAAACTCTTCTCGAATATCTCTCGCACAACACGCGTTATATACAAGTGTTTACCATGCGTATGTTGTCCACATTCTTCCATCTACAGGCGATTGACTCCATGTTCCGTGCATCATCCCTCCCCTGTCTCTCTTCATCGGTAGGGCCTTGGGCCCCAAGCATGATAGGGTGGGGGGGAGGGGCGGGGCCAATAAACGGGGCCCGACTGGGTGGGGAAGGGCAAGTAGGGGGAGTAGGAGAAGCGCTCCATGGAGATGGAGAGAACCGTGAAATTAAAACATGATGAGGGCCCTCGGATTGAGACACGAGACTGAGAAAGAGGGAATCGACGATTGCGCTATCGCGATACGTCAGGGTCGGATTCAACGTTGAGCTTAGATTCTTCGGGGCATATCAGGGGGGCTCCGAGGGCTTTCGCAAAAAAGGAGGAAGCTCCATTGGAGTCATAACAAGTCGTGATATTTTCGAAAAACAAATCACCAATTGTTTCAAGTCATATCCTTTGGCATTGCTCAAGCTATGACCAGGGGAGGACCAAATTAATGCGTAGACTGTCTAACTCGAAGTGGCGTAAGCCATATACCATGGAGAAATTTGCAGATGCTACTGATCCCAAGTTTGTACAAGAGATATGTAAATACCTGAAAGACTGTAAACTACAAATATGAGTCGGTCTATGCACTATCCATTTAGATCGACGTTAAGGAGTTTGTAAACCACAGTGTAAATAACCCTATGTAAGGGCTCCATCACTTTGAACCAATGGATTTTGCGCCAAAGCTAAAGTCAATTCAAATGAAGATTTCGTCTGCCGCACAGTGAAAAACTTTCCACTGGCCTTAGTTCAAGCTCATATCGTGATCTTAATTGCGACTCCCTCCTCTCTAATTAAAAATCTCTCTTGTATCCATTATGCGGTTATTGAGGGTCGTCAGCCTGAAACCGGCCCACTTTGTCGATCCTAGATCGGGAGATATTCGCGTATTTCCGGCATGGGTGACAATTACGGTCATATTTTTTTATTATTTCAGCGAACAGGGGATGATTTTATCGTCAGATGACAAAAGAGAAAAAGGCCCACTTCGTCGATTAGTGAAAAAGAAGACCCATCCAGCCTACTAGATCTACCTACCTTCACAGTTCATAGCTTCTTCCAATATCACAAGTTTCAAATGCAATTGTTCAATCCTCTGAAGCTTAGTACGAGCAGTCAGTGCCCTACTTATTTTCAATAAAATTAAAAACTACATTGCGTTGAATTTTAAAGCCAAAGCGTGAGTAAAAAATTTCTAGCCTGAAATTTCGAATTTCTTGTTCTCGGCTCCAGGGGTGCAGCCCCCCCGGTGTTACGGGACACCCCGAGAAGCCCGCGCATTTTTCAAATGTGAGCACCTCATTCAAGGAACCAGCGGCTAATCCTTGGAAGGATTGACACGCGCGAATGCTCGTTTTTTTTCCACTGGCTTTTCCTACCCATTTCGGCCCTTCGCGTTCACGCAATCATTTCCTCGCTGAGTTACAATTTTTTTTTTCCAACGATGAATGGAGAATCGTAGGTGAGCATAAATGCCCGATCGCTCCACTCAACTGACAATAAGTGGCTGGACCCTTTTGTCGTTTTACAGGTACCAAAGTCGTACAAGCGTGAGGCTGGGCGGTTTTATGTATCACATGTCACGGAATAAATTGCCCAGAAATTCGGTCGGCAATCGGCCGTTTTGGGGGGATTAAGGAAACCCCAGGATACCAGTAAAACCGTGCTCCTGGTAAAGCACACCAGTTGCCACCTTTAAGACCAATTTAGATGTTTAAGGAGGATAATTGCTACGGAAATCACACTACATGATTTCACTTGTCACAACCCAGGTGGGGAATTCGAAGCTTGAACGATGAGATCAATGTTGGTCCGACCTTCGATGCCGAAGCTTGGACTTGATAGCTTCGACATAGCTTCATCCCATGTATAAGCCTAGATCAAACCAAGCTTAGTTATATCAAAGATATCCAAGCTTTGTTGGCCCAGCTTGTGCCAAGCTTGGCTCAATCTTAGCGCCCCTAGCGTTGGTCAACAGGCATAATCCAATCTACGTCCAATATTGGATACATACATACATCCAAGCTTACTAGAATCATCCAAACCCAAGCTTCAGAAATCATGTTGTGCTAAGCTTGGTCCGAGCTCAGCTTTGTTAGCTTTGAATCTTAGCTTTAACAAGCATGAATCCCAGATTGCTCATACCATCTAAACCCAAGCTTCTGAACTAAGGTTGAACTAAGCTGGATTGAAGCATATTTTTCCTAGTTTCGATTTACCGGCTTCAGCAAAACTTTGCTTAATATTGGATTCATCTATAAATCCAGGATTGCTGCACCACCTCAACCCAAGCTTGGAAACGAATGTTCAACTAAGCTTGGTCCAACCTCAATGTTCCTATCTTCGAAGTTTGAACCAAGATAAATTTTGTAGCTTGGACCAAGATTAATTTCGATGCTTCGGCCACGAGAAACTTTGGAACTTGGACGAAAATGAATTTCGAGGCTTGTACCAAGATAAAGTCCGAAGCTTGAATGAAGATAAAGTTCGAAGCTTGTATTAACCTACGTAACCAAGCTAGGACGAAGCTTATTCTCTAAGCTGGGATTGGTGTTACATTCGCATGTTCTGCACAGATTGACCGAGGCTTCCAAACACAGCTGTAGCGAAGCTTAGCCAAGCCTCGTCCAAGCTTTGATCCAGCTTCATCGCATGGTCAATTCCCACCTGGGAATTGCCTTTAAGAAAAAAGAGCTTTTCAGATGAGTGAGGAAAGAAAAATGAATATATCATCATTCCTATCACAAGGTTCCGTCACATTACCGAAATCCTTTTTTCAAATTCAAACTTCTCATCCCACTCCCCCGAAATATTTCAGTAAAGTGTCGCCTTATCTCCTCTCACCTCTCCTCTCTTGCGCCATCGCTAACTCTCATATACAATTTCAAAATTTAGCCCGCGCACACCCACTAATAAAAATAAAACCCTGAGAACCACATTGGGCCCCATGTTTAACTGTTTACTCCTCCCTAAATTGAGGCGAGTCCCAAATCGAATTCCAAAGATCAACAAACTTGCACATAACGTCTCTATGAAATTCGTTTCACGCATTCGGTCCCACATCCCGACCGCTGTCCTCCCTGCCCCCCCCCCCGCCGCCGCTCACCACCCCGTCGCCCCCGCCCGAAAATTGCACTGGGCCCTAAAAGGAAGATCTTGCCCATAGATCACGTTGTTCTGGTTTCGTCGATTCTCGTGGAATGGGACAAAGAGTGGCAAACCAACCGCGCTATTATCCAACGAATCCCATGTCGACGGGTTGTCGTGAGCGTTACAACTTGGCCAACAATGGCCGACGTTGGGGCCCCCATTGTGCGATATAACATCGGCGCATCATTCGAAAGGCTCTTCCTACCTTTCCGCGTTTCTCTTCGTTTTTCTGGACTCGAACCTTCCTCCCCCCCCCCCCCCACCCTCCCGCCCCCCGCCGACCCCTCTTATGCTACTCGAAGATGTCTTCATTAAAAAAGTCAAGCCAGGGCGCGGATCACTGCACATCGGGCCCCAGGGCCACGCAACATTCGAAGAACACCAAATCGGCTTTCGAAAAAAAAAAAGAACACTTATATTTCCAGCAATTTACAAATCGCGTAATAAAGGTGACATGAGGGACTTTAGGAGCGGTCTCGCGGTTTGAGGATTTATGGATGTATGGATTTTATGGATTTATGGAAATTAGGGACAGCGCAGAGACGGCTTGTCGCTGAACAATTTCGGAGAATTGGGGGACTTTTTTTTTATCTTGGGGGATTTACAGGTTGGCGGGCTGGTGAAAAAAAACATGAGCGCCAATTTGATATTGGGAGTGAACTGAAATTGATAAGGTTGATAACGATTGGAGAGCTGATTGGTAAAACTACCTTGCAAGCCCGAAAGCGCGCTGGATTACATTTCGAAATTTGAAGTAACAATATCTTTTCCGAAGTTGAAGATACTGGTAATCATTGATTACGAAAAAATGAGAGCTCTCAATTTTCCAATTTGGAGCGCGCACCTTTTGTTTTTTCTGTAATTATCGCGTGCATATAAAATTTGTCAACACTGGCCAGAATATGTAAAACACTCGAAACTTAATAAATTAACAGAAGCTCAAAAAATATTCTGTGTATATAATTTTCAATAAGTACATAAGTTATGACAACTTGAACAATTGTCATACTTTTGAAAACTAAAGCCGAATCGATATCCCAAATATCGATGTTTATCGACGCAAAGGCGATTGCCAACCAACTTCACGATGTTATCTGACTGATCCGATCAACCAATAAATGGATCACGATTCAAAAATAAATGATGACAGACCAATGAGGAATGGTTTTACGACTTTCGACTCTGACGATGTTCATTCTTGTGCATGCGCTTTCTCGGTTCTGAGTGTTCTCAGCATCCAGACGCAACTGTCGATTGAAAATGATTTTTCTCCATGCATCATTCATATTTTTCGCCTGGCTGAGATCTACAATCTTTCCGACTTTTTATGTTGAAGTATCACTGACGGCTTCATAGAGCCATCTCATTTAGCACTGGCCACACCTCTTCGCAAAACTGTCACCTTCGCCCTAGAATTCATGGTGTCCCAAGGCGCGTTTAGTACCCATTTGAAAAGGTCCGAAAGAGTCTCATTGATGTCCAACCGACAATGGGGACCACCGCGTAAAGATCGATTAGCTACACCGAATTCATCCTCAGCGTCCCCGGAGATTATCTGCGTGGAAAAAAGTCGTATGTACGATCCCATGGGGCCTACGAATATCAGAACATTTTTTTTTTTTAAGACCTAACAGCTTCATTTTTGGTAAAATTCTGCTCAGCCATTTCGTTCTGATTGTCGGTTGTACTTTACCCCTAAAATTCAAAAATACAAAATTCGAGAACATCCAATGCTTCCCCAAAATTCAAACAAAAAAATACCAAAAATATTGAACGTTCAAAAATGTTAAAAATTCCAAAAATTTCAATGGCATTGAGAGCGTGCTCTAACTTTTCCTTCTATCGTGCACATCTACATTTCATCATTAAATTCCAAATTTTTCCACCTCAATAGCTTTCCCCTCCCCAAAAATTCCCGAAAAAAAAATGAGGATAAATAGAGGGCCCCATAACTCGACTCGTTATTTCCCACCTCAGCACCGATATAACCAGTTTCCCACCTAAAATCGGTTTCTCACTTTGTGCCCCAAGAATTTATTATTTTTTATCCTTTTCCCAGAATTTTACCGTTCGCTTGTCCCCGCAATCTTAACCCCCCCTCCCCCCCCCCCCTCGCCGCCCTCCCACCCAAAATATCTCTCCTTTTTGGTGAACTCGGGGGAGATAAATGAGGGATCGATATAAGAAGTGAATTATCTTGAGAATTAAACAAAGAGTTTTGAGACTGGGGTCGTTGGACACGAATTACCTTCGTCCCAGCCACGGCCCCTTAACGAGCTTTTTTTCCCCCGAGTGGTCATCTTCGTTGAGGCTCACGCATGCATTTCTTGTGGCTCTTTCTGGCCTCGCTCAAATTGAGGCTACCACCTGCACAAATCCACAGCTCTCCCATCCTCATGATGCTGTGGAATTTCCAAGGAACAAACGTCTTCATTCGAGGGCCACAGTATCCCATCGCTTTTCAAACTTACCGCGGGTGTTCGGCACTTTCTTATTTTACTGAGGACTTCATGTTGTCATCTTCATTTTTCCATTTTAACGCATTTTTAAGGTCGAAATTTTTTTCACCGACAGGGGTGTGACCCAATGAGTGGAACCAGAACCCCCTCCCCTCCTCCCCCCCCCCACCACCACCCCCAGCTAAGCCTTTTTAGCTCTAATACCAAAATAGATGGGCTGTGGGTTTGACCCTCTGCGGGCCAAAATTATAACTTCCCGATGTCTGTGTGTGTGTGTACTTCCTTTCCAATCTCTCATTTTTCTCACCATAGAGCTCTCGAAATAATTACAATTGTTCATAACGCTCTAGCGCCGAAACGGTGGAAGATACGAAAAAAGTCAGAGGACACAAAATATGTATTTTTTTATAAGGAACAACATTTATTCGACACATTTTTGCGTATCTATAATATTTCGTGAGATACCGCGTTATAAACAATTGACATTGTTAATAACAATAGAAACCAGGAGACATATATGGCCCAAAAACTAATGAGCTCTAAGTTACGGCAAGACACTTCGATTGCGTCATACAGGAGCTTGATCGGATAATTTGTTCACGAGAAATCGTTCCGGGAAATTTTTGGTTACATACGTACATCGACACACACACACACACACATACAGACATTTTGTTTTAAATAGTCTAGAAATGTCAGAAATACCCTGAAACGTGGAGATCTGATGGAAAATCGATTTTTCATTTTCGGGGGCAAAACAATAACTCACCCTATCGCCAAGTTAATCATCCGCTATCAATTTCCATGGGTGTTGTAACCTGTCGTCTGTTTATCCCAATGTTGTTTATATAACCAAGTGAGCCGTTGAAAATTCCTCGAGTGTACCACGTGAAGTGACAAACAGAGGCAAGCGATAATCTCATTTCGTCTGCCGGCTCTCGTGAGCACACCATCTTAGCCCTCTACTCCTGGGCCCGTATTGCCCGCCAATTCGCTACAGTGGCCGTTGGGTTACAACGGTTGGTCACTGGCCGTAATTAGCGCCACTTCGATCCTTTGTCGATGCCTCCACGCTACAAGAAACGAGATGATTGCCTCTTCACTCTCGCCACCCTTCATTTTTCTCCCCCCCCCCCTCCCCCCACCTCCCCGACGAACCAAAAAAAAAGGGAACGAAAAATCCGAATTTCTTTAGAATACATTGGGGAAGTTGGAGACCTCTTTGGTATGCTAATGCTGCAGTCGTCATTTTCAGGAAATTTTTTGGTTACTAATTGCTCACGGCGCTTTGTCAGCACGCCATCGTGAGGATATGGTAATTCGAGGTTGTTTATGGCTTTTGAGCGGATTATTAGGTTTCGGAGGAAATGGACAGGTTTGGTGCTGGCGGGGGGGGGGGGGGGGGGGGGGGGGGGGGGGGGGAAGGCAAGATTTTTATGCTCCAAACAGACTAGACATGTTTTCTCACATCAACAATGTATTTGAAATGTCAGGAAAAGGCGGACCTGGTGTGAAATTGGGGCTGGTCAGATTTCGGAGTAACCTATCTGCAATTAGTCGGATGAGTCTTGATCACGTGATCAAGGTTGTTTCTGACTTGAATCATTTTTGTCTTTCCGACAAAAAAAAAAAATTATGGAACATCTGATTCATTTCATTTCGCCTACAATATACCTGTACATATATCTATATATAGGTAAAATCGACAAAAATAATACTAATCGACTTTAACGACGGAAAATCAAGCGGTGTAACACGAATTATCCACACCAGGATGTAACGTTAATTGTGGTTGAATCATTGAGTTAATTAAGACATAAAAATGCCGAGTCTTTCATTACCTTTTCGTCGATTAGCCATGGTGCTCAGGGGAAGGCCAGATAAAAGTGATTTCTCGGTGAAAAGAGGGTCGAGTGCGGAGGGCCAAGAGGCGGGTATTTCTCAAAAGAAACAAATTGCAACAGCCGTGCACAAAGTGCAGCCGGGGATGAATCAATTCTCCTCGTTGTTTTTTCTTTTTAGCGTCACGAGAGAGGCACTGAATAAACAGGGAACAAAGAGAGTTGTGGTGATGACTTGCAGCTCATTTTGCCCTTCATTATTCATGTCGAGCGTGAAAAAAATTGTGTGAGTAAACAATACAAAATTTACGATGCCTTAAATAGTTATTATTGGAATTTGCCCAACGCAAAGTATTGCATTCAGCAGGTGGGGGGGGGGGCTCCCCCCCCCCCCCCCGCCCTCGTCACCATGATGACTTCTCTGGGCGACGTATTAGTATGTTGTGTCACAAGGCCGATAAGTTAAGATTCGTGAGAGTGTGAAGTCTACCACATCACGTGGACCCCCTCCCCCCCCCTCTTCACCCCGTTCTTTGGTATGATCGATTTTTTTGCTTTTCCCTGTTCTGTAATTTCGGTCACTCTGCCCAATCGGCACAACCTTCGCAATTCCACTTCCGGTTAACCTCGCTGACGTGCCTCGCAGTGTTTACTATTTTGCTTGACGAGTACGGCAGCGCGTGCTTCGCACGCGCACTTCCTTTTTCCGCCGCACTGTTGGTGTCGCGTCGGTTCCGGTCTTACGCGTTTCGATAACTTCGATATTTCCTGTCGCTTCTCGTTTTTACTAGAGTTAGTCATCGCCCGCGTCGCAAGCGGCGCTCGATCTAGTTCAGCGTTACTCCGCTCATTCCTATCAGTCCTTCTGAACAAGTAATCTCGCCCAGAAAAAAGTTAGGTGAGAAATTCTCTCGATTCAAGCCGCAAAAAATCTATAGGTCATTTTTTTTTTGGTTTCCGTACGGTCACAATGAATTACAAGACTACCTGGCGCTGGCAACTTTTGACTCCTTTGACTTTGCAGGAAAAAGGGACGGAGTAGCACAAGATAGGACTGCGGGTGCCGGTGTTTCAGACCCAAGCCTATCTTATCGAACCTTAGCATCGGCACGATCCCTCACTGTGGTCCCCACTGGCTTTTTCTACCGGAATGACTCTCCAAGGGACTAACGCTGGGCTTCTTCTGGCTCACAAGTGTTAAGGTTGTTGTTGCACAGCAGTCTCTGCGGAAAAATGAAGCGATAACTTGAGCCGAAATTTGACGTTATAGAGTCTCAGCTTCTAAGATATATATATATATATATATACAGTCGTATATTATATATATATATATATGGGCACACATAGCACAATGACTCTGTCCCCATTCTTTGGCCCTTCCATTCAATCGCTCCACCCAAAAATAAAAATTTATGTACTTTTGGATACAATTCTTGGATACAACCTGGTAAAAGCATTTTCCGGCTCCAATTTTGTTCGATTTCAAAAACTGCCAGGTCGTTGATTCGTGAAAAAAATTCAACAAGTCACACTGCAGGTGAGCACACGAAGAATGCCTCGAACTTCAAAAATTCATATCTCGAGTTCAAGACGGTCAATCACGGAAAAATCATGTTCCTTCGACAGCTAACAGTTTTAACTCTGCGTGATAATAATTTGAACAGAAACTGATGGAAAAAATGCGCATCCAACGACAACCTTAACTATTGGTTCTTTTCTCGCTCACAACCTCTCGGCTACCCTCCAAGGTGTCAGGCACTTGTAGCTGGAGCGGGAGTCTAGCGCAGGTAACCGAGATGCTCAAGATAACACTGCCAGGGATATACACCCGCGTAAAGACGAATTAGTCACGAGAAAAGGCGCATTCTAAACGTTAATTCCAATGAAAACATGTGCCGTTGCCGGAATTGTGAGGAAAAATTATTTCGGGAATATAGATCGAAATGAATAATTAGTAGAAGACTCTTTGGGCGGGAAGGACCATTTGACACCATCCAAAAATCTACTTGCTGTGGAATGTCCTGTATATTTTTTTGAAGTGAAACTTCTTGTGTGAGGCTCTTGAAATCTGGATCGGCAACCTTTTCCGTGACGAAACGGAGTGGGGGGTTGTCGCTTCCCACTGGTTGAGCCAGGCGGCGTGCCGATCGCTCAACACAGCTGTTGCCTAGTGGATAATAGGACAGGCATGCTGCCATATTCCTAACCAACATTGGAATCCGTGTAGTGTTCCGGTGCAATTAAAGTCGTGTTAAAACCAATTGAATCCTTCCAATATAACCATTAAATTTCACTTCTATCGCGTGTCACCCTGACACACCAGGTTTTTTTATTTGCGAGGAAAGTTGAAAATCTTGGTACGTTAGGACACTTCGATTAGTTCGTATAGAATCCCGATAATACAATTTCTTTAGAGTCCTCCGAACCTGTTTTCAACTTCTCGGTAGCAACCTGGGTTGGACTTGCCTTGAACCCGTCGTGGATACCAATGTTGTGCCAAGGCTGGCAATCATGGATGACCATGGATGCCAAGCTTGGATCAGTATTGGCAGGGAGATGGTAGCCAAGCCTGCGGGCTGCCAGGTTAGTCCGAGGTTGGGTCCCACCGTTGGCACTGTCCTGTATCACATTTTAGTCTACGACTTGCCTGCCAGGCTTGGTACAGTATAGAGCCAAGTCTGGAGTTGAACGGTCGGTGATACCGATCTTAACACAGGCTGTGTCCAGCACTGACGGCAACTCTCCGTCCTCCGTTATATTTGATCTTGAAGCTTTCGCACCAATGGTGGTACAGTCTACTTAGAGAAGAAATACTTCATATAGATCTTACTTATATTGAAGATACATAGTTTATATGACCGCATATATATATACAGGTAGATATATCCTACATATATCTCATACAGTATTTTTGGCCGAAAATATATCCAGATATGTCCGTATATTATACATATATATCTCCGTTAATATATTCTTTCCGTGAGGGCTATCAAGGTATTGTCATTGGGAAAGCTTCAGGGTGGTACCAGGTTCCTACCAGCGAAAAATAATTAATCCACATTGTAAAATTTGATGTCGTCCGACAAGTATTTTTTTGTAACCCATAATTTTTCTCTGCTCTTTTGCGTCTCTTTTATGTAGAAAAAAAAAAAAAAATTGCAGTCAAGTCAGCCCCCCGCAGCAGCTCAGACAGACGAAAAATAGTGCAGGGCTCCAGGGACTCGTCACTTAGAGGGAAGACCGAGGTTAGGCCTCGCGTGCCTCCACTGGTCCATTATAAGTTTATCACTTCTCTGGGTACCGCATGAAATTTCGACATTTCAACTCCACCTGAAATAAGGGCCTAAAGTACGGTGATGATGGAGTGGGGACCAGGGGTTTTCTTTTTTTTTTTCACGCCGCTCACCTGCCGTGTTTGTGAAGAGAAAAAATGACTCCGGAAAAATCTTTCCCAGAAAGTTTGACACTGACGCGTGACTAATTTACGGAAAAATTCTCAAATGATAGATAATCCCCGGAGATAATGCTGTGAAAGGCAGCAGGTTAGTTCGACGGTGTCGAAGTGAAGCTTGTTGGTATCGTTGGGGCAATTTTTCACAAATTTATGGGTGAATTATGGAACAAATTGGTGGAGGGTGGGGTAAATTAATTGGTTCCATGTTGACTATTTTAGTCTATTTAAAAGCGATTGGTAAATCATAATGCGGATTATGGGACAACAAACATGGGAGAGTCGAAAATATTTAAACCGGAAATAATAGACTATGACAATCAGATCACTTGACAATCAGATAATCAGATTTATCATTTTACGAAATGGTATGTTCCAGTATTTTAAAGACATATTTTTATTACATTAAAATTAACAGCATCATACACACATACACACACACATAACCCGCGCTGAAAATGTATCAGGAGCGTGTGAAACGGCGAGAAACGTAAAAATTCCATGACTGAGGTATTTCATTTTCGGGGTGATTACAATAACTTGGCCTATCGGTAAGTTAATAATAATAATAATAAAAGGAGACTTATACTAATTGATACCGACTTCAAATATTGCTCTGACTGTTGTTTAACCATGAGTCAATCAATGATTTTTTTTCACCCACGATTTCATTGAGATTTTACCTTTTTTTCATTCAGCGTCAATCGCAATAATCCGGGGATTCCCCCCAAAAATCCAAACTACCCTGACATAACCTCATCTCAGCGACTTTCTCGCTAAAGCGAAAAACCGAGGATTAATTGAGTCATTAGTTACAACTGAGTGTGCGCGGGAGCCAGTATACGAAAAGGCGATGGAGTAAAATAAGAAAGGCCCTCTACCGAGTGGGCAACGGCATCGGCATCTCCGTACATTGCCGATCTTGGCCGAACATTTCGTTGTGGCTCGTCTTCGGAGGTCTTCGCGTGGGGGCGAGGCCACCATGTTTTCTCTCCGTGTTTCGCTCTCGCTCTTACTCGGAAGATTAGTATCGGAACCTCTCTTTTCGTTGGGTAAGCAGTGTATGGTTGCAACGGCCACCTCGGGGCGCCTCCGGGTGGCGATCGGACCAACCTGTCTGCCTCGCGCCACCTCCACCCCCTCTATACCGCCTATAACTAAACCCCCCTCACCACACCTCCCCCGTCCCACCGACCATCTCTCGCATTTCCTTTTTATATTGCCGACTCGCATGTTTCTCAGACGCGCGTACGAACATTCCTCACCTTCCTCCTGTCCCCGGGACTCTCACAGTTAACGATATCGTTAACCAGCACGATATTTTCCCTTGCATCAATCGCGAATCGGGGCCCGATCGATTTGCAAAAAAATTGAAATCCCGTAAACCGTTATGAGATTTTTTTGATGGCCTGAAGTAGTGTGGTCACGAATTGATTTTCAAGATTAAATGGGAATCATTTTTTTTTATGAGAGTTGGTACCAATGGACACCTCCTGGTGCCATCTGTGGGTGATCGTTTACTGTGCTTGGTAGGTAGGAGTCTCGAAAAAATAATTGAGTCTTGTGAGCAAATAAAAAACTGTCCAAAATGTGCAACGCACCCACCACACCCAACCACACTCACCCACCCACCTAACAACAACCACTCATCCACCACACCCACCCACCCACCCACCCACTCACCCAACCACACCCACCCACCCACTCACCCACCCACCCACTCACCCACCCACCCACCCTACCACAACCACCCACCCAACCACACCCGCCCACCCACCGACCCACTCACCCATTCACCCACACACACATACACACCAAATAATGGTTGAAAATTAATAACTTCTTTGGCACTCGACGCAAAGTGATCATCTCATCCTCGATACAACTCCAATTTGCTGGGGTTAAGGTGTCAACTGCGACGTTGAAAGTAATCGATTTTGGGGAAAAAATATTGGGAACGGGTTATTTTTTTTTGGGTTACGTATAATGTTGAAGGAAGTAATAAGCAGACCGGGAATGAATAAGGTGGTTATTCTGGAGTAAGTGATTCACTTTCCAATCACTTCTGTTCATCGAATTTCACTCGAAAGTTTTGCCGTTAGTGCAAGTTTTCATAGTCATTTAGAGATGTAATTTGAGAATATTTTGTCGACGTTTTGAGTTGCCTGAAGCCAATTTCTAACGGGCGATCTCTGAACGGACACACGAGTTGGTAACATTAAAGTTATAATCACATTCTCGAAATAAACTGTTTCTTTCCAATTAAATTTTTAATTTGCCTCTTTAAAAAACATAATTTTTTTCTGAAATTTTGATTATTTAAGTTCGTCAGAAATCCAATTTTCCACATTTCCAAGTGATTATACTAATGCCAAGTACATCCCCATCCTTTCCTCTTCAATTTATTTCTTTTTCAAATTTTCCCAAAACGATCCGCCTTAACGAGACAAACTTGTCTCGTTTGACGCGCGGCGTATAAACTGTCATCATTACGTCAGTATTATCTCAATCCAGTGTTAACCCCGTCACAATCTCCCTCTTTTCTCCTTTTTTTTTCCCACGTGCTTCAAAGCCACGCCGGTCAGTATTCTAAAAAGCGCATAAATATTGCCCTCCGGATGGCCTATTGCCGACTTTTGTGTTGGGGCCTCCTATCTCAACAAGTCCCAAAAGCCAAAAAAAAAAAATGAAAACAAAATCCGAGAAAACAAGGAACAAATTATCTCGTCAGTCTGAGGAATGGCGCGAGTAGTGGGGGAAAATGTTGCGGAGAAATAAAGACAGAGTGGTCTTTCACTTTTGGGTCCTTTCCTCGGGCCCGAAAAGACCTCTCTCATATATATGTATATATATATAGATAATACTCAGGGCCCTCATAGCGCCCTGCGTGTCGGTTCAGGCGCGGTTGTCTCTCCTACCTGATGAGAGCCGTTTCGATGTTGACGATGAGGCCGCGAATGTTCAGCGCCGAATTATAAGGGAGGGGGGCCGAGGGGCAGGGGGGGGGGGGGGTGGGGGACCTTAAGGTGGCTGTCACGCCAATGGCCAGCGGCTTTTTGGTAGACGACCAAAAAAATAAGGCAAAAAGGAGAGGCTGTGAGAAAGAGAGAGAAGAGTTAATGAGCATGGACTGCGGGGGGCGATGAGAAAATGTTGTTCGTGCCACCCCTCCGGGGCCCAAACTATATGCGTGTGTATATTGAGGGCCCCGACTGAAGCACCGACTTTCTGGGAACGAACCACGCCTCGGGTTTCACTAGTCGGTGATTTTTTTTTCTTCCCTCCCCCCCCCCCCCCCCACCTCCCCCTGCGCCCCCCCATCCGCCTTTTTGGGGGATATTTTTTACGAGTTTTCGGTAGCTTGCAGCAATTTTTGTAGGCAAAAGTAGGGCCGAAAAAATTGGGAATTGAGATTTGTGGGGAATTAAATAAAGAGCTCTGTTTCACTCAGATTTTCAATAACTTCAACCGCAAATTATAAATTCGAGGAGGAAAATATTTCACCTGCAAATCTCGTTTGCCCGTGGTCCTATAAACAATACCTAAATGTATGACGTTCTGGCAGACCAATAATCAAATTAAAAAATATGTTGACTAGTCCCAAGAATCTGCTCCCCCCCCCCCACCCTCCACCACCCCATATTGACCAGAAAAAAAATCAGCAGGAGGCGTCTAAAATAAATTTTTTCTCCATCTCGCCAAATGCCCCCCCCCCCCCTGATTATAAATTCCCACTGATGAGTATAAAATATTTGTCCCTCTTACCAAAGTGTCGAATCAACTTCTTTATTACCATAAAACTGGATAGGTGCGAGGAGGTATCCCCTACGTAGGCGAGTTAATTAGCTTCTTCATTTTACGACCGCCGAAAAAAAAAATAGTTGAAATGTCTTCTTCAGATGCTCAATAATTTTATTCCTGCTCAAGAGCTTGAATAAGACATCTTATTTACCCCCCCGCCCCCCGCCCCCTCCCAATATCGATGTCATCGATCCAAAAGTGGGACCCAATGGGCCCCCGTGGGTATCCATTGGCATTTCGCTTTTATCTGAACGATGTGATCCTCTATACACAACCATCACCTCACTCTCTCACCATCATCAATAAGAACATCCGGCTCGTGTGAGAAGACGCGATGTTGCCGCATGTATCCAATAATTTCTATATTCGTGTATTTTGCACTCATGCGTACACGCAAACTTGATAATAGATATACAACTATAGTCGTATAACATATAGCAGGCAACAAGCAATATTCAATGGGTCGCAAGTCACATTCCGTGTGTGCTATCGGCGACACCGGTAAAGTGAGACCGCCCGGCCGGGCGGGAACCTAACCCGGGGGGGGGGTCAGCATAGGTCTCCGCCATCGTGTCCCAAAGGTTTCGGGAGGTTCACCCAGTGCGTAGAAATCCGATGGCCCAAACGGCGGAAGTCGGCACCAGCCGGATGGGTGTCCACTTCGCCCTACCCAATGCTCAAGCGCAGCCACCGTGGGTACAAACCAGAGGGACGGAGACAAAAAAACACACCCACAGACTCACTCCAAGAAAACGACAAATAGTAGATATATATCTTCAACCGTGCAATGCAATTTCTCGTTTTCCAAGCGAAATAATAATTTCCCCACTCCGCAAAGTAAAAACTTTGCAACGTTTTGAAATTACACACTTGAAATTGGGATAGAGAATGAGTACATTCGATGAGGGGTCTTCTTGTTTTACTACCCGACCCACCCTGACACTTAATGTTTTTTTTCCAACCCCGTATAACATGCAATGTACATCAAACAACACCCAGCACATAACAACCAACATGCAACAATAACCGCGAAAACAAAAATAGCTATGTTAGCGCATGTAATACTATTTTCTTATTCAACAAGCGGAATTGCTAACCACTTTTTGCCTCCCATGCAATTTGCGTCCACCACTCACATCACAATTTCTTCATCTACCCTCTTCCCGCCATTTTACCTCATCCACATCTTCGATGAGTCCAGTGTCGCGGTACAACTGAGAACCAGTTCCGGACATGGAAAAAAGGTCGAGTAAAAAAGAGAGAAAAAAAAAAAGAAACAACAAAATGACGAGATAAAAAAGGAGATGCGATCGTCGCCCTCGTCCGGCGAAAGGTCTCGCGATGCCGTCCAATTAGGGCGCGGTCCATTTAGAGGGAAACATCCGGTGTGTGTGCCCGCGCTAAATGGACGCCATTCCGAGGATTCGACTACATCTCTTTCTATAACGCCAATGCAATCTCCAAGGTGGAAATAATTTCTGATATTAGGGAAAAATGAATGGGGATGTTGATGGGAGCCTTTATGGATCGCACCAATAACATCCCGACATAAATTTCATCTTTCAATCCACCATATTGCTGTTCTTGAGCATTAGGTAGGGCGAACTGGGCACCCATCCGACTGTTGCCGACTTTCGCCATTTAGGCCATCGTATTTCTAAGCGCAGGGTAAACCACCGGAAACCGCTGTGCTACGATGGCGGGCACCTATCCTCCCCCCCCCCCCCGGCGGGTTATGTTCCCACCCGGCCGTGCGGTCTCATTCTATGCATACCGCCGATCACACGGTTACTGTATGTATTCCATACTTTTTAATCAACTATTCATCTATCACATGACTTCGAGGTATGCATTCCTTGATTTTAAACTGGATTTTCTCTGAATCCGAACGTGTTTGTCATAGCGTTGGCAAAAAAAGGAAATTTTTGCCACCCATGTAAAAATGGCGGGGAAAAAGTATAGGCTAGTCAACGGGTTGTCACGTGATTGTGGGATTATGTGCGGCCCTGATGATTTTTGGGACCCTCGTTTGACGGTAATTGGGGCCCGACTGCGGCGGAAGGGGGGAAGGGGGGCGCTTAAAAATCAACAGAATAATGAGCCGGGGGTGTTCACCAGAGATGCCGAAAGTGAGAAATGCCGACGGAGGTCGATGAAAATGGATGGATATGTGGTCCTAGGGGGGTGTGGCCCACTGGCGCATCTGAGGCTCTACTTAATGACTCTATGCAGACCCATTATTCTCAAAACCGTCATTATTAGGATTGGGGGGGGGGGGGGGCACGCCATGACCGCATAGACGCGAGAGGCGCGTGTGTGATGTCTCAATGTTTTTTTTTTCTTACTTTTATGATGGCACAGAAATGTAAGCGAAACACGATAAGTCTTTTTTTAATCCCCTTATTTGCGCTTTTTTTTATTACTGGAATAGAACTTAGTCGTAAATTTGTCGTTGTTTATGACGGTCATTTTAGTTTATTGGTCTGGCGGTTTATGACGATCAAAAACATGTGTTTGATGTATTTCGGCACCTAGAGAATATTATAAGTTGGGGGATTGAATGAATATTCAGTTATTCCATGAAACATCATTGACTAAGAGGCCAATGGTTTTATCTACCGATGGCTAAATTTTATTTACCCATTGCTAAAAATCACAAATAATCAACTTCAATAATTTTTAGATTGACGGACAGGTTCTAGTGATAAGCTTAGTTGCACGGGAATGTGGTGTGGCTGATCTAGCGTCGGGTTAGGGTCCGGCGTAGGTATTGAAAAAATTGAACACCTCGTAATGTACTCTGAATCATATTACATTTCATATAATTTTTGAATACAGAGTTCGAAATTTATACTACCGTGCAGCATTAGTGCACCACGGTATTGTAAAATTTCAACTCGCGCATTAAACTCTTGCACGTATTTATATTTTTCAACACAGATGCGAAAATTTTGGAGCACGAGTTGAGTTTTTACAACACAACTGTATTGTAGAAATTCAACATAATGGATTTGAAATTAAAGATGGCGTAATGCATTCTCCACTACATTACAATTCATGTAATTTCTGAATACAGAGTTCGAAATTTATACTACCGTGTAGCACTAGTGCACTGCGGTATTGTAAAATTTCAACTTCCGCATTAAACTCTTGCACGTATTCAAATTTTTCAACACGGATGCGAAAATATAGCGGATGAAAATATAACACCACAGATTTCAAATATTTCATCACTGCGCTTTAATTTTATTTATATTACTGTATTGAAAACTTTCAATACGGTGTTACAAGTTTTCAATCCACTTGTACTGTAATATAACACCACAGCTTTCAAATATTTCATCACTGCCATTTAATTTCATTTCTGTTACTGCATTGAAAATTTTCAATACGGTGTTGCTACAGTGCTCCCATTACGTGTGTTGCATTTTCGGGTCAGGCATTTTTAACAGTGCGTCATTATCTTTCTATAGTGTTCTTATAGACGTAAGTGTACAACCGAATAACCTGCATGTGATATATTGATGGATTATTTTTTTGCCTACCTTTGACACCTTCTAAGATGGTCCCTTATAAATTGTTGAATTGAATTACACTGGTAGAATTATTTTCTTAGATAACACCAGTTTCTTGAGAGAAGAAACTCGTTTTGGAAATGCTAATTTCGTCGTAGGAGTTATTCCAAGGTGCATAAAGTGAGGTTCCATGAGTTCTGACTGGGACCAACTTCAGCAAGTTATGAATTTTTGCCATTCTTGGAATCAGTTACTATATGGTAACAATAATGAAAACCATTCGCCCAAGGTTATCGGTACTATAGTCATTCTATACCAGGACGGAAGCACCACCCATGGGACCTTACTCCAATGACCTTGAAATAACTCAGCGGGCAAAAAATGATTTTTCGAAACGAGTTTCTCCTTTTCTCGTGGTATAATCTCCAAAAATATTTCTATGGGTGTATTCAATAAATTAATAGTAATTAATTATAAGTAATCAAATAATAATTCATTCTTAATCAATGAAATATCTTTTTGACAACTGAAGACTTTTTGCGAGGAATGCCGTTTTAGATAAGATTTTTTTTATGACTCTTCTCTAATTCGACGGAATATTTGTCGATTACAAAAATTAATATCTACATTATGTTAACCGAAATGAAATGAGCCGAAATCTCATTATAAACAGCAAAATGACGGGTTCATTTTTGAGTTCGCAACCATTATAAGAACTCCTTGAAAAACTACTTAGTTAATTATCGATTGTTAAATTATTTACAAGTTCAAACTACCAAGTTCGAAGTAACTGAGTTTCGGTGAAATAATTGTCTAAATAAATCTACACACACACACACACACACATAGGAGTTCTAGGTTAGCGCGGGCAACATATTTCATTAAGGATAATTTTCTTATGGCTTCCGATTGACAGCAGGAACTCTCTGTGTGTGTGTGTTACCACCCGCACCAGATGACAACGCTAAGCCGGACGCGAAACCAATCCGGGCCGGGCGGGGGGGGGGGAGTTCCGCGAATACCCCCCGCTGTAGTGTAAAGGTCCTAGGTTCGCGCCCGGCCACCGGAGAATATTTTACTACGCGTTAAAAGTTCTAGATCCGTATCCCGATGCAGAGGGGGGGGGGGAGGGGGGGGTCCATCATAGGCCCCCGCCAACGTAGCACAGCGGTTTCTGGAGGTTTACCCTGCGTTCATAAATCCGATGGCCCAAACGGCGGAAGTCGGTCCTAGCCGGATGGGTGTCCGTTCGCCCTACCTGATGCTGAAGAGCAGCTACCTTGGGGAGTACAAACGAGAGGGACGGAGGGAAAAGAACGAACAACCCGCACACACACACACACACACATATGATTAAGTATCAGAATGATTCGTCGGACAAAATTCACGCAACCCTGATTACTTCGGGAAGTCAATGAACAAATATTTCGGTTTGGTAATTCGATAGGGAGAAGTATTGTGGCAATAGTGGAGCACAGCGGAAGGCCATGTTCAACAAGTGATGATGGTGCTACATATGTTGTGTTACATTGAAATTTGTGTGGAAAAAAAAATCTGTAAAGGGAATGCGCTGACAGAGGTCAGAATAGAAAGAGTGCGGGGGGACGGGCGGCGGGGGAGGAAATGTGTGACACCCCCGCAGTGTCAATAATGGGGAAAGTAACCCAAGAATTTCCGGGGGATACTGTCCCGCATCCCTGCCGGATGTCGCCATTCAGTCCCCATGGTATTCATTATTAGGAGGTCACCATAGACTAGTGGATTGCCGAGAATTCGGGTGGGGTACTCTAAATTGGTTGTTTGTCACATTGTAATAAGGAAAAAAAGCCAGGGGTTTGTCAGTTTTTCTGGGAGGTCATTTAGAACTTTTAGAATATCTCGGATACTTCTGACGGGACTTCTAGTGAAAAATGCTCGGATGGAAAGCCTCATATGAACTTTCAACGGTTCGGAATATTTTTGGCTTGCCTCTTCCAATTATTTTTCAAAATAATTTATTCCGCGAGTTTTGTATCTTATAAATTTATTTTTCATTTGTCATTCGAGAGTATTAAGTACTCCCACATTCACCCCCAAATCACCAGCCCCCCCTCCTCCAATCCCCCTGAGATCCGCTCACTTGTCTCCCTAAACCTCGTTGAAAAAAATCCTATAAACCCCAAAACCCGTCCGCAGCATCCACCGGACTATTCAAAGCGGGTGCTAGTTGAGTTGTCTCGCTGACACGCGTTCTCTTCCATCCTGCTTCTGCGTCCGCATCTCCGTCCCTTCCCCTCAAATCCCAACTACCACCACCCAGTCCCCTCCCCCCAATTTTCCCCTCCCTCCCCTCACCGCCAAGCATGTCGCACGCCCACCGGCTCCGCCAATCGCGCCGCCACTCTCACCCCAACCCCCACCGCTCGCGGGAAAATCTGTCGCGGGGAGGGGGCCGACTGGAGGGGGGTATGCACGCCTCGTACCGCCAGAACCATTGCCCCTCTTTCCGTCTCACATTCGCATCGCGCCACTCAGTACCGCCATAATCGTCTGAGTGTACGTAACGCGTTCTCGCGGTATTTTTCTTGTCACCCTGTATGAGCTAGATTTTCCCTATCTCCCTGTGCACCCCCGCCCACCCCCTCCACCCCCAAAAGTGCTTAAATACTTTAAAAAAATCCCATCCAATACCGCGCATGCGCAACGTCGGCAAAATTCGAAATATCGCGAATCGCATGGGTGCGATTTCCTATTGGTCAATCTGATAGACATGTAGTTAGTTGGCTCTCACGCGCGCAAATTAAAATCATTATGCGCATTTGTGTAAAGTAATGAGCGGTGAAACTGGTACATGACAAAGTGGCCATAATAAAAAAAAAACCCTAAAACTGGTGAAAGTGTTGATACATGTTGAAGTTCAGTGATTTTACCCTAAATAAGGGGGAGATGAAAAAATGAGAAACTCGATCGAATGCGGATGACGTTTGGATATTTTCCACCCAATTATTGTGGACATTTGCCCAGTGTGACGTCATTGATATAGTGACAAACAAAAGGGGCTGACAATGCCGGAGAAGGAGGTGGCCTATCACCAAGAGGCTTTTTCCCTCTTACCACCACCACCCCCTCACCACCCACATTCGGCATTTCACGCTGCCTTTCATCCCCATCCACACCATGCCCCACCACCACCACCCTTCCACCCACACCATGGACCACCAGCACCACCACACCCGGCCGTGGCCGCGGCTTGGGAACATCATGCGGCTGCGGCCGCTGCTGCGGCGGTAGTTTTTCACGCACCACCACCTCATCCGTAAGTGTCATGATGGTTCCATTTGGATTGAGGCCATTAAGTTAAGGAGATTTGGCGAAAGGTTCCTTTGCGTCTTCCGATGTTTAGCTACAAACCTGAAGTGTCTGACGAAATTCTGCGGCATTCAGCCGAAGTGGCTATACCTTTAACATTGAGTACCGCGGTGCAATACCGCGGCGAGGTCTATGCGACATTCAATTTCTAGTAGGGGGCTCATGGACCACGTTAATCCTAGACTTTTTTTGTGTAAAGCTTGCATCGGAGACGTGATATTTTTCTAACGCGTTAGGAGGACCTTATAATGAGTTGTCTCTACGGACCTAACCGGTCTAGAAGGAATTGACATTAAAAAATAAAATGCCGAAGTTGATGCGGGAATGATTCATCTGAAGATGTTTCTGGATCAACCGGCAGCAAGAATACCATTTGCAAATGTGTGAAGTATCCGCCAAATCTTCTTAATTTCAATCCATCGCATGCTTTAGAGACAATCTGCATGGCAATTTCCGAAAGCTTCAAAATTCCCATCTGGATGTCGAAGACATCACAGCAAGGTTGGGCGCCATTGAACAGCATCCACTTGACTCCGCAGAGCGTCAGACATTGAAAAAGCCCAATTTTTCCGAAACGATCCATATATAATTAGCATAAAAAATCTAAAGATCAGCGGATCAATAAATAGATCATAAATCGAGATTCAATGGACCAATAGGGAGGCGGAGCATCAAATGAAGCCCGTGAATTTTTTCCACCATTTTCGCAGCGAGACTCTGGTCAGCAAATGCGAAAAAAAAACGACGGAATGTGACACTCATAACGCGACGAACGAAAGTTGTTCGCCCTAGTCACCTAAACATGAGCTTAACTCATGGACATGTCCAATGAAACAGACGCTTAAGCCCCGTTGACGATTTACCCTCAACTCGTAAAATTGCCTCAAGTTATAACCGACGGGCTACCGTATTGCTAAGATTTATTTCCACGCGGAAGATCTTCCTGGCGCCTTGCAACATCCAAAAATCGAAGAACATGAAGTGGTTGGGGCTGTCGTGTTACCATCGCCCAGCGACGGAAGAAAGCCTTTGCGTATGAGTTTCTCATTTTCTATGCTCATTCACCGTCGAGTGGGATAATTTTTTGCTGCTATTTCGGTAACAATTTGAAGCGATACCATGTGGGGTAGAGAAAGATTTTTGGGTGATGTATCTATCGAGAATTAGAGGAGGATGCATTGCCGATCGGTGGAATTTTCATTGTTTTGCGAAGTTTCATGGCTTCCAGATGATTTCAAATAGGATGTGTGTGTGTGTGTGTGTGTGTGTGTGTGGGCGGACGTTTGGGTGGACGGGTGGGTCCGTGTGTGTGTTTTGTCTGTCCTCTCGCTTGTACTCCCCACGGAACCTGCTCGTCAGCATTAGGTAGGGCGAACGGACACCCATCCGGCTACGGCCGACTTCCTCCGTTTGGGCCATCCGATTTGTGAACACAGGGTAAACCTCCAGAAACCTATATGCTACGATGGCGGCCGGCTATGATGGAACACCCTCCCCCCCCCCCCCCCCCCCATTTTCCACTCAGCGTCGGACTAGGTTCTGCAGATCTGTTTAGAGAAAAATCATATAGACGGATTTACAAGACTAGTTCTTAACGGGCTAAACAAACTTTTCCTCACATTCTGTCTTCATAGAATTGCCATATTCAAACATACAAGGGTACAGAATACATAAACCCATCAGGAGATTATTGGTTCGTGTCGAAGGGGCCTACACCCACATCTCAATTATAACTCAAGAGAGATTTTTTAATCGGCATCAATCGGCTGGTTTTGCGTTTCATGCGGGATCATTGGCAAGTACAATGGACCCCCGAGACCATAGACCGGGAAGTGTCGGGGGGTGGTCCATGCCACAGCATCCGCGAATTATCAAATGAGAAAAGAGAAAAACGATGCAGGAAAAATATTATTTAAGTTCACAAATCTTCGAAGATATGTAACAATCCGAACATTTTGAGCCGTAGGAGCGGTTGCTAGGAGCAACAAGAGTCCCTCACCAACATCTTGAGCTCGGTCCATTGAACAATAACATTGTTTACCCCTTCATTGATAACAATCTCCTCAAACTGAAATAGTTGATAACCACGAATATCACATATCAAAAAATGAATAAATCCACTCCAGCTGCATCCTGGCAGCATCCAGTGGTTACCTTTATGAATGCGTGGAATTTATCAATGGACGCGCGGCAGGGCCATGATAAATCGCGAGTTGGATCGTATCACCACAAAAGCAAGGATTGTGTATATGGAGGCCATGATTCTGCCACTGGTGCATAATGGAACCACACTTTCTGCTGCTCGAGCTTTCTCCATTGGCCCTCGACATTTTCACCAAGTGAATTGAATTTCTACTGGGTGAGGATGAGAGGAAATTATGGGCCCAGTAGCCAGTTTCTAGGGTTTTAAGTGCACCAAAATGCTTCCCTTCGAATTCCCAACAAATGTCTGTGTGTGTGTGTATGTTTGTATGTGTGGAATCGGAATTTTCCGTTAACGATTTCCGACGGACAGGTCGAACGATCTGGGTCATCGAGGTCTTATTCCGAGCGTCTTCATGGAACTTAGATCGGATTAGTTTTCGGGTTAAATTGACCGAGCAGTTTTTTTGTTATCAACAATTGAATTGTTTACAACGCTCTATTTAAAAAACGGTAAGAGATACGGGAAAAAGTATTGAGCAGAATTTGCTCTGTAAGTAGAAATGCATATTTAATTTCTTATCACTTTTTTCCATGTTTGTCATAATTAAGGAGGTATGACGGGTTTAACCCTCGAGCGAACGCACCCCTGTTGGCGTCTCACTCCCACTCCAGTAACGCGCATAATTCTCGTCCTCACGCTGACTATGCGGCTAGTCAAATATTATAACAGGGACACACACACTTTTATCCCACTAGTTTTTTTTCTTTGTAAACGCTTTTCTTCTGTGGGTATTTCCACCCAACTTCTGCTACCGCTCTGTGGAAATTTGCTGTACTTTTTTGTTTCCATTAATTTTTTGTTTGCACTTTCGTTTATTTGTTCAAGTGATTTATGTCCTTCACTCCTGGTGAGCAATTGGCGCTTCTTGCGTATGTCACGCGCAATCATGACCAGCAATTGTGGGGATTGCTCGGGGTACGCTCATCCACTCTGCAAACTTTATTCATCAAAATGCAATTAATGGAAAGAGGAAATTGATTTTTTTGGAAAATCACCTTTTTTCTTTGGATATTTCTGAAGTCGCGGGCCCTTAACGAGTCTAATTAGTTAAGTCAAATAAAAATACAAACAAAATTTTTTCGCAAAATTTTTTAAAATACAAATACACACACACGCACCACATATTGCGGAAGAAATTCATTGATAGAAAACACTGACACCATTTTTTTTCTCCATCTCTCAGGCCCCTTAACTCTCAGGCCCGAGATGGTTTGATACTTTTTTTTTTTTGGGAATATATTTTGGAAGTCTTGTTCTCGCAGCATGGCGTAATAGGATAGTCAGTAGCCAAACTCCATTCTTGGAAAAAAAAATCTCTCGTGGGTTAAATGTGCCGGCCATGTGGCACATGTCCCCCACCATCATTGTGTTGGACACTTGAAGTTTTCATCTCCCGACTTCCACATTTAAACCCAGACTTCTTTCGAAAATTGCGATTGAATACATGGAAGCTGGCCAGTTGCTTTTTAACTCAATTAAGTCACTAAACTTTGTAAAAATTTGAGGAAAAATTTCGGCAAAACCTTCTTTTCCAATCGTAACTTTCGAAAGAATTTTCGAAAAAAATTTTCGAAAAAATTTTCGAAGAAAATTGTCGAAAAAGTTTTCGAAAAAAAATTTCGAAAGTTTTCGAAAAAAAATTTCGAAAAAGTTTTCGAGAAAAAATTTCGAAAAAATTTTCGAAAAGATTTTCAAAAAAAATTTCTACAAAAATTTCGAAAAAAATTTCGAAGAAATTTTCGAAAAAAATTTCGAAACAAATTTTTAAAAAAATTTCGATAAAATTTTCGAACAAATTTTTTTTCCAAGTTCCAGAATGTTTAAAATTGCCAAAAATCTCCGGTGACTCTGCGATAAGCGTCTTGTCGGTTTTGATTAGCCCTAAAGTATGAGAACGATCTGAGAAAAATGGGATTCGTCCTTTTAGAAAAAAAAACCTGAGTTGATCGAATTTCGGTCAATCTCGCTGGAATTTTAATACGGAATAATAATTTTTTCCCCGAAATATCGTAAAGACAGTGACTTTATTGGCGAGAGAAGCCACCGCTCGTAAAACCGTCGGGCTTAATAGCGCGAGGACACTTGGAAAGTTGGTTCACTGTCAGCGTTAATGACGCGTAATGACAAGTGGTTTTTTTCTTTCTTTTTTCAATGATTTTTCTGGAGATGCCCTTCCACAATTTTCAAATGCTGCAGACGCAAGGTCGGCGTAATGTACCAGAACATCCTTAATGTCTTTTCTCGCCGAAGGGCAATACGCGAGACACTCCAGTGCAACAAATTGTTCAGTGAAATTATTAAATCAACAATTTCAGAAATAGATGAAATTCCATCTCCAATTGCAAAAATTCCAGATTAAAAAAAAATTCGATTGTAAAAATAGAAATAATTTCGAAAAATCCCAAATTTGTAATATTCAGGATTTTTTAATTTTTCAACTTTTTTTTTTTTTTTATATTTTCAGGATTTTTTAAATTGCGAAATTCCCACAATTTTGATTATTGGAAACAAAATTAAATGAAAAAATTGCGAAGTATTTAAGAAATGAGAATAATGTTCCAAAAATTCGCAAATATGGAGAATTAAAAAAAAATAACAGAGAATTTTATGTACTTCTTAATATGTTCGTTAACATTTTCTCAGAATTCAACTGATGGTCAAGATAATCGCATAATTATCAACAAAAAAAATAATCTTCCCAAGTGTGCAATTATGTCGTTAATGAGCACTTCTATCACAAAATGTCAAACGCCTTTTGAAGACTTTCAGTCTTTATGAAAAATGACTGGACATTTTCTGTTAAACCTGCGGATTACCAAGGCGGCCAATTAACAAATCCAACAACAGAATCCAAAAAAAACCATTAATTGTGTAACTATTTGCTTAATGGCTGTCTCCACAATAGAATATCAAATCATAGAAAATGGGGGCGCATTCTGGTAAATTGTAGTAATTCTCAGTACAACTTTAGAATAAGGTCCATAAATCTACATACCAGTCAATATGTGTGTGGGAAGTGAAAAAAAAAGTTAAATTGTGTGGGGGTATGTGGGTGTGTGTCGGTGGGTGGGTCCGTGGCTGGGGTGTGGGAAGGTGGGTAGGTAGGTGAGGGTGGGTGGGTAGGTAGGTGAGGGTGGGTAGGTAGGTGAGGGTGGGTGGGTAGGTAGGTGAGGGTGGGTGGGTGGGTGGGTGGGTGGGTGGGTGGGTGGGTGGGTAGGTAGGTGAGGGTGGGTGGGTGGGTGGGTGGGTAGGTAGGTGAGGGTGGATGGGTGGTTGGGTAGGTAGGTAACGGTGAGTGGGTGGGTAAGTAGGTGAGGGTGGGTGGGTAGGTGAGGGTGTGTAAGTGGGTGGGTAGGTGAGGGTGTGTGGGTGGGTGGGTAGGTGAGGGTATGTGGGTGGGCGGGTGAGGGTGGGTGGGCGGGTGAGGGTGGGTGGGTGGGTGGGTGGGTGAGGGTGGGTGGGTGGGTGGGTGAGGGTGGGTGGGTGGGTGGGTGAGGGTGGGTGGGTGGGTGGGTGTGGAAGCGTGGATGAGTCTGTGGGTAGGTGCGTCAGTGGGTGGGGGGGGGTGTACGAGTGTAGGGGTGTATGTGGGTGGGTGGGTGTATATAAGGGCGTGTGTATGTGAGTGTGTGTGAATGTGTAGGTCACTCCAATTTCTGACATTTGTTTACACACGAAGTCATAAGACAATTGTGGTCATTCAGATCGGTATCAAAAGATCCCTGAGGTGATTAGATTCCCGATAAAATGGCTTCCATTTTACAATTATCATAAAGCATTTGAAATTGATATATGTGCCCTATCAAAGGAACGATTCCCAATAGAGAAAGTTGCATGAAAATGAAACTGTTCCTGGCGCAAAAACACGTATTTAATGCTTCATAATGTCTTGTCTTGCATAATTAAGACATAACCATAGGTACAACCTGTAGATGATGCTTGAGCGCATAAATGTAGCGCGCGTGCACATTGCCGAATTACCCACATGCGGTACCACCTGCAGGTACTTCAAGTCTCCCAAACATCGGAGAATATTTCGTTTTTTCCCACGCGGCCGCTGAAGCACTTTCGGTTCATTACTTTAGTCTATCAAATTTATTAATTTGTTTATCAGTTATTGATAAAACATTCGGATGTCCCCGAATTGTCTTGTCCACCCGACCTAGAAAGTCCGCCCGCAAAGTGTTTTCACTCCCCCTCCCCGAGCCCCCCCCCCCCCCCCCTCAAATCTATTTCCGAGATAATAGTCTCCACACAATTCCTCAAATAACAGAACGCAATAGAAAAAAATGAAAAAAAAACAGAAAATCCCCCGAATTATTACCAAAACTCCAAGCAGACGCGTATTCTGGGTTGCACGGACCGCGCGGTTGGGCGTGTATCCGATTATCTCTTGGTAACTCAATCTCTCCACTTGGACCGCGCCCCCTCCCCACCCCCCCCCCCCCCCCCCACCGCCCGCCGACCCCCTCCCCCTCACCTGAAACTCCGCGCCCCCTTCCCCGTCAGACAACTCCATAGAACGGTACCCCAAAAAATTCCGGAATTTATAGTACACTATTAACTAATGGCATAAAAAATGAATGGCTTCAAATGCTAGATAAATAAATAAGGCCCACTTACCATTATTTATTGGTGAGCGAGAATAACGAAAATTTCTGGTAATAAATACGAGATTGAGGCTTCAAGCCGCTCGAGTACACAATTTATCTTTTTTTTTTCCTTCTTTTTTTTTTTATTTCCATCGTCTCAGCAGGGGCCAACATCTTCATGTTCGGGCGTCAGGTGTTTGCGATTATTTCACTCCTAGCTTGCTGAGGGGGAGGTGAAATCTTCGTGTTTCAAGCGATTTTAAGCTGGTGGAAGATCAATGACGAGGTCAGCCTTTTTAGGATCCATTTTATCCAACGGTGACAGCCACAAATGTATCAGAAGTATGGTCACCATCTAGCAAGCTGTGGTAACCATCAGAAGGATCAAGATTGCCTCCTGCTCATATTTTTCCAAATAACCATTATGAGGCAAAAAATTGATTTTTTGCCAATACTTTTGTTTTTCTTTTTTTTTTGGAGAACACTTAGGGACCCCTGGTTCATGAATTGACCTCAAATGAAAGCATCTGAGTGCCCCTGAGGTCGAGGAATGGCCAAAGCCGATGAAGTTTGCAAGCTGAGAGAAGGTAGCAGCACGAGCGTGCAGAGTCGAGGCAGGGCGATGCATCACCCTGTCGGACAGGGACTCTGGATATCTTTTGCTTTTCTCCTCGCTTGCTCCCTTCTTTTTCTTCAATTTTTTTTTCTCTCTCTCTCTCTCTCTCTTTTATTTCTCCTCCTTCTCTCCCCGGCAATGGCTATGGGTTTTGCACTCAGCCGCCTCCATCGTGTTCACTCCCATCGTGCCCATTGCGAGTCAGCCCTTGGATATATGTTACGCGAGGAGGTGGAGAGAGACAGGTATAGAGAAACGGAAAAGAGCCTTTTCCAACCCCTCGTATTTCATTCCAACTCGTGCACATCGATTTTGACCTTTGGAGGTGAATTCCAAGAGGCGAATCGAGTGGTCCAGGCTTTTCAACTGAAAATTATAGATATACTTTTTGAGGTAATTCCTCAGCGTCAGCTTTGTGATGAGAGGTTGGGCCAACTTAACAATGATTCAAAGGTGTTGAACCAAATGAGTGTTACACAGATTTGTCCAGAAAAAAATATTTGTGGCCGTCCGCTTGACACCAGCACTAGTTGTCGAAATGGAGTTATACATTTGGGCATATTCCTGACATCATTCTCGAAGCTTTGAGGCCAAATAAACACCTCCGAGTTGAAAATTCGCAAAGTTATGCAGGTTTGAAGTCGAAAACCCAAAAAACACAGTTTTGAGAAGAATGAACTTAAAGTTGCAAATCGCATTTATGAGCACTCTACTTGCCACTTAGTAGGATTTCGGTCTTAATTGATTGGGAGGGTCATGTAGATAAAAAAAAGTGACTAGTCATTACTTTACATACACAGTAATAAAAATTTTGCTGTACTATAGACATAGCGTTGTGCAAAGCCTCTTTATCAATTTCCAGTTTTGAAGAGTTTTCACAATTATATGACATTATTTGCTGTTCTAGTATGAGTTTGAGGTAGATAATAATTGAAAGACATGAACGAACTGGTATTTCAGGTCTTTATGGTCATATTTATCCATGGTCAGTTTTATCTATATTGAATTAATTTTTAACATGAATGTTACTTCTGTCACATAATTCTACTATGAAAGCAAACTTCAGATGTAATTGAAGATCGGTATACACTATGGAAGCAATATTTGTGCCTGTAATAACTGCGCCAGTCACTGAATGCGGGATAATAATTCAAAAGGTTAATTGTTTGGAGCGAGCGACAACAAGGGCTGGTTTTCCGTTTTTCTTTCGAAGAGAAAATTTCTGACTTATAAATTTCCTCCAATAAAAGGTGGTTCTATACCGTTCAGAAGCCACCAAATTTTAGTTACATAGTCTATAGCAGGAGATGATGTTGGTACCAACGTTCTCCACCTCTTTCACTTTCCCTCAAACTCCAACGGATAATGTCGGATGCTGCGACTATTGACAGGTTAAACTTGAGGAATGCACTTGGAATTTTCCACTCCCTATTTGTTTACAAAATTGAAACCCCAACAACTTGTTATTAATTTTTTTTCAGCTCGTCGTATTGCCGAGGGCCGTCAAAAATCATGTGAAATATGGAGAAATCACGTCCTCCTAGATCACTTTTTTGTTTTCAATTGCGCATGTGCCCTCGTAACATCCGTGTTTATAAGTGGACAATGATAGTTTTTCCCCTGTCTCCTCCTCCCTCCCCCCCCCCCCACCCGCCATAAACTCAGGGTATCTCGCTGAGGGATAAGATCTACCGCGATATTGCCCGCCAGTGGATGCCGCCGTTCAAGGATAATTTAGTAATTACGGACAGATGCGCGCCCACAGGCAAAACTGCGCCTCTTCCTCCAGAGTCACTTTTTCCCTCCTTCCCTCCCTTTTCTTTTTTTTTTTACTTTTATTTTTTTTTTCGGCCAACATTTTCTTTTGCGGATGGTAACCCGGTGGTAACGGGTGACACACAGCATCGTCTTTCACCTCGGAAATATGTGATACAAGGGGAACATGTGTTTTAGTGCTACCGGTATCTATCATGTGACAACTTAAACATCACGTTGTCTCGCGCACCTTTTGAACGCTATCAATCCTAGATGTCCATCAGATTTGTGAACCTTTTGGTCAAGTTATTCTGACGAATTTGACTCAATCTTTTATCCCTGTAACCCACTAAATCATAGATATATATACGGGATGTACGAGTGACCCTCGACGGATTGCATCACGAACTCCCCGATGTGTTAGGCTCTGTGTGTTGGTGTGTGTGTGTGTGTGGGTTGAAAATTTGGAATAAATTAAACGCCATCGCCTTCATTATGAGTGTTACAAAAAAAATCATATAACAAAAAATGTTTGTTTCTACATGGGGAACAACTTTTGTTTAAAACTTTTCCATCTAACTCTTACCGTTCGTGTAATACAGCGATTTAACAATTAAAATTGTTAACCAGTGATATGTCCTGAGTTATGAAAGTTATGAAAAAAAGTCATAAAACATTATGTGTGTATTTTTGTATAAGGAATAACATTTATTATACACTTTTTCTCCTATCTCTAACCGTTCTCGCGATAGAGCGTTTTAGATCATTAAAATTGCTCCATTTCTGAGACTCTTCATTATAGGGGTCATTACAATAATTTCCCTAAATTGGGAAGTTAATAAATTTTTGCCCAATCAGGGTAAGAATATGTACCAATAAGAATGAGAAATTGGCGTTGTAATTTTTCTAGACCATAACCATATTTAGCCAATGACAATTAAGCCCTCCTCCTTCCCTCATTTCACTCGCATATTAAATAAAAAAATCCTGATTTACCACACAAACAAATAATTATGAAAGGCCCCAGTTGAATTATATTTTAACATGGCAATATCTCCGGACGGATCTTCCTATCACACATATATATAAAACGTGAGTGGGGCTCTCAGGCGTGGCTTGCGCGGTATTAGGATTAATGCGAGCATCCGAGGGCATTAATCAGGATTAAACGGTCGCGGCACACGAGAAGTTCTCGTTGAATGAGAGGAAATAAAAAAATGAAGAAAAATGGAGGCGAGAGAAAGGATGACGACTACTGCTGAGATTTTTCGGTGGTCAGCCTTCCGTTGGCATCAACTCTTTTCAAATCATCCGATTCTTTTCACCCTTTTTTTTTTAACATTTCTTTTCTGTCCTCGTGATGCCTTTCAGGACGCGTCGAACGATCATTTGTCAATGCGCAAACCACTGTTAGGCTTTCGTCAGTCCCATCCGCGAGGACAAAACGGGTTTGCATAATTTGGCAATTTTAAAAACATGTCATTAACCATAAACTGAGCGTTTCAACAAGACCCAAATTTTATTTGAACCAAAATAAAATGTTATAATGCTCCTCACAAACTCTTTAATACATTTTTGGGGAGAATTTAGTTGTTATAAAAAATAAAAATAAAAATTCCCATTTCCTTTTGCTAATTCCAATGTTTTTTTTTCATGAATGAAGTGTTCGCGTGTCATAGAATTTGTAAAATAACACTTTCATTCATGGGAGGCCACGGTTATTGTTTCAGTCTGGGGTTGTTATACCCGATGCCTCTTTATCTACAAACATTATCCCGCTCGGATTGACGTACGTTCCGATGAGTGGAGGAATGTGGGAGGGGGGTAGTACTGGAAGAAGGGGGGGGGGGGGCGATTCTTGAATTCAATGAGACCTCTGTTGACTCGAGTTCATTGATATCATTCGAGCAATAAAATCGTTCGCCCAGTGAAAAATGAAAAGTAATCCGACTTATCGTTTATTGCAATTTCATTGACATTGAGAAAAAAAACTGGCACCTAGAGAATTTCTATTGGGACAAACATACAACGATAAATTCCGAAAAATCGGGACCTTTCTTCATCTCAATCAGATGATCAATCAGATGATCAATCGGGTGATCAATCACATGATCAATCCGGTGATCAATCAGATGAGCAATCATATGATCAATCAGGTGATCAATCATATGATCAATCAGATGATCAATCAGATGATCAATCAGATGATCAATCAGATGATCAATCATATGATCAATCAGATGACCAATCAGATGATCAATCAGATGATCAATCAGATGATCAATCAGATGATCAATCAGATGATCAATCATATGATCAATCAGATGGTCAATCATATGATCAATCATATGATCAATCAGATGATCAATCCGATGATCAATCAGATGATCAATCGGCTGTTCAATCGATCGATCAATCAGCGAAAGTTCTTCAATTGACTACAAAAGTGAACAAATGTAATTTACTCCACATTTACATTTTTTTGCCTTCATGCAAATTGACAATAATTTGACGTAATTTGCTACAAATATTGAGAGTTCAATCTCACCAAGAATGCAATAATTTTGCACGTCAACATTACCCACCGGGGAGTCCAATAATTATTGTGGCGCGTTGACAGGCTGCTGTGCAAAATGCGAATAACTATCTCAGGTAACTGGTGAAACCGCGGGTAAAGAGCGGAGACCAACACCTCCCGCAACGCATCAAGCAAATATGGCGGCCATCAATCGTGAAACGAGAGACTCGATGATGCTGGTCGCCATGGGGTGTCTATTAATTTTCTCTCCACCTTCATTCCATCTCCATGGTTTGCAATCTGTTTGAAAAACGAAAATGTAATCGAATTTTGTTTTTCGTCCGTTTTATCAGCCCACAAGCTGAACTTGGAAGATGATGCGTGGGCCTTGAGTACTCATCGAGAATTCCCCTGGAATCCGGGAAATGAGGGAAATCAGGAAAAGGGTATGGAGGGGTTGAGGAACGCGTTCCAATTATCCAACGAGAAATCCCCAGAAAACAGGTTTTCAAGCATGGGAATGTACACATAATTTGCCAGCACGACGCCAATAAAGGCGTGAGTACGATTTCATAAGTGCGCCTTTTTAGCGCCTTTTTATTCATTCCCATCATATATTTTCATTATTTCATCTGTCTTGAATGCCACGTGAATCGGCCGTAAGAGCCAAAATCACAAGTTACAAAAAGTCGACACTCGTTATTTTCCTCCACCCCACCCCCCCCCCCCCTTCCCTTCAGCCTTTTTATTTGATGCTTTTTGAACTCGGCTATTCACGGTTTTCCAGTTGTATCCACGTCGCAAAGAGAGAAGCCCATACGCATAACAAGGAATCCTACGAGTTTACGGTGTGCCTCACACTCGCTTATATTGGACACCATCTCCGCGCGTCTAATGGCACAGAGTGCAACCAAACTGCCGCCACATATTCCAGAGAATTTTCTTTGTGCGAGATATTTCAGGAAATGTTTTTTTGTCTTCTATTTGCAATTTGTTTGAATCTAATTCTCAGTGTTAAACATTATACAAATCGTGCGGGTGCGCGCGCAATTCGCGTGCGCTGATTTCAAAATTGGGCGGGAGAATTTTCAATATGCTGTACTTCCGAAAAATGCTGTTTGGCACCTCAATATTAATATCTCTCATACGCTGCAAGAGATGCTTTTGAAGGCTCGCATTGAGGCTGTAGTTTTCCCATTTGATCAACGTAACATTGGGGAACCTATGACACCATCGATTGCACCTTCTCTAAATATGGATGACAACTCCGAGTCTACTCCTAAAATCTCTTCCGAATTTTTTTTATTTTTTTTTTATTTTACATCACTCCACTACCTTTTCGGCTTGTATTTGCAAATCTGATGACGACTTTAAATTGTTAGATCTCACAATTCTGGCCGACCGGGATTTAAACTCGGAACCTAGCGCACATCAGTCCAATGATCTTACCGACTGCGCCAGGCCATCGGCTGTCTTCCGAATTGATATTGCAAAATTTTCCAAAACGTGTAGCGGTACGTTTTTTCGACGCGAGCTCTATGAAGGGTACACCCATTTATGATAGCCATGGAATGACCACTGCCTGCCCCCCTCCCTGGAGTAATGGGTCTTAGGAGATCCCGAAGAGACTGAGCACGGGAGGACTAGCAAGGAGGGATACCATTCGGGTTGTGAGCTGACGAGGGTTGACACCAAAACATATAATACGAGATATATAGCGAACTATCACACATTAAGCTAACAATTCTGCATCTTACGGAAATAAATTGATTTACAGATCTATCAGAAAGTTAGATGTAATCAACTTACTGCAAACGGAAAAGAATAACCATTTGCCATATTGTTCAATACGAATTGCTTTCAACTTTTCAAGTAAGCTCAGTGGGCATTTAATTTCCACTCTTCTGAGCTCTGGCTCCTCAATCAATTTGGAAAAATTAATAAATCCACGAGGGAACTCATTCCCCCAAGATGAATTGAAACAATTCGTCAGGCGTTTGCGTGACACCACTGTCACCGAGGTTAAACGACGAGACGAATAATTGCGTGGTTCGAGGCAGTAGTCCAGAGAGAGAGAGAGAGAGAGAGGGGAGTACGTGTGTGAGTGGCGAAGTGCCGCTTGAGGATTTACTTGGTCACGTGTGAAAGGCGGTCTGTACTGGCAACTCTCTTCAAGCCGGGCCTTTGCCACGTTCGATTCGTATAATAAAGACGCGTACACCCACCGACCACCACAGACAGCCTCCAACACACCCAAACCTTTAGAGGTTAACCCACACACATTTGGTCTTTTCGTCTGTTCGCTTTATCCCCGTTTCTCTTTTAGCTCCCCCCCCCCTCCCCCCCTGTCCCTTGTATTGCTCGGGCATCCGTGGTATTTTTGAACCGGTCCACAGCAGGACATGCCCAGGGCCGCACTCGCTTTTGCTCGTTTATTTATTTACTCATCTAATTTTTTTTTATTTCACATTTATTTTTTTTTTATTCATCAGAATCAATACTTCACATCGAGGTTATCGCGCTGGGCGATGAGGGCACGTAAAAATCGTGAAGAAGATCTTTTGTAGAGAATTCAATGAAAAAATACACCTCTGGACCTATTGAGATCAATTGATCGCGATGTTGATAACATTGATATGGTTTCCAAAAATATTGACTAAATTTATCTCAACAAGTGTTTTTGATGAAGGAAATGTTTGGTTGAGCACGCGCTTTTCGAATCACCCTAATCATCGGATTCACAACCTCTTTTTGGGAGGATGGATCCAAGAATTTGCCGCTCGAAAACCATGAGTGTATCATAACAATGCAATTATCTCCAGATGTTCCTCACATCCGAAACTGGACCGATTGGGAGGCTGCCTGATCTCGCGCCACCTCCTACACCTCGCATTCATCAGGCAATCTTCAGATTCCTATTTCCTGGCTAAACAACCATCCAATTCATAAACAACAAGAAAGAAGATTATCATTACAAATGATAATGACTTGAAGTGCGAAAAAACGGGAAAGGGAGAGCCGACGTTTGCATTAGCGACTCGTAACGATTATAATGGTCGCTCGGTGAGAGAGGGAGATGGTCTCGTCACTCAGAGCCAGCAACAGGTGGTGGCATTATCCATCGTGGAGCACATAGGGTTTTTTTTTCTTTTTCCCTAACCTAACTCCATTCGTTCCTAACCTGTGGCTCGAGGGCATCGTGCGTCGTTAACGTGCGCCTGCGAGCTCGCAAACTGGTGGCGGGGGGAGGGCGGGAGGAAAGGGAGCGCTGAGGAAAGGGGATTCCCCTTGCTTTCTCACTTGTCCTGCACTCCTGTCCCGTGTTTTCCCCCATCTCATTGCGCTCGAGAATGGGGAGAAAACATGGCGACAGGTGGTGGCTCTTCCCCTGGTGCACACTTCGCCCTCTTGTGTACTCTTTAAATCACGCTAACCTGCGATTAGTGGAAGGCCTAACAAAAGGTGAAACACTTGTTTCAGGGGAATTAAGGGGAATTTGTTATGTTAGGTAGGGTGGAGCGCAGATCGCCAATCGGCATGCATAAAGAATAAAACGCAGTTCATTTACACGCAAGGGAAAAGTCATTTTGAATTATATGATCTGTATTTAAGTGGAATAAAATTATCGCAACGCCCCAAGTTCGAGTTTTTTTTTTAGATAATTTGAATGCCTTAATTTACGGTATTTAAGTCTTGTGTTTCGTGACTTAAGGGACGATTTCCGAATGTTGGAGTTGGTAGGCTCTCACATTACGGAACGTAAATTTTACGAAAAGTAAGTTTACGGAACGTAAATTTTACGAAACGTAAATTTTACGGAACGTAATTTTCCGGAACGTAAATTTTACGGAACGTAAATTTTACGGAACGTAATTTTCCGGACCGTAAATTTTACGGAACGTAAATTTAACGGAACGTAAATTTTACGAAACGTAAATTTTACGGAACGTAAATTTTACGAAACGTAAATTTTACGAAACGTCAATTTTACGAAACGTCAATTTTACGAAACGCAAATTTTACGGAACGTAAATTTTACGGAACGTAAATCGTACCGTTAATTTATTTTTTAAATTATTTTGCCGTTATTCTTCGCCATTAACAACTCGACGATAACAACAATTGCTGTGTGCGACCCTCAAAATCTCCCTAATTAAGTGCCAAACGAAACAATCGACTCCTTCACGAAAGGCCCACTGTATCCACAGCCCAAGCCATAAAGATGAGATGCGAGAGAATCTCGATTCCTCGCCCCGGGGGTTCGACGCTCCCTTCCTCCTCCCCCCCCCCCCCCCCCCCACCACCACTTCATCATCACACACGCTTTAGTTTTCGAGAGTCACTTCAGCATTATTAATCAACCTCCCCCACTTCCCCAACACAATCGAAATAACTCGAAAAGAGTACAGTATCGATCATAAGGGCCCCATAATTAATTATAATAGCGTCCCTACAACGCCAAAGCTCAAATAAAAATCCAAAAAAATTTTGGTTATTAAAAAAAATACAGAGACCAAAATTATGCGCTTTTGTCTCCGAAAAATCAGTACTATTTTTTTTCGAAATTATTTGGCCTCCGGAGAATTTTTAAAAATTTTCCCAAAATATTATCATTTAAAGGAAATGTTGGATTAGTCAAAATCACAAATTTCTGATTTTCACATTTTTCCAAATTTTTGACATTTTTTGACTCTTAAAATTTGGTTTTCAGTTTTTGTAATTCTCAAAATTTCCCACTATTTTTCATTTAATTCGCCACATTTTTGCCATTGACATTTATTTAAAATTTTAATAAACTTTTCGTATTAATTCAAATTTTCGGAATTTCTCAAACTATCATATAGAATTGTTTAATCAAAGCGCAACTTTTTCATTCACCCAGTTTCACTCCAAAAAATTTTGGAATAATTGAAAGAGGCTCCTAGATTCGCTGTTCACCCTATGCTCGTTTTTAGAAACAACAATACAAGCATTTGCCATTTATTGGATGTAGTATCAAGACGTTTCTCAGTGGCGAAACTACAGCTCAATCTCCTCCCCTCCCGCCCCTCCATCGGCTCTCAGCGTTGAGAGGATTGTTCACGAGGGAAGACCGGGTGGGGGGTGGGGGGGGGGGGGGGAGGGGTTGAGCAGCATCCTTTCCCGGTCCATTTTATCGTCATCCCGATCTACGGCCCTCACTCGGGCTTCACGTGGTGTGCTCTAATGACGTCTCCAAAGGGGCTACCATGTCTAACGAGTAACTCCTTCACGTTCCAATGCTAATCCCGCATTCACTTTTTTTTTGTTCATTACTTTTTCTCTTATTTGCCCAGCCACCCCCCTCCTCCCCCCCGCCCCTCCACCGGACGCTCCCCTCCCGCAGTTAACGCGACCCAAACCGCGACGTTCTCACTCGCCCGACGTCGTTACGCTCGGTTTAATTCAATTTGTTCATCGCGCTACACTGAATCAGCCATACTTTTTTTGTTAATACAAAACATCTCATTAAGAGATTAAAAAAATATGTGATATTCATGCAAAAAATGGAATCAATGCGGCTGCTCCAAACACTTGTTATAAGACGTTACAAGCCCGAATGCGCGCTTCGCGCCCTGAATTACAATTTGAGACTTGAAGTAACAATATCTGTTCCGAAGTTGAAGATACTGTTAATCGTTGATTCCGAAAAAATGAGAGCTCTCAAATTTCCAATTTGGAGCAAGCATCTTTTGTTTTTTCTGTAATTATCGCGTGCATATAAAATTTGTCAACACTGGACAGAATATGTAAAACACTCGAGACTTAATAAATTAACAGAAGCTCAAAAAATATTCTGTGTATATAATTTTCAATAAGTGCGTAAGTTATGACAACTTGAACAATTGTCATACTTTTGAAAACTAAAGCCGAATCGATATCCCAAATATCGATGTTTATCGATGCAAAGGCGATTGCCAACCAACTTCACGATGTTATCTGACTGATCTGATCAACCAATAAATGAATCACGATTCAAAAATAAATGATGACAGGCCAATAAGGAATCGTCTTACGACTTTCGACTCTGACGATGTTCATTTGCGCATGCGCTCTCTATCCTACCATGGCAAACCCCTGAAAATTACAAAGCTCCAAAAATTTGGAGAATTCCAGGAGAATAATTTCAGAGTACAAAAAAAAATTCGAAAAATTTGAAAATATTAAACACATTGTAATTCAGTCATTCAATCTATAAAAAAAAGCCAGCCTGAATTCGGATTGATGTAACCTTAAAAGGCAACTCATTCTAGTAATCGAGTTGATTGGGCCAAGGGGAGGGAGGAGTTGCGCGCAAAAACACGCTGAGCAACTTGGGATGCGTCCGCGGCCTGGAAACCGGTGCAGAAATTAATTAGATGTCATAATTACGATCAGCGGTGCCCAACCCAAAGGAGGTCTCGCCCAAAAATTCCCCAAACGACTTGGCTGTAGGTATACCACCGGCAATGAACCAAAGTTCGCTGGAGAACATTTTCAAAAATGGTTTCCCCCCCCCCCCCCCCCCCATCCACCACATAACGATCTCTTCACCTCCGCTGTATCAAAGAATTCTAAAATTTACAGAAACAACCAAAACTTCCTGATCCCTCTCAAAAGTATCATCCAGTGATCAGAAAAATCGAAGTACCTACCAAACATTGCACCTCCCGACCCCAACCAACTTGTTCCACCCCACCGGACTACCTCAAATACTTCGTTTTTCATGCAAGCCCCATCTTATTAAGCCATTAAATCACGCGATTGACGTGTCCCGCAGAAACTGTCTCAGTATGCATGAAGGGTTAGCCCGGTCCTAATTACATGCTCTTCCGCGCCAATTAAAATTCACAATTTACAATATCGCTTGGATCCCAGTGAATTGATTAAAAAGCCTGCTTTACATACATAAAAATTCTCATTCATAAATCCTGCAACCCCCCCCCCCGCCCCCCACCCACCCCGCATTTATATCATTCCCTATTTTCTGCATCTCCATAACTCGCCAATCCATTTTCTTTTCACCGACTGTACCATTTTTCATGCTCACCTACAATTAAATAAATTGCATAACCCAAGGGCCCATTGAAACATAAACGAGAAGCAGGAGGTATAGATATCCCATGGCAACTTGCAGCGATACACCTGCGTCCCATGGAAATGTTATGCTCACAAAGGATAAGAGTGAGACAGTGACTAAGGCCCCCCCTTTTGTAGGCCCACAATGCGAGGGATGATTGTGATCCGGAGTGAGAGCGCGAGATAGAGCCGTAGATCATCAGCAACCCCAGGGCCGGATTTATCTCGTGCCATCGCGATATATCGATTGGTGGCCAAAAGTAACCTGACACATCTAGTAAATCATTCAATTTTCCTGCTTTATTTCAATTTTTATGTGTTAAAAAAAATTGATCAACAAGATTGATCGGCAAAATTGATCCACAAAGTGGTTCGACAAAATTGATCGGCAAAATGGTTCGACAAAATTGATCGACAAGATTGATCGACAAGATTGATCGACCGGATTGATCGACCAGATTGATCGACCAAATTAATCGATCACATTGATCGATAAGATTGATCGACCAGATTGATCGACCGGATTGATCGACCAGATTGATCGACCAGATTGATCGGCCAGATTGATCGGCCGGATTGATCGACCAGATTGATCGACCGGATTGATCGACCAGATGGATCGACTAGATTGATCGACAAAATTGATTTTTCCTCCCTCGACGTACGCAGGGTGGATTGACTTCGGGTCAATCAGAGACAGGAAAAGAAATATTTTGTGTAATAAAAACACCTGTTTCTCGAGAGAAGAAACTCGTTTCAAAGAATTATTCACCGCCAGGTCACTTACATCAAGATCTTTCAAATAAGGCTCCATGAGTGGCGTTTCTGGCCTGGCATAGAATGACTAGACTGATAATAAGCTTAAGTGAACGGCGTTCATGATAATTAATATAGACAAACCAAGCCACTCTAAAAATTGTAAAAATTGATAGTTACTGGTTACCTGTAACATAATGACTGTACAATGAAAGTACAGAAGCAGAGCTCATAGAACCTCACGCTAAACCTGTTGCACCCAAATATTGATTCAGAACTTCCTGATGCAAGAAAGCATTCTGGAGCCAATCTCTTTATCATACCATGCACTCTGGAATCCGACTGGATTCCACCATTAGATTATCACGATTATGACATCGCGCACGTCACCCTAATCGCGTACGATGATTCTGCCTCTCATCCAAACGCTATCAGTTCCGGCCGATCTCCCTCCACTCCACCACCCAGTGATTCCCGAGCTGGATGACTCCACAATCCCCTATCGACTGGATAAAGCCCTGATAATAAGCAAGTCATTTACCGAATAAATACCTCTTTATGTGCCGATAATTGCGGCGCAATTAGGGAAGCCAAAAAAATCGAAGCCGATTGATAAGACTCATCCTCGCTCGTGAATTATAAACCAACCACCGTTAAGCGCCCAATTATCCGATCGCTAGGGGTAGTTCATTTAATGAAAATTTAGTTATTTTGCAAATTCTAGGTGATTGCATACAGTAAGTTACAGAATTATCCGTTGTAAATTTATTTTAATCAGCCGGTAAGGGCGAATAGTCTGCGCCTGTTCGATTATTGGGTCCTTTGCGCTATTGCATTCCCCACGTTATCTTACAGTGTTTACAAGCTTTTCTCATAACTAGTATTGATAATAATTTTCAGCGACGGAGGAGAATCTTCCACTGCATAGTTTTTGAGATAATCAGAAGTAAAACAGCTTGTGCAAACTTGAAATAATAAAAAATTCATCATCTCTTTTTTAGACCTGTCTCATAAAAAATAAACGGCTCTTGATAGTGTGTGGGTCTGTGGGTGGGCAGGTGGGTAGGTGGGTGGGTGGGTGGGTGGGTAGGTGGGTGGGTGGGTGGGTGGGTGGCTGAGTGGGTGGGTGGGTGGGTAGGTGGGTGGGTGGGTAGGTAGGTGGGTGGGTAGGTGGGTGGGTGGGTGGGTGGGTGGGTGGGTGGGTGGGTGGGTAGGTAGGTGGGTGGGTAGGTGAGCGGGTGGGTATGTGAACGGGTGGGTGGGTAGATGGGTGGGCGGGTGGCTAGGTGGGTGGTCAGGTTGGTGGTAGGTGGGTACCCTATCGGAAAGTTAATAATTACATCCATTGGTCTGCTCCAGAATAAATTGAAGATAATTATTTTGCTGCCTTCTTTTTCCCCATGTGCAGAGCATAAATAACACATTTTCAGAGATACGTCCCTTTCACTCTATAAACCATCGCTTCTGGTTGTTACTTGCTCCTCGGCTGTCGATATGATGCAGCAATCATAATTATCTCCCAATCTCTCTTGTTCATTATTACCCTCAACTTGCAAACGTAAATTAAAGAAAACTATAATTTTAAAACACTCGTTGCGTACTCATTACCTGAATTTCACCTCACAATTTCAACTAATTGTCCAAAACAATCCTCAAAAATTGTGCTCTCGCGATTTGACGAAAGCACCGAGCTTGGCTGTCGGTGAGAACAAAAAACTTGAGGGGTAATTGAGAAATCGTCGTAGTTGAGAGTTGAGTCTCGCTGAAGAAGAGGAATGGGACTAACGAAGAGTTGGAGCAAAAACAGGACTAGGGGAATGGCGAACGATACTTGGGTCTGGCAGTCTGGCGATAAATAACCCACCGCTATCTTCAGGTACCAAATTAGAGCGTTCAGAGCATTTAAGATGGCTCAGCAGCCCCAAAGTTTGATTCGCCAAGAGGCCTTAAAAACACCAAGAAGATAAGCTTTTTGGTTAATTGACAATTGGTGAAGCCACCCCCCCCCCTCCCACCACCCACCCGCCCCACAGTTGTCAATTAGTTTTCAGTGGTTGATGCATTCGAGTAGATGCGCGTGCAAACGACGAAGACCAAGTGGTCACGCGCTCTGTAATCATGAAAGGCAGCTCTCTTGATTGGACGCTTCGGAGCAAGTGAAGACTTCTTGTTTTACTCGGCATTTTCCTTTGCAGTGGGGTTTCAAAATGGAGCAATGAGGAGGATTCTGATGTGAGAACGTCTTGGCGGACGAGAAAGCAGATTTTTACGCCATTTCTGGTGGGAGGAATGTTAAGTCAGGGAAGTTCGATTTTTTGAATCGGGATTCATTTATTGGTTAATCAGATTAGTCAGACAACATCGTGAAGTTGGTTGGTAATCGCCTTTGCGTCGATAACCATCGATATTTGGGATATCGATTCGGCTTTAGTTTTCAAAAGTATGACAATTGTTCCAAGCGCATCCAGGCTTGTGTACCTAAAAGTCTATCCATCTCCTATGCATTCGAAGATATTTATCAAAATGACAGATTGGAAGTAAGCCTACTAATCTCCTTTGGCCACTTCATCACAAAATCGATGTAGCTAACATCTAAAATTATCAAATCAATCAATCAATCCTTCCAGTCATCTCCTTCATGTGCTGTTAAAAGCTTTCTTGCTAATCTGCATTTGTTAACTTATAAATGTGTTTATTTATTTGTTTCAAGTTGATAAGTCTAACAGCCTAAGCCAATGATAAAAGTCAAGATACACCCACCCATCCACCCAACCACCACGCTTACCCACAACCACACCCACCCACCACTCACACACCCACCGACCCACCCAACCACACACCCACTGACCCACCCAACTACCCACCCAGACACCCACCCACACACCACCCACCCACCCACTTACCCACCTGCCACTCACACACCCACCGACCCACCCACACACCATCCGCCCACCACCCACCCACAGTTACTCAACAATGTGTGATCTCTGCCATGATTTAACCCTTTACGATGGGACACGCGAAATGAAGCTATTCCCAAGTGCCCGCGGCTCCCTCTGGATGCTGTCAGAAATCGGACGAGTTTACCTCTTATTCGCCGCTTTTAGCCATCGCCATCTTTGGTGTTGTTCGCTTGGTTTTATCATCTCTGATCGGGACAAATTCCGCGTCATGGGGATTAAAGATTTTTCTGAGAAGTTGATCTATTACACCCGCCCCTCTTGTGCAGGAGGCAGAAAATCTTCACGGTTCATTGGGCTTTAACTTATTTGGCATCGACTTTTAGATTAGTGAAAACCAGTCGGAGAGAGGGCAAATATATGTTTACATGAACTAGGCTTTGGAAATTACGATTTTACGTAAAAATTGTAATCCATGGTTTAATGATGAAAATTACATTGCGAACTCGGTAATTAGTGATTTACGGATCAACAATAGCCATTTACAATTTTAAAATAATAAATTACAACGGTCATATCGTAAATTACGCTCGAGAAATACAGAAAAGCAGCGTGAAAAATACAGTGTACTATTTACGAATCATGATTCACCGTTTTTGAACCGCTGTATACAATTTATGAATTACGAATTATAATTTTCATATCGTGAATGATGTAAAACAGTCGTTGTTAATATAGAAACCGTAATTTACGATATAGAAACCGTAATTTACGATATTGAAACCGTAATTTACGATGTGGAAACCGTAATTTACGATATGGTAACCGTAATTTACGATATGGAAAACGTAATTTACTATATGAAAACCGTAATTTGCGATATAGAAACCGTAATTTACAATACGGAAACTGTAATTTACGCCCTGGAAACCGTAATTTACGATATAAAAACCGTAATTTTCGACATGGAAACGTAAATTACGATTTTCACTTGGAAAATTACGTTTTCGAAACCCGGATTCTGAAGTCGTAATCGAGGTCGTAATTTACGATTGAAAAGTGTAAATTATGATTATAAAAATTATAACTTCTGATTGTGAAATACATTACAAAATTGATACTCACAGTTTCATTTGCGTAATTCACCATTTACGATTCGTAAATCACACTTTACGTTTTTCGAATGGCTTTTCAAAATTTACGGTTCTTACATAAATTACGATTTCAATACACCGTAAAATGCGCTTGGATTTTTGCGTGTCTTGGTAGGAACGTTTGATCTTTCATAGCAACGCTTTTAAAACATTGTTACATGAAGGTTAAATAGAATGAAGCAGTTACGTTTGCGTGTATATTATTCCCCCAAAGAAGTTGGAAGTTGGAGGTTGGCTGACGGCGCAACATCCCAAAATTTTTCGGGATTATGTCGGCTTGCAAACAACAGTATGGATGTATAAGCGCGTCGACGTTGTCTGGTCTAAAAGGAGAAGAGCAGATAATACCATTGATGTATCAACGTAAAATCCACGTGGAAGAGAGACGCTCCTGCCTGTTTATACCAGAGGTGTATTATGCATAAATGCAAGATTGCTCCTCATTACCGGCACGCAGCTGCTCCGCAGGCTAATAAGCCGTCACAGCTTCTGTGTAAACGCGCGCCGATGCAAATGCTGACTTGCCAAAAGGAGTTTATGCGAAGGGAAGCAATCCGGGGAAACGGAGAAGAAGAATTTAAGGACATTCGCCCTACGTTTTTGTAAGACAGTTCAAAACCTTTCATTTTGGGAGATTTTTTTCGGAAGCGTCTCGCCGCCCTGAACTAGTAACTTCCCCATATTGTCGAAAGATCGTGTCATGAGCACGGTTGGAGATAGGGCCAAAAATATGTGACATAAATCCTTACTGGACACAACGTGATTATTCACAATTATCGAACGCGTAAGACCGACACCGACGCGACACGAGCCAGCGCGGCGGAAATCGGAAATGCGCGTGCGACGCACGCGCAGCTGGGCTTATCAAGTGTGTTAAATAATTGTGAAATGAACATCGTCAGAGTCGAAAGTCGTAAGACGATTCCTTATTGGTCTGTCATCATTTATTTGTGAATCGTGATTCATTTGTTGGTTGATCAGATCAGTCAGATAACATCGTGAAGTTGGTTGGCAATCGCCTTTGCGTCGATAAACATCGATATTTGGGATATCGATTCGGCTTTAGTTTTCAAAAGTATGACAATTGTTCAAGTTGTCATAACTTATGTACTTATTGAAAATTATATACACAGAATATTTTTTGAGCTTCTGTTAATTTATTAAGTTTCGAGTGTTTTACATATTCTGGCCAGTGTTGACAAATTTTATATGCACGCGATAATTACAGAAAAAGCAAAAGATGCGCGCTCCAAATTGGAAAATTGAGAGCTCTCATTTTTTCGGAATTAACTTCGGAAAAGATATTTTTTGGAAGGAGCAGAATGGAGCAAAAGAAAGTATGCGACCGTAAAATTTTGAAAAATGAATCCTATTCCTTACGAAGGAAATCGGTGGAGGAACGTATGCTTCTTACCAATTTTCTCATATTTTTTGCGGATAATACTTCTAGGATTCTCCATCTGTTGAGTAAAAAAATTAACAAGCTCTACAGCATAGTTTATGAGATAATCGACAATGAAATTACGGCTTGAAGCATGTGAGGCGTAGGCAAAATAGGGGCTCTTCCTACTTCCCATGCTTCATTCCGTGTGGAAACTGTGTTTAGAATTGAGAAAAAACAAACTAGTAATAGATTGATATGTTCTGAATGCTACAGAATTCTCTGCAATTTTTTCCTAACGTTTCCGTAATGTTGAACTCAGAAGTACGTAAATTGATATACTGAAGCAATTGAAGTTATCACATAGGCATGATGCGCATGCGCATACGATCGTATAGATAGGACAGATAGGACATCCATGCAAATATAGAGGTTCAAAGTAGGATGGGCGCGAATCGATTTTCAAGTTTAATGTATAAAATAGTCTTTTATTAACTTCCCGATATAGGGAAGTTATTGTTTTGCCCCCGAAAATGAAAAATCAAGTTTTCATTACATTTCCCCGTTTCAAGATATTTCTAACATTTCTAGACCTTTATAACAAAATGTGTGTGTGTGTGTCTGTGTGAATGTGTGTATAGGGTGGGAGAGTGGGTGGGTGGGAGAGTAGGTGGCTGGGAGAGTGGGTGGGTGGGAGAGTAGGTGGCTGGGAGAGTGGGTGGGTGGGAGAGTGGGTGGGTGGGACAGTGGGTGGATTGAAGAGTGAGTGGATTGGAGAGTGAGTGGGTGGGAGAGTGGGCGGATAGGTTGCTGGATGGGTAGGTGGGTGGGTGGGTGAGTGGGTGAGTAGGTAGGTAGGTGGGGGCGGGTGAGTGGGAGAGGGGGTGAGTGGGAGAGGGGGTGGGTGGGAGAGGGGGTCGGTGGCAGAGGGGGTGAGTGGGTGGATGGTTGGGAGATGGGGTGGGTGGGTGGGAGAATGGATAGTTTTGGAATACCTAACTTTTAACTCAACCCATTTTCGGTGATATTCACCTGACATGCCCGAAAACTCACCACGCCAATCGATTGATTTTTATTTGTGCATTCAATCGGATTAATTCCCCTCCCATGACTATCTCTAAAGTCGCTGTTGTAAATTCTCAGCTAATAAAAAGAAAACGACCAGCCGAAGATTAGCATCTGCGAGCAGGTATCGCGCGAGAATTTGCATCGATCGTAAGTTTTTTGGGATTAGAAGCGTCTGGCGGATTTTCTTATTATCCTAAGCGCTTTACCAATTCGCCTCGACGCTTCTCCCATTTCGCGTGACTTTTGTTGGTTTTCTTAATGCAAAATAACCCAGGCATACTCACCTCATTAATCTTAAACACCATGGCCTTCAACTGTCATACAAAATTCATGACAGTTTGCGTCTTCTTCAGAGATCTTTTAGCCTCAAACTTCAGAACATTATCCATTCTTGTACGTGGGACAGTCGCGAATTTGCTTGGACAAAGGCCAGCAAAGCTGTTACGGCTGCCTGTATCCTCCGGACCTCCGCATTATGTTACTGTAACCAGTTTAGTGGGTGTATGCACTTCCCCTCGCCAGAGGGAAAAAAAGTTGAGGAATAAAAAGTCCAAATTTCGCTCAGTTCATTAACTTTGAGAAAGCTGTTTGGGAGCAAAACAGGTGGTCCATCCAAGATGTACCTTCCTTTCAACTGAAGGACAAAATATTCTCCCATATTCCTTGATTTTAGCCATTAAGGCTTAGACAATTATGTTCAAATTATAATGAATTTCAGATTCAATCGCGACGACAGGTGCACAAAAATCCATTGAAAAGCGGACAATTCGCCACTTCACTCCAAAACTTCCAAATTAATAGATCCCACTTGTTCAACTAAAAATATTTTCTCAAAAATATTTTCTCAACCACAGCAGGAAAATTCTGTCAACTAAAATTTCGTATAATCGTCAATCATATTCGCGAATATGAAACGTGATTTTGAGAACCTGTTACGGCCGTTCCGCTGGGTCCCAACCAAGGTGGTCTACAATTGAAGTAATAACTCAATTATCCTCTGTGGGATACGTAACCGCCTATCTTGCCTCTTTTACTCTCAAATCTTTCACTCTGGTGGCGGGTTTGTGCCGCAGACCCCAACCGCCCGAGCAAGCCCATAATAATCCCTTCGATCCCCATCACGATCTTGCCATCCACATATTATTAGGGCCCTGAACGCACGCCGCTAAAATCCCCCCCCCCCTCCCCCCGTCATCTTGTATGTTTAATAAAAAAAGAAATCATCAGATGACGTCATATCCTCATTTTTTTTTCCAATCATTCCAGACCTTCTTCGTAGTAATTTATACATATTTAGATATCATCTGGATGATATATTAATTGTATATGAATTCACTGCAATGGTGTGGGGCGTGGATCGGCGTATGAGTGGGTGGGTGGGTGGTGTCAGTGGGTGGGTGGGTGGGTGGGTGGTGTCAGTGGGTTGGTGGGTGGGTGGGTGGCGCCCTTGGGTGGGTGGGTGGCACCCTTGGGTGGGTGGGTGTCACCCTTGGGTGGATGGGTGGGTGGGCGGCATCCGTGGGTGGGTGGACGGGCGGGTGGCATCAGTGGGTGAGTGGGCGGGTGGCATCAGTGGGTTGGTGGGTGGGTGGGTGGCTAGCATCAGTGGGTGGGTGGGAGGCTGGCGTCAGTGGGTGGATGGGTGGGTGGGTAGGTGGACTATACATATTATAGTCCTTTGAAACTTTTTGTTGAAATTTTTGATTGAAAAATTCGTTATGAATCTTTTTATCACCACACATACAGCCTCGTATATAGAATTTTTGGGCGAATCATTTTTGTAACGAAATAAGGCAGCAATCAAAGCCCTAAAGAAGAAGTCTATACTTGAAAAAAAAACATATGTAAAATGCCTCCACAAAATATTCACACTCTTATCCAGTCTCCTTATCGAAATGAGGCGCGAGACCTCGGGTTTTGGTTCACGGTGGTAACCCTATACCTGCCAATAAATCCTACAGGATCTCCCTCGAAAATCGGATATCTCCGGGGGTACTGACAACAGTATTTATTTTCACATGTGAATACCAAAAATAGTTTTGAAATTGCAAACACGATAATTTCACTATTTGACCAATGACCAATTGAAAAATTGACTCGTAAATTGCAGAACTACGAGCAAATTCACTATTCTCCTATGTTCAATTATAAAGACAGGGCCTATGATCAATTACGATTACATCCATAAAATCGTAAAATCCTCCATCAACATCTGATTGATTTTTGTTTGCCGCATATTCCTTTTTGTGAATTTCGCATTCAAATGCCCCCAATTTCCGCCCGAAAGTGGAAGAAACCGTTGGTCCAGCGTTAAACGACATGGAATTATCCCGTCATAAGTTGGTCCAAGATCGTGTTCACTTTCCAAAGCCTGTCTCACATGCGTGGGCGAATTTCTTGGGAACACGACACAAGTACCCAAGTCGGCAGGGCCGTATCTAGGTTTCATGGACAAATACAAATCGCGTATGATAGTTTCTTAGCAGAATCAAACGCCTGCATGTTCCAAATTATTTTATGATTTTTTCAAATATATACCCCTTTCCCCTCAATTTTAGGATTCAATGAGAACTCGGAGTTCCCATAAAGTTCAATTGGAACTGATAATTACACAAAATCCCAGAACGCTTGACGTGCACGAACTTTTTAGGTTTTGATTATTTCTTGGAGTTCTCGGAGTTCCAACATGAATTACCAGAGCTGGGAACTCCTGGAGTGCTTTCCTCCCATCTCATTCCCTCACTGGAACTAACTTACGCGAACGCTTAAGGTGCACAAACTCCTGTATGTTCCGATCATACCTCGGAGTTCTCAGAGTTCCAGCATGAATTACCAGAGCTGGGAACTCCTCGAGTGCGTTCCTCACATTTTTTCCCCGACTGGAACTACCTACATACATGCCCACCATAGAATGCTTCTAGGTCTCAACTTAATTTCAGAACTCCTACAACCTTTCATCGCGATACAGAACTCTCTTGCGAGAGCCTCTCCAATTCTCCTGCTGATTCACGTGGTCCTGCGATCTTCATTCATTCATTCTCCACACACTTTCACAATTACACACGCATTCTAATCTTCCACCTTCTCTATCCCGCCGAGAACTCCACTCTACCGAACCCCATTCTCCGAGAGCCAGGGATTCCGTCCAATCGTATAAAATTGCGGAGTAACGATCCCAATTTTCCGTTTGACGCTATACAGAACTCTGCTAAACTTTCTGTGGCTCTACTGAAACTTTAGACTTTCAGAGTTCCGTGGCCAGTTCAAACTCCTCCCGCTATTATATCTTACATTCAAGGTGTTTTGGCAACTTGAAAACCTCTTCGAATTTCATCATTACTCAAGTTCCGAATTTTTCCAGGTTTCCCAATTATGTCAGAACTCTCGTAAAAAAAATTCGGAGTTCTACTCCAAGTCAGAACTATTAGACTTCCAAGTCACGTTACAACTCCCCAGATTTCGCTCGCTACCCAAAATCTTTTCACCTTTCTATTGCACCATCCAGCTCTCACCAAACCTCCACTATGGTTTAGAACTCTCCCAAAGTTCCCCTCAGCCCATCAACTCATCCCTTTGTTCCCCAATTCCCCTTCCAATTCACTCGGCCCTTTAATTCTCAATTATTCCCCTCCCTCCCATGGACACACACACTTTCAACCCCGCACACATACGTTCCCATCTTCCACCTCCCTCCCCCCTCCCTCATTCCCCGGAACTCCAATCTACCCATTCCCCGGGAGTAAGACATTGAGACACTCAGAGACCGCGCTCCATCGCCCGTAGTCGCCAGCTCAATCAGGGGCCCACTCCTTATGATGGCGGACGAAAGGGGGGTAGAAGTTTGCCTTTTGAACGTATAAGAAACAAAACGAGCGGGCCCCGAAGTAGTGGGAGAAACAGCAGCGCACACAGTGGAGCAAAACTGTATCCAAGGTACGGGGCGAAGGGGTCCCTCAGCCGTCTGGGTGGTCCCACTGCTTCAGTTGGGCCCCGACGCGCTTCATGTTAGGACCCATTCCTTGACCCATTTTAGGACAATTCTAACCTCAAAACATCGCTCAATTTCCCACCCCACTCCCTCCGATTTTTTAAGGCCCATTTCGCGCCCCCATTTTAGGGCCTTATCAGTTCTGGGCCAGGTATTGTGAGTGGGGGTAATACGTGTGCACTTAGCAAATTGATGTGTAATCCAATGATCCTTTATTTATAACGTTATACCATTGACGGTACGATAAAGTGGTTAGTGAGAAATAAGCGTGGATTGGGCCTCAATCATACACTTGATTGCTTGTACGTGAGGCCCCGGCGGAGACCACCGGTGCACTGCCAATTTCATTTTCTACTTCGTGAATTCAATGGTTTTTTACATTCTGAGAGATTTGGTATTGTGCGACGCTGTGGTACCAGGGTGTTATGGGCCTTTTTGAGTGGTGAGTGTTTGCTTGATATATATATGTGAGTCCCAAAATTTAGGGGTCGACAGCTAATCCATTTGTCTCCAGCGCAATATCGGGAATATCGGGAAATCTAAGGCAGATACGGAAATTTTGGTTACTATATTTTTTGTAGAGCTCGTTATTCTCTACATTAAAGATTTTTAGCAAATTTTGCCCAGGTGCCTCTGGTACGGAGATATTAGACGATAATTAGTGGAGGACAATGTACCACTGCAAAGTGTTCACCAATTTTTCAAACCAATTTCTCCCGGACAAAAATTTTCTTTTTTCTTCTCATCTGCCCTGAACTCACAGGTACCCGGTGTTTTTCATGGCTTGCTTCGTCTTTTTGTATTACACGGTGGGTAGAAACCCCGGGCCTCTGAATTTCTGGTTTCTATTGCCCACAGGGATGAGAGTGGGGGAAAAAGGGGCCTGAGGCAGGTTGTGGGCCTTTAAAATCATCCTCAGCATCCCGAAATATCTTTATTATTGTCATGGTGATTCGGAACTGAGAGTAAAAAAAAAGGTGCCAAGTCATTCACGTATTCGTGGGAAGAAAAAGGGCGTATGTCCATTGTGGTATGGTGGGGGGGGGGGGGGATAATGAATCTTCATGGAATTCCGAGGAATCTGAACGTGAATTATAGACCATTTTTACGAAGAAAATGAGCTCAATTGATCGGCTAAGAATCTATTGGAGATACCCAAAAAAATCCCGCTTTGGAATTTTCGACGTTGATTTTTCTAATGATTTTTTTTGGCTATAAAAAGACGTTTTAGGGAAAAAATTTATAGGAGTAGCTGAGAATTTTCCTTTCGAGAAGTGAAGTTATTTGTGATTTTTTTTGTAGTACCCACACACACACTCACTCACCCACCCCCATCCACCTTCACCCACCCACCCCCACCCCCAACCACCCAAGACCCTCCCTACCCACACTCACGCCCGCCCACCCGCCCACCCACCCACCCATCCACCCCCTCCCACCCACCCACCCACCCATCCACCCCCCACCCATTCACCCACCCACCCACAAACCCACTCAACCACCCACACACACTGCCGCCCACACATACACACACACATGTTGTTTGGAATAGTCCCGAAACATCAGCAATGCTTTGAAACATTTATGAGTGAAACTCTAATTTTCTTCCTTGAATATTTGAAAAATTGTATGAAATGGTGAAATTTTTGGGTTCCCCCGAGGGGGGGCCCCAGCCACATGCGGTTCTCTTGGAGCGTCTGGGTATCATGGGGGCCCATACTTTCGGCCTTTGTTTTATCCAAGCGAGCTTGGGATTTGGTGAGCGGCCGGGAGGGCGCGGGGGGAACCATAAAAACATTGAAAAATGCGGTTTATTGAGTGAAAAGTAAAAATAAAGAAGCACCGATGATGAAGAGGTAGAGCACAGCGGCCCATGCTCTCAATCCCCTCGAAAGTTGTACCCCTTTTTTTTCCGTTTTTTTGTACCTGCGTTTCTTGAGGTTGTGTGTGTTTTTTTTTCCACCACTGACGTTCCATTCCAAGCGGCGGACAGAAAGTGGAAGAAGAGGACCCAGGCCATTCCTACCCCACACGTACGAACGAACAGAAAGCATAAGAAGAACCAGTTCTCTCATTTCATTGCGTTCGTTGTCCGATAATGACGCATAGCCGTGCGGCAATGCGTGAAAGCAAGCATATCAGTCTTTGGTGGTTTTTCTGTTGTTGAAAGGGTAGTCATAAACATTTGCTGAGTCAAAACACACTGAGGTAATTGTTTATTAACTTCCTGATAGAAGGAAGTTATTGATTTGCCACCGGAACTTGAAATGGTACATCATGATATTAGGAACACCCCCCCCCCCTCCCGGTTCTTCTGCTAGACCTGAAATTGACCTCATCCCCGACAGATTCAACCAGTCAATAACCAACTTTGCATCAAACACGCTGGACCATATTCTATATCTCCACGTTCCAAGATGCTGCCAACAATTTGATCAATTTTGCGTAGCGTCCCGGGTGAGAATTAACCATGCAATGAAGCTTGATCAAAACTTGGATGAGGCTTGACTAAGCTTCGCCGAAGCTGTGGGTTGAAGCCTCAGTCAATCTGTGCAGAACATGCGAATGCAACACCAATCCCAGCTTAGAGAATAAGCTTCGTCCTAGCTTGGTTACGTAGGTTAATACAAGCTTCGAACTTTATCTTCATTCAAGCTTCGGACTTTATCTTGGTACAAGCCTCGAAATTCATTTTCGTCCAAGTTCCAAAGTTTCTCGTGGTCGAAGCATCGAAATTAATCTTGGTCCAAGCTACAAAATTTATCTTGGTTCAAACTTCGAAGATAGGAATATTGAGGTTGGACCAAGCTTAGTTGAACATTCGTTTCCAAGCCTGGGTTTGAGTGGTGCAGCAATCCTGGCTTTATAGATGAATCCAATATTAAGCAGTTTTGCTGAAGCCGGTAAATCGAAACTAGGAAAAATATGCTTCAATCCAGCTTAGTTCAACCTTAGTTCAGAAGCTTGGGTTTAGATGGTATGAGCAATCCGGGATTCATGCTTGTTGAAGCTAAGATTCAAAGCTAACAAAGCTGAGCTTGGACCAAGCTTAGCACAACATGGTTTCTGAAGCTTGGGTTTGGATGATTCTAGTAAGCTTGGATGTATGTATGTATCCAATATTGGACGTCGATTGGATTCTGCCTGTGGACCAACGCTAGGGACGCTAAGATTGAGCCAAGCTTGGCACAAGCTGGGCCAACAAAGCTTGGATATCTTTGATATAACTAAGCTTGGTTTGATCTAGGCTTATACATGGGATGAAGCTATGTCGAAGCTATGATCTCATCGTCCAAGCTTCGAATTCCCCACCTGGATTCAAACAACTCAAAAAGTCTAAATTTTTAATTTAAAAGTCCCAAACTGGACAAAAATAATATTAATAAATTGGAAGGATTAATGAATCCAACCGTCTGAATTTCGCGTGATTTACGTGATTCAGTGTGATTTGGGCGGAAGCAATTAGCGGATTATCCGCTCGGTGCGTTTAATAGACGCGTCTCGCTTGACCGCAAATTCCGGGAGGATTGAGTTATACTGGCACGTTCCGTCTCTGTCTCCTCAGTCCTGTCTCCCCCCCCCCCGCCCCCTCCCCCGCCAGCCCTCTTCCAGCCCCCTCCCGCCCTGCTATCGCGTCGTGTAAGTACCACGGTGGACCGGTGGTATAACTGTGTACACCCAGTGGCGCTACTGGTGTCCCCCAAGGGTGACGTATTATTCTCACGCGAAAATATTATCAAACGCGATTATCATCGCCACTTGCAATTAATCATTCACACTCGCTTATACCAATTTAAACTATTTAATTTTGTCGTTACAACTGTTGCGTGCGCACTCAATTGCACTTATGAAAATCAACAAGCGTCGGAAACATTAATTCCAATAACTATATTAGTATTTGCAATTTATAGCCGGACTTTCATAACAATTTTTAAAAAATTATATTGTAAATATTTCCATTTTTATCTTTTAAAAATAATTTTTTCTCGAAATTTCCTTCGTGATGCTTCAACATTCTCACTTGTTTGTTCTCGCTCGCAATTTTACGGCTCAAGACGGCTCAACTCTGCATCGAACAATTATCGGTTGTTAAACTCGTACAAGCGTTTCGCTCACGCTGTTTTTATTTCCATCGCCCTCCCCCTTCCCCCCCCCCCCCCCCCCCCCCCTTTTTTGTTGCCCTGATGAGGCCGCCCTTGGCGAGTGGGATAAGGCCGAGGTACCCCGCCATTGTACATTGGCTATATCCGTGGGCCCCTAGTGCATCCACAAGTGCAATGAAGAAATTACCGAGCCCTCGGATCTCTCAATTTTGACGTGAGAAAAGCCCGAAGAGGCAGTTTCTTGTATGCAAAAGAGTCGGGCTTTTCTCTTCGGGCAAGCCGATGGAGAGATGAGAAAAAATATATTCTAGGAGGTGGAGCTGGTGATGTTGACCCGACAGCCTATAATTATCTCTTGCCAAACTAGAATCACTGGGATGCTGAACAAATGGCTTGTCTTTCATAGATTTTTTTTCAGCGGAAATTTTTCATTTGGTTATATAGAAAATTAGTAAGAGCAAGCTTAAAAGCAATTTTTTTTATTTATACAATTTTTTTAGGAACATTTAATAAAAGAAAAAAATTATTATATCAAAGTTAATAATTATTACATATAAGTTATTAAATTTAGTTATTTAATATATAACTAAAAATTAAAAAATATAATGAAAAATAATGAATTTAAATACATATATATATATATATATATATATATATATATATATATATGCCGGTCTTGTAAAGTAGAAACCAGAGAAAAAGGGCATATATCGCAATTATCGAAAAGCGTAAGACCGACACCGACGCGACACCAGGCCGCGCGGCGGAAATGGGAAATGCGCGTGCAGCGCACGCGCAGCAGGGCTTATCTAGTGTGTTAAGTAATTGTGTTCATTGAAATGAACATCGTCAGAGTCGAAAGTCGTAAGACAATACTTTACGATATATATATATATATATATCAATTTCAAGAATATAAATATGTATATAATTTCTGAAATTATGTGAATATCCAAGATTTTTGGAAAGAATATCCTCAGAGCAGGAGTTTATGGAATTAACTCAACAGCCTGTAATTAACTCTTACCAAACTAGAATCTTCGTGATTACATATTTATAACAGTTGGAATATCCAGTTCACCTCCAGGTGCTCAACTGCAATATCGCATCCTCAATCAGCAAGGAATCACCAACCAGTACATGTGTTCGCCATCGAATAACAACTGGCTAAAGGAAACGAATACACTATTACTTACGTATCCGTAATTGTGCTATTAAGGATATTCCATCTATATTGGCGAAGATGTACGAATTGCTGGAAATTTTGACATAATGTTTTTGAAGCGATAACAGATGCCTGTATGACATTTGAGATTGATTCACCACACCGTTTTGTAGTTATTAATTATCAAAGTTCTCAATTAACAGGGCCTCTTATGGGAAAAATAAAAATTTCTGTAGATACAGTTCAAAATATGCAAATTTGTTGAAATTTTGAAAATTTACTATTGAAGCAGATATAAAACGATGGTAAAAATTTCATGACGATTGACTAAAATTTCTTTTCATTAATTTGTTTAAACAATATAATATTGATTCGCAAAATCAAATACAATATAATAATTTTCTATGGCTACCACTTCAACTAATTAACGCATTGAAATATTAATTGAAAATTATTGGCGATAAATATAACGAATTATAGAAAGGGTCATAAACTTTTGTTTTGACTATACCGGTTGAATATCCTTAACTCAGCGACAACTCATTGACAAAAAAATTATTCCGACGCGTAAAATTGAGAGCGATAATTCGATCAAATTGCAACTCAGATAATCAAATGATTAATAACCCTTGTTGGTTTTACTAAGCTAAAAAAATCGTACCGAAATACTATTTATATATATAATAATTTGGTATATATCTCTGCTAGTAAACTAATAATTGACCGCAACATCTGGGTTATTTCAATAAAACAATAAGCGAACGGCGCATTTAATTTTGCGGAGGTGGGCGTGTCATGGCGCGTGAATGGACACAGAAGGTTGAAAAAAAAACGTAAAAAAAAAAAATAAAGGAGCCAACGATGCGTTAATAAATCGCTGAGACGCGTCCGCATTTTTCCCCGCTTTTTTACCGTCTGTTTATATTGACAGTAAACGGCGAAACGTTGACGTGCGAGAATTGATACGACTGAGCTGAGAGTTTTGGTTGTTTAGTCGGGCGGGGAGTTAAAAAAAAATAATAATAAAAAAGGGAATGAAATGGGACCACCACCCGCAGGTGACTCCGGCGATCCAAAAGGGTTAATAATGCGCTCGACCATGTGAATTAATTTACGAGGTTAAAGGGGTGAATGGAGCCAACGAGGGGGAAAATTTGGCGCTGCGGTTTGCAGAGTGCTTTCTCAAGCAGTCAATCAGTCAATTATATGAGGTGTGTCAAACAATGCATTGTGGAGAAATCCTGTTTGGAAAACAATCGGAGGTTGTGTAGTAAACAATGAAACTGAAGGAAAGCAGTTTTTTTCTCGGCTTATCAGTTTTTTTTGCAAGCTGCAGGTACCAGGTTTTGAGATTTTCCAAAGATTCTTTCCCCAATTTGTCGTCGTTTGAGTTCTGAAATTTTTCTCTATCCTTATATATAATTGAGAGCTTCGACCACGAATCGAATGAGAATCGCAATAAATCGATTATCGAAAAAAAACTCGATTATCGAAGAAAAATCTCGATTATCGAAGAAAAATCTCGATTATCGATGCCATGATAAAAATTGAAATCGAAATCGCATCTGGAAGCAACTAGTCTATATATATGATTGAGAGCTTCGACCAGAAAAGTAAATCGATTATCGAATTCGATAACTCGAAAGCCAAAGAAAAAATCTCGATTATCGATGACACAATCGAAATGGAACGAGAATACAGACGAGTAAAGGCATGTGGCCGCGTAGCTCCTTTTTACTAGTATCCTATAGTAAAAAGGAGAGACAAGAGAAACTATCGAAAATCTCGATGATGTCTCGATATGTATCGATTCCGTATAGACCGTAAAACCGAAAGCAACGCCACACCAGTCAGTGCGGCGGAAAAAGGAAATGCGCGTACGCAGCACGCGCCACCGGTCCCGTATAGTAGAAACGAGAGAAAATCGATACATATCGCAATTATCGAAAAGCGTAAGAGCGACACCGCCGCGACACCAGCCAGCGCGGCGGAAATGGGAAATGCGCGTGCGACGCATGCGCAGCCAGGCCCATCTAGTGTGTTAAATAGTTGTGCTCATTGAAATGAACATCGTTAGAGTCGAAAGTCGTAAGACGATTCCTCATTGGTCTGTCATCATTCATTTTTGAATCGTGATTCATTTATTGGTTGATCAGATCAGTCAGATAACATCGTGAAGTTGGTTGGCAATCATCTTTGCGTCGATAAACATCGATATTTGGGATATCGATTCGGCTTTAGTTTTCAAAAGTATGACAATTGTTCAAGTTGTCATAACTTATGTACTTATTGAAATTTATATACACAGAATATTTTTTGAGCTTCTGTTAATTTATTAAGTTTCGAGTGTTTTACATATTCTGTCCAGTGTTGAAAATTTTATATGCGCGCGATAATTACAGAAGAAACAAAAGATCCTTGCTCCAAATTGGAAAATTGAGAGATCTCATTTTATCGGAATCAATGATTAACAGTATCTTCAACTTCGGAAAAAATGTTACTTCACATTTCAAATTGTAATTTAGCGCGCCAAGCGCGCATTCGATTTTGTGTCTATGACAGTCAAGCTCGAGTCATTTTTGATGATTTGAGTTTCTTAATTTGTTCTTGAAATAATAAATTTTCAATTGAGCGTTAGAAAAAAATGTTCCCCCTACATCCGCAGTGAGCCGTAGCGTCCGGGTTGCGCTCTTCAACATTGTAAATATAGAGTTACGCACGCGACTGTTTCGCACGTGCGCAGCACGTTTCCAAACACAAGTGAAAATTTATACACTGGCCCGATAAATGAAGTCCTCACAAAATCCCAAATCCGTCACGAAAAACAGTAGAAAAAAAAAAACGCCACACAAATAGCTATTGAAGAATGGACCAGCGATGAAGTGTGAATAAATAAATTCCCAACCGAAATTACAATGTAAATGTAATATTTGAGGCTTCGGTTTCTCCGGGTTTTATGACGTGAGAAAGGAGAGAGAGATTGAGAGAATTGTAAAAGTGGTGAATGACTCACTGAGGCTGGGGTTACAGCTCAAGACAGCGCGCAAAAAAAAAACGTCCCCAGGGGACGCAAACTCTTCATCTTTCGCAATTTTTAGTAATTTCAAAGTAACTCCCAAAATTATCTCCTAAAATTTTAAACAATATCTTGAAGTTATCACAAGCTGGGGAAATTTTTTCCCAGCCAAATCTGGTAGATTAAAATCTACAAATCTTCGAAATCTACCTTCCATCAATTACATGGATCTTCCTCAATTAACCTTCAATCTAATATCTTCTTCCTGAAACAAGGTTATTGTAACATGTATGTAAGCCCATGAAACATAAAGATCCATCATTCCCAAATGAGGCCAATTTTTTTTACCACAATTAAAATCCTCATTGCCGAATGATGATGGAAATAGAATTTCTTTTTTGCGATATCTTCAAAAGACATAATAGAGATCGCTCAGGCGGAATGAGGCGAGAAGGGGCCATAACCGGCATCCTTCCCCGAATTAACCGTCGGGAAAAAGACTTGAATTAATGTTAGCGGGGTTTAAAATCCCCAGAATTGTCAGAGCAAAAAATTTTCCAAAAAGAAAAAAAAATCTTGTGCCTATATATAATTTGAAATGTCAGTGATTCGCGAAAATTCGCTGCGCCATCTAGGGTGTGAATTACATTGATCTACATTTCGTCCACTGATTACCTTTGGTCGACTGATCTACATTTGCTCCATTGATCTACACTTGCCCAATTGATCTATATTTGGCCCACTGATCTACATTTGGCGCATTGATCTACACTTGGTCCACTGATCTACATTTGATAAGTTGATCTACATTTGACCCATTGATCTATATTTGGCCCCTTGCTCTACACTTGCCCCGTTGATCTACATTTGACCAATTGCTCTACACTTGACCCCTAAATCTACATTTACTCCATTGATCTACATTTTGCCCTCTGATCGACTGTTGATAAAGCAGTGCTTTATTCTTTCAACAACAAGAAAAGAGCCCACTTTGTCGTTTTCCTGATTAAACGAATACAGCTCTGTATTATTAACGTAATTATGTTACATAAAAATTAGAGAAAATCAAAAGAAGAAAAACTTAAGAAATACCAAGTTCAGTAGATTTTTAAAAATTGTAGGAAAAGAGTAGAATACCCTAAAAAAAATCTGTATGAAGTCCTACGGTAGTCTACAAAATTTCTAACAACTGAAGAGCAATCATAGCTCGTAGAAACTACCCTAGATAAGTGTTATTTATTCTAAAATATTCCTATGCTGTAAAAAAAAGTATTATTACTTTTTCTAATTTCTCCTAGTACCATTTAACGCTGAAGAAAATCTTGTAGATTGATCTTCTTTGTCCCCCGGCGTGCTTCGCGATTACTCTGGTTGCCCCATCCCGCCATTCCAAACACTCCACTGGAGTTCACAAGGTCAGCTTCACTCTCAAGCCCATCATAAATTGGTCTGAGGAGGTTGTAAAATGCAGTATCTATAATTTTGGTCCTTCAGAATTGACGATTCCATGTGAATTTAGGCTGTCTAACACGCGAATCAGGTGTAAGATACACGAGAGCGAGAGTCTTCATTGAGAATCATATAAAAAGTCCCTAGAAACAGGAGAAAAAGTCCCTAGAAACAGGAGAAAAAGTCCCTAGAAAATCACTTTCTGTAACTTAATTTTAGTGTTATCAGTTTCAATTCGTTTGCGTTAACTAACTAATCGATTCGCAGACCCTTTAATACCCAACAAGTAACTAAAACTAAAAACTCCCTAGAATTTCCCTAGCTCCCAATTACCAACATACTTCCAAAGTCACCAGTTTAAAACTGTTCCTATGAGCAAACTAAAAACAAACCTCAATATCACTAGTCTCGAAAAGTCCCTAGCTTCTAAATATTACCACCTAAAAACTCTCTAGATGTGAAACCAAAGTCCCTAGATCCATCCCTGCAATCGTAGCGCGCCCGCCTGAAAAATCTCTCAGGTAGTCTCTCACACACACACACACACACATGCCCTTGAGGCCGTCCAGATCTGTTCAACTGGTTGTGGCTGTGAGTTTAACGCGTCCTCCCTCTCCCTCCCTCGCCGCCCCCCTCCTCCCCCTTGTGTGTGTTTTATAATCCGTGTGTATGTGGTCGGCATGACAACCCAAGGGTCTCCCAAAGAGGCCCACGGAGAGGGGGGGGAGGGCAACGGGGATCAGGATACAAAACGTTGAGACGGATAGAGTGGTTAAACCGCGCCACAAACGGAGAAGGCCATACACACATATTTGTTACGAGACGATGTCTTTCCCTGTCGCGACGACGTGATTCGCCTTCGCGATTGAATAAAGATCTTGGCTGCGTTGACTCTGTTTCCAGGCACTGGGGAAAAAGCGAGACAACATAAAGGGGAGAGAGAGAAATAGAGATTATTTTGTCGAGATACACTCTTGCTATTCGACTCTTTTCGCAAACCCAAAAAACTCAATGAGCCCTTTATTGTGGAGTTTTTGACATGCTTTTTGCTGGCAAATGCACTTAGGATTGTTGGATAATAATAATAGCGCATATTGCAATGACTTACGGTCAAGAGTAACGCCCGTAATGAGTTATTTATTAATATTAATATAGACGTTACTTGGCCGATACGCTACCGCGTATCTAGATTATCATTCCAGAAAGCTTGAAGAGTAACAAAAAAAACCGCATTTATTTGTAAACATCAAAGGTCACTTTCAAGTCTCCAAAAATATTCAGAAGCACTAATTGTCGCCGCCGAGAAGCTCACATTCGACGATTATCCACAACCGACTACAAGCGTTTGTCTTGTTTTCTGGTAATCGCACTTTCTACGGTTTACACGAGTAATTTTACTAGGAGCATGGGTATTCATTACCCTCGGATGGTAGAAGGGGGGGGGGAGGAGGGGGCAAGTACGTAATTAGCAACACTAACGAGGGACGCACTTCTTGCCAATGCGTGCGCATCCCATGTACGACGTTGCGCGCGCCGATTACATGCAAACTAGCCGAAGGGTCCGCATGCGGAATCCACTGGAAACGGAAATGTCAGAAAAAAAGGGTCATTAAGACGCTTTATTATTTTTTCGTTATATTTGAATTGATTATGTTATTAGCGGCTACTAACGAATGCGCAATTGTTCCCCTCGTACTTCCGTTTTTGACTGCGGTCGCCTATTTCTGTTTAAGGATTTACATTTGTATTTTGATCTCAGCAGTCGCCCCCCCCCCCTTCACCCAAACATCTGATGTTTCAACTTTGCGAGGTTAGATAGGAAAATTTTCCGCCCTCGCGTCCTTCGACATTGGGTTCAGCGTACGAGATATAGTAAAAAAGACTGGATAAGGTTATGTTGTTCTATAATTTTTAAGTAAGTCGAGTAATGCAAATGTTATCTAGCGTAAGGTCACAACTCTTTGCAGGTCAAGACCCGAATATGGCCTCAGTCCCTGACCGAAGTAATCCTCAGTTGTCACTCTCGTATCTTGGTCCCCGTCTCGTCAAGAGGAAGAGTGGTTCTCTCCGCAGCTATCCTCGGCCAAAAAAACGTATCTCTCCCCAATTCCCTTACAATATATCCTGATTGATGATATTACCTCGATCGTTTAATCGTTTTAATAGTATCGCAGTTATGCCCTGACGATTTGGGATCCACGATATTGCGTGTATGTCTATTTTCTGTTAAAAATAGGTAAAGAATAACCTTTTAGTACTTACTAAACATTTGAAAATGAACTATTTGAGTAATTCATAGCCATTGGTCACTCATGTATCATCCATTACAAGGATTCGTTTATCCCACAATGCATGGTTGCGTGGATGTTGCGTCGAAGTTCGATCGCCAGGGTGGTGTCTTGTTCGACATAATTTCATTGCATGCGCAATTCTGACTGTACCATCGGCAGTCGCATTCCTACGTAAAAAATTGACGTTTAGTTGAAAAATTTGAGTATTTTTCAGTAAGAAAATGTTTCCTTTAGTAATGTTTTTGATACCCTAGTGGCAAATTGAATATCCGCATAGGTTGGATGAAGGTGGGACAAATATTTGAGTTCGTGAACCTAGTTTTTTAGTGATGATGTTATTAACATCGGCTACTGGCAATTGGTGAATTGTTCCCTCTGCGTCTCTGTTGTTTTTTTCTCCTTCCTCTCTCTCCTACGTTCTTCTTTCTGCGCTTCACGTCCGGAGATTTGTTGGTGGTTACAAGGTAGCGTAATGGTATTGGGGACCGGTCGCCCCCCCTCGGCATCGCTGGGCCCCCATGAAAAAACACTCGACCGCGCAGGACGCCAAGGAGAGGGGGATTATTTATGGTTGTTGATAGAGACGCGCTCGGTCACGTTGTCTAAGGGTCCATGCTTTTTTTTTTCTTCAACTCTCTGCTCGTCTCTGAGGTCCTCCACGAGCTTTCAATACCCGCTTTTTCGGGTATTCCTGAGCAGCGGCGAAAAAATTAGACTCATTCGGGGCCCGACGTTACGCGCGAGTAACTTCGGCAAGATGCGGTCCAACGATTCTCTCATTTTCGGAAAACAATTAGGCGGTGCAAATGATTTGCCGAAGTTTCCAACAAATTTTAATCATTTACAGTTACTCTCACGAAATCTTTCCACAGCAAAATATTAATTGGTGGAAGGCCACGTGATACCACGCTCCTATTAGCTGAAGTTCAAGGAAAAAAATCATCGCTAATATGGCATATGGCAACAGATCATCAAAAAATATGTCCAACTTCCAGTAGACATTAATGATATCTTGAAAACACTGAAATTACCAGTTATCAGAGCATAAGATAAGTTTTTGAAAGACTGCAACCTGAAGATTTAAGGTGTTGAAATGAATATTGTAAAGATATGTTAAACCAAGTGTAATTATTTCGTCTGCAGATTTTTTTTTGAGCTAACAAACCCTTTATGGATTTCTAAGACATGAATAAAAAAAAACTGCACATGCAATATTCCACTGATCTCAGTTAAAATTATGTAAACTCCCAATATTCTCATGGTTGACTTACCATAACACCTGTATGGCGTCAACTGCCGTAATTTTCAATACACCATAGAATTTGAATTAACAAAGAAATGAGGTATGCATTGTTCATTAGGGTAGCCCAAGGAATCATGGTAGAGTGAAGGGTGAGGCCAAATAAAATCATGGGGTTGTCACAGGGAGCCACGGGGAGTCGTGGATGGTCCGCGGGATTATGGCAGAGCAGAGAAAGAGTTTACATGGAGCTCTGGGGTGATCATAGAGAATAATGGTTGTTAACCGGGTTTAAAAGAGCCGTGGTGACCATTGGGGGCCAAGGATTGCTCACGGAGCTTGTTCAAATTTTCAGCGGTCTAAAAATAGATTGGATCCTACTCCTTACAAAAAAAAATAAAAAATATCGCGATTAAGTTTCTCAAATTTAAAGAAAAAAATGATGTCATCAAGATATTCTGATGCATAGAATGACAAGTTTAGGAGACAAAAACACTTGTAGCCTCACGTGGGATTCAAACCTGCGCGCCAATGCGCGCGCATCCCACGTGCGACGTTGCGCGCGGATTACATGTAAACTAGCCGAAGGGTCCGCATGCGGACTCCACTGCGAACGAAAACGTCAGAAAAAAGGGTCATTAAGAGACTTTATTATTTTTTATGATTCCATGATTTTATTTCACCAAAAAAAAATGATATGCTCAGTTCTATCTGAGCCACTAAAAAAAAATCTTTTTTCAAAATTATTCCGATGCAACGCAAAATCATATGAAACATGGAGATTTGATGTCGCCTGCGGCAATTTTTATTCCAAGCACTCTGCGAAGAAAGAGCTGGTTGAAAAGTGCAGACATTTAATAACATAATTATGACTTTCTCGGGGTCATAGGGGTCATCATCGGGCTATTGAATGGGAATAAAACAGAAGGGATGCGCGAGTACACAAGCGTGGGCGTTTTCACCGCCTGCCTCCCCCTCCCCCCACCCCCCCTTGCCTTAAGGGGTATACCCGGTGATTTTTGTTTCCCTCTTATTTCTTGTTTTCAGATCTTTTTTTCAACACAGGGCGGGCCTCAGCGAGGCCCCGAGTTTCTTATTTATTACCTGGAATATTAAGTTACCCACGTTACCACAGGGCACACGGATTGCATCGTCCTGCGTCTCGTATATGTGTATGTGTATGGGTATGTGTGTGTGTGTGCAAGGGTTCTTTTCACATAGAATAAGGCGGAAAAATAAAAATAAATGAGCGCAGTAATGGGGGGGGGGGGGGGGTGGAGGGTGGCTATCGGTAAGAGGAGATCTAAATTGATTTTAGATCTCGAAAATCGATTGCGCGATGGAGTAGCGCGCGTTAATTAAGAGATACACCGCCAAGGACTCAATAAACGTATCGCACTAGCGATTTATGGAATTTGCTATGGACTGGTGGTCAAGTGATCACAGGTATTAAGAGAGCAATGTTTGCTTGCCCGTTTAAAATCCAAGAAATTCAATTTCAATTAGCGAATATGCCAAAACGATCCCTTATTTGACTATCTGCAGAACATATGCGTTTGTTACCATCTTCGTCAGATTTTTTTTTTATTTTTCGTCCGCTAATTTTGACATCTTTATTGCACATGTCCAGTTTGTATACCCGAATTCATTCGAGGTATTTAATTACTACGACGTAAAAGATGATGTCGCCTCAATATTTATAGAGATCGTTTATGACTTCCTTTGAATTATGTATGAATTTTTTCACCATTTTGTCAGCAATTAATTCCAAATAATTTCAATGCTATCCTGAAAATTAGGGGCTGATGAACTTTTCATTTTTTCCCTCATTTCTTCCTATTCAAAGTTCAAAATAAATACCTTTTTCTCATGGAACCCTTAAAATTATCTCTATTATAAACTAAAATATTTAATACGATTCCAGTTAAAATTGTAAGTAAAAACATTGAAAACTAAAAAAGTTATGAATTTTGAAGAAAAAATCGATTTTTCCTCACTTTTTTTCGCCGATTTTTTAATCAAAATTGAGCGTAATTATTATGCAGCTCTCTTCAACAATGTTTAAACTATATGTCAAAAAATTTTGAAGCCATTGTATGCATGTTAACGGGTTAAAAAAAAATTCTATATTTTTGTCTTAGCAATAGCGACCACAATTCAAATCAAACTCAGTTTCACATTTCTGAAAATCCCGATAATATCTTACGTGAAATTTCCCATGTCCATTTTTTGTTAACAAAGTATCTGTGTTTACACACGAGACTGCAGGCAATAGAGAAACAGCCGTATGTGCATTGTTGGTTGTAAGTTGGCAAACGCTCGTATGCCAACGTCGATGGGGTGGTAGTAGAGGTGTGTCGACAATCAAGATTACGTGGGCGGATACACGCGCAACGCAACGCCGCCGGCCTGCGCGCCCTTGCACATACCCCGGCTCCATATACCTCTCTTTTATTCCCACTTGGAGCACTTTATTTATTCTTCATTTTGCCCAACAATCATTTAAGATGTGTATTTGTATTCTATACGAAAAACTCGCCAGTATTAACTGATCTCAGTCAAAATAACCTCCAAATTTAGAACAGGTTAGTTCTCGAATTGCCCGCCAATTTTCAGCCAATAGAATTGCGCCATTTGCCGTCACGTGACACTTTTCATTCCAATTGCAGTTTCCATTCCCCCCCCCCCCCCCCACCCCACCCGCCCTCAAAATAATTATTTAGGATATTAAGACAATTTTTTGAGTTTCATGCATGGGGATATCCATAACCGGAAGTGTCAGTTTGACGTCTTCCGCATCCATAGGTTAGCCAAAAAAAATTGCCTATTGACATCCAATTACCCGCCACAAGCTCTTCCCTTGAATAACGACCTTAGGCTGCGTTTTCACAGGACTAAACGACTTGGTAAGCGCGACAACTCGCGCGTCCATTTGCCGAGGCCTTAATTAATTAATTAACCCGGTTACATATATATATTCTCCGTGTACATACGCTGGAATTCCACGGGGCAAACTCGTTCGACGATACCTGGGCCCCTCGTGCGATCCAGTCACCTCGTCCCGTGCTCGCAACTGAGACCAAAAAACATGGGAGAAAAAAAAAAGAAGAAAAATTGATACAAAAAGAGTGGAGCAACGGCTCTGGAGATAAATTCATGAGCATGATGTCCCCACATATACAGACACAGGGGGTGGCTCTCTTGCCGTGTCGAACGTGAATGCCGACACGACGATGCGCGTTCGCCCGCACCACAGTATATACAGTATATGCGTATGGTTAACAGGAGAAAACGAAAGGAATGGGTTGAAACTGTTTTTTTTTTTACATTTTTTTTTTTCACTGACTTTTGCGTCTGTGTGAATGCCCGTGTGCAACGGGCAGTTTATTGGCTCTGGGCGCAGAGTTTACGGCTCGAGTGGAGGAATTTTAGGTGCGCGACAAAGGTTAACCGGAAATAAAAATTCAACAATTGTACAAACCATAATCTTGTTTCTTTTTCGTACTGATATTATTCTTCGGTAAATGAATGATGGAGTCCCAGATTTTTTCTGCTAATACAATTGAATAGAGTAACAATTTTAGGTGAGAAAAATAGTTGGGGACTCACGCGGGATTCGAACCGGGGTGAGACGATGCGCGCGCATCCCACGTGCGGCGGTTGCGCGCGCCGATTACATGCAAACTGGCCGAAGGGTTCGCATGCGGACGGAAGCGTCAGGAAAAATGGTCATTAAGACGCTGTGTTGTTTTGTAATTTTGGGAGAAGAACAATATTGAAAGAGCATTTGTTTATTCAATAAATGTTCAAATGCTTTTGCATCGGAAGCATTTCCAGGAAGTATTTGACGAAAATTCTCACCTTCGATTCCCGTTGAGCACCGTCTGAATAGAGTCATTAGTCACGTACCTCACTCGATAGAATTCCATTTTTTTTTCTCCTCTCTACCTAACCATCGACCTTTTCCACTCTCACGGTGTTTGAGGCCTTCGTCCCGATCGCCACAAAGCCGTTTATCTCACTTCGTAAAGTCCTTGAGTGCCCCAGGATATCTCACTCGTTCTCAGTATTTGTCTTTTGAACCTCGGGCTAGTAAAGAAGATCTATCGTTTTCTTTTTGATACATTTGCCGTGACTTGGAGAAAGTCAATCGGCAGTTGCAGGCATTCGTCCTAAATCAATATTCAATCAATTGGTAAATAAATAAAATCATTTTCTTACCAAGCAAAATTATTTTTTTTCTCCATACTTTTGTTAATCAAGTTCATTTTATAAAGCAGAATTAAATACCCTGCTGTGAAGAATATTTTTGGAACCGTAATGCATCAGTTATATATCGTAAATTATGCTGCGTAAATCGCGCATAAGAACTTACGAATTATGAAGCCGTGAATGGTCGTATTCGAATTATATATTATGAAATTTTGGAGCGGTAAATGTAATATACGATTTATACCGTAAATTGTGACAATCGATTGAAAATTTACGAATTTTAATTTACGATTTTCAACTTGAAAATCGTAATTACGATTTGAAAAGGTGTATTATACGTTGTTCTCCATTTTAACGAACACTTTCCCAAAACGTAATTTACGGTATTCTAAAGTGTAATTTACGATTTACGAATAAAAATTTACGATTTACGAATCGTAAAGTTGGTAATCTAGAATTTTTCGACTGACAAAATCCAATCAAATTGTCAATTACTCTGGTAAAGAACGTCGATGTCGATTTACGAATCGTAAATTATGATTTTACGAATCGTAAATTACGGTTCAAAAATTTTTGTTCGAGTAGTTATTTACGAATTGCGAATCGTAAATTACGGTGGCCTTTTCCGCCTCTGTTATAAATGGAAAAAATCAATGATTCCATGAACCAAAAGTAAATTTTTTCTCTAACGAATTTCCATCAAAAAATTATGCAATGGTTAACCAAACAAATACCCCCCCCCCCCTCCCACCGCCCCCCCCCCATACCTGTGTAAATCCATAAAATATCCGTCTGAACCATGAAATGAATAATTCAAAATTCGGCAGTCTCCCAAAGTGTGTGGTTGCATTGATCCCCACGAATTGCTTCATTAACGCACGGCAAAACCTACCGACACTGGTTATCGCATCACGTCACGCATGGCGAACGGGTTACGCTGGTACCACAACATTTTCCCATTTCTCCGTTTCCTCGCCTAGAGTAGTGGGGATAGGAACACCTTTAGATGATAATTATTGGTGGTCCCGCGATACGTATCGAAGGTAAGGTAAATTTTACGGTAAGCGTCGATCCACGCGCGATTCAAGCCAACCACTATGTAATATATATTATCCTTATTTTTTTTATTTTTTTATTATTAGTTTATTTTTTTCTGTTTTTCTTTATTATCCCAATTTTATTTGTATATTTTTTATCTTTTTTCTTTTTCACTATTGTTCGTTTTTACCAGCACACCAATGCATTTCTCTTTTTATATGAGTTCATCTATTTCTGAATTTTCTTATATCTTTAAATTTGTGTATAGAGCCGTTTGGCGTTCATAAATAAATAAATAAATAAATACTGCAATTCGTATTCCGGACGACTTTTCGACGCTAAACACCATCCTGGTAGCGAATAATTTGAAACTCCCTCACTGAACACCTGTTGACCATTTTAAAAAGTTGTTTCGTCCTCTATAATCACAAAAAAAAATAAACGACCAGAAAAATAGTCTTTCAAATTGCAAATATTTTGTTCACTTACAAACCCTTTTTAACTCAATAATAAACTAATTTATGCCGGCTTTATTTTTGACATTCATTTTTTTTTCAATACCGCCCACTGCGAAAACCGCAGATGAAGACATTACAATGGCGCAAGATTGCTCAGTCAGGGGTCCCCAATTTCGCGGTCCTGAAAAAAGAAAAAAAAATAAATGCAATTTTGGCATTTTGAGACAAATGGAACTCTTGCTCGGAGAAAAAATATCATCGTGTTTCATTGCAATCCAATGGGATCTTAAAATATTGTAAATCATGGGGAAAACTAACCAGTTGCACTGGGATAAATAAATTTACCTATAAAAGTGTTAATTAAACGGCGAGACGTAAGTTAATGGATACAGCGTGCATTTCGCGTTTGTGCGTCAACGCGCGATTGTAACCAACCACTTTATTTCAATCGTAAATTTTATTTTTGCGCTAGTCTAGTATTTTTTTTTTCAATCCTCCTTTGTGCAAATTGAGGGATATAAATAACGGGGTAGAGATATAACAACTTATGGACTCTAATTTATTTCTCGAGTAATTAACTCGATTTTTATATCAAAAAAATTATTTTTTCAATGCTTTAAAATTTTTGCAATTTAAGAAATTTCGGGTTTTTTTTTGAAATTTAAAAAAAAAATTTTTTTTTACACTTTAATTTTACAGTCTCTCAGAAATTGACATATCTCATCAACATATTTGAGGTCAGCTGCATCTGCAATTTTTTTTTGCCGCGTGGGGTGGGGGGGGGGGGTGGGGGAGCACGTGGTAATTTTTCAAAAATAAAAATTATGTCCGAGTGTAGCGCCACGACTCAGATAAAGAGTGATGCCTGGTGTTTCCGGCGTTTGGAGTTAACGACTCGAGTCTCTATCTGTGTCGTCCAACCCTCCCAAGTCATATGCGTAGAAGGTTTTTAGTCGTCGCCGAATGAGAAGTTTAAACAAAACGACGCGACGCGTATTAACGAGGCGCGGGCGTGTGCGTGCGTGCGACTATCCCCGAGTTAAAAAGACAACTTTAGTCAGACAAGAGGGGGATGCATCGAATCATCTGGCACTCAGCGAGCATTCGAAATAGAATTGCTGGCGGCTGTGATGGGACGAGAAAACAAATGCTAAAGGCACAGTAAAGAGTTATCACAGCGAAATTGTTGAATGGTGTGGATGGTTTTCATGGAATATCTCGAGATCTAGGGGGGCTATTGAAATTTTTGATAACACCTTTCCTGCCGAGAATCTCGAGACCTACAATAAAGATCTATATCATGTTTCCGGTAACTCCAGCCGATTCCGAGATATTCCGTAAAAACCGAGTTTTTTCATTTTGCAATTTTTTCTTAATAAAACGTTGGAGGTTCAACAGAAAAATTGGAACTCAAATTTAGTAAAAAAATGTTACATCGAATTTCTCCGCAGATCCCACTTCAGAATTCTTAAAATTGCTTCCTATTTATTTTTAGGAATGACTGGAGCCCGAATTTCTCGCATTCAATGCTTGAACATTGAGAAAAATCGAATATTCCATTTGTTCAAATAATCGTTTTTTATATAACTATATATATCGTCATTTCCGCTGTTTGGATCTTTGGTAGCAATTGAAATTTCCCGCTAAAAGTGTCCTCTAACAAATTTCGATATCGCTATTCCGCGGATCGCCAGAGCACTTTAAGTAGAATCGCGATAGTCCACTTTATTCTCCATTAATATTTACATAATTGCGCCTGAGTTATTGACTCTAAATGATATAATGCCTTGAGACACCCCTGACATTATTAAATACTTCCTGACATGAACAGCCCGTCGATTGCCCCCCCCCCTCCCACCCACACAGTGTAAACGTTTATTAGCCTGTTTACGCACTGTGGGACTCTGTTCCCCCCTGTCTTATGGGGTCGAACTTTTTCGATGGTTTTTCAGCCTCACGAGTGGGTAATCGAGATTTGTGGGCACTCGGTAAACAAGTGGCGAGTCACCGGTGAATTTGTCTTTGCTCAGCAAACGGACAAATATATGCACATGAGTATGAATACATTGTGCTAATATTTGAAGCTAAATTTTTTAGTAAATACAGTGAGCACTGAGTGTTTAGAGATCAGACACCTTATTTAGGATCAATCAATTAGTTGTTAGCTGAAGTTAAGAGGAATTGAATAGAACCTCTCTCAAATAGCAAAGTTATAGTTTTCCGAGCATGTCCCAATTACGGAACACCCATGTCCCAATTACGGAACACTCATGTCCCAATTACGGAACACCTAATGTCCCCATACCAGAACACCTAATGTCCCAATTACGGAACACCGAATGTCCCCGTACCGGAACACCTAATGTCCCCGTTGCGGAACACGTAATGTCCCAGTAATGGAACACCTAACGTCCCAGTAATGGAACACCTAATGTCCCAGTAACGGAACACCTAATGTCCCAGTAATGGAACACCGTGATATTTCTCCGGAAAAATCGAAACCTTCAGCTCGCCGCTTAAAAAAGCTATAACTCATTTCCCCCTCTTCTCTCCATGAAGACATGGATCTATGCACGAGATGCTGGCTACGGAGCATTGCCGCTATAAACGATGGGTGGAAAATATTGGGATGAAGACCGAGGGATCTTTGAAGAGCTAGTTTTCGGTGTTAACGCATCATTGACAAGGATTTTGGCCGTGTCCGCGCGTCATCCCTCACGCGACATCCCCCCCCCCCCCCCCCCCCCACCCACAACATAGAAACATACACATACATGCGCGAAAAACGTTGAATGACCCCTTTGATACCCAAAACGTCATTTAACTCCATCTCATGAAAAAGAGGATAAAAAGATATATATACGGTTTTTTGGGGACGTAGAAGGAAAGCATTCAAACAAACTTTTCATCTTTTTTCCACAGGAATAATCATCCCTGGATCACTCAGTTCATTATTTTCTTATCAGAGATAAAAATCTCGATTTTGCAAACTTTTTTCGGGAAGCTGTTGTAATGACCCATAAATCGATTTTGTTTATTTCAATCCGTAACTAGGGTTTTAAGTATACCAAAATGCTTCCCGTTGAATTCCGAACAAACGTCTGTGTGTGTGTATGTTTGTGTTTGTGGAATCGGAATTTTGCGTTAACGATTTCTCACGAACGGGTGGACCGATCTGAGTCACCGAGGTCTTATTCGGAGCATATTCATGGAACTTAGATCGGATTAGTTTTTGGTTTAAATTGACCGAGCAGTTTTTTGTTATCAACAGTTGAATTGTTTACAACGCTCTATCTCAAAAACGGTAAGAGATACGGCAAAAAGTATTAAGCAGAATTTGCTCTGTAAGTGAAAATGCATATTTAATTTTTTATCACTTTTTTTCATATTTGTCATAATTAAGGAGGTATGACGGGTTTAAGCCTCGAGCGTTCGCACCCCCCTTGGCGTCTCACTCCCACTCCAGTAACGCGCATAATTCTCGCCGTCCCACTGACAATGCAGCTAGTCAAATATTCATAATTATCTTCTTGATAAATGGGATTGAAACGTTTAATTGACGCATCGGAAAATGTAGGAATGGCAAACAGAAATTACAAATCGGAAAGTTTTGTTTGTGTTCCCAACGGGGACACACACACTTTTATGCCACTAGTTTGAAACCGAATAAAGGTCAATAACACTGTTCTCTTAAATTTTCAGATTATCCAGCGCTGGAGGGGTCAGTCCTGGTAGTTGTGGTGCTGGTGGCACTTCGGGTGGTGGTGAGGTAGCAGGAGGTCCCGGCGCAGCCTCCACCACCGGTGCTGCCGCCAACGGCACAACAAACGATTTTTTCCGGCGTAGTCATCCCCTATCGGATCATACGCTCCATCCTTATCGTCTCAACTACATGGACCACCTTTACCACACACTCCAGGCCTCTACGCACAGTCCAAACGCCTCTTTACACGGTAAGTAGGGCTTAGTTAGGGGCGGCCCAAAGGGCCCGCACATTCGCGTAACATCCGCCGGATGACGATTCATGGGGGTTCTTTTTCTTTTCTCCGCCTCACCATTGAGCTTTTATTTTGTCAATAGGACTGGGTGGACTGGGGCCAGAATACCTGCTGCATCCCGCAGGACCCGCCAGCACTCTCGCATCCTCAGAATTTCCGTTCTCAATCGACGGTAAGTAGTTATCCGATCACCTAAATGCAGAAGTTTGACGATACGTAACACGTGCCAAATCAACAAATCTTTAGGATCAATGCAACAGAAGCAATGTAAATTTGACGAAATTAGAATAAGTTGAACTGACATCCCTAAACATTGATTGAACCTACGACAAATGCGTTCGTCCAACAAACCAAGTGTTGAAAGAGCGAATCCCTCAACTAGTTACCTCAGCGGAGGCCTTCTGTTAAACTAACAAATCAGATACCAGCAGACGAGATTTGCTACCCTAGCGGTCACTTCTGTTGTCCGTAACATACGAAAGTGGTAACGACGCCCGAGTCGAAATTTTCGCGATGGTTTTGACGAACTTTCAACGTATCTCTTTGAAATTCATGAATACCGAACGTACCTTCACCGTATTTTAACGAGGAATCAATTCCGACGGCCAAATACATCGAAAATGCCCCAAAATCAGAACGTCGTTCCGACGTCCTTAAACGTACAGTTGATTATTGAGCTGCATCTTCTAATTTAATCCCAGTATTAGCATAAATTTTTATTATTTTATTTCCCGTAAGTAATTGTAAGTAATTGAAAATCCCTTAAATCGTTGCGGAAATTTCGACTCGGGCGCATACGTTTTTCTGCGTGTCAAACTTCATCGCCGGTGAGACTTCATCAGTCGGATTTTGAGATTTCGAAGTTTGAACCAACAGCATAATGGTTCCACCACCAGGGATGGACAATGTTGAGGTAGCTCAGAGCTGTGCGAGGGGAAGTCATTATGAGAGTCATAAAACTTGGTGACAATTATAAATACAGGTCCTAGGACAAAACTGCGGTACCTCGTGGAAGTACCGGAGTGCATGAAGTGGGAATAGCTGTACCAAATAGCTTTGACCAAAATGCCCATTTTGTTAACACGATTTTAGCGTGAGTAACCCAATACACCTGAGACTCCCCTGATTAATTCGAGTGAAAAAAAGTGGCCGTGTGTATCACGTTGCCAATCGCCTTATTCCCTCCCATTTTTTAACCAAGGGCCTAATGAAACAGAAGACTCCGGTGATCACAGCCACATTGTGAATAACCCCCCCCCCTCCCTTGTCCTCCCTACACCGAGTGGTTAGCGTATTACGTTTAACTTCTTTCGTTTTCTTTTTTTTCATCCAACGTTTAACAGTTGGGGCTGCGGTCATTCTGGCAAATGGACGCTTAAAACGTCAAAACCACAGGAGGGGCTTTCGTTTACTCCGAGGCCTGCGGTCACTATCAGAATTTCTTACTTGCAGTCTGGTGTCACTGAACAATGACAATGTTGTCAAAAAACCAAAACGTCATTGGCGAAATATAAAACTACTGGGCTATCGGGACCACACAGCAAACCAAAAGCTTTTTTCAAAGAACCAAAAACTCGAAAAAATTTCCAAAATTTCGAAAATCCTAAAATTTCTAAAATTTGATATAATTCGTAAAATTTGAAGAAAACGTACAAAACTCCAGGAATTTAAAATACTTGCAAAAAAATGAAAACATGAAAAGTATAAAAATTTCGAAAAAACGAAAAAATTTCATAAATGCAAAAAGTGTAAAAATGGTCCGACGACCTCCGCAAAGTTGAGAATCTCGATAATACCAATCTCAAGACCCTAATGATGACAATTTAGGTCCCCATTTACTTCCACAATTCACTTCCCGCCATCCGAAAAAATTCCCGAAAGTCCCCGCACCGTAACGACTAATAATGAAGATCCGTTGGCGTCGATTACCCCCCGATTACTCGAAGAGTGATAAAGGCCCTCAGTTGAGGGCGAGGAGAGGGCCAGTAGTTGGAAACGTGAGACAACCTGTACTCGGCTCGAGGTAGAGGTGTTAATGAGGTCGTGTCGCTTCCAGTCGATTCAATTATGCGCGCATGGTGGCGACTAACGAGGGACCTCACCCCCCCCCCCTTTCCACCCACTCCCCCCTCATTCGTTTGGTCGTGTCCATTCGTCCCCTCTTCTTCTGCAGATCTCAACAGAAACTATTGAGAACAAACAAAGAAATGAATATGAAACGTTTTTTCCTTCGAATTTCTAAGGTAGTTCATGGCCTATCTCGAAATGTGGAAATAAAATGATTCATCGAAATTTTTGGGAATTTTTTGTGAGCTTGGCAAAAAATTTTGAGCATATATGAAATCCATTTTGAAGTTCCCAAGTTAAACTAAGTCGGTGAAGTAATTTACCGCTTTCAACACACCCGCACTCGCATAATGAGCACAGCGCCGCCTTTGTTTTTTTTTATTATTTTCATCGGGAACTTTCTAGAATGGACCAGGAACAGTCACACGTACACGTACACGTACACGTACACACACACACACACACACACACACACACACACACAACATCTCTATGTTACAAATCTGCTCTGAATGCAAATTAAAAGCAAAAACGAGGTATGCAAATCATCGACGGTCAACTAATTAATCCAAAATCTCAAACGCATTTTTACTAGATGCCACCAGACAGCATCACGCATGGACCTCCTTAAGGATTCTCTCTTGTGTTTATATTATACAGCAGTTGGAGTTGTTGTCGTCTGTTCTGAAGGTGGGAACACATTCAGAAGGTGTTGGAGGGCCGGGAGGGGGGGGGGGGGAAAGGATAGACTCTCCCTCGTCTCTGGTGGAGTAAGAATGGTTTTGTTTGAGTCGCCATGGGGTTTATGGGTGTGCGGACGCGAGATGTTGTCTGGAGCTCCATGGTCGCGCATTAGCCTATCTCGGTGTCGATATCGGAAGGGTTTGGGTTCGAGGGGGGGGGGGGGGGATTTCGGGGATGTTTCTGGGAAAAAAGGGGGGAAATTGAATTCTAGAGGATGAGAGACAAAAAGTCTGACATTTTACAAGAATATCTTGGAGGCAACGGGTTTAGCATAAAACTTTTTATTTATTCGAGATTAACAGCGAGTTATTGTAATGACGAATTTTAAAAATTTTAGACTACTTTCAAGACTTCTGTTTTTCCTCCGGCTGGGTCCGAACTCCGCCGTCGTATTTCTAACCGTAGGGTAAACCCCCGGAAACCCGTAAGCTACGACGCTCCGCCCACCTCTGGCTGGGTTCCCGTTGACCCGTTTGACATAGCGTTCTCATATTATGGACCCAATCCATTGCCACAAATTATTAATTATTTCTCTTCTTTTTTACAGCATCATCAAGACTGGGTAGCCCACGTGCCTCGGCAATTCGTGCATCCCGAAAGCGGGCCCTGAGCAGTTCACCCTATTCAGATCGCTTCGACATCGACAGTATGATTCGTTTTAGTCCCAACAGTTTAGCAACAGCAATTGTCAATGGCTCGCGTAGCAGCAGTGCCAGTGGCAGTTACGGTCACTTATCAGCAGGTAAAATAAATCATTCAGCCTCATTACCACGTATTTTACATCCCACCTTTTTCAAGCATTTCTAAACACTGACGACACCCGCACAACATTAACGAGTTTCCGTTCAACTGTAAAATCGTTAAACCGGCCCCTGGGGGGGAACTTTAACTCTTTCGTCTCCGGTGAAATATCACGCATACGACTCTAATAATACACCCCCCCCCTCCCCCTGCCTACCAGAAGCCTTTGGTCTCTTTTACGATTGTAGAAAATGAATAAAAGGGGGGAAATAACTGTGCAGATCACCTCTCGTATCAACTTCCGGTTCATCCAGTCGCCGAAAATTGTCCCTTTGAGAGGTCATTGACCCCTACGAAAAAATTGAACAATTTTTAGATTATATTTATTTTTTGTGCTTACTTTTATTATGGTCTATATGGTCCATAATATGGATATGAAAAATGGATAAATTTTCCGACATAATTTTCTTGCATTCCCATCATTTTCTTGCTTACTTAATTTTCTAAACGAACGGTCATTTTTTAAACGAAAAGTTGATAATAAAAATAAATTCAACATTCAAAATTTTCAAATAAATTTTCTCAACAAGATTATAAACACAAGTCACGTAGCCCACACGTGGGATAACCATATTAGTTTCATAATAATCAACTGATAACAGTTTCACCGCGGAACACATCAAGCGTATCATCTTAATTTCTATCACAATCGCATAAACGATATTTGATTAATGTACAATCGCCCTCTTCAATTTAATGTTTATTCCATGGAGTGATATTCATGGAATTGTTTGGTGTTACGGCAACGACAAGTGTCTTATCTTCACTGAGATTGCCTGATCAATTTAATAGCTGTGGGACAGACTTTGTGATTAACATTCCATGGCGTTAGGCAGTCGGAAGTTGGCTCGGTGCATCGAATAGGCAATTGCATTATGTCTCTTGGAATCAATCACCTAGTGGTTATGGTACGCGGAATTGGAGTGAAAACTTGATAGTTTATTTTACCGAAAAAAATTTCATATCCTTTTTTCTTTTTTTATTGCTCCGTTGGTTTTCTCAGCACAAACTCATTTCTCATAATTTTTTGTATTTCCAGCCATGTCCCCAGCCCTGGGAATGCACCCGGGTATGGCGCCCCACCTGCAGCAGCTCCAAGCGCACTTTCTGCGCAGTGCCGCAGCAGCAGCCCTACTACCGCATCCCCTGCAGCCGTCGCCACCTCCTCATCCGCACAGCCACCCCCATCCTCACGGCTTAACGCCGCACACACAGTTGTTCTCAGTGCCACACACCTCGGCATCGCCAATGGCACCCAATGACCTACCCCCCAGGACCGAGGGTGCAGAGACCTGCAGACGAGCTTCAGAATCCTCCAACCGATCTATAGCGGCAGAAGCTGACACCTCCTCCAGACGCCATACGAAAGTCAAAAGAGAGCCCGTCACGACGACAACAACGACGACGACGGCCCCGCTAACTCATCCACAGGTAACAATTATCTGTCGAAATTAATGTCACCACTTTGCTGTATAAACAATTTTGTAAAGGCTTAAAAAATCTATTACGTTTGAAACGGGCCTTTTCTTTGGTGATTAAATCTCGATCAATTAGACGACGAAATATGTAATTTATTTATTGTAGAGTGATAATTAACGGCAGAAGTCCTACACCTGGCGCGGCCTGGGTCAGGGGCTGCCAGGGCTCAAGGCTTCACTTACAAAATACTCGACAGTTTTTGTAACAATTAAAGGATTGAATGGGCGCCAGTTAGTTTATCGATCATTAACAACGTTTGCTCGACTCGATTCAGAGTGTGTGAAAATAAAAATTTCGACCTCCGGTCACAATTTTGGCAGAGAAAATCGCTGGATGATGGATGCCCAGGGTTCGAATCGTTTCGAAAAAAAAATGTCACGCTGATTGGACGTAGTAGTTATTTTGGGGAGACGTCGTTTCTAGTCCAGCATGTTACAAAGATCGTTAGGAAATCGTATATTTTCGGGTTAGCCTTGGCAAGCTAATAACTCTCCCTTCTAACTTCCAGGGTCTAAGCCCAAGCGAGGACCTCAGGGATGAGCCCGGGGACTTTATTGAGACCAACTGTCATTGGAGGGATTGTGGGTTAGAGTTTCCAACTCAGGACGACCTGGTCAAACACATCAACAATGATCACATTCACGCAAACAAAAAGAGCTTTGTATGCGGATGGGAGGAGTGCTCCAGGGAGGAAAAACCGTTCAAGGCGCAGTATATGCTGGTGGTCCATATGAGGCGACATACGGGCGAAAAGCCACACAAATGCACGTTTGAGGGTTGTTTCAAGGCGTACTCCAGACTGGAGAACCTTAAGACTCATCTTAGATCGCATACAGGAGAAAAACCGTATACGTGCGAGTATCCTGGTTGCAGCAAAGCGTTCAGCAATGCCAGCGACAGGGCCAAACACCAGAATAGGACACACTCCAATGAGGTTAGTATCTTTTCCTCCAGCATCCCGCCAACGGGCTTGCGGTTAATTGATTTTTTAAGAAAATGGCCCACTTTGTTGCAGTTTATCTGTTTATTAACATTTGATTAGAAGAAAAGCGGTTTCATAATTTAACGCCATCTATTGGCGGATGCCCATTTTCGTTGATTTATCGATCGTCGATAAGCGAAATTTTGATAATCAGTTCCGTCCGTCTGTTTACACAGTTTGGTTACGAATTTAGGGGAACCCCGGAAGTTTAAGACCTCGGAAATTTGTAGTCAGATAACGCGCTTTATCCCTCGCTTCAACATTTTGGATAAGGTAGAAATATTTAGAATTAAATTTTTCTATTTCACTTAGGACATGTAAGCGTAATTACAATTTTGCCTCGAGAGAATGTGATCATCAAAAATTTCTTAATTATCATAACGAACCGCTGTCAATTGGTGCACTCGAATACAAGTGTATACAGAAACCGGAAAAAAAATCGAAAGAAACTGAAGCCACATTGTGCTACAGACTTTCGCAGAATGTCCCCAGAAAAGCCTTCGTGAATTATCCCGACGTCAGATGTAAAAACCCCATCGGCTCTAGAATAATTTTGACTAACCCCATGTTAATCCTTCCTGTCTCAGAAACCCTACGTCTGCAAAGCCCCTGGTTGCACGAAGCGTTATACGGATCCCTCCTCCTTGCGAAAGCACGTGAAAACGGTGCACGGCGCTGAATTCTACGCCAATAAAAAGCACAAGGGTTCTGGGGATGGTGGTAGTGATGAGGCAGGTGGTGGAAACAGCCCGAGCCGAAGTGAAGATTTGCACCCAAAAACACCATCCCTATCGTCGCCCAGCGTGAAATCCGAGTCCGAAGCCAACAGTCCTCCAGGTCTTATGCAACAGCAGGGTAGTCCATTGGTTGGTGGTTGTAATGACGATATGGGAATGACAGTGGATGGTGTGATACTGGGTGAGGACAGTTGGGTGGAGGAGTCTGATGACCTTGACATTGCGGATCTTCCCGTTGCTCTACGAGCTATGGTTAGTATTACATACTTTGACGTCCTATCGCCACCCATCCGTTTTCCGATTGATAAACTCATCAAACAAATCCCACTAAAAGCTAAAATAACAATCACAGCCCTTTTCGACAGTCTATATGCAATGTCCGTAATTTATAGGTGGGTGGTATCGAGAGCCAGCAAGCGCCTCCTGCATCGAGAAATCGTTTGAAGGGTCGTCTTAGTGCCAAAAACATGAGCACAGGACCTAGGTCCCAGTTGTCAGGTGGGCCTGGTAATATTGGCGAGCTCAACCGAAGAATTACAGATCTAAAAATGGAGGGTACCAGACAGACCAGCTTAGCAGATCTCCAATTGAGGCTTCAACCTCTTAGTGAGCCCAGGCGAGACTCTAGCAGCACTGTCAGTACGTACTATGGTAGCATGAGATCGACGGACTTTGGCAGCCGACGGAGTAGCCAAGCTAGTGCAGTCTCCACTGCTGCTATTGGAAGAGTCGGCCCCAATGGACCAAGTAGCTTCTATGATCCAATTAGTCCTGGTACGTCTAGAAGAAGCAGCCAAATGAGCGCTTTCTCTGGGAGAAATGTTGGACAACCCCCGTATTCGACGAATAATCTTGTTGTGCAAACGCAGAATATGAGTCTCCAGGTATTTATTTCTTTCATGTACCCAGGTTTTAAAGAAAACTACTACTAACTTTTAATTTAGTAGTTATCTTTCTTAATGATCTATTATTAATAGAATCTAGCTACTCTCCTTCCTCCAATTTCTCAATTTCTGAAAGAAGAGGACCTGGAACTCTCTTAAGTAACAGTCAACCCTCACAAAAAAATCTTCATTAAAAAAACAATAATAATTTGTTTCCACTTTTTAACGTTTTTGGGAACTTTCAGGGAGTTCAGAGTGGGCCGAACGAGTGGACGCCCTCTACCGGGCTACCCCAGCCCTCTGGTGACAGGAGAATGTCTGAGCCTACTAGGGGCTACCAGAGTCAACGAATTTCACCCCCAGTACCACCAAGACCAAGATCAGCTCAGTTACCCGAGTTGCATCCCAATCAGGAAGTTGTTTTGGATGAGGTTGGCGAGGGTGAGATGGTGGAGAACAAGTTGGTCATTCCAGACGAGATGATGCAGTACCTGAACGAGGTATCCATCAAGTTTTTTTCTTGCAAAATCATCAATAACTTGCCCATTACGAACCATCATTTGTTATTGCTACGTCATCTCAATTTTGACTACAGAGTACTTCTGTCCTCGATCTATGAAAAATACATGACTCCTTTGATTTTCCAGGTTCAAGCAGGTGGTAACCAAGTGAGCTACCGAGGTAGTCCCCTCCCAATCTGCCAATCGCCGATCTGCACGAATCCCCTTCACTACCAGCGCCAGCAGCAGTCCTGCAATTTCTCCCCCCACGCCCCTCCACCTCAGCCCTGCTACCAGTCGTCGCAGTCCTCCGCGAATCCCCCCACAGGTCCTCTGGGCCCTTGCCAGCCCTACCCAATACCCTCCCCATCCTACTGTCCCTCCTCGCGTATGTCCCAGGCCTCCAACTACCCTCCATCCTATCCCTGCACTCAGCAGCCCTCCCCAGCCAGCCAAGTCCTATCTCCAGCCTCGCACTACGCTCCTAGTCACCTCAGCGATCAGCCCATGACCTCCCCAGCAGCCGGAGCCCTTCCTCCCCTCCATGGACCTCAAATAAATCCCCAAAATCTCCAACAAAACTCGGCACAAATGTCCAGAAATTGTCCCAATGTTCCCCAACCTCATCAGGCCCATCAACAACACCAAGTCAATTACTATCAGCCCTACAATTGTCCTATGGGCCCCTGCAGTCAGCCCTGCAACTCTCAGGCCCAGCCCTGCAATCAAACCAGAAATTGCAACTTGTCTCATTGTCAGCCAGCTCGAGCTCCAAGTCACGTAGCTAATCTGTGTGGTCCAGGACAGCAGCAACAGTGTCCAAGGACACCTGCCATCAGGAATGATCAGGTGGCGGAAAATCCTGGATGTCCAGGTGGAAATCTTCAGCATTGTCCTGCCAAGGCCAATGGGGGACAGATTGGACAAAATGGGGCGTGCTCTCAAGCATGCTGTGGACATCCTGGAGCACATCCTGCCAATCAGAGGCATAATTCAGGGCAAAAAGGATCACGACCTGGTAATTGCAGAGTACAGAGTTGTAATTGTCATGGAATGCAAAATCAGGGACATCAGAATCAAGGAAATAATCATGCAGGACAGTTGAATCATCAGAATCAGACCAATCAGGGGACTCAGAATAATCAGGCCAATCAGAATCAGTTTTCTAATCAGGGATGCAATTGCCAGTGGAATAACTATCAGCATGATTGCTATGGTGGACATAATATGGAAATTCAGTGCAGGGACATTAGCCAGTCTCAAGGCTCACCAATGAAACCACCGGGTATGCATCAAGACTCGTACAGGAGGACTCTAGCTTATGTTCAACAGTTGGAAAAGTGGTCGGGTAATGCGCACATTCATGAGACCAATGTTTCAAGCTCAACACATCCTCTGTCACTTCCTCAGCCACTTCCGGCTAGCAACAATATGGTTGTTAATGATATGACGTCATCTTTGAGCTCACTTCTGGAAGAGAATAGGTATCTGCAGATGATACAGTGAGGCACTGGGTTTTTTTAAGGCTGAAAATATGTTGGTTGAGAATTGGAGATTTTTTAGGTTGAGATTGGCCGATATGACTTCCATGAATCTTTTAGCAAATGATTTATGGTAAGATTTTATTCGATCTTATCATCAATTATACTATACATCATACTATTCATAATACAGCAAATGGAATTGGATACAAGTTTGCAAACAAATTTCAGCAAAATGTACAAGAATTACGGATCAGTTTCTTTCACATTCAGAGAAAATAGACAAGGTAAATTCTCGGTTTTGGAATATAGGCGAAATTTGGTATGTGGGATTTATATCGGTTATATCTTGGGGATATCTCACAAACTTGAGGACGTAAGATGGGCCGAGGGAGGGGGGGAGGGGGGGGGTCCGAAAAGGTTTTTGAGCAGAACTACAACAATGATCTCTATAGTAATTTTGGTAACTAGAGCAGATGACGGAATACGTCACTAGAACCGAGAGTAAGGAATCGTTTCAGTCAATAGAAAAAAAAGGATTTCATTGACTAATTTGACATAAATTTCCACTTTTTGGACTATATACGATTCTACCAATATTTTCCTTATATCTCGTTTTTGAGTAAATAATTCGTTGTGCTAATTTAAAACAAAAAAGAAATTTGAAACAATCAATTGAAGTAAAAAAATCATGCACAATCCAATTTAATTAAATGAGAAAGTAATCGAGATATAAAAAAAAAATAAGCACAAAATGGAAACTATTTTTTATAAGAAGGTTCCAAAATGAATTAACTTTACGATTCCTATATCTCAATCAAATTTGGAGTAATTGCAAAAAAAAAAAATATTTTCACTACCTCGTGGTGTCTTATGTGCCTCCAATACTTCCAGTGCCTTCAACTTAATTTATTTCTTATCTTAAAAATTGATAACTGCGTAGAACAGCTAATGACTGATGGAAAAAGTTGATTAATACTCAATCTAGGGTAAATCATGTTTTTTTTATTTGTAATTTTTTTATGAGGACTACGACTTTTTCTCAATGGGAAAATTCAATCGAGATTATTTCGAGCTCAGTGAAGAGTGTACGATGTACGCTGTGATAACAGAAGAAAAAAGATACAAATTTATTATATTATTTTAGGGAATAATTAGACTTAATTATAAGATTAAGGACTTTACTGCTATGCCATTTTTTATAGTTTAGTTTTTTAAGAAAATTATAGAGTATTAATTATTGAGTGTAAAGAAGAAAAGGCCAATAGTAATTATTAAGACGTGTAGATAGTGTGAATGATTTGTTTTTTAATTTCGATACCTTATCGAGATCAAATGATATTAATTAGAATTGAGATGACTTGAGTGATTGGAGTAGAAATGGTATTATTAATTGAAGAAGATATTTTTAGACCTAACTTTGTGCTTTGGTAAATCGGTTGAGTCGCACAAATCAGCGACGACCAAGTAATTATGAATAATATTGAAAATTTCATTATTAATTGATTAATGAATAATGCCTTGGATTGTGCCTGAGAGTTAGAGACTTTGATGTGCCTATTTTTCCCATGAATTCTCGTAGTTATGCAAGAAATTTTCCCAGATATTTTATATGATTAACTGTAGATCTAGTACAGTAATGTGAGTTTAATTATCTTGTGAATATTATACATATCGAGGTGGCGATAAATTTAACATTTGCATTTCTTTAGCTATTTTAAGTGTCTGAGTATAACTGAAGTTGTTAATTATTTGTAAAATAAAGTGTAAACGTTTCGACATTTTATGAAAAATTGGTGGTTGATTTTTTATTGAATTTCAGCAATTTCAGTAATTTTGCGAGAAATTTGAGAAGAATTAGGGGGTTTCTTCAATTTATTTGTCAGGGAAAGTTATTATGATTATGAGTGTCGAAAAATTTTTGAAAGTAGAAAATTGTGGAGTTCCAAAAATTTTTAAAATTTCAAAAAATTCAAAAATTTCACACATCCCAAAAATTTCAAAAATTTCAAAAATTTCAAAAATTTCAAAAATTTCAAAAATTTCAAAAATTTCAAAAATTTCAAAAATTTCAAAAATTTCAAAAATTTCAAAAATTTCAAAAATTTCAAAAATTTCAAAAATTTCAAAAATTTCAAAAATTTCAAAAATTTCAAAAATTTCAAAAATTTCAAAAATTTCAAAAATTTCAAAAATTTCAAAAATTTCAAAAATTTCAAAAATTTCAAAAATTTCAAAAATTTCAGAAATTCCAAAAATTCCAAAAATTTCAAAAACTTCAAAAATTTCAAAAATTTCAAAAATTTCAAAAATTTCAAAAATTTCAAAAATTTCAAAAATTTCAAAAATTTCAAAACTTTTGAAAATTTCAGAAGATCAAACGAAAGAACAAATTTGACTTTTTAATGCTGAACAATGATTCCCGACGGAGTCAGAATTTCATTGTAATTTTTTCATCAAAAGAAATGTCAATTTATCAAAACACACAAATTCCTACTTTGAAAAATCATCATTTCGACATAATGCAAAAAGGGAATTGCAATGTTGACTCTTATCCTCCTTCATTACCATCAGAGTAGAATGTCGATCGAGAATCCCGCCATGACATACGGAGCGCAAACCGCGCACCACAGCCAACGTGGGATTGGTCGATTAGAGTCAGAGCGCGTGCGGCGTATTTTTAATTTTCCTCTGTGCAAAAATAAACGTTGAATAAATAGTAGATTTCGACACGAGGCCGATAAATAGTTTTCTTGCGATTGAAAGTTTACAGTCCGATGCGAGTCGAGCATGAAGAATCGCCAAAATAAATGCTCCACATGGCGGCTAGGTGTTCAGGTAGGCTAAATAAAAAGAGCGTCGAATGATGCTAAAAATAATCATGAAAAATCATAATGAGAGGATGCGAAAAATCTGGAAGTCCTATTTACAGTTTATTGAGCCCTAGGATCCCTATGCGACATAATTTTCTCAATCTCAATTTGGCGCGAAACTTTCAAATGTGAGCATTTTTTTCGGAAAGCCCCCCCTCCCGCAACTGAACATAATCAGCTGGTCTCAATCAATGGACCCCCCCCCCCCCCCATCGTCATCAGAAATTAGCGGTGGCAACGCCATTCTCCTTAAATTGTAAAAGTGGGAGAACCTTCACGTCGCACCTGCGCGAAGCCTCTTATATGCACATACTCCTGCGCATGCGCACAATAATTTAAACCCAACTCGAGCTGTCAAAAGAGTTCCCACCATTTAATCGCTACCGACGAGCGCCTCTTTCACCCGCATCAGCCCATCAGTTTCCTATGTTTGTGTTTGTGTCAGCTCCAGTGAAAAAAAAACATCAAACAGCTGAAACACCCGTTACTGCACTTTGAGTCGTCACAGAGTGTTTTTTTTATCATACTAATAAAATATATGCAATGTCTCGGGCTTTTGGGTCGTCCGAGACACGTGTCAGGGATATGAGACATCCGATAGTGTATTTTGTTTAGTGATTAATACGCGGGATTAGGTTAATCGCAGACTCATGAGGTGCAGCTTATTCAAGGGGCAGTTATTGCTGACGTACACAGGATCTTGGAGATAGTTTTCATGATTGGACACGCGTGCTGGGCCGCGTGAACATGTCGTGGCTCTTTTGTTTTCCGTGGCCCGAGGGAATCAAGAAAAGGGCATGCAGGTACTTACTACAGCGGTACCTGGGACAATTTTTGGAAGAGAAACTGACACTTGACCAGTTGACTGTAGATCTCTACAATGGCACGGGCAGAGTCACCAATGTCAGTCTCGATGTGCAGGTAAACAGGATAAAAAATTGCGTTTTTGGTCAATTTTAAAATCCATTGCGTTCCCATTTTTTCCACCAATTTTTACTATACCACTTGTCATTTCACAAATTAACGTAGTTAGGTTTTTGACTTTTTTTTTAATTTTGGATTTTGTGGTTTGTTATTATTTTTGTAGTGAGTAATTTTGTTTTTTTTTTGTTTTCTGGTTAAATCTAAGTCTATTTTTTAGGTTGCTGATTTGGGGGGGGGGGGGGGGGAGGATTAAGTAATGAAGTAATCAGCTGATTGTGGTGGGGCACATTGTTTGGATGACGAGCGTGACAACTTGTTTATTTATGATTGTTTTAAGACGCAAAACTTGAAAGTCGTAAGCGACACGAGTCGATTTCCTCAAATTTTGAATTTCATGAATACCTAAGAAACTACTGAAGATAGGATAGTTCTAGTGATGAATTTTTTGTCCATTAGATCAAGGGCTATAAAAAGGGCCCGTCAATGTTGTTATTATTTCCAGGGCTTGGAGATATTTCGCGTAAAAAGTTAGCTCTGAAACCATATTAATTGTTAGTTTTAAAAATCATTTTTGCCATCCTTTTTTTTCTTCCATTGTGATTATGCTAATTGAGGGGTGACATGGAATTTTTGACGGGGAAACAATGAGCTATGCATGACCGATTTTCTTAATGACTTTTTTTTTGCGAAATTTACATACAAAGGAATTGATAAACTTTCACTTTTGTTTAGGCGCTCAATGAGATGGGGGAGCAACACCATTTACCACTGGAATTTGTGGATGGGTTTATATCGGAAATGTCCCTCAGCATTCCTTGGTCAGCGCTTCTTAGTGAGGCGAGTTATGTCGAGGTTAAGGGGCTTAAGTTGACAATTCAACCACGCCAAAGAACTGAAACTGGCACATCCATGTTCGAGTCCATGTGGAGCTCCATGACCTCGAGCATGCAATTAGCACAAGAGTGTCTCCAGCAGGATGCTAATAATCCAGGAAATGCTCAACCACTCGAGGGAGTTGAACTCTTTGCGCAAACCATAGACTCGAGTAAATTTTTTCTCAATTTTAAATTTCAATGTTTTAGAATTTGGAATAATTGGAATTTTTTTTAATTACTACAAAAATCGAATTTATTTAAATTTTCAAAATCTTCAAACGTTCAGGAAGAATAAAATTGAAAATTTGGTTTTACAAACTATATATTTGAGTCGTTTGTTCATAATTTATTTCATTACATGGTCCATATTGGGATCTTTACAAGATTTGAATTTTTGGAATTTAAAAAATTTTCAAACGTATTGAATTTCTCTAGGTTCTTCGACTTGCAATTTTTTTGTATTGCGAATGCTATTATAATCCTCAATCGAGTTGTTTACGTAGACCATAAAGTCGTCCAGGTTTTTCACAACTTTGAATTTCCTGAACAAGTCAATGTCGTAATTTTTTTAACATGTGAAGTTTTTGTTTTCTAAATAGTATTGCAAGTTGAAAAAGTGAGTCTTAGTGTTAACGGAGATGCCCATAGGTGAAGCAATGGCAATTGTGGGATCATTTTAAAGAGTAAATTTTCTCATTAAAATGGTCAGTTGAAAATAGGAAATCATGAATAATGATGGCGCAGTTGCGTATGAAATTGACTACGTGAGTCGATTACCTCGTTGGAAAATCCTTTTCGAGAAAAAATAATATCACATTTTTTCTGAAAAGCTTGATTCATTCTGGGAATATTTTAGTATGATTTTTTTATCTACTTGTTCTTAAGATAAATGGAGATTTACAGTAAAAATTACGTATTTTCTTAGAGAAACCAGAAAACTTGATTTCGACCTGAAGACCACACACGCACACACAAGTACTCGAGCATCGTCGAGAAACATCATACACATACATACACACACGAGAGCTATTAAAAAATATTTAAAGCTGCGGATTCCATGATAAAATCGACCGATAATCAATGATTTTCTTCAACTGCCATGGTCCCATTACTTCTCCTATTAGCCAATCACTCTGATCGATGATAACAGATAACTACATATTTGCGGAAAACTTCAAGGGGTCACATTTCATGTCAGCATTGCGGAAAGGAAATCGGTCAAACTAAAAAATGCCTTGAAGATTTTTGTATCCAGAGAAAATGCCAAATAGCATTTGGAAAGAAATGGTGAAAGAGGAATGATTTTTTTTATCCGTAAAAATAGATACTTACGGATATTTCATAATTTTCCAGCAATTATTTTTGTTGATTAATCTGTCTCCAATATTTTTTATATACGTTATATTTTATAGATGAACATCATTATTATTATTTTTTTTTTTTTTTTTTTTTTTTATTTATTACTATTTCCATATACTATTAGTTGCGTACGTTTCAAAGAACTCCGAAACTAATTTTTTTATACACAAGGGCTTCGGTGATTTTTTTAACTCCATTTTTTCACCAACAAAACTTTTTCCGAAACTTACCAACTCCCGTTTGTTTCAGTTCTCTCCCGCGTGAAGGTTCGTTTCCTGGACACTGTAATCCGCCTGGAGCACGTTCCCCTAGAATCCTCAACAGGCGTTGCCCTAGAGCTGTGGATCCGGAGCCTAGAGTACTCGGACGAGGCGGGTTCTGATCCATCCTCCCTTCCCCTCGACCCCAGCCAATCTAAAGGTTACATAGTCTCAGCCTTCACAACCAAGCGCTTCTACCTCGAAGGTGTGACCCTCCACATGGATGAGTTCCCCTCTCGGGCCCGAACATTTTCCCGAAGTGTTATGACAACATCCCGAGGTTCTACCCCGGACTCTCCATCCGAAGCCTCCCCATCAATGTACACACCTCCAGAGAAATCCACTCCAAACCTATCACCAATTCCTATCCTGTTTGCAAAGCTAACAGGTCGTCAAGAACTTCGTCTCAAGCTGAAGCAAGGCGAAGTTCCTGGTCCCAAAGTTGAATTAGAACTGACTCTAGGCTCTTTCATTGCCTTCCTTACTCCACGGCAAGTTCACGTGCTTCTGGAACTTTGTCACGGCCTAGCTTCCCCCGATCTCGAGGATATGTCAAACGTAGCTCCTCGTCCTTGTGTAGAAAAGCCCATGGCAGTCTCGGATTTTTCACGAGTAGAAAGAGAGCTGATGCATCAGCTCAATCCTCCAGGGGTGCGTTCAACTGACCTCAGGAATACCCAAGGCTGGTCTACAGCATCACTCGAAGACTCTGATTCAGACGAGTTTCTACCGATGAAACTCACGCCAATGACTGACTCAGTTTCCACTAATGTTGTGAGCATGGACGATAGCATGACTAGCACAAGTTCCAAAAGTTCGACCAACGTGTCCAGGCAGCATAAGCATAGAACGAATGTGGAGAGTGATGCCAGTGCTGAGACTAGTCAATTTCATGTGAGGGTCTCTTCAATTGCTATTGTGATACTTCATGAGGATATTTTGACGCTTGGGATCGAGTCCAGGGGACTGACTTCTGCGAGTCTTGAGCAATTGAGGAAAACTTCAGAGGAATTTTTTACGAGTTTGGGAATCTTCGCTGCGGATTATGGGAACAAGAATTTTGAGAGAGCATCGAGAATGTTTTTGGATGCTTGTAAGCTAAGTCATTTGAGGATTTTGGCTGCTCCGTTGGTTATTGAGGGCTCTGAAAGGACCACAACTCAGGCTTCGTCTGTTAGTGGCAGTTTTACCTTGGCTTCTTTAGAGATTGTCGAGTGTTTGATAGACTCCAATGCAGCGCAGGATGTGAGAAATACGGAGATTATTGAACTGTTGGCGTTTTCACGAGCTGGGGATCAAGCATTCTCGAATACCACGGATTTTAGGTTGAGGTATGCATTTTATGTTGAATAGAATTTGAATTTGAGATACCCAAGAGAAGAGTAAATCCTTTACCTCGTGTCAATTCGTTTGAGTTATCTCACAAAACCGCTCATACTGCTTTAAATAATTAGACCTATTGAAAGTTCACATAATTGGTTATTCTACTTACAGATTCAAATATTCGGAGAAGGCAGTTCGCCAAGCACAAGGGACGAGGTTCACTCATCCAAGGACTGAAGTAGACATCAGTTTGGAGCCGTGCAGGTACGCTGATTTAAAACCTACTTATACGAATGCAATTGTTAATTCAAATGCATCGGTTCTTCAATATCCCCGATGGACTAACTAGTTGAATTCAAAATATGTCTATCAATGAAAATTCATAATTGAATTCAAAAAATTTAATGAAAAAATTCAAATTTTCAAATTTTTGGCTGTCTCACAGAATTGAAAAATTGAATAAAAATGCAATCTCCGAAAATTTCTAATTTCTGAAATTATTTAGACATCTCAAAAATTCTAACAATTTCAGGAATTTCAAAATTAATTTGTACTTATTCTTTCACATATAGTAATAATAAAGTCGTATTTTTGTTATGTGGTATTTACCCGCAGATCGGAGCTAGACGTGACGATTGTCGATAGGGTCTCAGCAGTGCTGAATCCGCAGCAAATATGTATAAGAAATCCACCGACAAAAGGAAGAAACATGTGGAATCAGCAGACAATGTTTTATCAGGCTGTGGAGAGCCCACTGAATTCAGATTCCAGAGTGGATGTTAAGGTTTCTTCATCGAGGCTTGTGGTGACGATTAGATTCCCTGTTCCCGACCTGAGGCCTGTACATGACATGAGCCGAGCACCTTGGTGGACCAGGTCAGTCAGGCAGGACCTGGTTACCCTGACTTTGATCAATGCTCAAGTTCACACATCGATCGACAGCAAGAGTCATCATCAGATTCGACATGAGGTACAATGCAGGGATTTACTGATGAGCTATACCGAGGTGGATTCAGATGTCCCCATCGAGATAGGAAGAAGTCAGGTATGTGAGGGTTGCCATTGGACCGTCAGAGATTGTTCAATTACTCTTGGTTAAAGTTTTTTTTCATCCAACAGTACTTAAGGATATTCAACCCGTATAGTCAAAAGTTTCAAGCAATTCTTATATCTTCGCCAATATAGGTGGGATATCCTCAAGACAGGTCACAAAAAAGTAATAAACAACAAGACGAACTTACTATCTTTCCTTGTCCAGGTCGAGGAGAAGACTGATGGCTCCCTGCAGCCGGAGAGCCAATTTGGCTGGCCTCGAATCGTGATAACGATATTTCCCCAACATCTAGGAGGACCACTGGAGGACAGTTCCGAGGAGGAGCCGACATCCAGTCTCGACGAGACCCTGAATCCGCGACATCAGCCCTCGCCCTTCAGCTCCAAACGCGTCATTCATGAATCTGACACCCCACACTCCGACTCCCAATATCGCGAAGATGATCGACGTGATGGTGAGGAACTTGTGATTCCAGGAAGTCGTCAAGAGATGCTCGAGTTTATGGAGGAAGGAACTCATGGCTCCCGATTGCAAATAGAGATCAACCTTCCTTGCTTATCCATTCAAATTCCCTCGAAACATCTTTATGAGCAAATCTACAATCGAATCAATACCGATCTATTTCTCTGGGAACCATCGGCTCCAAGACCGCCTCAATCGGAGCCTCTGGGTGTTGATTTGTCGTCTACCCTCTTTCAGGTAAATTATTGGAATTTTACTTTTGCAATTTTTACAAACAGATTTCGTTATTAAGTTAGAACAAACCCCCCCCCCCCCCCACACACACACGTACACATATTTTATCCGAAATGATCTGGCAACCATCACAACAGTTTGAACCAAGGAAACAATTACAGTTTGGAAGCAAATAATACCACAAAAAAATAAATAAAACAATAACTTTTTACTATTCCAAAAACACAGAATAAATTTGAAACACCTTGTACCTGATACCTGATGTAGAAACCATTTTTTTCATGCTAATAAATCCTGTACGGAATTCTAATGCATAAAAAAAAAAAAAAAAATCACCTTGTACTTTCAGGAGTCCATCTACCCCAAATTCAGCATGTGCAAGAGTGGCATCCACTGTGATTCCGACGCAGATTCTGACGACGGTGTTTTCCACTCCACTGAAAAGAGTTTGCACGGAAGTAAGCCCCCAAAAACCGGTCAGACCAAGATGTCCCTGACCCTGCTAATCCCCCAGGGTCTGCTCAGTATGTACACCCCAGTTCGGGACGGTATATGCAACGTTATTCCTGGTCAGCAAGGAGAGATGATCCTACGCGTGGAAGACGCAACAATTTTCTGCGTCAATTCATACAAGGGAGATGCAAATTTGGGTTACGTTTGCACGCTAGTGAAGACAGTTGCGCTTAATCACTGTGGTCTGATTACGATTCCCTCGCAGACTCCTCCATTGAGGTCCATGAATAGTGTGATACCCAGGCATTGTCAACCGGCTATTTACAGGAGCAGGGACACCCACCAGGACCTGGGTGACAAGGATATGCTGACTGTGGCTGTGAGATTGCAAGCAGGACATCAAACCCATCATATTAAGACATTCAGAGTGGCAGTGGGCATCAGAAATGCAACCCTCAGGCACAGAATGTCCTCCACGCAGACGTCCTGGTTCTCCCAGTTCATGGATTGTCTTGACGTGGTTTGTAGAAATTCCGTTCCTTCAGCACGTTTGATCATCAATCAACCCTGCCTCGACACACCTTTTTTTCAATCAAATACGATACAGCGGGTCAATGCGACCCGAGCCGAACTTTGAGCGCTCGCCATTCAGTCATGAATTCACTGATCGATCTGAAAAAAATTCTGACGTATACTTTGGCAATACTTAGATGATATCCGATGATAAAAAAATATCAAAAATTATTAACATGCTTAAAAAAATTGGTGAAACATTTTTTTTACAAAGTCAAGTTGGACCAAAAATTTGTATTTTTTCAAATTTCCGATAGAATTGGATAAAATTTGAAAGTTAGGTTCTCGAAACATAGCTAAATATGAAAGAAAATTTTATTCTGTCCCGCAGTGTCTAGAAAGGGTTAAATACATTTAAAAACGATTCTAAGAATTTCCAAATCGTTTTTAAATGTATTCAGTGATACATAAGCAAAATACCAAATCTTCTTACATCCTTCCTCTTAGAGATAGACCGAGGAAGTATCTTAAATTCAAACCTCTCACAGGTTGATCATCCTGTAGCTGGATACTCTCCCCCGGGAGTTCTCACGGAATTGCATTTGCATCTTTGGAGTTGTTCCGTAGATTATCGCCCTCTTTATATTCCCCTGAGGTCAATGCTGACATTGGGAAGCTTCAGCGTGTCCTCTAATATCGCGGCCAAGACAAACACGTCAACTTTGAGGTTTATCGCAGAAGATATTGCTCTGTTTATTTCGGAGAAGCTTGGAAACAATGTGGATTTGAAACGAGATTACGTTTGTGTGATGGACTTGGGTCTCTTTGAGCTGTCCTTGAGGCTCAACGAAAAGATGTGTGGGGGTGCACCGAGGGTGGACCTCAGGGCGAGCAACAATGTCCTGCATATTAGAACGTGCGCTGATTCCGGCAAAGCTCTTACGCAATTACTGACGTATTTTGCGAATGATGGAGATCTTGCCACCAGTACGATTTCGACGGAGAGTCTGGCTGTACCATCGGGGGATGAGGAGAGCCTCCTGGGAGACGAGAGTATCAATACTTTGAGCAAGAGCCAGGAGGAGAGGGTCAACAGCCTCATGGAGGAGGCCATGGAAGATACGGTAATTCTCATTACGGGTTTTAGTCTTTTGGTAGAATTGCATGTCTATTCAGCTCCAATAATAATAAAAATAATTTTGAAAAATAAATAAAAAATTTAAAAAAATAAATAAAAAATTAAAAATAAATAAATAAAAAATAAATAAATAATTTTTTTTTTAATTAAAAAGAATCAGGTCCGATTTATCTCAAAACGCCAGAAAACAAATACAGTGGTATGGAAGTGTGTTTGTCCCCGTTAGGAGCACAAATAAAACTTCCCGATTTTCAATTTCTGTTTCCCATTCCTAGATTTTCCGACACGTCAATTGAATGTTCAAAGACTGGTTTCAGAGAAAAAAATAGGAATCATGAAATTTTGAATACTGGAATACAACAGGTGTCGCTACCTGCGACTATGTCACGTGACGCACTGACCAATTACACTGCGCACCGCGCATTCAGACTCCTATGCAAATGTGGGCAAACACGCATGCGCCGGCGGTCGTCGGCCAACTTCGGATCTAGACCGAATATAAAAGTTTGAATAGGCATTAAAATTTGGCGCCACTCGAAATCAACCAGTAACTAATAATTCACTACACGAAAGTGAGGCAAATTTTGATCGAAGCTAAGGTGCGCCGGGAGACTCCAATTGCGACACTGATTAGCTTGATCACAACTTTCTTTCGTAAATAATGATTGATTAAAACTCTTGGCGACTTTCATGATTCATATTTAAAAAAAAAACGGAAACTAGTGCAGGATTTGCCATTACAATAACTTCCCTGTCGACGTTAAAAATGATTGCACTGTGATAAACATTTTACAGGTGCGGGGCAATTCTTCGGATCCAGAGAAGCGCGAGATCAAGCCCGAGCCCAAGGTCGAAGTGTTCTTCTTCCCAGATGAACCGCACCCTTCAGTTGCTTCGGAAATGGCGAACACGGCTAATCAAGCTAGCCTGGAGACTTGTCCCCTAGGTCGTAAGAGTGATTCAGATCCAGACGAGGACTTCTGTATTCTTGGTGAAGAGGCGGGTGCTGGTATAATGCCTCGGCACGGTGTACCCGAAGTTCGATGGCTATCCCAGGATTATGTTCGAGTTGTTGACAATCACTTCTCCATTCCCTTGGGCAAAACTGATCTGCTTAAGGCCCCGAAGGGTTTTCCACCAGCAATTCTTCGGTACACTCTGTGCGAAATGACTCTTATATGGCATATGTATGGGGGAAAAGACTTTGGCCGGCCTCAGGGGAAAAAGCACGTGACAATCGAGGACTCCACTAGAGATAGCCTTTCAGGTAGGCTTTGAAACCTTAAGCCTACTACGTTGCAACTTAGGGAAATTTACATATTTTCTTTTCAGAAGTTACTTTCCCAATATATCTTCTCCCTCATTTTTAATAATTAAGAATTAAAAATACTAATTATATCTAGAAATTTGACAACGTGATTTTCCAATCTCAACATCTTCAAATTTTGGATTTGGAAAGATTAAAAAAAAAAGATTGTGTGAAATGTGACCTTGAAAAATGTAGATTTCAATTCATTTTTAGGTCGGAGTAGATCAGCTGTTGTCTTCAGCAAACTTCCGAATGAGATAAAATTCGGTTCAGTTCCGAATTCCCCGAAGAAAAAGTCTCACTCAAGTGACTGGTGGACCCAGGGTGGTCCAGGTCGTCTGCATGATGTGCTTATGGAGCTCCAGCTGAACAAAGTACGTTTCCAGCACGAATCTTATCCAGAGGATACAGCCGAAGCCTCGCGCCAAGTTCTTCTGGTCTCTGAAATTGAGATTCGAGATAGACTTGCCTCGTCCCACATCAACAAATTTTTATATCAGTACAGCAGCGAGAGCAGACCACGTCAGACGCACGCTAATATGTTTGCTCTTAAAGCTGTTCATATGCGACCAGATCCCAAGCATAATGCACAGGAATGCTGCTTGAAACTTAGCGTTCTACCTCTACGACTGAACATCGATCAGGACAGCTTACTTTTTCTTATAGACTTCTTCACGGACCTTGCCGGTGCTCCCAGAAGTGACAACACAGGCAACACTACGCCAGGGTAAGAACTAATTGAAGACAAAATTCTGTACCTGTATCTTCAATACAAAAAAAAATGCAAAAGGTCTACTCGAATTTCCAAATAAGCAACAATCCATTTTTTTTTTTTTTTTTTTGAACAATTTAAAATCCTTCAAATATTCCCGAAATTTCTACCAAAATCTTGTAACTAGAAATTCCGGCAAATTTTCTATTTTCTTACTCGACCCATAATATTTTTCGTCAGGTCTCTCGGGCCAGGTTCGAAGCAGGGAACACCGACTCACCATCCCCCAGTGATGAGCGTCAATGACGACGAGGGAGAGATATCAGATACAGAAGGTCTGTCTGGGGACGACACTCTCGACCACAATTTAATGATTCTCCTCGAGGACGAGCTCATGATCAAAGAAAGCAAGACCAAGGTAAAGGTCATGAGTGGTGGGCAGGAGGACTCCCAACCGATCTACTTCAGGAGTATTATTTTCGCCCCGGAGGTGCTTGTTCGATTGGATTATCACGGGAAAAGAGTGGACCTTACTCATGGGCCCTTGGCCGGTCTTCTCATGGGTCTTGGCCAGCTCAATTGCTCGGAACTCAGGCTCAAGAGGCTAACCTACAGACATGGACTGCTGGGATTTGAGAAACTCATGGCGTACTTGTTGAGTGAATGGCTGCAGGATATCAAGAAGAATCAGTTGCCGAGCTTGTTGGGAGGGGTTGGACCCATGCACTCACTAGTTCAGTTGTTCCAGGTACTGTAGAAGACTTCCTTTCTAATGGACACCTTCAGCTCAATGAAGGTGGATTTACCTTGGATCGCATAAACATTCCGTTTATTTTTCTAAATGTCATCTGTACATGCAGGGCATCAGGGACCTTTTCTGGATGCCCATAGAGCAGTACCAGAAGGATGGACGGATAGTCAGGGGACTGCAGAGAGGCGCCAACAGCTTTACAACGTCCACTGCGATGGCAGCATTGGAACTCACATCGAGGCTTGTGCATGCAATTCAGAGTACGGCAGAAACGGCGTATGATATGGTCAGCCCAGGACCTAGTGTTAGGAGAAAGAGGAGGGGAAAGGGGAGGAGGAAACGGTACAGCCAGCCCCTCGACATCCGGGAGGGCATGGCCAATGCTTATATGCTAGTCAAAGAGGTGAATTTCTTAAAAATTTGGCAAATCATATCCTTGCTTTTGTTGTAACAGTGTCATTGATTTTATGGGAATGAGGCATTCCTAACTATAGCACAATCTGGGATGCTCACTGTGAATAAAATTTTTTTACAAAAACGTTGTGTAGGCACTTTCTCTGAATGGAAGAAATCAGGCCGACCCAGGAATTATCCTTAGTTATAAAAATGGTTTTAATCTTTTCAGGGTTTGGGTGAAACTGCTAATCAACTGGTACGTGTTGCCAGTGAGGAGCATGAGCAGAAGGGTGTTTCTGGTGCTGTTGGTGGAGTTTTGCGACAAATACCGCCGACAGTAGTGAAGCCAATTATTTTGGCAACCGAAGCAACCAGTAATGTCCTAGGCGGCATGAAATCGCAATTAGTGCCAGACGCCAGGCGAGAAGCAGCTCAGAAATGGCGACAAGACCCCCGTGACGTCAACTAAAAACCCCAAATGTTAAAATAGACCAGACGATTTTTTCTATTCCTTAAACGAAAATTTTTTCACTCAAAAAATACCATTTACAGATTAAGGGAAGAGGGCTACATGACTTAATAAATTTGCAAACAGACGTTGCCAAAAATTTGTTTCGGGAAAATAAGTGCAGTAAAAAAATGTTTTTTTTTTTTATATATCTGATGTAAAATGAATTGTCAGAATTTTTTTTGCACAGTAAATCTTTTTTGAAAAAAAAATATCTAGATCCCAATGGGCACAGCTAGAACCATAATTTTGTTCAATTTTTTTCTAATACAGTTATTTCTCTTGGAGTTTATTTTCTCGAGTTAATTTTTCTGAATCGGTTCTGTAATGCTAGTTTTGTAAAGTTATTTGGTCATGACACCAGGGAAGACCGCAATGAAATTTGAAAATTGCCGGACTCTTATATGAGAAGTTTTATATAGTATTGAAACATATTTGGGCTTTGATTTTTCTATTCTCACTTTTTGGTACATACTTTCATGACCAGGAAAGAATTGTTTCTCAGTTTTTAGCAAGTCATATTTATAATAGAAATATAATTTTGGTAATATAATATTATATTAAATTGACATACTAAAAAAATTCAAAATTGGAAAATTGAAAATTTTCTAACATTTCGAAAACTTTATAATTTCGCAAATTGTAAAGGATTGCAAAATTTGGACAGTTCCCAAACAAAAATTGTATTTCTCAAATTCCTTCAATTCTTCGAAATTTTGCAAAATTTTGCACACCTAAAATTTCCAAAAACACGGATAAAGATTCGACTTAGTGCATCTATCAAAAATTTGTTCAGTCATTCCCTTTTGCCCCACAAAAAAATCCAAAAATGAAGACCAAATATTTTTACAATCGTTAGTGGAATATCTGACATATAATTTCAATTTCATTTATTGAGGCTAAAAACGAGATAAATCCATTAAAAGAATACCAACAGTGGTAAATTTTCCAATTTCGGTGTGGTCTTCCTTCTATAATTAATACAATCGATCGTAACTAATTCAAACCGCGCAACTCAATGTCAATTTTCTTTTTTATTCGAGTCGACTACAATTCGAGATTTGGTAGATTAATAGGAAAAATATCCTACATTCGGATTTTTTTTCGTGAATGCCATAAAAATAATTATAATAATTATTATCTCATTAATGTTTAAGTTCGTGTGGTGCGATGTGGAGGACTTTTTTTTCACCACAGACTGCGTAAAAGTTTAACAGTGATTCGAGATGTTTGGCGAACGTTTAATGATGAAGATATACTTTATATTTATAGAATTTAAATGTCAATGAATGATACATGTGTTATGTACATATATTATCATCACGCGTAAGTATTTTTGTTCTAACCAGGTTTTTTATCAGTGATATATATGTAATGAGACAAATTTTTTATTAATAAACATGATATGCGTAATTAATTTGCAATTATTAATTCAGAGTGAAGTAATTCCGTTAAATAACCTTGCACAATCCCAAAATATAAATTATATAGAAAAATTATCTTTTTTTTTATTTGAGAAAAATTATCTAAGAATTGTCGAAAATATTCTGACGTTTGCAATATTTTCCTCGAATATTTTAGAGTTAATTTATTAAGTTTCGAATGTTTTACATATTCTGTCCAAACTCAAAAATTTTATATGTACGCGATAATTACAGAAAAAACAAAAGATGCTTGCTCCAAATTGATTAACAGTATTTTCAACTTGGGAAAAGATAGTGTTACCTCAAATTCAAAATTGTAACTGAGCGCGCGAAGTGCTGTAGTTATCTCTCCTATCTTTTTCGTGGAGATTTCTTCAATTCTATGTGACTAGTAGTTATTAGTTTAACAAATAACGATCAACAATATCAAGGTATCATCATTTTTCATAAATTAGAATAGCTTGCATGGAATTTTCATGTGAGGGAACTGCGTAACTAAAGCGCATGCGCAGTTGCGCGCTCATTGCCTGGCTTTTCAAATATCCACTTGTCTATTGAGTAAAACATAATTTCTATCACATTTTCTTGCCAGGGAACACTGACATTTTAACCGATATTGCGCGTCGTTGACGCTTCTTTATTTAGTTAGCCATTTATTTCAGTTACTGAAGTTACTGATTGTTCTATATTTCATTGACATATCTATAGGAAATTAATTTTTTATTCGTCGATAAATAAATGACATTTCGGGTGAATTTACCCGATCAATATATTATATCATTTTTAATGTTGCACTGAGATCAGATATCTCCGATAAAACTGACAATTTCACCTATAAATCCCTTCCTTCTCAACTGATTTATTCTCTGAAATCTCGGCGTACCCACCACTAGGTGGCGTTCGCCAAAAAAATCCGAACGAACACTTGTAAACATAACACAGTCGTAAGTCCGTAAATGTCGACCTTCGCCACTCTTATTTATATTTGCTATATCTGAAGGAGTGAAGCAATGTCGGTGGTCTAGAGTCAGCCGGAACATTTGACACCTCCTCAAGTATTGAATACAAAGTTTGGAGTCTATATTCATTGACAGTGACTGGTCGACTGTCAATAGTCCAAATTGTCAACAGAACGCATTGTTTGTTTATCACTGAAAGGTAACCGCGTCAACAATGTTTTCCATACGTCAATTCAGAAAATTTCCACATTTCTTCATACAAAATTGAACCAAAACTTAATGTGACTGAGTTCAATAAGCACTATCCGAGATTACTTTAGTCAACATTTCAACTTTTCCATGACATGAAACATGAAAAATTGTGGAAATTAGTTTATGATATATATATACAAAACACATGTCATAAATTTCCACCGAGCAATATTTTTGTTATAAGTGACGAATAGAATTTTTTTCTTCCACTTTTTAAATTCCCAATTGTTTGCATAAACATAAATACATGTAGATGTTCAAGTGAAAAGACCATTTGGTATATCTAGTTTTGGAGATATTCACGTTTTTATTTTCGCGCCTTCTTTAGTCTCTCCCATCGATGTGACTTTATATCCTACCAAGCTTATTCTCGGCTCAGGTATGTAGAATCAGATCAAGATTGCTATCGTATAGATAACACGATGCCACCAAATGGTCCCTCCTCACGTGCGACATCCATATATATATATGTTGTAGCAAAGAAAATTATCTCACCCATGTCTCATAATCTTTTGTTTCTTATATGTAGCAGGAACTATCCGCAAACCTGATTAGCTCCCCCGAAATCCAGAATCTCCCCAAGAGCGCCTGCAAAAGAATGGTGCTCTCATTCTAAAAAATCTCAATTAACTCAACCGCTCCTACACTCTGCTGAGAATTCAAAATCCATGAAATATTTTCCTAACATAAACCAGTATTTGTACAAGTCAAAGTGTGCTACAATTGGAGTTTGAACCTGGAATGATATTCTAGTAATACGACGGAACCTTGTAATCGAAGCAATGACGCATTCATTTTGTCTAACTAGTTATTCCATCGAATAACCATAATTCCATTAATATCACTATACTTTGCTGTCCACGCACCTTCAACTCTTTCCCTAAACCCTTAGGACCAGTTTGTGGTTATGGAGCGCCATATTTATTCCCGACAATTTAAGTCCGACCAATCACAACGCTTGACTTTAACTTCAATTTCTGATTAACCGCGGTTAACTTGACCGAGGTTAATCAGGAGTTAAAGTCAGGGCCAGTTCTCTGGGAAGTTAACCGCTGATACTAAAGTTAAGCGTTGTGATTGGCCGGAGTTGAATTTTCGACCAATCAGAAGCCTTAACGTCAAAGTTAAATATGGTGCTCACCAACCAAAAACTGGCCCTCAATACCGGAGACATTCACCAACAATCACCTTGCCAAACTTAAAGTGATCTTCCAGATTGCACCGCGAATCGTCATTCGTTTACTAATCCTAATAAACTTATTTTTCAGAGATGCCCCCGTAGCCGTACCCCTGGGATGTTCAATTTCCCACGATGAGCCTGCGGGGTAGAGCATTACTCCCTGTCCTCCTGATCTTGGCCCTCCTCCTGCTCCTCTACCACATACTGTCCCCCGCCCATCCTGTCCACCCACCCCCCAAATCTCCCTCGCGTCTCTCCCTCTCCTCTCTCCCCTCGCCCTTAGCAGCCCACCTATCTCTCAATGCCTTCCGGGGCCACAAGATCGTTCACTTAGACCTCAAGGGTGCACCTCCTGTTCTCGCTTACTACCACCGCCTACTTCCCCTCCTGCGCTCCCTCGGAGCCACGGGTATACTCCTAGAATATGAGGACATGTTTCCTTTCACGTCTTCCCTCCAGAATGTTTCCGCGACCAATGCTTACAGCACCCAGGATATCCTAAAAATCCAGGAAATCGCCACTACCAATGGCCTCATTGTAATTCCCCTAATCCAGACATTCGGCCACCTGGAGTTCCTCCTGAAGCTTGAGACCCATAAGGAACTTCGGGAGGTGCCGCGCTACCCACAGGCCATCTGTCCCTCCAATCCCAAAACACTTCCACTCATCCAGGAGATGATTGACCAAGTAATACGGTATCATCCCCATGCTCGCTACCTCCATATTGGCGCTGATGAAGTCTTCCATCTTGGCGAGTGCGTACGTTGTCAGGTAGGGGAGTTCCACAATCTGTAGATTATCTTTTAACTTCCGGTAGGGATCAATGTCAGTAAAATATTCTAACGTCAGGATGAGCTAGTGAGGCATCAGTGGACCAAGCGCCAGCTGTTTTTGGCGCATATAAAGCGTGTCACCGATTACATCAAGAAAACGTATCCGCAAGTGAGAATTCTCATGTGGGACGATGAGTTCCGTGGGATAAGCCCTGAGGAGATCATCGGCACAGGACTGCACAAGGTAGTGGAGCCTGTTGTTTGGAAATATACGAGGAATCCGGGGGACGCAGTTGATCCTCTTTGGGAGGGATATGGCGAAACCTGGAGCAAGATCTGGGCTGCTACTGCCTTCAAGGGGGCGACGGAGCCTGATAGGTACTGGACGGATATTGGGTATCACATGGAAAATCATAGAAAGTGGATGGAAATACTGGAGAGGTGGAGCGACAGGGTGCGATTCCAAGTAAGATCCCGTCATTCCACAACACATTATCCGGTTTTTTTTCCGTGGACATTATTATTCGTAAAATACTGAGCAGAACGTCGTTCTCTGCTTTCAGGGAGTGTTTCTCACTGGATGGCAGCGATATGACCACTTTGGAATCCTCTGTGAGTTACTGGCAAGCTCCCTGCCCTCCCTGGCAATGAACCTCGCAGTGCTTCAAGGAAGAGACACTGGCGAACCATCCGGGGAGGTGCTTCGAGTGCTCGAGTGTGAGGGGCCAGTTGCTTTGGGACCAGAGCCCAATTATGGCTGGAGCAAATGTAAATTTCCCGGTGTCGAGGTTTATAATGTTATCGTAAGGCTCTACGGACTGCACCAGGAGATTGAACGAATGGAAGGGGAGAACACTTTCAAAGGGTAGGTCTACAGTATGTCGATGATAAATTGTCGGAAAATTGGTTTATGTCACTTTGTGCAAGAAGTGGAACTCCGCGCTTTGCGGAAATTCTTTTATACGAGAGGGTAGACGTAATGAAAAGGTGGTCAATTATTGATAGCAAGGTACCAAAGTACATTTTTAAAAAGTCCTGTAAAAGTTTCGGGAATGCCGAGATAAATTGAGTTCGGAGTTATGGCAAGGTTACCCGCTAATAACTGTGAAAGGAGTAGGTACAAAAAAAAAGTAGAGACTTAAATGAAAATGATTTGCAGATGGGTCAGAGAGTACAACATAAAGCATGAGTTCTCCAATCCGAGTTACGTGGAGCAAGCGCTTGGTGAGCTAGACAGATTCAGGATGGAAATCGGATTCATCGAACGAGAGATGAAAACCGCCATGGAGGGGGTCTACGACGACTTCACATTCAAGGAATGGGTTGAGACACTGCTTGTGCCATTGAAGGAGAAGATCGATAGGCTGTGGGTAGGGAGGGAAGCCATTCTCTCCAGGGAGAGCTGGCCCAGGCGACCACTCAAAGAGGAACTATGAGACCAGATGGAAAAATAAATTGCTCCGAGCAGATGATGATGTAGCAAGATTTTGATGTCCTCAACGAAAATGGATGCAAACCTGACGTAAATCGGTTTATTGGCTCGATATGGGAATACTCCTTGTAGGAGTGAAAGAAATTTCAGAAAGAACCTGGAACGAAAAGTGAAGCTAATTAGCACAGATCGACTTGAATACATATTTGGTAGGTTTGTTCTGCTATCATCTCGCAAAAAGATGCTGCGAAGTTGTTTTGTTCGCAGTTGGCTTGACTTGATTACTGCATTGGTTTAAACTTTGATCAAATCGGTTGACTCGGACTCAATCCATCCAATTTTTCGACATATCATGAATCAGAAATCGGAGTGAAAAGAACGGACTGGACGAATATTCTTCCAGTTCTTTACTTTTCGAGAATGAAGAATTTGTAAATGAAACGACATTTGCGATATCCTATAGTAAAAAGCAGAGACGAAATACACTATGTATATCGAAATTATCGAAAACCGTTAGACCGAAACCGACGCGACACCAGGCAGCGCGGCGGAAAACGGAAGTGCGCGTGCGAAGCACGCGCCACCGGACTCTTTCCAGAAATTGGCATGAGCCCGATACGTGTATCGCGCTCGGTTAAACCTTTCTCAGCAGAGTTGGACAGTAAAAATTTTGTGATTTGAATTGTCGCCCAAAAATTTTTGAAGTGTAAATTTCATAACTAACTTCAATCATCAATCTAGAAAAAGTTGATTATGAACTTTTTCCGTCGAATTGTTCAATGTTTTTTTCTGCGTGTGGAAAACAAATTGAGCGAAAATTTTTAATAATTTTACTTGCAATTGTCGTTGCAAACATTCAGCCCTGACAAAAACGAATGTCAAGAAACTTAATGAATATTTTTCACGCAACTCTTCAACAAATGATTTTATAAAAATTTTTGGAAAATATTACATTTTCATAAAATATCTATAATTTGAAAGAAAAGTATGACGGAGAATAAATGATGAACCAAATAGGCTTCTTTTTTTAACGGGAATTTGGTTAATAGGAGAACGAATATCCACTTTTTTACTTCAATTTAATTATTGATGCTTGTTTTAAAAATTTGTGACTGTAATTTCCTGACCAATTTTATTGTCTTCACTTTTTAGAGAAATTTTTGTCAACTCAAATTCTTGTAAAAAAAATCGGAAAAAATTCCAGGTTGTTACCATACTCGATAACTATCCCATAATTCTAGTTCAAATTTTTTCAGTGATTTGATACAGAGGTATGAGCATTGGAGAATAAATTGAGCCTGGTAATTTTGTTAAAAATCTATTATTGATTTTTTATTGAGGGTTCTACTCAAAATTTGTCATTTTCAAATTTTGGACGAAGTAATCGGTTTCTTCCGAATTTTTTTATAAGAATGTTGAGGAAGATCTTCTCTAGGAATGCTTCCTACTTGCCGAATACTAATTTGTTTTTTGCAAAATGTGAAACTATTGTAATTATGTACAAATAGATTACAATAATAATTAATTAATCAATTAATTAATTAATTTTGTAGGGAAAATATAACTTCCTTCCAGTCGAGAATCCAAAGAGTTATCAGTGATAACTTATTATTTTATGATTATTAATAATAAAAACGATAGGAAATGTCAATAAGGAAAAGGAGAAAGTAATTTTATAATCGACAAATACTTGGTAGCTTCCGACTTGATTCTCCCATATCATAATTAGAAAACGCAGTGTTCAATAATTTGTAATTAACCATTAATGGAGGAATTAGAGTAGAAATAAAGGATTCCATATTATGTAAAAATTTGTTAACATCTTTATCAAAACCATAATTCATTGCTTTCTTGTTACAGATCGTCAGACACTTGTATTTTAATAATTTATTATTTTTGTTGTTTTGTAATGTATTGTACATTATTTAGTATCAAATGTAAGGCACTGAGGGTATTCACTCGATTCACCAATGCAGATTTTTTGTAGCACTTTTTTTTTGTAGCAAAAAAATTAATGTATGAAAGAGTAACTTTTAGATACACAATTGTTACTAGGTAGGCCACCAAATTATAGATACATTTCTGGAAAAAAATCTGGAAAAATTTACAAAATTGAGTTTTGATAGCGTTTGATAATTGCGAGAACTTCAGAAAAATTTTGACATTCGTAAAAATTTGTTTTTTTTTCTTTAAATTCTAGAAAATTTCGTAACTTGTATAAACGTCTGAAAGTTTTTGATACTTTTGAAAATTTCAAAATTTTTTGAAAATTCTACAACTATTGAAATCTGTTAAAAAAAATTACATCAAATTTCTGGGAAACCAATCGAAAACTTGGTTTTACAAATTTATTATTGTTACAAATCATTTATCAATTAGACAGTTCGAAAAAAATGTATTGTAGAGGAGTGCGCGCTCGTGCGCCTTCATAATCCAGATTGAGGGATAATTTCAAAATTTGGCGCCAACGCTTTTCCATGCTTTCCGGTTTCACAATCATAAGTTCGCTCTATCCTTACGACTATGTATTTAGGGTCTAGTAGAAAATACAAAAGCTACAAAGTATCTTCCTGATTGTTGAATTCGTAGTTATCAACCAAAAGGGTCAACTTACAAACGCATCGCTAAAATGATCCTACTGAAAATTTTGGTGAATACATTTCCACTATTTTCTTCCCCCCCCCCCCCCCCAATTTCGACATTTTTGAAATCGAAAATTTTTGCAACTTGAAATTTTTGAAATTGGGATCTTTGAATCCAACCAGTCAGTATCGTGACGTCGGACGCACAGTGTCGCTTCTGGTCCCTTGTCGCGCACCCATGCACTATTGTATTTTATAAAAATGCACTTCATAGAAGAACTAAATGTCAAATGCACTCAATAAGCGTTAATTTTACAAATTGATTGTTAAAGCGCACTTTACCCATTTAGGACGAATAAAAATAATTGTTCCATCATTAGTCTCACTGCAATGAACACACAGCGGATTTAGATAATGGAAGTGTTGGGTAATTGCTGTGAGATGATTTTCTATTTGGTTGCCGTTTTATGATTTTCCGAGCTGTTGTCAAGTCAACGGTGTCGCCGATTTCTGCTGTCACTATTGGCTTGTGAAATTCCTGATCCATACGAGTCAATTGGACACCGAGGACTTTGGCAGCCAGATTCGCTATTGTCAATGACACCTGATAGAATTAAAAAATTAATGAACAGACAATTTAATCAATCAGATCATAACATTTTTAAAAGGAATTCACAGTAGGAGTTCGTATCTCAAATCTAGTCACAAATTTCAGAATGATAAAAACCATTGGCCTTTAAGAGGTGGGCTGAAATGTTCGTGGACTGACACTTAGATGCTATTAAGCATTACATCCATAGGTTCTTCCATTAGCGCCAACCTCCAAGAGACATCCTATTCTAAAAAGGATAGTTCCAGAATATATCGATAATCTGATAACAAATATATCTCACAATATCTCTACGTTTTGTCACTGAATGCGCAAGCGCGCCTTCGCTGACAGTAGCAGTCTCTATCTCTCGTAGTAAAAAAGGAGAAACAGGAGAAAATATCGGTATATATCAGAATTATCGAAAGCCGTAAAACCGGAACCGACGCGACACAAGTCAGCGCGGCGGAAAAAGGAAATGCGCGTGCGAAGCACGCGCAGCCGAACTACTGTGTATGAATTTGACAGCTGTCGTAGTATCAGTTTAATGCTAACTATATTCGCTATATAGATCGCTTACTTGTGATTGATCGATGCAGTTAACAACAAATTGGGATATTTGGTCATAATGAGTGGGATTAAAGCACGTTATAAGTTATGTTGTGTTCTAAAATTGTCGGCTGTTTAAATTTAAATTTTGGTCGTATTCAAATATAAAAACATCAATGAAACTAAGAAAATGGGGAGAATTTTTAATAATCTTGCATGTACCGATTCGCCAGTTCGTGCAGACATGTCATGATAAGGGACTCCCTTATCAGCAGCAAATCGATGCGATCTTTCGCGCTTCACTGTTCTCTGATGTTCCATGTCACATTTGTTTCCAACGATCACCATCATCGGCGCCTTTCGGAAGCTTTTCTCTGTCATGTCAGTGACTACAACCATCCACTCCTCAAGTACGTCAAAACTCGAACTGTTTGTGACATCATATATAAACATAATTAGCTGAAACACAAATATATACAGTAAAAAGGAGAGACCGAAGGAATTATCGAAAAGCGTAAGACAGCAACCGACGCGACACCAGTCAGCGCGGCGGAAAAAGGAAATGCGCGTGCGAAGCACACGCGCCCGAATTCGTAAAGACAAAACTATATTGTATTGGTCAGTAAATACGATTTTTGAATACTTCTTTACTCGCGCACTTTGCGATGCACTATTTTCGAATCTGACCGATCAACTTCAGTTCATGCTCATTTTTTTTCAGAATTTTTCGTCAACCCCATCCGAAGTGTTAAATGGAAACGAATGGCCCTGTCAAAATGACGATACCAGAAAAGGTCGAAGACATAATTTAGCGTTGGTTCCAACGGGAGAGTCTAAAAATTTGGCGCCACTTTGAAAATCATTGCGGTTGGTTGCTTCCGGTCGGGAGTAGGAAATTATAATTACATCGGCATCGTACAGGTACTTGTCCAACATTGGTCCCCTCAATGCAAGTCCCCCCACGTCCCATATATGCAGTGTAACATTTTTGCATGGCCCCAGGCTCAAGTTTTTCATGAAGAATTCCACACCGGAAGTTGGCGCATATTGTCTTGTGAATTCGTCGTGGCAGAACTTGACTGCAATGCTTGTCTGTGAAAATTAATTATAAATGATAAAAAATGAAGAAAAACATTTGTTTTTACAGGTTTCAGTTTTGACAGACTCACCTTTCCGGCACCAGAGTCTCCAACAAACACGACCTTCAATCTCTTCTCTGTTAGATCCTCCTCGTTTTCATTCATCTGAAACAATTTTTCCCCTTTGAAATTTGACATGCAACTCCTAATTGCAAAATTTCTCCAGTTTTTTTTTTAGTCAATTCAATTTCTAGAGTAGAGGTCAAACGATCACGAGTGCAAAAATGAATCGTTTCAATGCCATCAAAATTTAATGAGTAAAAACTTTTGCTTATAATTTCTGGAACAAGAATCAGAAGTTTTGTCATTTTTTTTTGCATTTTGGTGGAATTTTAATACTGCATATTTGATAATGGATGGTAGTTCCGGTCTCGCTTCCGGTAACTTCATGGACTACACTGTCGGTGAAATGGAGTAAAATTATAGATGAATATATAACTGTATTTTTTATTCAAGCCAATAATTTTTGTACTGAAAATTAAGAATATTTTGCGATTTACGAATATTGTAGAGTTTTTAGATTATTGTAATCACGTCGACAATGTAATGTGTGAGATTCATGGACGCATATAGATATGTCTGTGTGTGTGTTTACTCCTTGTTCCTACTCCCCACGGTAACTGCTCTTGAGCATTCGAAGGTCCTACCGGGCACCCATCCACATGTGGCTGGAGCCAACTTTCCCCATTTGGGCCATCGTATTTCTAAACACAGGGTAAACCCCCAGAAACCCCTATTCAAAGAACCCGGAGCAAAATTCAAGCTTCAGTATCTTTTTAACTATAAAAATCATTTACAATTACGAGAAACTCCGATTTGCATCCTCCAAATTACCTTCTCCATCATACGTCATTTATCGAACTTCAAACTGCGAAATAAATATACTTTTTGAAAAGTTCATAGCAAAATTATTTTTTTCTTATAAGTATTATACTTTCTGAGTATGATCCCGCTGAATTTAAAAATTACCAAAATTAATTACATTTTTTATGAATTTCTATGTTAAAATTGCACATTTTTTTTGTCGTTTTACGATTAATATTGCAAAATTAGCCTACGATACTCATTGCACGACATAAAACAGACCTTAAACCAACTTCAGTCCAAATTTTACGTCATTACGTCAAGTATTAAACGTGATGACTCAATAGAAGCCAAATGACAGCAGTAGTTCTACGGTGGGTCCTTGGGGCCCAGCATGGCGGTTGTGTGATTATTTCGAAGTGCGACGGGTCCTTAAAATGTACCACGAATATCTTCGGGAACCCGTACACTGTGATTTTTTTCAGAATTTTATCACTTTTTTTTGGGATAGTGGACACCCATCCTTGAAGGAGCAATGGCTACGAATACGTACGGAATGACGTTCGGTGTACACTGACGCGGTCTTTCGACCGCTTCGACGGGCTACCTCCACCTGCCATAGCTTTTTTATGAATAAATTATCGAATAATCGATAGCAGTGGCGATTCTGTGTCAATTCTCCAGGTGCAGGTGGGTGGCCCTGCGATGGACATCCCCTTCGTGTTTACGTTGCAGGATAAATTGCGCCTGCGCCGTTTGTAACATGGCTAACATTTCTTTGAAACGATATTATTTGTGAATCATTTTATCAGCTTATAAAATAATCGTGCACTGAAAAAACGTCATGCGAATAAAATTTAGAATTTCCAAGGAATTAGAAAATTGTCTGAAATTTACAACAAAAATATAAACATTTTACATTTTTTTTCTCTGTAAGATCCTCCTCGTTTTCATTGATCTGAAACAATTTTTCTCCGGCGTAATATATACATATATATATATATGACGCCGGATTTTCGATATACATATTTTGTTTTTATTTACTTTTCGATATACATACATATATATATATATATATTGCCCCGGGTTCTTTGGATAAGGGTTTCTGGGGGTTTACCCTGCGTTTATAAATACGATGGGCCAAATGTGCGAAAGTCGGCTCCAGCCGCATCCGGATTGGTGCCCAATATATATATATATATATATAATCGGAAATCAAAATTTCAGGTTCACTTTGAAAATTAGCCATTTTTGAGAATCCCCCCCCCCCCCCCCCCCAATGGAATTCCTTACAAAAAATGTTTTGTACCATTTTTTTTTTTCAACGTCAGGTGTTTACAAGATACTGAACTTTTTGGGGGATATTTCGGGAAAAAGGATGAGGCTGCAGGAAAATACTGCATTGGGAAATTATTAGTGTGGCCCTAACGGGTCACTCGGTCCGCTCCTTTTATTTCTAGTTGTCAATGAAATAACATTTCTAACAGTGACATTTGTTTTCGTGAATTGATTTAATAATTTATCTAAGAAATGTATGAGCACGTTTGCGGATGAACTCACTCCTTCATTTGTGGGAAGCACTTCAGGCAGCAATGAGCAAGTTTTAATTGAACTGAATGAGTCAATTAAATATCAAGTCTTTGTAGTTCTGCAACAGGTAGTAGTTGGTAACTCTGCAGCATGTCGTTGTGCGAACTACTGTGAGCCTGTCTGCACGCTCGAAGTTGGCTTTCACTACTTCGTAATATCTTCCATCGCTGTAATCAATTTGTTAATTTTGGTCAATTTTTATTGTAATAAACATCAACGAATGAATGTTCAAAATGTAGCCATCTATAAAACTATACAAGCTCGAATGCGTGCTTAATTACAATTTGATATTTGAACTAAGAATATATTTTCCGAAGTTGAAGATACTGTTAATCATTGACTCTGAAAACATGAGCGCTTTCAATTTTGCAATTTGGACCAAGCATCTTTTGTTTTTTCTGTAATTATCGCGCGCATATAAAATTTGTCAACACTGGCCAGAATATGTAAAACACTCGGAACTTAATAACTTAACAGAAGCTCAAAAAATATTCTGTGTATATAATTTTCAATAAGTACATAAGTTATGACAAGTTGAACAATTGTCATACTTTTGAAAACTAAAGCCGAATCGATATCCCAAATATCGATGTTTATCGATGCAAAGGCGATTGCCAACCAACTTCACGATGTTATCTGACTGATCTGATCAACCAATAAATGGATCACGATTCAAAAATAAATTATGACAGACCAATAAGGAATGGTCTTACGACTTTCGACTCTGCCGATGTTCATTTTTGTCTGTTTTTCATATATTTGCTGAATGTTGGAAAATTACCTATTATCGAATGTGTTTAATTACCTGAGGACAAGACACCGTAGTTTAATACACTTCACCCTAAGTACGTCAATGGCTTTTTGGGATTTGTCCGAAAAACGCAGATTCTCCGGGTCCCAGCGCAACTCGAGCCTCTCTAAATTGGGACAATTATTGGCTATTCCGTCCATCAATTGATCCACGTGAATGTTTACGCCGAGTCTCTCCTGAGTGCCCATAACAGCAATTCTGAAACAATCGATTAGACAGACAGATATATATATATATCTTCAAATGACAGTTATTATTAAGATCAAAAACAAAATGATGCTGAGTGAAGGTGACCCAGACCACACAAACCACATTGCCGATTGATAATTTCTACCAGCGACCATTCTTATCTACAACTTTCTCAAAAAGTCTATAAGCTCTGTTCCGAATGGTTCCTGTAGTAAAGAGGAGAGACGAACGAACTACCGCTATATATCGAAATTATCGAAAAGCGTAAGACCGAAACCGACGCGACATCAGTCAGCGCGGCGGAAAAAGGAAATGCGCGTGCCTAGCACGCGCTACTGGGCTCGTTTAACCCCTCAAGCATGGCGCCCATAGCGCGCGATGTATCGGCAACGGCGGACGGCCTCCCGTCGACGCGAATGCGCTCTTCAATACACAATAACTTCTATACATAACATCAGAAAATTATGAAGTAAAATTTAATGATGATCTTGACCCTTTACCAAAAAGTTGTTTAAAGTACGGTATTCTTTTACTCATATTTTTCGAGAATTTTTCAGACCTATTTCAATTAAATACTCCAACTGCCGTTACCGAGATCGGCGATTGTCGGAATTTTTCGAATGATAAATCAGTAATTCATTAAATCCAAATTTGATTCATGTCATCTGGCAGAGGGACTTATAAAGTATGTTTGGTAAAAATTTCAGAATTTTTTATGAAAAATTTCCCGGTGAACGAGAGGTTTGAATGCATTCGACATGAAATTCAGTTTCGTAATGTTGATGTATTAGAAAAAAATATAAAAAATTAAAAAGTTTAAGAAAAAACAACGGCGCGGATGTGTCTTCCGAGCTTAGTACTTTGAGTTACAAAGAATAAAGTCTAGAAAAGTCTTCACCATTTCATTTTACCCCGTTTCCAATAATATATCTCAACTATAATCCATCGTTAAAAAAATTGACTCCATTTGAGTCGGTGGACAAATTATCAACTCGATTGACCAGTTAGCTACCGGTTTCCAGTAATGCAAAGAATTACTAATAATTCCTCACTTGGCATTCGTGAGAATAGGCAAGACACTCTGCCACAGTTGATCAGTGATATGCGGCATTCCCGATAGTGCAATTCCCCAAAGTTGGTGTCCATGTCTCGATAAAAATTTGTGCAATCCGTCGTCAGTAAGATTATCAGATCTATCTAGGTCCAGAGCAATGAGGTTCCTGGGATTTCCCGCCTCAGTCCAGGCTTTGAGAACGCTGTCATTGAGCCCGTTGAGCTGACCAGCGCTCAAAAATCTCAAGCCGGGAATTCTGGTCAGCATATCAATCAGACACTCCGTTGTCAAATCCGTCGCTGTTATGTCCAGCTCCTGAATCGACGACTTTTCCCACTCCACTTGCATCACGTATTCACTCTGGAGGTCTGAACAAGGGAGAGGCCAAGAGGTGTAAAAATATCAGTTAAAAAATATACAAAACACTCAAAAAATCCCAGAAATTTCAAGTAATTGACCTTGAAGATTTAAAAAATTTTAACAATTGCAAAACAAATATATATTTTGTTCCATATAGTTCAACAAATTTAATTCTACGAACAACAAAAAAAAAATATTTTTTCTCAAAAACATTTTAATTTAATATTTAATTTTTTATTTTGTATTACATTATATTCAATATCGTTGTACATTTCGAGAATTTGAAATATTTTAAACACTTCAAAAATTCCAAAATATCCAAAATTTTCAAAAAAAAATTATGAAAACAAAATTCAAAAAATTTCCATGGTTCTTTCCTTACTAGACGCATAGGCTTAACTTACTCGTTCCTTGCATCAGAAGGCACCTAAGCCGCCTGCTTCTCTGGAAAAGGGTCTTCATGGTCGATCCTGTAACCTTAGAACAGAAGTTCACAGCAAGGCACTCAAGTTGAATGCAATTCGACGAGAATGCATCGATGTGAGAGTCATCAACAAAATTTATTCCATATAAATTGATGACCCGCAGATTCGGCGTTGCTGATTTGAGTTTGTGCACATTTATGACCTCGTAGATTTCTTCTTCCTCCTCCTCCACTTTTTCGTAGGTGCCTGAAATAAACGCATCGTGGGATTTCGCTTACTACATTATATCAATTAGATGAAATGAGAAAATGGCAATGTATCGATGTTATCGAAAAGCGTAAGACCGGAACCGACGCGACGCCAGTCGCCGCGGCGGAAAACGGAAGTGCGCGGGCGAAGCACGTGCGGCCGCACTCCTGCTATGAAATAGCGAAAGCGGACAGCAATGACGTTCTGAAAGTTTACAATAAATTATGCCTACACTTAATATCTTAATTCGTTGATAAAAAATGAAAATCAAATGAAATTTCATTTCGCCCTTAATAAAGTATTGAAAACGATTTTACAAAAAAAGTGACCGAAAACGCCAAAAGTCCAATCAAAATTAATTGCCTTGCTGTATTTTCAAAATGAGAATAAGAATATAATTATAAAATAATTGCCATCCAATCAACACTGGCATAATTTATTTTTCTTCCAATTCGAATAAACCGAACGCGCCACAAGCATGAAAAAGTTTACCTCAAATATTTTCATTGATAAAATTTTGGTAAGCGAAAGTATCACAGCGCCCATGCTTGGTTTTCGTTACAATATTATGCAACTTGACACCAATTGCAATCACTGACAGCGATCAATGACGTCATTAAGTTACGAATTCAGCAACCAAATAAAGTTTGTGAGAGCTCAAAAAATTATGTAAAAACAAGTAAGAGTTGTGACAAACAAATTCATGTATGAAATCAAGAATGAATGTGAATGCGAGAATGTAAAAGTGTGGTGATGATGCTGATAGGTTTTAGGATGAATTATAAGAATTCGTAAATATAAAACAACGGCAGTAAATGTACAATACGTTATGAGGGCTTGTATAATTTTTACGAAATACATGACTCAAATAAAAATTTGCAAATTATTCATTACTAAATCTCCGCTGTTCAAAAGTTATTGCAATTGTTTGTGTGTGTGTTTGTAAAGCTAGTTTTTCCTATACAATTGCCTACGAACTAATACGATTAAAGTAATTCGGATTGCAATTTTATCGTACGCATCTCATGAACGATTAAAAATAGAAAAAACTGAAAGAAAATATTCCCCATCTAAAAATACACATTTTGTTTTAAAATTTCTTCCAAACTTGCATGTTAAAGCGTAACCGCATGTTGAACCTGCGGACTGCGCACGACGCTGGTATTTGAATCTGGCGCATGCGCACCCGACACTTGCCCACGTGTGCTTGAGGCCTTGAAAAATTTTGGCGGGAAAAAGATGGACATGTATTACAAATGAAGACGTTTTTTTTTGTAATTCACCGATGGCATTTTCATACGATCGAATCTATCAGATAACACAGCTAAAAATCGCCATCATGCTGAAATAGTTGAGCCTTAAATTTCAAATATAATTCTCCACAGATTTGAATAATAAGATTCCCTAAATTGTGATCACAAAATTTCTAAATCATGACTATGACTCAAAGACAAAATCTCATGTAGAAGCGTTAAAAACTGGCCCAATAATTATCAATATGTTGTATGTTTTACCAATTAAGTGAAGAATTTCAAGTCCATTAATGAAGTTGTAGATCTTCCTCATGAAGCCCTCCATGAAGATAACCTCAGACAGACAAATACACATGTACTTCAATTTAGTGGGGAAGGCCTGCATTTCGGAGAAATCGTGAAGTTGCATAGCAGTAGAAAAATCTAGGAGCATGTGAGTCAAATTTTGGCACTTGTTTGCGAGTTCGTGGAGGACTGTGTGAGTTATCAATTCGATCGGAAGTTCTATGTACCTCAGGGTGGCTCCAAATCGTTGGCTAGAAATTATAAGTTGGCATTAGTTAGCTTTGATTAATCTTTTTTACCGTCTTCAGTTCATTTTTAGTTATCAAATATTCAAAACTACTGTTTTTCATGCAATTGAGAACCGCTGTGGCGTCACGGAAGTGCTTCCGCGACGGCCAATCGCAGGCGGTCTTTAACGTGGCTCGCCCGGAAGCATCCAATGGGAAGCGAGGGAGAGACTGCGTGACGCTTGTGGCGTTACATACGATAAATATGTGATTTAAAGTTGACGAATTTTCCACTGTTCATTTAAACGTCTTGAGTAATAATTGTAAGGTCCTTCTTACCGATCGGTTAACCAAAATATTTGTCCGTAATTTTCACCTGATGAGTTGCAGTAGCATTTCCAAGGAATTCACGTGCAGTCCACTGATCTCGGGCCTCAATGATACGTGCTTCCAGAGGGCTGTATTGTAAGCGATTAGACGCCATCGTCTGCAGACCCGAGCGAGTTGGCAGATTTCACGATGCGAAAGGTAGCTGAACATATGGAGTAGCACCTTATCAGGCAGTTTTTCGATTGTCTGGAAAAATAGAGCCAAAATGTGAAAATGAAGAATTGACAGAAATTGATGCTCGATTAGAATTACTATTACAATTTTGGAATTGACCTACAATACTCATTGCATTACATGAAACAGACCTTAAACTAAGTTCAGTTCAAATTTTAAGTCATCACGTCAAGGAGAAACCAAATGACAGGAACATTGCTATCTGTTCACCAATGTTAGTAAATGCTTTCTCAATTTGCTCATTCATAAGTATACCTATATACACATCAGGGAACTGAGGTAAAAGGACCGAAAAAGCCAATACCTTCGAATCATAACAATACCGGTCAAAAAAAAAAAAATAGTAAACGTTCCGATATCGGGACACTTCAGAATAGTGGATGTCCGAGTATCCGAACGCTGTCAATCACGGCTAGGAAATGCCCCAGTAAATGCATAGATTTGTTTTCCGGAAGTGCCATGAGAGAAGTTATTCCTTCCGCCAATCAAGTGATCATACTTTCAGGTGAAACAATTGTGCAAATTATAATTCATTACTGAGTGAGTGGAGTGTTCCGATACAGGGACGTGTACATTTATCGGTACTGCTAACTCACAGTGCTAGCAAATCTGCTCTTGATAACACCACCCTCCTCAACGTACATCTGCGAGGTCTCCAAAGCAATCTGCCCCCACACATCAACACCACCCAAATCCATTTTGTCTCGTTCAAATTGAAAAGTTCCCAAAAAATTGGAACGAAAAAAATTGAAATATACGGGGGACAAATGGGGGAAAAAATAGATTTGACGGGAGTTTATTTATCGAGTTTAAAGAAGACCCTGTAGTTCACAATTACTGAGTAAATCCGACAAACTTTCATACTAGCGGTTAATCTAATAGCGCAAGCGCAAGATGCCTAAATATACAAACCTGGGACGTTTGTTGGACTTAATTTTAAACATTGCGGGGAAGTTGAGGATTCCATGTGCTCATGAGGATTTTTTTTTCATCAAAGGAGAGGGAGGGAGTTCCCCGGTGGGGCGAGGAGGAGGGGAAGGAGGGTCTGGTCATGGTTAGACGATTCGGTTTTTATGGAATTGAGTGACAAAACGGGCGAAATTGAATTTCTTCCGACTTATCATTTCGAAATTACATTGTTCAAGTGATAGTTGCGTAAATCGGAATGTGAATTCAATTTTTACACACACACACGCACACACAGAATCGAGGCTTTGTATAGTGCTATGGGCGATATCTATAAAATGAGAACGCTAGGCCGGACGGGAACCCACTCCAGAGCGAGCGAGGGGGGGGGGGTCATCACTGACCCCCTTTCAAATCTTGATTTTTTTGTTCATTCCCATAAAATAGAGTTCCCGGAATATTTTTTTGATAATTTTTAACATATTCAAACTTTCTGAAATTTCAAAAAATGTCGAAATTATTTCATAAAATTTCAAAAAAAAAATACACATTGGAAAACATGAAGGATTATGAAACCGTTCCTAGATTTCGGAAGTTTCAAATATTGCCAGATTTGCGTTCTTCTCATGCGAGTTCAGCCGCGCGTGCTTCCGACGCTCATTTCCTCTTTCCGCCGCACTGACGGGTGGCGCGTCGGTTCCGGTCTTACGCTCTTCGATAATTGCGATATGTATCGATATTTTCGTTGGTCTCTCCTTGTTACTATATAAAGATATGTAAAAAATATCGAGAATTTCAGTGACACTTACATTATTTTCAAGACACTTACATTAAGGCGATCAGCGCCTTAAGTTAAGACATATGAATGTCTTAATGTAAGACCTCGTATGTAGCGCGTAATTTTGAGTTGACCGCATTGGACTCCAATAGCAGTAACATTCCGTGTGTGCTATCGGCGGTGGCAATAAAATGAGAGCGCGTGGTCGGGCGGGAACCTAACCGGACGGGGGGGGGGTGTTACAGCATAGGCACCCGCCATCGTAGTACAGGGGCTTCTAGAGGTTTAGCCTGTGTTTAGAAATACGATGACCTAAATGGCGAAAGTCGAACCCAGCCGCGTGGATGGGTGTCCAGTGGGCCCTTCCAAAGGAACGCTACCGTGGGGAGTACAAACGAGCGGGACGGCGACAAAAAACGCACAGACGTGTTAATCTATCTGTTATTGAAATATTCATATTTGTTTCGCATGAAAAACTCAATGTTCGTATTCACAATATTAAAAAGCGACGAAGAGTTGTGGTTAAGTATTGAAAAACTTGTGAGAATATCTATCTCATTTTTTATCAGTCAAATATATATCAAGTATATAGGATTTCCTATTCCTAAATTACGATTTGTCGACCGTAAATTACATTCAAGAAATCATAAATCATTATACCTTCAGCGTAAATTACTTTTAACGAATGGCGAATTACAGGAGATCGTAAATCGCGATATTGGGAAACATAATTTATTATTCCAAAGCTCAATTTACGAAAATCAAAAAAAAAATTCTAGCACACTAATAAGTATATAAAGTATTCTAGAATAAAGTTTTTTTTCACCTCCCTATGATTTACATTTACAAATTTGAACACAAAGTCAATCCGAAAGCTTAAAATACCCTTTCAATCTGCGCTTATTAATAAAAGGAGAAATTTCTTTTAAATTAATTACCGGTAAATTTCTCTTCCGCACACTTGTATGCAAATCATCCCTGGATACGATAGCACTGGCATGCTCCACTGTTAATTGCGTCCATACACTCATTGTTTAAACAATGTGATACCGAATTTGTCCCGAAACTAGTCGCCTAAAGACTGAACCCGGTTTTTCCCTAGACCACAAATTTTCTATACAGATCCCATTCATCACTGACTTGGTCCCCGTTAATTCTATATTTATCCGGTTCAACTGCTGTCGATGTTCGATGATTAAATTAACAATCAGGTGGTTAATGATCATTGACCAATTAGTTTATCAATTTTGGTGAACTTAAATTGCGATAAACTCTCATAGTTGTGCTTGAAAAAAAATGGCAAAAAAAAATTACGCATTTTTCCACATTATTTATTTTAAGAGAAGTAAAAAAATGGGTTGAAATCTTTCCGTATCGCCTTCAAATTGTTTATAAACACATGATTTATTACGCGAGCAACGATTGTTCCGTTGAGCGACCACTGGACGACGGATAACACTAGACTGTCTTTAATTAGTTATAAATACGTAGTAGGCATGTCGCCAAAGCTCAACAACAAAAAGAAGGATTTATCTTACGCTGACAAGTCAATATTTTACTTACCTGTCATTGACGTTTTGTAGGACAACTTTTTTCCACTAATTCTAACTAATCGCAAAAATCATCATTAACCTTATTTATTTTTCAAAATGTTTCCCTTATGCAATTTTGCAACCCCAAGATTGCATTTCCCAAAGTGAAGGGGAACAAATTCTATTTGCAACTCCCTATTTGAGTATTCCGTGAGGGGGGAGGGGCTACTGGACACCCATCCGCGCGGCCGGGGCCGACTTCCACCGTTTGGAGCCATCGTATTTGTGAACATAGGGTAAACCTCCGGAAACCCCTGTGCTACTACAGCGGGCGCCCCCCCCCCCCGACGGTTTAGGTTCCCGCCCGGCCGTGCAGTCTCGTAAGTCCGAGGGCGAACTTAGGACCTTTAACTTAGTAGGCACATACTCTACCCAGTACACCAAAGCTCATACACGATGTGTGTGTGTGTGTGTGTTATACGTCATATGCCAAAATGTTTCGTAAAGTTGATTGAAGGAATACAAAATCATTAATATAAAAAATGCCATCAGTGAAGTTTCACGATTTCCAAACCATAGCATAGTCCAATTCAGATTCCAATTGAATTTGCATCCCTACGACATTCAACCCTCAGGAATCACTACAGATAGTAATATCGTTTACGGAATACGTACGATTTCCCGATGAGACGAAGAATATTTTATAGTCAGAGCTTTTCCCTGTATCTCCATTATTCCATTCAATGGAGCTTGATTGAATTGAGAGCGCGTTCTGCGCACTCAAATCATTTATACGAATGGCCCTTGGCAAACTTCTACGTAAGAAAGAGCCTAAAGTAGATTTATGAAGAAGCAGTTTACATTAAAAATATCTATTTCGGTACAAGGCCGTAAAAAAACTTTTTCGTCCTAGCAACTCTATACGGCGGTTTACGGACGCACAAAAATTTGTGCATATTTTCATCTTTATATACAATTTTTTACTGTTACTAAGTATACAAAAATTATCTAGGTATTTACGTGTTCAATTATAATCCTGGAATCCGCGGAATGAATGGCAGGATCGAAGTCGTCAAAGATCGATAGATCTTGGATGAAATCCATCCGTCATTTTTGTTATTAGAAACAATTTCCATTGCTTGCCCCCCCCCCCCGAATTCCCTTGTTATTGCTAATTAATTTCATTCAGCAATTAATATTTAAATTATAAATTGTGCTGTGCACAGTTTTCACTCATTGGCTCCTCAATACCATCAACTCAAATTTGCACAAAATAAAAATTCTTTGAAAATGTTCTTGCACACTTTTTTACAGGATTGTTCGGTAATCATACATTAATCACATTAATAGTTTGAATGATAGAAATAAAGACTAACTGTGTTGGAAAGCCTCGGTTTTTCAATTTCCAAATCCTCGTTTTCTTGTAAGGCAATTTGTAAAGCCGCTTCGACACTTAGCAGGGCATTCCAAGTTGACATCCTTCGAAGATCCATGCTGATTATTTATTAAAACAATTCACAACGGGAACAAATATCGCGAGAAAAGCCTCACCGAAATTTCCTTCCAAGCTCTACAATGCACTTGAAAAACTAAAAAAAAAGTAACGACGTAATTTGCACGGTTCACTAAGTTTATTTCAGGATGAAAAAACTTTTTTAACTAGGATAATTATGAAAGATCATGATTGAAATTATAATACGTCATACTCAGTCATGGTGGCTACAAGTTGCCGATGCGGTGTGGAACCCTGAAGTTTACGGTGCGTAACAAAAAAAGATTTCCTAAAATTAAGTTTTGTTGAAACGAAAATAGCAGGCCTGGAGTGAGGCTTTGACGGTTCATTGAGGGCGTGACTGGTCGAATCCAGAATCAAGGAACATTGTTTTTTTGCCCCAATCATCATTATAGCGACCTCATCAAATTCCCATGGAAATTGTGCACTTTCGCATTTAGCCTTGAGAAATAAACCAATTTGAATTTTGTTTAAATTGTTTATGAAAAAAAAAGCCAACATTTTTGTCCAAGTTTTTGGTGAGCATTGATGGGAGAGGCCGGAAAATTAAGAGGGGGATTTCTCCAGGTCTGAAATACTTCCGGAAAAAGGAAAGTCCCTAATTTGTCATGGTGCCAGAAGGGAAGACACGAATCTTGGCGCCGAGTCCGCAATTTCAGCGAATTAAATCGTAATGTCTACATGTGACCTCTAAATACTCCCATCCACCTGTCACTATAATATACTACCGGAGTGGGCCATTCTCGCCTTAAACTTTTCAGTACTTGTTTGAAATAGGTGAATATTGAATACCCAACTATGAGTTTTGACACCAAAAATGGAGAATCGATCTCCAGATTTCAAAGATATTTCTAACGTTTCGAGACCAATTTTAACAATATCTCGGTGTCTGTACACTCATATGAGCATTTGGGTGTCATTGAGGGTCGTTAACTAGGGTAACACCCCAGTAGATGGACGATTCCACCTTTAATTAAAGATTGTGTAGATTACAGCACAATTAAGATAGGTTTCGTTCGAAATTATCAAGAATGGCACCGATTTAAAATAACGCAATGACAGTTTTAGTTGAATTCATTGAAATTTTGAGTGTTAAAGCACCGTCCATCTGCTGGTGTGGTTGCCCTATTAATAATATGCCGTTGAATACGGCCAAACGAAAATTCCAATTGCAAAACCATTCCCTGATGGTTAATCTATGGAAACTGGAAACAAGTCAATTTGTTGGCTATTAAGTAATAGGGCTCCATGAGAACCAAATCATTTGACCGAATCCATTCGTTGACAATACCTAAAAAGTTCTATGAGCACCCGCTCCTGCAGTGACCGTCGACGGACCATTGCATCATTACCTTCCCGATGTGCTTCTTTTTTTTCAAATGCATAAAAGAGAAAGACTGAAGCTTCCTTCCGTTTTCTTTATATCTTTATTGTAAAAAAAATACGGGAGTAAATAACAAATCAAATATAAATAAACAGAGGGACAATACCGCTCGGCTTACATTTAGCAGAGGAACGCAAGTCCCCCTATGTTCTACTGTCCCCAGGTTACCATGGGACTCCTGCAAAGCATTACTTCGTTGCATAGGAGACGATACTGCAGCTTTGACTTTCGCCTCCCGCAGCAGGAGCGTCTTCCGTTCACTCTGGATTTTTCCTTAGCGGTTCCTCGCGGCGTAGCCAAGCTCTTCCGCTGAACTTCGATATCAGTAACGGATTAGTGTATGTAGGGATACCATAGGTCATTACCGATGTAACTGACGATAAGCCTCCAGTTTGATTTGGACCTCCGATATAGGACATACGCCTTGAAAGGGCAGGTGTCGCGGCCGCTGCTATACTGTTCAGATGTTCGACATGCTGTCTTTTTTTTTTATATGAAGACATGCTGTCTGAAACTGCATCACGCCCTGATCATGACTCCTACATATCATATGTATGACTAGGAAGTTATTTCGTGCTCGTTGACTTGCAGCGGATTGTCTGCGATTACTTTCTGCTCTTCACAAGTATCGACTCGGTTGTTAAATAGGAGTTTTTCATGTCTAAGAACATCATATCTAAGTTTCTCTGCTGTAATCCGTTGTGTGTCCTTCACAGCATCTTCCAAGTTTGATGTTCCCTTGGTAATAAAACTTGTTTGCACCCAGTACTCGTCAGTGTATACAGAACCTGTTGATTTCATTTCCTACACCTGGGCTTTCCTATGTACTTGGCGTTGGCGAAAGAAGTCACAGATCCGCGTTTCTCGGCATTTGCAATCATCCTGAGACGTGTTCGAGAGGATGTCACTATGTGGGTGCATGTGTGGCTGGCTGCTGGGTGGGTGTGTATATGTGGAAAAAAAACAAAATTATGTTTTACATTTCCAGAATATTTTTGCAAAACTTCAAAAATACTACATTTACTGAAAAATGAAGATATTATGTTGGAAACAATCGTATAACCTACAAGACTTATGCCCTAAGTTGTAGTTCTGACAATCTCTCCCCCCCCCCCCCCCCCCGCCGCGCGCCTTTTTTCCTAACCTTATCGCTTCAATCAGCGGCGCCATTTAATGTGATACAAAAATCTGCAAAAATGCGAATCCACCATAATTCTTCTACTTGCCTACGTACGTCGCCAAAAAATGAAACGTTGTGCTTCTAATTGGAAGAAAAACGAAAAGTTTTTGGTCCCAATTTTAATCTCGACCAAAAAATTTTAAAAAAAGCAGTTTCCCTCCATTGCCGGCTCTGCGCATGCGCACCAAAATATTTCTCGAAAGCTTGAAAAAACTATTATAGTCACTAAAAATCCAAGGATTTTTTGCTGTAGATAATCAATTAATAACCTCCAATTCCTTCCTCCTAAATTTCCGCGTAATTCTAATCACAGGCTCCCCCTCCTCGAGCGAAATTCTTATCATGCTTGAATCACGGCACAATCAGCGGCACGGTTTAATCGGATATAAAAACCTACGACAATCCGAAACTTCAAGATTTTTACAATTTGCCTACAAAACTTCTAAAGAATATTAAAGAAGGAGTTTCCTTTTATCACCGCTTATATTAGGGGAAAGAAGAGATAATATTTTCTTTTCAATTTCAATCTCGGCTGAAAAATCCCTAGGAAATTCCAAGAAAAACATTTTCCTTATTTTCCCTTTCTGCGTCGCTTACTGCGCAGCTGCGACGTGAAACTAGTTTCCCTATAAACCCGCAACAATCGGCCATAATGCGCATTACGGCACTGCACGAGGTTGTGAGCGGTCGATTATTGTTTTGTAACCAAAACAAATCAAACAGCCATTAGAAACTTGTGCAAAACATTATAATTGAACATTAAAGTTCCCAACAAGTGTTTTCCATGTGCACTCCAGCATCTATACTCAAGGAAAAACCGCGGGAAAATCAAAAACTCTTTGAAAAAATCCGAAAAATACGTAACAACAACAAAGCCCATTGACTGAACAGTTCGAATCCAATTTTCAAGTGGCCAGGCCTTTCCTATTGAATCAACAATCATTGTGTTATCAATTTTATCAATGTGCCCAGGCGTAATGAAGTAATTGGAGTTTATTACACCTCAATAAGTGACACCGACGCCTTAATATCGAGCGTCCGCACTCAGTCCTCAGTGTAGGCTAGTCGGTCGCCCGAGTGGACGTCGGACGGACAAAAAAAACCCGTAAAAATTATTTTCAAATTTAATAGAACAACCCGCGAAAATTGAACAAGTGTGAAAAGTCCATTTCCGGAAATTTTTGCGGGCCGCCAATAATAGTTTTTGTTTCTAGTTTTTTTTTGTATGGGTTTATAAAGATTTTAGATTCTTTTTTTGTTGACGGAACAAAGTTTACTTTTGAATTTTCAATTTTTCATGAGCTTTAACTGAGAGTTTATGGATCCTGCAGGGCCAGGGGAGCGCGCGGACGGTGATTGGTAGGGGCGGGAAATTTGAATTCGTTCGTGAAAGTTTTGGCGCGAAATTGGGGAAATCAAAGTTTTGGGGTGTTTTCGCTGTTATTGAAGACTTTTTGGGGGCGAAGGGGTTAATTTGGACCTGGGGTCCATGGAGGTAGGGAATTGTAGCGGAATGGAAGTTCTCGTGGAAAGTGTAAGGGATGAAGTATGGGGTCAGTGGAATGTGTTTGTGAATTATTTTGAATATCAACCATGGGTTTTCTCAATCTTGGGGAGTGTTATGGTGGGCCTGTCCGGAGTTTTTCCACTACTTGTCATTCCAATTGAGGATGGAGTCAATCTGAAAAATGGGGGTGAGTTTTTTGAAATTTTTAGGGGGAAAATCCCAGTTTTTATCAAGTTCGGTTTAACCAACTGACATAACAATGTTGACATTTTTTTAAGTTGTAAGTTGGTTATAATATTGGAACATTGTGTGAATTTGAAATTTTTGAAACTTCATTTGTGTAAACCCGATTTTATAACAGATTATAGCAGAATTTGCCAGTATTTGATGGTTAATATGCTTATAAAGTAATATGAGATATAGTTATACCTAAGTGTGACTATATATGTAATAACATGAGATATAGTTATAGCCCGTGTTACGAATACAAAAGTGCTCGATTTTAATTTGTTTTTTTAAATTTCGATGAGAATTCTCAAAGGCATTTTCTGCATTCCTGAGAATTCTAAACAAATAAAATTTGAATAACAAAAAATCGCAGAACGTTTTCTTATCTACCATTGAAAAACTTATCTGAGTCAGCAAAAAAAAAAATAAATTTCATTATATTTATAGTTTTATGTCAAAAAAACTATGGGCTAAAAAGTTGTGTCAATATTTGGTTCTTGTATATTTTTTTTTATTAATTTCGAAGACAGGCCAACTTTTTCCAACTTTTGCCAAAATGCCGGGAGAGCTTTTTCTCCATAAAATATTTTAGAAAATTTTTCCAGTATAAGAGGTCAGTGATTAAATTTTTATTGACCATGTATTAAATATTTTGAACCCCGAGCATTTTGGTAGAAATCACAAATTTGTGTTGAAATTTTTCAATGAACCTTTTAATTTTGTATATATCTTTGGATTAAGCTAGGCAATTTTTTTATTTTTACAGATCTATAAATATTTGGAATATATTATTGTATATTATTAATTAATTAAACCAGAATTCTTAAGAAGAATTAAATTAAAACCAGAAAATTTGAAATGAAATTGAATGAAATTATGAATGATTAACATTTCGGATTCTACTCATTAATTTTGAAGTCCTTCCCAAATTCGACTAATCAGTGTTCCTTATCTTTTTTGCCTTTCAAATTAAAAAATTATTGACCATAAACCTCGATTAATATTTGTAAAATAATCTTCATTCTTTTAAAAAAATTAGTCAGCTTTCGTTAAAGTCTCTGAAGATATTTCCCTTTGCATTTTTTTAATCTCCACAATGTTGCCACTAAAGTTACTTATTTTCTTGTCTCATTTCTGGATAGTGTTTTAATTGAACTTTTACCAGATCTCCCAAAAGCTGTAAAATTTTAGTAGAAATGTATAGCAATATTTTCTATAAAAAATTTAGTTCTCTCCCAAAAATATTTTGTCATTTTTTATTAATCTCAGAATAAGCTAAACAACTTTTTTCCTGCAAATCAATAAAGCTTCATTGATATTCTCACTAATTCGAAAATTAATGTCTTTCAGAGAAAATATCGGAAGACATATTTATATGGAATTAAATGTTCGACGAGAAATAATTTTGAGAATTCTTTTCTGAATTGAGTTTCCGAGATAAACCCATAAATAAACATGAGTGGACAATTGGTTTGTTGCGATCTACAGAATTCATTCACACGGAAGGAGTTTATTACAAAGAAAATGCTGTATGTTTCTGCAAATACCTAGAGGATTATTGGTACAAATTCCTGAGATTAAAATCTGAAATAAACTCTTCAGGATATATTTCTATAAATGTCGAAATTTCCCGGAGACTATTGGATTTAACCCAGTGTTCTTTCGCAAAATCTTTTACATTTTATTTTGGGATCGTATGTCGAAATAGGAAGGACATAGCTCAATATTTCATGCGAATATTTTTTTATAGTGCGCACTAAGAGTTTACACACTAATATTTTATATAAATATTCGTTAATACTCTTAGGCTTCAAAATGAAAGTATCTGTTCACGAAAAATAAATTTTTGCACACTAAATTTCTCCACGCTTCTACCGTACACCTAAAAAATTTACCGTACATCCACGGTGATTCCAAGATACGAATTACTTATAGTAAGAGAGTCACTGCTTCTGAAGATATCTATGAAAAACGCTCTTGCTTGACGTCGCAGAACACGTGAAAATTCTGGCCAAGTGGAAAAATATAATTTGCATTAACTTAATTGCGTGGTATTGGTTTTCATTTATGCTTTGATCCAATTTTGAGCAACGAGTCTGGCCGGGCATGCTGCGCACGCGCGTTTCCTTTCTCCGCGGCCCTGACTGGTGTCGCGTCGGTTGCGGTCTTACGGTCTTCGATAACTCCAATATATATTGATATTTTCTTTGGTCTCTCCTTTTTACTACGTCGAGTGCGGTCGCACGCGCATTGCCTTTTCCCGCCGCACTGACTGCTGTCGTGTCGGTTGCGGTGTTACGCTTTTCGATAATCGCGATATATATCGATATTGCCTATGATCTCTCCCTTTTACTATATATGAGTTCCTTGCCGGTGGCCGCTACGCGGCCACATGCCTTTACTTATCTGTGTTCTCGTTCGATTTCGGTGGCGTCATCGATAATCGAGAGTTTTTCTTCGACTTTCGACTTTTCGAATTCGATAATCGATTTATGTTTCTGGTCGAAGCGCTCAAATATACTTGTTTATTTTCGACTTTGATTTCGATTGTGTGATCGATAATCGAGATTTTTTGTTCGACTTTCGAGTTGTCGAATTCGATAATCGACTTATTTTCCTGGTCGAAGCTCTCGATTATACTTGTTTATTTTCGACTTCGATTTCGATTGTGTGATCAATAATCGAGATTTTTTCTTCGACTTTCGAGTTGTCGAATTCGATAATCGACTTATTTTCCTGGTCGAAGCTCTCGATTATACTTGTTTATTTTCGACTTCGATTTCGATTGTGTGATCGATAATCGAGATTTTTCCTTCGACTTTCGAGTTTTCGAATTCGATAATCGATTTATTTTTCTGGTTGAAGCGCTCAAATATACTTGTTTATTTTCGACTTCGATTTCGATTGTGTGATCGATAATCGAGATTTTTTCTTCGACTTTCGAGTTTTCGAATTCGATAATCGATTTATTTTTCTGGTCGAAGCGCTCAAACATACTTGTTTATTTTCGACTTCGATTTCGATTGTGTGATCGATAATCGAGATTTTTTCTTCGACTTTCGAGTCTTCGAATTCGATAATCGATTTATGTTCTTGGTCGAAGCTCTTAATTATTTATATAGATATCACAATTTCTCGCGGCAGTGCCAATAATGGAAACCGACTTATTCCCAAACGGTACTTCACTCACGCATTTTAAACCAACGAACGTAACGCCCAATAGGCATTCTCTTCCTTAATATCTTATAATTAAGATAACCTATGGAAAACCTCAATCCGTTTCCATTACGAAACTTTCGTTGCACGATCAATCCGTATCAATTATGGCTGCAGGTCCTATCCTCAACATTAACAAATTGAGTTTTGTTAACGAATGTGGTTCTGTTCGCTAATTATGTGTAGTAATCATTGGAAAGTTTCGTTTACAGGTTTGACTTTCGTCAATGAAATCCTATTCGTTGAAATCGAGAATAGAACCCCTGAGTAATTCCATAGTTCTATACCGAAAGGAGAATGCCGGTACACGGACGCGAACCTTGGACGCTCTGTGTGCTAACCGCCGCCGGTTAACCGTGGGTTACACATCATTTTTATCTTAAAATTTTTATCTTAATAAAGAAACTTAAAACGTCCCTTGTGTCATTGAAACCGTTTGTCTCACATATTTTCAATTTTTTTTTATTTTTCTAACAGCATAAAATTTTTGTTAAGAGTGTCATAAATTTCCCAGACAGGGAAAATAGTAATAGTAATGGTAAAAAACCATCAATATGTTTGCAAGAACTTGAATAAAAAAAGATTAAAAAAATACTTTATCAATATTTATACCTAGGCTAGATATCTTGTTATCACTTTGTTTCATCATTGCTTTCCTGTTTTCCTCCTAAGATTATCAGAATTTTCCTAACTCAGATCGATGTAACTCGATTTAGATCAATCATATTGACTATCATATTGACGCTGGAAAATCGCTGGAAGAAAAAAGATCCGCTATAACAAATTGTGATTTCGCAATTTAGCCACAGATATGTAGTGTTTGAAAATCTTTAAATTTTTAAGATACTTTTACGCTTTGAAAATCTTTCGAGTTTTCTTCCCAAGTTGTCGTAATTTTGAAACCGTAATTTGAAACCAAAATTATGCAGAACGATTTCTTATATCAGTCTCCTAAATAACATCTCAGGACTGAGCAGTTGAGCGGAAATTCAGGGATAGTTTTTCAAGTATAGAAACAACAGGAGAATTCTCCATATGAAATACGCTCAAACATTTTCAACTTCAAGTTTTAATTTTGCGAGCCCGACCACGCGTGCTTCGCATGCGCATTTCCTTTTTCCGCCGCACTGGCGGGTGTCGCGTCGGTTCCGATCTCACGTTCTTCGATAATTCCGATATGCACCGATATTTTCTTCGTTCTCTCTTTTTTACCATAGAGATTACAAGAAACTTCACAAGTGGCTCCGTCCCAATTGATAATGGTTTTCAAAAACCTCAAGTATTAGCGGGTAGCTCTGCGGACTGCGCATGCGCGACATTCAAACGGTCACGCACCATCTACAGGTTTTACTGTGGTTACGCCTTAATTATGCAAAATAAAAAAAAAAGTCATAAGACATAAAATGTGTATTTCTGTGTGAGAAACATTTTTGTTCCTACAGAGTTTGTCCTACCTCTAACGGTTCAGGAGATCCGGCGCTATAACCGTTTCAAATCGTTCGCGGCGTAATCGCGTTATTGTCATTCTTATTACCAGTAATAGAAAATTTACTTTAATCTTTAATTATAAATTTTCACTGCCTCTCCGAATAAATAATCATCAAAAATAGTATAACTTTACCAAATGAAGGAGCGATTTTTATCAATTTTTTTCTCCAAGTACAAAGTCTTAAAGGTCGGAATTGCCTATTAGACACTGTATCAAGGCCCCTTGGCATCTGATAAGAATATCGTCATACGAAAATTCCAATCGACACAAAGGAAATCATTGAACCTAAAATATTCATCGATTCATTGGCGCATTGCACTCATCAATCGAAAACACAATGCCCCATCATTTATTCACAAGCGACCACTCACCATGCTTTTGAAAAAAAAAATAAAAATAAGAATGATCGCTAGGAGGAATCCAATTTTTCCATATTTTTTTTGAGGTCCAAAGTTTGTAATAAGTAAATTATTTTTCCATTTTCCATCTTTTTTCCAAAGATCCAAAAATTTGGCCCGAGAAAAAATGCCCCTACAATGCCGGATTGTGCCAACAATATCTTGACTAAAATCTTGTTATCGCTTATAGATTTCGAGCTACTCAATAAAAATTGACGCCATGAAATTGAACATTGATGATTAATCACAAACGATTGTACGGCGAAGCCTGCATGTTTCTGCCAAACAAAATGCACATAATCTTCAACTTCAATAATGCTGAGAAGAATGCTGAAGAATACTAGATGATAATGGAGATAATCTGATATTGAAGTCACGTTCCGATATCGTATCGAAAATATGCTATCGGCAATTCAATTTGCTCACCATGAAAACATGCGAATATTCAATTTCGCATTTAGGGCTGATTTAATCTTGTTAAAAAAAAATTAGAGCATATAAAATAGTCGACACTTCTTTGCTATCGGATTTTTCGCAATCACCAAAACTCATATATATATAAAGATATATAGATATTTTTAATTTAAAAAAAAAAATTGTTTACCCGTAATCTTGTTGTGCGACTTTCAGCAAAATTTTTTGGCGCGAATATGTTCGAAAACTTTTTTAGTGCCTCAAGTAGCTCTTTCAGTTTATTGAACTGGAGATAAAAAACGTTTATATCACACGGTTATGCTACTGGGAATTGTATTCTTTGACCCAATCAGGCTTTTCAGCGTTCACGCGTCCCGTTGCGATCGCAATCGCGCCATCTATGGAAAAATTTTGCCGTATTACTTGAGACTATTTTTAGCAGGCATATTTAAAACTATATCGATTTAATTGTGGCTCTCAGTGTGTAGTAATTTTTTAGTACTAATATTTTCATAAAAAATGGGGCTCCTTCGCACACCAAAATGTGAGAAATTCCTGCAATGCGCGACTAACGAAGGTTCATGGAAAAGCGCGACTACTGAGGGGTTAATTGTTTAAAAAAAGCAGAATTATTTACAATTTTTAATTTGTACATCTTTCATGATTTTAAATAACTTCAATTTTTTTTATTATAATGAAAAACATTTTTATTTTTATTTTGTTTTTCAAGTTTATGGGAATTTTGGGAAATTTTGCTCCTTCCAAATTTGAATTTCGAAATTTATCAATTTCAGCGAAATAATTTATGGGCAAGGCATAAATTTTTCTCTATAAAAATTTCCTTTCAAAAAGGCGTAATTGAGGGAAAGGAGAAAGATTTGCAAGTCATAATTTTTTTCCCATGTTTATTTAAATCTGATACACATATCGGTTTAATGGCCATGTGGTCATTAATCATAATAAAAACAATTTCCATGACTAAACTTCCTCTGGTATCGAGTATCACTCTGTTATTCATAAGTCCATTGTGCAAAAATATTTTACCCGGAGACAATGCGTCATTTTAGTCAACTGTCTCTACTATAACTCTATTTATTGATGCTAGTCGTAATCAAACTCATAGCAGAGTTCGGAAGAACAATCAATTGAATTTTATTTCTGAGAAATTAAGTGATGGATTATTTGTTATGATTATTAGACTGAATGTTGAATGTGACTGTATTTTCTCAGGAATTTGAATATGTTGTGTGTGTGTGTGTGTGTGTGTGTGTGAAATTAATTAAATATTAACTAAAATTGAATTGATGATTCAAAAATTGATTTTTTAGGGGGGAGCCTGCTTTAGAGGCTTCGAAAAATCGATTTTTTTTTTTTTGCGTAAATCACTTCCTAAACTATCCAAGAATATGTCTCCAAAATTTCAGAACAAAATTCGAATTATTTCTGGAGATACAGACGAAATAGTGAGCAAGCGTCGAGCAGGTTTCCGAGCGGATTTCCATTTTTATGATTTTTTCAAATTGGCGGGCAAGATAAGAAAAAAAGTAAACGTCCTATCGAAACGAATCAAAATGGGTTGTATTTGGAATTAAATTCTCTTCTAGGTGAACCTAAAATACCTTAAGAAAGTTAACATTAATCCGGATTTTAAACGATTTAAAGTAATTTTTTTTTTAATGCATTTTTTTTTAATCTGCGAAAAATTGTTGAATTTTTCACTTTTTGTTGAATTTTCTTGGTTCACCTAGGAATTACACTATTGAAAATTGAAAATTTCTTTTCTTTTTTTGTTTCACATGAAAATTGCGACCTGCATCTTGCCCGCCACACAGAAATTGCACACTTGAGACGCCTCCGTAAATTTCTTCAGTCATGAGGAATATCTAATGTATAATAATAAAAAAATTTGAGAAAACTCTTCAAATATATAAGAATGAATCCTAAAAGTTTCATTCTAATCAGACATTTCTTTCCTTTCCAAAAACATCCTTGAAAATATCGATTGTTTGAAGCCTCTAAAGCAGGCTCCCCTCTTAAATTTCAATGTAATTTCAGAAATTTTGAACTTATTAAAAACTAAATTTTGAAAAATTCAACCATTATCAAAATAATTGGCATTAAAAATTCAGAAAAAGTTCAGATGCTTTGAAAAATTACACACTCATAAATCGCAATTTGGAATATTTGGAAACCTTAACAAAAAAAAGGTAGGCACAAATGTAAAAAAATCCAATTTCGTTGAAAATTTTTAACTATTTCATAACAATTTCATTATTAATCATTTGTTAAATCATGAGTTAAAATCATAACAATAATCGAAAAAAATAGCTCATTTTAAGAAAAGTTACAATTTTCAAAAAAAAAATTGCAATTGCGTTGTTGTTCAAAAAGGGATTTTTTGAAACTGTAAAAAGGACAGCGGTTATTTTTTTGAAGTCACTGATTAGCAATGTATGCTCGCAAAATTTATTTGCATCTCTAGCTATGTAACTAGCTATATATCCATTATGATTGGTGTCGCGCAGTAGTAGGGATATGAGAGAAAGAGAATTTTATGCCTCACTTAAGTAAGTGAGTGACCGACACAATTTTTCCACTCACTCAAAAATAGCCAACTAACAATTACATGCAATAATAATAATAATAATAATAACAAAAAAAGAATTGCATGAATTCTATGATATTATCGTGCGACATTCATCTGCACACATTGAAAATCGGGTTTCTCATGTTCCAAGAATAAACCAATTCACATTTAATAAATCATGTGCAATTATGAATGAAAAAAAATTTCAATGGGTAATTTACGCTTCTACGAAAAATATATTGTCCCCTATTTCCCAAGATTTTGCAGAAAATACAGCATTAACAAAAATAGAACACCCATAGCGCGCATATGGGTGAATTAAAAAATCTCAGATATTCTGTAAAAATTATTTCTAGAAATTCCTCTCAACAATTTTTTTATTCAACGTGTTGAACACCAACGAAATTGTTTATCGCTTCGTTCATTTACGTTTTAATTGTTATGAAATGAAAGAAAAAAAGTTCTATTTTCGACTTATCACGAGGTGACCTCAGCGCCACCTAGTGACATATAGTTATGAACGTGCATGAGAGTTTCGCTCGAGGGATATCGTCATATGACTCATGCCATTCTACTGTTAGTCACTTTTGTCGTAATTAGATTCTTTAATTTTTATGCCAATAAGTTACAAAGTATCCTTGACCCAATATTCTTCCATTAACTACAAGTACTATCGCTCTTATCAATTTTTCGTGGAGAACCGTGGCAACCTGGAAAATCTTAGTCGACTTCCGGTGCGCCAAATGTAGAGCCCCTCTTGTTGGCGGTAAAAATAAAAAGTGGCGTGCATATTGCGAATATTTCGTATAGGAGTATGCTGAATGTTATTTTTTTAAATATATATTTCTGCTATAAAACTTTCTCCGACCAAAATGTTCATAATATATCGAAAATATGTTAGAAAATTGAAATATTTCAATGACTTTTTCTTTAGTGAAAAGCGAATGGGAATACAGGAGACCGTCCCTAAACTGTGGCGTTTCCGGTGGGGTGGGGGGGGGGGGGGGGGAGGGGGGAGGAGGGGGTTGATTTACACAATACGATAAGGGACGAAATTTGGAGTCGGGGTTTCCGCGATTTTGCGTGTGGGGGGGGGGTGGATGTGGGAGGGTGTGAGTGGGTGGGTGACGGCGGAGGGGGGGGGGTGGATTGCTGCAGGAATGGGTGTAAGTGGGTGGGGGGATGGATGGGTGTGGAATTTTTAAAAAAATTACGGATTGGCAATTATTTTGTGTGACTCCAATGGGTTGCACTCGGTTAGATCCACCCGTTGAATTTATGATGTTACATTATTGGGTGACAAATTTCACACTATGTTTATGACATTTTAATCTACTGCCACGTGCCAAAGCACTGCGTCGTACAGATAGAAGCATCTGCGACACTTGGCGGCTGCTGATAAACTTGGACATTTATCCCAGAGGACGTAAATGGAATTGTACACTTGAATAAATATATTCCCTATAAAGTTTGCCGGCATTTTCTGAACACTGATGCCACATTATTTTCATATTTTGAAAAATGTGCGTGATCTGATACCAAATTTTAAGTTTGGCAAACCCAAAAATAAACCTGGCAATTAATTCAGGATGCTGTATTTCTTCTTCAGAATTGTATCTAATTTTTTTCTCGCCAATTTATTTCAGAATTTTACCATTTCTTTTTCTAGTAACCAAACATTCCGAAGGATATAAGTCGATATTTGGGTAACATCTCAATAAGCAATTCATTTTTTTCGCTCTTACAGAACAATATATGAACCGATGTGTGCAATATTCACAATTGCTAATACAGCGCTTCAAAGAGATGCCATATTGTTAAAAAAAAAAAAAATAATAAAAAAAAAAATAATAAAAAAAAAAATAATAAAAAAAAATAAAAAAAAATGCAATTTCTTGATAGGTAATGCAACACCAATGTTCCAATATTTTCATTGCATCCATAATACATTATTCTAATTGTATAGACCGCGAAATAAAAAATGAGAAATATGACTAGGAGAATTTGCAATGATGTCATCTTATCATTTTAGTTATTTTCCTTATGCTACACAGAGATGCGCGCAATTGCCTAATATACATATATACATATATATACATACATGTCTATGAAGATTTTTGAAACTGCAAATTTTCGGAAAATTTCAGAATTTCCAAAATGTGAAAATTCGAACATCTTCATTTTTTTAAACAATCTCAAATTTAAAAAAATATTTCGGATTATTTTTTTGAAAATAAACACTCTCAACGAATTTTATTTTGTTTCAATAGCGGGTGCTGCAACTCTTCGATTGCTGCTGAGTTTTGCTGTCGGAGGACTCCTCGGAGATGTTTTTTTGCACCTATTACCAGAGGCATGGGCTAACAAATCGCTAAACACAAGTGAGTAATGGAATTTTGGTAGTCCAGGTTAGTTAGTGGAGTATAGTAGTACTCTGGTATATAGTATGGGGTACTCTGCCTGATATGTATTTTATGGAAAGCAATTGTTCAAATAATTCCAAATTTCTTTGATGAAATGAAAAAACCTCTCCTTCACTTCGGCTGCTAATTGTGCATGAGCGTCCTTTATTTTACTTCCTAGGCCAAAAAAGTATCAGATTTTTATAACGAATCCGAAGCACCTCGATCATTCCTCCGTCCCTTCCTCACCTCTCCAGTCATCCAGAGTGTGTTCATACACACACACACACACACACACACCTCACTTACTGACCACCCCCCACCCCCCCCCCCCCCCCCTCCTAAACTTTGCAATAATTACTATTACTGTGTTAAAAACCAATGACGTCATAACTGCGTCATGACTTAAAAATGGAGGAAAACGTTCGGATTCCAAATTGGAATTTCCTGAGTATTTCTCGGTGGAGCATTAAAACTTCGAACCCCGTTAATCGATCTTTGAAGCATGAGCAATGACATTTAACCATCCGGGAGCTAAAACTCATCTCTCAACACCATGCCATTTGAACTATAAAAAAAACCAGACTATCGCGCTATTACTGCAGTTATTGTATCACAGTAGAGTCGTGTGCAGTCAAGATTAAATTGCTGTACAATACTTTATTGCAAAGATCGAAGGATCAAGAGCATTGTAAATCCCGTTTCAGGGGTTTTATCCGTTGACCTCAATAATTTTAATTCAAATTTTCGCTAAAGCGATTTGTGGGTAACGTTTGACTTGATTTTTCCAGTTTTACCATATCTACATAAATCTTTTCAAATACAAAAGGTTATGGAATAAAAATATATTGAAATGATTCCGGCAAATATTTCCGTTCAATACTTTCACCTAAAAAAATTCCCTAGAACTTTATAATCCATTTCGCGGATTATTGAAATGCTTCGAGTTTGTACGAGTTCCTCTATTTACCTTCAGGTTTTTTTTCAGAACAAGAAAAATAGTTTTGACCTCCCCAAAAAAAAACTTGTGAGTCGAAAAATTTAAAAGTTCCAGTTTTAATATAGTGTGACTGCGACGGTGTATGTACGCGGTTTGTCAACGCTCGCTCATGTGCCAATTATGCAATCGATGTCCAATATGCAGCAATCGGTGCATCTTCACATAACTTCCCTTTAATTACATTCTTATCAAAGTAGCATTCAAAGTTTCTTATTTTTTGTTTATTTTTACAAAGTTTTTTTTTTCAAAACCGGAATTTTGGGATTTGTCTCTACTGAGAGTGTTCAATAAAATTGTTCCTTAGAACGATTTCTGCATAGCTAAGTTTTTGAGAAAATTTTTGAAACCAAATAAAAAAAAATAAAAATGTGGTTAAAAAAAAATTTTGTTGAATTTTTGTTGAAAAATCTCTTTTTCATTTATAGAGAAACAAAAAAAGGAATGGAACCCCATAAACCGATCTGAAAGCCCTGAACAAATGCAAATGCTTCACACCCACATCCTTAATCACCAATGTGCTCAGTTGTCGCGCACATGTGTCACAATTTGCGATCAATCTAGAACGCTCTCCACTCTATTGTCCAGCAATCTGTAGAAAGAGCTTCCTCCGCCGACATTCCATCATCCCACGACTGCAGATCCCCTAGCAACCTCGTTATACATCTCCCATGACAGAAACCATGGACTGAAGACCAGCGGATTGACTCAGCGCGATACATCGGGGCTACATCAATAACTTTCACGTTCAGTTTTTTTCCCCTGGCATTATTTTTTTTGCCAAATTTTCCAAAATTTTTCCAAATTTCCCCAAATGTTATTGGAACAGTCAGAAAACTTTTTCGTTCCGTTTTCCGCAGATTGCCTTAATCTCAATTTGAATTGAAAATTCCCATTCGTTAGATTCTTTTCCTGTCAGAAAAAAATCTCACACATCCACACACACACACGCACACACACACACACACACCGGCGAAGCTGGACAGATTAATTTTTGATTGTCGAGATATACAAGAGAATAACATGACCTATCGCAAAGTTTCACATTGCTAAATCATTCTTGTACGAGGAAACCTCCATAACACCAAGTTCATGCTGAAAAATTATGGAAAATTTCATCATTCACTCGTCCCGCAAGCATTTTAATAAAAATCTATTGAATGACAGTGAAAGACATCCACTCCCCGTCCTTGACTCGGTTCCCTTGTAACTTGGATGCATTGATCAACTTACCATGTATTTCATATCAAATTTATTTTGTAATTGCTGAATAAACGTCGAAGATAGAGAAGTTGAAGAAAGCGGAAGTTCAATTTGCGGGGACGTTAATCTTTTAAATAGAGTCGTGTCCGATGGGCTACTTCCGGTTTGAAATTTGTCCTATGTGAAAATTTTATTTCAATTCAAATTTTGATCTTGGCCTTTTATTTTTTTCAAGCAGCCTGTGTTCAATCTCTCATGCTTTTCTTATGCATTTTTTATAATTACAGATTCCACTAAGGGCCACCCATCCATCCTCTGTGGTCTCTGGGTGCTAACCGGCTTTTTGGTCTTCATAATCGCGGAAAAAATATTCGTCGGTGGCGATCAAGGGGACGATGACACCGAGCCCGATCAGGTCTTTCAAATCCCCAGCAACACTTCAAATAATAATAATAAACACTGCACCAATGGACATTTCTTTCCTGCGAAGAGCGACTATCTCATCCATGCTCCAAAAAATGGTTTCGCCAATGGCGTCCTCAAACCGCGCAAGGGAGAGATTTACAGCAGAAGTGAAATGCAGAGAGCTGATTTTCCCATTACCAACGGATACTCCAAGGAAATACGAGAGGCGAACGGCAGTATCGATGAAAAACCAAAGGGAAAACATATCACAGGTAAATATTCCGGAAAGCTCTGTAAGTTGGACCCTTTTCTGGACAGAAAGTCAATCTCCAATAAAATATGTTTTATAAAAAAGTCATTTTCATACTTAAATTCTATGGAGCTATAACCAAATTTGTTTTGAAAATTTTCGAAGGTTCTTTTAAAGGTTTCAATGATTTTTGAAATGCAATTTTTGTCTAATTTTGTCATTTAGTCTCGCTATTTTGTTTTCTTTCCCATTCAAAAAATTCTAACAGTCAATGAACTGTTCTCTAATCGCAGGATACCTAAACCTGATGGCAAATTGCATCGACAATTTCACGCATGGTTTGGCGGTTGGAGGATCATTTCTGGTGTCATTTAGACTCGGGGCGCTCACAACATTTGCTATTCTCATCCACGAAATCCCACATGAAGTTGGAGACTTTGCTATTTTGCTGAAGAGCGGGTTCAACAGGTGGGACGCTGCGCGGGCGCAACTTATCACAGCCTCAGGGGGGATTCTTGGAGCCCTCTTCGCTGTGGCTTTCTCTGGAAGTGGAGTTGGTGAGTGTCGAGTGAAATATGAAGTAAATGAGTGGGACCCGTTTTACCCATATCCAAAAAAAAATCCGCATTTGTAATTTTGGTTTCAGAGCCTCATTCTTAAAATTTTGCATGCAAATTCAGCTAACTCTTCACCGATTGGTTTTATAGAAAAATGTTGTACGACTTTTTTGTAGAGAATTGTATTTACGACAAAAAATGTCTTATGAAGTTTCTCCTCAAAACCACTCGCTGAGGAGTTAATTAAATTCTTAAGAAAATCTTGAAAAAAGTCGCTTCGATACGGTTGAAGTAAAAGAAAGTTCCTCACTTTTTTTTCGATTATTGCAGAATCACGAACGAGTTGGATACTACCCTTCACAGCTGGTGGTTTTTTGCACATTGGTCTGGTGACTGTTCTTCCGGAATTACTCCAAGAATCCAATCCAAAGGAATCAATGAAACAACTTGGTGCTCTCCTCAGTGGTATCACGATAATGGCAATACTGACTATACTTTGTGACTGAGATGAACATTTAACGTCTCACTGGACTTTCTTCCACAAACGTTGATATTCACTCAATACCACAGAACAAAATACATAGGAATAGGAACAAGAGAAACGAATTGACTGATAATTGTGTGATGTTTCTTAGCAAAAAACAATAAGAAAAAAAAAACAAAAATTTTGATCAATTTTGTTAATTAACTTGTTCTCTTTATCTAATTTGTCACGGGAATTCTCGTGATATTTCTTTTCTAACAAGTCCTTGCAGTGCGAGGAAAATTATTTTCTAAAAATTGAATATATCTGAATGGTATAAAATTGAAAAAAAATGGCGTAAAGCGTATTGTGGGAATTAGTTTTGCTATTTGATCGTTAAGGGTTGCATCTAGCAGAGAATTTGTAATAATCAATTTTGTGCAACATTTGATGCTCTACAAAAACTGTCTCTTGGAATTTTCTCCTAGATTCCGCATTTCACGAGATAATCAACAGAATGGAAAAAAACACCCAAAATTTTTTTGTACAATTCGTTTGGCCAGTAAAAAAATCACAAAAAAAACGAAGGGAAAATACTCGTTATCTACGTTATCATGAAAAAATTATTTTTGCTTGAATATATTTTCACCTATTGTGAGTCCATTTTCATAGTCTAATTCATCTGTATAAAATAAAAATGAAAATAATGTGAAAATGGTATGAAAGTTTTTTGGCATTCGGTAAATCGTCATAATTCCAGTGTTTACGTTAAGAAGTATTATCCAACAATCAGAATTTATCTAATGAAGTTATTGATGGATAATTAACGAACAAAATTAGTTACATATACCGGTGTTGAAGTCGGTGGTAAATTTTGTATTACTTCGCGAATGAAATGGGTGAAAAATTCAAATATTTTTTTGCAAACATTTTTTTGGAAAACTGCACATTTTTTTTTTAATAAATGTAATTCTTCGCGAAATAATCCTGACTTTATGAGATTTAAACGCATTATCTACCAAAAAATAAGATAAATATTATTTAAAATTTACCGAATGCCTTCATCAAGGCTCTGTAAATATGCGCTAATTGACGAAAATGCACAAGAAATAAAGTCACTTTGACGTGCATTTTTCATGGTTTATCTTTCATCTGTACTTGACTCTATAATGAAAATTCATATTTTGTCAACACAAATTTTGTAATTAATTGATGAAACCATGAGAACGTTGAATGGATTAATGAGACTTAATGCTCCGGTGGACTATGTAAAAACATGTGGAATTGGTTTGTAAATAAAGAAAACATGAGTCTGTGACTTAAACATTATTATTATTTTTTTATATTTTTTTTGAGTTAATTTTGACACGTTCGGAAATTTTGGACAATTTTTGCGTATACCAAAAAAAATCACCAATTTTGAAAATCCTCAAAATTACGATTTTTTGTAAAAAAAAAAATAATTTAAGCTGCCACTTGTCTTCACCCTGCTCTCTTCTGCTTCGACGGAAATAATCCTTTACTCTTCAGTTTGCTAGCAGCTTTGCTCATGGTGGTACCTGCTCCAGTATCATCCGGCTTGAATTTCCCGTGTAAGGCACGATGGAGCATATTGGAATCAATCGAGTTCCCCATCACTTCCGTCAATTCCGCCTAGAAACAGTCCAAATTTTACAATTGGAAACGTCAATTAAATTTACTATTTTATCGCTCATTTTTTGGAAAATCTAATCTGCAATGTTCTGTAGATATTTGTTACGTATGAACTAAACAATACGGGTCAATTTGTGCAATGTTGCCACTGACCTGGGAAAGTGTAAGCAGATGATCTAGAGAAACTCCACGATTCAAAATGCGCCGAAGATTTTTGGTATTGACCCCAGGCAACTTAGCGATTAAATCCTGAATTTTAACATTGTACTTTTCCATCATAATTTTTTTATCCTCCACATTTTCCTCTAGCCCAAGTTGACTAGCCACTTGTCCATCAGGCTGAGCCCTACCCTGTTTCAATTCCTCGAATAATTGCGCTGTTGCTTGGGGACTGGGTGACCACACAAGTTTCAATTTTGGAAAATGTAGTGTAAGCAATTGCAGCTTTGCAGTGACATCAGAACTCCGCATGTCCTTACTCATGTAATAATTTCCCTGCAAACTAAATGATTTATTCTGATCGAATTCAATCAACAGCATGGGCTTGGTATAATGGCGGCTCATAGATACAGCCTGATTGTACAATCTCCCAGAATTCAGGGACATAATAAGATCCGATATGCTTTTTCTCTCAACGCAAATATCTGGAGTTAAAATATAATCACCAACCACAATGGTAACTGGTTCTATATCAATTCCACGTTTATGGAGTAGACCTGGCAATTCACTCCGAAATTCTCGAATATCAACAATAACTTTGGGAGCAATTTTATCAGTCGATGGTTCTCCACCTTTCCGAGAACTTGGATCATCAACTTCAGCAGAAATATTCAAAACATCTGATTTCCCATCTTGGTCAGATGGCACAACCATCGTTTGCTTTGTACTGATCAATTTTTCGAACGCTTCCTTCTCCCTTCTCAGAGACGTTAGGTAGCCCTGCTCTTCAACAGATCCCCCATAAATGACGAAATAAATTTTCAAGCGAATTGCTGGATGATTATTTTGATAAACCTCAATTTGACGAATCGATGATATGTCAGCACCATACATTATTACGTAATGGGGATTATGCTCATTCAGGGTTGTTTGAAGGACCATTGGATCACCACCTCGTTTCACAGATTGAATCAGCACAATTGGTTCAGTTGTTTGCAAATTCGACATATCAGCATTAGCAATCTGTGAACAATCTTGGAATTGCGATGCAACTTCCTCATCTGCATCAGCATCATCTGGCTTTTGTGTGTATGTTAGGACATAACTGTCCTGCCCTAAACACTCGTCGGATGGATCTGGACTTTCATCAGCTTGTTGCTTTTCACTCGTACTTTTTATAGGCTCATTGTTCTTCAGTAGCTTCATAGCTTCCCATAGCAAATACTCTCCAGCCCCCATGGTCAAATAATTTTTCAACTGACCACACGTTCTTCCATCATGGGTCAATATCAGAACTTTTTTAGAAGCTTCAACATCATCATCAACTCCATTCATATCAATCTGAATTTCCTTGAGAATTTCGGAAAGAGCTTTCCATTTAGGACAGGGCTCTGGGAATAACTCATTTTTATTATTATACACTCGACTTTTGGCATGGACAAACAGATCATCAACTGCATCAAGTATCAACCATCCACCAGACTTCATAGCATACTCCATGGTTCTCAATCGATTGATCGAGGCATAGAAAGCGACTGCAGATTCTTGGGTTAATTGGGTGAGAAATGTACTCAGCAATTTTAGATCAGCAACCAATTGTTTCGTGAGGGAGCCAAGTTGATGCCATACTGGATCAAGTTGATTTTGCAATTGCTTGTGAAATTTTCTAGAAAGCGCATTTTCCGCTGTCAACACCTCCAAATCTAGGTACTTATTCAATCTCTTTAACTCTTTGATTATAAAATTCATTATGTCCAAAAGTGACGCTTGCACTTTGAGCATTTTTTGGGTTATCTTAACGTGAAGCTCAATGACTTCCGGTTTACAATTAGCCAAACTACTGGTTACAGTATTATGAAACCTTGGCCAGAGGAACAAATGTTTAACAAATAATGTCTTCATGATTCGTTCAACTTGGGCGAAGCCACAAGTGAAAGCTAATGCAGAGTTGGTGAACGCTTTGATAAATCCACTTTTGTTATTTTGTCTATACAATCTGAGCGAAAAAGCTTCTTGATAAGAATTCATAATTTCGTGCGCTCTCCATATGAGCATCCCAGTAACTAGATTTAAGGGAACGCGATTTTTCAACAAATCCACCACAAAAATTCGACCGGAAATGAAGAGGATTCCACCCTCAAGATACATTATCTCTCTTTCGCTTGATAATATTTGTGCTGTGACAACTCTGGGCAAGGGTTTCACACCCATTGCCTTAAGTTTGCCGATAAAAAATTGCTCATCGGGCTCAGTTAATCCTAGGACAATCACGAGATTTCCAGGGTCTGAGTAAACTTTTAATATATTTGTGAAAACGGTTTCTAGGCCCAATCCTTTAGCTGCTATTAGGAGACCGTCGTCCTGGAGGGCCTCCAGGAACATCTGATTTTCGTATTCTAACATCTTTAGAATAATACTTCGAGGAGATGTCTTGCCAGCATCCACAGAAAATTGGTGAAGAAGGATTCCTTGGTTACATGTTTCGGTGAAATAGCTTCTGTGTCATTTAGGTAACAAACTCCATCAAGCACTTCCTCTCCAGTTAGGTGATATATGCTCGCTTGAAAAAATAATAGAGATATAGTTACTATACTCATCACTGCCTCACATGTTTTTTTTTTATGAATTTTGAAAATTGACAATTTTATTTGTATTTTTGTCTATACTGCACTATAGGTATAGTTTTGTATATAGTCGGAATTCTAACCTTATTTTCCTAAAAGTTGATATCGCTGTTATATGATACGCTATATATTCGTATAATTACATATATTTGAATATATTTTAATATTCTATACACGATTCTTATATTCGAACAATGTTAAACTCAGTTCTATTTGTTGACAATAAAAGAAAAGCTGAATGACGTTTTGAATATTTTCAAATTTAGGCGCGCAAACCTTAACATGGTAATCTTGATAAGTTCACGTGATTACCATAAATCCGCATCAGAAAATTTCGGGTAATCTTCAAGCAAGTGAATGATAATTTGATTACGATTACAGGTTACAACATTTAATTTATTAATATTTCAATCGAACCACGTGACTTCGGTTTTTTTACACGTTTCAGTTTTATTGCCGCCATTTTTCAAATTTCTCCCCCAAACTCCCGCGAAATTCCCCAGACTCTAGGGACTCTTTCCCGGCCATGTTGAATTGAGCCGTTTTCCATTTTTTTTTTGGTGGAAAGGGAAAAAGGTTTCTCATCCCGTTTGGTCGTGTGGTTTACACCTGTGCCCACCCTCTTCACTGGGGATTCTTAACCAAGTGATTGTCTGACAATTACCATTGGAAAAATGTCTGGACGTAAGTATCGCCTATTGAATTATTATTTTTTTATAATTGCAATTGGAGTGGAGCGATTTTTCAATATGCTTTCACTGGTTTTATGGAACGAACATAACCCCACTTTTTTAGACATGGAACATGCTGCCAGCATTACTCTTGCTCATGCTCGGGATTATACCCCGGAAGAGCTGGGGAGATCCTTGGGAAAATTGTCACATTTTTATGATATTTTTTTGGGTTTATAGGCAAGAAGGGGAAAAAACAGAAGATGCAGACTGTCGCATTGACAGACTTTCTGGCCAGTAATGGAGGGGCGCCTGCCATTCCATTCAAGTCCACCAGTTGGGCCGATGATGTTGATGATGAACACGGTATGCCCATGCAATTAATTAATAAACCAATCTTTGAAATCATACGAAATACCGCGCTTCATAATTTTTGGTATAACATGATTTTTTGTCTTTCAATTCACATTTTTAAGTCGCTTTTGGTAATGAAATCATTTCTAGAGTTTGTCGCGTCATTGCAGAAAATCATGAATTTTCGTCACGTCAATTGCGTGGGAAAAATTCGGAACCAATTATGTACCAAAAATTATGTAGTAGCGTCCAAATTATTTGTCGAATATATTTTCTATTTTTTATAATTAAATACGAGTAATTTTTGAGTATCATAAGTTTATGCTACATAACAATTTTTTAAATGTTTTTTTCTCTATTTTGTGGTACTGGTTTTTTTATTGTAATCCAAAAAGCGAATACTAATTTGGGTAGACTCGTATCGCCCCCCCCCCCCCCGTCAGCATGTCTCATCTCAACGAATATCTTCGATAATTCTGAAATAAAAAAATAAATAACAAAAATTGTATTTTGAAAATTGGATATGCTGCACTATTTATTCACTCGGAAGGGCCAATTATACCGCCGAAATGGATAAAAAAATAACTTGCATTCGTGCTCAAGTTTGGACATTTGATTCAAGTAATTCAAGGATTATCCCAAAAGTGAAAAATATTTTTTCGAGTAACGAAAGAAATGAACTCTCAAAAATCCGCATAAATATTCTGTTTATTATGCATTTTCGAAATGTATTTTTGCTGCGAAAAATGTGCAGGCATTTTTTCTCAACTTCTGTATGTACGGTTCGATCCAGGCTAGCATTTTATTCCATCATGATCAAACTGAAAAAATCATTGACACTGACTTGTAAAATTTTTGCTGTCCAATGTCCTGTGCTACTATGGTGTACTTAGAAATTACACTCAGGTAAGTCGTTCCCTAGCGTCGTTAGACCCGCGGCACACTAATAGTGACAAGTCCGTAGAGTTCTCCGAAGTTACACCAATACCGTCGTTCATTCTCCCAAATACCCGGAATCATTTCCCGACGTACCCTCTACGTCAATAATTAAATTAAATTATTTATGAATACTTGTTGGACTACTATTAACTTTAAAGAAAAAACAGTTGAGTCCCAGGATTCTCCTCGGAATAAAATATACGTGCATATATCTCAAGCTCAAAAGTAGTGAGAAAATTGGGCCGCTCTAAAGTGCGATTGCTATGAAATGTCCAGTGATAAATCGACGTGCATCCTATATATATATATACTTGACAGCATTCACCATTCACCCGAGTGTATTCCTCGGTTTGTCCAGTAATTAAAGGAAAACCATGGATAAGGTCAATTAGCCGTTTCTCTTACGAATTTCCCACTCAACGCGGGAATAATCGAATTCCTAATATATGTGGTTAGAAGAAAAATTATAATGCCACTATCATTTTTCGACAATTTTTCGTATTTTTGTATTCGACTGGTCCACCTTGGATTTTGAGCTCAAGGAGTTCGGGACTCAATGTCAAAAACGGAATGTTTCCTACTGAGTGCGTTATACTATTTTATGTTGAGATGCGCAGAAGTGATAATCAGTGGCCGCGCGCAGCGGTGTTCGATAAACTCACCTTATTGCACGTTGCAATATAATAGTAATTTTCGTTACAATTTTAATTTACATTTGACAAGAAATGCTTTTTGCCCATGTAACGAACATTGTTTTACGTAAAAATAGCAAGACCCAAGCAACCAACTTCTTTTGCAGCCTATGGGCGATAAGTAGAGCCCAAGGGAGGTAAGCTGCCACTTATCGCCCTAGAGCGGTAAAAGGAGGAGGTTGGGTTGGGTTGAGTGACATAAAATATAATTTGCTATTCGGGTCGAAACAAATTGCCGGGCGAATCCGATTATATAAAGCCACATTCAATACACATTTGTTTCATTCTCTTGGTGCAGAAATAACAATTTCCAGCCGAGGGTAAGTAAAATGAAGAACCCGCATCCGCATGTAAAATTACTAGTCAGGCCGAAGGCGGGATCAGTGCGTGCGTGAGTGAGGCTTCTTCATTTCATTTCCTGTGGTGAGAATTGACGATTGATGGAAATGACGATTTCTTCGTGGCGGGAGCAAAGTGACCTTTGCCTCCCGCCTCGCGGGAGCGGCTAACACTTCGACGCCGCAACGGGCAGCGATATTCTAACCGCAGACAGTGACACAGACCGACACTAAGATGACTTTCCCCGCTGTCAATTTCTCTGCCAACAGGTTATCTATATTCGTAATTGCTACGGTACAATATATCTTGTGTAAAATATCGTAATTTTTTCTCAGGAATTTTGCTCGCGGACCAAAACGCGTATTGCTTTCAGAAAATCGCCAGTCGGCTGGACTGGTATTTATTACTAGTGGATTGCATCATAGTCACATTTTGTTATAACACCATTCATTACTGCGGTGAAGCTCAAAATATCTTTACCTATATTTTATTCAGACGACAGTTGTGGGGCAGTCAACATGTATGTCCTGGGCCACGCTAAGGTCTGGAGAGAATTGATATTTCCTCACTCGTGCTGTTTTTTTTTCCACCTCATGAGCAACCTAAAAAACTATTCATATAGTACCTTTCGACACAGGGCGGAAACAACTTTTCTGGTAACACAGGAGACAGAAAAGTTACTTCTGCCCGTGTGGCGAACAATATTTTTTGATACAATGTGCGCAAAGCAACGTTTCCCGCACGCTGCGCATGCGTGAAACCCTGCCCCCGCACATTGTATCAAAAAATAATTGATTCAATTATTGACGTTGGGAGATACGTCAGAGGAATGAATGACAGCATTGGGATTGCTTCAAAGCAGTCTGAGAAATTACCCTTCTGATTTGTCCTCAGCATAGTGTAAACCGGCCTTAACGACGCTTGGGAACAACATAGAGAAGTCTGATTTATTAGCACTTCATGTGTAGTAGGATGTTAGATAGCAAAAGTTTCGGAAAATTTAGGTTAACTTCTATTGCCGTGAAGTATCCTGTAATCTGTATAGTTTATAGTTAAAAGAATAGACCAAAGTGTAAGACCGAAACCGACGCGACGCCAGTCAACGCGGCGGAAAAAGGAAATGCGCGTGTGAAGTACGTGCGGCCGGACTCACAGTTAGAGGGAGAGACCAATGAAAATATCGATATATATCGGAATTATCGAAACGCGTAAGACCGAAACCGACGCGACGCCAGTCAACGCGGCGGAAAAAGGAAATGACCGGACTCGTTTATTAAAATTCTGTAAAATGTGAAGTACCTTTCCCTTGAAACGGAAGTACCTTGAGAGCATCTGTTATGACAATTCTAGATGGTTACCATTCACGCACCAGCAAGGAGCCAATACTTCTTCCCACCGCTCCTAGAGCGGCCCGTGGACCAGGCTGCGATGATGAGAATATCCCTACGAATCCACCCTTCGTAGCTTACGTCTCGAACTTGCCTTATGATGTCGTTGAAGATGATCTCGCTGATTTCTTCGCTGATATGCAGGTATGCTTACTATGTTACAAACTCCTGAGTTCATTGCTTCGGTGAGATACAATTTAAAAAAAATAAACAAGTCAATAAATTTGAAAACTCTTTTTTTCAAATTATGTTTAACGCCCTGGATTAATTAAGGATATATTGGGACTTGTAAAGGATATACTTTGTGTTAAACGCCCCTTCATTTCTTCAGGTGACGAACGTTCGTCTTCCCAAGGATTCTACAAAGCTACGCGGTTATGGCTACGTCGAGTTCGATGATCGTGCCTCGCTGATTGAGGCACTGGGTCTCAGCAATAGGACGATAAAAACAAGACGCGTGAGGATCGAGGTCTCCAACTCAAGCAATGAGGAGCGTCGTGGCGGGAGAATGGGAATGGGCCGTGATAATCGTCGGGATGGGTATGAATCAAAAAAATAAATATGATACCTGCCCAGTTATTTAACGTTACATGCCAGTGATTCTGAAAGAAACTCAACATCAATATTTGGAAATATTTCTAACTCTAACTATATCTTTGGAAAACAAATACACTCGATTTTCATTCAATTCAATTCTAGTTTACCCTGTCTGTTAATCTTATTCTGAGAGCGTTCCAACTGACATATGAAATGAGCTTTCAGATTTTCATTGATGATAGTTTGAGTGTAGAAATGAAATTACATAAATAAGAATAAAAAAAACGAAAATATTGTTATGAATTTTTAGGTATGATGATCCAGACCGGACAGCTGGTGATTGGCGCAGTACGCCTAGAGAGCAGCCATCGGGTGGTGATGAGCGCTCTCGTCCTCGTGGATATGATAACCGCGACGGTAGGGATGATAGGGAGGGCAGGAGTGAGAGCGATAATAGGCCTGGGGCGTGGAGAGAAGGTCCTCGCACTGTTCCATCATACGAGGAGTGCGGATATGGGGATGGGAAAAGACGGGATAGAAGAACTCCGCGTGATGGAGATAGAAGGGGATTTGGTCATGGTGAGAGGAGAGGTTATGGGGATGGGGAGAGACGGGGACACAGTGGTGATCGAGAGGAGAGAGAGCTCGATTGGTCCAGGGGGACCAACACTGGTGGCAATTCTACATATGAACCACGACGCAATGATAGAGAACGCTATCCAGAACGCGAGGATGGTGAGTTGTTCTCCATTTGCAAACATCATACGTTTATATTTCTAGATATTTGAGTGTTATTTTTTGTGTTGCTCAGCACCACCGAGCGAGCCACGCACACGACCCACGTTGAATCTTCTTCCACGCACCAAACCCGTGGAGACAATTGTTGTGAAAGAGGAGGAGAGTGAGGCGCAAACGAAGGCTCAAGTGGAAAAACCAGGGGCCAAACCCGAGCCCAAACCAGTTGCTAATATCTTTGGTGCTGCTAAGCCTGTTGATACAACTGCTAGAGAACGCGAGATTGAGGAGCGATTGGCCAGGAGCAACGTTGATAAATCCAAATCTGAGGAAGGGTAAGGTGTTTTGGGATTTTTAACAGTTAACAAATTTCTTCACTCACCTCATGTTTGTCAACTAAAAGAAAAAAATGATGGAGTTTGGATATACCCGCGAAATTTTCAAAATTGATTTAAAAAAAATTTTCAAAAAAAAGGAAGTATTAGTAAAGGAAAGTAATAGTGTAAAAAATATCCAATATATAGAGAAGGTTTGAGGATTATATACATAGAATTGAACGTAAGTAATGCGTGATTACGTACTAATTGGACATTTATTTTTCAGAGAATCCAAGCCGCCAGTTTGGACCAGGCGCAACGGGGTAAATCTCATTAATAACTCTATTAATTTATTTAATAATAATCTCATAAAATAGTTCACATTTATCAAGTCAGTCACCCATTTTCATCACAGTTCCAAGTTCTGACCAGATTTCAGAGTGTTTCTAATCTAAGTCACTGGTACACTGGGACAGAGATATGGATATTTGGCAACAGTAATAGTTTAATTGTTTTTACAGTGAACTCGTGTCCTCACGGTTTTTGGAATAAAAATGAGACAAGAGCTAAATATATATATAAACAAAATTAACAAAATAGCTGAAAAACTTTGTAACCTGAACCACTTTTTAGAGTGCGGAAATGCTTTTGATTTTTTAAAAAATATGATGGAAATGAGTGGTTGAATTGACGATTCCCCCAAGTATAGAAAATAATCTTTTCCCCATTTTATTTTTGTTTATTATATATTTTCATCTTGCCTCTAATTTCAATCCATACTTAACGATGTGAGTTGCTCATAAGACTGGGCAATTTTCTAGATGGCTATGAATTTCTGACTAAACAGACTATCCTTTTCTTACATTTGAGTAAATGACGACTATTGAACAAACAGATTTCACTTTTTTCTTTTAATTTATTAAATGTCCATCATTGAATCATTATTCAAGGAGGGACGTTCTGATCGCGAAAAGGAAAAGTTCCGACCAACCTGGCGCAGCGAGGAAGATAGAGCTGATAGAGGTAGGCACGATGACAGACGACAGGGTCCACGGGCTCCAGTATCTATTCGTTCTGGTGAGCTATCACCTGAATTGCTCATACTAGTGATAATTGTCTTGAAGAACAATCACCCGAGCCAATTCAATAAACTTGATGCAAATTCATCAAATCAGACCATAAAATTTATTCTTTTTTTTATTTTAATTAAATTTTTTTTTCTCCTTTTTGTTTTTTTTTCTTTTTCTTTTTAGTTTTTTTTTTATTTCTCTTTTTTTATTTATTTATTTTTTTTTTCATAAAATTTATTCAGAAGTCATATTTGAACGTTTTTGAACATGAATAATATGACCTGCCACCATAGATTCAATCCAATCAGATTGAAAACTGTAATTTGCCAAACTTACTTCAAATCTTTCAATTCTTTTTTTTTTAAATCTTTCAAATACCAGAATGTTCTATATACACACAAATATCTCATGATCAGTGGAACAAAAAAGTTGAAGGGATTGGATTTCCGTATTTTCCTGATTTCAGATAGAAGTAGGCTCGAAGGTGCTGGTCACTTTAAAGACATTTATCATTCATTCTATCATTTACTGCAGAATCCGAACAGTCTCAATGTATTAATTTATGTTGATTTCTCGTCTATAGACAGAGATCATCGTGGAGACCGTGGTGATTCCAGAGGCCCACAAAGCTCTCGTGGTCCAGGAGGGGCTCGACCAGCTGGAAAATACAATGATTCACGTGGGCCACCTGACAGGTAAACAAATCTACGGCGAATTGTAATTATTTTGGCTAGTCTAGTTGACTTGAATTTATTCTATATGAGTGTATGCACCATAGAAAAAAGTTGGCAATGAAAACTAATATACTTATTATAGAAATTATATCCATCCAAAATCTTCTACAATTTTTTTTTCAAATTTTGTAGAATATTGTTTTGAAATTTGAAAATTTTCGACCATTTGAAATTTTCAATCAGAAAATGTGGTTCTTTCAAGTGACTGAGAATTTAGCTTGTACGTGGATCATCCACCTATCAATATACTCCAATTGAAATTGATTTTGTGTTACTTAGGGAACGTCGAGAGCGAGAGAAAGAGCGTGAACGCGATGACAAGGAGGAGCCACCGATGCCAAAAGCCTCGGACGAGCAAGCTCCAGTAAGTATTCTCCTCAAGAATTGTAACCTATCAAGGTGTCATCTCGGAATAGACATTATTTTAAAAAGGAATGACCATATCGACTTTTTGCCACTTTCATGTTTTATCGAAATTAAACCAGATTTTTCAGGATTTTGATAACCCTGCATATGGTTCTAATTAACAATTCCTCTCATTAATTTTTTTGTCGATACACCTCTAATACTTACGACTTCTTCCTATAGAGGTCGTTTATGAAGGGCAATTCTTTCGCGCAAATTTAATCGATATGTCACCTCAGTTCAATTGCTAAATTCAATTAAAAACTTTTTCATTATTTTCAGAACTTTGCAGCTTCCAACAAGTTCTCGATGCTGAATGAGGATGCCGATACGGATGTCATCGACGATTAATCGAGGTGCACACCAGCCAGTGGAAAAATCTGCGTGAAACTGAAAATTCTGTGCCACAAATAATTCGTTTATCTGAAAACGTCTCCCGGCCTCAATTAACGATTTCCCTTGGCTTTTCTACGCATTATTCAATTCCTCAATTATTCCTCAACTCAATTCGATAGAAAACATGCAATTATTCCCGTAAATTTTCAACATTTTTTTTTCATGGATTTCCCCCCTCCCCCCCCCCCCCCCCCCAATTTCTATTTAATGAAAAAGGAAAAAAAATAATTTTACCAATTTGATAAATCGTTCTGTCCCCATTCTACGGCTTTGTTTGTATTCATAATCGACGATCGAGCCCAATTCGCTAATTTTTAATTAATAAATACAATGAAATGGTGTAAAACTGGTGACTCGCACCGCTAATAATTTCGAAAACATCTCAAAAATTACAAACTTTTTTGAAAACAAGAAAGGTGGAGAATGAAATTTTCCACCCAAAAAAATGTTTTTGAGAACATCAACAATTTCGAAACATTCGCAAAATATATGACCCAATTGTCATAATTTGTAAAATAATGGAATTGCGAAGATTTTGGTGAAAAATTTTGAAATAATTTTCCCGCAGAAAATTCGATTTTCTACGGAAAATGTCTTGAGGTTTTCGAACGAAAATTTAGTAATTTTTGAGACTGTCTTTAAAAAGTGAAAATCGTTATTAACTCTTCTCCAGTTTGTTCTTTCATCAACTCATCACTAAATTTATGAATAGAGAATAATACGATAAAGATGTTGATACAACAATTTGAGATGAAAAAAAAAACCAAACTTTATACTTATCTGATGTACAGTGGCTATGAAGAAATAATTGTACAATAATTTGACTCGTGTTAATTGTAATATAACAAAATGCCCGAATATTGGTGAAGATTGTGTGGAGACTAATCTGGAAGTGAAATTATCTTCGGATGCTTTAGAGTTTATAACTCATCACTCGAAGACTTTTTTTTTTATTTCTTCTAGGGAACAATTGATTGTTCTAATGAATAACAGAACGAGTAAATATATGATATATAAAGGCTCTACATGTTTTCAAATATTCATTATATACTAGGTTTTAAAAATAATTTTCATTTCACGACGAGACGAGCATTTTGAATTTTTTCTGGAGGGAGTCTTGTCGCGTCTCGTTTTGTCTGATCTCGTCCCATCTCATCTGGTCTCATCTGATCTCGTCTCGTCTCGTCCTATCTGATCTCGTCTCGTCTCGTCTGGTCTTGTCTTATCTCGTATCGTCTCGTCTCGTCTCGTCTCGTCGTGTCTTGTCTCTTCTCGGCTTGTCTCGTCTCGTCTTGTTTCGTCTCGTCTCATCGTCTCTTGTCTTGTCTCGTCTCCTCTCTCGTCTTGTCTCGTCTCGTCTCGTCTCGTCGTGTCTCATCGTGTCTTGTCTCTTCTCGGCTTGTCTCGTCTCGTCTCGTCTCATCGTCTCTTGTCTTGTCTCGTCTCCTCTCTCGTCTTGTCTCGTCTCGTCTCGTCTCGTCGTGTCTTGTCTCGTCTCGGCTTGCCTCATCTTCTCTCGTCTCGTCATGTCTTGCCTAGTCTCATCTTCTCTCGTCTCGTCTCGTCTCGTCTCGTCTTATCTTCTCTCGTCTTGTTTCGTCTCGTCTCATCGTCTCTTGTCTTGTCTCGTCTCCTCTCTCGTCTTGTCTCGTCTCGTCTCGTCTCGTCGTGTCTTGTCTCGTCTCGGCTTGCCTCATCTTCCCTCATCTCGTCATGTCTTGCCTAGTCTCATCTTCTCTCGTCTCGTCTCGTCTCGTCTTATCTTCTCTCGTCTTGTTTCGTCTCGTCTTGTCTCGTCTCGTCTCGTCTCGTCTTGTCTCGTCTCGTCTCGTCTTGTCTCGTCTCGTCTCGTCTTATCTTCTCTCGTCTTGTCACGTCTCTTGTCTTGTCTCGTCTCCTCTCTCGTCTTGTCTCGTCTCGGCTTGCCTCATCTTCTCTCGTCTCGTCATGTCTTGCCTAGTCTCATCTTCTCTCGTCTCGTCTCGTCTCGTCTTGTCTCATCTTCTCTCGTCTCGTCTCATCTTCTCTCGACTCGGGAAAAATCCTCGTGTTAGGTTTGCGGTAAAATCAAATTTGAAAACAGCAATTTGATATCTACCTCGTTATTAAAAAAATTGCAGGAAAATCGTCCAGGACTTTTTCCTGAACGCAATTCCCTACAAAAAATAGAAAATAATTCTTCATTCATAAAATCACTAACTTACGAGATGGTTGAGTTCTCTGAGAAATTAAAAAAAAAAAACAACAAAAATCACTCAATCCGATCTGCTTTGTAATTCATATCACTCAGTCGATAACACACGTACCGAACTCAGTTGGCAATCGAGATCTCGATATGATCGATTTATGTAGACCGAGTTTGTTGTTCCCTAAGCACATGTGACGATCAACATCCACGTTTGAATTCCCGATAAACTGACGTGTATTTTCCCCCTACATCAATGACACCGCCAATTGTTCGTCGGGAAGTAAACCCCAGTGATAGTCCAACATTGACAACAAAATTGTTGAAAGATATCGGAGAATTGCAATAGCTTCTGTCACAGTTATTACACAATTTTCCCGGCCGCAAAAATTGGCTAATTTTGACGTTAACGGTTATTACAAGCAAAGGAAAAAATGAGAATTTTGACGATTTGCTTTCTCGTTTATGTCATTGGAGTTCTCGATGGCTATTGCGATAATTCCACTTTATTCGTCGCGACTAATAAGTGGCAAGTTGTCAAAAAAGGTAGGCACAGTTAGTTCAATAAGTTTGGATGATTCAACTATAATTATCATTATCGATTTGTTAGCTGACACATTGCCCATTGAGTATATAATTTTCAAAGTGTGAAATCAATTTGTGAAGCACAATTGGAAAATGTCAGAATATTTTACATAGAAAATTTTAGTGTCTAAAGTGCAAAAACTCATTTTATTATAATATTCAATCAATGATAAGCTAATTCCCATCACTTTTCAGGCCAATCGATACCCAAAGGACTGCATGTAAGACACGATTTGCAAACTGGAGTCACAGAGGCAAAATTGCTCGAGGAAAATAAGGAAACAACTGAGAATGCTGAGGAAGAAAAGATAAAATCATTGTCACTGCACTCAGACGCTGTTCTACACGATGCCGGCAATGATTTGGTATTGTCAATTGACGAGTTAAAGGAGAAACTTAAGAAAATTAAACTGACGACTGGAGAGGATGCAGATTCAACGGTATTCATTCGCTATAAAGACGTAGAGTTTAGTGGGAATATGAATGCATATTATATAAATTCTATTGAAGAAAGAGCATGCACGAAAATGAACATCGTCAGAGTCGAAAGTCGCAAGTCCATTCCTCATTGGTCTGCCATAATTTATTTTTGAATCGTGATTCATTTATTGGTTGATCAGATCAGTCAGATGACATCGTGAAGTTGGTTGGCAATCGCCTTTGCGTCGATAAACATCGATATTTGGGATATCGATTCGGCTTGTTTTCAAAAGTATGACAATTGTTCAAGTTGTCATAACTTATGGACTTATTGAAAATTATATACACAGAATATTTTTTGAGCTTCTGTTAATTTATTAAGTTTCGAGTGTTTTACATATTCTGGCCAGTGTTGACAAATTTTATATGCACGCGATAATTACAGAAAAAACGAAAGGTGCTTGCGCCAAATTGCAAGATTGAAAGATCTCATTTTTTTGGAATCAATGATTAACAGTATGTTAAAGTTCGGAAAAGATATTGTTACTCCATATTGCAAAGTGTAATTCAGCGCGCGAAGCACGCATTCGGGCTTGCAATTTAGGTTTATTCATTAAATTTATTTAAAAACTATTTTGGAGATACAATAGGGGAATACACACATCCAGCATTAATAAATCTAGTTCAAACACATCGTAGACCTCCGTCGCTGATTAGCGATTCGGTAGAGAGCATAAATATAGGGACGTTAAATAAAAAAAAAAATGAATAAATAAATAAATCTAGTTGATTTTTCGCTTTTCAGGGGAGACAGGATGAAGCCAAAGAAAATTCGAGGAATTACCAACAATTAAAGAAAGAAGCTGAAGCCCTCAACATTAATATAACAACTGATTCAGAAATTGTCACTGGTATCTTCAAAAAATTCAGCAATTACGAAAAGTCATTGGCATCTGGAACTCTTTCCAGAGCTGAGGTCGAGGGAGTTCTCCAGATTTTCAACGATTTGGAGTTTTTACTTCATCAGATTGATAATGCACAATTGTTTGCTGATTTGGGAGGGTAAAATTCTGATTTATACGCTAGTCCCATTACCGAAAAAACGGAAAAATGGCACAAAAATAGATCTCCCTTCACCCAATAATTAAATTGATTTTTCTTGGTTCTCAGGATGGAAAAAATAATCTCGCCATGTCTCAACATCACCAACGATGACATCAAACTCCAGGCCCTGATAATCCTGGGCACATCCGTCCAATCCAATCCAAAAGTCCAGTTGAAAGCCCTGAATTCCGATCTCGTGCAAAAGCTCTTACACACATTAACGCGATCCACGAAAATTTCCCTCCAATCTCGGTGTATGTTCGCTCTGGGAGCATTAGTACGAGGCTTTCCGGCTGCGCAAAAAGTCCTCATCGATCACGGAGGTCTTGAGATCTTTGGTAAAATTCTCGAGGATGGACATAGCCAAATTCAGACTCGTGTTATGCGGCTTCTAACAGATTTGTCCATTGAGAGGCAAAGCTTGGGCAAAAGTCCCGATCAGGAATCGAGTTCTAAGGTACTTAAAGCATACCAAGGGACTGACTTCGAGACAAAATTATTGCTGCATAATTACTGCAAGTATCTGTCGAATTTGATGGTCGAGAAATGTAAAGAGGAGGGTATCACGCAGGAGTTTCTGGAAATTGTTATTGAAAACATGATTACAGTTAGCGAAACATGTAGGGAGGAGTTTCAGAACTCGAAGGCAACTTTGCTGGAAGCCCTTGACACTTTGGTGGACTCTATTTGGTCACAACATAGACCAAAAGGTACGGATAGTCATGACGAGATGCGGCAACAGCTCTTGAGACAAATTTCTAGGTTGAAATCTCTGATCTCGAGCAGTTACCATGATGAATTGTAAATTGGGGAGGCTTGGCCTGTGTTTTTATGTGAAATAAATTTACGAGTAATTTATAACAAAATAGTAGTTTCATTTTCTTGAGAAGGCTCTCTAAATGATTTCAATTGTTTATAACGTTCTAACGCCGAAACGGCTCAAGATACGAAAAAAGTCAGAGGACACAAAATATGTATTTTTTTATAAGGAACAACATTTATTCAACACATTTTTGCGTATCTATAATATTTCGTGAGATACAGCGTTATGAACAATTGAAATTGTTAATAACAATAGAAACTAGGAGACATATATTGACCAAAAACTAATCAGCTCTAAGTTACGGCGCTCCGATTGCGTCATACAGGACCTTGATCGGTTAATTTGTTCACGAGGAATCGTTCCGGGAAATTTTTGGTTACATACGTACATCGGCACACACACACACACAGAGGGGAGAAACCTAACTCCCGAAACCAATGGTGCCAAGGGTGGGCTCCCTATAACAGCCTATGAAGCAAACATGAACAGTGATGATAACACAATTGTATCCCACACGGCCATCCCCGAAAAGGGATATTCCGCCATCGGTTCCGATCAGGTGAAAGCCCTGGTGGCCGGCGCTGGCTCCTCGGATTGTGGGAAGAGCCGACCATTACTTGGTTGTCCCCGGGTGGCCCACTTGGCCCCAAATGCTACAAGTGGATTACAAACTACGATGAAGACGACATGGGATCAGCAGGAAAATGATCTGGCAACGCTGGTGAATTTTCTTACCGATAAAAATCGAAGACCGATCAATGAAGAGATCCGAAATCTTGCTCGGAAGATCCAAACATCCGCGAAGCGAATAAGAGCCATGACGGAAAGTGGAGGATTCAAAACACCCTTGCCAGTAGCGGTATGGCTGACACCCCCAGGTGCCAGATTGTTCCAAACAAATCAACGGAGCGGCCATGATCCCATCGAAAGATCGGGAACATCCCAAGCTACGCCAACAAGACGGGATAAAAGAAAGGAGAGAACGCCGCCCAATGACACAGCAGGAAAGAAGCTCAAAAGTGCTCTAACAGTACCCATGAATGTGGAGGAGCTGGTGAGTAATGAGACTTCACCAAGTGGAAACAGGGCCATGGACGAAGTATCCAATCCGGAGATGGAAGATGATGAAAGTGTTTGGGAGAAGAGCAAGAGACGAAGGAAAAAACGGAGGCCGTCCCAAAACCCCCCAGGAGTTACGCAGAGTAAACCTAAGCCGAAGAAGAAAACAGCTATCCGACCGGATGCGCTGATTATTCGTCCGACCGGTACGGAGATGTACTCGAAAATTTTGGGCCGAATAAAGAAAGACCAGAGTGTCTATGCGGCTAGCGCATGCGTGGACAAAATACGCAAAACCGCCGCAGGAGATGTTCTGTTAATTCTTGCCAGAGGAAAAAAAGAGCAAACCATTGGGCTGGCGAAGGCCCTGGTTGGAGCCCTCAAAAATAACGCAAAAGTCCTCAATAAAGGACCACAAGAAGAACTGGAAATAAGAGACCTCGATGAGGTCACAACCAAAGAGGATATTCTCGATGCCTTGAAAAGAGCTGACGCGCGGACAGTGACGTCCCACTGAGTGCCATCAGGAGCCTTCGGAAGTCATACAGAGGAACACAAACAGCTACAGTAATACTTCCTACAGCTACGGCAAAGAACGTATTGAGCAAGGTCAGTAAAATACGAATAAGCCTAGTATATGCCCGAATTGTGACAGTGGTAAGGCCCATGAAGTGCTTCAAGTGTTGGCAGTACGAGCATCTTGTCGTTAATTGCAAGAGCTCCATTGACCGATCAGACCTGTGTTATAAATGCGGCGAAAAAGGACACAGAAGCTCCGATTGTAAAGCGTCTCCGAAATGCGTTTTATGCGTAGAACTGGAGCCCACGAAAGACCATGCCCATGTAACTGGGAGCATCAAATGTCCAGCCTACCAGGGTGCACTCCAGAAGATCCGTACACAGCCATAGTGCGAGTGTTACAGGTGAACCTTGCTCACTGCGCAACAGCACATGAGCTCCTGACGCAGACGGTTCGAGACCTGAAGATTGATGTTGCCGTCATTTCCGAACCTTACAGGAATCTACATTCCCAAAACTGGGTGACCGATACTAGCAATAAAGCCGTCATTTGGTCCTGCGGTGGTTTACCGTTTGAAGCATACGATGGTGTCGAACAGTTTGGATGTGTTGTGGCCAAGGTGAATAGTATCTATTTCTATAGCTGCTATGCACCATCAAGCCTTTGTAATGAAGACTTCACAGCATTTCTAGATAGACTCGTGATGGATGCGAAACAGCATTTCCCGGTGGCCATTGCGGGAGATTTCAATTCCTGGGCAGTCGACTGGGGTAGCAAGGAGACGGATCAACGAGGACGTGCTTTACTAGAAGCTTTCTCGACTTTAGATGTTGTCCTATTGAACGATGGAAGTGAACCAACATTTTGCAGAGGACAAGCGAGCTCAATTATAGATCTTACCTTTGTCAGCAGTGGCCTGCACAAAGGAAATTGTGCAGGGGAGGTATCTGAGATCTATACTACCAGTGGTCATAGAGCGGTACTCTGGGAGGTATCTGTTGACCGGAGGTCCGCGCCCACACCAGAAAGAACAAACGGAGTCGGCTGGAATGTGAGAAAATTCGACATTACCACCTTCCTGATAGCACTGAAGACTGACCCCATAAACGGTAACAATACCGCAGAAAAAGTAGACGGAGTCATGCGGAGAGTCACCGACGCCTGCGATGCCACTATTCCCAGCAAATTTAGTGTAAACCGACGGCCACCGGTGTATTGGTGGAACGATAAAATCGCGACTCTCCGGAGGGAATGTTTCGCAGCGCGAAGATCCTGGCAACGCGCAAGAATGAAGTCCAATCCTGAGCGTAAATTCACCAAGGCCATAAAGCTTCGCAAACGAGACTGTTGGAACGAGCTTTTGGAGGAAGTGGATAAGGATCCTTGGGGCAGACCGTACAAGGTGGTTATGGCGCGACTTATAGTCAACCGAAGCGAAGAGTCAACCGATGCCATCACCGACTTGCCCTGAGCTCCTGGAGAGGATTGTGTCTGCCTTATTTCCCCAACAATCGAATATTACTGGGACGTATGTGAAGAATGGTATCAACGACGAAATTCCACCGATTACACCTGATGAACTATTGCAGGCCTGTAGTAGAGTGGGCAACAACAAGGCCCCTGGTCTCGATGGTGTGCCAAACATAGCACTGAAGGCCGCCATTAATGCAGGACCTGGAATCTTTCTCGATATGTACAATGCTTGCATTCAGGAAGGTATCTTCCCCAGCAGATGGAAGCAACAGAGACTCGTACTGCTTCCTAAGGGAAAAAAGCCTCCGGACGAACCCTCATCATATCGTCCACTCTGTATGCTGGATACTGCGGGCAAGATCCTGGAGCGTATTATACATCAGAGAATTGAAGCAGTGGTGGAACCCCTATTGGCTGAAGCCCAATACGGCTTCAGACGACGACGATCTACGTTGGATGCTATAGACCTGGCGGTGAAAACAGCAAAGAGAGCGATTGAGGGCGGACGATGGAAAGGAGGTACGAAACAATACTGTTTGGTTGTTACTCTGGACGTCAAAAACGCTTTCAACTCGGTACGGTGGGATTCCATTTTGGCTGCATTATCGAAGCTATCTGTACCGGCATATCCCTAAAAGATGGTAGGTAACTACTTCACCAACAGAGTTCTCAAGTATGACACAGAAGTAGGCCCCAAAACATATAAGGTGACTGGGGGGTACCTCAAGGCTCAGTGTTGAGGCCTCTTCTGTGGAAAACCGTGTACGACGAATTGCTGAAACTGGCACTGCCGACGGGGGCAAAGCTCGTGGCGTTTGCAGATGACGTGGCTATAACCATCGTGGAAGAAAATCTATTCACGCTTTAGCTCATTTTCGATAATGTTTTTAACAAGATACGGAAATGGATGGACTCGATTGGTCTACAACTTGCAGAGCATAAGACTGAGGCACTACTCATCACAAGCCGAAAGAAATTGGAGACAATCACGCTGCAAGTCGGCGAGCACAAAATAACTTCCCAGCCCTATATACGGTACCTAGGAATTATGATTGATGCCCGACTCAGTTTTAGACAACAAGCCCAACATGCAAGCAGTAAGGCGCGTGCAGTGAGGACTGCCCTTGCAAGACTCATGCCGAACATTGGAGGGCCAAAACAGAGGAGAAGACTCTTGTTATCATCAGTTGTCACATCGGTATTAACATATGGTATCCCCATATGGACAGATGCCCTACGAAGTCAAGCAGCACGACGGCAAGTTGTTCCAGTCTACAAGCTGAGTGCCCTGAGGGTGGCTGGCGCATACCGGACAGTATCCAACGAAGCAGTGTGCGTCATTGCTGGGATGATACCTATCGAAGTTCTAGCGGAGGAGCGTAGGCGACTCTACACACGCAAAGTATCAACTGAGCTGAGCCCAGTAGAACTGAGGAGAGAAGAACGTAACCACAGCATCCAGCGATGGCAGCTACAGTGGGACGCCTCGAGCAAAGGCCGGTGGACTCATCGACTTATTCCGGAGTTGAATGTTTGGCTTGACCGATCACATGGACAAGTCAATTACTACCTAACCCAGATGCTCTCAGGACACGGGTGCTTTCGGGAATATCTTCACAAATTCAAGCATGAACATTCCCCGGATTGCCCAAAGTGTCAGGGAATTCAGGAAAACGCGGAACATGTTCTCTTTGCATGTCCGCGTTTCGACGTCCAACGGTCTACATGGGAAAATAGCAAAGCCATTAATGTTGGAAATCTTCTGAAGGTTATGCTGTCATCAGAGGCAGCATGGAACGCGACAAGCGATTTCGCAATGGAGGTTCTGCAGGAGTTGCGCCGCGAGGAGCAGCTTCGGAAAAATCGAGAGCAAATGGAGGATCTTCTTACCGTGAACGACCGGAAAGGATTCGCTACTGAGGAAGCCGCGGCTGTCGTCCCCTACGCAACGAAGTATTGCTCCGCAGATGTTCCGTCGTGATTTGGGATACTGGGATATAGAAGGTTGTCCTTCTACTAGTGTAGGCCAAGGGGTATTGTCCCTTGTTTTTGTTTTTTTTTCTGTATTTGTACTTTTAATTTGTAAGTTTTTTTGGTTTGTTTTCAATAAAGATTTTAAAAAAAGGGAGCAAAGAGAAAGAAGGAAGCGTGAGGAAGGAGGTTGGCTTCCTTCTTTCTCTTTTTTCTTTATTTAATTTAAAAATAAAACACACACACACATACAGACATTTTGTTTTAAATAGTCTAGAAAGATCAGAAATGCCATGAAACGTGGAGATCTGATGGAAAATCGGTTTTTCATTTTCGGGGGAAAAACAAGAACTTGCTCTATTGGTAAGTTAAAAATATGTAGAATGCTTCATGTTCACCAATATCAGGTCTTATCTAAGTTTGGACGAGAACAAATACTGTGGTATCAGAAATCATTGTTAACCACAGTAATGAACCCGAAACAATTCCTGCTGTAGGCAATAGAAAGTATATCATACTACGATTTTCAATTTTATCTATCTATTTGTTTTCCCCTCGGGCATATGTTTTGCATTATTGCTTATCGTTCATTCATGAATGCCATCTTTTTGTAAGTAATATACCCGGATGAGATAGTACTTGGATATAAATACCGCATTGGATCGGTGGATCGTTAATTTCAACGTGCGCCGGTGTGATAATCCAGGGGTTTTTATGGCTGAGAAAATGTTTCTCTTCACTCTCCTCATTCTTAGTACCGCCAGCAACGCACTGCCTTCAGGGGTAAGTATTCAAATTTATCTGTGCACCATTATCCCTGCATGAAGTATCCGTCCACTATAGTATACATCAAGGGGCCTGGGTTCGCACCCGGCCTCCGGAGAATGTTTCACATGGAGGCCGCTCGGCCGGACGGGAACCTAGCGCGACGCAGGGGGGGGGGGGGGGGTCCGTCATCGTAGCACAACTTTCTAAGCATACGAGTCCGGTGGTGCGTGCTTCGCACGCGCATCTCGTTCTTCTGCCGCGAGTGTCGCGTTGGTTTCGGTCTTACGCTTTTCGACAATTTCGATATACATCGATAGTTTCTTCCGTCTCTCCTTTTTATTATAGAAGAATAGTGTCTGAAGAGTTTCCTTTAAGAGGACCCCCCTCCCCCCATTCTCGATTTCAAATTTTGACGGTTTTTAATGGGCTGGTAAATGAACATAAATAATTTTTTAGACTTGTGACTTTGCGTACATTTATTTGAAGACCTGAAAAAGAAGAACACAATTTTACATAACTTTTTTTTTCTGTTGGTTTTTGTGATGATATAAAAGCTCTTCGTTTCGACGGCGCATGTGATTTCCGCTCAATGAAACATCTGAAACCAAATATTCCAATGGGATTAGAAAGAGTACATGTTTGGCTCTGGTATGAACTAGGATTATTAATTTCACGCAAAAATAAACAAAATGGCAGCCACTTGAAAAATTGTTTTTGAAAATCGCCTTGTTTTCAGCCACAAATCAAGTTAAAAAATAAAGAAGGTCTTCACCGATTTGATTTATCGTAGTTCATGCCATAGCTATATATATATAGAATAACGTCTTAAACTTTGGAACCGATTGTATTAATAGTTTTTGAGTAAGCTCATGCGCCAGTCGTAAAAACACCGCTTCGAGAGAAGCGCGTTTAAAGTTTTGAGAAGGACATTGAGTATAAAACCTGCCTACGTTCAATCAGCTATACCATGTCCATATAAAATTCCTTCTGTTTCTTCATAGGCTTCATTTTCTTTGGCTCGTTGGTCTCTCCGAGCAATTCTGGCCCCTCTGGAAGCTTCAGTGGGGTTCTGATCAGCCTGCGGGCTCTCGCCATCGCTTGACGCTTCCACCATAAATCGGCTATATCTTCAAAGGTTTTTGAGATTTTCACTTGAAATTTTGAAGGAACATTCTCGAATAGTTATAGGTTCGAATTAAGTATAAAAAACATCGATTTTTTGACAGCGAGAATGGGGGGGGGGGGGGGGGGGGGGTCCCCTTAAAGAGTTATTCTGCGGAAAATTTTGAATCAAACACTTGTTTATAGAAATCGATCAACGCCTAAACAATGTGTTTCTGTGTCAGTTCTCATTTCGCCTTGCAATTTGTTTCAGACGCATGCGCATCTCTGCGTTGGTGTACCAGAGAAGTATTTGTGCTCGAGCCAAGTTAGCATCGAACTCTGCGAGGTAAACAAAGGATAAATTAAATGAAAAAAAAAAAACACCCTTTTTGAATTTTTTTACCAATATCAAATCATGGAAAATTTCATAGTTTAGGAATTTGTTGAAAATAATTGTTTACTCAATTTTGTTGCTTTAGAGTTGAGGTGGGTGGTATGGTCTAATACCATCAAATCATAATCATTGTTAAAAATGATGAAAAATGGTGGATGTATGCATGCGAAATGGTTATTTAGCACAGTAATAAATACGTGATAATGATTAAAGGTCCAGGACAAATGCAGAGCATTGGCGGGGATGAAGAACCAATCGGATATTTCACGCCTACCCAAGAAATCAATGACTGCAGAATTATTACCCAAACATGTGCTCAGTGAATCAGGTTCTTCCGACTTCCGAAAACGTCGAATTGAGAAAAAATCAGGGAGAGAGCATACTTCAACTATAATCGGTGAAATGACTTACGTCCCCCGGATTAATCTTCCGGCACCCGCAGTATCCAATAACCAGCAAAGTGTTCCCATCCCAGCGGAAGAGAAAACATATCGCATAAATTTGGCACATGCTCCGGAGGCAACAGCACATGCACATACGACAGGAATAGGTGGTCCTTCAGGAAATACTCTCATGAAATTCAGGAAACTTCTAATTGAACTGAATGGGCTCAGAGTTCAGGAAGCCGAGATACTGGAGCGAATAGATGTATGGGAATCCAAATTTCTTGTTAGGACAAATTCAAATTCAGGGACATCGATGGACGGTGGGCAACACGGTAAGGTTTGGTGGGTGGGTTTTTAAGGATAAGTGGGGCATTATGGGACTACAAAAAATCACACATATACACACACATTTTTCTCTTTGTAGGCCAGCCGATTGTACCGGCTTTGGAATACGATAAGGTAAGTATCTTGATGAACACGGTCAATTAATTCCATTGGATCATTTTGTCCAAGTATTTGGTTCCACAGTATTTTCTTCTCTGTTGCAGATAAATATTGACTTGAACATTACTATCCCGATCTCAGAACAGTGTCTAACTACAATGACAGCTCATTACTACGGGGTATGCTCACAATTCAGTTAATTAGTAGTTGAAATTGACATTTATTCAAACTGTTTTATTTGCATCTTATCGGATTTTTTTTTCAATAACCTTTTAAGATATATGACTACTGCGAGAAACATTTTTGGCCCCAAAGACCGATGTCGGAATCTACTTTCGGTAATGTTCATGAGGGATCGCCCGCTGATAGAAAGCCCCTAGAACCGCAATATGGAACAGTTCGTGAAATAGGAGAGAGCGATCGTTCAACACTATTACAACAATTGCGACAATATGCATTGTACGGTTTGAACTCAACGGCAGCAAAAGTCACAGAACCAGAAAAACAAACAATGGATAATTACTGAATAATTAATACATTGCGACGGACGGGACTTCTCTGCTGACTGTGAGTTTCAAAAATGAGCCGAAGGTAACCCAAGGGGTGAAAGAGTTACTCCTGTCGACGGCCGAACGATATTTTTTGGGCGCGAAGGCATGGAAAATCTCAATTTGTACTGGCATTTGTTTTCCAAAACATTCGTCGATGAATCCGTGTGAGAAACGTGCCCCACACACATATACACAAACATACATAGACACACAAGTGATTCAAACTACTGATCTCTATATACCTGGATAGCTGATCCCAATGGCTGTAAGCGTAACATTCATAGAGGGCCATCAGCGCTCCGCTTACCACGGGTGAACTAAAAACCTATCTACTGCGCATGCGCGGTTTAGTCGCGCGCCGTTAGGCAGTGGTAAATTCACTACCGCCGGTAGCGTGGGCATGCGCATTAACGTCATCTTTCGTACCACGCGTGGTCTACGCTGAACCTTCGTTACTTGCAACACGTTTGCGAGAGTAGAAGAGGTAAAACTTGGAGCGTTGCAACTAAAAAGGTAATTCCACTCTTTCGAGACGCTCGGCGATAAATAATATTTTACCTTCAATCTTCACATAATTCCGGATTTCACAATGACCGAATGCAAACAAAACGCCACCGGCGGTAAGCCACATGTGTTTTGGCGAATTGGGCGGGGGCAGCGTCTTGGCGCTGGAAAAAATAAGAAAGGCGAATGGTGCAACTGACGAAGGACCACTGTAACGTCGTGCTGGCGTCTTGGCGCTGTAAAAAATAAGAGAGGCGAATGTTGCAACTAGCGAATGTTGCAACTAACGAATACCCACTGTAGCGTCGTGCTGGCGTCTTGGCGCTGGAAAAAACAAGAGAGGTGAATGTTGCAACTAGTGAAGGTTGCAACTAACGAAGGTCTACTGTAGCGTTGTGCTGGCGGTCACACATTGTGGTATTTTCAAAGTGGTGGGTGCATAGGGATCTGCTATCCAGTTATATAGAGATCGGTGATTCAAACGGCTAAGTAGCCATCCCGTTTTTCTACTCACAGACCCGTTATGCCCCGCGTCCCATTATGTTCCGCATTGTCTCTATATCTGGGGACACTAGCAATACACGTCGTTCACGTTCTTCTCCTCACTCTGCGGCAGTGCCATGTCGGAATTTTTGTGACGCCCGTTCCACCACTTCCGGTCCACCCCTTCCCTTGAACAGGTTGCATCGAAAAAGAGCGAACGCTCCCATAACCTCCGTTACAAAGTGTTCTGTTTGGAAAAAGAATAATGAATGGAAAATATGTATTTTGATGTGAGAAGTAAATTTTTTCAAAGCCCTATTTCGTATCTCTATTATTTTTCCAGTAATGTTGTTATGAGCCAAAAACTTGACATCCATCGACGTAAGAATTCAGACACTGCGTAATGTGATTTCATATTTAACTATGAGAATAATAATGGTATTTTTTATGTTAGCCTAGGGAAATAAAATGAAGGACCGTCAGTTAGGCGCAAGATGACCAGTCGAGCTGAAATCAAACCGATTTTTTTTCTCCCTATATACAGTGTACTTGTTTAGCTCAGTCAATTTCTTTTCGTGTACATTGACCCCGATGAGTTATGATGAATTTCAATAATGTATTGGTTAGTCATTAGCGTACGGGTTATCAGCGTAGCCTAAGTTACGAACTAACGTCATGAAGATCGGTTAATGGTTTTTTGAGTACTATGATCATTAAACAAATTTTCCTCAGTCATATCGGAAAAACTAATTAATCGATAAGCAATAACTTGAAGTGGCAGCCAGCTTCAACAGTACGTATCCGATACAGAAGAGTATATTCTCAAAAATTTATAGATTTTGGTATATTTGGGTAATTAACGTGCTCAGAGGTTCGGGATCTAATAGCCCTAGCGGAGGTATTCAATGAAACGGATGCGCCATTAGCTCCATCGGTATGAGAATGCATTAAAACTCTCGTTATTATTTTGCGTGTACCCACCCAAGCAACCATTATTTTGCGTGTACCCACCCATTCAAAAGATCATCTCTGCTCAGATCTTCGTAGATAGGTTTGACAGCCTCAAAAACCTGTTGGGACATTGGGGGCTTATGGTGATAATGGTAGTCGCTGTGAGGCGGCCGGAGGCCCTTTCAAAAAAAGTCGAAATTGGGGTGAAAAAATTTGTTTTACGCATAAACGTTTTGCCCCATATTCTAGACTAGTTGAACTATTTTTTAAGCAAAAAAAAAATCGATTTTTTGAAAATTCTACAGTGGTATTAGCCCTTAAAGAACTTTTAAATGAAATATATATCGCACCTAATAGCGTTCGTTTTATTTGGCTCAATCCTTTACAATTGGTGTGCACGAAATGACCACCTTCACTGACGACCGCCTACTGTGCTCTGTTTCGGGCATTTTCCATCAGTTCTTCGAGCATTGTCGGTCGGTATGTCAGTTATTTCGCCAAGGATATTGGTCTTGAGTTCGTCAATGGTTTCCGGCTTGCTGGCGTAAACGTTACTCTTTAAATAACCCCACGAAAAGAAGTCCGGGGGGGTTAAATGGGGGGATCTTGGTGGCCACTCAATATCGCCTCTTTTCGATATCACACGTCTAGAGAATTTTTGTTGCAAAAACCGCAGTGTCCGGGTTGCTGTGTGGCATAGCACTCCGACTTGTTGAAACCAGAAGTCAGTCAGACCTTTTCCACGCATTTACGGACACACAGAATGTGCCAACGTCCACTGATATCGTTTACCATCGAATTGTCAATGTACATAGTCACGAGTTCGACGCGTTCTTTCGGTGAGAAGCGCTCCATGCTTTGAATTGTACTGGCTTGAAGTTTCCAAAACTTGTCTAAGAGAGTAAATCGGTTGACATACGGCGAAGTTATTCAATGTTTACATACCGGAGGAGCAGATGGCGCAAATGTACTTGATCGGTCCATGGGGACGTTTCATTAATTGGAGCTAAATGCTCGTTGCCATTGCCAAATATAGAAAGAATGAAGAGTCAATACCATATATGATGCGCAACGATTTCCTCACTTGCCATGTGATTTTTGTGTGGGTGGGTCGTGCGGATTTTTTAATGGCTTCGCACTCATTATTTGTACGTCTCATTCGCTTATCAGTTCTAAAAAATCGGTTTTGATGAGTGAGCTGAAATATACCCATATATATATATATATCAGTGCGAACGATATATATATCAGTACCGTTTCGGTAAAACAAAGTCTCATTTGTATAGAACCGTTGAATTGGAACGCACGTGTCGATCTATCGAAATTGCTTGCTAATTAGTAGAAATGAAATTATTATTCTCGGCTTTATTTCTCACAATTCTGGTTGAACAAAGCATCGGTAAAACTCTAAAGGTAAATATTTAATATTGATTGGGGTTGTATGAGCGGAAATTGAATTTCAAGCCTAAAATATGAAATAATTGAAAAGAAAAACATGTGTTTGAATTAAAAATGTTTTCTGTGGACACTTTTTAGATGTTTCTAAATGTTCGAAGCCCGCTCCATTGAGGAAACATGCAGAACTTGAAGAACTTCAGACCTTTACTAACCATTTTAAAAATGTCTGCAAGAAACTTTTTCAGATTCAGGCACTTGTTCTTTCCTGTGTTTTTGAGGGAGTTTAGGGTTTGACGGTAGAACGTTTAACTGATTTAAATATACATCAAGAGGTTGGTATTTTCTCCGAAGTATACGGACCAATAAGCCATCTAGGGACGATGCGAATTTAATCTTGAAGACCTTAATTCAGGCATTCAGAATGCTCGGAGGCGGAGCGTGTCACAGAGAAGAGCACGTATAACGTTAACCAATTGCACATCCGAAATTATGAGATTTATGGAAAAAAAATCATGGAACCGTGAGCCAAAGAATCATTCACATACGAACACACACAAGTTCGGAACTTAAATATTTTCTTAAATATTTTCTCATGGATTCCGACCGATAGCACGAGCGTTCCGTGGGTACTATCAGGGGGAACTTAACCCATAAAATAAGACCGTTCGGCCGGGCGGGAACCTAAGCCGCGGCGGGGGGGGGGGGTGGTCGGCTCCACCATAGGCGCATAACGGTTTCTGGGGCTTTACCCTGTGTTTAGAAATACGATGGCCTAGAACGGCGGAAGTCGGCCCCAGCCGGATGGGTGTCCAGTTCTCCCTACTGAATGCTCAGTGCAGCTACCGTGGGAAGTGCAAACGAGAAGCATGTAAAACGTCGAGAAAAGTGAAAATTTCAGGATTCTGGGACACTCCATTTTCGGGCTGATTACTATAACTTCCTTATTGGGAAGTCAATTACATCGTAATTATAGCCACATTATATAGATACGATGCAGTCAATTTAGTGTAATGTATGTCATCAAGATTACAACGTAGAATGTTGTTGTTATCATGAGCAGTGAATTTGTAATCAATAATTGAGTACCTCAATTATCCTCAAGTTATCATGAAAGATCTAAACCAGCAATATTAATCACATTTTATGGAGAAATTCAATTTATCAAATTTCATCTGTTAAAATTTTTTGCATTTTTTGCAACAGTTCAGATGTTTGTCAAATACTCTGAGTAATTCCTCCATCTATCTTTGATCTGTAAATAAAATTTTTCCTGAGGAAATAATATTTAATGTTTAACGGACTGCCTTATCCTTATGGCGCAGATCCGCATAAAACTGCGATTGTCTACAAATTCGTGATTTGACTTTTTTGATAGACCCATGTTCACGATATTCTGACGATGCCCATCGATTTCCAGTTTCTTATTGACAATAAAATTACCCTGGATTACTTCTATTCTAGAATTATCGGTGATTATTGAATCCCAAGAGGTTGGAGTAGTTTGCGAAAGTTTTAGTGCCCCGTAACATGTGTATGAAGGTTGGTAACATTACAATCTGGAGTATAAAGACCGAGGCATTTCATGCCAAACTTTATGAGCATGTAACTGGACAAGGAAACTTGCGCGAAACACCTGAGTAATTTTCAAGCTCAATGGGTGCTCAATTTTTTTTATCAACTATTCAACCACTATGAAAGATGGAAGCAAGAATTTTACAAATTTCTTCTTTGATATTTACAAATTGGGACTTTTCTGATAGAGCTCATTCATTTGCACCACGCATTCCCTGAACTGATGAGGAATTGTGAACAATTGATGTAGGGAGACCTTTGAGGCGGAGCGCTATCCTATTTTCTGAGTTATTGAAGCCCTGAAGCCCTGAACTGAAGTCGCAAAATGATAAGAATCCGCGGGGACAGTTAGCTTCAGCACCATCATGTCTCTCGAAGGGCGCACTTGGAGATGTAATGTTTTCCTTAGAGACTAATACCAGATTTCTACCCCTTTTCAGGATAGAGACTGTAAAAAGTGAACTTCTCGAATAACTCGAGATTCATTTTCCAGGAATTACTATTTAATATTTTACCATACACCTTTACTTGTTGAGTCTTTGGAGGTCGAAGTGAGGGAATTTAGACTGAGAAGTTGAAAACGGAGTTAAAATTTTGTTTCGAGAGGCTTTTGAGGCCTCAGTGAGAACGCAGTGAAACCTCACTGCAACCTCGAGTTTGAGAAGTGATCCGGCAAAGAGATCGAAATGAGGGCAAACGAAGAGTATTGAGGTTCCCATGACGTTCAAAAACCCGACACGGGTCATGATAAAAAAAAAATTACAATTGACTTGTGCTGACTGAGCGCGGACATCATTCAAGTCAATTGACTGGGGTTTTTACACCTGGAGAAATGCAAAATTGTTACTTGATTGTGCTTGGCGGATCGCACTCATCACTTGCTCTTATAACTTATTTCATATTTTGCAGATAATACCATCAACGGAACATTTATGCGGTGAATTCACAGATGAAGAGCGATGCAGAAATGATATAATCGCTGACTTTTGTCACGTAAGTAAAAGTTTGTTATTTTTTCCCAATTTTCTGATCTATTCCTCTGATATTTCTGCTTCTTTATCACTTTGACGAAATTTCGAGTGTTCCATCAAACATCAAATCGATAGATCAATCAATATTTTTTTCGAAAAATTTCTGACGGAAATGGCTACCGAGTTTTTCAAAACAGGAAATGACTGTAATTCCCACAATCGACCCGCTCATTCGGCTTAGTCTGGGAGTTCATTGAACGATGCCAATTATCGAATGATGTATCTGAAATACTCTATTTCTGCACAGTTCGTTTCGCGCAGTTTTTCGCTCATTGAGTAAATGATTCCATAAAGGTGCTAGAGGAATTGAGAGCGCAATACTGCTGACCATTAATGAACTAATGAAATTATATTAGTGAGATTATGTAATTTGCTAAAATCACTGATGAGCCTTACGCGAAACCTAAAACTCAGTATATAGAGCGGATAGATCGAACAAGTTACCACATATGGTTGTGCTGTCTGACCCAATGCGGCAAAAAATCAGTTAAGTCACTTCCTCGTTATCCGAAATGAATTTTAGGACGGGAACTCCGATCTTGGATATGGATGATGTGCTAGGTATAGCCAGCATAGGTGAATTTATTGATAAAATCAAGGAAAGTCTATGCATTTAAGTTTTCGGGGGCAAAACAATAACTTCCCCTATCGGCAAGCTAACAATCTTCGATTTTCAGTTGTACAGCAACATTCCAAAAATATAAAAGCCATTCTGTGATGATTTCAGCTGCGTGAATACTGCCTGCATAATGTTTGGACGAAGCGAAACACGACAGACTCAGTTTACGGTATAATTGATCTCTCCACATCTGAAAATTCGGAGGAAGAACCATCCGCATATGGTACAGTGCACAGTTCAACTTATGAAGTAATCGGAGACATTGAGCCCGTAGATGCAAAGACAGATAACACTGTCGATGACTTTATGATTCCGCGCGAATGGAAAGTCTTCACAAGACCATCAAGATTTCCACTCATACGAAACATGCGGATGTAACGTCCAGCAGTTCATGAACCACCCTTGCAATTGAAGTTCCACGCAGCATCCGGAGGCTAGGAATTACTCAAATGATTGGTTTTCAAATATTCGATGATGATTATGGGTTCAAAGCGTACTAATGGAAGACAAATATACACACAGGCAGACAGTCTATGCTTAATTTTTAGCATGGCGATTATTATCGTGCGTCATATGTGTTAAAGCAAGATCACGCAGAGCATCGTTCTGATTCAGGAGACTATGATAGTTACTGTCAGAGTGGAGGACTTCAATCCAAGTTGTTTATAGAGTAAACGTTTTAGTTTTAACGGTCCTTATTGCAAGAAAAAAAACAAAAGAATTCTCTTGTAATTGGCCATCGCCCGAGGGCCTTCAATCAAGTATCTACAATATGAACAGTTTTATCTAATCTATGAATACGTAATAACGAACAAAAAGGAAAAATAACATATGTGTTTAGCTCTATAATTTCATAATGTACTGAAGTTGATTTCAGAAATGATGAAGAGTTTTGTATGGGTTTACATAGTTGATGATGAGTTGATGGTGGTACAATTGATGATGTAATGGGTAGGAAGCATACAGAGCAGAGATTGCGGGTATGAGTCTGCCTGTCCTCCCCAGGAGTCGTTACCATATTGTTCAATACGAATTGCTTTCAAGTTTTCAAGTAGGGTTAGTGGAGGGTATTTGTAACGTGATCTGACGTTTGGGTTCAGTTCGTGGCGGAGTTCAGGAATATGGTGAGTAAAACTTTTATTTTGAAGATGTGCATTGTTTAATCGGGTGCAGAGTTATGCAGGAAGTAGGAACTCGGTTCTCAAAAAATACTCGATTCACCTTACGAAAGGAGTGGACTGAAAGTTTTATCCCGTCATGGTAAGTACATGGCTGTTGAGGAGTCGGGTTGGGTCAAGCAAAGATGCACTTGAAAGATGAACCAACTCGCACGCAATCGATGAAATCCACTTGAAATCAAGAGATCCCCAACCTAATTCGATGTTACTCAGCTGAGGTGAAAGCTCTCGGTTGGATAAGGAATTTTAAGTTTCTTGGGGTCGATATAATCATGGCCAAAAATTTCAGCGCATCGTGCAGTCTCGGGGGATAATCGAGACAGCTCGTGAATAAAGGGCGCAAATATCAGGTACTCGTATATCGGATTTCATCGCAAGTGGTTGAAAGCTTTTTATTGTTGAAAATATTTTATGGATGTCTCTAGGGAAAATGAACGCCCTGAGAACAGAGCTATACATATTGAAAACTGTATTAATTTTTATTTCGTATTTCAGCTATCCGAAAAAATTCGAAATTAAAAATTCAAAATTCGAAATTCGAAATTCAAAATTCGAAATTCAAAATGCGAAATTCAAAATTCGAAATTCAAAATTCGAAATTCAAGATTGGAAATTCAAAATTGGAAATTCAAAAGTCAAAAGTCGAAATTCAAAATTCGAAATTCAAACTTCGAAATTCAAAATTCGAAATTCGAAATTCAAAATTCAAAATTCAAAATTCAAAATTCAAAATTCAAAATTCAAAATTCAAAATTCAAAATTCAAAATTCAAAATTCAAAATTCAAAATTCAAAATGCAGAATGCAAAATTCGAAATTCAAAATTCAAAATTCAAAATTCAAAATTCAAAATTCAAAATTCAAAATTCAAAATTCAAAATTCAAAATTCAAAATTCGAAATTCAAAATTGGAAATTCAAAATTCAAAATTCAAAATTCAAAATTCGAAATTCAAAATTGGAAATTCAGAATTGGAAATTCAGAATTGGAAATTCAAAATTGGAAATTCAAAAGCCAAAATTCGAAATTCAAAATTCGACATTCAAAATCCGAAATTCAAAATTCGAAATTCAAAATTCGAAATTCAAACTTCGAAATTCAAAATTCGGAATCCAAAATTCGAAATTCAAAATTGAAAATTGAAAATTCAAAATTCAAAATTCAAAATTCGAAATTGAAAATTGCCTAAATAAACGAAAAAGCTGGTATTTGACGAAGTCCTTATAATTTGAATTGAACAAATGGCGGGACTGAGTCAATTAGATCGCGGGTCGACATTCAGTTGGTTTTCTAAATGATTCAGGCTGCTTCCGAGCAGACTCAGGCCGTTCCCGAGCTGATTTAGTCCTCGCTGGGTCATCATCTGTCGTTACATTCGCCGCAATCCACTCCGTCTCTGGCGAAGTGTATCACTCGATTCTCGGGTTCATCCACAACGATTTGGTTTGATATCTTGAAGCTTCATAAATTGTACGCCATGAAATTGCGTTATGATTGTTATATATATATATATACATATATATATATATACATATATATATATATATATATATATATATATATATATATACATACATATATATATACATATACATACATATATATATATATATATATATATATATATATACATACATATATATATATATATATATATATATATATATATATACATACATATATATATATACATATACATACATATATATATATATATATATATACATATATATATATATATATATATATATATATATATATACATATATATATATATATATATATCTATATATTTATTTAGCGAAAACTTCTGAGGATTCTAATACGCGCTGGCTCACCGCTGGGGGGAAAGGACAATAGGTGAAGGGGGAATTTGGAGATATTTAGCGAAAACTGATATTAGGTGCAAAGGGACTTAAGAGGTTCCATTTTCAGATGTTTTAAACTGAGATTATTCCGCATTATTATCACTATTATTACGTATTGATTTCACCTACTTCATTACAACGCTTCACGTTTCTTTGAGTGAAAATATGAGTCCTGGGATATTGAACAATTTATTGGCAATGTCACGTTGGATACAATGTCACAGTGAGGAGAGCTTGCAGCATGAGAGCAAGTATAAATCCAATTTCTCTATTGCTTATATCTGCCGCTGTACCTTTTCCCGTATTGCACAGTGATTTTTCACAGCAAGCTGTACAAGCATATAATTTCGTACGCTCTCCAATTACGATGCAACCAGGCTCACATTTGTTTGTACAATTCCTCTCGATTGCCCACATCATCGGCTCTGACGTTGAATTTTCCGTGCTAGTGGTGAAGGAGAATCTTTTTACCTGGAAAAGCCGTTAGATTGTAATGGAAATTAGCTCATGATTGATTGAGTTAGTCGTTTAATTATATCAGAAGAAGATAAAGCTAATTGAATCTGGTATGCAATTTAATTTGATTATCGTATCGTGATTATCTTCTAAATTGAAAATTCAAGGGAGAAACATGAAAGGACTTCGTTTGCCAAGCTTTCATAGAAAAATAGAATTCTTGCTTTGATTTTAATTTAAGATCTCCGATGTAAGAATCACCTGATTCTGAATTTGAGAATTCGGATCGGATTATTCATCTGAGAATCACCTGATTATCGACTTCGGACTACGCCAATTCTTTAATTCAGGGACATCTGATTTTTAAATCAAGAATGAGGTGATTCTTCAATGAAGAATCAGGTGATACAAAGCTCTTCCTATTTCTGCAAAACGAGTTCGGTCGCGCATTTCCTTTTTCCGCCGCGCTGGCTGGGGTCGCGTCGGTTCCGGTCTTACGCCTTTCGATAATTGCGATATATATTGATATTTTTTTAGCTCTCTCCGTTTTACTGTAGAGAAATCACTGGACATATATACCAGTATATATATATATACGACTCGACATATATATGACTTAAGAAGTGTCGCGGAAAGGGACTAGTTTTATGATTCTCGTGCCGTCCTCGTGCAAAAGTAGAGCGGTCAATTCAAAAGATTCTCTTGCATTACATTTATTTATTTCACTATCACCCATATTCGAATATTCGCTAAATGCAATGAACTCTGTGGGGTAGAATTGTAGTGCATTTCGAAGAAAAGTATTTGTAGGTACTTTAGCTTGCGCAACTGCTGAAAAGCATCTCGACTTATTTGTTTTTTGGGTTTGATCATTGATTGAAGCTGATGGCAGGTGAGTAATTGCAGATAAATTGCGGCGTTGATATACCAATTTTCATCAAATTAATTGTAATTAGATCTAGCGCGCAATTTACCTATATTACTCCTGTAACTAGTTTTAATTATTAGCGGATTAGATTCCAGTTTTTTAATGCCAATTTCGAACAAGAAAATACATTCACGTACTATCCACGCAACATCCAAGCTATTACGTGGACGGTTAATCGCCAGGGTATCGAGTACTCACAATGCAGACTCTCTTGTCGTCTTTACATTTCTTCATCAAGGACGTATGGTTACCCGCTAAATCAATACACTTTTCACCATCCTCCATTGTATCGCACTGATAACACCAGAGATCATTGGCTCGTTCACTCGCTGCGTGTGTGCGATGTTCTTTCGCTAGTAATTGACCTGAAATCATTAATCATCGTCCCAAATCATTCAAGTCAATTCCATTAGTGAAAGTTAATTCAAGAGGATTTTAAACTACGTGAAATTTTTTGGTGATTTTTTTTTTGGTTTCTCATTAAAATTGATTTAGTTTGAATTCTCAAAACTTTTTCCAGGCGCTTCGCAAAATTTTTCACCGTTTTTGACAGCTGTTTATTTTATCCAGTGATTCTTTCAACAGAGAGAAATGTCGTTGATTCAAGTAAACTGGACGTGATTCGTAAATTTATATCAACGCAGGAATTGCTTTCTCGACAGAAGAATTTTTTCTGTGTAGTGGTATTAATAAAATCGATTGTACATTGTCAGAAGAAAAATTACAAAATTGAAAACGTAGGTATCCTTGATATGGAAATTGAGTTGAATGCATTTTGACAGCAGCTCGCTTGATGGAGAGCGCCCAGAGGGTTTGAAACGCCGTGTAAAAGTTTTTAAAAGCATTTTAATGGAATTAATTTTGATGAAAGAGCAAGAGAGAATGACCGACAATTTCAAGTACTTCAGGGAAGGAGACTGTCCTGTAAACAACGCAAATTTAAAAGCAACGAGCCCGAATGCGCGCTGAATTACAATTTGCAATTTGGAGTGACAATATCTTTTCCGAAGTTGAGGACACTGTTAATCATTGATTCCGAAAAAATGAGAGCTTCCAATTTTCCAATTTGGAGCAAGCATCTTTTTTTTTCTGCAATTATCGCGCGCATATAAAATTTGTCAACACTGGACAGAATATGTAAAACATTCGAAACTTAATAAATTAACAGAACCTCAAAAAATATTCTGTTTATATAATTTTCAATAAGTCCATAAGGCATGACAACTTGAACAATTGTCATACTTTTGAAAACTAAAGCCGAATCGATATCCCAAATATCGATGTTTATCGACGCACAGGCGATTGCCAACCAACTTCACGATGTTATCTGACTGATCTGATCAACCAATAAATGAATCACAATTCAAAAATAAATGATGACAGACCAATAAGGAATGGTCTGACGACTTTCGACTCTGACGACGTTCATTTTTGTGTATGCGCTTTCTTGAATGGGATCTAATAATATGGGATTCAGGCGAGGCACCGCTATAGTCACTTTTCTTTGATATGCTTCTCAGCGACGGCTATGTAATCCATCAACTTGACAACCAATGTTCACCATAAGAAACATGTTCACTCCACATGTGCGACCTGCCAACGTTTTTATCTCTTGTACTAAACCTGTTATTTGACACGCTGAGGTCAAATGTGTTGTTGCATTGGGAAAAACTCCGACTGGAAAAACGATCCGACCATTAGTCCTCGAGTTTCAAAATTCAGCCAGTACCTCCTTCAAACTTTGTTGCAATCAAATAAAAGTATCAAGTTCCACAGCAAAATCCCTCACCAAATACGCGCAATTTTAAACCTGCGGAAACTTGACGCTTTCATTTGCTTGCAATGAATGTTATTTGTGATAATTGTTTATTTGCAATGTAATTAAATTACATTAAATTGCCAATAATTTTAAACCGTTTTGGGTATTATTGGACCTTATTTTTGCCGCTCCGCTTGCGACCAATGAAATTACACCATTTGACGTCACGTGGTACAGCCAAGACGATTTTGAAACGCTGAGATGTGGGGGAGGCTGATTAGGCGCTGCGCGCCTTCAAAATTGGAAAATAAATGATTTTATACTCCAAGAAGATGCAATGCCCCCTCCTTCGCGGGTCTGCGAAGACGCCGCCCGCCCCTCACGCCCTGTGGAAATCTGTTACATCGGCCTTTCATATTACGGCGTACCGCGCCATAAACAGTTTCACTTCAAATTTTTTTTCTCTCATTACAACTGTCAAATGAAATTCATCTCGTTCTGCACGACCGTTCGCGGAACTTTGGATGGAAAATATTTCCTGCGTACCACTCGGGCTACAAAATTATTTGCACTTGTAGTAATGCCAACGATAATCCCCATGCATTCGTTAAATCAGTCGGATCAAGTCAAAGCCAGATCTACGTGAGCTAATATAATCCTCTAGATACTTCGACTTTCAAAATGCATCACGTAGCTTCATCAGGCTTTCTTGCACATGAACGATTAGTTTTGCACAAGAATCTCAATATGCATATCCTTTACTTTGGTTGCCATGCGATAAAGTCGGGCAAATTTTCCGATAATTCTGGAGGTCTTGGATTATTAAAGCTGGCAATTTTCATATTAGACATAATGATAAGGCCAAGAGGAAATTTTTAATTGAACTCTTGTGAAAATTAATGGAACACAATAATGCTTGGATAATTTGTAGAGAATATGATGGATATTGTAATTAAAAAAAAAAGTCAGGGAACATAACAGCAGCTTGATGGATCCATTTTCTGCAAAGCCTATCGCGACCTGTAAATTTGTTTAGATGAAAATTGCGTTATCTTTCTCAGATTTTGGAATGCTTATAAACTCACATTCGGTGAAGAGAGACTCAACTCGATTGAACTCTTTGCTACTGATGTACATACAGTCGACTCTCCCACTAGTGCACTGCGCGGGACCGGACGCTCCACCGCCCTGTCCCACAAGTGACTCTCCCCTACTTCCCCCCACTCCCGGATGCTCGTAAGCGCAGTGAGGTAGCATTCAAAGTCACGCGGGACCATTTCCACAGTGGTGGGGAGGCGGCGCATGAGGAGATAGTCAGTGGTGGGGCATGACGATAGTGACTATAGGGATCCATCAATTTGTGGGACGTGCACTGGTGGGGGAGTTGACTGTGCAAGATGCGCCATCTGTTCCTCCGGTATGTAAATATTGAATACCTTCGCCGTTTCTCAAGCGATTTACTCTCTTAGACAAGTTTTGGAAACTTCAAACCAGTACAATTTAAAGCATGGAGCGCTTCACACCGAAAGAACGCGCCGAAATAGTGACTATGTATATTCAAAATTCGATGGTAAACGATATCCGTGGATGTTGGCACATTCTGTGTGTCCGTAAATGCGTGAAAAAAGTTTGACTGACTTCTGGTTTCAACAAGCGCGGAGCGCCATGCCACACGGCAACCCGGACACTGCGGTTTTTGCAACAAAAATTCCCTAGACGTGTGATATCGAAACCCCCCCGGACTTCTTTTCGTGGGGTTATTTAAAGAGTAAAGTTTACGCCAGCAAGCCGAAAACCATTGACGAGCTCAAAACCAATATCCATGGCGGAATACCGACTGAGATGCTCGAAGAAGTGATGGAAAATGCCCGGAAAAGAGCACAGTTTGCGGTGGCCAATACAGGTGGTCATTTGAACGATGTTGTTTTTAAAAAGTAATCCACATAAATTGTGAGGGATTGAACTAAATAAAAGAACACTAGTACTTGCCATCTATATTATTTTCAAAAGTTATTCAACATTCTCACACCGGAGGAACTGATGGCGCACCCTGCACATATATATATATATTCTATATTCACAGATAGGTGAATTACACTGTTATTAATTTTTTAAATCATAATAATTTGCACTTTTTTTTATCAAAATTGCAAGACTAATTTTTCAGCATGGGTCTGTTTACAATTTTGAAGTTAATGTTAGATTAATTATAATTCACAAAAAGAGGAAATAAATCGAAACTGTTGACAGTTAGTGTGGGAAAAGGACCTCTTGCAAACGCTAAAATTCGCTATCATTTCAATAATAGTTTGGTTAAAAGAACCGCAAGAAAATTCGATATTTTGAAAGTTGTGACCTCCTAGTTGCAAAAATAGATGAAATCAATTTTATTGGATGAATAACTAGTTGTATAGTGAATGTATCAGTTACCTTGAGCCACATGGAAGACGAGCAGAAGCTCCACGAAGTGCCCCATAACCCCGCACCCCATATTTCTTCCTTTTCCCTCGCCAATTGCAATCAATCAGCTGATCCATGTGCGCATAGTCTGTCTATTTTCCACCAATATTTTCTATAAATTTACCGAACAATTGGGCCCCCACGCAACGATGCCAATCAAATGTTTCACGGAATACGCAACAACTCGTCACATTAAGTGCCCGCCATCATAAATGATGCTGTGCGCATGCGCGGCGGCTGAAAATACGTCATTGCCCAGTGCTGAGCTGGGGGGACAAATCGATAACATATGGAATTTTAGGACACCAGGGGGATCGCCTATTTCCCATAGAAGGCCATACGCCATAGCGCGCTCACATAATTAATTCACCTTGAAATTTGTTCCAACGCATACTAATTGAAAATTGAGAGTTTGGGAATTTTTATCTCGTGTATAAATTTCTAGGGAAGCCTTTTTAAAAATAATTTTTGCAATTTCACAGTTTTGTTTCCATCATCCTAATTCCTGTTATCCTACAGTGGGTTGATAACGACATGAATAAAGATAGTCGCTAAGAACTGTGGTGCTGATCGAAGATCAACCTAATCAAAACGTAATCAGTCAGCTTTGCGGAAACACAAAGCTGGTCAAATCGAGACACAGAACAAAATTTTTCAGCAAAAAATTTTTCCTTCGAATTCCATCAGTTTTTCTTTCTACAAGATTCGAGGTCCAGGTGTAAAAGTTCGTGTCGAGGTTCGTGTCCATAGGATTCTCGCGGTCACTATTCTCGTTTACGAGAATCAGTTCCATTCGAGGCTAATAAATGACCCGAGTGTCACGGCTCTCGAGCATTCCTCCAGAAGGGACCACTGGACACCCATCCGGCTGGGGCCGACTTTGGCGATTTAGGCCATCGTATTTCCAGGCACAGGGTGAACCTCCAGAAATTCCTGTGATGGCGGGCGCCTATCCTCCCCCCCCCCCCCCCGGCGGGTTAGGTTCCCACCCGGCCGTGCGGTCTCATTGTATGGGCACACGCAACAGTCCTGCTATCGATCGCAGTACATGAATTGACCATTTGGAATTAACGATACACTAGTTTGGATTGAAGTAAATGAAGAAAATGATTTTCCCAAGTTTCACCTGAAACTACTCTGCAGGAAGCAGCAGAACAACATTGTAGACCTCCAGCTCCAGCGTCCCGTTTGAGAACCGTAGATGACTTGCAGAAAGGTCAGCCGAATATATGCCCCAGTATCGATCACCGTTCCCTCATATAAATGGTAATATAGCCATGAGAAATTGTTCTGCGAAAAATCGTGGAAAATAAATAACAACGAAATGATATGGTACATATTTTTTTTTAGCTGGCAGGAGTTATTAATCCACAGAGAATAGACGGAAAATTAAACTGTGGGTCTCCAGGTGCGAAAGCCAGTGGAACATGTCCAGTAAACTTGTAATTAGGAGATATTGTAGTAGCGTATGAGCCCAGGGACATCCAGAGACAATTCCACGCGCAATATCACCCAAACTCGTACGTTCTATCTTTTTCTTATCACAGTTTATTTTAGTTAAGAGTGCACTATCATACTTTGTCTTTACAGAACATTTTTATATTATGATAATCATTGAATTGATGAATTAAGGAGCTCATTCGAGTTTCTAAGTCGGCGTGACTAGCAGGCGAAGAAGTTTCATGGTACTGCTCGCATGGCGAGCACCGCGCCGCCCACTCATTTTTGGATCAGGGCGATTTTCGCTGATCCCAATTGGCATCATTAATGAGTTTTTTATGATTCCATGATGAAATCAGGTTCAGATCTTGATGTTGAAGGTTTTCAGTTTTAGCTGAAGAGTTTTAGTCGCAAGCGATTTGTGACGACTCTTGCAATAAAGCCCGATAACATTATCAATCAACTGCAAAAAAATACGAAATAATTCTCCGAGTTATGTTTTTCTCTTCCCAATCATTATTTTGTTGGACACTTGGCATAACTTTTAACGATGGCGAACAGCCCAGGGGAAACTGAGAGGTAGAGAAATAAAAAAATTAGACATGGGGAATAAAGTGGAATTCACTCAGAGGTTGATAGCCTATGTTAAAAGGATCGATATCAAGTCGCAGTCTCTTTGCCCATTACTACCGCCTCCGTCAATAAACGCACGAACGAATATACAAAAAGAAAAAAAAATAAATAAACGCGTGAATATTTTTTATTTCTTGATTAAAAACTAATTTGTTCATTCATCGATTTTTCCACGGCAAGAGTAGGTAACGCGGTTTCATTTCATATCGCACACTTGTATACCAACATATATAGATATATGTGCGAGGGGGCATTCGGGCGGAATCAGTTTTTGATACTTTTTCTAATTAAATTTTCTACATGATTTCTTTGAGCTTTTCAAGCGATGTCATTTTGTGCCGCCCTTTTTGGCGCCAAATGTTCAATTAATTTGTTCATCGATGTGGTGGGGTTGATCGGTTGGCGCCAAAATTTTGTCTTTCGCTTTTGGTACGAGTTTGATGAATTTTCAGGATGAATCAAGGTTACGATACTGAAGATTCGAATGCATCTGTTTAAAAAAAATCGACCAGCGTACTATGCTGTTCAATATAATAGGCGACACTGATAACATTTTATTGAGGGATTTGAGGCTGATTAAGTTGGTGTAAAGCAATGTCTTGGTTGCGACTCTGAAGAGAAATTTCAGTAGTCATTTTTTTTTCTCCAGATTTGGAGGGAAAATCGATCAGACGAAAGCCCGGAATGGACTTCCGGTACGAGCAAATACCCATACGGCTCCTCTGGGGATCGTTGCGGGGTGAAAAATGAACGAAATAAAAAAAATAGAGGTCAAATAGTGGTACAGCCTTTTTTGCGATATCGTTTGGATTTTCCCTGCTATACCCTGGAGCAGGATTTCCCAAATGCATCATAAAGTCAATGAAACTGAATGTCATTAGAATTCTCGAAAAAAATTTGATCTAAATATTTTTGTATCGGCGGGATTTCAATAATAAGGAATAAAAAAATAATTGGACACTTGGTGCTGAGTAAGTGTGATCGATTGAGGCCATACAAAAAACTTCCCGTTTTGTGATTTCTACTGAAGACTTTTATTTTATAAGATTACTATAACAAGTAAATCAGCTGCTCACCCGGGGGATGGAAGGGAGGATATTGTAGAAATCTCTTTCTGCAGAGATTTTTATTCGTGATGGCAAAACTGTTACCTCAAAATAAAACGCACTCTCGAGATCTATTGGAGATTTCAACAGAGAGGATGTGGGTGAAAAAGGGTATGAGCCCTTTTCCCATGGACCAATGATTTTGAGGTTGACGTATGTTGTAGCTCTAAGATGCGATAGAGATGAGACATATGAAATATGTATTTTTAAGAGAAGCACAAGCATTATTGAACATTTCTTCCTATAGTTAATGGCTTGGATAATCGAGTGTTATAAAAAATTGAAATTCTCAATGCCTTAGAAGCATTGAACTGATCTCGATCGCAAACCCATGGTTACGAATAAACGATTGTAGTCCACACTTACAGACGCACACTCACCCACCCACCCAGCTATCCATCATCCACACCCATCCATGCACACCCACCCACCCATCCACATCCACCCACTCATCCATCTACAGACACCCACCCACAGACACCCACCCACCCATCCATCCATCTACAAGTACCCACCCACTCATCCACCCACCCACTTAACCACTCATCCACCCACCCACTTAACCACTCATCCACCCACCCACCCACACCCACCCATCCACACCCACCCACTCATCCATCCACAGACACCCACCCACCCATCCATCCACCCCCACCCATCCACCGACTCATCCACCCACTTAACCACTCATCCACCCACACACTTATCCACCCACCCGCCTGCACACGCACCCACCCGCCCAGCTGCACACGCACCCACCCGCCCAGCTGCACACGCACCCACCCACCCGCACACGCACCCACTCACCCATCCACACATGCACCTACTGTTCATTGCCTGTATTTTTCCAAACCAAGCAATAAATTGAATTCAGTTTCACTAACTTGACCTGACGTTTCTCCTGATGTTCTCAAACTCACACAAAATTGTCCCATAATCTCTGGTTTACCTTTTCCTCTATCGTTTCCATATTAACCAATTCTGTTAGCAGTGTAACACACCTCATCTCGCAGTACTCAAATAAATAACTGAAAGAAAATGAAAGCATTAAGCATGAATTATATGAGAAATGGATGAATTCGTGAACAGTCTTTCCACTCTTTCTGGTACAGAAGGTGAATAAAAAATAAGAAAAAAAAAAACAGACATTGAATAATTTTTCCCTTCGTTCATTTGACTAAAGTTACTTCTTTTCCTCGAGGGAATAAAATCAGAGAGTTTTATGCGTAGAATAAGATGTGTAGTGGTGACTGGGGGTGGATTGGAAATCTTATATCCCTTGGAAGCCATCGAAATATGGAAAATGGATCTACTCGAAATGATATACTGCGGATTCTCCGTATATTCACCTCAGTGCACCATATCGATCTCCAAGGGCTCGCGGATTAGTGCAATGACCTCTTGGTCTAAAAATAAATGTCTTAGTAAATGAGTCGAGATTTTTTACATTTCTAGATTAGTTTTTTTTGCAACTTCACTTCATGAGGGTAAATATATTAAATTGGGTCATCATATCTATACTATTTCATTGAATATATGAACGCGATTCGTCATTACTAAAATCCCTTTAACTGGTTTTGTAAATGGTCCTATCAAGATAATTCGTTTTTTTTCTTCTAGAATTTTTTGCGAAAAATAATAAAAAATTAATGATGTCAATGAATAGGCGACAAGTTTTCTATTTTATAAAAATAAAAATGAGTGGGCCTGCCCTTATCATCCAATGTCAAAAAAAAATTCAGTTTCTGACGAGGAAGATATCATGTTTATGTAAGGGGAATAGTTTACGAGATATGTTCGAGAAATAATTATTTTTCAGAGACTTAGTTTGATAACTCAGAAACTATAAGAGTGATTCAAATCACATTATGTCTAGATTAGCAAAATTTGATTTTACCTGCTGGTCCCGAAGAAAATGTGAACGTAAAAATATTTCACGGTATAGAAACTAACACACAAATATGGATACACATAAAACTTCAGGGTCGGGGCTTTGGTGTAGTGGGTAGAGTCTCTAGGTACCTTAAAGGTCCTAGGTTTGTTTCCCATGATGAAATATTTTCTCAAGGATTCGGACCCATAGCAGGAACCTTCTATATGCGCTATCGGCGGTACCCATGAAATGGGACCCCATGGTCGGGCGGGAACCTATCCCGACCCACGGGAGGGGGAGCCCTCCATCATAAGCGCCCGCCTAAATAATCAATTATAACTATAGATTGAATGTCTAGGAAGCACATACACAAAAATGAACATCGTCAGAGTCGAGAGTCGTAAGACCATTCCTTATTGGTCTGTCACAATTTATTTTTGAATCGTGAATCATTCATTGGTTGATCAGATCAGTCAGATAACATCGTGAAGTTGGTTGGCAATCGCCTTTGCGTCGATAAACATCGATATTTGGGATATCGATTCGGCTTTAGTTTTCAAAAGTATGACAATTGTTCAAGTTGTCATAACTTACGCACTTATTGAAAATTATATACACAGAATATTTTTTGAGCTTCTGTTAATTTATTAAGTTTCGAGTGTCCTACATATTCTGTCCAGTGTTGAAAATTTTATATGCACGCGATAATTACAGAAAAAACAAAAGATGCTTGCTCCAGATTGGAAAATTGAGAGCTCTCATTTTTTTGGAATCAATGATTAACAGTATCTTCAACTTCGGAAAAGATATTGTTACTTCAAATTTCGAATTGTGGTTCCGCGCGCGAAGCGCGCATTCGAGCTTGTATGATAAAACTACAATTTACCTACATGCAAATATAGCCTGAACGAAGGCGGCGATCTGCTCATTGAGCTACCTCCAACTCCGCCGTTAGATAATGATCACCGGGTCCGTGTAATATCACCCAAATTCTCTTATCAGTGCATACTGTTGTACACGTTAACCACCAAAAGCGTTACACTCAATTGACCATTACAATGATTTCGCGCCTTTGTGGAGACTCGCGGACGCCACGGGCAATACTAGAGCAACACGTGATTGCCGTCGGGAGAGGGGGAGGGGGGGGGGGGGTGAGGGTGCATTATTGTATTAATTCCTCTGGCCTGACTCGTCACAAACGATCATTCGCGACCGGGTGCGAGGGGGTTTGAGGGATTTACACTGTTAACGGAAAATAATGGGTACATGAGACAGTGACGAAGGCGCGGGCATGCTCACCAACGGGATTCGGTCAATGGCGTCGCTGGAAAGCCGGGGACGTGCCTGCTCCCACTCCACCTCAAACAGTACTCGGCCGACTACCGATGTCGATAGGGCATCACGACCCTACGGTCTAGCGTTTGTTTTTATCGCGAGGTAAACGCACATTTCGTACTAAAACACTCAGGAAAAAGGGGTAGTATTGGATGGAAAATAAATGTTCTGCCCAAGAATTCGTTACATCGTCGTCCGGGCACTGGTGTAAATTTTTTGGCCTATTTTTTGCGAACTGTGGAATTGAAGATGAGCGTTTTTGCGATCTCAGTCGAACGTTTGGTTGGAAAATTTGTAATTTGTTGGGGAATTTGGGAATCAAAGCACTATCATGAATTGACAGTTGTAGATCAGTTTGCAACTTTATGGAGTTGAATTGATTTTGAGATGAATTTGGTAGAATGAGGGTTTTTTTGGAGAGATTTACATATAGTTTCTGGGAGAGATTTGAAAGCTCGCAGGCGGTATTAATTAATTTAATTTGTCAAGTAATCTCCATGAAGAGAATGTAATTACTCGAGTCAACGGAATTAGTTGCGGCCATAAGTACTTTTTCCGCTCAGCGAAGTGGTAGAGTAGGATTTGTGGAGTTATAATCCTACAGTTATTTATAACAAATATCTTGGAACTGAAGAGGATTGGCCGATGTTTTGTAATACTGTTTTTGTGGAGGCAACTGAGTTCTATAATAAAGGTTATGATTAGCATTTTTATATCTCCCATACATTGGAAGATATTTGATAAATACTCGACGGAACCATTGGTGTAGTAATCCTACTTAATTACTCCATTGCGGAATTAGCGAATTTATATCGGTGTATATTTCCACGAGACATCAAAAAACGCAAATTGATTTCGCAAATAATCATTCGAAAGATTCGGAATTATTTTTGCGAAATTAAATTTGTTGATGAATTATCGTGACAAAACTGATCAATACTACAGGGGATAATAGAGTTGAAATGTGAGGAAAAGTAATAGGAGTAGTGAGTGCGACTAATTGGGGCCACTGTAATAACTTCCTGATTTTTATTCTGCACCATCAAATTTTTTTTAATGATTTTCTTAAATTGTCAAGTATTGCGTCAACTGATTTTAGGGAAACATTTGACGCAATTTTTTTTTGTAGACATTCATTGGCTGTGAGACATTTTCACCAAGTTATGGGTGACAGACACGCACATTCATAAACACACGAGAACATAACCCATCGTGGGTGGATGGAAGGGGGTGGGTTCCAGCATTGGGGGGGGGGGGGCGGTCCCATTGTGGGCGGGGGAACCGAGAGGGACGGTCCCATCGTAGACGCGGGAAAGGGGACGGTCCCGTCGTAGGCGGGAACGAGGGGGTGGATCCCATTGTAGGCGGGGAAATGGGGAGGGTCCTATCGTAGGCGGGGAAGGGGGAAGGTCGGTGCCATCGTGGCCGGGGGAACCGAGAGGGTCGGTCGGATCGTAGACACGGGAAAGGGGACGGTCCCGTCGTAGGCGGGAACGAGGGGGTGGATCCCATCGTAGGCGGGGAAATGGGGAGGGTCCCATCGTAGGCGGGGAAGGGGGAAGGTCGGTGCCATCGTGGACGGGGGAACCGAGAGGGTCGGTCCCATCGTCGACACAGGAAAGGGGACGGTCCCGTCGTAGGCGGGGACGAGGGGGTGGGTCCCATCGTAGGCGGGGAAATGGGGAGGGCCCCATCGTAGGCGGGGGAAGGGGGACGGTCCCGTGCAGGCGGGGTCGAGGGGCTGGCTCGTAGGGGAACGGGCGGGCCCAACAGTTGGCGGGCGGGTTTTGGTCGTAGGCAGAGGGGGGCGGGCCCATATAGGCGTTGACGCCTTCTATCTCCTATAGATATTTTTGGGACTCTTTACTCTATGATTAGAAAAGATGATAGCTTAAATACCGAAAGTCCACCCACCGTCATTGGCTAGATATTCTCCGTAGTATTGCATACACAGATGAACACACATGATGTACAGTATGATGTACTGACCGGTTAAAAAAAAATTATTTAGCGATGTTGTATAATACTGATAGAACCGAAGAACGGTATCGCTTAAACCAGTTATGCATTTTGTATCCACAAACAATATTACGTTTTTGTTTCGTAAATTGCAGGAACAATTTATAGGCGGAAGCGCTTTGTTAGTATTGATCGTATTCATTCATCTCTTCGTTAATGGTCAATATGGGGGAAATAGGTTTCTGTAACTTCCGCGATGAAAAGTTATTGGTTCGACCTCGAACATCAAAAATTTAGTTTTCGTTAAAAATTCAGGTTCCAGGGTATCCCCTAGGTTCGATGATCGCAAAGTGAATCAATCTACAAATTTATAAAATATATCTATTTTGTGAGAAATGAATTTGATGAAAAATATTTGACAAAAATTATTTACATATTTTTTTTCCACCACTCAGTGAGGAACTAATTCAATTTTCATATAAATATTCAAAAGTGGGATATGTAAAAATGTACCGGGGCGGAATAATTTTCCTTGTAACTTGTAAAAGGGAATTTTATTTTTGTTTCGACAAGAAAAAAAGTTCTTTTCAATTCTCCATGGCTATTTCTTCTGCCGTTACATTGCGAAAAGACCCTTTTTTTCCTTTATAGAAAAAAAAGGGGTGTCCATTGAAGATAAAAAAAGCATTGCTTCACCTATTCAAACGAAATGTCAAGCATTTTCAGTGACTTTTTTTTAGCCACACATGCGGGCCGTCATTTCCTATCAGTAGTAACAGTCGGTGTTGTTCAGACACGGAGTTTTCCCGGCAAGTTTCAACATTGAAATTGGTTGTGACGAGTTTTGGGTAAGGTAGTGCGGGTGTAGAGAGAGACTTTGATAATACGGTCTCATGTGGCTCATATGGCTCAACAATTTCACGGATATTTCATGAATAAGGGAATTGCAAAATGGAACTAGTGGTGTTGAGGTGTGAAAAAGTGTGTTTAAAATTCAACAGGTGGCCCTTGCACACAGATTTTACTTAATTCAATTTCCCGGGGCTTGTGTTCACATCTTCCTGTCTGGAAAACAATTTCCGGAATAAAAGAATTGGTGCTTTCCTCTTTATTCGTTTATCGTTTCATATATCGTCGATTTACCTTATGCTATTACGTTATTATAAACGTTGGGGATGGGAATAGAACAAAATAATTGGCATGAACAAATTGTGATTCTGAATTTTCATTGGAGAAATGGTGGATGAGGAAATTGAAGGTCACCAGCTGGCTATTTTTGGCATATCCAGGAATTGCTTTTGGAAAATGTTGCATTATTAAAAGACGTCTGTTTGATTGGTTGAGACCCTCCCACCCACTCTCCCACCCACCCACTCACCCATCCACTTACCCACCCACCCACTCACCCACCCACTCACCCACTCACCCACCCACCCACCCACCCACTCACCCACCGACCCACTCACCCACCCACCCACTCACCCACCCACCCACTGACGCACACACACGGACCCACACACACCGACCCACACACATCGACCCACACACATCGACCCACACACATCGACCCACACACTAACCCACCTACATACACACACACACACATCTCCACACACACATATCATCACCTCAAGATGTGTTTCGGAATTCTTTATCATTCTTAAAATACGAGTTAGGTGGCGTGAATATGATTTTCAAATTCTGGGTCAGTACAATAATTTTTTGACGCCGGGAAGTTAAAATCCATTTGTTCATCGGATCATTTTAATGCATCAAAGTGATCTATTAGCAAAAAAAATTGATTCATTTATCCGATCGAGAATTGTGGAAATGATACTACAATTGATGCTAAGTGAGTTTGCCAATCTCAACTTAACAATCAATTAGTCAACATTTTGGGACAAGATGAATTCAACGAATCAAATGGACGCAATTTCATTAAGTCGCAACAGTTTCAAACTCGATTGTGCGAATTCGAGCGAGCGAAAATACGACAGAATTGCCGTGAGGGACAACGACAGTGTGTGGGGGGGAGGGGAAGGGCGGGTGGAGGGTGGAAGAGGTCGAATGCGCGAATGATGAAATACACAGATTTTCAATTTAAATTAAACAGTAGAGATGGAAGTTTGATTGAATTTTTTACATTGTTTGAAACATTCTCACTATTTTTCGATGGTAACGGTAACTGCTTCACCATTAAAATGTATTTTATATCATTAAAAGGTAATCCATAGTATGCAGTTAAGGCGATTAAGTAGGTTTTAATGAGTTGAAAATAACAGAAAAATCGTATCGAAACACACACACACACACACAGATTCTTTTGAAAATAGTCTGCAGATGCTATACATAGTTTGAAACGAGTATCCCATGACCCGCATTGTCGACAAGCCTAAAGTTTTCATGTGTGAAAAAATCATGAATTCTGAAAATTCAATTCTTGAATGTTTAGCCCTCAATAAATGACGATTTCTGAAATTCAGTGAATTGATCACGACACTGAACATTTTCCACGTATAAAATGATTGATTATGTCTCCCGTTCACCACTGAATTGCGGATGATGGGTTGTGCGCAGTTACCTCCAAAGGATTCCAATTACGATAGACAATTGTTAGGGCGATAATTACACCGATAATTGATCACTGGAAGTGGTAATTCCGGTTGGCCGGACTCTCTGAAAAACTATCTCATCAATTTCACTATTTGTTTTTCGGCTGAATAGTACAAACTGATTTCTAAAAAAAAGTGGGGAATTGAGCTTTAGGACCATGCATGGGGAGCGGACAAAAAGTGGAGAAAATCAAATCAATCACGCTGATAGTGATTTTGCAGTAAAATATGATTGAAAATTTTGGAATACTACGTGAATACATATACGCAACCACCCACTCATCCGGCTATCTACCCGCTCGCCCATTCACCCACCGATCCACCCATCTATTCATTCACCCATGCACCTCTCCACCCACCCGCTCACCCATCCATCCATTCAGCCCCCCGCCCATCCACCCACCTACCCACCGATTCATCCATCCACCCATTCATCCATCCACCCATCCATCCATCCATTCATCCATTCATCCACCCATCCATCCACCCATGCACCCATCCATCCACCCATCCATCCACCCATCCATCCACCCATCCATCCACCTATCCATCCACCCACGCATCCACCTATCCATCCACCCATACAACCATCTATCCATCCACACACCCATCCATCCACCCATTCATGCACCCATCCATTCGCCTACCTATCCATCCACCCATACAACCATCTATCCATCCACACACCCATCCATCCACCCATCCATCCACCCATTCATGCACCCATCCATTCGCCTACCTATCCATCCACCCACGCATCCACCCATCCATCCACCCATCCATCCACTCACTCATGCACCCATCCATTTGCCTACCTATCATCTACCCATCCGTTCGCCCACCTATCCATCCATCCATCCACCCACTCATCCACCCATCCATTCGCCTACCTATCCATCCATCCATCCACCAACCCACACACGCACACACACACACACCCACACATACACATACACACACACACAAAAGTTGTGATCAGAATTGGCTGCAAATGTTCGAAGTACCTTGAAACGTAGAGATTTAATAGCAAATCAATGTTTCGGTGTCAGGGGCAAAGCAATAACTTTCCCTATCGGGAAGTTATATATGGATAACTTCCCGATGGGGAAAGTTATACATGGGATTTTTGCTGGGATATATCCAAATCTTCCCCTATCGAGACGTTATACATGAGATTTTCGCTGGGCTATATCCAAATCTTTTTTTTGCTGATTCAAAAATGATTTGCCAAGACGAATTCTCAGAGGGAAGGATATTATCGATCATGCTGAGTTTAGGGGGTTTACGGGCACAGGAAACCCAAGTGCTGTTAATGAGAAGACAAAATAGAAAATCTCTTAATCAATTTCCTTTGCAGTTTTCAGTGATAAAAAGCGATTATCAACAAGTGCATCAGTTAAAGAAGTTCGGCAGGAAGAATTGGGGAAATGTGATCGGCAACAAGCGGGCGAGTAAAGTTAAGTCGTAAGAATTGGGTGGAATAAGGCTGACCTAAAAAAAATAGTGGATAAGGAGTTGGGGAAAACTCGGGAGGAGTGATAAACGGGTGCGGCAGAACATTGAGTGGAGGTGAGTGCATTACATGGTTTTTACTTGCGATTTAGAACTTCGGTTGTAAAGAATCCATAAAAGAAAAACTAGTGAAATAGTGGGTATATAAACTATTGTTAAATACCATTTAGGTACCTGTGGAGCAGTATTACTAGATATATAACTAAGTAGTTATTGCAAAGTTCACTAACTACTAGTTTGACTCGCCACGGGCTATATCAGCACCTCACTGATGATGGTCTGATCTTCTTAGTTATAAAAGTTGAGAAAATAATCATTACATTTAAAATACGTTCTGAATCTAAATATGGAAGAGGGGGCATAATGGGATAATTGATATAATGGGACAATGGACATAATGGGACAATTAACATAATGGGACAATGAACATAATGGGATAATGAACATAATGGGACAATGGACATAATGGGACAATGGACATAATGGGACAATGGACATAATGGGACAATTGCCATAATGGGCATAATGGGACAATGGGCATAATGGGACAATGGGCATAATGGGACAATGGGCATAATGGGACAATGGACATAATGGGACAATGGTCATAATGGGACAATGGACATAATGGGACAATGGGCATAATGGGACAATGGACATAATGGGACAATGGACATAATGGGACAATGGACATAATGGGACAATGGACATAATGGGACAATGGACATAATGGGACAATGGGCATAATGGGACAATTGCCATAATGGGACAATTGCCATAATGGGACAATTGCCATAATGGGACAATGGACATAATGGGACAATGGACATAATGGGACAATGGACATAATGGGACAATGGACATAATGGGACAATGGACATAATGGGGCAATGGACATAATGGGACAATGGGCATAATGGGACAATGGACATAATGGGATAATGGACATAATGGGACAATGGACATAATGGGACAATGGATATGATGGGACAACTGCCATAATGGGACAATGGATATGATGGGACAACTGCCATAATGGGACAATTGTCATAATGGGACGATGGTCATAATGGGACAACTGCCATTGTGGGACAACTGCCACAATGGGGCAATGGCCATAATGGGACAATGTACATAATGACACCATGTACATAATGGGACAATTGACATAATGGGATACGGGGCATAATGGGACAAGGGGCATGATGGGACAGGGGTCATAACGAGAAACGTGTGCAAACGTTTGCTGTTTTTACAGATATAACTGACAACCTCATCTATTCATCACCTGATGTTTTGATTTCGTGTAACTACAGAAGTACTGGCGCGAGCACATTAAAGTTTGCGTATTGTAATACATCGGTGTGTGACAAAAGATAGTTTGCTGGGAGCAAGGATTCTATTTTCGCGTGTTCGCATGGCGTTATCCCTACTGATTTTACATAGTACTAGTGAGCTCTCCGTTGCCTGTCGTGTAGCGAGAGTTGCTACTGCTGAACGAATGTTGATTCGTTACTCGCGGTAACAGAATACCGAATTTGGGTAGAGTGGAAATCCCGTGTCTGGGATTCGGCCGCGATTCGGGAATAAAAAATTGGGCATTCGGGGTGAAATGTATCCGTTTCGGGGATAAAATAATCCCTATTTGGGAATCGACAATTTCCGATGGCTGAAATATCTCCGGATCGGGGATGAACGTGTCACCGCGGCGCAGGTGAAATATTCATACGGCGAGAAAAAATGTTCCAGTCCGCTATATTTATTTTCGACAAATCGGCTTTTATAATACGCGCGAATCGGATTTTGTATTCGTACTTGAAAATTCTCCTATAAATTTGTTATCGGTGAGAATATAGGAAAAATCGCGTAAAAAAAAAATCTCTCAAAATTTTCAGCAACGCCTCTTCGAAATAAAATAATACCTATAGCTTCCAATTTTTTTGTCTCTGTCCTCTCGCTTTTGTATGTAATGAATGCATGACTCAAAGTCTTGTATAGGATGAATCGAAAAGATGTGCGGGCGACCCGTGACTGCTTGAATCAATAACTTCTCAATCGCGTGAAGATCACTTTCGACGCTCTATTCATACAGTTCCATACCATGGTATCATCAAAGGTTTGAGCATGCAAAAAAAATCGCACAGTTTTCAATCTATGAGAGGTCACGCTACCATATCAGGACCTCCCTGAATTTGTTTAATTTTTCATCAAGTGAAGACAAGAACAATGTGTGAAAATTTTTTTGACACACCCACACCCCCCCACCCGCCCCCCCCCCCCCCCACACCCGCCCACACCAGAATTTTCCAGAGGGAGCATGAGTAATTTAGTCTTCAATTACGGTCAAGTGTAGAACATTGAAAATTTCAATGGATCTCACGGAAATTTCCAAAAAACTTCTAACATCATATTGTCCAGTTTCTCTACAACTGCGAGCATACAAGAGAATTCTCTCGTATAAATAATCAATTCTGTGAATAACGAGGTGGTCGGAAATGACACGGCGTACTTAAAATTGCTTGAGACGTAAAATATAGTATTCCCGGAGTAACTCCCAGGCACATTCGACCCTCGCTCCCAACCCTGACATCCCCTACCAATAATAATACGAAATCCACTGATCCGCGGCTCAATTCAGGGACGGCAACTCACTCGAGCGCATCGGAGGGTGCTCCAGGCACTCGTGACCTTGACCAGTGCTCTTTCGGTTTCGTCACCAGCCCCCTTTTTTTCTACCCCTGACGAGCGAAAGGAAGAAAAGGGTATATGGAGTCGCTCATGAATCTTGTAAATGATGGGCGCGAATTTTCCTAAAATTTTCCTGAAGATTTTATTGAGGCAATTTTAGTGGGGAAAGAAAATTTTTGTTACTCCTTTCGACAGATTGGGAGATCAGGCCCGGTTTAACAATTTTAGTAGGCAGATACTTTACCACTACGCTAAAGCCCCGATGTGTGTGTGTGTGTGTATGGGAGTATGGGTGGGTTAGGTCCGTGGGTGGGGTAGGTGCGTGGGTGGGTGTGTGGGTGGGTGGGTTGGGTGTGTGGGTGGCTTGGGTGTGTGGGTGGGTTGGGTGTGTGGGTGGCTAGGGTAGGTTGGGTGGGTTGCGTCGGTTGGGTGGGTGGGTGTGTGGTGTGGGTTGGGTGTTCGTGTGTATGCATTTTTTTTCATCAACTTCGAAATTAGTTTTCCTGCAAAAAAAAAAGTGAATAACATCTATTTGTCCGTACAAATTTTTTGCTAATGGTTTAATCCATTTAATCCTAGAAGGACGCATAATAGCACCTTAAAATTAGATTTCGGGAAGTTCTTTTTTAACGACTCCACTGGAGCGCAATTATGTAGCGCGTTATTTTTTTTTGCAATTTAATCTCTATGTTCATTTGAATGTACATCACTCGGGGGTTTTCAGTTTCATTTTCTCAAGTAAATTCCTCATTTACCCAGGAAAAACAAAATTTTATCAACACACAAACCGTAGAAAATTGTTTTTCCGAGTGGCAAAAAGTGAATGAATTTCCAAGGGGATATGAAATTTTTATATCTCGCAATTTTTCTCCCTTGTGAAATTCAGCAAATTTACATCCCTTATTTTGCGTCCTCAGGGCTCTATTTCCCTTTTGTACATCACGGTTATGGGAAATAATGGTAACAAATGGTGATTTTTTTTTAAGTAAAGTGGCTTTTCCGTTTCACCATTTTTATTGAGATTTTTTTTTTCAACGCAGATGTGTTGCCTCCATTTCTTATTTCCCGACAGGGGAGGTCGTTGTAATCGCTCAGAAGATGAAAAATTAAATTGTTAAATTTTCAATTTTAGTGTGTGTGTGTGTGTGTGAGATCGAATCGTTCCGAAAAGAAATTAATTTAGTAGATTTTTGCAGACGAGATCTCTGATCGTTCACAAAAAATGTTTGGAGATAAACCTAGTTCCAATGTCTACTCACCTACTTATGCCTGTTTATAACGTTCGGGATAAGAAAAAGTCGATTGGAAAAATGGCGATCCCAGTTCGCGAAATTATGATAAGAAAAAATTCAACTCATTCGCAATTCAGCTCAGACAGAAAATTTGTCAAAATTTCTTCGAGTACTTTTCTCGCACACCACTTTCTAGATATATCATCATGGCCAGAACGTGGAGGCCGTGACTCGTAATATTACGTGAAGCTAGGATCTCTCAGGCGTATGATCATGTTTCAACTTTAACGAGACCAACATCCTCCGCAAGAGCAACCCCACCCCAGCGGCAATAGCGCACAATTAGTTTGCGCAATTTATCATGCGTCAAAATTTGCGTTCTAAATTTCTAAAATGAATTATATGCAATCAGCATAATCCAAATGGCATTTTCCAATCATATTATTTTCCTCCAAAATATCTCCTCCGTATGAATAAATGATAAAGGTTATTTGAAGATTGGTGAATCACTTACTATTACTATGATAATTTTCTTGCCTGTGATTTTGCCCCTGCTTGTGCCCACATCCCTTGAAGCTCTCTCAGACATGATGCAGCTGAACAGGCTGCTCTCGCAGAGAGTTGTCGCTTCTCGCAGAAATTCTCGATAATCGATCAACTGATAGTCGCCGTGGAACCAACAACAAATCGTATCCTCGCTGACGCAAGTAGCTTGATCCCCCAGATATTGCCCGGAAAATTGAGCATATTCGGGATGTCTTATACACCGCAAATCATGCATCCTTGCCATATATCCCCTCTGCGTTGGTTCACTATCTTGCCACCATACCATGAGGTCCTCCCTGAGTTCCTCCATCCCACTAAATCTTCTCAGAGCCAAGTTGTTACCGTTGGATCCCGATCTATAGTCTCTCCTAACTGATCCATGGTCCCGCTCCGAAGGGCACCGGTTGTAGGAGGCTCTGACGCGATTCGTTCTCGGAACCGGGTATAGGGTATCCGAGCGGTCAACCCGAGATAAACATGGCTATTGCGGCAGTGGTTGACCACCTTGAGACAATGTCATCTCAAGGTGAACAAATCTTGCCGGGGGAACCGCCATCTTCCCTACGCCGAATATTATTATTATTATTATGATTATTATGATTATGATTATTATGATTATTATGATTATTATGATTATGATTATTATGATTATGATTATTATGATTATTATGATTATTATGATTATGATTATTATGATTATGATTATTATGATTATTATGATTATGATTATGATTATTATGATTATGATTATTATGATTATTATTCATTATTATTATTATTCAACTTCCCGATTTTTCATTGCAATGACCCCTAAATCGATTTTGTTTATTTAGATTTGTAACTAGGATTTTAAGTATACCAGAATGATCCCAGTTGAATTCCGAACGAATGTCGGTGTGTGTGTGTGTGTGTATGTTTGTTTGTGTGTAATCCGAATTTTTCGTTAACGATTTCTCACGAACGGGTCAAACGATCTGGTTGATCGAGGTCTTATTCGGAGTGTCTTCATGGAGCTTACATCGGATTAGTTTTTGGTTTAAATTGACCGAGCAGTGTCAGTTCTGTTATTAACAATTGAATTGTTTACAACGGTCTATTTAAAAAACGGTAAGAGATACGGCATAAAGTATTGAGGAGAATTTGATCTGTAAGTAAAATGCATATTTCATTTTTTATCACTTTTTTCCATATTTGTCATAATTAAGGAGGTACGACGGGTTTAATCCTTGAGCGTTCGCACCCCTATTGGCGTTTCACTCCCACTCCAGTAACTCGCATAATTCTCGTCCTCTCGCTGACTATGTGGCTAGTCAAATATTCATAAATATTTGTTGCCCAGGTGATAAGGTTTAAATGTCCGGAGCAGTTGCAATGAAACTTGCTATATAAACTCAAATCACAGAGATATATCCCAAAAGGCGACCATCGGATAAATTTCTCACGCTGCGCAAGGATTTTTTTCTCAAAAAAAATTTCCTGCAGACATCCAACTCCATTCTTTTTCTCTACGAATCCCTTCTACTGAATGGAATCCGTGATGTAATCGACTCGTGTGTACAGAAAACAGAAGGACCAGGGAGTGATTAGTAGTCAATCAGTCTTAAGGATGAGGAAACTAAAGTCTCCTCCCTTCCCCTGCACAAATATTGTCGATGTTACGTAATAATGCACAGTATCCTTCGATCTGAATCATTACAAAATTATGTCTCTCGAGGATTCGAATGGTTCGAATCAAGTCTTTCTGAGGCTTTGATCAAGCTGCGCTAAGATTCTTTCAACGATTTCCAAGTTCTGAATTAAAAGGCTTCCAACAGGTGTTTTGAATTCCACAAAAATCTTGAATTGAGCCGTCCAATTTGGAAACTAACCTTTTTTTTGTCGCCACATGATTGATCGCCAATTTATTTTGAAGCGTAAGGAACTTCAAGGTGTGAGTGTGTGTGCGTTTTTTTTTAAATGTACGGTCTGCCCTAAGGATCCTTATCCACTTCCTTCAAGACCTCGTTCCAACAGTCTCGTTTGCGAAGCTTTATATCCTTAGTAAGTTTACGCTTAGCGGCTTTATACTTCACTTCGAGGCTTTCATGATTGGACTTCTTCCTTTTGTGTGTGTGTGTGTGTGTGTTAACGCATACAACGAATAACAAATTAACGAATGATAAATCAAAGATACGGGACGAAGCCCTTCTATATCCCAGTGTCCCCAGATTGCTACGGGACACCCGCTAAATGCTCCGTTGTGTAGGAAACGATAACCGCGGCTTCCTCAGCGGCAGATCCCTTCGGGTCTTCCACGTCAAGAACATCCCCCTTTGACGCTGGGCGTTTCCTAAAGCGCTCCTCGCGCCCAGCTACCTCATGCATCAGTTTCGGAAAATGGAGCTTCCAAAAGGTTTCTCTTGGGTCCAGAGAATGGACTCTTCGTGTAACCGTTTGTTTCAATCAACGTCCTCTTGGACGAATTCCTAGTGAGATACCGAGGTCAAACCGAAACTAACACACCCTGGATAATGGGAGGGGGGGGGGCATCATTTAGACCCAGCGGTCACCAAAGTTACCGTAATGTTAACCCCATGACGAAAGATAGAGGCTCACCAAAACGACAAAAAATTGGGGCTAACCGAAAGGAAAAAAAATAGTGCGTCAAACGTGTTTGCAGCCCCATGGGGGCTAGAAGATACCTTGTCAACTTGGCACCCCCATCTGACCTTTAAGATTCTACTGCGATTTTTCCGTAATTATGCAAGTTTGGGAAAAACTCATACAACATGAAATGCGCACTATTACGTAAGAAATATTTTTTTTTTTCTATCTGCAGTCGTACTTGAGATACGGCATTATGAGTCTTTAAAATTGTCGACAACCATAGGAATAGTGGAGTGATTTTATCTCACGGGTCATCACTTCGAAGGTATGTGATGATCTTTTGATTTCCTAATTATAACAATTGCATCATTAGGTCGTACATAATGTTGTGGCTCAGATAAGCGTTACACACACACACAGCTACGCAACTGCCCACCCACCTACCCACCCACCCACGCACAGCCACCCACCCACGCACACCCACCCACGCACACCCACCCACGCACACCCACCCACCCACCCACGCACACCTACCCACCCACCCACCCACGCACACCTACCCACCCACTGACACACACCCACGCACACCTACCCACCCACGCACACCTACCCACCCACGCACACCTACCCACCCACTCACACACACCCACCCACTCACACACACCCACCCACTCACACACACCCACCCACAGCTACGCACCTCCCCCCCCCCCCCCCGAGAGGGACGGAAACAAACACACACAGACACACACTTTGGTTTAGAAGTGTATGTGTGGGTGTGCGTGTGTGTGGGTTTGTCTACTTGTTACGTTCTTGGTTGTATTAGAAAAAAAACAAACAGACACACACAAGATGGTATAAAATATTTTCTATAGAAAATTTGATGTCCATTTTTTATATGATTTTCTTTCAATCCAACTTACCCACGAGATAGTTATAGCTGCAATGTTGAGAATACCACCGCTGTTGGTTAAATCCCTGAAGTAAGGGTTTACGGATTTTCGTACTGAGTGCGTGGGATAGCGTCTCAATTGTAAGGTACCTCGAGTGCGCGGCTTTCATCACGTCCCAAGGAAATGGAAGTGAAGAATCAACTATTCCGGAGGAATAAAAAAATATTTCAGTCGATCGTCATCACAGAGAACTGTTTCTATGCTGTTAACAATTACCCCAGAAAACTCTTAAAGTGCAACGATTTTTCATTAAAACTTGTCCTCGGTGCTTTCATGGAACAAAGCCCGCATTTTACTCCAACCACTCATTGCGCAATTCATTGAGAAAATTCTAGCTCAATCCCTTTGGGGTTTTCTCCGCTTGAAACTCGGAAGTGGCGCATTTTCAGAATTTTTTTACTCAATGCAACTTACACTTACTTACATATCCACAATTTCCGATGTTGAAATTTATGACTTTTACCGTTAGGTAATGCTCGGTTACGTGGGAAAAATATAAACAAAATATGACACTTGTTAAGTCAACATAATTATTACACAAACTGTGAAATATAAAAAATATAGCAGACAATATGTATGTTATGCAAAATATATGTTCTCCAAACTCTTCAAATTCGACATCCGAAAAGCTGTTTTCTTTGCCATTTTTCTGTACTAGGTGTGTTGCAAACTGATGGCTGCTGAATGGATGATTCAGCATTGCCCGAAAATTTTGCTACCCCTGCAGTTTATATTTTCGGACCCAGCGAAATTCCGCGGCTGCACAAATTTGCCCGAAAAAAAAATCCCCAACGATAATAGCCATAAAAAGATCTATACATAGGAGAAATGGAAGCAGCAAACGAAAAAAACTCTCCAGAACTTTCTAAAACCATGATGGGAATGGGAGGACCGACTAACCCCATAGACGCGACCATCGAATAACCGCGTCATTTTTTAGAATGAAAGTCTGCGTCCATTCGAGGCAAATATGTACGGGGACTTCATTTCGCATGAAGAAATACTTGCGAAGATCAATATAGACATGTGAATACTAGCAATGAAATAGTTTGCCAGGCCAACTATATCTACATTTGTAAGCAACGGATGCTCACGTTCAAGTAAATATTCACTGCCCACCATAAGATAGTTTTTACTTACTAAAATTCCGCTAACGATTTGTACGTACAAACAGGCGGTAGTGGATAAATTGAGGTGTTTTATTCTCAGTGTATGACTTCCGATTTTAAGCTTCAACAATTGCGGAGAGCTTCAATTTTTCGCTGAGTAGTCGGTTAATGGAGCAATTCAACAAGTACGGGTGAGGTCAGGGAGGGCGGGCGGTGGAGGGGGTGGGGGGGGGGGGCGTGATGCTCAACCCCGGTGTCGAAGTTGACTGCAATCTAAAGTTCAGGGTTTACCCTAATACTATTTTAAAAAAAGCTTTCCTGGAGGCGTCAAGTTTCCGGCATCAACATACAAAAAAGGGTGTTAATAGAAATCACGACTGACCTCATATCGTCAAAGTTTATAAGACAATATATTGACTGTACCTGATTACGCCCATTCCCCTTTGCCGCAGCTGGTACCAAACCTATCATTGGTGTCGCTGATAGGACCACTGTACATCAAATTACGAAAATTCGTCACCTATATATATACGAATGCGCCCAAATTGAATCCTCGACAAATTTAACCAATTAATAACTTCCCATTGAGAGCTGGATCATAGCGTAGACCTCCGTCACACACGATGTGTATGCGTAAGGTTACGGTACAAACATCCCGCTAGAAAACCTGGAAACACTTCGCATTGAACAGTATGATGCCTGTCTTTAAGGCTTCACATTTGATTTGTTTATAATAACAGCAATAATCATCCAATTTGCAAACGGTTTGGGCCATTTGAAAGACGAGACTTGAGAGTACTAGATTGAATTATTTGAGAATTTTCGGGGAAAATTTTGCCGATACACGAGGCGGTTCTCGACATCCGCAAAAAAATTATATCTCAAAAGTTCATTTCACAATAAGAACACAATATTTTTTAAGAAATATTTAAAAATTGCACGGACAAGCTTGACCTTTTAGCTTTCTGAATTTATTCGAAATTTTGCCAGAACGAAATGCGCGCGCAACCGCGCCTTCGTTGACAGTCATAGTCTCTCCCCTATCTCAGTAGAAATGAGAGAGAACGGAGAAAATATCGACATATATCGCAATTATCGAAAGACGTGAGATAGGAACCGACGCGCCACCAACCAGCGCGGCGGGCAAGGGAGATGTGCGTGCGCAGCATGCGCCGGCGGATCCGTTTTTTGAATGTACCTTCAAATACTGTATTTGAGATGGATTCTTGGAGGTCATCAAAAATGTTGTCCTTAACTGCAACTTTGTCCAGCATGTGAATATCATCATGAGAAGAATTTTCTCGCTCCGTATTTTCTCCTACAATTATAATTCAAATTCAAAGCAAAAGCAAATGGATGTTCCCGTCGCTGTCTCTAGACACACCACCAAATGATGTTAAATTATGCATCATGTATTTACTGAGAGTTCAGGGGTCAAACTGACGGTATAGGGCGGTCATATCAGATACCGTTGCTATCATTGACGTCACTGGGGCATCAAAGGAACGAGGGGAAAGTGAAGAAAGCGCTATGGGGAAGAGAGATATTGGAGATGGCGTTGGGTCTAAATAATCGAATGCTAAAGATATCCTGGTCTCCATTAACTCAGCCAATAGGCGCACTCGTTTTTTTTCAATTATCAATTTCTTTACCTATTCAATAACTCGGGTTGATATCGTACGGTGTATGACATTGACTATTGCATAAAATAATGTTTCAGTTAATAATATTCGTATCTTTTTTTTTAAATTCCCGATCTATCGAAGTTATTATAATGACCCCGAAAATGAAAAGCGTCATATCGATGAAATTTTCACGTTTCTCGACGTTTTGCATCATCCTGAATTGATTTCAGAGCAGTGTCTGTATGTGTGCGTGTGTGTGTGTGTGTGTGTGTTCGTCCGTATGTGGCCGAATTTTTAGTTTACGATTTCTCCGAAACGGATCGTGCGATTTGATTAAGTTTTTTTTCAATCGTTGCGTCCCCGTGTAACTTACTTAGATTTTTGATCGAATCCATCGAGTAGTTCCCCTGTTTTTGAGAAATTCATGTTGAGCAAACATCGAAAATAGTGATAATGAACGTTCTTTCACACAAAAATGTTGTACTCCAGGTACTCAATGTCACAGTTGAAAGATATAAACATATTTTATAACTGATTAAATTTTGAGTAAAAGTGGTCCAGTACTTATATTGTTATTAACAATGTCAATTGTTTATAATGATCTACTACATAAACTATTAGAGTTAGCGCAAAATTCATATAAGAAAAATTGTTCGCCATATAAAAATACGTATGTTATGTAGAATGCCTTTTTTCGATAATTCGCATAATTAAGGGGGTATAGCAGTCTCCACAATTATGTATGTAATAAGTGAACGAATGGTCCCAGCGCTGTCATGACGGTCCCAATCGAAGCGTTTTCATGCAAAATCGAGCGGATCACATTTTGGATGGCATTAGTGCAGTATATGCAATGTTAGTAGCAATTGCAATTGTTTATACTGTTCCACTGGGTAAAATATTAAAGTTTTTGTTTTGCAGCCGCATCCTTATTGGCGTCTCACTGTCACCCAAGTAACACGCATAAGTCTCATCCTCATGCTCACCATGCGTCTACTCAAGTATTCATAATTATCTGCTTCATAAATGAGTCAGTTTGAAATTCTGAAATAGGCATGTTTTCGTTATGATAATAACAGGGGTCACACTGATTAACCGTAGTATATTGGAGAAGAATAAAGTTAGTAAGTTTTGCTGAAAAACCACATCGGGAAGTTTTGTTTGTGCCCCGAGTGGGGCACACACATGCACACAACACTAGTTTTGTTTAGTTTTTGAGATAGACCGACAGTAATCAGAGGAGGTAAGAAAACTTGTTTTGCGTCATTTCCGTAGCGCGAAATATTATATTAAACATTATGAGCCCCGACTTTTCACGTACCATTGACCATAATGAGATTACTCACATTTTTTACTGTCATTGAGTGAAATTTAATTTCAAGACGCTTCAAAGTTCCATTCTGCGTCAGCTGCAATGGGGCTTTATGCATTCTCGTCACGTTGGGGCATTTTCTTTATGAGCCAATTAATGAATATTACATAAGAAAATTACGTAATTAGAATTCTCACATCTTTTAAACTTAATTTTTTGAGTGATAAATTACGAGATTTGCAACATAAATTTGGTGAAGATGAGTAGTGATTGGTGTTTTCATAATCATCATTGTAGCCTGGATTAGTTTCTTACAATTAGAAAATTAAATAATGTTTTTAAAGTCAAGTTGAAATTACAAGAAAATATTAATGACTGTTAAACTGCGTATTTTTTTTTCAAAGGGCAAAATTTGATGTTGAAAGTTCCTCTTCAACTTCTGTCTTCAACCCCCCCCTCCCCCCCCCCCTCCACAGCATAATCCGACAGCACCACCAAACAACATAACCATACAGCATATGCAGACAGCATAGCCCGACACCATATCCAGACACGATATACAAACGGCATACCTAGACAGTAGATTGTATTTTTTACCGGGTATAAGAAGACTTCGTGGCGCAGATTTCAAATGGCAGGAAGTGGTGGGCAAGGGGACCTCAAGGTCACACAGGGAACTTGCCCCTTGGTTATCTTCAAGCACGATATTATCTTTTTATCGTAAATTTCGTCATCTCATTGAGGATTAATTGTAAGGGAATCGACGTTTGTATTACTAAGGTTGCAAATTTTTGAACTCTCACTTCCGGTGCATGTAATCTTCGGATGTTCGCGAGTGAATTAACATGTTTGAATATGGATATGCTATGACAATTGATTCAACCCCGGAATTAACGCAATCCGCGTTAAAGCACCGGGTTAGTTAGTGTTATTCTCTGAAAACATTGATTACATAGCGGCTTAATTTACCGAACGGATGCTGTCATCGCGCAATTCGCAATTTTCATCCAACTAATCGATACTGAAATCTGCGGCCCTCGAGCTGTCACTAATTGACTATTGTCCACCCAGTTGAATTCATTCCAAAATCTGATTGACAATCAAGTAAACAGGGCTCGAGGGCATGCAGATGATGCAATTGCATAATCAGAGACTTGGATGAGGCGATTTGTTTTCCACGTTGAAACGGTGTTTACTTCTGAATGCTAGCTTTTCAATTTCTCCTATTTTACAAATTTTAATTTTACTACGAAATAATCTACAATGGACGGTCGATGTATTTAAAGAGAGAGACTCGAGCTGGAAAACCGACAAACGAGTTCTAAATGAGGAAAAATAATAATCGCCAATTGACTTTTACGTCTTGAGTTCTTGAAGTGCATAAAATGGGACCGCGGCCGGGCGGGAACCTAACCCGACGCAGGGGGGGGGGGATTCATTATAGGTGCCCACCATTGTAGCACAGGGTTGTCTGGAGGTTTACCCTGTGTTTGGGAATACGATGACCTAACTCGCGGAACTCGGCCCCAGCCGGATGGGTGTCCAGTAGTCCCTTCTGAAGGAATGATCTAACAGCCACCGTGGGAAGTACACGGGCGAGGGACGGAGACAAACACACACACACACACACACTTTGGTTTAGGAATGTTTGTGTGTGTGTGTGTGTGTGCTTGTCTACTTGTTACTTTTTTGGTTATATGTAGTAGACGTCTTCGGTTCATGTTTTCGCGAAACGACGGGATCGATTTAACTTCTTCCGTTAATGAGTTGTTCCAAGTTGAAAACAATTTCAAGTCCTCCCCAGGGAACATCATGCTAATCAGCTTCCTATGAAATCTTCATGTTTCTTGATGTTTGCGATCGGTTAGAGATAGGAGCTAGTGGAGATAATTAGCCTGTTCCCCCATTTTGGACTGAAAACGAATTTCCGGATGAATGTCTCGTGGAAATTACAGAAAATCATGACAAATTGTTCTGACAATCATTTATCATTTTATTCATCGAAAAATTTTATCGTATCACATAGACATTATCGACTCTCGCAGCATCTTTATAATTGAGATTTCAGATCTGCGAGCTATGATCCTCTTAGCGAATCCCACTCTGCCTGTTCAAAATTTTGACTTTAACACTGGTAACGGGTCAAATCTCTTCTGCATTAAACTCATATTTGACTAATATGACGGTCTTGTCTTGTCCACCTTAAAAAAGAAGATTGATATCAGGTGACGCAGGTGACGCGCAACGTTATAAAGCAATTCATAATCTTAACGACGCAGTTGATCTACAATGTGATCATGATAAATCTGTTACTTGCCTAGCATACGATAGCCAGAAATGTGTGCGGCTAAATCTCGCAATATGTTGCGACCTAGAAATGAGTCATGGCCATCGCTTGACATTTCTGCCTCACATCCCGCATGAAAAACACTATATAGGCGACATAAATGTCAATTATGTGAACATATATTTTCCTCCAAAAATCCAACATTGGAGATGTGTGAGAGGAATATGAGAATACATACATATATTGCAGTTCTGCATATCTCATGTATATATGTCATACATATGTATTGGGAAAAATGATAGATTCTATGGATGAAGTACATGTATTAGAGCGCGTGCTTAGGGCGTCTAAAAAATCAGCGATACCGTAAAAGTGGAAGCAATCACCGAAGTTATCTAGCAACTTCAATATAACTATTTCAGAAAAAAAAAATGGTGGGACCAATCTTTAGAAAAGATTTCCATTTTGTTATTTAGATAAAGCATTCTTTTTGCTTTTTTCTTCATTTCTACTTAGTCTTGTGAGAAACCCGGAATGCTTGGGTTTTTTTTTGTTGTGTAAGTTCAATAAGTAGATGAGCATTGGCGCAAGTTTAGCCCTCGAGTGGTCTCACCGCTCCACCGAACGCATTTAGTCGCGTGTTAAGCGCAACGCAGTCCGTATCTTCCTGAGCGCGATGTTGCCGGAGCGCTTCGCAGTACCCGATTCAAGGCCCGCCAAATTCAAATACACGCAAAGTTGAATGACTTGAAACTCATCATATCTCACTAAACTATAAAAATTCAAATCGACTTCTGGTGACACAAAATTGGTACTCAAAATTAAGACATCTTAAGAGGGGGGGGGGGGAAGTATATCAAACGGAGCGGGGGGGGGGGGGGGGGGGGGGGGGGGGGGGTTGGCGAGTGGAGCGAGCAGGGGACGCAGCAGGAGGCGGAGTCATTCAATTATGACTAATAATTTAATGCTTGATCAACTAAAAGAATTATGGTTTATTCTGGAATTTTTTTATTCCAACCAAAAAACAACTCGACACGTGGCAACGTCGCACGACAAAATTCTCTAACGTAACTGGTACCATCACGAGCGCCGCCGAGTTTTCCCTCCACCGCACTCCATTCGAAAATTGATAAAAAAATATGCAGTGAATGTAACAATATGAAACCGAGTTCTATGCGAAGAGGAAAATTGATTTGAGGTATTTTGAATTGCCATGTCGTAATTCATGATATTTCAGTCGTTTTCACGAAAATAAGAAAATTGACTGGGCTCGTGCCATGACCCGACCACTCGAGTAAGGAAATTTTAATTACGAGTTTGCATACTCCGTATAGCTATGTCGATTATATCCCAGCTTGTACCTCAGTTTTTGAATCATCCAATTCCAGACAATATATATCCCGCGCAAGTTTCATCCAAAATCTGATCGCTTCGATTCTACATGGAAACGATTCACTTGCGGTCTCGATGGATTCATTCATTCATTCATTACATAAACAATTTCTGAAGCAGTCGTAACTCCTTAAGCGTGCAGGCTATAGGGAAGCTGAGAGAAAAATTACTTGCACATATTTTAGCACAGATTTTTTTTTTATTTAGCACATATTAGGAATGGTTATTGACATATTTCGCCACTACCGAACTTATGTTACAAAGTTTCATGAATTTACCGCTAAATTTAATAATAAAATTGCGAGGAAATAAATTGAGAATTGTTTGAGGGTCTCCCCCTGGCATTATCTCATCGTAACAAAGGGAATTGCTGGGGGGGGGCGGGTGGGGGGGGGGGGAGGAGGGAATAACCGCGTTGGCAAGCTGACTGGCTTGATCCTACTAAACAGGTCTGAAACTTCAAACGTAAATTCAATTTTCTACGTAATACCCCACATCTCAATTGCCCTCGGTATTTGCGACGTCTCAGGCTCCTAGGGGCGCAATTAGGGACAAGGTCGCACTATTTATTGACCAATTTTCGCCTGATTTAGCCATGAGAGGAAGTGCCCATCAATTTATTACTCAATACCGCACCCAAAGATTATTTTTCGATTATTTGGAAAACTAATAGGGCCATCGATCCTATTCTAGAGAGCGCATAGGCAAAAATGAACATCGTCAGAGTCGAAAGTTGTAAGGCCATTCCTTATTGGACTGGCATCATTTATTTTTGAATCGTGACTCATTCATTGGTTGATCAGATCAGTCAGATGACATCGTGAAGTTGGTTGGCAATCGCCTTCGCGTCGATAAACATCGATATTTGGGATATCGATTCGGCTTTAGTTTTCAAAAGTATGACAATTGTTCAAGTTGTCATAACTTATGTACTTATTGAAAATTATATACACAGAATATTTTTTGAGCTTCTGTAAATTTATTAAGTTGCGAGTGTTTTACATATTCTGTCCAGTGTTGAAAATTTTATATGCACGCGATAATTACAGAAAAAACGAAAGATGCTTGCTCCAAATTGGAAAATTGAAAGCTCCCATTTTTTCGGAATCAATGATTTACAGTCTCTTCAACTTCGGAAAAGATATTGTTACTTCAAATTTCGAATTGTAATTTAGCGCGCGAAGCGCGCATTTGATCTTGTGTGGGAAAAACATATTTTCTGACCTACTTACGTCTGTATAAGAAAGATTTTATTTGGGGGAAGCCCTTTCTCATTGGAACGTTTCTCATGGAACACCTCATCAATATTCTTCGCTAGTTCAATTATGCGACATTCAGACTGTCAAAAAAAATTCCAATAATAAAATACATATCGATTGAAAAGAACATTCTGAATACATAAATGAATTACTCGCTTGAAATTTGTCGCAACTTGTCTGCTTAAATTGACAAAAGTTGATCGATTGATTTTCATCAACGTCAAACAATAACTTCAGGCTTGAATAATCTCCATTATCTCCCTATATTATAAAAATTTAAATCGACTTCTGGTGTCACAAAATTGGTACTCAAAAGTCAGACATTTTAAGAGGGGGGGGGGGTATATCAAAGGGAGGGGGGCATATCAAAGGGAGGGGGGTATATCAAAGGGAGGGGGGGGGGTTAGGGAACGGAGCGAGCAAGGGGCGGAACCCCCTAGTTTTATAAAAAATATTATCCCAAAACAGAAATTTATTAATTACTTTTTGAAAAACGTCTCATCAATAAATATAGTTTTCCAAAAAAAATAAAATTTGAAAAGCCCTAAAGTAATTTGCGTCACGGTACTCTATCGCGTTTTTATGGGGTGCCATCAGGCTATGCTATTGCTCGTTACAGTATTAGAGTGTTTTCATCCGGTGGATATTAACACAAGTCTCTGACCCATAACCCCCCCTGTCTCCCCAAAAAATCCCCGGCCAAATCGTCCTCCTATTTTTGGAAGATGACCAATAATCCACACTAAATGACATCAGTATTGATGAGCTTTTGCAAGTATCACTTAAGCGTTGTCCTCATGACGTTGAGGATTTTGATAGGAGATGTTTGGAAGCCCTCTTGTTGGGGGGGGGGGGTGGAAGGGGGAGGATCTGGGTGGAGATCTCCCGGAAAATTCCTTTGCTGAGACTAGGGATCAGCAGAGACCTACAAGAGACTGTGCAGGGATCTCTCAGAGGTCTGGAGATATTTTCGGCAGATCCCTGGACTATGATGGAGATAAGTGAAAAGGTTTTGGTGGAACACTGAACAGAAATGAGCGCGAGCGTCTCTCCTCATTGGCGCTTCCCGCCGAACTCTTCTCACATTTTGACGAAGACATTGTACAATAGGTGCTGGAGAAGTTGTCGGATGGTGCACTCATTGTCATGGAGGATAAAGCCATTGACTCCATTGACACTGAAATCTGAGGGGGATTCTTACTCACCTTATTGTCATTGGAATTCCGCAGAGAGAAATTCTTCCTTTCGATTTTACTGCTCATGGGAGCGATGAGAGTCTTTTGCTCGCTGGAAGTTTATAGAGCTGACTTCTGATTCCATCAATCCGTGGCTTCGCACATGATCAATTTTCGAGCTTCAATCGCTGATGGCGCTAAGAATGTGAGCTACATGTGACTCTTGACGAAAATTTTCTTGGAATAAATTCCTCGCTATGTCCAATCTTCAAAACGAAAACGCGGTTCGTATTCTCCCCGTAGTCTCATATGGAGACCGGAAGTGCGACCGGAAGTTCGAGAGAATTCACCGTTTCGAGAATAGGCCGCGGAGTGCGAACCCTATATAGGCCATATCTCATTGATGGGAGCTTAGATTATGAACGAATCGCGGAATAGTCAATGAAGTAAAGCAGGATTGTCCAATTGAGGTGATAAATCTTCTTCACGAATTTAGACTCGATCTCATCGTTTACGTTTTTCCGATTAAATAGCTTAATTAATGGAGTTACATAGTTAGGTGGATTTAGTTTTCTCAACTGAGCATTCGCTTGCATAATAGTTACGCAATTGGCAGTTGAGATATCTTCTCCCGGCTTGATTTACTTTTCCCAACTATGCCACTTGCTACCAGAACAGGAAAATACTCTTCCAGTTTGGAAAACCATTGTATGAGCTATCCTCAATATTTGTTCGTGTATAAATGTAATAAATAAATCCAATAAATAAATTTTGTCTCGAAGCGACACTCGTTGGACTTTCATCGAATGACCTTGAAATACCTGACCTGGGAAAAATTGATGATAAAACGATGTTATTCGCCAGGAACTTGCGTTGCGATTTCAGAAAATATTTCCAAGAGTATGCCATTGGGATCGAAACCAAAACTTCAGATATTTTTTACATCATTTTGTCGTACCACTCTAGATGGAAACTGAGAGAAAATAGTGCAAGGTATACCGACAGCTTTTTGAAATTTAAATGATACGAGTCCGGCCGCGTGTGGATTTCCTCTTTCCACCGCACTGGCTTGTGTCGCGTTGGTTTCGGTCTTCCGCTCTTCGATAATTTTGAAATATTTTCGATACATCCATATTTCCGATATATATCGCAATCTTCGATATTTATCGAAATCTTCGATATATATCGATATCTTCGATATATATCGATATCTTCGATATATATCGATATCTTCGATATATATCGATATCTTCGATATATATCGATATCTTCGATATATATCGATATCTTCGATATATATCGATATCTTCGATATGTATCGATATCTTCGATATATATCGATATCTTCGATATATACCAAGATTTTTGATGTGTATCGATATTTTCGCCATATCTCCTTTTTACTGTAGAGAACCCCCGTTGTGAAGGGATAAACTTTGGCATATGATGTCATCGACAGGATTGTAACCCTTCGAAATTTCTCCAGAAGGGTTCGTTATGCTACGACAATCGCTTCAACAAAAGCGGTCTTTTGGGAGCCGAAGTCAAAAACAAATGGACTTTATGCATTAGTCATATGCAATGAACACACAGATGGATTTTCACGGAGAAAAAACATTGCATGAAAATAGTTCAAAAGGCTAACTTCGTATCCTCTTCATTTTTCGATTGAGTGCACTCGCTGCTAATTAAATTTTTGTCCAATACTTTGACCAATATTCTCACATGAGCAGTTAGAGTTCATCACCTGCATGTGTAATTTAATGTTTTTCCCGGTGGGTTAGCTCAAATACACTCGACCATAATTAACTAAGCCTGTATTTGGCTATTTTCCGAAATATCAACGAAATTTTGTGTAAAAACCGTCTGAAAAAATTTTGAGTACGCTTGTAAGCAACATAGTACAACTTTGGCGAGTTTAGAGCCTCGATAGTAGATAATATCGCTACGATGGTATAAAATTTGTCAATGAACCAGGTGATGAGCGATTTTTATGATATCGCCAAATGGTACTGTAGCCTGTTAAGGATACCCCACCTATATTGGCGAAGATATAAGAATTGCTTGAAATTTTGACAAAATGTTTTCGAAGCGGTAACAGATGCCTGTATGAAATTGGAGATTGATTCACAACACCGTTTTGTGGTTATTAATTATCAAAGTTCTCAATTAACACGGCCTCTTATGGGAAAAATAAAAATTTCTGTAACTACAGTTCAAAATATAAAAATTTGTTGAAATTTTTAAAATTTACTATTGAAGCAGATATAAAACGATGGTAAAAATTTCATGGCGATTGGCTAAAATTTTTTTTCATTAATTTGTTTAAACAATATAATATTGATTCGCAAAATCAAATACAATATAATAATTGTCTATGGCTATCACTTCAACTAATTAACGCATTGAAATCTTAATTGAAAATTATTGGCGATAAATATAACGAATTATAGAAAGGGTCATAAACTTTTGTTTCGACTGTACGTGTTGAGTATCCTTAATATGTTACGATAAACAAGAGTTCGAGTGAAACTACTTTGACCAGAACTAAGTTGTCTTCCATCACCACCCCTTTCCGCCCTATCTTGCCCACCATGGAAATTGTTCTGACATTATGCATGTTTTGCACGTTAAAAATATAGATTCTTTTCGTTATAGGCAAGGTTCGCAGGCAAGTTTGCATCTTAGTTCAAATTCACATTATTCAACGAGTTGAAAAAAAATAGCACAATAACAAGTTATTCTCATTAACCCTCAATAGAGCGCATCCAATAGGACCACTTTATCCACAACAGCAATTAGTGGAGAAATGCTGAGAATTGCGACGGGATATTTCATTTCATCTAAATTACGTCCCACCGCTCAGCGGTGCCTGCATTCGATTTGCATTCCCGAGGTCGTTTGTTATTATACACGAAAGCCTTGATATTTTTTTTAATCACGCTTCTTGGGGGCGGTAATTATACGAATGTGCAAATATTTACTATTTTTTTGAAGAGACCACGATAGGATATTATCGTCGGCACTGGTACCAATCGGTAACGCGTGGAGAACATTCTGTTCCTCAATTGAAAGTAAATCGCAGGCACAAAAATGAACATCGTCGGAGTCGAAAGTCGTAAGACAATTCCTCATTGGTCTGTCATCATTTATTTTTGAATCGTGATTCATTCATTGGTTGATCAGATCAGTCAGATTTGATAAAATTTCAAATTTTAATTCAGTGCGCGAAGTGCGCATTCGATCTTGTCGACCAAAACGGCGAGCAGTATCACTTGCTTGAGGGAATTCCTGAGAGCTGCAATTTTATCTGGCAAAAAAAAGTTGCTTTATGATTCGAATTCCTCATTTCCATCAGCTGTCATTTTCCATTCGCTGCACATTTTTTTTTTCCTGTCCTGAGTGGCTAAAAAAAAACCTGGCATCAACACTCTAGAGCTTTTAAACTCAATAAGCACCTGTGGAGATTGAAGATCCGCTGCATTGGACAGCCACCATCCTGTATATTACAGAAGCTGAAGGCTACCAGGATTGCCCAGGCAATGTTATACGGCCTAACGGGGACGTTTACGTGCAACCGCGAAACCCGAGCCCCGTCGTTATTTATATTAATTGTTAATTGCATCTGGATACCACAGACAATTAATCGATAGTGCGAGCTACGAAGGGGCGGATTCAATGTATAAGGTTCCTAAATTATCGGATGCTGCTCAGCGGCCTTGATGTGAAGAATATATTTACTTTAATTAATAGAAATTTTGCTAATTATAAGGCCCAGTGAGTGCGGTCCATTAAGGCCATACTAAATTGAGTTTCGTATTCCCCCCCCCCTCTCCCCCTCGGCAATATTGTTTCTTCCAGAATCCTATTCAAGGAAGCGCATCCACAAAAATGAACATCGTCAAAGGCGGAAGTCGTAAGACAATTCCTTATTGGTCCGTTATAATTTATTTTTGAATCGTGATTGTTCAAATTGTTATAACTTATGTACTTATTGAAAATTATATACACAGAATATTTTTTGAGCTCCTGTTAATTTATTAAGTTTCGAGTGTTTTACATATTCTGTTCCGTGTTAAAAATTTTATATGTACGCAATAATGACAGAAAAAACAAAGGATGCTTGCGCCAAATTGGAAAATTGAAAGCTCTCATTTTTTCGGAATCAATGATTAACGGTATCTTCAACTTCGAAAATGTGTTCAGAAACATATTGGTATTCTCCGCAATATCCCATCGTCACCCACGAAATTGATGGACTTAGCGATACGTGTAAAGCGTCCTATCATTAATTCTGTCATCAACGTCGCTGATGACACGCGTAGTAAGCATCCACGCATAACAATCTCCCGGACCCCATGGCCATACCGCAATATAGCATGTAATTTCGTTAGGGTGTTGGATATGAAAAAACCCTTACGAATTTATACATTATTCAAAATGTGGATCAGGTCTTTCATACGTTGTGATCCGTGGAGAAAATTTTCCGTTATTTCTCCTCCGCTAATTTTTAACTTTCCGACATAAGAAAGTTATTGTAATGGCCGCGAAAATCAAAAGTGGAACTTGCATCATATCTCCACGTTTAGAAGTCTCTCTAATCGTTCTAGAGCATTTTTAACAAAATGTCTGTCTGTATGTGTGTATGTGTGTTTACGCGTACGTATGTGCCCACAATTTTTGGACAACGATTTCTCCCAAACGAATCACCCGATTCGATCGTTTTCATTCTAATCAATGCGTCTTCACGTAATTGAGACCTGATTACATTTTGGAAGAAATTCGTGCACTAGGTTCCGGTTTTTTCAAAAAAACATGAAGCATGAAAATCGCCAAAAGTCTTAATCAATCATTATTTATGAAGGAAAGTTGTGATCAAACTAATCAATGTCGCAATTGGAGTCTCTCGGCGTACCTTAGCTTCAATCAAAATTTAACTGACTTTCATGTAGTGAATTATTAGTTATTGGTTGATTTTGAGTGGCGCGAAATTTTAATGACTATTCAAACCTTTACATTCGGTCTGCATCCGAAGTTGTCCGACTACCGCCGGCGCATGCGTGTTTGCCCGCATTTGCACAGACCCTAAACGCGCGATGCGCAGTGTGATTGGTCAGTGCGTCACGTGACATAGTCGCAGGCTGCGACACCTGTTGTATTCCAGTATTAAAAATTTCATGAATTCTATTTTTTTCTCTGAAACCAGTCTTTGAACATTTAATTGACGTGTCAGAAAATCTAGGAATGGGAAATAGAAATTACAAATCGGGCAATTTTATTTGTGCTCCCAACCGGGGGCAAATACACTTCCACCTCCCTAGTTCTGACTACGATTTATCTATAACTATAATCTATGGTACAATAAATTTGCGTCATTTTCTCCGGAAGCTCAAACAAAAATAAGCGGCAAACATCAAATTGATTATAATAAAAATTATGTTATTCAATTTTTAAATTAAAAACAACACCAATTCAACTTGTCCACTTTCCTCCTGACTCTCTCTCTTTGCGGAAATACGAAGAGCCGCAAGTAAATGATGTTGTGGTTTGCTTGTTTGCAGTGTACAGAGGCACCATGAGACGGCAATCGTTCTGTCAAAGCCTGAGCATTGGTAGTGAGCCGCAGATAATCGTAGAGGAGAGTACACTTGGCGAGGAGGAGGCCGAGAGACGCAGAAATGAATCACCACCACGATGTGTCGATCCCGACTCACCCTCTCTCAATCCTTATTTACTCTCACCATTTCGAGAAGCGCTACGTAAACATTCATTACCCGCTCTGCAATGCACATCGGGCATCACTGCATCCCAGGTACTTTAGCCGATGAAATTTCATTGAAATATATGTTAATTTGGGAGGAACTGAAAAGAAAAATACATGATCCAAGCTAGCGAGACCCATCAGGGCCATATCAATAGTTTCCTACTTCCTATATTCTTACGGCATTATTGTTCTTCTCGTAATTGTACTAAAACTTTAATCTCTCGTTTTATGAATAACGAAAAATTAAATGTTAGAAACTCCCAACGACGTGAGTTTTGCAAAAAAAAAAAAAAAAAATTAATTTGCAATTTGAAAGATTAAGAAATATCAGAAAACGGATGGGTGTCCAGTGGTCCCATCTAAAGGAACGCTTCGGCAGCGACTACCGTGGGGAGTACAAAGAGAGGGACGGAGACAAAAAAAAATCATGCACAGTTATATATATACTGTTTATGTGGAAAAAAGTGAAAATCTCAAAGATCGACATTTCAGTTTCGAGGCAATAGGCTTCGTATGGGCAAGTGAATTAGCCACTAATACATAATCGATATATGTATGTGTAAGAGGGTTTGAGCCATACAAGTTAATAATCCAAATTTAAAGCTTCCATAAACATCAATAAGCGCAGTTGTGCACCAACACAGCTGCCTGTTTCCACACACATACACACACATATGGTCTATTAATTATTAATCTAGTGAGTGCAAAATGGCTTGTCCATAATTATTAATTGATGCAGATGTGGATATTGCAACAGCACTTGACAATCCATTAGATATTACCCAGCTTTCAGTTCTTCTCAGAGAAACATGAAATTATTGAAATTTTTGTACCTGCGATAATGCAGATCAATAATTATTTCTTAGACCCCCTTATTGATAAGTCGAGTAATTTGGAACGATATGCGAATTAAAAAGTGAATTAAAACACATCAAAGCTAACAAATTGTATTTTTAAAAATGAAAAAACAATTTCTTAAAATAATACATGAAATGAGGTAGGTTTAAGGCATAAAGTGCGATTGATTTTCCTATTCGAGGCGAACCCGAACTTCCCAGGTTGCCAAGGTTCAACGATTGGCCCAAGCTTGGAACAGTCTTGTTTCACCAAGACTCAGCATCCTAATTGGGCTTTGCTTGTACCAGTGGTGATACCAGTCTTATCCCAAGGCTGGATGCCAAGCTTGGATCAGTATTAGCACAGTATTAGCATAGAACTGGTACCAGCCAGTATGTCAGGTTCGTGTCAATCCTCGCCACTGTGATGTATCACATTTTACTGTCAAGGCTTCCTTGCCAGCCTTGGTACAACCTATAACCAGGTCCAGAGTTCAAGGGTCGGTTATACCGATCCTAGCACAGAGTGTAACCAAGATTGATGCCAATCCTTGGCATGCCCTTCATGATATTTCATCGTTAAGCTGGGGAAGTCGAAGCTTCAGCGATGAGATCAATCTTGATCCGACCTTCGATGTCAAAGCTTGGACTTGATAGCTTCGACATAGCTTCGTCCCATGTATAAGCCTAGATCGAACCAAGCTTAGTAATATCAAAGACATCCAAGCTTTGTTGGCCCAGGTTGTGCCAAGCTTGGCTCAATCTTAGCGTCCCTAGCCTTGGTCCACGGGCAGAATTCAATCGACGTCCAATATTGGGTACATCCATACATCCAAGCTTACTAGAATCATCCAAACCCAAGATTCAGAAACCATGTTGTGCTAAGCTTGGTCCGAGCTCAGCTTTGTTAGCTTTGAATCTTAGCTTTAACAAGCATGAATCCCAGATTGCTCATACCATCTAAACCCAAGCTTGTGAACTAAGGTTGAACTACCCTGGATTGAAGCATATTTTTCCTAGTTTCGATTTACCGGCTTTAGCGAAACTCTGCTTTATATTGGGTTCATCTATAAATCCAGGATTGCTGTACCACCTAAATCCAAGATTGGAAACGAATATTCAACTAAGCTTGGTCATACCTCAATGTTCCTATCTTCGAAGTTTGAACCAAGATAAATTTTGTAGCTTGGACCAAGATTAATTTCGATGCTTCGACCACGAGAAACTTTGAACTTGGACGACAATGAATTTCGAGGCTTGTACCAAGATAAAGTCCGAAGCTTGAATGAAGATAAAGTTCGAAGCTTGTATTAACCTGCCTAACCAAGCTAGGACGAAGCTTATTCTTTAAGCTGGGATTGCGGTTACATTTGCATGTTCTGCACAGATTGACCGATGCTTCAAAACACAGATTGGGCGAAGCTTAGTTAAGCCTCGTCCCGGCTTTGATCAAGCTCCATCGCATGATCAATTCCCACCTGGGTTGTTAGGGAACATTGTAGCAACCTTACAAGCTCAGTTATCTACTATATGTTCGTCTTGGGGGTTATCACAATAGCTTTCAGGAATAGGAGATAATTCCTGGAAAAATTCGAGGAATTTCAAAAGATAAAAGAATCAGTTTTTGATATGTTGTTTTAATGATTTCAGGTGAGACGCCTGAGTGAACGAGGTAGTGGTGTTTCCGGACCATCTCTCCGTGAAGCAGAATTCCTTGCAACACTATCGCAAGCACCAGCTCCGCAGCCCGGTGGCAGGCGGCACTCGGTTGTAACAATCTCCAAAGTTCCTCCCACTTTCTTCGGTCGTGGTCGACGAGAGTCAATAGCCGCTGTTCCCATGGGTCCTTCTAGAATTCTCCCAAAGCGACGTGACTCTGCCTCGGGTATCACCGGACCTCCCAGTAACTCTGGAAGTACTCACAACCTGCAATTAGATATAATGGACGATATTGCGGAGATAAAAGCAAGGAAGGTAAAGTATCGGTAAGATTTTTATTTTATAAACAAAGGTTATAAAAAATTTTAATAAATTTTACTATGTCACTATAGACGTCAGTATCTCTGTACTACTTCCGGGTCACTGTACCCTTATTAATTACCTCATTATCCATTGATAAGAACTGATGGTTATATGAATTGGAGTCGTTAGGAGTTTGATAAAAGTCTACTGGAGTCCCTGCGTATACGGAAATGTAATGATTCGTAATTCCTCATCGATTTTTGTATTTCCCTGCATCAATGCATTCTATTATCGGTACAGTACATACTATTGCTTTTGTTTTACTTTCTTTCATTTTCTGCTTGCCTACTCGATTCCATGCCAGTCTTCGTAACAATTTCGAATAATCGATACTCTATTGAGCTGAAAACAACAGCAGTGCAATGTGAAAATATGATATCTTTAGCCTACCGATAGCAAAGTTATTGTATTCACCCCTAGAATTGAAAATCGATCTTTCATCATATCTTCACATTTCAAGGTCTGCACAATCTTCTCAGCCTGATTTTATTCGAATATATATGCGAGCGTCTGTGTATGTGTTGGTTGTGTAAGAGAGGATGAGCCTGTGCAAATTTATATTTGTTTTCTCCTCAACGAATGGAGCGGTGTAATTTTTTTTGTCCACTCAATTTCTCTTCGCTAAAGTTTGTGCTGCAAGAAGTTTTAAATTAAATTGTCGATCCTGTTTTTCTGAGGACAACATCCTGGATGAGAAATGTTCGTCGATCTTCGTTTTTCCGGAAATGGGAAATTTTCCGTTTCCTTGCTTCTGGAGTTGAAATAGAATGTCGCGGTAACGTCCCGCTGATGTATTCGGGAAATCTTATGCTCAGGTTGCCGCGACATCGCTGCGAGGCTGCCGCGACATCGCTGCGAGGTTGCCGCGATATCGCTGCGAGGTTGCCGCGACATCGTTGCGAGGTTCCCGCGACGTTTACACAGTCACGTGCAATGCTTCTACCTGAGGGGTTGTCCAGCCCCCCCCCCCCCCCCCACTTGCTTGGTATTCTCCCAAGTACCCAGAATAAACAATGTCTTTGTAAAAATATGTCAAGTTCCACCTCTGGACTTAAATGCCTGGAACATTTGGGAAGTAAACGAAGGGCCGTATTTTTTCTATCCGATACTTTTCCCATACTACCCATAGCGGAGGAGTGCGATCATTTCCTCACAGGGGATTTCAATGAAATTCATTCAAGGATGTGTCCTGCGTGGAGAAACGCGAAGAAACCCTATGGTACTGTCATCCGTAATTTCTTGTTTGCTCACATACGTCATGTTCCATGAGATGCCATGTGCATATACACTGGTTTTCCGGCTCATGGTATATCACGAAGCAATAGACATAATATAAATTGTGTGGAATCATTCAACTGTAGGAATTTGAAGTTGACCAATTGAATCATTATTTCCAGTTGCAATGTTGAAAACCTAGACTATCTTCCAATTTTCCATCTGCTATAACAGCTAAGGTTTGGTGCCAAACAACCCTGGCAGTCAATTCAGTCAAATTAGTGTTATCAGCATTTGGTTTTTAGTCAGGCTCTCAAAAAAAAAATTGATTAGAATCCGACCTTCTACCTCCAATGAACCACTGCTGTTTTTCAACAGGTACGCCTAAAGGTGTGGAGAACATCTTCCCGTGAACGCATGTGCGAAGTCCAACCTCTAGAAGGTAATGCAACAACCCAGCGCTACACGCATCATCCACGTCGTCACTCTGACTTCCCCACTCCGCCACCAATTCCACCGCCCCGAAGACGAGCCTCCGAGTTGGCTCCCACTCTTCGTTCACCAGGAATTGTCTGCTCTAATACAGATCTCATCTCCATCCTGAGCTCACTGACCTCATCTGCTACCGAGATAAATCGATGCGGTGAAGAGCCCTCGAGGGAGGAGAAGCCAACGCCAGAGGTTAGAAAGCGCCTCAAGGACAGGTCCAACAGTTTCGATGTCTCTATCCTCCATGGGACCGGTGCGAAGGTTATGGACCCGGGTAAAAGTACTGGTTCCTGGTTCGTTAATCGACATCAGCCAATGTTGAAGAAGCAGAAGAGCTGTGGTGTCAATGTTCTCGCAAAATTTGAGGGGGTGAGGGAGAGCCTGGGCAGGAACAACCCCCCTGTACCGCCAGCGAAGCACAAGGTTGTTTGGGACGATAAGAGTGGGACCAAGGTCGATGCGCAGGTCTTGGGTAGTGCCATTGAGGAGTTTCTAACGTCTCAGAGAAATGCCGAAGGGGCCAGGGGGAGGGGGGAGGGGAACAAGGAGAAGGGGAAGAACGAGTGTGAGGCATCCATATGCTCATCGCTTAAGGACCTTTTTGTTAAGTAGAGTGTCTTTGCGGATCGGAGAGTGGGGGGTAGGGTTGATTATTATTTTCTGTTCTGTTGGGCTTAGAAGGGGTTCGAGAACGGTAAAACATGTCAAAACAATCAATGTCAGTTGATGGTAGTGTACTAATACAAGCTGACGACGGAATCGCAGGATGGGGTAATAGAGGGCAATTCTTGGGCTGTTGATGCGGAACTTCATCACATCAAGGATACCAGGATCACTCCCTTTGGCTGAATGATCCAGGGGTCGTTGAATACAGAGAAAGAGTTTCATCTCGCGTCAGAAAGAATCCGTTGTCTGCACGCAGGAAAAAATCCTCAGAAAGTTTACGTAATTCTTTAGCGCAATTATGGAATTTCTTTTGAATTTTTCTCCGGGTACAATTACTTGATTGGTGAAGTTACGCTGATCATTGGTCCGAAATTTTTCTATCTGATCCTCACTGTTTTAATTTATTACGATACCAAATGAGTTATTTTTATAAAAAAATGAATTACAAGAAATTCCCAGGTTAATTTATTTAGCCGTAAGGAAGTGCCCATGCGAAAAAATATATAATTTCATGAATATATATTGGTTAAAACTGCAAAGAAGATACATAACATATATGTGGTTTCTATTTACAAGATATATTGCCTATATTTTGACGGACATGTGGAATTGGCCCACATTATATCAAAGTTTCATATGTTTTTCCGTATGGGTTCAGGAAGAATATAGTTTACTGCTAAATCCTATATTGATATCTATTATATTGACTGATATAAAAGTAAGGAAATAAAAAGAAACGGTAGAGGGTCTCATATTGGTACAATACTCTATTGACTGTACATTTTACCTGAATCCGCTAGTTTGGCAAATAGTCCCAAATAAGGGACATTTACCTCAAGCGTTCTAATGAGATCTATAGATAACGATTTCGGTTTTATCAAAAGTACGTAATTGGATGGTTTACTCTGAACAACGTTTGAAATAAGTTTGAAGTAGACTGCGTTTCTATATCAATAATTGAGAGCTTCGACCAGGAAAATAAATCGATTATCGAATTCGAAAACTCGAAAGTCGGAAAAAAATCTCGATTATCGAACTCGAAAACTCGAAAGTCGAGAAAAAAATCTCGATTATCGCTGACACAATCGAAATCGAACTTAAATAGAGGCAAGGAAAGGAGCTAGTAGTAAAGAACAGAGACCTAAGAAAATATCGATATACATCGGAATTATCGAAGAGTGTACCATGGAGACCGACGCGACACCAGTCCGTGCGGCGGAAAGAGGAAATGCGCGTGCGCGGCCGGACTCGCCAAACGAAATGGGGACACTGCGCGACTTGCCAGCTCATACTAAATTAATAACACATTCAATTACGTACATTTGCAACGAAAAAAAGAAATATTTTCAATCAACGTTTTCAACCATCGCCCCCCCCCCTCCCCTCCCTAAATTAATCATCCCTATCAACGGAAAAATCAATGTTCATTGAGCTCTCACTGTTTTCAAAAAAACGTCTCGATGTTATCTCATAACGAAGAAAATCCAATGAATCAAATAAATGACACATTAATGTAAATACTACGACTCATATAAAGTTGTTAAGATTGTAGGATTCTGTTGTATAAATATTTCGTATAGTTTCATAAATTTTACGTTATATCAACTGAATAATGAAGAAAACGAATCAATAATAATTGTTGTACTATCGTCGACGATAAGTTAACGTCAGTGTTGAGTTGAATAAATAAATATAGTGTAGTTAAGATAAATTCCAAGGACCATGTTATTAAATGTATAGACAATCGAATTAATTAACGAACGAAGATACCGGATATCTTTGGTGGCTTGAATTGCAATTGACAATTTTGGTATTGTTTTGTACTTTTACGTGGGAGATTTATGTTCACAGACTGAGAGAAAAGTTCGAGAAAAATTATCACAAAAGTTAAATAGAAATTAGTCCGAGATTAAACTTTTATTGAGCTTTTCTCTCCGTGTACATTTCGAAAGTTTAATTTCCCGTTTTTGTTATGCTAATATGGTCTGATAAGTCGGCATGTACCATTTGCAAAATTTTTTGGATGAGTGTGTGTGTGTGTGTGTTTATGCCGTTGTGTGAAAACATTTCAATTTTTTTCTGCTTCCATTTGTTGAGAAGATACATCATATGTATAATTTGGTTCCCCAATGTACAATGTAATGAGACCTAACATGAAATCTCGGAAACATTCGCATTTTTCACGAAAAAAAGTTTGTTTCAAATTCATTTAAATTTCGTTCCAGTAATTCCGTATACTTACCCCATTAAAAAATATTGATTTGTCTTATTGAACAATGATTAAAGGAAGAATGGAGAGGGATAATAAGTTGGAGGATGAAGCATTTGGGTTATAAATTTCCCGCTAAAAAGCGAAGTAATCCAATCGTTAACCAAAATGGCACGAACTAGGAAAATCCTCTTTGCTTCCATTGCAAACGTTTGATCCGTCATAAGATGATTTAGAAGCAAACTCGAATTTACGTTTTGGGGTTTTATTAGTAAATACTTTACAATCTGAGCGAGAGAGCGATTGGTCGATATAAACTCTTTTATTACCCATCGAATTATCTACAAATATGGTCTCATCGAAATTTATGTATGTGCCTCAGATTAGAAGACATTCATCGATAGACTCGTGGAGAGCAAAGATTTTGATGAACTCTCGGCAAGAAAAATTTAGAAGAGTCTCTGGCAATTTCTGAAACGTTCATATTTTAAATTTATAGAACAAATATTTTTCCGATCGATTTTTTATGTATAGAAATCGAACGATAAAACTTTTAATTATAGCGCGCACCGCAGCAATTCTTCCGGAAATGTTATTCCACGTTCTCTCAGTCCAAAACTTTTCATCTGTTATCAAGGGTTGTACCACTAATTCATCAATAAAATGAAGAAAAATTTCTCATATTTCATGAAACTTCTTCCTCCTACTTTTAAAACCTCTCCACAAAAGTAACTCAGAACAATCAGTACCACCGGTAACTTCGAAATGTACAGACCACCCCTCATATCAGTTCTCGCTCTCTCTCTCTCTGTCGTTGTTCAATTTCAAAGTTACAAATAATCGCTCGTTTGCGTCACGTGAAGTGTAACAATAATCAGCAAATATAATATTCCTTGTGAACCCCAAGTGCAATGTGTTCTCAGTGTTCATTGATTTAATCCCAAACAAATTTCTAATTATTAGGTAATCCGTCCGTAGTTATGTAAACCGTCCTTACGGCGCACATTTGAAGAATTTCTAAGACTTCTTTTTAAAAAACCTATATCAAAATGTGGAGGAGCCTGAATTTGATGACAATGTCTTCTAGATGCTCGGACATTTGGTTCCCGATCAACACGTACCGGACGGAACTTGGCTGCAAAATTTCTCGAAAAAACGAATAGTTCCGCGAAAATGAAAAATCAAATGTTCGCCTCAAGTTCTCATCTGGAGCCTTGACCAAGTCCGAATTCAATGAAGTTCATATCAAGACTGTTCAAGTCATCCAAGTTTTCTATTTGATCCGTCACGTATGGCGCCGCTGCCGTTCGACGCGTCCCGCTGGCCGCGGTCCGGACGGGGTCCGGAGCTCAACGTTACAAGTGGTTTATAATAATAGCAATAACCATCGAATTTCCAAACAGTTTGTGCCATTCGAAAGATATCTTCCCTTTGGAGGTTCATTTGAAAGTCAAATGCAGCGCATTTCCCTACCCATCAATCTCATTTCAGCCTCATCGGCCTAAGTATGAGCCACCATGCGCTACAAATAGGTTCAAAAACTCGAGTCGGGATGAGACTTGAGAATGCTAGATTGAATTATTTGACAATTTTTGCCCATAATTTTTCCGATACAAAAGGACAATGTGCGATATATATCGATTATCTCGAAGTCTGTCACGCTGAAATGCGCGCGCAACCGTTCTGTTGATCATTGTAGTTTCTATCTCTTTCTTATATATATATGAGCGTTTCATCCTATTCTAAAAAGGACAATGTGCGATATATATCGATTATCTCGAAGTCTGTCACGCTGAAATGCGCGCGCAACCGTTCTGTTGATCATTGTAGTTTCTATCTCTTTCTTATATATATATGAGCGTTTCATCCTATTCTAAAAAGGACAATGTGCGATATATATCGATTATCTCGAAGTCTGTCACGCTGAAATGCGCGCGCAACCGTTCTGTTGATCATTGTAGTTTCTATCTCTTTCTTATATATATATGAGCGTTTCATCCTATTCTAAAAAGGACAATGTGCGATATATATCGATTATCTCGAAGTCTGTCACGCTGAAATGCGCGCGCAACCGTTCTGTTGATCATTGTAGTTTCTGTCTCTTTCTCATATATATATATGAGCGTTGCATCCTATTCTAAAAAGGACAATGTGCGATATATATCGATTATCTCGAAGTCTGTCACGCTGAAATGCGCGCGCAACCGTTCCGTTGATCATTGTAGTCTCTATCTCTTTCTTATATATGTATGAGAGTTTCAATCAAGAAAATAAATCGATTATCGGAATCGAGCTCGAAATCAGATAAGGAAGGATAGGTGGCCGCGTAGCGGCCACCACCTGAACTAGTTATACAAAACAGGTTTGTCGAGTGTATCCCATATTCCTATGGTAAAAAGGAGAAGCAAACAAAAATCTCGAAATATCTCGATATCGCGTAAAACGAAATGTCTCGAAAACCGTAAGACCGAAACTAACGCCATACCAGTCAGTGGGGCGGAAATAGGAAATGCGCGTGCGAAGCACGCGCTTCCGCTCTCGTATGAATAAAAAGAAAAAACAGCGGATAACAAAATATCTCCGAGTACGAGAAAAAAAAATAAATAAAATAGGTAAATAGAGAGATGGTTATAAACATATGGCCGAACTGTCGAAATAAACGATATTTAAAATTAAAAAATTCAAAATTCATGACGGATCCAACACAATTTTAACCGCCAAATTTAACCGCAGAGGCCAATTAAATCGAACCTATGAACAATATCAACGGTCAATTAAACGAAACAATAATTAAATAGTAATCACAGTAAATATCCACCATTTGTAATCACGCACGTGCGGTCAAAGGCACTCTTTAGTAAGACACATTTTAAAAAGGGTCATTCGTATTGAATTTGCCACCACAATGTAGGAAAAATGGCGGATCCTAGAGACCCCAGCGCAATGTATCACTCTGCGCAACTAATCTGCGCATGTCGCTTATGTTTTGAGAACACCCCCACAAACTCGCCAACAATAACAGAGCAAATCAGCTGACATACGCTGATGTCTTCAACAGCATCGCAGCCATTATTTACTAATAAATCGAAAAGTAGAATAGCGCGGAGTTTGTTGTTACTGAAGATTGGAGTAATAACCTCATAAAAATGGTGGATATAAAGAGCAATGTCAGTTTCTCCTGTCAAAGGTGCCTCCAGCCACTAAAACTTGACGCTAGTTTCGATCATCTAGGTGAACATACATTGGCCGAATTATCACGTAGGTAATTTCTTATTACTTCACCAATTCGTTGCTTGACCTCCTTAAGATATCTGTGAAGCATTATTGATCAACTTTGCCTTTTGTACTTGTCCTTTTTTTGGGATATTTTGAACTTTCGTTTGTGCCCCAGTTATATTCGTATGAATTATAAATTCAAATTAATAGTTCAATAAAAATGAGTATTTAAAAAAAAAAAAAATGAGTAGCAATCAGAAGATGCTAAAAAAAACTATAGCTTATGTAGAACATTAAAAATAATTTTAGTAGTACGTTTGTAGAACTGAATTTATGTCAAGGTAAATAATTGAATTGAAATTTCGTATGAGTTGCTCAGCAAAATTTGATAGGCCAATATTTGAGTATCTCAATTGTTTAATTGACTTCTGGAAGTTTTTTCATGACGTTCAATTCTGTCATTTCATGTGTTTTTGGATTTTATCCACAGTACCAATTCAACAACAGGTTGTGGGTGAGATTGAGCCGCAGAGTGGAAGTTTGGAGCATCTAGTTCCACCGTTCAGACTAACTGAATCAGCAAATGGAAATAATGGATTTATGCTTGTTGGAGATTCAGGAGAGAGTGAGAGTCTTAGCCATCACTTGAGGGTAATTGATTATAAGCACATTTTACTTCGAGACCTTTTAAATAAAGCGCCCAACTAAAACATGAACGAGAGATATGGTAGGATCCTATTCACCTACGATAGTATTTTGTGTATTTTTATCATTTATTTTCACTCATTGCCTTTGATTTATTGTTAAGTAACAATATTTCATAGTTCACCAATAATTTATGAGTAATAACCAAAATGATCTATTTTCAAAATTACTTATTTTCATACTATAATACATTTATTTTCTACGTACTTTACACTTAGGAATTGCTGAGTTTTTTTTAGAAAATTGCAGCATGCATTTGGAAAGAAAAATTAAAAATCTCACAGTTTAGATTTTAAAAAGTTTAGTTTTTAAAAACTGAGAAATTAAAGAACACATACCAATAGTTTGAATGGTAATACTATCACCTATTTTGGGCCCTCATACTGTATCGTCTAGAAGAAGATACTACTGCGAAAAAATGTGCAATTTGAACGCAATACTTTTAATGAAATATCGTATAAAGAAAGGCATTTTTGACATATTTATAAAACAAAAAAAAGAAGAAAAAATGGCACGACTATGTATGGATTATTGATGTAACCGAAATTTCAGGTACGGGCCACCTTATTTGACATTCTAAGCAGTAGTAGCGCAGCAGACCATCCACTGTGTGACGAGTGCACAGATAGTCTTCTGATGCTAATGGACCAGCAATTACGAATGACCGAAAGTGAATGGTCCGACTATAATGAATATCTCAAAAGATTAGAGTTGGAGCAGCAGCAGTTGCAGGGAAATGAGTCCATGGAGATGGAGAATCTTATCAAAGAGTTGACTGATGTTAAGGCTGAGGAGGAGAGAATGATACAGGAGCTGGAAGCATTGAGAAAAGAGGAGGCTGCCACGAGAGTTGCTATTGCTGAGCAAGAATTAGAGCGCGAGCGACTCCAGAGTGAAGAGGAGCGGTACTGGAGGGAGTATTCACGACACAGGAGGGATCTCATTCTTGCTGAAGATGAATGCCGAAGGTATCTCTGGCTTACACTGTAGATATACTTGTCTAGGTTCTGAAATCGAGAAAATTAAAAAAGCAATCAACACTATTAATACAAAAAAATTAAAAAATCAACAGCACTATTTTAAACACAATTATAAAACTTGTTGTTTTATGTATACAGTTTGGAATGCCAATTGGCCTACGCCTCATCTCAACTAGAAAGATTGAAAAAAACAAACGTATTCAACGCAACATTTCACATATGGCAATCGGGTCACTTCGGTACGATAAATTCATTTAGACTAGGACGTCTTCCAACAGCTCCAGTTGATTGGAGTGAGATAAATGCAGCATGGGGACAAACAACTTTACTACTGACTGCACTTGCCAGGAAGATGAATTTAACATTTCAACGATTTCGTCTCGTGCCATTTGGTAATCACAGTTATGTGGAAGTCCTGGATCAACAGAAAGAATTGCCACTGTATGGAAGTGGTGGATTCAAATTTCTCTGGGATACGAAATTCGATGCAGCTATGGTGGCTTTTCTCGATTGTCTTCAGCAGTTCAAGGAACAAGTGGAAAAAGGAGACAGTGGATTTTGTTTACCTTATAAAATGGATCGGGGGAAAATCGAAGATTCAGCTACGGGAAATTCTTATTCGGTTAAGTGAGTATTAGTTACTGAAACTATGTGCTCTTTTTGGCTGTGGCCTTTTACAGCTAACGCTAACAATTTATAGTGAAAATTATTTTGTTCCTCATTATCCTACTGGTAAAGTAGAAATCAATTATAGAGAAAAGACGAAGTATTTTGAATGAATGTACCTCGGTTTCAACATTTTTTTCGCATTCAACAAGAATGTATTTTGCTTTATTGAACTACAATTTTAACCTGAGTTCTTCACTGGATAGCTTCGGAGTTTCAACTTTTTGTGAGTTGTATAAATGTTAACCACAATCTTATTTATTTTGAAAGTGATACTAATTGATATTCAGTGCTCATTTGAGAGACAAAAAATCAAATCGAGATTGAAAAGCATTTGTAAATTTTTTCCTTATAACTAACTAGTGACAATTATTTTTGAAAACGATGGTTGATTTTGAGCTGTGTCAACAAATTTATCGTTTTTTCAACATACCGTAATAATTTTTTATACTCTAATTTTAAATCTAGTATGAATTGAATGAATACAAATTAGACTAAGAAATTTTCATTGATACTAATTGTGATTTAAAAAAAAATTATTTCAATCTTGGAAATTGATTTCTGACCCTACTACTTCAACTACAACAGATGATTTTTTTTGTAGGATTCAATTCAACTCCGAGGAGCAGTGGACCAAGGCACTGAAATTTTTGCTCACAAATTTGAAGTGGGGCCTGGCATGGGTCAGCTCGCAATTCACGAAGGATGAAACTGAACAATAAATTTCACGTTTTTCTCCCGTTGTGATGAAGAGGCCATTTCCTGGCTAAATTGTACATAAAGTGTTTTTTTTAATATAAATAAATTTAAATCTAAAAAACAGGATATGAACATCTGTTTTAGGTATAGCGATCACGTTTTTTGGATAAGAACCACATAACACCGAATAGCAAGCCTGGTGGGCTCTGGACGTTTCCTGAAGAAATATATTCGATCACTTCCGGTATGCTCATTTCCACAACTTCGATTAGTTCACCCTCGGTCTCATCTCCACCTCCTACAAAAAATATTGATTACATCAGTGGAGAGATTCGTCTCTCATTTTTAAATTTCAATGTCTCATTTTTAAATTCAAATGGGAAATTTTTAGATAAAAAAAAAAAATCGACTTAAATCTTGGGTTGAGCTGATAGTGAATAGGTTTGCGGCTGCGTTAGAAGCGTCCTTGATAACTGTGTTTTAGAGTTGTTAAACGTATCATTTCTTTCCCAGATTCTGCGTTTTGATGATAGATAAGATAAAGTGCTCACCAGGATGTGTATGCATTTCGTCAGTGACTTCAACATAGAAATGTGTGTGTCTGCCTGTAGTTGCTGCAATATCTCTGAAATGATTTCCAAGGGATTAATAGACAAATCACAGACTCTCTCCAAGGTTAATAATTGAAACAGATATCTCAACAGTTCTCCAAAATCTAAGTTTGAAAATCTGGCGGGAAAATTAAAAACAGTTCATATTGATGTTTATACTTAAAATTTGATTTTGCTACAAGTTCGTTGCAAATAATATACATTGCGCGGGAAATTTAAAAACTGAAGCACTACTTGCAGACTGTACCTATAGTTACGGGTTTATTTTGCAAGTTAAGAAAAAAAACCATATAACACAAAATGTTATAAACAACATTTCACGTTGTTTGGAATCGAATACTGGAACTATTTTAACTAAAATGCAATCACTTGAGACTACTTGCTATCTGAATGACCTCAATTGCATTATTAGTTCATGCGTAATCCTCTGCCAAAAACTAGCATTACACACACACACATACAGATTAATGTAGTAGAAATACCATTTTCGAAGTCATTCTAAGAATTTCGTAACATCGTATTTAAAAAATAAGCAATTGCAAAAACATTGTATTAAAAAAAACTTACGTATAAGTGAGAACTTTCTCAAAAGCTGAGGCAGGCGCCTCATACCCAACTTCTTCCTTCAATTCGTCCCTAGCAATTTCCACAATTGGTAAATCTTTATCAACAATTCCAGCGCATAACTCTAGAGTGAGTCCAGCCTCAAGTGGATATTCCTTAGTATCAACATCCTGATATTTTTCCGGCAAAATTCCGTAATAAGCAGCTGGCCTAAATTGCCTCACAAATACAAGCTTCTTTCTTGATGTATTGTAAATAATAATAGCAACACTGTCGTGTATCCTGGAGACATCCCATTCCTTGGATTTGCCATCTTGTTGAAATGTTATTCGCACCGGTCTTAACCAAGGTGAGTCCTTGGGCAATGCTCCCACTTTGACATTTTTCACATCCAACATTTTTTTACGGACAATTGCATTGCGCTCCTCCTGCGTTTGTCCACTCATCTTTGCGCTAGGTTTTTCCCACCAAATTTTTGGGTAACGATTCAGCTGAATGTGCGCGCGTGTTTCAGACGCTTTTCATCACTGTTCACTGAACTAATGTTGGAGATATATGCATTTGCCTTATATATATATATATATATATATATATATGAAGCAATCGATAGGGCGATTGCTGTGTCACGTGATCAATGTTTCTTTTTTCTTCTGATTTTGAAAGAATAGCGTGATCAGATGGTTCGCGTGTTCAGTCAAGTTCATTTGTGTGGTTATCTAAGACAATTTTTGACAGCTGATACTCGACCGGTCAAGTAGCGTTCTACTTGTTGGATACTGCTATTCAGGTAAGCGCATACATAAAAATGAACATCGTCAGAGTCGAAAGTCGTAAGAGCGTTCCTCATTGGTCTGTCATAATTCATTTTTGAATCGTGATTCATTGATTGGTTGATCGGATCAGGCACATAACATCGTGAAGTTGGTTGGTAATCGCCTTTGCGTCGATAAACATCGATATTCGGGATATCGATTCGGGGTTAGTTGCCAAAAGTATGACAATTGTTCAAGTTGTCATAACTTATGCACTTATTGAAAATTATATACACAGAATATTTTTCGAGCTTCTGTTAATTTATTAAGTTTCGAGTGTTTTACTTATTCTGGCCAGTGTTGACAAATTTTATATGTACGCGATAATTACAGAAAAAACAAAAGACGCTTGCTCCAAATTGGAAAATTGAAAGCTCTCATTTTTTCGGAATCAATGATTAACAGTATCTTCAACTTCGGAAAAGATATTGTAACTTCAAATTTCAAATCGTAATTCAGCGCGCGAAGCGCGCATTCGGGCTTGTCAGTATCAATTGAAGGAGGGTGATAGAAACCGACATCGGTATACCGACATTCGATTAAACATAAGTAATCATATGTATATGGAGCATCAGATAGTGTTTGGCCAATCGGGTTAACCCCATTTCTTGGCTCTAATCAATTAATTACAGTTGCGAAGATTGTTGAGTGGGTGCGCTCCGATCAGTACCAGGCGGATTTAGACGGACCAGAGTCATGAGAAGCGTTTTTGGTTGCACTTACAGTGAAGAACAACCTAAAGGTGATTTAAGGTCGAGAATAGGACCCCTGATCACACGCACCGCATTCGGATCCTGACAGACATACCTCGCTTGAAGTAGATTTCTATCCCGACTTGATGAAACATGACAGCTCCGGATTAACCTCAGTAACGATGACTTGGTCCTGATATGACAACCAGTCTCCTTGATCAATTTTTTTCTCGAGCGAATTAGAAAATCTTCATCGACTTTCATAGGAAACAAATCAAAAGAAAATAGTTTCAAGCGGAAAAACTAAAAAAGTTTGATGACTGCGACGGCCATGTGGTGGCAGCACTGGTCTTGGCGCCCAAGGATCCGAGGATCGACTTCCCGTCCGGGGATTCCCCTTTTAGTATACTAGTGTGTACAGTTTGGAAAGCAAGAGCCCTATCCACAGACTCTTCAAGCGGTAGAATCCTTTTTTTGGAGACATGGGGATCAATCAGAGTATTAACCTTACTATTTTTTCCCTGATAAGGTTCTTTATTCGTGATCTGAACAATGGATCAATCAAGATTCCCTATTTCTTTCCCTTCTTGCCTTTCATCTTCTCACCCACTGGTTTAAAAGCATCCAAAATCTCTTGCTGCCTCACTTGAACATCAACATGCACAACATCCGGTTTCTTTCGGTACCTACTTACAGCTGCAGGCGGTGAGAATTCGATTTCAATATCCGAGGCAGTGGAACTTTCGCTACCTGAGTCCTCCTTGTCCTTCATTATCTTGAACTGCATTGGCTTCATCGGTTCCTCCAGCTGGGGTATCTCCATATTCTCCTGTTTGATGGGATACATAGTCACATAGTAGGTGCCGTCTCTCCTCAGAATATGCAGAGTAGCCGGCGGCTCTTCTTCAACATCATCGAGTCGCTTCGATTGGCTCTTCTTCAGCGAAGTTTGACTTCTGTTCTTCAGTCTGCTTCTTGAGAGAGCAGATCGTGATCTGGCACCCAGAACATAAAAATTTTCATTGCAAAATTAGCGCGCTTTCATAATGATTTGTTTGCAATGATAAGAGCTTTAGATAAGAACCGTACCAATGGATATGGTGAAAAAAAAAATTAAATTGATTGACCTGATTATTATATCAGGTGAAACTGTTCAGATCTCTGAGAATTTTCCAATTTTTAATGATTCTGAATTACAATGTAACACGTCGCACCTGGCATCCTCAAGGGCTCCTGCTCTTGCCTCTTTGATGATCTCCTTCATGGTTCTAGATATAGCACCTGGACGCCAGCCGACTCTAGGTTTGAGTCTGCCCAAGGCTTGATACTCATTCCATAACCATCCCATATTTGCAGGCACCCTCTTCCTAGGATCATTGCAATTTTTGTGGCCGAATGTCCCACCAGGATACGTATCACCAGCCACATAAACATATTTAATCTTTCTGCGAGTCGATCTCCGCTCCTCCCCCAGATCAGGCATTTTATGTTTTCGTCCGCCGAGTCCTCTAGGCTTCACACCACGTTTCGAAGCCCTTCTTTCTCTTTCTCGAGGCTTGACAAGGTCGTGAGAGCTAGATGTCGCTGGATTGACCTGTATACCAGTAAATACCAGGGCATATTGAAAAGATAGCTTCGACCATTTGGAAAGCAGTCGTAGAAGCTAGGCATGCCTATACAGGGACTCACAGAAGGAGGCATTCCTTCAAAAGGGGCAAAACGGATTGAATTTTGCACCACTTCTCTCCATCCTGTTACCCCAAAAGCATCAATCCCCGAAAGGGCCAAGGCAAATACGGGTTATTAAAACAAGAATCGCACAGCCGCAATCACGGAATCGAACTTAAATGAAGTCAGAGAAGACGGTTTTGTCTTTCAGGGTTCGGAATAGTTACAGATTTCTCAGAATGATGTTTAAAACTAAAAATTGAACATAATATTGCTGTCCATACGACCTTTCTTCGGGACTTGCAGCAGGATTCTCCGCAGGGACCAGTTCCCTCAAGAACTTCCTCAGATTTCTGACGGTTCAAGCCGGTTCCTGACAAGCGCAGTGGAGATGCTAGAAGACTTCCACGTTTGGCTGATGAGGGTAGTGTGAAAGGTTTGGTATTGATTAATCCTGGATCATTTGTGTTTTGGTATCTTTGGTGATCATGATTCTTGGAGACTCTTCTCTTGTGCTTTGACTCTTCAAGGGGAGCTGGATCCACGTCCTTCAATGGGTCCCGAGTATGGAAGTAGGGACTGTCCGAAGGGTCCTGTAATCCAAGTCCTGCGAGACCTGGTACCTTACCGAGCGAGTTGACAAACTCTTGGGTCTCTTGCAGACTCCGAATGAAACATTCTGCTCCGGTGCAGGGGGCGCCACTGCAACCTTTAGCTCCCTTCTTGCATTTTCCGGAATTAAGCAATGAATCCTGGCCATTGGCGTAAGCCTTGGAGCTCATGTAATCCAATGGCGGAGTGTGGAAATAATTGGAAACTTCATTGGCCATTGGAGGTATGCATCTGCTGGTAATATATAAGTTCGATAATTCCGATATTTCATTCAATCTCTCTTTTTTACCACGGATAATGGCGACTACGACCGGCAACGAAGGCGCGGTTGCGCGCGCATTTCGGCGTGACATAATTTCGAGATATTGCGAGCTATCGATATATTCTGACATTGTCCTTTTTAGAATAGGATGATAATACAAATGAGAGAAACAAATTTCGAAGATAGCTCCCGTACTTTAAGATTCGGATCTAACCACGCCCACCGTTTAGGTTAATTTTGAATCAGCCTGTATGTCAATAAATTAAGAGTAATGGTGATTACTTTATATGTCGTTCCCTGGGAGACGAGTACTCGAGGATATTTTGGCCTCTGGGGACTCTTGAGCAATCCAAATCTTCCCACTTCCGGTATAGCTCTTCACAGCCACCTCCACCCCCTCTCATTCTTGATCCATTTGATGGATGAGGAGGCCCATTGTAATTGCGGAGACTTCGGGAAGTTCCACGGGAATCATTAGCATTGTTCATCCCTTTAGCAATGGGCGAACGAGCTCCATTGCAGCAGTCACTCGTGCAACCACCCGGACACTTTCCAATAGACACTAGTCCATCGACGCGGAGATTTTTGGAGCATGCGCACATCGGCTCGTTGGGAAATTTCTGGTAAATAACGCTTCGGTACTCACTATCGTTTAATTTGTCCGCATATGCTAATCCATCGAATTTGGGACTGTGTACGGTTATCTTGGCAGGGATTTCCGGTGCTTTCAAGTCAAAATACTTGGTCTGCTCACTCATAATTTGTAGAAAAAAGTGGAATTCAGGGGATGTTAACGCGGTAATTTATTTAGACATTGCATCAAATAGGATACATTTTTCTTTTTTTTTTTAGGTTTTTGATTTTTTTTGTTGATGTATGAGTCACTGTGAGGTTTGAATTGTCATGGTGACAGCTAATCGATTTTATTGACAGGTACTTCAGGTTGGCTCGAATATTAAATGTGTAGCATGATAAGGCGAGAGTTTCGAACTCTCGATTTTCACGTTCAATCTTTTTTGGTTTCTCCTGCTGGTACTTCGAGTTGCCAGCTATTTCTCCCTGAAAAACTGCCCGAAACTTTTTTATTATATTTTTCCGTTCTAGTCCTGCTCTTTCTTCTTCTTACGCTTGTTCCTCTTGGTCCTTTCAACACCGTGCAGTAGTATGCACTAATTGCTCCGGGGATTCCACGTATACTCATACCGACACACATACAACCATTAATATTAATATTATTAATATTAATGAGAGGGATGTGTGGTGTTTGTCTGTGTATGTGTGTGTATATATATGTATGTGTGTGTGTGTATCTATGTGTGTGCGTATGCGTGTGAGTGTATATGTGTGTGTATGCGTGTGAGTGTATGTGTGTGGCTGTGTGTGAGAGAGAGTGTATGTGTATGTAGTGAATTTCTTCACCCACACACACAAACACACACACGCACACACACACACACAGCGTCAACGATTTCGCATGAAGAAGCTATACGCACTAGCTACCACGCCCGATCGACGCATCTTCACAAACTCTAACTGATTAGTCTGTGTCTACAATCAGTCACTAAGTTTCTTGGTGCTTGCGAAGAAAGCACCGAAAAAGCGACTCAGCAAAGCAAGCTAAATTGATAGAAGATATAAATTCAATGAATTTCTTACCAATAACTAAACCTTTCTATCAGCGCAGAACTTGTGGACTTAGTGCTCCTGTAAGGGCGGCTGGGGAGGGGGGGGGGGTGAGGAGAAGTATCGTGGACAGCCAAAGTTAAATTCCAACTGTGGCAAGCTAACACGGCGGCTCGTTAAAATGCTTCTGGGAGTTTGGGACGATGGGATACTGTTGGTTAATTGGTGATTAGCGATTAAAACGAACCGATCCCTCCTCATTCTGTGCGACCTCGACCGTATGGCCAAAAGGACAAAGCCAATGAGATGAAACGTAACGCATTTATCGAGGGGGCGCGGTGGTACGCGGGAGGGGGGGAAAGGGGGGAGACGAACGATTGAGATCTTGGGCTCATCTGGACGAATAAAATTATTGAGATTTATTGGCGTGATGATGATGATTTCTTTTATGAGGGAGTTAATTATTTTTTAGCAGCGTTAAGGATCAAGTGGATGGTGGGGAGGTAGAGGAGGAATGTTAATATTAAATATTAATGTTTTTTTTACGAAATTAATTTCACTTGCGCATTACGTTTTACAAGGCACCTTCGACGTAATTTTGTTTGTAATTTTTGTTGACCTCTCACCGTATAGTAGACAAACATCCTCAATGAGTTCAAGTCGATTAGAATGAATGTTCCGGTCTTTCAGTACAATTCCCACCTACCATCCATTATTTAGATAACAACGCCAGTTAGCCGCAATTGAGGTTTCATGGCTTCTCCATATGTCACCTGTCTTTTCCACTGCCATTAGGCAAGCTAGTCGTCATGAGGTTCCACATTTTGCAAATAGTTTTTTCTATGTTTATACAGGTAAGATTGCAATTAACCCTTAGCTGCCACACTTCCGGCGCCAATCATAGCCCCCACACTGGGGCGTTTTTGACCCCACTCACATAATCTTTTATTCTAAGTGAACCAACCGATGTTTCATCGTAAAAAAATTCACAGTTGTACATTAACGACCCCTTTTTAAAACTATATGCGATGCAAAAATTTGTAAATTTAATTTCGAAAGAAATTCGAGGAATGACTGATTTTACGCATAAGGCCCAGGCATGAACGACCCCAGTGAGGCAGCTAAAGGTTAATAATAGAGTAGCCATCATCCCATTATCGTTCATAATTAATAACCATTTTTGGTTTCGGTCTCAAGTTTTGGTCTACTCAGAACGTAATATTTAAGTTTCTTTGCAATTTTCTTGTCCAACGCACCTCCGCGCAAATTTCCTTGAGCGGATTGACACTTGCCTCGCCGCCAGTGGTGATGTTTTCCAGCAGATACAAGAACACGAACTTAGAACGGGAACATACTCAGAGTCGAGACAACGCTGCGATTGGCCGACAAAAAAAGTTGAATAGTTCTGCAGGGGTGCGTCGAACAGCAAAATCGCAAAGGAAGTTCCAACTCCAAATTTCAACCCTATCCGTCCCCTAGAGGAAAGTCCGCAGTTGAGGAAAGCCCTGTATATGGGCCGACTTTTCGATCATGGTAATTGACATACGGTTTTCATTATTGGACGTAGGTGATCCACATGAAGAGATTTCCAGCTAAAATGAGAGCGACGGATGTAGGGATACCTAACGATTCATATTTCGAGTTTGATGGTGGATTGCTGACATTACGGAAGCCCATCGCAGCTAAGGATCATATAATGGTCTGTAGATGAAGAAGGGTTTCATGTGGGGGGGGGGGGGGGGGGGGAGGGGTCTGAAGGTAGTTTGAAGAGCGTCTACAGAGTGGTATTTTGCTGATTTTTATCGGAAGTATTGTCTCGTTGCATCAATTTCTAACATGCGTGTTGATGTGGACTATTAATGTAAATGCGGGCTTTAATTACTAGAACTTCAAAAGGGGTGGTTAGAACCGAGGTTCACGCCAAACTCTCGACCAAATTGTACATTCATCCACACGTACCTCATGCTTGTCTCTTCAAAAGAAGAGGAGATGGGTTTGTCAGCAAATTGACACCTTTAGGACACAACTGTTATGATTATTTTATCAATTTTCATACTATCCTTACAACTTTTATAGATGGAGTACATTGTGCAAACCGAAGCCGTTGAGTATATGGACATTGATGCATTCGACATAATCCTGACAGAAAAGAATATATCTTTGTGTCATACTGATTCAACGAATCTGAAACACCGTCAAGTGCTCAAAGCCTTGAAAGCAGTTTTATCACTTGACGTTTCAAAGGGATGCCCCATTGACGTGGTAAGATCAAATTCAGATGAGTATGTCGCAATGGTTAGAACTTGTATGTGCCCTCAGTTCCTCCGGTATGAGAATGTTGAATAACTTTTGAAAGAATCATAGATCGCAAGTAGTTGTGGTGCTTCATTTAGTTCAATCCTTTACAATTTCTGTGGAGTACTTTAAAAAAAAACATCGATTAAATGACCACCTTTATTGATCACCGCAAACTGTGCTCTCTTCGGGCATTTTCCATCACTTCTTCGAGCATCTCGGTCAGTATGGCAGTTATTTGGCAGCCATGGATATTGGTCTTGAGCTCGTCAATGGTTTCCGGCTTGCTGGCGTAAACTTTACTCGTTAAATAACCCCACGAAAATAAGTCCGGGGGGATTAGATCGGGGGATCTTGGTGGCCACTCAATATCGCCTCTTTTCGATACCACACGCCTAGGAAATTTTTGTTGCAAAAACTGCATTGTCCGGGTTGCTGTGCAGCATGGCGCCTCGTCTTGTTGAAACCAGAAGTCAGTCAGACCTTTTTCACGCATTTTCGGAGACACAAAATGTGCCAATGTCCACCGATATCGTTTACCATCGAATTTTCAATGTACATAGTCACTATTTCGGCGCGTTCTTTCGGTGTGAAGCGCTCCATGATTTAAATTGTACTGGTTTGAAGTTTCCAAAACTTGTCTAAGAGAGTAAATCGGTGGACAAACGGCGGAGTTATTCAATGTTTACATACCGGAGGAACAGGTGGCGCAGCTTGTAATAGTAATACTCCATGTCCTCGATATTGGTGTGGTTCTGAAACAATTTTCGAGTCTCAAATATGAAATCATTTTTTTTGTAAAGTTTAGTCTAATGGAAAGCTCCCCATAAAATTGTGGCTAATTGCTGGTTTTGTATATCTGATATAAATTCATTTCGAATTAGAAAATAAGCACTCCTATTTTGCACTTGCGACTGTTTAATTAAATTTAAAAATTATTGTGCCCTATGCTCCCAATGAACCTATCGTACTAATAGCTTTATGAAATATTTACAGCAAAGTTTCCGTCCATACCAAGGGGACTTCGTCATATATTTCGATTATATGGATAACTTTCCGATACCATCATGCAGTGATCTCGACTGGCTTGTAATTAATCTCTATATACCATCTGATCCTGAACCATTTTTTGTTACTCTTATAAGTATTGAAAATCATGCAATGAGTCCAGACTGCTTGGAATGGTAGGGGTATTAGTTCACTAGACAAACAAAACTATAAAATTGTGAAAAAAAACAGAGTTACTGAGATCTCACGTAAGTTAAACAGATATCTCGTTGAAGCACTTCCTAATAGAGTGGGGAACCTCCAGAATTCGGATGATTTTTAGTTATCTCCTTAATTACATCGTTTATGAATTTTTATGTCAAAATTGCGATAAATTTTATGCAGAGGCTGTGATTCTTGTTTTGAACCAATTGAACTTACTTATTGCATTACATAAAAAATACCTTAAACTAACTCCAGTTCACATTTTAAGTCATTACGCCAAGTAGAAGCCAAGTGACATCAACATTTCTGCGGTGGGTCCTTCAGACTCAGCATGACGGTTATGTGATTACTTCGAAGTGTGACGGTTATGGGATAAGCGTACTCGACCTGTGAGTAGTGAATTGAGGAAAAACCATGATACCTAAATACCTTGTTTGGCCATAAATATTTAATGAATATTTTTTTTTGGCATTTATCCCTCACGGAAAAATATATTAACGGAGATATATATGTCTAATATACCGATATATGTGGATATATTTGCGGCCAAGAATACTCTACATGAGAGAGCCAAAAAATCGCCTCTCACTGATGTCCCAGCGGGGAAAGAAGTTCAATCTTGAATAACAATTGAAAAAATCCTTCAATTGTTATTAACAATTTTAATTATTTCAAACGCCCTATCGCGAGAACGGTTAGAGATAGGAGAAAAAGTGTATAATGAATATTATTCCTTATACAAAAATACACACATAATGTTTTATGGCATTTTTTCATAACTTTCATAGTTCAGGACATATCACTGGCTAACAATGTCAATTGTTCATATCGCTCTATAACACGAACGGTAAGAGTTAGATGGAAAAGTTTTAAATAAAAGTTGTTCCCCATGTAGAACCAAACATTTTTTGTTCTACGAATCTTTCGTAACACTCATTATGGCGATAGCGTTTAGTTCATTCCAAATTTTTAACACGCACACACATAACACATCGGGAAGTTCATGATGCAACTCGTCGAGGGCCACGCGTACATCCCGTTTATTTCTTTCGGAGAGGGCTGGAACTTTGTAATACGAGAAATAATCATAGAAAAAATATCTACTTCGATACTTAGACATCATGCAGTCATTAGGGTCCATCCATTTTTCGTTGCCCCCACGGGTTCAAAACTTTCTGTTTAACATGACAAGCTGAAAATGTCAAAGCACTCGACTCCACTTGTGCTCTGACCCAAATGATTCGACTCGCACGAAGTAATTTTCTCCTGTCGTCAGCTCGGGACGTTAAGAGGAGGTCTCATAATAGCAAAGGAGGAGAAAACCTTGATCGTGCACGCGGAAACTATCCCACGACATTATTTCCAAAGAGAGTTGGGAGCTTCAAATACAAGGTACTCATGGGTACTCCAATACATCAATGTTAACTGGAGTTGTTAAGGGAGATGAATTGTGAGTGATTTAAATGAATGCATTGCAATTACTATTGAAATAAATGTAATGAGAACCAGAATTAATTAATTTTCCACTTACGGAAACTAATTTAGTTGGACCTAATGAACAAAACACGTTGTGAAATCAATCATGATGGTAACTCGGATTTTTTGGAATGGAAATCGAGACTCAGTTAAAGGTAAAGAATATTCAAACCTGACCTAGTCTAATTCAGTTAATATATTTTTTTCTCGATGCCAGATGATGAAAAAAACCTCCCAATTTTTTGTTATATTTTTTTGTTAATTAACAATTTTTCATCAATTTTTTAAAGCCAATTTCCAATTGCCTAAATGTAAAAATCAGGAAAATAGGGGAAGAAGCTTCGAAGCTTGAACCCGTCATACCTCCTTAATTATGATAACTATGGAAAAAAGTGATTAAAAATCAAATGTGCCTTTTCACTTATAGAGCAAGTTTTGTTTAACACTTTTTGCCGTATCTCTCACCGTTTTTGCAATAGAGCGTTGTAAACAATTCATTTTTAATAACGAAAAAACTGCTCGGTCAATTTCAACCAAAAACTATCGGGAAGTTAACTAAAATTAACGTTCTAATACATACCTGTCTCATTGTTTTTTTGGAACAGCCTCTGGTGCAATTTTTATTCCCAATAATATTCCTCTGGATATTATTGTGAGAAGGGGTTGAAGGCCAGTGATGTTAATTCGAAATGAAAGTTTCTCGGATCCAGCAACGATCCAGATCCGGTGGCACGACACCAGGAAGCCACGTGAAAGACGAAAATTACTGGTATATAACAACCATAGGATATATCCAAAGGTTGTACTTGAGGATGGTAGGAAGGGAGAGAGGAATACTCGACTGTTTCATTCTACTGGGACTCTGTACCGAACCCAAGTCAGGTCAGAGGGCGATAGCGGTACTGGTACTGATACACACACAAACTGAGGCGGTAGGCGGTGGGGGGGGGGGGGGCGGGGGAGGGCGGAGGGCTAACCTCTCTCATCCATGACTCGTCCTTACACGCCACCTCCTGATGCTTCCTAGTCTCTTCTATTCGAGTTACAAACGGGTTCAAATATTGAATGTGCAGCGCAGAATTTATTTCAGATAGTTTCCCATAGAGCGTCCAAGTTTCCATCAACTAAACTTTGAACTGATCGTTTCCTATTTTCTGGTAATTTTTCTACGGAAAGTTCTCGAAATCCCAAAAATTCGAAGATCTGTTTTATCAATTACATATTAATTTCCACAGGAAAGATAGGGAATGAATGTGAGCGAATCAATCGCGTCAGTTCCAATACCGATCAAAAATCTTAATCATAAACCACACGATGGAACAAAAAGCATTCAATAAAAACTACAAATAATCCGAAATGAATTTCCAAGAAAATCCCATCTATCCCTTCACCAAGTCATTACGACATTTCTTACAAATAACATCAGCCATCTTATCCCTTAATGTGATTTTTTGGTATGTATTTGATGGCATATGTATACAAACGCTGGAATTTGAAGAAGGGAAGCGAGAATGATGATGAGGTCGATTTCAAGGTGTATGTACGGCAATCCAGTGTGGTTCTGTACTTATTAATGAGGTAGTCCAGCCACGAATGAAGCGATGTAGGGGTGATGAGGGGGGGGGGGGCAGGGGAATATGGGCTTGAGTGCGTGCAAGGCATGGCTTCTTGCTCCATTGCTATCTCCCTCTATCTCGCTTACTTTATCCGCAAAACCGCGATTTCGACAAGACATCCGCAAGAAATGTGAATTACCCGGCGGATGAAGTACGAAAAATATATCTACCTCGGCGTGTCTTCGCTCGAATTATTTTTCAATTTTCTGAGACCGGTTGTGTGTCCCAGCCACACGATCGAAACTCATGTAGTTATTTAATTTTTTTTTTTTACGAGGAGTGCATATAGTACTCCAATACTTTTTTAGGTACTATTCGGCGAGATTATTACAATTTTTTTTTTCGGTGGTTGCGATAGAGGGTTTCGGTCGAGGAAAACGATTTCTGAGAATCATCTTCACATTTTTTTTTTAATTTTGACATTAGAGATGCATTAGTTAACAAGTACAGAGGACATGACGAAATGCGCACTCCGCGCGCTGAATTACAATTCGAAGTTTTAAGTAACAATATTTTGTACAGAATTCTGTTGTTATGATCCAAAATTTGTATAGCACATCAATATTCACATACACTGTTGCACTATTACCTTAAGTTCCATTAAATTGCATTATTGAACATATACTGAACTTTCCCTTCTGGGAAAGCAAGCGCTGCCCTTCCGTCTGCATTCCCTCATCTTCGTGCAACAACATATTGCATCTGGTATTTAATGAAGAACTCATTTGAAGATGCTATTGGATAATTATTTCCATATGCTCTCGAATAATTCAATTTCCTTTCTCCTCGAACTTCACCCAAAGAAAAAAAAAGCAGCACACCGTTTTCGTTGAGCGGATGAAAAAAAATCCTCAATTGTCTTCATGACTCTTATTACACTCTCCCAATTGGAGGCACTGGGACTTAATGAAGGTAAGTCACGATAGTAAATCGAGAGCGTAAATAAATTCCCGGATGAATGTGGGGTAACCCCATACGGGGAAAAACTACGAGTGTAGATAGATCTTCCATCGTGTCTCGTTATTACCGTGTAAACGAGGCATCTCCGGAGAGTAGCTGAGCATCGTGTACCAAAACTAGACTCCTACGATGTAGGTTAACTGCTAACGCCTCTCACCCTCTTGTCTATTCCCTTTGATTAACCATAATTTTCTCTTATTTGTTGTTACGTTGCTGTACGCTGCTTCCTTGCAATTGTTTACTCATGTAGGGAAGCTATTGTAGGTGCTGCTGAAGCTAGAAGGCTCCGAAGTGCCTGACGCTTTACTTCATCCTGAGACGTTGTATTCTTCTTCTTCTTCTTTCTTCTGACTCTGTGGCATAAGCCCAATCGGCTGTTATCCCTATAGAGATAGTCCTCTCTCTCTAAGTGGACGTTGCTAAGGTAGGTTGATGATATTGTCATTAGCCGGTATGGTAGATATTTTTGGTAGGTAGCGAAATAACGTCACGTGACGCCAATAATAGTGGGTGGATGGTTGGAGAACGACGGCGGTTATTCAAAATTGCTATTAATTATCGGAGCACCAATAAACAGAACAACTTTTCCACTGGAAGTGGGAAACGAAGGAATAGGGAAGGATCATTGTTAAATAGGTACTAAAAAGATTTTGGTGAAACACTGAAAAGGAACGGGCATGAGCGTCCAATGTGGTTAGCGCTCCCCGCCGAATTCCCCTGAGACGCTGTAGACTAAACGTGTCGGTGTTCGGAGTAAGACTATTTTGCCCCATGTACCCGCCAAAATCTTCGTTTTTCAAGCAAGGCCTTTTGGTGTGTGCCCCCCCCCCCCCTGTAGCGGATCGGGTTTCACTACAATGAGTTTTGTGACACGTGTTTTACACTCTTACATAACATATATTTCTCTAAGGTACAAGGTAGGTTTATCGATTCGTTTTGTTCGCTATTCGGCTGAATACTGCTCCAATAAAGGTGCGAATATTTGGGGGATTGCGTAGGCTACATAGGTAGGTGCGAAGCAGTAGTGGGCATAGGAGATATCCTGAGCCGACTAGGGAGATACCGGAGGAGTGGGGAAGACAGAAAATATGGCTGTCTTCTTCCGACGGTGTCGACTTGTAGCTAAGGCTACACCCCCTCCCCAGACCAGGTAGTCATCACATGGGAAGATACTTCTTTTGGAATGAGATAGTCTATTAGGGAAGGTTATAACAATTTATATAGTAATTATGGAAAAGCCAATTTTTTAACATGACAAGTCCGGTCGATTTTATCTTACGGTTTTTGAAAATTTCGATATATATCGATAGTTTCTTTCGCTTCTGCTTTTTACTATAGGTTTGGAATACGTCAAATATATTTCCGGAAGATACACAATTGTTCAGGTTGATGCGTAATAGTTCCATATGTTCTCTCTTCAATGTGGAGGTGTCAACCCTCGCGAACTTAAAGTCCAAATCCCGCCCCTTAAGGACCTCCCTTACAAAACACGGTCGGGACCGGAGGCGTGGCACCGCATCCACTTTATCCCTCTTCCCCCACTATTTGATATAGGGTACGTACGCTGCCTGCGTGGGGAAAGACAGTGACCGGACATTTTTGTTTTTCTGTAAGGGACGTGGTTCCAAAACGGGAGCGACTCTAAGGGGAGTCCGACTGTGTATACAGTTGACTCTCCCACTAGTGCACTGCGCGGGACCGGGCGCTCCACCGCCCTGCCCCACAAGTGACCCTCCCCTACTTCTCCCACTCCCGGATACTAGTAAGCGCAGTGAGGTAGCATTCAAAGTCACGTGGGGCCATTTACACAGTGGTGGGGTGACGGCGCTTGAGGAGATAGTGAGTGGTGGGGTCATGACGATATTGACTATAGGGATCCATCAACTTGTGGGACGTGGACTGGTGGGGGAGTTGACTGAAGTTGCGCAGCGCTCGGTCCCTCAGGGGTAAGGCCCATTACTCTAACGATCGGGAGGCAGGTAGTTGTCACTCCTTAGCTATCTTCAAAGAGTGTCCTCATCATGAAGCTCACGTCATGTAATTAAAAAAGTCGTACCGCTACATTTATAAATATATACTGATACCGTTAACGGATTTGCAAAAATAGAAAAAAATAGAATTGCCCACGGAGATATTTGTGTCAGAAAATACTGGCCGGATTACCCATAAAATATATATATCAATATAATAAATTTGGGGGTTACGAAGATACTTTCTAACATTGAAAGGGACAGGTACTCGGCAATTAAATGCAATTAAATAATAAAAAATGCCCAGCGGTTTCATATATCTCCATGAAATTACCAATTGCAATGTTTTCGTAGTACTCAAGACTATTATGAATTTATGTATCTACGGACATGCTTTTCATGATATTATGTTTCTATTCAGAATAATCTGTTATCGTTGAGGGAGACGAAAAAAATTCGACCGATTGCGTGAGCATAATCTTAAGTTGCATTCTGAGAATATTGAGGAGACAAAAATATTACTGATATCATATAAGAGATGTTGGAGCCATTGGATTCGGACAGTGTGCTGTGATCGCATGCGAAGATGATGCAGGTTCTAGTGTGTGTGTTAATTATCATAATTAATTATGTTATTTGTTCAGGTGAATGAATTTTATAGTATTATTTTCTTGTGAGCTTTTCGTTGTGGGAGATATCAAAAATATTGAACAAATTTTGCACAATACTTAAGGATCAATCTGTTTTATCCCAGGAAAATTGATTGCAACTCCAGTATCCCCACCATCGTCACCTGCAAGAGTAGACGCCATACTTGGGGAATTTCCATACGTCGTATCTCTTCGGCGAAATGGAGTGCATTTCTGTGGTGGTGCAATCATTAGTTCTCGGTATATATTGACAGCTGCTCACTGTTTTGTTGGGAGGGTTGAACCTCCCTATACTGCTGGGTTAACAGTTGCTACTGGTGCCTTGAAGAGACAAGAAGATGGCAATCTATACTTGGCCCAAAAAGTTGTGCCCCACAGCGGTTTCTCCAGGGGACCTGACACCAGGTGGAAACATGATATTGCTGTTATCACGGTAAATATTTTCATCCTCTCAATTAAACTTTCGGGGGCAATTTCATTTATACGGTAATATGTTTAATAAGAAATCATATTTGCATTTTGATGTTCAGTACTAATTGATTTCTTCCATACATATTCCCTTTTTAAGGAGGCAATCTTAGTTTTCAACTAACGAAATTGCTTATCAAAACGGTATTTTTATAACATTTTTATAATATCCAGGAAAAAAACCAGTGAACGATTTGGAGAGGGACAGCTCTTTCTACAAATCATTATTTCATGTGCTTCCTTGCAAAACCGGAAGTCTAATATTGCTAAGGGTGCGCCAGCAGTTCCTCCGGTATGAGAATGTTGAATAATTTTTGAAAGAAACATAGTTCGCAAGTAGTTGTAGTGTTTCATTTAGTTCAATCCTTTACAATTTCTGTGGAGTACTTTAAAAAAAAAAACATCGATTAAATGACCACCTTTATTGACCACCGCAAACTGTGCTCTCTTCGGGCATTTTCCATCACTTCTTCGAGCATCTCGGTCGGTATGGCAGTTATTTCGCCATGGATATTGGTCTTGAGCTCGTCAATGGTTTCCTGCTTGCTGGCGTAAACTTTACTCGTTAAATAACCCCACGAAAATAAGTGCGGGGGGGTTAGATCGGGGGATCTTGGTGGCCACTCAATATCGCCTCTTTTCGATATCACACCTCTAGGGAATTTTTGTTGCAAAACCCCATTGTCCGGGTTGCCGTGTGGCATGGCGCCCCGTCTTGTTGAAACCAGAAGTCAGTCAGACCTTTTTCACGCATTTTCGGACACACAGAATGTGCCAACATCCATCGATATCATTTGCCATCGAGATCTCAATGTACATAGTCACTATTTCGGCGCGTTCTTTCCGTGTGGAGTGATCCACTGACCCTGTATGGACGGATGCTGGCCCTTGGAGAGATCGAAACAATCTGAAGACTCTATCATGTGTTTAATGATACAAGTGATAGAAATTTGAATGGCTTTTGAAAACTCTGAAGTTGCGGGAAGTTCAGGAAATTTATTATCAGCAAATGGATGAACATATTCAAAACAATTCAATATGTTTCTAGAAACTGTCAGGTATTAGTCTCTATAAAGACAAAGTAAATCAGTTCAATACATTTCCTGTTATCTTCTTATGTGGAGAAAATAAATTCCATAATCGACGCTAGTCATGCTTTCACATGGCAAGCATCAAGTTATGCAACTCTCCTTCAACATAAGTTCAGTTTCATAATTTTGGGTTCTATGTGTATGTAAAAACGACGACACAGTGGAGGAATGTTTACCGAATACTTGAAAAATCAATTGACCTTCATTTGACGTCTGATTCATTCACATAAAGAAATTTGAAACGACTTACACTTGGAAGTTTCTCTACGCTCGGTGTCACGTGAGCTAGACCTTGTAGAATTCAAAATTACTGTGTGGTTTTTTTGTCTGGATCCCGCTCGTTTGTATTCCCCACGTAACTGCTCCCTAGCACTCCTTCAGAAGGGACCACTGGACACCCATCCCTGTGCGCGGGTCCGCTCTCGCCATTTAGGCCATCGGATTTCTCAATACAGGGTGTACCTCCAGAAACTCCTGTGCTACGAAGGAACCCCCCCCCCCCCCCCCCGCGTCGGGTTAGGTTCCCGCCCGGCCAGGGGTCTCATTCCATGGTCGGGCATTTTCTTACATACCCGGTAAAATTCCTTATCAAAAAATCCGACAAATTGCTCTGGTCGGGGCAATTGTCACTGTCATTTTCCTCCATCTGACGAGCTAAGTACTACCCAAATGCTCTACCCTTTTTCAGCTAATGACTCACATCATAATGGACCAAAATGTGAAAACAGTAGGACTTCCAACTGGCCCAACACCCGGTGCAACAATTGCTGTGCTCAGTGGTTGGGGATCTGCGACCAAATTTGGACCAGAGGCTGATCACCTTCAGAAAAGAAATGTCACAGTTTTGACTAATGACGAGTGCAATAAAAAGGAGGCCAGTATTCTGGAGACACAAATGTGTGGGTTTGACGGAAAAGGAACAGGATTCTGTAACGTAAATACTTTTTGTTTAATTAATAATTATTCAATTATAATGACTAATTAAATAATTTTAAAAAATAATTTTGTTCCATTTGAATGTCGCCCAGTGAAATTGCATAATTCTATTTTGACTAGTACAACCACTACAATTTGCAATTCGAAAAATGTTGAAAGACGGGTTCCAGCGAAGACACTTGTATAAATCAGTGTGACCCGTGAAGTTCACAACGAAAGCTTCCGAATTTTGATCCATCCCATTTATGAAGCAGATGACTATGCACATTTGACTAGGCGCAGTCATCGGCAGGACGAGAATTATGCGCGTTGCTGCAGTGAGAGTGAGACGCCAATAGGGCTGCGACCGCTCGTCGGTTAAATCCGTCATACCTCCTTAATTATCACAATTATGGAAAAAAGTGATAAAAAATTAAATATGCACTTCCACTTCCAGAGCAAGTTCTGTTTAACACTTTTCGTCGTATCTCTTACCGTTTTTGCAATAGAACTTTGTGAACAATTCAATTGTTAATAACAGAAAAACTGCTCGGTTTGCTGCTTAGTATCCAAGATGAATGTAAAAACCGTGTTTGTTGAATGAAAGACACAATCCTTGATATGACAAACAAATTGAATCAATTGTACTTTAATCTGTTCTGGAATAAATCATATTGTATTTTTTCTTTTCATTTTAGGGAGATAGTGGGAGTCCATTAGTCTACAATAACGAAGTTGTAGGTGTGGTTTCCTTCGCTATATCCTGTGGAATTGGCTATCCAGATACTTATACTCGAGTACACAAGTACCTGGACTTCATCCGAGAAAACACTAATTGAACATAAATCTCCAGTTTGCCTATAAATAAAATGTTTAATATAAGGAGCTGCTAGACGATCAAATTTCAACATGATTAACTTTCTACATTTGGTTATCTAGCGCCGCACAATCTACTAAATTCCATCGGAAATTCCTTTATGGACTTCTCTTGTTATTACTCTATATCTACTATATTGCATCTATAAACAATTACTCCACTGAATTATTGACTAATCATAAAGTACAAGGTTTCGCCTTGAAACATATAATTTCGACACGTGAGAAGCAATAAAAAAAAGAAAATAATAAATAACGCTCAACTCGATTTTTTCCATTTTTTCTCCAATAGTCATTTTTGCCATGAATAATTTTATCATTAAATCAACTAATATATTGTCCGTGATAGATGATTCGTCATTGGTAAATAATTCTCACACCAAAAATAAGTGCAATTAATGTATGTATCCAAATAAGTCTCACCTGACTACACAGAAAATAGTACCATTAAGAAAGATATAAAACGGCGCTTAACGTGTAATATAGTTATCAGTTAACTCCCCGAAGTCCAATGATGGCCTTCAGTGCGCTTGCCTTGGCGATTACCGTCTCAATCATTGGAGGTAAGCACCAAATACAGAATTGTTAGCGTCACACAATTATTAGATGATTAACATCCTTAAACATTATGAAAAAGCAAAGTCCTTATATAGGAGTTGAGTGGTTCGGGTAATTAACTAACTCACCATAAGTTGCCGTTTAATATGTAACAATTGTATTTAGGCTCCGAACTAATACAGTTTAGAGAAACAATGTAAGTTGAAGAATTGATGTATAAATTATTGGTACGAAGTGCTTATCGCATGGCTTGGAATGTACGACTGTCTGAATATCGAAATATTTCTTATCCAAAATTTGCCCAAAAATTTAAAGCTACTCTGAGGAAGCGATTAAACGCAAAAGATATTGTCCAAAATTTGTTTAGTCCTCCATCACGTTTTGACCCACAATTTGTTATCAGCAAATTATAAATCCAGTCACAAAATGAAAAGTTGGTGAAGTCGTTTAAATACCTTTATATTAAAAACTAATTTCGAACTAATTTTGTTTGGATTTTTTATGAGTTTTTCGATTGCTAAATTGACTCGTTAATAATAAATCAGTAGATGTCAGAGTGAATTTTAATTACTATATAATCCATCGACCAATTTTGACTCGCGATGGAAATTTCAAACTTGTCCCTCGGAACTTAGATATCTCTGCGCTGCCATTAAGGGTGAAACTTTTTTCAAGTATATTTGAATACAACTTTTTCAAGCGCATTTGATATTCCGTGGATAGAGATCGCAGCAGCGCACGTTAACTTATGGTTCACTTAAGTTCATTTTTAGTTATTAATTTACGGCGGAAAACACTCAACGAGAGGAACAATTGCTTCCTGTTAATGAAATATTCTATCAGTTACATCTTTTAACTATGCCAAGCAGACCTCTAATTATTTTCACGGATTCTTCCATTTCAAAGTTGTCTATAGAAACTTTGTTGTTTTGAAATTGACAAATTTTCTGGTATTTTTTTTAATTTTTGGTTTATTTGTATACCCGTTCGAGTTTTTACGATTTGTTCCATTTCCCTGCGGTGCCAATGGGAGCCGGCTTCCTTCCCCAACTATACATCATTTGCCCCAGACGTAACATTTCCTCCGCTTGGAACTTAAAGGAAACCGTGGAAAACCTCAAATTGTACAGTCGTCTTCATTACAAAACTTCAAATTTGCATTGAACTCTTCTGAATAAATGTTACTCATGAGCCATTATTTTAGCGGAAGCAAGGGCGCCCCAAAGAATTCTGAAAGGCAGCAATGCGCATAATGGAGAATTCCCGTGGATGGTATCAATCCAATATGATGGACTCCACGCGTGTGGCGGTGCTCTTATCAGCGATCGGCACGTTCTCACTGCAGCTCACTGTTTCGTTGGAAGATATCCACCGCCGTACACCCAAAATATGACAGTTGTCACTGGAACGGTCAACAAATATTCGGGTGGTGAGACTCATCAGATAGCCAGCGTGACACCTCACGAACACTTCGAGAGGGGACCAACAGCCAGATGGAGAAACGACATCGCACTAATCAAAGTAAGACAGTTCTTGTAGAGTGAAGCTGTATTGCCCCAGAGAGAAAAAACCGATTTATACCGATTAATATGCAAGCCTTGCCACGACAAAGCTGTTTTCCGGCCAGAGAGCTCTTCCGAAAACGTCGGATGATACTCTCGAATTATTAGGGTTCCAAAACTGGAAAAGGAATATTCTGTTCAGAATCACCCCCTGAGCCCACCCCCTCCGGGTCGGCATATACTTCTGGGACACCCTGTATTCTAGTTGAAAAAGGTGTTGGCCCATTATAAGTCCTTTCCAAAATCATTCCTCATTATTAATACTGGCCACTACAACATTATGATTATTAGCTTGCAGATCGCGTGAGATTCAACAGAACTCAGACGAAAATCGACTTGCCCACTTCCCAGATTATTCGATCAGTGCCAGCTACACTATCTGGATTTGGATTGGTTACAAGAGGGTTGGAAGGTGAAAGTACTATCATCCTTCAGAAGACGGATGTATCCGTTATCACGAATAATCAGTGCAATGAAAAAGATGGGCGTGTCTACGAAGATCAAATCTGTGGATTCGATGGAAAAGATCACGGATTTTGTAATGTAAGAGCTGAAAGTAATTACATTTTAAGATTTAGGTAGGGGGAGGCATTGGATGGAATTTTTCCTTATCTGGCTCAAGGCTCGACGAGGTGGTTGGGTGGCGAAGGGGGAGGCTTGCCCCCCCCCTCCTCCTTCCCACTGAAAGACAAGAAAAACTAATGAATGAACAATTAATGATTTGAAACATTTTTGGAGGTGATGCTCGCGTAGTCGATCGATCCACTCGATCCATCTGATCGAGACGGCCTAGGCCTGACTTTTGCGGAGCTGCACCGCCAAATAGCATACTTCGCCACCAGATTCATGCTACTGCACTGCTGAACGGCGCAATTCGTTTTAATGAACGTTCCTCTGTCCGCAGATCTATAACAAGTTATTGATGATTGTTGGATATCAAATTAGCAAATCTGGTGATCATCCATAGTTAATTGTGTTAATTGCCATTAACTTCCAGGGTGACAGTGGTAGTCCTCTAGTCTACAATAATCAGCTTATTGGCATCGTCTCCTTCTCCCCGTCATGTGGAATCGGATACCCAGATGTCTACACCAGAGTTCACTCCTTCCTGGATTGGATCGAGACTGCTAAATCTTCATAACATCATTTTCACTTGATTTTCAATCGAACAAAACATTGTAAAAATTTTCAATAAAACGCAAATGAATGCTTGTTGTCTATATAGTGCACTCCAGTTATTATAGGAGTTCCTGCTTTGTCCCATTTAAACGTTCGACATTCGGCTACAGCTGATCGAATCACCTAGCACGGTTCAATATTTTCTAAAACAAAAAGCGTCTTGTGTGAACGGTGTGCAGCAAGGTGTTCGATAACAAGAACTAGCCGGATATCGGAAAAGGATTTTTATGTCATTATGCCCGGATATGCAAAAATTGCATAAATGCATTTTTAAATTAAACTACCCGCATCCATTTTTTTCGGGTGTTTGCCGCCTCTTATCAGCCGATATTTACCAAAACCTCTTATCTTTACTCATTTACCTCTCAAACGAATATCGCACAGGTGATTAAACGTGATGGGTGCGGAAATATTGTTTCGAAAAATTGGGTCATTGTTCATGAATATAAGACCATGTTGAGCACTGTTTTTTCACAATTGCGAAGACTCGGGAGAGATGACGGGAGTGTACCAGAAAATTTTTTGGATTGCGTGTCTGCTTGTGTGTACGGGAAGCGCAGGTAAACATGGGTTCAATTTCGACAGTAAACTTGCAATCTTTAATATAGTGCGGTATGATGCGGATTTCTAGACACATGCCCCTCGCGTTTGTACTCCCCACGGTCACTGGTTTCGAGCACTTCTTCAGGAGGGACTACTGGACACCCATCCGGCTGGGTCCGATTTTCGCCATTTAGGCCATCGTATTTCTGGACATAGGGTAAACCTCCAGAAATCCCTGTGCTATGATGGTGGGCACCTGCGATGGACCCCCCCCCCCCCCTCTGTACCGGGTTAGGCTCCCCCCCGGCCGTGCGGCCTCATTTTATAAATAGCGCCGATAGCATAGACAGATTTTTCCTGCTATCGATTGGAACACTACACCAAAGCCCCGACCGCCCAAGGGGGGTGTGTGCGGGTAGTTCTATATATGTACATGTGCTAATGGTCATTAAATTTCATTCCATATTGAAATATTTCAATTGAAACGTATTTCATTTTCTACTAGATAATCCACGGAAGCAGAGAGTTTTAAGGGGTAGAAATGCATCACCCGGACAGTTCCCGTACACGGTATCGCTGGTCCTAAAAGGTCATCACCACTTATGCGGTGGGACTCTCATCTCCAATAGACATGTTCTTACTGCAGCCCATTGTATTGTTGGTATGATCAAACCTCCATACACCCAGGGATTGACAGTACTCATTGGTGCAGTTAACAGAATTCAAGATGGCCAACAACATGCAGTAATGAAAGTCACTCCTCATGCTGATTATGAATTTGGCAGACAAGCTAGATGGCGAAATGACATTGCAGTTATCACTGTGAGTACATCACTAAATGCTTGATCAAATCCTCTCGCCAATGTTAATTGTTAATATTCCTCCGGTTCGATTCGATAGAATACGACAAGACTTGAGTTTATATGGAAGAACCTTCTTGGAGAATCCTACCGGAGGCTACATTAATTGAAGGTGTAATTCTATTAATCAATTGCGGTTCAAATAAATTTATCAATGTACTGACAAGTGCTTCACACTTGAGTGAACAACTTATTCTCTTTTACAACTATTGAATCGTGCAATCTCTTCGTATGTTTCTAAAAAAAATCGGACGAACAGTCTGAAGTGCTATATCTGCGTAAAATCTTATAAGGTATGATATTAAGAATTTGACTCCATATTATTCAAATATGGTTATCAGTACCATATGGTTACGCAGTTTTCATGTGAATTTCATGTTATATCGGTGGACGATAAGTAAATACAACAACTTGAACTGATGAATATAGCTATAAGAATACTCATGAACTATAGCTACTAGCAAATTAAAAAAAAAATCATTATTATTTAACGTTGTTATATTTATGGTCCTTCAAGTGCGAGTCAACGACGGACAAACAAAATTTTAAATGTGGCAAAAAAAAAATTATGAATATTTAGACAATTTGTGACTTTAATTCTGAAGGGTTAAATTTCCAATTAAACTGTGTTCAGCTGGCGAATGCTATCAAACCATCGAAACTCCAATCTCCAATCGCCTTACCCACATCTCGCACTCCCGGCGACGTCATTGGCGTTTTGTCAGGATGGGGATTCCCCGGTATGAACTCTAATATCATGGATGTACTGCAATACCGACCGGTGAAGATACTCACCAATGAGAGATGTAAAGCGCTAAATGTTGGTGTGTCCGAAAAGCAGATTTGTGGATTTGACGGCCATGCTACGGGATTCTGCCAGGTATTGTTTGACTTTATGTTATAAATTGTTGCTGCTTCTGTGGCCAATGATGCTGAAGTTTGAATTATAGTGAGGGCTATAATTCGGAAATTTCCGTTACCGGCGATTGTAAGAAAACTTCTTGAATTGAACAATTATTAAAATTGTAGATATCGAATTTAGCTTGGTCAGTCGGTAAGATACCATCGCGTAGTTAAATTCATTCAGTTAAATTCATTCACGCGCATTTCCTTTTTCCGCCGCGGCGGCTAGGGTCGCGTCGGTCTCGGTCCTACGCGTTTCGATAATTCCGATATATCTCGATATTTTCTTTGATCTCTCCTTTTTACTATAGACAAGCCCGAATATAACCCCGAATGCTCTGGAAAATATATAAAAAAATATAGAAGTATCATGAATATCTATATTTCTTCGTATGGGTCTTTTCTTTTCTCGTGAATGATTTCCCACTCTGAATGAATTTTACAGATCAAAATGTAAATATCAATCGACAATGATTTGCAATTTATTTCTTCAGGGAGACAGTGGCGGCCCTCTTGTTTATAACGACGCAGTAGTCGGAGTCGTTTCATTTTCTGCAGCCTGCGGCATGGGAGCGCCTGACGTCTATACCCGGGTCGATAGCTACCTGGACTTCATAAGGAGTGCAACATCATCCTAAAATTACCTAAATCACTGTTAGCAGTGGACTATATCAGTAATGATATTATTTTATATTAAAGTAATTTGCGGTAAACACAATGTGTTATGGGTCGCACTTTTGGAACTTTTAAGAAGTTTGCCCTCTTGTCACCCTAAAAAATGACTGACATCATCAACCACCACCCAACCACTAATTAATTGTTCAACTATGATAAGCAAAATAAACACAGCCTTCCGAACCCACCCCAGGCCTATTTCTTGCCCATCCTCTTTCGAAGATTAAATCGTCCGCAAAAATAGGCATTTCACCGCCCCCAATCCTCGGCACTCACTTCCCCATCTCCACCTCCTTGCATTCCCACTGAGTTCGAATGTCCGTTCATACTCCCGTAACGAGCATCGTGATCGCCTGTCTGTCCATCCAACATCCATCCTCTTTGCGACGCTCCATGAAAATAAGAAAGAGCGTCATAAAGAAACTCCCATGACCAGGGACTGAGTGAGAGCCCTAAAATTATTGAGCAAGAAAAGACCTCCGGAGAAAAGCAGAAGGTAAAATCAAACAAATAGGTATAACAATTTTTTTGTAATTTTTTAAATTTTTCCACAGATAAATAACAAATGCCCCTTAAGAGGCCACTCAAAATGTTGCCAATTAAATTATAGATTATTTTGGATGGTTGAGCGAAAAAAAAAATGAACATGACCGCATAATGGTCCAGAGGAGAGGTGGTTATTTAAAAATAAGCGAGGTAGTGGACCACTGGGGTCGTGACCCGCAGCCCGAAGGCCCGACTACGGTGAAAGGCCCAGCGGCAATTCCTGTGTTAGGGCCCCAAGGAGGCCCCACAAGCATCACATCAGGGCACACCCGCGCCAACGAACAAGACAGAGATACAAGCCAACGAGTGAGTGAGAAAAAAAGCAAGCCTCGAGCGCCATTACAGGGCACTCACAAAGTGGCAATCGCGTGGAGGCATGCGCACAACGAGTGGGGATAAGGATTATTGCGCAAGGCCCAAGTGGGGGCCCACCCTTGGGCCCTCCCTGGTGCACCTCGTGGCTGAGAATGCCCAATGGGTTCTCTACGTTTCTTGCTGATATGTAAGCGCGTTCATGGTATCCGCTCGAAATATCCAATTTTAAAATATTCATTGGTAATATGAAGCAAATATATATTAACTTTCTGATTAATTTCGCAACATTGCAACAGTATACGGTCCTCCTGAGATTATGAAATATCCGAATAATGGAGTTGATCCGTCGAAAGTAATCCTGGTAAAATGCTCCAATCAGGCATTCTTTTTGTCTTGAATGGAGAAGATTTTTTCTTCGAAGTATTTCTGAGCCGACGTGAATATCTTTTTAAAATCTGATGAGAATGTCTCATTTAGTTCACACGTGTGTTTCCAATTTTGCACGGCCCAGGTGGGGAATTGGAAGCTTGAACGATGAGATCAATCTTGGTCCAACCTTCGATGCCGCAACATGGACTGGATAGCTTTGACATAGCTTCATTCCATGCATAAGCCTAGATCATACCAAGCTTAGTTATATCAAACATATCCAAGCTTTGTTGGTCCAGCTTGTGCCAAGCTTGGCTCAATCTTAGGGTCCCTAGCGTTGGACCACATGCAGAATCTAATCTACGTCCAATATTGGATACATACATACACCCAAGCTTACTAGAATCATCCAAACCCGAGCTTTAGAAACCATGTTGTGCTGAGCTTGGTCCGAGCTCAGCTTTGTTAGCTTTGAATCTTAGCTTTAACAAGCATGAATCCTCGATTGCTCATACCATCTAAATCCAAGTTTCTGAGCTAAGGTTGAACTAAGCTGGATTGAAGCATATTCTCCTAGTTTCGATTGACCGGCTTCAGCGAAACGCGGCTTTATATTGGATTCATATATAAATCCAGGATTGCTGCACCACCTAAACCCAAGCTTGGACACGAACGTTCAACTAAGCTTGGGCCAACCTCAATGTTCCTATCTTCGAAGTTTGAACCAAGATAAATTTTGTAGCTTGGACCAAGATCAATTTCGATGCCTCAACCACGAGAAACTTTGAAACTTGGACGAAAATGAATTTCGAGGCTTGTACCAAGATAAAGTCCGAAGCTTGAATGAAGATAAAGTTCCAAGGTTGTATTAACCTACGTAACCAAGCTAGGACGAAGCTTATTCTCTAAGCAGGAATTGGTATTACATTCCCATGTTCTGCACAGATTGACCGAGGCTTCAAAACACAGCTTTGGCGAAGCTTAGTCAAGCTTCCTCCAAGCTTTGATCAAGCTTTATCGCATGGTCAATTCCCACCTGGTTGGACACTGAGACGCGGAATCTCGCACATCCCTCAGGTATCACGCTGTACCTCGAGGCCCGTCTAGCCTTAGGTCTGGCTTGTATCTCCCTCTCTTTTCCGCATGTGCTCTCCATCTCTTTAACCCTCTCTGTCTCTCTCCCTCTCTCCTGCATCTCCACTTTGCCACTGCGGCCCCCCCTCGCCTGCTTGCCCTTCCGCGAGAGTATGACCGCGGGCTGTTGCAATATGGACACCGGCGTTATAGGGCCCTGGCGCTACATTCTACGTAGCTGATCAAAACGATAATTGGATAGATTACGTAGAATCTCCTTTTCTCATTTTTATTTTTTCCTATCATGATCGCCATCGTGTTGTTCAGTAATACGTACAATGTGATTGTATTGTATACCGTGAAATATATCAAAGATCATGGACAATCAGCAACAATGAACAATCTCTTATCTTGACAGAGATGTTTCCACTGTATGTGCGGTCCCAATGGGGGTTACTGGCTTCTGGTATTCACTTGGTGTCAACAATTTGCTTGTGAATACGGGTGTAATAACGCCAATTGGTTACGCCTTTGTGGTCTGCCTTGTTGTACCCAATTTCTGCATGTTTACATTTATCGATCCAACGTCCGGGATCTGGCCCGTTGTTAACGATCGCGGCCGCTTCGTCATTATTATCGAAGGCTTGGGTAATTGGTAATTATCGCGGTTGAGTGCATGCCCAGTTTTCTGAAGAGATGAAATGATGGAAAATAGAGATGCTGCAATTCGCCAGGTTTTGTCTTTTCCATGGAGCACTGTCTATGCTCAACAACATCTGATTGATTCTTTCAAATTGTTCGGGATAGGAATGATTGGTGAAACGGCAAAACATTTTCAGAATTTAGGGAAAAAAGCTTTGCAGATTGTGGGAGAGGACCTTTCAATACGACATCTGTCGGTTCATGTCACTACTGAATTGCTGCGGGGGCCACGTGATTACTTGCCCGCAGCAATGCCTACCTTGGGCCCTGGGGTTTCGTGCGCAATCGCGAAAAGCGGAACGAGATTCAGGCAGGCGATGCCCGGAACGGGTGGTAGTACAGGCCAGGCCTAGTGGCGAAAGAGTGAGATGGCTGATTATTGTGGCATCAGTTGAAAATGGAGGAGCAAGGAAGAAATGAAATGTGTGAGGGAGAGAGGGAGAAAGGGAGATAGACGCCTTGGGAGATACTTCAACGAAGCCAATCGCCGATGAGACCCCGCGGGCTCTGTGGGAAAATGATCTTGGAACGAAAGAAGGCTAGGCGCAGTGGTAAAAAGCGTAAAACTGGCGATTAACCGGCGGCTTCGCGCGCATGCCCTTGCTCCTGCTGTATGGCCTAAGCGGCATGGCGCGAGAGTTTACCATTTCTTTTATCTCTCTTTATTTTCTCTCATTCTCTATCCTGAGTTTCGTGATTCCATGCTGGATATACACCACTGTTTTCAGCTGCCCCACAGTGTGATGTCTACTTGCAACATGAGGAGAATAGGGGGGTATGAGTGGGGTCACGCCGGAAGCGTCGTGAAGTATCAAAAGGAGGAGGGGGGGGGGGGAGGGAGAAGGGTTATTAATCGAAATCGAATCGGCGATTATTCGTGATGGTCTACGCCCACTATTGGTCATACAATTTAGTTGGAATTGAGATTTTCCATTGTGGGAACTCAATGCAGGGTAGCGGGAATATCTTGCTGGAGACACCCAGATAATTTTTGTTTTCTACATCAATACCATCCAGTTTTTGCAGATTACAGCTCGTTTATCCATGTCTCGTTGGTGATTTCCTGGTACAATGCCCCATGGAATATTGGAGGACACGATAATAATGCTGGTTAGATGGTCATCTTATCCATGCTTATCACTGGTTTCGAGTTATTAGATTATGAGGTTGAATAATGAAGGAAAGAAAAATATATAAAATCAATTTAACCATTTATTCGGAATTCTTGATTCTACTTAGTCAGAAGGTACGTGTGAACTGAACAGAGATTCATCCAAGACTAATTTAAGCGACTAAGATATTTGCAATGGTTACTCTATACCTGGGACCCAAAAGGAGTTTCATGGTTCACCATGCATCAGCTAGAAAAACTTATTGAAATTATTTTCCCACTGTTGGAATATCTACAAAAATATATTTCTCTAGACATCGGAAAACGTATGTTAATAAAATGTGTTCAGGTAGAGAGACTCTTTCTTTAATCACTTTCAGGTAAATAGAAGTGCATCCCTTCGCATTTTTTGCTTTGGGGCATAGCAGGCCAGGAGCTAAGACTGTCCCTTATAGATGCCTCTGGAAAATAAGTTTAGTTCAGTTTTGTGCCAGTATTAACCGTGTAAAGATCTTCCTCTCAGTACACCTTATCTATATAAAGAATTTAGAAGTTATCAACTGTTTTGTTCATTTACGTTTAATCATATCCTATATATATTATAATACCCACTTTTTCTACATGTCCAGGAGTGAACCATAAAGCAATTGAATCGTCCCTTCCCGACGTGCAGGTAATAAGCAATATGGAGGCAGTTGTATTTTGACCGAACATAAGTTTTCACAAAATCCAACAAACATTAATAATGAAAAACACCAACTTGAACGATAGTAAAATAAATTACAAGTGAAGAACACAGATGCGAAGCACTGTTGTGCTGTGGCATTTCTCTTGTTCCTCCTTGCTCATTCACTGATGTATTATGTTGTGTTGTTCCGGTCGGTTCGTCCCCTTGTTTTTCGGTACCTACTTCTGCTGCATTCGATCCTTGTGTTGTTATTGTCATTTCTTCTCCTTGTCCTCCTTTTTGCGCATGTCTTTGTTGTGCTGCATGGGAGGACTGTGGTATTATTGTGGTCTCTTGGCCTTGACCTTCATTTAGCGAATCTGAATCTTCTATTTCATTCGGGTATTGTGTTATTGTTGTTTCCTCTTCTTGTTCGGTTCGGCGTGAGTCCATTGAAACGCCGGTGGTTTGTTGTGACCTTGCTGTCATTGTTTGTTTATTTTTGCTTTCTTCAGAATCTACTGGGACTGCTGTATTTTCTTCTTGTTTTGTTCCTTCTTCTTGCTCTGATTCGAAATTTGCTTCGACAATTATGTATGGGTGATGTGTTGTTTCTGTGGTGTCTTCTGGGTCTGAATCGACTTCTGCTATTGTATTTGTGTGTTGTGTTGTCGTTGATATTGCTTCCAGACAACGTCCTTCACCGTCATCGTAATATTTACTCTGCGGACAGACTTGCGTCAGGTCTCCAGGATTCTCCACCTAAGACAGAGTCGTGCCCTGAATACACTTTTTTATGACATACATTCAAGGATATTCTGACGTAATGACGGTATATGTAATATTGTCTTGGTTACTCGTACTACCCAGGTGGGAATTGACCATGCGATGAAGCTTGATCAAAACTTGGACGAGGCTTGACTAAGCTTTGCCAAAGCTGTTTTGAAGCCTCGGCCAATCTGTGCAGAACATGCGAATGTAACAACAATCCCAGCTTAGAGAATAAGCTTCGTCCTAGCTTGGTTACGTAGGTTGATACAAGCTTCGAACTTTATCTTCATCCAAGCTTCGGACTTTATCTTGGTACAAGTCTCGACATTCATTTTCGTCCACGTTCCAAAGTTTCTCGTGGTCGAAGCATCGAAATTAATCTTGGTCCAAGCTACAAAATTTATCTTGGTTCAAACTTTGAAGATAGGAACATTGAGGCTGGACCAAGCTTAGTTGAACATTCGTTTCCAAGCTTGGGTTTCGGTGGTGCAGCAATCCTGGATTTAGATATGACTCCAATATTAAGCAGAGTTTTGCTGAAGCCAGTAAATGGAAACTAGGAAAAATATGCTTCAATCCAGCTTAGTTCAACCTTAGCTCAGAAGCTTGGGTTTACATGGTATCAGCAATCGGGGATTCATGCTTGTTAAAGCTAAGATTCAAAGCTAACGAAGCTGAGCTCGGACCAAGCTTACCACAACATAGTTTCTGAAGCTTGGGTTTCGATGATTCTAGTAAGCTTGGATGTATGTATGTATCCAATATTGGACGTACATTTGATTATGCATGTGGACCAACATATAGGAGGCTAAGATTGAACCAAGCTTGGCACAAGCTGGCCCAACACAGCTTGGATATCTTTGATATAACTAAGCTTGGTTTGATCTAAGCTTATACATGGGATGAAGCTATGTCGAAGCTATCAAGTCCAAGCTTCGGCATCGAAGGTCGGACCAAGATTGACCTCACCGTTTAAGCTTCGAATTCCCCACCTGGGTACTTACAAAAATCATAAATCCAAAGATCTGTTTGAATCACGAACAAAATTTATGATCAATGAATCTTTTTTTTTATTGAGACAAATGAATCTATAAGGCCGTTTGTGGTGGGAACCCGACGATTGTTGTATTAATTGAATGGTACTTACAGATGCATGCAGGAGATGTAAGTTTGAAAAAGCAATGAAAATAAGAAGGATCGCCTCCATTATTTTGTTAAACAAATGCACAGCATGGGGACAAACAGATAACTATTGTCTGATTCGTTTCTTTCATCGTATATAATAACATCGATTATCACCAAACGTGCTGGGTAGTCTAAATATTCACAAAACAATGCGTTTCTCTGTTGATTGCTTTATTATTGTTTGAATATCTGTCCAAATTACAATCAAGCTGGCATCATGTTATTGTTGCAATTTTGTGTACTTCTTATCTTCCCAATAGAGCAAATGATTGTGCGGTCACGTATGTACGTTGGGGGGTACCCATGAGAAACCTTAATGCGTTTGTAATATGGCTCCGTGTGTGTGTGTGGTGTGTGTCTATGTGTGGAGATATGTATGTGTATGTGCATATGTGTATGTGTGTATGTGTAGGTGTGTAGGTGTGTATGTGTAGGTCTGTATGTGTAGGTGTGTATGTGTAGATGTGCATGTGTATGTGTATGTGTGCGTGTTCATCTGTGTGAGTGAGTGACACCAAACTTTGTCACTCAAAAATTTGGTATAGAGAAATTTCCTGTTCCGCTCACCCTCCCCCCCCCCCCCCCCCCCCCCGAAATGAAATATCATTCCGATTTTATTAAATATTCTGTTTAATCGTCATGGTTTATCGTTGCCGCTTAAATATTTTCAACCCCTTTTAGCCAGGTTATCACATCGTGCATTGACAACATAACTTATCAGACAACGTTTTGCGTTAACAATACTGGCCTTATTTTCAACTTCGTGATTGTACCTGCAATGATTAGTTTTGGACAGTATTTAATCATATAAGAACTCATGTGTCCAATGGAATGACACGATTCGAATTGTGCAAGACGTCACCCGGAAAAATACATGTATGAGGTATTCTAAAAAACAAAAGCTTATTGCACTCTTTCACCTGAATTTTTTATTATTTAACCTCTCGATTTTTCGGGTTATTCTAATGTTCCGATTGTTGAGATATTGTTCTAGCCTCGAAATATAAATTTTTCATCTTGTCCTATAATTGTTTTCTAAGATTACCAAATAAGATGCGAAGAAATCAGGATGGTGTCCTTGCAATGCACAAAATGCGATTTTAATCCCCAGAATTGATACTATTCTCTGAAATCATCATCAGCGGCGGTATGACCAATAAATAAGATCCCAGGAGAAACAGATCCTTATTAGCCAGACACAAGTTCAATCAGCCATGCGTAACGTATGCACTTCTAGCCTCACATCTCAAAATGTACATGGAGACTCCAATGTACCTCTGGTACTCTCTTACTTTTCTATGTAAAGTATGAGTAGTTTGAAGTGTTTCGCGGACGACGACCCTTGTTTGCACTGTGGGGAAGCTGGATAATTCGTTCTAATTAACACCAATGGCAGGTGAGTCGAGACTTGAAAAACTCCGTTTTTTTTTTTCTCTAATTTTCTAAAGGTATTTGCGAGTTTCCGGTGGCATGACGTTGCAAGTTTATTCGGAAGAATATGATGGGAATATTGTGGGAAAATCTGGAGATTTAGGTTTATTGGTCCGTTCTAGGTAGGGTCAACAACTTCATTGATTTAAAACTCGTTCCAGTTCGCATGGCTCACAGTGGTCATCGCATTCACACGTCTGAGATAACAAATTATTCTATGGTATCACTAAGTCAAATTGGCCCCCTCGGGGTGTGAATGTTTTGGCTCTGTAAGAGTCAGGTGGCAGGTTGAAAAGAATTGAGTCAGTGGACTACGTGGGGCTCAATGATGATGGCCGTGCAGTGGGTGAGAGAGTGAAGATGGCACAGGGGGGTCCCATCGGGGTTGAAGACCCACTGGATGAGTAGTCCTGGAGATTCTTCAGGAGCGTATGGGAATCGATACATCATGGGTGCGCTACGGGGTACCTCAACTCCGATACCAATCTACGGGGACCAGCTTTCTTCAGCAATGCCGCCTTCATTAAATTCACATGGGGTATTTTAACATTTATTCATTTGGGAGAATCAAATGGGGAAGAAAAAGCACTTGACATTGTACAGTTTGTTGGATTTAATTTTTTAATTAAAATCGTTGATTGAAAATTTTTTTATATTGAATTTATTGTTTTTTTTTTTTTACTTTACATCACTCCACTACCTTTTTGGCTTGTATTCACGAATCTGATCACGACTTTAAATTGTTAGATCTCACAATTCTGGGATTTGAACTCGGAACCGTTCAATTTATTGTTTTGCACCTGAAATTTTATTTAGTGCTCGCGCTCACAACTGTCTTTGTAGACTGCAATTTTTCGGAGTATACACTTGCCATTTACTTATGATTTATTTTTACAAATTACGAAAAACAAAAAAATATAATGGATACAAAAATTATTCACATATTTTATGGGACAACCGGTCGTTCATTTAATAATCATCACATGGATGACGATGGGCAGCGAACGGTTGAGTATGCAAAAAAGGGGTCTCCACCGTTGGAGAAACTAAACTACATACTCTCTAACATCTCTCGTTACTCTTCCATCGGCTGACGTACCAGTGAGACGTGGGTCATTACGCGACCTACCCAGCTTTTTATTGTTCGTTATAGGAGTAACGAAGGCGAGGTGGAGAGAGACAGTTGGATGGAGGGAAAACGGGATGGAGGGCACTTTGCATTTTGGATTGCCGGCGATCAATTAGCTCGATGGGGTGTACACTCCGGTGGGCCCATGAACAGATATAAAGTCTCGGAGACAAGTAATTGATGATCAATTTTTGGTTTACAATTATTTTTTTATGGTGAAGACCAATTTTATTTAATTAAATTGGAAAAATATTACTGCGTGGAGACAAAAATTTTATGAAAATTCATGGCCCATTTGATGAAGCTGTGATTTCGGAAATTTTTCGGAAACATTTCTAGACTATTTTAAACAAAATGTCTGTCTGTGTGTGTGTGTGTGTGCAGCTAGGTATGCATGTGGCCAAATTTTTCACCCACGATATCTCGCGACTGAATTATGCGTTCCAGGTTCTGAAAGATTCAACCGAAGCGTCCTCACGTAACTTAGATCTGATTAGATTTTGGATGAAATTGGTCCAGTACATATATTGTTATTAATAATTTCAATTGTTTATATTGTTCTACTGCATAAACTATTAGAGTTAGCGCAAAATTCATATAAGAAAAGTTGTTCCCCATATAAAAATACGTATGTTATGTAGAATGACTTTTTTCGATAATTTGCATAATTAAGGAGGTATGGCCGTCTCGACAATTATGTATAAAATAAGTGAACGAATGAGCCCAGTGCTGTCATGAAGGTCTCAATCGCAGCAGCTCCGTGCAGAATCGAGCGGATTACATTTTGGTTGACATTCGTGCAGTATATGCAATGTTATTAACAATTGCAATTGTTCATACTGTTCCACTGGGTAAAATATTAAAGTTATCGTCTTTATTGCGGCCGCATCCCTATTGGCGTCTCACTCCCACTCAAGTAACGCGCATAAGTCTCATCCTCATGCTCACCATGCGTCTACTCAAATATTCATAATTATGTGCTCCATAAATGAGTCAGCTTAGAATTCTCAAATCTGCAAGTTTTCATTATGACACTAATAGGGGTCACACTGATTAACCGGGATATACTCGAGAATAACAAATTTAGTACGCTGTGCTGAAATACCAAATCGGGAAGGTTTATTTGTAAGGAAAATTTCCTCTCTTTTTACTGAATTTTCTCACCTTAATAAAATCAGTGATTACCGTATTTAGCTACTAATGCTCATCATTCATTCATTCCCACAATATAAATAATGAGATTCCATTACGATAACACTGTAGCTTCTCCGTAGCTCGTAATCTGTAAAAATAATAAAATGATAAAAGATTAATCTTACTAAGTCTCATATCAAGGTGTACACATCGTTACCCGAATTCTCGTTGCTGTTCTTCACGAGACACGTGTATTAATTTCTCGGACGGCTCGTAAAGCTTTGCTTTACGATTCTAGTGTAGATACAAGGAAGGGAGTTGCAGTTGCCGGGGGGAGGGGGAGAGGGGGGGGGGGAGGGAGAATTTATCCAGTGGGATACGCAGTAGGGTTTTTCATGAGGCCTATACTCCTGACTAGACAGGTACACCGCGCCTTGCGACGAGAAGGAGCACCAAGTATATCTCGTGTTAGCAAGAGAAATACACGGGCGGATTGGTGCTGTTGGAGAAACGAGGTAGAGCGAGAAGTACCGAAGATAAATCGCGGAGAACGAGAAGTGCAAGAAGAAGAAGACGATAGGAGCCCAAGAGGCCAAGGCTCTTTTCACCCATCCCTTGAAACTTTTCGTTTCCGTAGCTCGCTCGTTATGATAACCCCACGGGATGCCGAAAATGTCGAGGCAAAAAATGCCACGATGCTTTAATTAGCCGCTTAATTATCAGAATAAAGAAGAAAAAAAGAAAGAGAGACGTCACGCTGGGGCAAGAAAACTTGGCTCACTTGGGTTTAGACACATGTGAGACAGAATGATTTAGTTTCACACGCAAATCGTGAAAATTGAGGTGTTGCAATGGCTTTCAGGTGTGCCTATGATGAAGCTAGACATGTTTTTTAAGGATATTCAATATGTATAGTCAAAACAAAAGTTTATGATCCTTTCTATAATTCGTTATATTTATCGCCAATAATTTTTAATTAATAGAAGAGCTTGTAGGAGAGTGTATGCTTAATGGTGCCTAAGAGTTGTCTCTTAGGTGTCAGGTATAGGGTCAGGCCACCCTGACTTAGAAATTGTCCAATACTTTGGGATGGAACCACAAAGTTTCCAGTTATTTTTCTTTGGAACAGACGGTTATGAGTCGATGCAGTATGATATGGTATGCGGAAAAATAATTTCTAACAGTGCTTATAAATAAGGGGTCACCGTTCGGCGGGGGGGGGGGGGGGGGGGGGGGGGGGGGGGAGGGGAGACAGGATATAGGAAGAGGTGGGAGATGTGGTCCTTAAAAACTGGAATTTGACAATGTTCTCCACATTCAGCTTTGTACCAGTATTTTGGGGGAAGCATTTGATAACGCCGAAACTACCACGTGAACATAGGGTATCACGCTAATAGTAGATTATATCATTGAGGCTCAGAAGTTATTTTTTCACGACTGTGAATTATAGGTTGAGTGGAGGTAAGGCCTATAATCACATTCATCAGGAGAGAATTTTTGCGGAGAATGACATAATCTTTTGTACGGCATTAGACACAAGGCGATTTATCTAAGGGAAGCTAGCCACACTGACGCGCATAATATTGGGAATGCGATTGTAGGTTTATACTGCATGGAGACCGAGACAATTACTACAAAAACTGACTTTTTTAACTACCCGATATAGGAAAGTTATTGCAATGGCCCCGAAAATCGTTCTAGAGCATTTTTAACAAAATGTGTGTATGTGTGTCTGTGTGTGTGTTTACGCGTATGTATGTGCGCACAATTTTTGGACAACGATTTCTTCCAAACGAATCACCCGATTCGATAATTTTTTTTTAATCGATGCGTATTCACGCATCTGAGACCTGATTAGATTTTGAAAGAAATTCATGCACTAGGTTCCGGTTTTTTAAAAAAAACATGAAGCATTAAAATCGCCAAAAGTTTTAATCAATCATTATTTACGAAGGAAAGTTGTGATCAAGCTAATCTATGTCGCAATTGGAGTCTCTCGGCGTACCCTAGCTTCGATCAAAATTTGACTCACTTTTATGTAGTGATTTATTAGTTATTGGTTGATTTTGAGTGGCGCGAAATTTTAATGACCATTCAAACGTTTATATTCGGTCTAGATCCGAAGTTGTCCGACTACCACCGGCGCATGCGTGTTTGCCCGCATTTGCACAGGAGAGTCTGAATGCGCGATGCGCAGTGTGATTGGTCAGCGCGTCACGTGACATAGTCGCAGGTGGCGACACCTGTTGTGTTTCAGTATTCAAAATTTAATGATTCCTATTTTTTTCTCTGAAACCAGTCGTTGAACATTTAATTGACGTGTTGGAAAATCTAGGAACGGGAAACCGAAATTACAGATCGGGAAGTTTTGTTTGCGCTCCCAACGGGGGCAAACACACTTCCATCCCATTAGTTTTTCGTACGAATTAAATCAAATCAAATTTAAAATCAATCAATAATTCTTCAGTAACCCCAACCTGATGATCCCGCGACTCTCATTATTTCAAAATACCATTGCATAATTTCCGAATGGAATTCTAACGGTACATACGCATCCCTGAAATGTGTTTCCCCCCTTAAAAATAAACTTTTGTAATATTTTTCATCTCCTCCATTTTCTTCATCACTATGTGAATATTGAACTAGGTTCACACAGTTGTCTCTCATACCGTCGATTAATTCAACCAGAAAATCTTGAGAATCCTCGCTCGCGGCTAAGAAAGAGAGGAAAGGAGAAGCGGATCGTGTGCGCGCAATGGCCTGAAGCACTGGAGCGATAAACGTACGAAATTCATTTCACTCTAGAGGTTGGAACCAATAAGCCAACAACGCTACATTGGTATAGTGCCACTGGAGTGTCCCGTTTCACAGATAACTTTGTACCCAAGCTACTTTTAAGCTTTACGATACCAATTATCTACTGCTGGTGGACTTACCAGTGTGTATTGGTGCCTCCGGGGGCAAACGTAACTTCACTCTGTATCGTCAATGTATTGAGCTATATTTATATACAACTAGTTGCACCGCGGATACACCGCAGTTTCAATTTACTGCTGCATTTCATAATTTAATGTTCATGAATTTATATTTATTTTCTGGAATTCTGGGTATATTTGGTTTAAATATATGCTTTTTTTTTAATTGAAAATTTTTAATATGGTTCTGATCACAAGCACTTCGTGATCTATCAGTAATGAAATCAAAAGTATTATCGTAAATAATTTATTCGGGATTTGGACAATATCGTCTCGATTGTTATCGTTAAATCCTCAATTGAATTTTTGGCGCGAAATGAATGCAGGAGGTGCAGCGGTACGTAGTCTGCGTTACGTGATGCAGCGTCAATGACGCAGCCCAGACTGGAGACCTCGTCACCCCCACTCCTCGCAACATCGCAGTTACTGCCCTCTTGTGACAAGCGGCGCACTCACCCACTCATGCGTAGTAGCTGGCAAACGTGGGAACCTGTTCCAAGGGTTCATCTGCATCATGTTTTATTTAAAACAAAATAGTATTACTTGTAAAGAATTCATCCACAATGAAAACGAAACGGAAAAGAGAATTTACTAAGAACCTACGGTCAATTAACACATGCTGACAATACTAATTCAATTATATTTGTTACATTTGTTACCTGAAAAAATTATTTTCAATTAATTAATGGAACACTTGACTTGTTAAAAATTTTGAATTTTCAAATTTTGCATCTTTTTAATCTCTTTAACGTTTTTCGGAATTTTGGGATTTGTAATATTTCAAAAATTTTAATTTTTCATTACACGAGAAATTCAAAATTCTTTTGGAATTTCAAAAATTTTAATTTAGGATAATTTCAATTTTATATAATCTCAATTTTTTAAAATCTTTAAGAATTTTTTTATTCTGTTCCCATTTTCTAGCTTTAAAAAAGTTACCTACGCAATTTTCCAAATTTTTCGATATTCGCATATTTATCCCATCTAAAATTTCTAAAGCACCAATCCATCCTCCATGAGAATGTCTTTGCGTTTATTTTTCCGATTTGTTATTTTGCTCCACCTTCACCGCCTGCGCCTTCTGCCTTATTCCTCAGAGTTCTCTTATACTTTTTATTTGAACGCCGAGGTTTACTCTGCATTGGAGGCTTCGATTCCGTTATGTTCCGAGGAGGCAACAATCTTCCACTTGAGCATCGATGCCATCAAAATTGAAACGAATCGAGTGGTAAGCATTAAAATAAAGAGCTACCTCGTTCTGGAGATTCCAATGGAGCAAGTGCCGTTGAAAAAGTGACGAGCTTGCTTTTACAACTATTAATGGCGGATGGCTCGTTGTGGTCAAGAAAATGGGGGATTTAAATTGAGGTTAGAAACTTGATATTTCAGGGGAGGTGTTGCTCGATGTAGCGCACTTCCTGTAGTTCTGCAAATGTCGGTGTGTTTATTGAGTATTAAACGGGGGGGGGGGGGGGGGGCGGGGAGAGATGGAGGAATAATGGTAGGGGGAATTTTATTGCGACTTTTTATTAGGATGTTTGCTTTTATGGTTTTATTGATTAGATCCCTAGTGAAGAATTCATTAGGGTAATTGTTGACGTTATTATTGGCCGAGGTGTGAGCCAATGAAACTCATTCCACAAATCGGTCGCTTAATTTCGAATAAGTAGTAGTCGTATATGAATCCCAATTTTACATTTTGCTTTGCGTTTTATCTAATAAATTTGCAATTTTTACACGAAAAAGTTGATTTTTGTCAGATAATATTTTTCTTTTTGATTTGTAGTTTCCACCCAACACGATTTTTATAAAGGCTTTCCATAGAAATGCATTTAGCTTATAGATACTGAAATTCGCGGGCCAATGAAAGCATTTCGGCTCGGCGGGCGAAAAGTGAAATTTTCCGACCGCCACGCGGGGGCGAAAACTCTCTTTACGGCTACGCCGGACCGGAAATGAAACTTCCCGCTTCGTAATTTTTGTTTCTCATTCCTAGATTTTCCGACACGTTAATCAAATGTCCAAAGACTGGTTTCAGAGAAAAAAATAGGAATCATGAAATTTTGAATACTGGAATACAACAGGTGTCGCTATCTGCGACTATGTCACGTGACGCACTGACCAATCACACTGCGCATCGCGCATTCAGACTCTCCTGTGCAAATGCGGGCAAACACGCATGCGCCGGCGGTAGTCGGACAACTTCGGATCTAGACCGAATATAAAAGTTTGAATAGTCTAAAATTAATAGTAATAAAATAGTTAAAATTTCCCGCCAATCAAAATCAACTAATAACTAATAATTTACTACATGAAAGTGAATTAAATTTTGATCGAAGCTAAGGTACGCCCAGAGGCTCCAATTGCGACATTGATTAGCTTGATGACGACTTTCCTTCGTAAATAATGATTGATTAAGACTTTTGGCGATTTTCATGCTTCATGTTTTGAAAAAAAAAAAATGGAACCTAGTGCATGAATTTCTTATAAAATCGAATCAGGTCTCAGGTGCGTGAAGACGCATCGATTAAAAACACAATTATCGAATCGGGTGATTCGTTTGGAAGGAATCGTCCAAAAATTGTGGGCACATACGTACGCGTAATCACACACACACATGCATACAGATATTTTGTTAAAAATGCTCTAGAACGATTAGAGAGACTTGAAATCGCGTACGCGCATTTCCTTTTTCCGCCGTGCTGACTGGTGGCGCGTCGGTTGCAGTCTTACGGTTTTCGATAATTTCGAGATACATCGATAGTTCCTTTCGTCTCTCCGTTTTACTATAGCATAAGCTATAGCCGATTTGCAATTCTTCCATTTTCCATCAAACTCAAGACATAAAACCTGAAAAAATATTTCTCCTCTAACCTATCTAGTCCAAGTATATAATTCCATTTTTTAATAACCAAGTTTGATTAACTGAATTGTCATTGTGAGATGTTCGACCATTGTCGATTGACAGTTGATAGTTTATGTTCCACCTTCGTCTTCTCAAAATCGAAAAATATTCTGGGCGGCGCGGTGCTCATTATGCGAGCTGAGTGACGCAACTCCTGAAATTTTGGATAATTGCAAACTATTTCATCCAATCATTCATGGAGATAACAATGAGGAGCTACCTATATATTCGGTGAAATAACCTATATATAGTATCAGGTGAAATTTATTGTGTCACATTAATTCCAGTCTTAATGTAGATCACGAAGGGAAAGTGTATTAGTTCCCCCCGTCGCGAAAATATGTCTTATGTATTATATTACGAATTTCGAAAGAAAAAGGGGGGCACGTCTGGTATCTTCAGTGTCTATATCTGTATTGCATGGATGAAGTTGATGGAGAGCATTTCGAAATAAAGATCGCAGGTCGTAACCCATCGATTCACTGGTGTTGCGGCGGGGGAATAAGGAAGGGGATTTATAAGACCCGGGGCAAATAATACAGAGGTAAAAAAAAAAGGAAAAAATTATGAAGAACGACATAAAGGACAAAACTGCCCACATGCTCGAGATGTCCGTCATGTATCCCACGCTCTCACGAAGTTGAAAGCGTCAGAGCCAGGATTTTTCAGATATTAATCGATGTGGTGACTAATACAGATGAAAGAGAAAAACCGAAGCATTTTGTCCTGATTTTTTTTCCGCTCTCAACGGAGAAATTTATTAATTTGTCACGCTAGGAAGTGAATGAAATTTTTATGATTCCATATGTCAAGACGCGGAGCTGCTGAAAACTGGAACTTATAAAAAAGTTTAAATGTATGGAATAAATGAAATAATTTATTTGAAACTTTTTGAGTCGGTGGGTTCTTAGAGGACGAATACGATTGAGAAAACATTATATTTTAAAAAATTCTTGATCAATATAATTTGGTAATTTTTCATGTGGGGATCCCCCCATATATATATATCTGTTTTTTGTAAGTTTTAAGGGTGTCGTTCATCCTCCAGCCAATTTCCATCTATTTCTAAGGAACTGTTGATCGAATTGAGGGATTGGACACAATTTGCTGCGTATGTGTGTATGTGTGTGCCTTGTATTCGGCGACGGGAATCGCCGCAAGGCCTCGCTTTGTGGGTGATATTATGAAGACGAATCTCTACTCAATGCGATTGGGGTCGTCCTTCGTGGGAACCTAATCCGTGGGGGGAGGGGGGGGGGGTTGGTTCCATCATGGGCGTCCGCCGTCGTAGCACCCGGTTTTCTGGAGGTTTACCGTGTGTTTAGAAATACGATTACCTAAGTCGCGAAAGTCGGCCCCAGCCGGATGGGTGCCCAGTAGTCCCTTCTAAAGGAATGCTCAGGCGGTAGGAATCCTCAGAAGTATAGACGAGAGGGACGGAGCCCAAAAACACACACATGTACACACACACACACACACACACATATATATATATATATATATAAAATAATTTATTGAGAAGAAATTTTAGCTATTGGTGACAGATATATATGGGGCAAACTTCTCATTGATTCTCAGCCCTTTTTTTCACTTTACCTTTGCGGTGATATTTTCACATTAATCTCCAATAAATTCTGAGCAATAATGCCAGGATTTCTTTGATCAGTTCAGTTACTTAAACCTGAGAAAAAAAAATATATTACAAAAGAGATAAAATTGTCTGAGGCAAAAGCCGAGCGAAAATGAATCAAATGAGGATGGAATGAGGGAGGGGGTGGAGAGGGAGGAATCGAAACACGATCGCGTCTGCATTGAGACTCCATTTCAAGAATACCGGGTGAGTTGAACTGAGAACCGGTATTTTCGTGCAACACCGGGCAAACGTTAAAGCGGCCCAATAATTAAGCACGATTGGACTCGTAAAAGTTTTGAGTTGGTGTGCGGGACTCTCAGATTCGTTGGGTCAGAAAAAAAGTGGTGAAAAAAAAGGAAGCAAAAGAGTGAGGACAAAAAAAAACGTCGAGTTTTTTTGATCTTTGAATTAAATAATCTTTATTCAAATCGAATGAGCGATCTATCAAATGGAAATTGAATCGGGTTATCTTAATTAAAATTTTACGTTAAAAAATGAGATATTTATAAAACAAATGCTCTTTTTTTCGCAGTTTTTGCAAATGATATGAATATTTACTATTAATTGGTAGTATTCTTCAACTCTTTTAATACCGTTTTTTTTTAATTTTCTGATGGGGTAATTCGTTCTTGTGACCGAAAACTGCAAAGAAAATGGCGAAATTTTCGTTTCTATCAATGGTTTGTATGTGGGTGGATGTGAGTGGGTGGGTATGAGTGGGTGGGTGTGAGTGGGTGGGTGGTTGGTTGGTTGAGTGGGTGGGTGTAAGTAGGTGGGCGGGTGGGTGGTTGAGTGGGTGGGTGGGCGGGTGGTTGAGTGGGTGGGTGGTTGAGTGAGTGGGTGGTTGAGTGGGTGGGTGGGTGTCAGTGGGTGGGTTTGAGTAAGTGTGTGTGGATGCGTCACCAGGCTGAAATTTTTTGATTGGCCTGAATTTTTGATGTTTTTCTAGGTTTAATACGATGATTTTTCTTTTTGTATTTTTTTCTTTCACAATATTAGGGATTTTAATTAACGAAAGAAATTCGTTTTTAGTTCCTTGAAAAAATCGTTCAGTTCTAGAAATGATCTACCATATTTTGTAGTCTCAGAGTGAAACCACGCCTTGGCTTCCCACCCGACTACCGGTAACCGATAAATGCAATTAATTATAATCCCTTTCCTCTTCTTTCTCATTCAGCGCTTCCTCCATTTATCTGATCCAAACGGATTTATCGGTATGCTCAATTTCTGTTGATTCTCAAGTAATTTCTTACTATTTAAGTAATTAGGAACAACGAATGACGTAAAAGTTTGACCGTTATATGTACAATTTCTAATTTGAATAATTATGCATTGCTACATCTTTAATTAGTCGAAATTTTACGATCATGAGATTGAGAGATTAACGTGCTATCATATATTATTACATGTTATTGTTCATTACATATAATTGCTGTAATATTTATATATATATTATATATTATAATTTATATTTATATATATATATCACTTTATCCATGAAAAATTGCGATATTTTTGAAATTATTCTAGAAAAAAAATGAGATACGTTTTTAAACTGTTTTTAGATTTTGCGATTTACCAAAATTTTTTCGAGTCTTTCATCACCCAAAAAAGGAACTCAGGCCAAGGCGCACAAAATCTAAAACGAGCTAAAAAATAATGAGAATACAAAACTCTCAATTTGCAATCCATCATTTCTGACACTTCACATTGAAAGAAAAATTACTATCTTGCTTTCATAATAATCCAAAAAAATTGTTGAGGCCAAAATGAGAGATTTTTAGACTCTAATGGGTTGATCAATGTCTTAATTATCTCCGAAAAGCTTAATTTAGTAATTCATGTCTTGACATAAATCATGGGATTTAAATTATTCAGAAATCTAGTGAATCTGCTCAGGAGGGGGTACTGGACACCCATCCGGCTGGGGCCGACTTTCACCATTAAGGCCATCGTATTTCTACACACAGGGTAAACCCCGGAAACCGCTATGCCACGATGGCGGGCGCCTATGACGAGCCTCCTCGTCAATATGCATTTCCACTCCCAGAGCAAATTCTGCTTAATACTTTTTGCCGCATCTCTTACCGTTTTTTAAATAGAGCGTTGCAAACAATTCAATTGTTAATAACAAAAAACTGCTCGGTCAATCTACACCAAAAACTAATCCGATCTAAGTTCCATGAAGACGCTCCGAATAAGACCTCGATGACCCAGGTCGTTCGATCCGTTCGTGGGAAATCGTTAACGGACAATTTCGATTCCACACATACAAACATACACACACACACAGACATTTGTTCGGAATTCGACGGGAAATTTTGTTCGAAAAAACGAGAAGTTAAAAATGAATTGTTGGTGATGGTGTTGAAAAAGATATTGGAAAAATTTCGATTTGAGGAAATAAAATTTCTAGACCTAGGATGAAAAACTGAAATGTGATAAAGAAGAAAAACTTATATAAAAGGTGGTAAAAAAATACTTGCAAGTATTTTTCCTCTCGAAAAATGTTGACCGTACTTTTTTCCCCTATATATAACTTCCCCTAATAGTAGTACGATTTTCTAGTGAAAAAGGCACTCATTAGTCTTCATTATTTTTTTTCCCGACAGACAATACAATTCTTCATTGGTGAGAATATATCCCTTTCCACATCCCCCAAAATGTATCGCTCGTTTGCGAATTCCACAGATCGTCTCGAGCTCCAATCTGATCTTTGTTTAACGATCGGCGTCGCAACGCCAGACACCCAAAATGTAAGGATAGAAAGCGCGCGAGAGATCGAGGAGAAGGATCTCTCCTCCTTCGAAAAATCGTTGGGAATCCTTCGAATTCCATTCCACTGACCAATTCCCAATGCTCAACTATTATTCACAGTGAAACACCAATGATCCCATACCTAGTAATTAAAAAATATTTCGCTAAGTAGCAAAATCGAGAGAAAATAGATGGTCTGTCATGATTGATTTAAATTTAAGGAGCTAGTGGTTTTCTATTACATCGTCATGTTTCAAAGTATTCCAAATATTTTGCGTGCGTGTATATATGCGCCTGTATGTGTGTGTGTGTGTGTGTATATGTGTGTATGTATGTATGTATGTACGTATGTATGTATGTATGTATGTATGTATGTATGTATGTATGTATGTATGTATGTATGTATGTATGTATGTATGTATGTATGTGTATGTATATGTGTATGTATGTATATATGTGTATGTATGTATGTGTGTGTCTGTATATATGTGTGCGTATATGTGTTTTTGCCGGCGTGCGTTTGGGTGTGTGTGTGTATGTGTGTGTGTGTGTGTAGGGAATATTCAATTGATCTATGAGTTATCATGGCGGTTATAATGAGATTAAAAGTCAAATTACCATGAACACATTGAAAAATCAAGAATTTTGCTAACTCTCTAAAGTTACTACTTGAAACAAAATCGATTGGTAAAGAGTAAACGATTTTTTTTTATTACATCAGGTAATTTATGCGAGGTAGTGGGTGATTGACTAATAGATTGATGTGTATATCCATTTTGTTTTTATTAAACTTGGCGAATTGACAGGCTGTATCATTACACAGAGGAATATTTCAAGTCACGGTAATTAATGATCTATCCCATTGAAATGAATTTATTAATAATAGAGGCTTCCGTTCTCTCCATATCAATCAATGTTTTTTGGTAGTGGCATTCGCCATGGGAAAGCATGGGGAAATTTCTGAGCGAAACGCTAGACTAATGACCTCTTTCAATTCAATAAATCTTGGCCTGTTGAAGAAGTTGATTTTAGAGGCAAAATTGGTAGGAAAACATCACAGAATGTCGCACAATTTAATTTGATAGAGAGATAACTGCCAACAGAGCAATTGTATCTTTCGAACTTGTGTAAAAGTAATTAATAAAAAATATATTCTTCACAGAATACATAGCACTGTGGAAGGGGAATTGATTCATAGAAGAAATAATGGGTCGCATGAGGCTCATAAGCGACGCTTTGCTCGTGTGTGAAGTTTGTCACAAGACTTATAAACATATAGATGACACACTATTTTTTGTCATGCAGGACGAGGTGGTTGGGTGACGAAGGGGGAGCCCCCCTCCCCCCCCCCCCCCCCCCCCCCCCCACTGAAAGACAAGAAAAAGTAATGAATGAACAATTAATGATTTGAAACATTTTTGGAGGTGCTGCTCGCGTAGTCGATCGATCCACTCGGTACATCTGGGGAAAGCACTTCCGCTTCACTCGCGTCAGTCCCCGGTATGATGTGATCAATTTTTTTGCTTTCTCCTGTTCTGTAATTTCGTTCAATCTCCACAATCCGCACAATCTCCAGACAATCCACACAATCTTCGCAATTCCACTTCCGGCTAACCTCGCTGAGGTGTCTCGCAATGTTTACTATTTTGTTTGATATGTTAGTTATCGGCCACGTCGCAAGTGGCGCTCTACTCCAAAGTTACTAATCTAGGAATTTGGTGCGCCTGAGTCAAGCGGCTCAGTTCAGACGGGGCTTTTGACGGCCTAGGCCTCGCTTTTGCGGAACTGCACCGCGAAGAGTACTCTACCCCCTCTCTACAGAGCCCCTGTAAATGCCACTTATCGGGCCGAATGACGAAAAAATCGTTGAGGAGAAGCAGCAGGTACGCTTAGCCGTCAGGATCGACCTTAGTCGTATATATATGCGGACCCCAGAAAAGTCAACTTTGACAATTTCTTACACTATTTCTACGAACCTAAAAATCGGCAAATCGTTTGAAACTCTCGTCGATTTCATCCAACAACTATGTTGAAAAATTAAATACAGATTAAAACTGTCTGAATATTAAAAAACATGTAACGTAACATTTGAAGAAGGGAAAGGAGGATTTTAGGTAGAACAGGTTCCCCTCCCTCATTTCGACAACTCGAGCGACAACTTATCCAGACCCCTCTCGGAATTCGGATCGTTTTGTTTCTAATCTGATCTCCGTTTAACGATCGCTGCATGGTGCCAAACCGGTGCCCCTCATTTTCTCTCTCCTTGCGGTTTTTTTTCCTTCCTCTTATTTTTTTTTACCGAACTCCACCCAATTTCCGAGGTCCCCCATAACGATTCAAAGAGTGTGGGCCGCACTGATCTGTCGCTCAAATCAATGAAATGGCGATCAATCAATCAATAAAATCGACATTGCAGCCTCATTGATTCTCGTTAACTCCGGTACTTTCTCGTAATTTTTTTTGGCCATTTTTTAAGGAGCTTTCATGTGATATGAAATATTGAGGGAAAGGTATAACTGGAAAATAAGGTTGAGGTTTTTCCGGAAGTGAAATTTGTTTTCGGTTACAAAAAAACAGAACCGAGAATTGGATCTTTCTAAACTCAATAATCAAGACAATTGAAAATTCGATCAGGCAATTACTCTACCCACTACGCCCCAACGCGTGTGAGTGAGTACATGGGTGGGTGTTTGGGTCGGTTGGCGGGTCGGCAGGTGGGTGGGTGGGCAGGTGGGTGGGTGGGCAGGTGGGTGGGTGGGTGGGCCGGTGGGTGGATGTTTGGGTGGGCGGATGGCGGCTGGGAGGATGGGTCGCTGGGTGGTTGAGTGGGTGGGTAGGTGGCTGACTGGATGGGTGGGTAAATGAATGTTTCGTCACGTTTTCCTCAAAATCCAATGGGGCAGTTCGACTTTTTCTCACTTACACTTCTTATGAATTACTAAGTCTGCAGCTCAGGTGAGAATGAACGACCAAACCAATCTTGACTTGAGCAAGGACTAATCCATTCTCAGGAAATTACAAAATCGACTTCATATGGTCCATTACATTGACACCTAAGAAAAACAGCAATTCTAAAATTCGTGATCGTAAAAATCTCGGGAATAAAATTCTCAATAATTTTAATCAATCTTAGTCTTTCAATGCGCCTCATTAAGTCACGATCACCGTGATTACCCCTCCCTCAGGCCCTCTCACTCCTCTCTCCCCCCCCCCCCCCCGCCGCCCTTCCCCACAATTTTTCATCCACGTGCTCATGTCACTGCAGGTGAATATACATAACTAACATCCTCGGATTCTTACATTTCCATTCCCTTTCATCTACCTCACCCTCCCAATGCTGTTTCGGTACCCTCCACATATACACATATATATGGGCAGTGCGCAAGGAATGAAGGGGGTTCAACGCACTCGTATAATGACCACAAACGAACGTGAAGCGAAGAAGCGAGAGCCGCGTACGTTAGGAGAGAAGATTATGTGTTTGTGTTGAGGTTCCGCTTATCAAAAAACGAAAAATCAAAATTGAAAAAAAAATGAAAATGAGGTACATTCGAGGGTACATTAGGGGGCGGCGGGAGGAGGGGGGGGGGGAGGCAGAGCGGGAGACGTCACGTAGGGCGAGGGTGAGAGAATGGAGTGGAAAGATGGGGTTAAAAAAACTTGGCAAAAACTCTAGGCCTTTCTGAAATGCAAGAAGTAGCGTGAAGAAAATCGGATCGAAGCTAATTACTGAGATTTCTGCGTGAAGTGATGTAGCTCGTGCGGACAACCATGACCACCCTCTTTGGCTCTTCTTGGTGTGGGATTTTTTTTCGAATGATATCGAGTTAATTTTTAGGGATATTTTTTTCGAAGACAGCGATTTTATATGTTTTTTCGACTGTTTCGCGCAGTTCAACCATCGAGGTGTCGCATTGTGGCCAACCTAGAGCCATGAAAAGCTGCCTATAACAAAACATAATTAACCATACAATTACGGTGGTGGGCCCAAGATTGCCGCAAAATCGGCTGAACTACTGTAAATAAGATTGACTGATGAGCACGACAACTTCAGTCATCAATTCTTCATTGAACCATCTGTCAAAAGTTAAAGGTATTGAAATGTATTTCTGCGAGCCTTAATGTTCATTGTTGAGGCAAACTACTTCGAGATTCATATCATTGCTCGGCTGGGTAATATCCACTTCCAGAACACATGAACCGTGCCCTACCGCAACATCATCTCGGGGACGCATTACCCTACCTCACTACGCGCCCTTGCTCTGAGGAGAATGTTTCACATGATGTGACCTAATCCGACGTAGGGGGGGGGGGGCGGGTGGGTTCGATCAGCGGCACCCATCATCGTTGCATAGGGGTTTCTGGAGGTTTACCCTGTGTTTAGAAATTCGATGGCGCAACAGGCGAAAGTCAGCGCCGGCCACATGGATGGGTGCCCGGTAGGCCCAGACGGCGCTCTTCATCGCAGCATAGGGGTTGCTGGAGGTTTACCCTGTGTTTAGAAATTCGATGGCCTAAAACGCGAAACTTAGCCCGGGGCGCATGGATGGGTGCCCGGTAGGCCCAGAAGGCGACCGCCCTCGCAGCATAGGGGTTGCTGGAGGTTTACCCTGTGTTTAGAAATTCGATGGCTTAAAGAGGGAAAGTCAGCCCCGACTGCATGGATGGGTGCCCAGTAGGCCCTACTGAAGGAATGCTCAAGAATTGTACATAAATTTGTGATGTGTGCAATTGGGACTAATCCATTGTTAATAGGGTATCAATTGAAGTGTAAATGATGGAAGATAACGAAGGGTCCGAGTTAAGCTGTGGAGATGAAAAAATTATCATTTTCTGAAATGAGAAACATGAGAAAAACGGCGTTTTTTAAACAATTTTTTTTCCACCTGTTCATTGATCACCTATCCATTTCCCTCCACCAAAAATGTCCTAACGAGTCGTGTTCACGGTGGCTCCATTAATTCTAAATACTTCACAGTCTTGATCACATTCTCAAGACCTGTGTATCTCAACAGAAATAATGATTTGAAGAGTAAAAAAAAGGAGGAATCGGTACGACTTTCATCTGTCGGTCCCACTAGCTTTGTCCTTCAGACATTGACTGAGGAGCGAATGAAGGAATACGGCATGAAGAATTTAAGAAATTGGAAGAAATTTCAAATATTGAGAAACATTTCCAAACTTTCGAAAATTCGAACAATGTCGAGTGTTTATGAAATAAAGAAAAATAACCAGCACGGTAAATAATTCAATGAGTTACGGAAACTCTTTAGGATACAGTCAACTGTATTGAGGCTTAAATCGTCTTAATTATCTAAATATTCCTTTTTATATCCAAAATATCAAATATTGAAAGATTGAAAGAATTTTTTTAAAATATTTAGACATTGCAAAAATTTCAGAAATTTCAAAAATTTCAAAAATTTCAAAAATTTCAAAAATTTCAAAAATTTCAAAAATTTCAAAAATTTCAAAAATTTCAAAAATTTCAAAAATTTCAAAAATTTCAAAAATTTCAAAAATTTCAAAAATTTCAAAAATTTCAAAAATTTCAAAAATTTCAAAAATTTCAAAAATTTCAAAAATTTCAAAAATTTCAAAAATTTCAAAAATTTCAAAAATTTCAAAAATTTCAAAAATTTCAAAAATTTCAAAAATTTCAAAAATTTCAAAAATTTCAAAAATTTCAAAAATTTCAAAAATTTCAAAAATTTCAAATATTTCAAAAATTTCAAAAATTTCAAAAATTTCAAAAATTTCATAAATTCCAAAAATTTCAAAAATTTCAAGATTTTCTTATCTTGTAAAACCTCTGAATAATTTACGAATCAGAAATAGCCTTACATTACCAAAAACTGAGCACGTTCAAATTTTCTAGAACCTCTCACACTATACCAAAAACTGAAGAATTAAAAAATTTTCAAAAATTCCTAAACTTTCGAACACGTTGAAAATTCAAATGTCTCATAAAAAATGAATCGGTACGACTTTCATCTCGGGGGCCCAACTGGCTTTGTCCTTCATGAATTAACGAATAAGTGGATGAAGGAATACGAGGCAGTCTGAGTAAATGTTTCAGGCACCTGGGCGATGATTCATTCTCATCCACGCGACGTCAGATGAGAGGCCAGAGAGGAAGATTGTGTATAAAAATAAATTGAGTAGAATCTACGATTTCTGTCTCTGGAGATTAAAAAAACCATCGAATATCAGTTTTAACGTGTCTCACCGCGACTGGACTCGGGGAATTTGACGACTGCTGGGAATGACTATATAGTGAACAGGTAGGTCGGAATAAATTCGCGGATACGTAACTCCATGATTACCCGAGGCTACAGGTATATTTTAACACTTACATTTTATTTACATCCTGAGATTTTTCAGATTGTATCTTTCAAGATATTTTACCATTTTTTTCTCTCTGTTTCTTGAATTCATGTTCTTTAATTATCAGCTGATAGTGTCAAAATATAAACGCGTGTTTATCTACAGAAAAATACCTAGAATGTTTAATAGTATGATTACCATTCGATTTTCAAAATGGAACTATGAAAAATTGTTTAATAAAAGCCGAATTACAATTTGAAGTAACAATATCTTTTCCGAAGTTGAAGACACTGTTAATCATTAATTCCGAAAAAATGAGAGCTTTCAATTTTCCAATTCGGAGCAAGCATCTCTTGTTTCTTCTGTAATTATCGCGCGCATATAAAATTTTCAACACTGTACAGAATATGTAAAACACTCGAAACTTAATAAATTAACAGAAGCTCAAAAAATATTCTGTGTATATAATTTTCAATAAGTACAAAAGTTATGACAACTTGAACAATTGTCATACTTTTGAAAAGTAAAGCCGAATCGATATCCCAAATATCGATGTTCATGTCGTATCAAACTGTTCATGTCGTCATCCAGAGGAACTCTCCGAAATATCATGATAGTATAGTACGAATGCAACAGACGATCCAAAAATATGTCCAACTTCCCGCAGACATTAATGATATCTTGAAAACCCTAAAATTGCCAGTTATCAGAGAGCAATAGATAAGTTTTTGAACGACTGCAACCTGAAAATTTAAGGTGATGAAATGTAACCATCGATGTAAGCAATATTGTAAAGATTGCTAAACTGTAAGTGTAAGTGTAAATATTACCGCAGTAATTTTTTTTTTACCTAATAAACCCTCTGCGGGTATCTAAGGCATAAATGAAAAAATAAATAAATTATGACAGACCAATGAGGTATAAATAAAAGAAAAATGGACCAATGAGGAATTGTCTTACGACTTTCGACTCTGAAGATGTTCAGTTTTGTGTATGCGCTTTTTTGGATTGGATAGCCGATGGTGTGCAAATCAGATTTTGGCGGTAGGGGCCGGGGGGGGGGGTGGTCAATAATTTGGATTAGGTATTTTTTTTCTCTGTGTTTTAAAATGGAATTCGAAGAAAATGGAGAAATCTTGCATACATGTTTTCTCACAATAATTTCGAATACGATGGCTCAATATTTTGAATTACGATGCAACGAAGAATATGAGTACATTACATAGGAATAAAAACGAGGTCGAGGATAGAACACTCACGAGACAATCGTTACGTACAATCGATAACTCGGGTAAATGTAGAAGGCTGAGATTATTATTTAGCCACAGGGGCTGGAGAGATTCATGACCACTGCCACCATGAAATATCCGATTCAAACCACTATCTGCACGATCGAGTAAATAATGTTGTTGCTTTCATCGATCATCGTCACTCCCGCATTTTCTACGAACACCATTTTGTATCACTCAAGTGTTTGATGAGGCCCTTTGTACAATTAACCCCCCCCCCCCCCCCCGCCCCCTCCCACTTCTCCTATACAGCTGCATGTTGAACTTGAAAATCCGGCTTTTCAATGCAAAATCAGAAATTTCAGGAACAACCCATACAAAATAATTATTCCCCAAAAATTTTTTGACAGCCGAAATCATGCGGAAACACATAATCGAAAGTTATGTACATAAATGCAAACTTTCGGTTTTTTTTATAAGGAACAAAATTTTATGTGAACAGATTAATATTGCAAAAATCTGAAGAAATTTCTAAATTTTTATAGTACGCAATTAAGACACAGCCGGAATTTGTTGAATTAGTAAGTTCGAATGATTTTCCCATGCGACATATAATATCCATACACTATCATGTGCCCATAAGACTGTATTTTATCATTCGGTTCATTGAACATTTATATTCAATTGATTGAATCCAGAGGTCAACTCATTTTCTCAATTGCCCAGCTTTCACAAAATGTCATTCTAAATCTAATTAGACTAATTAAACTCGTCCTAATAATTAGTCCTGTTAGAAATGTATAGACATGAAATGGCTACCAGTGAAATATTTTTGTCAATAGTCTCAGTATTAAATTATTTGAGACTTTGATAATTCTTTTCATCATTGCATAATACCATGAATGAATATAACATACAATGTCACTTACACGAAATTTAATAAGTGAGAAAAAAACAGAAGATGCCTAAATTAAGCATAATGGCGCTTGCCAAGTGTCAGTTTGCCAAAATTCATTCGCACTCCGCCGAAGGGGAATGAGCGTGATATCGATGGATGCAATGAAGAGAAATGAGTTCGGCGTGAGCCCTGTAATTGCAGGCACCCCATTTAAGTTCCATAATTATTCGCCGTACTTTTATTTTCAGCTAAATATTATCTCGTAACATGATTCAACATTTTTTCTTATTTCACAAACTTTATTTGATATTCATATATCTGGACGATCCAATAATCGTCATTCAGATAAGGACAGTTTTTTTTATCTCATTTCATTTGCACACCCGGGGTAGCTGCAATCTGAGCATTCCTTCCGCGGCCCTACCGGACACCCATCCACGCAGCTGGGACCGACTTCGCCATTTAGGCCATTGGATTTCTAGACACATGTCCCTCGCGTTTGTACTCCCCACGGCCACTGGTTTCGAGCACTTCTTCAGGAGGGACTACTGGACACCCATCCGGCTGGGGCCGACTTTCGACATTCAGGCCATCGTATTTCTAAACACAGGGTAAACCTCCAGAAACCGCTGTGCTATGATGGCGGGCGCCTATGATGGACCCCCCCCCCCTGCATCGGGTTAGGTTCCCGCCCGGCCGTGCGGTCTCGGAAGAGCCTGCCGCGTGTACAGACCGGCACTCTTGCATCAACTCGCTCCTGATGGTATAGGTATAAAAGTTTTTCGTAGGTATGCATTTCGATCTATACTCGTATATCGACACATCCATACCCATACATATAAGTACTCACACCAGCGTACAAACACACTCAGTCTAAACATCCTGCATTCGGACTTAATAAAAGTGCCTTATCCACATAAAAAATCAGAAACATAAATTTGACCGAGTGCAATGCTTTCATGGCCAAGCGCAAAAATTATATAAATTGAAAACTCATGTTGTCTATATCGGTGTCTCCCACTTCGCCGATTGTTACGATAGCCTATCGATTTTCCGTGTGCCGTTGCTCCCGTTTGCGCTTCCCAAACTCTCAAGTATTGGAAATCAGAGCTCTATAGAGTCGGGAGGAGAATGAGGGCCCATCAGGTCCACGTAAACGAGTTCCGTGTATCTCGTGTGTGTTGGAAGATACCAATGTTGGGCAAGTGGGAGGCGATGGCAGGGGGCGGGGGGGGGAGGCGAGGGGGACTGAGTGAGAATGGTTGAGAGCAGATAGAATGAAAAGAGGAGTCGAGATTTTTCAGACAGTGGATGCCAGAGCATTGGCGATGGACCACCTACCGTTCTCCCTGATCCAATCTCTCTTTGTAACGCTCGTTCGTGCGTCTATCGTTGTTCCATGAGTTGTTGGGTAGACCTCTTCAGGGAGTACACAAGGGCCACCTCGTGATCGACCACAGGAGGCTTTGCGCCATCAATAATCGGAATGGTAATTAATCATGAATTGTCGGAATCTAGAGCAGGCAAATAGGAGATTCACCTTACTTTTTTTTCATAACTTCGATGGAAATGGAAACGTTTGATTTTCGTGGTAGGGAGAAGTGGACACCCATCCGGCCGGGGTCGACTTCCGCCATTTAGGCCATCGTATTTCTAAACGCAGGGTAAGCTTCCAGAAACCGCGATGCTACCGGCGGGCGCCTATGATGGACCCCCCGGTTAGGTTCCCACCCGGCCTTGCGGTGTCATTTTATAGGTAACGCCGATAGCATTTTTTCTCACACGAAAATAACTGATGACCACCAATTCGATAATTTCATAAGTTCACTCCGTAATTACCAAAAAATTTCTCCGAACTCAAATAGTCCAAGCTGTTTGAATTAAGCAGTAAAAACAGCACTTCACTTCGAGTTTGGATTAAGCCCAAAATTATGGATAAATTATGGATGGGCAATTTGATTATTACCACGCCTGGATTATACCCACGATGCGACTCTCAAAGAATAATCTCTCTTAAAGAGTGTATTACCGATATATGTACGTTAAAGAAAGAGGAGGCAACTTATGGGCAATTTGTGACTAACGAGCCGACAAAATTTACGAATAGGGCGGGTGGATGAAAAAAAATTGAGAAGATGAAGAATGCCGAGAGAGACTTTTTGATCGGCTTAACCTTTCCATTCATGACAAACAAACCTGCCGCGAAAAATTTTGAGGATTAACGGATTGGATTGGTGGCGATTGAGATATCGAAGATAATGTGAATGTCGCGTGATAGTCATTTATTTTTTTTTATTCCTGTCAACATTTGGTGAAATCCAATTTTTCGATGAGTTGTAGAATGTCAATTGTAATAATTATGAACTTCTTGGAAAGAAAATTTATTGTTTTGCCCTAACAGTAAAAAAAAAGAAGTTTTTCATGTTATACGTGTATACATGTTTCAAGTCATTTTCAATTTCATTTTTTCTAGATAACTTTCAACATTATGTGTGTTTGTTTGTGTGTGTGTGTGCGAGTGGGTGGGTGGGTTCGTGAGTGGGTGGGCGGGTGGGTGTGTGTGTGTGGGTGAGAGGGTGGGTGAGTGAGTGCATGGAAAGGTGGGTGGATGGGGGTGTTTGCATGTGTGTGTGTGTGTGTGTGTGTTCGCATATGAGAGACTTTTCAGATTAAAAGATTTTGAATTAGAAAAAGTCAAAAAGATTTTGAGAAATTAAGAAATTTTCAAGATCTTGATAAATTTGACCGAAAATTTAATAAAGTTGAGGAAGACCATACCACTTCTCTAGTTTCAAAAAATGTATATTGATTGTAACTTCAGTCTCGCAACACGCCGTACGCATTTTTTCCATAATTAATAATTGCGTGTAATTTCCATTTTAAGTGAGATAAACATCAGTGTTGTCTTGAATTAAAGCTGTCTGCTTGATAAAGTACCAAAAGTTGAATGAAAAATTGTTACGGCTACTTTTCGGTGTATCCATATGAGGCCAGATTTATAATGATTTATTTCACTTTTACATTTTTTCTGCTTTTCAGGAGCAGAAACGATGGGACCTAAGGTTCTAGACGTAGAGATAGGCGCTTTATCTGGTCCTAATCACCCAGGGACACTAATTAAGGCTATCAGCAGCCGTTTGAAATTCCATTCAATGGTGATGTCATCATCGCTCTTTATATTTTAGAGCATCAATCCAACTGTCATAGATATCTCTCATAGATATCTCTTCGCCCTCTCATTTTCCGCTGAATTTCACTTTTAACATAATCGAAAATTCAACATCCGGGATGTGGGTGTGACCTTTGACGGGTGGAAGTAAATCTAATGTATATTTTATATATAACATACACATGCAAATTACACACGAACATTAATTATCGCTTCAAAAAATGGTAAATGCTACTTTTTACCCATGAAATGAGACCGCACGGCCGGGCGGGAACCTAACCCGGGGGGGGGGGGGGCATCATAGGCGCTCAGCATCATAGCGTAGGGGTTTCTGGAGGTTTACCCTGCGTTTAGAAATACGATGGCCTAAATGGCGGAAGTCGGCCCCAGCCGGATGGGTGTCCAGTTCTCCCTACTGAATGCTCGCATACAAGTTATTTTAACGAGCAATGTTAAATTTTTGCCCGTAATAAACTCCCCCTCGACTTAAATTTCGCTTTGATTGGGCGCACCCTATCCTTACCCCCCCCCCCTCCCGCCTCCCACTTTTTTTCCTCCTTGAACCCCATTACTTTCATTCAATTCACCGTCCAATTGAGCCTCATATATATTTATTGTCCAGGACGTTTTCATCTTCCGCAATTTATACGAACGCGAGAGAGTCGAATGACCTCGTTCGTCCTCTTCTCTACATCGTGATCGTCACGAAGGCACAGAGGCCGGAGAATATATCCAACAGGATCCTCTTTGGCTCGAGTAAGGTGGAAAAAAATGACGGGGCACGCGGCAGGAATGAAGTTGAATATACACTTAAAGGAAATATACAAATGTGTGTGTGTGTGGGTGTGTGGGGCTGACGGGGATTTTATCCGGCTCGAAAACTGACTCTTATTCAGAGGGCTCTTGCCATAAACCCATTGGTACACTGGGTGATAAATCAAAGGCTCGAGAAGGGAGACCTCGTGGATTATATGTGCATATTATGCCGCGTCATAACGATATTGCTTTATCAACAAACGGCCAGCATTTGAATTCTTTATATTCAGATGATAATAAATGGCCAGTGCTTGTGAGCGGGCAATTAGTCAATGCTTAAGGTAACGGTATCGATTTTACCATTATGGAAGAATTTAAGTGAAGAATTTGCCAAGTGACATTAAGTTCCAGAGTTAATCAAGTTGGGAATAAAATTTTTGAAATATATATATATATATATATATATATATATGCCATTTTGAAAAAGTATATGTGCAGATTTATGATTAAAATGTCTTTTAATTGTATGACTTGGAAGGTGATAAAGTGTGGCAATTTTACTATACCATGTATGAATACACCTTTCAGCATATTTAGTGTAATTAAAAATAAGCCAGATATTTTTAACAGTCTTCCTTCTCACATGATTGAGCTTTTTGTCATAAATTCTTTTCATAACCTGACAATGAAGCGTACTACAACAATGGCAAGATCCGGGAGTCCAATTAAATCGGTTGTAAAGTTCTTCTTTTCTCTAGACGTAATTTTTTGTTTTCTTCAGCTCAAAGTCAATCTTTTTATTTGATTCCCGTGCGAGAACAGTTCGCTCGTCTTTTCTCCTCTTGTCGCAGTGGGCGGGCTTATTGTCGACGGTAGAGCCCGTGTCTAACTCCCCGTGGAACCGATACGACCCCGAAACGATAGGCAGAAGATTCTTGTCGGAGGTCGCTCTTAACTCGCAGATCAGAGGAACTGATGAGGAGTTTGGCACTAGGCTTTTTCAAGTGGTGGACTAAATGAGTCTGCTCCATTCATTCGGGGAGAAAAAGAAAAATTCTCGATTTGTGATTTCCGTCTGACATTTTTTCCCAAGCTATATTTCTACAATTTTCTTAGATTAAAAACAGATTTATAATGTCTGGAAATACCGGTAGGATAATTCCATATGTGCTATCAGCAATTCCGATAAAATGAGACAGCTCGGCCGGGCGGGAACCTAACCCGATGTCGTGGGATTCCCATGAAGAAACCACAAACGAACAAATATTCCTAATTATTGCAACCGATGCTTAAGGCCTGTGACCCGCCTCACATCCATCCCCCCCCCTCCCCCTCCCCATGCTTGCTCTTCAAAGATACATGAACACGATTGCACGCTCAGTCTGTAGATCACTATCGATGATGAACCGCATCCTTCTATCGAACATTCTGTCTTGGAAGATCACCGGAAACATTCACCGGAAATTTCTCGTCGGCGGTCACGGTTCATCACCAGATGAACGATGAGCCCCACAAGTGGGGGGGGGGGGGGAGGAGATATGAAGAGGGGATATGTACATATTATGCGGGGGTAAAGCCGAAGAGTCAAGATGCACTTGTATGTACCAGCATAATGATGGTTTTGCCTTCCAAAGGGGGAGAGCGGTTCGTGTTGGACATGCGGTGAACCGCAGGAGCGATACGCGTCTCCTCGGCAAAACCCCGGAGTAGATGATACATACATGCCCCTAGGAACGCCATTTATAGGTTTTTTTTTTCTGCATGCTCGTCACTAACGACTTTTTCCGTTAATTTCAGGTGAATCCCGTTGCAAAGTTGAACGATACAGAAGATCCATTTTAGAGGCTTTTATGTCGTAGGACCGCCCCTGACCACTCAGAGCGCAGACGGTCAAAAAGGATCCGTAAAATGAATGACTCATAACTTTTGTGGACAGTTGGCGCGTAACCTGCTCTGATTGGCCCTGTCGCGTGCTGCCATTGGTTAACTTTTGAAGTATTTCAAATTGCGCGGGAATATCTAGGGGCAAGTAGCGCCGCCAAACGCGCATGGTGGTAATCATGCAATTAGGTGTCAGCTAATCGTGAGTGTCGAGCCTCGTGTTGTCAATCGTACGTAGAAATTAATTAATGAACAAAAATGTATAAAAAATGTTTCCATCCAATATTCGTCATCTCTCTCCAATAACAAGATGTCCTAGCAAAATTTTATTTTGCTATTTCGGTTTCTGAGGGGGGGGGGGGTCTCGCCCCCCCCCCTCCGTTTTATGTCGGTCGTCAATTCGGGTATGAAAAATAATATAAAAAAAATATACATTTCAGCAAAATAAGAAAATATGTAACGAGGATTTCAGGAAAGTGAGAAAAAAAATACAATCAAGGACCATTCATGAAGAAAAATTAGAATACTAATGGAATAAGCTGAGTCACCATAGAAAAGCAAATCACATAATCCGTAGCTAACTTGATTTTGTGTCTTGTCAGCACGATGAAAACTTAATTACTAATTTAATTTGAAAAACATTGATCCATCATGTTCGATATGCCCAGGTGTATGTCAATTATATCGTTCGCCTTCGAGGTTTGATAGATGATCGATGTGCTCAATGTGATATGATCCAAGCGGCTCCCACCAATTCTCACAAGGCATCATCTCCGTCTTGGGCATCAGGATTTCTTCACATCATTAATCTGTGAAACATCGTACACGTCACTTTCCTTGGTCCCTACTCGAATTGTTCTGTTAGGTTCTAGTTATCGTTCGAAGAAATGAAAAGCATGGTTTTGTCATGTCGTACATTGGATTATAATTAAGATCTCACTCGTGCCAGCTAGTTTCACATATTTTTAGAGGATTGGTTGAATCAATTCAACATGATGCTGATTGCTTCGTACATTGATCATGATTCCTGTTGCGATTAGCATTATTTTAAATTGATGATTGTGTTACAGAGAGATCTGATACTCGGGCGAAATTAGAAAACAAGGGTATGGACTCGGATGGATTGAATAAATTGGAGAAAACGAATTGACAATGTAACAAAAATATCTCTTTGAATCATGAGAGTGTAATGAAACGTGATCCATTCATTTTCATAAAATACTAAAAGTGAAGTCTATCCATATACTATGAGTAAATTTTGAAAAATTTTCGAAATAATTCAGATTCAATAGAAAACAATGGCCTATTAGGTCGATGCAATGAAGTATTATAGACTACTTCAATAAAATAAAAACTCAAGTTGCAAAGCCCAACGTTTCGGACACCCTATTGTATTTCTGCGACAAAGGAGAGAGAAACTGGTGATATAAATGTCAATTGACGGACATAATTAAATAAATAAGTAAAGAAATACATGTTTTTAACAAATTAGAGATCAATAAAAATTAAGAGAGTCTTCAAGAATATTACCTTGTAGAAGAGAGAGAAAAATCAATCCGATTTGTGTCTTGTCGTCATTATATATAGGTACAGTCGACTCTCCCACTAGTGCACTGCGCGGGACCGGACGCTCCACCGCCCTGTCCCACGAGTGACCCTCCCCTACTTCTCCCAGTCCCGGATGCTAGTAAGCGCAGTGAGGTAGCATTCAAAGTCAGGCGGGACCATTTGTGCAGTGGTGGGGAGGCGGCGCTTGAGGGGATAGTCAGTGGTGAGGTCATGACGATAGTGACTATAGGGATTCACGAACTTGTGGGACGTGCACTGGTCGGGGAGTTGACTGTATAACCGATTATCTCAAGAACACATTGTAAACAAGCACCAGCAGCCTCCAAAACCTCATTCAATACCGAATTTAAAACTCAAATTGATAAGAAGCCTCTGTCTTGATAGAGGCGACTTCTCTGTGAAACTTTCGAAACGTTGGGCGTTGCAACTTGAGTTTTTATTTTATAATACTTCAATGCATCGACCAAATAGGCCAATTTTTTCTGTTAAATTTATCATCACGGTCAAAAAACTTCAAAAAAATAATTCAGATTTTTGACATTTACGGGGGGGGGGGGGGGGGGGGTTGATGCCAGAGCTTCCGATTCCGCTAGGAAGTCGCTGGTGTTCGCGCATCGTTCATTCCTCAAGTTCAATCAATCGGCGTCTTTCACATCTCCATGCATTCTCCATCAATAATATTTTTTCTCTTCACTGCCCCCCCCCCCCCCTCGCCTTCCTTTACAACAATCTTGCGCTTCGATATAGCGATGTCACGGTACTCGGCGAGCAGCACTGCGGAAGCAAGACAATTTTTTTGTAGCCTCTCGCGCACAGCGGGGGGTCTTTCATTCTCAGTTTATATCGGCAATAAATTTGTTCAGTTACCCGTCACGGACTCCATTTAATTCAGTTTAATCGGACCACGTGGGTTCATGGAATTTGTGCTGTCAAGTTAAGAAGAGGGAGGAAAAAATTATAAATGAGGGAGGACCATAGGAAAAGCCCATTGACATGAGCTTCCAAAAAATAAAAATTAAATGGCGCCAAAAAGTACCGAAATAACAAAATTTTGATGATCTATTTTTATAGAACTCGTATGGAATCCTGAAAAAAAAGCAATTAATTAATTCCTTTACGGCTTATTAATCCGCCAAATAAAGCGACTAATTGAACTACAATAAAACGAGCAAATTCATCGATCATTTATCTGTCGAAGCTCATTGAACCATCGATTTCACTCATTAATTTTCCCACTGACTGACTCCATGCGATGCTCTCAATAAACTACCTCGTGACGTTATAATTACGATTGTAACGATAAAATCTTCCCCCATGGATACTACTCTATATTAAATGTAATTACTCACCTGAGATGGATATGCACGCAGTTCCATACCTTATCTCTGGAAAGTTGAGGAATAAGGCGATTGATTACAGATGTACCAAATTGGTTTCAGTGTATTATAAAATTATCTGGATCGTTCCATATACCTCTCCGAAATTGTTCCATCACATCCCCGGAAAAAGTGCTGAATCCATCCCTTTTCCGATGTTATTCAACTCGGATCACACGCAGTGGATCACGCCGTGCGACGAGCTGCGCCAGTCGGACAAGTGATTCACTGTGACAACCGTCAAGGTGTTTCCGAGTTGACTCAGCTCGGGAATACGATTTGAATGAAGTCACCAACGGTTTGGAATTAATTGGTTTGTTCCAGTTGATTCCAGGCGGGAAGAGGTTTCAAATTGGCACTGACTTTGCATCCTTATACGTTGCGGATGTTTTTTTATTTACGCTTCGATCCGATGTATACAGCGACCCCCCCCCTCCCCCGCCCACCACCCACCCAACCACCTATAGGGGTGCCAGTAAACCAATTTTCTCTCAAACTGCTCACAGTTCAGCCAGTTTAAAGCACCGAACGCAATGCAAACATTGGGAGCACAAATAAAACTTCCCGATTGGTAATTTCTGTTTCCCATTCCTAGATTTTCCGACACGTCAATTAAATGTGCAGAGACTGGTTTCAGAGAAAAAAATAGAAATCATCAAATTTTGAATACTGGAATACAACAGGTGTCGCCACCTGCGACTATGTCACGTGACGCATTAACCAATCACGCTGCGCATCGCGCATTCAGACTCTCCTGTGCAAATGCCGGCAAACACGTATGCGCCGGCGGTAGTCGGACAAATTCGGATCAAGACCGAATATAAAAGTTTGAATAGTCATTAAAATTTCGCGCCACTCAAAATGAAACCAATAACTATTAATTTACTACAATAAAGTGAGTTAAATTTTGATCGAAGCTAAGGGACGCCGAGAGACTCCAATTGCCACATTGATTAGCTTGATCACAACTTGCCTTCGTAAATAATGATTGATTATAACTTTTGGCTAATCATGTCGCAGTTGCGTGAAAACGCATCGATTGAAAAAGAAATTATGGAATCGTGATTCGTTTGCAAGAAATCGTTGTGCGAAAATTGTGGGCACATACGTTAATAAGGAAAGTATTATTTCCAATGTGATAATTATATTCTTATTTCAAAAGTTTTAAATTCAATAAAAGACTTATGATATATTTCTACCCATTATCCTTATTTTTTTCTCATTTTTTTTTCCTATCTCGAGTGTCAAACGGTGGTGGAAACACGAGCGGCAGTGAAAAAAATGGCCAAAAAAAAAGATGCTTCACATCGCGTAATGGATAGTGATCTCGTGTTACACCCAGGGCCTGGGGCGCTGGGTGTGACGCACGTGCCCCGTTTTCCCGTTCATATCCTTTCATCCGGCAACATCCCTCGGATCATCGACAATGCTCAAGTGATTGTGACAGATGCGCGCAGAAGGATGCTCAATAAAGGGGGAAAAAAAGCAATGTGCACCCCATTGAGAGACGATTTTAAACCCCCTGGATGTTCATTCACGGGGCTATGCGTAGTTTAGAGCGAACAGGTGTACACTGGCGCTACAGATGCGTCGCAGATACTCAGTGAAGTTGCAAACACAGGGATTTATCAAGATGCGGGTGAACATCATGGTCAGCGCGAAAGGGGTAGGTGTATCAATAGAATTCTCCTTTTTTGTACCGTCATACTGCTAAGTCGCATATATTCATATATCTGAATTGAATATATTTTTATTCGAGAATTTGAATACTATATATATACATATGGGCAATTGCATGCCAACTCAACCAACATTTTCAAACTGCATCTTCGATTTTTTTGAAAATTTTATACCTGGTAGTACTGGTTGGGATTAACTTCTACGATTTTTTTCAATTTTTTCTATAGCGCCATTGACAAGCTATGAATTTTTGCAAATCTCGTTTTTGAAAAATCGCTTGTTTAAAAAAATATTCATAACTTTGCAAAAAATTGACCGATTTTGATGTTTTTTTTCAAAATTTTTGTTTTTCAATATACTTTTCGATTTAGTGAGTGAAAATGGAATTTGATTACTATTATGGGGACATTTTGAGTTTTTAAAAATAAATCATTATTTTTGAAAGTCTATGACTGAATCGATTTTCCCTGAATTTTCATATAAGAAACTGTCGGTCTTTCGACAAATTTTAAGCCTATCCTCATTATGGGCAGCTCATGGGATCTATTTTTTTTTAATTGTTGATGATAAAAATGGGCATTTTTTGTTATTTCGAACGACTTGTATAGTGAATGATTTTGATTTATAAAGGCTTTCTACATTCAATTCACATGGGATTTTTATAAGGTGGTTTACCTTGCAATACCACATCGCTTAATTTTTTTTCAACACACTCTTATGATACTAATGGAAAACTTAAAAAAAGTCCAAATAAATTAAGGTTGTTTCTAAAATTTTTTATTCGTGGTGGAGTTTACTGACTGATAAATGAAATATTATTGCATTCCAATTGCGAGCTCTGTTTATGAACAGGGATTTTTAACTTGTGTGTGTGTGTTTGTGTGTATGTTTGTATGTGTGGAATCAGAATTTTCCGTTAACGATTCCTCACGAACGGGTAAAGCGATGTGGTTCATCGAGGTCTTATTCGGAGCGTCTTCATGGAACTTAGATCGGATTAGTTTTTGGTTTAAATTGACCGAGCAGTTCTTTGTTATCAAAAATTGAACTGTTTACAACGCTCTATTTCAAAAATGGTAAGAGATACGGCAAAAAGTATTGAACAGAATTTGCTTTGTGAGTGGAAATACATATTTGATTTTTTACCACTTTTTTCAATACTTGTCATAATTAAGGAGGTATGACGGGTTTAACCCCCCAGCGTTCGCACCCCTGTTGGCGTCTCACTCCCACTCCAGTAACGCGCATAAGTCTCGTCCTCACGCTGACTATGCGGCTAGTCAAATATTCATAATTATCTGCTTGATAAATGGGATTGAAACGTTTAATTGACGTATCGGGAAATGTAGGAATGGCGAACAGAAATTACAAATCGGCAAGTTTTGTTTGTGTTCCCAACGGGGCAGGGAGGGGGGGGGGGGAGGGGTTTACCTGTTAACTCATTATCGGGACAGTGAATTGTAAGACTATGAAGTAGAGTATCCGAATCAAGTACGCGACATTAACAAATTAATTGAAACTTGCAAAGAAAACGGATATTGGAGATCGGCTAATAATCAATTTATACTTTACTATTCATCCTATTCAAACAAACCGGCATAGCCGGCAATCTTGTAACAATCCAAGTACTTATCGCCTCATTGTATGGTTATTCATGTAGCGTAGTCACAAACCCAAGTGCAAGGGCTTCTAGAATAAGTGGGTATAGGAAACTCGATAATCGGTATATTCAAGCCAAGGTGTGCAGTCATTAAGTTCCAATAACGAGCGAAGTGTAATAGCGTATCGGCGCCTTTCTGTTGATTTGAAAAATAGAGAAAAAAATATTAATATAATGAAATAAGAAGAATAAAACTTTCACGATGGCTCATTGCAGAGCATGACTAACATTTTACATTCGGAGAAGTCTATGGGATCCTATCTCTGGGACGCGAGTTAGGATCGGCTCCGGAAATATTTTTCAACACTTATAAAATGCTTCTGGCTATCCGACATTTTTTTTTTTGGTCTGACCACCCAAAAAATCAATTTGAAGATGTGGCAATTAGGGAACGTGACACAGAAGGGGGCTTTCTCGAATTGAGGAAGGAAAATAAATTTTAGATGCTGAGGGTTTAGATCTTTATCTTAGATTAATCATGGGCATAAACAGGGAATGACAAACTTAGGAGTTAATACCAACCTCGTAGGCCACAGTGTTATCAAGGATCATGTTTTTTTTATTGCCTACGTCCCTCGCGTTTGTACTCCGGACGGTAACTGGTTTCGAGCATTTCTTCAGGAGGGCCTACTGGACACCCATCCGGCTGGGGCCGACTTTCGCCGTTTAGGCCATCGTATTTCTAGGCACAGGGTAAACCCCCAGGAACCTCGATGCTACGATGGCGGGTGCCTATGATGGACCCCCCTCCCCTCGTCGGGTTAGGTTCCCGCCCGGCCATGGCATCTTCTATATAAAAATCTGCGTTTTGCAGAAGGCATATGTAAATTAATTTCCATAGAAGATTTTTACGCTCTATCAGGATCTGAGATTAATTTGTGACGACAGATTCTTGTGAAGATTAAATTCACATTTTTTTTCCCAGAACTAACGTAAAGTTTGGTACGTTCGGGTAGCTGTACTTGTTGAATGAAATTTCTCGCAATGTAGCAAGTTTTTTTTAATAGCCATTTTTTTCCATGGACCGGCATCTGTCTTATTCTTTTCACCTTCATTTTTGTGTTTCCTTGGACACCTCGTCGACGTATTTTCCATGGGAATGACTATCGGGTTACGAAGATCACTATCTGGGCATCTCGAGGGGTTCAGTGTTAAATGATCTCGCGGGTCAGGGTATGGGTTTCGTAGTTTTTTTTCTTTCTGCGTTCTTTTGACGCAAATTGTCTTTGATCTGAATTTACTAGTCATTCATTTGGGTTTATTGCTAATAAATTTGGGGAGGGGCGAGAGGGGGCTTTAACTGTTAATTCGTTATCAGGACATCTGAATTGTGGAGGCGACGACTGAGTTCGTTAAACTCATTATATCGAGGTATTTTTTAATTATCAAAAGTATTTCCATTTTTCTGCGCATTTTGTAGCAATGAGATTTTTAGCGTTAGGGCTGAGATGGCAGGTTAATTGATTGTGATTAAAAAATTATTATTGTTCATTTTTTTTACCCGGAAATTATGGATAATGGTCAGAAATGCAAACTTGGAAATTTAGGTCCGTCTGTAGCTACCAATTTTTTTTTTGCATTGCCAGAAAAAAATCCCTTGGACACAATTTCTCCGACAAAGAATGGTCTAAATAAAACAATTGTAATTTTTTTTTCGGACAATTAAGACGACATTTCATAATATATCGTGAATTAGTGTTTTTTGATCTTAAACTGAAAAATTACGCTGGGCGGCGCAACGCTCACCATGCGAGTGAAGCCTTGATAGTGGTAGTTTTTTTTTATATTTCCCGGCATCAGTATCATCCCTCCGTTAGTTCTCGACGGCTTCTCTAACTTAAGGCAGAGAAGCACCTTTCTTTATTAAAGCTTCATCGCAATTTCACTTTCGATTTTCCGGGTGATTACAATAACTTGTCCCATTGATAAGTTAATTATCAACATAAAATTAATTGGAAGCTGGCATTAAGCGGAAATGTCAATTATTTTTTGCCAATTTTTTTTTCGAGTCAAATGAAATTAAGAGATCGTGCCATCTGAAGACTTAAGGCTTATGATACTCCCAGGTATATTGCTCCATGTAGCGGGCAGGAGGGAAAAGTGCCCTGAAGGCTAACGAGGATCGGCCGACACCTCCTTATCCTTATCTCCCGGTGGTTACCGTTATAATTCTTCAGCAAGCGACGCGCCAACTCTGGGCGTTAATTATCGTATACCCAAGTTCACTCTCCTCAATTTTTTTTCACTTGTGCAATTCTTTATTTGCTCGTTAGTTCATTTTTTTCGAGTGAGCGGTTATGTTTGAGGGGAGATCGGCTGCGGATTCAGGCTTGAGCTCCTCTGATAATTTTCGGCGAATTTATACGTATTGTCGACAATTGCGGTAAGTATTTCGATAAATTAAATATTTGTTTTACTTTGCGAAATTAATTTGTTCTTCAACATCAGCATCCTCAACAAGACAAAATTTGATGGCATATGCAGGGTTGGCGATCTGTTCCGCCGGTATGTAAACATTGAATAACTTCCCAGTTTGTCACCCGATTTACTCTCTTAGACAAGTTTTGGAAACTTCAAACCAATACAATTTAAATCATGGGCCGCTTCATACCGAAGGAATGCGCCGAAATAGTGACTATGTACATTGAAAATTCGATGGTAAAGGATATCAGTGGATGTTGGCACATTTTGTGTCTCCGAAAATGCGTGGAAAAGGTCTGACTGACTTCTGGTTTCAACAAGACGTGGCGCCATGCCGCGCAGCAACCCAAATAATGCGGTTTGCAACAAAAAATTCCCTAGACGTGTGATATCGAAAAGAGGCGATATTGAGTGGCCACCAAGATCTCCCGATCTAACACCCCCGAGATTATTTTCGTGGGGTTATTTAAAGAGTAAAGTCGACGCCAGCAAGCCGAAAACCATTGACGAGCTCAAGACCAATATCGGTGGCGAAATATCTGCCATACCGGCCGGGATGCTTGAAGAGGTGATGGAAAATGCCCGAAAAGAGCACAGTTTGCCCGAAAAATACTCATCTGCAATGAAAACACAAAAGCTCAGTTCTATTGAAGTGCAATTTTATTTAATTTTACAACGTTTATGTTCACTCCCTAAGGAGGAAAGTCACACTTGTCGTGAAAGCATTATCGGAAAATTTCAGGGTTACTCGTGTCTTTTATCGCGAATAATAACTACCGTGTTGATAAGAACAGGCAATTATTTACTATTTTACACAGAAAAGTGGCATATAATGGCAATCCAGAAGTCGAAATGGGAAGTGTCGGAGTCAGCGCTGCAAAAAAATTGGAAATAACTGGAATTAATGTCACGTATCAAAGCTTCTATGAGAATCCTATGGAGGTTCCGGACTCATTTGCCTAAATGTTGATCACACCATGTCCCTAGAAGATTTTTCATTTCACAGAAAAAATTTACAGCTATACTATGGGACTTTTTCTTGCTGAAAAAATAGGTACAAAAATGCCTTGTAAATCTTCAATTAATTTCGAACGAGCTTCGTCGTCGACCGACGAGCTCGTCGAGCCGGCCGAAAAACTAGGAAAAACTAGCCGAAAAACTTGTATTCTCATATACAAGTCCAAATTCTCCAAAGCATTCCCATAAAAGTTCACGAAATTTCATTTTTTTTTCTACAGACAATTCTTCCTTATCAGACGCGCAAATTAGTCACCTGTGAATCTTTGGATCAGGTCATAATCGGTGAACACGTGCAAAGGCCCACCATGCAGATCGGCACAAAAGGTCCTACACAATCCCTCATGCAGTCCGTATGGGTGAAGCAGAAAGCTATTCCAGAAAACATACATCAACCATTTTTATAATGACCAAATGGGACAATTTGTCAAAGACATGAGGTAGCTTGAAGGCTCGAACCATAAGTAAAACGTCGCGCTTTGGCAATGAAGTATTATCTAGTGATTTTATCTACCGCAATAGAAAAGAAGCATTTGAACTTTTCCATTTCAAATGACTTCTTTAGCTATCGATTTCGAATTCGACTTCGACTCTGATAGCGATCTTCCTCACCCGAAACTACGTTCAACAATAAATGTATTAATATTAAATAAATGACAATAAATTCGACGATGGATAGTTTTGTGGCTTGCGCGCGCACGCCGCTTGTCCGCCATCTTGAGAACTATCATGCCCGCCCGACGTTTGCAAAAGCGCGGGAAGCCGAGCTTTCGCGGGACGGACACCAAATAAAAAATTAAGAAGAGAAATAATATTCTTCGGTAATGTTTCACTTTGCACAATAACTTTGGCCTCTCCGTCGAAATTTTTGACCATCTCTTCTTAATCCGCAGAACCCTCGGATGAGAAAATCGCTCATTTTTCAGGTTAGCTCTCTTGATTTGCCGGCAGCGCGATAGTTTTACTCGACTTCGTGTCACACGGTTCGTCAGCATCAAATTAACTTTTCAATGGACAAAAGCAATATTAGTAAAAAATCAATAATGCATAATTTCACAAAATTTTATTCCGCAGGAGCGCAGTATGTCGCGACTGATCCTTGTGTGTAAATCCATTCAATCCATTCTAATGTACGAAATCAAATCCATTCAATGTACTAAATCCATTTTTGATATACATACGTACATACAGGTTCTAAAGATACGTACTAATTGCATTGCCCACTGCTACACATACTGCCAATAATAGGAATAACTTTTGAAGGCAGATCATTGCACCAGAAGCACACCACGATGACATCTTCTCCGCAAATTCTTGTCAACTGAATTTTCCTCGCACTCATCATCAGTCGTAAAATTGAAATTATTAATATTGTATAATTTTCATGTTTATCGTTGAGGAAAAATACTTGGATTTAAAACAGTTGCGTGTATGCACTGTATTGAATGACAAATCCATTGTTCATCAACAATGAGGAAAAACTTGTGGACGAAATTACTCAAACAGCCTCGTGGATTTTCTATTGTAATAATCGAATAATTTTTCTAATATAATAAAATTATGCGTAACAAATTCCAAGATCATCTGTATGTGTATATATTTTTTTTCGTCCGTGTCGTTTGATCTCTTCAGCATTCGGTAGGGAGAAGTGGACACCCATCCGGATGGGGCCGACTTTCGCCGCTTAGATCATTATATTTCTAAACACAGGGTAAACCTCCAGAAATCCTTATGCTACGATGGGAGACGACTATGATTACCCCCCCCCCCCTCCGAGGTTAGGTTCCCGCCCGGCCGTGCGGCTTCATTTCATGAGTACCGCTGATCGCACACCCGAAAGATCTCTCTTTTCTTACGCTGTTCACAATCCACGCTGTCGATCATTCAAAAGTTCTGTCCTTAGTCCATGCGATGTAGAAATAAAAAATGAGGAACACAGTTAACTCATGTCAAACTGCCGATTGTGAAACATTCTGTATTCATATCAATTTATCCATACATAATTTTTGTTTACAATTTCCCATTACTAATTAATAATTCAGCTTAGGCATCGAATCTGCAAGGAGCCAAGGCAATCGGTTCTCTCACTATTATCCTCTGAAAAAAATGTTAGACTCATCTATCAGTGCAATTATACTAGGAAAGAACTTTACTAGCATTTCAACAATTTGGTGGTTGATAAATAATGAAAAAAGTTTCAAAAAATTGTCTGATATATTTTCCAGATACTAGGAACGTTCTTTTTCAATATGGGGAAAAACTTTCGTTTAGAGATGATGTGACGTACAACCTCAGAATTCTGCATTGGACTATTCTGCAACGCAGTGGCAAACGTTATCTTCGCACGAGCCCTTAGTACCGTCACGAGGGCAAAATTTATTGCATCCTTCATTAGACTCGCATTTGGCTGAAAAAGAAAAACACTATTAGGAAGCCCTCAGCACAATTGCAATTTTAGATCCAACTGCTTGAGGCCATGAGGCCCTGCAGCTTTGGTCGCAAAATAAGTTTCACATGTTGCTCATAAATCTCCGTGTTCAAAAACGTTGCCAAATTCGCTCTACCTCGGGCGAGCACGTTTATCGATGTTCAGGAGCAGTCCATCCGACTTTATGTCAGTTACTCCGAAAGAAATTGCGTTCAACCCCCAACAATACCGACGACGATGGCCGTGTGGTTAGAGCAGTGGCCTCCGGTCTACGAGGTCCAAGCATCGAAGCCTCGTACAGCGCTGCTCTTTTCGGTATCGTGGTATTCACGAGTATCCCGGAGTATCTAGGCGTTATCCGGGCTCTAATCCTTACGCATTCATTATTGGTTAGACCAAAAGATTGTAATGCCCCTCCGGCGTTGTGTTTGTTGATTCAACTTCGGATATATTGTAGAGATTGGAAAGAAATGGTGTCCATCGACATGGAGTGGTCGCAGTATCTCCCGAATGGGAAGCGTTAAAAAAAAGGAGGGCTATGGAGGTAAGCTACTCAAGAAACTTGACAATTTGTGCTTTTCACTCGATTCGATTCGATTAAATAGTGCAAACAGAGGGAAACGTTGTAAATATGAAATATGGTTTATTTCATGGGGAAGTATTCAAACAGCAAACTACCTCCAAAACCGATGGAGCCGATAGAATTTTGCATGCCAAATATTTTATGTTATCACGTATTTTCATCTACATCTCTTCCTTTCCTCGAAAAACGGTGCGGAGCGAGCAGGTCGCTCATGAGCGCTCACACGGAGCCCGCGACGCTCACACTCAAATTTCTCCTTCAATTCTGAATATTAGGAAAAAAGGTATTGAACATAAAATGTGCGGTTTAACCTAAGCAATTAAATGTTACCAATTTGAATATAATTAATAGCGATGGACACTGATATCCATTCTTCAGCAGCCAGTACAATGATAGAACGCTTTAGTTAGTGGCAATGGATTAAATCCGTTGACAGATTAGGGTGATTTAGTTCCCTCAAAGTGACTTGTCTCAAGTATGCATTCATTGACGACTGATGAATCACTTTGTCATCCATTAATTACATGCGAATATTCTTTTGGCAGTATTGAACTGCGCAATTCGGGAATAACGAGTCGCGTTAATAACAACTAAATTCTTCTCTCAGTGGATTGCAATGACGATGATCTAAACACGTAAGTTTTCACAAAATATCTGAAATTTTATGAGAGGTAACGTAATGGTTAATTATACTTTGCTGTACGGCTCATTCAGCTGTAACAAAATTTCGAAGCAATCTGTTGTACCTTCCTCAGATTTTAAAATAAATCATCCAAAACTTTTATCTACTTTGGAATATTTAATTGCCGGTCTTTAGGTTACAGACGAACAAACTTACCATTTGCTGATGCCAAGAGGGCAATAAGTAAGAACAGCAGCAGTAACTTGCGGGCAATCATGGTGACAACAGTTTTCTAACTGACTGCTATTTGAACTGGCGAAACCTAGCTGCTTCACTTTTCTTATAATTATAGCGATAAACTTCGTAATCCACTGACGAACAATGCTACAATTAAATGAGTATTCTCCCCGATACAACTATGCGTTATCAGAATGATAAGAAAATGATGGGTAGAAAACACAGTTAGACCCTTGGTGTTTTTGCAGTTGAAAGAATTTGAGAACATTGTAAAATAAAATTGATACAAAATACTGTGTACTATTTCAGCCTAACCATGAAGTTCAATACTAGATGTTTTTATCTTAGTAGCAGATTGTCTTAGAATTTTTTCACTTTAATAAAACCAACATTTTCATAACATAAAATCAAAGCAGTTTTTAATCGTTCACTGTAGGCCTTCCTTGATTTTAAGAAGATCATTTGAATGTCTAGTTCAATAAATCGAAATTTCAATTAAATATCTCGTATTCCGACGGCCATGCTCAAGCACTGAGGAGCGTCAGCGCGTGGTGGGGGCAACGAATAGCGTAGCATTCTGAGAATTGGCTTCCCCTATTCCCCCGTGAGGGCTGTACAGGGAGCCGAGGTCTAACCAGCGTGCGACCAAATTCATCGAAAAATGGCAGTAACGAAGAAGTAATTTGGGTATCGCTCTGAAGATAAATATAGAATTCACAAACAAGCTAAACTTAAAAATATTCTTACAAGTACGTGAACTCAAATCAGGAAGATCGCGTTGAAATACAATTTTGAAAGTCCGTGCGGACTGATTTATTTCCATTAATTACATGTTTTGGGACTGGTCCAGAGTGTTGGTTACGCCGTATCCTTAGTGGTATTCTAAAACATAGAAATTGGTCACGATTAGGCATCGGGACTGTCCTTTGAACCGCCACTTCAACTGAATTCATTACATTTTTAGGGCACGAGAAAAGCAAATATTGGTCCAATGAATGAATTAATTTATGAAATATCTGCATTATGGAAGCTGGCATTAGTCCATCGTTATCAGTTTCATACATACACACTTCGATTACAGCGGGTCTTCGTTAGTTGCAACATTCGTTAGGTGCCACATTCGCTAGTTGCAACATTTGCCTCTTTTGTTTTTTCCAGCGCCGAGGCACTGCCCCCACTCCTCCGCGCCCAATTCGCCAAAATACGTGCAAGTTACCGTCGATCATGTTTTGTTTACATTCGGTCAACCGAATTATGTGAAGGTTAAAGCTAAAATAGTATTTGTCTTTTTAAACTTGCTGGAACTGACGCCGAGCGTCTCGAAAGACTAAGAGTAACTTTTTAGTTGCAACGCTCTAAGTTTTACCTCCCCGACCGTCGTCAGCGTGTTGCAACTAACGAAGGTTCACTGTATAAAGTTGTTTGAAAGTTTATTTTCCGATAATTAATTGAATATTGTCAGTAACAAATTTAATCATTATCTGATACTGAAGGTATGAAGCACATGACTTTGTAGAGAAAAAGGAAATTACTAATGGTAGATTGTGTAAATTACCTCGCATGGTGTTGGTGCTAACACGGGGAATGGTGAACATGTGCAGAGCCCGAGCATACAGATGGGTACGAATCGTCCTATGCAATCTGCCATACAATCAGTGGGTCCAATACAGAAAGCTCGAAAAATTGGAAGACTTTCGTTAATTGCAGATTTAATGAGTAACTATTGTTTTAGAAATCGAGGATTTTTTTGAGAGTTATACCGTGAAGTCATTAAATACAGTGCACTTCCGTTACACCCTTACAAAATTAATGTAACAATATGAAATTTTTTTTTTTTTAACCAAAAGAAATAATTTGAATTTTTTATTCATCTTATAATTGAAAAAGCAGTCAATGTTCTACGTAGGTCTACGATTTTGCGCTCTTTGAGTGGAACGAAAAGAGGGGAATGCTTCTCCCACCACTTGCGAGACGTCAGATGCGCGAGAGATTGGGCGTTAGGAGATCTAGCCCATCCGCCCAGGGCACCTCTGTGCGAGTTGAGATGTCCCAAAATCGTATGTAGTCGACTCTCCCACTAGTGCACTGCGCGGGACCGACGCTCCACCGCCATGTCCCACAAGTGACCCTCCCCTACTTCTCCGACTCCCGGATGTTAGTAAGCGCAGTGAGGTAGCATTCAAAGTCACGCGGGACCATTTGCACAGTGGTGGGGAGGCGGCGCTTGAGGAGATAATGAATGGTGGGGTCATGACGATACTGACTATAGCGATCCATCAACTTGTGGGACGTGCACTGGTGGGGCAGTTGACTGTACAAAGCCCGGAAACCCCGCCGAATCCACGCCAAAACCAGATATTCACGGGAGTCAACTTATGCTCTGTATATGATGGGATCAAATGGTGTCGTATGCTACGAACTACGTTCGAGTGATCAATCCATCAAAGGACCATTGTATCGAACCCGAATAGTCTGTTTAAAGCAGACATTGCAGGAAAAAGCCCCGGAATATGAGACCAGGAATGAGTCCGTCATTTTTCATCACAACACCGATGACCGCATGTTACGGCTTTGGTCAAAAACTATTTTGAAAACAGTGGATGGGAAATTCTGTCTCACCCGTCTTACAGTCCAGACTAGACACTATCCAAGACATGTTTCGGTCGATGCAGAACGCACTTACGGGCATCAGCATCAGGTCAATAGGAGAAATCAAAAGTCGGTTCGATACGTTCTTATGCTCAAAAACGGGGAATCGAGTTTGGTCTGGAACCATTACCAGAAAGATGAGGAGGAGTTGTAACTTCCGATGTACAATACTTTGAATAAACGATATGTAACCATATTTCCGTCATAAGAACATATGATTTGAGACAAAACGCTGGAAGCTTTCTTCTAGACGCAATAATGTAAACGTTTTGGAGAGGTTGGTACTCCAGAAAACAAGCAATTTGATTGATTTGAATTGAATAACTTTGAATAACTTTTAAAATACTTCTCTGAGATAGAATGTTATTCAGCAAATTTTGTTTTGGTTATAACCGAGTTAATCTATCAATTTCATCGGGTAAAAACGAATGTTAATTGACTTGAACGATAGAATGAAAATTAAACGCGCTAGTCTAGTATGATGTGAACTTTTTTCGTAAATACATGACATTGATAAGTACTTATCGCATGGACCATTGTTACAGAAACCATCATCAGCAGAAACAATTTCTGGACACAGACCATCACTTCCGAATTGTTTACCTGACTATTTTCAATACCAATGCACAGACAACTGACTTTATTTTCTGGTTTTTAGCAGTTGAATACTGTGCTTCCATAAATTCATTGTACCACGTTTTCCTTGGTCGATAATGATTGCATGCGGCCGAATGATTATTGATGATTTTGAATCACTACAACGTGAATATTGTACGCAAAAAAAATTCGTGCATGCAGTGACTTTTGTCAGTTACGAAATAGTATGCAATCTACTGCTTCATTTTACGATAAGACTATCCATAATTTTGTGCATTCGAAAATAACATTAGCGAAGGTTAACGAAGAAACGGAAGGAAGGAAAAAAACAACATCCACCAGTGACCGGTGGACATTACGTCATAAGGCTGATAAGGAAGGTTTGTGGGAGTGTGAAGTTCGTCACACGACACGTCGGCTCCGACCCCCCCCCCCCCCCCCCCCCCCCCCCCCGGGAAGCAGTACACAATCCGCACAATCTCCAGAAAATCCACATAGTCTTCCCAATTCCACATCGCAATGTTCACTATTTTGTTTGATAGGTCGCACGCGCATTTCCTTCTTCCGCCGCACTGACTGGTAGCGCGTCGGTTTCATCCTTACGGTAATATCGATATCGCCCTCTTACGCTAATATCGAGATTTTTCGATAGGTTTCTTTCGTTTCTCCTTTTTACCAGAGGATATGTTAGTCATCACGTAAATTGATTTGACGGACTGGATAGAGTAGAGTGATGTGAGGGCGGAAAAATCTGGAGGAACGGGAATTGACTGAGGAAGGTTGGAAGGTAGAGGAAGCGATTGTCACATTGGTGGGAGGAAAACTTTCAAGTGATGATGGAATTGAAGAGGTATGGGAGCCACCAGTATACGAAGAGGGTTGAAAGACTCAAAGAGGGATCATCACCAACACCCCTCTTGAAGGAGGCGGGAGGTGAAAGGAGGTGAATTATTCGCATTCCAGCTTTAAAGGCAAACTAATTGATTGATTTTTTTTAACTTCCCGATAGGGAGAGTTATTGTAATGAATGTTTCTCCTCAATACCTGGACCTATTTGAATTTTTTTTTTTTTTCCAAAATTTGCATCTAGCCGTTGCGGAGAGCGGAAAGAGTATCAAGTCTGAAACACAATTCCTTCAATTGTTATTAACAATTTCAATTGTTTAAAACGTTGTATTACAAAAACCGTGGGAGATAGAGGAAAAAGTTTCCAACGAAATGTTGTTCCCCACATGAAGATACATATTTTATGTTTAATGACTTTTTTCCATTATTGCACTAATTTACAAAATATCGCTTAATTACCAATTTTCATTGTTTATAACTCTGTATTTCGAGAAGGATGACAGATACGAGAAAGAGTATCAAACAAAAGTTGTTCCACTCGTGCAACTACATATTTCATGTTGTATTACTTTTTCGGCTAGGCATCATATTTTACGAGATATCGATAAAAAATCTTAATAATCGATTAATAGTTGTGAGGGTCACAGTCACATCCCTTTTATTTCTTTTTTCTATCTTTAACGCCTTCGATCCATTATGGATATGTGGGCTTGTGGGCCATACGCTACACCGCATTCGCATGATAAGACACAGGAAACCACAGAAAAACTTACGTCCGTATAGGCGGCTACTCTATGAGCAACCTCCCGCACATCAGACATTCCGAAAAAATTCTCACCCGGTCTGGGATTTGAACTGATCGAGAGGTGGAGGGAAAGCAGCAAGCACAAATTCGGGAGGGCCAGTTCAGCCCGCAGTACCCGCCCAATATTGCCCAATGTCTTACTGTCTGAAAGGGAAGATCCAGGAAGAAATGGAAAGGAGATCACACCAATATTTTCCTCAGACATTCCATCAATTCCGATGCATGATCAATTTTATTTCAAGGGCTTACAGTTCCTGAAGTTACATTGGCATAAGAACGACTCCAAGACTGATGCATTCAACGATAAGGGCAGACATACTGCTTATCCGCTGGTATCAGGATTACCCTAAAAAACAAGAATGACAGTTGAACATTGAGAATTACACATCTAAAGATGAAAATGATCACCTCTGTGGTGCCAGTTGGCGCACATGAACACATGAACCATCGGCATATGGGGGTAGAAGGAGCCTGGCAATCCTTAACGCAATCATTATGGCTCCAGCAAAAACCTGTTACAATAGAATATGTAATGTTTCCCTCTCTAATTAAAGTACATTGTCGAAATACGTACTGAATGTCGCATTGGTCATTGCCACACAAACAACCAATAGAAGAAATGCCTTCTGAATAGAATTCATTATGGAACAAAAACTCGAACAAACGTGATGCGATGATACCCAACGGACAACTGAGTGCTTTTCACATTCTTCCGCAGTTTAAAATGCACAAGTTTAGAATATTGGTGAATCCTTATGTTTATGCAGTAAGGAAAAATAGTGGCTGTATTGTTCGCGAGGGGAAAAACTGCAGAACTAATAAATCATTGAGCTTCATGCAAGTCTATGGCTGATTAAATCGGCTGCCTCATATTTCCAAATTTAAATCAACTATTTTTTTCCGGTTCTGTACGTAATTTTTCGGAATGGGGGAGGGGGAGGGTTCATTCGGAATTATCATGTCTTATGCAAATATCCGAATGGGCAAATACGTGACTAATTGAACAATCAAACTTTGGTCGAGACATTATGTTATGTTTCTCACAGATCATTATCGAGCGAAGAATGGTACTTAACTGTTTTTCAGAGTCACTAATAAATTATACTCTCTTCCATTTTCGATAATACTATTCAGAAATAGTTATTGCAATGATGTAAAAAAATTGCAAAAAAAATTGCAAAAAAATTGCGAAAAAAATGCAAAAAAATTGCCTAATGCAAAAAAAATTAGGCAGAATAAGGAGAAAATAATGGTACGGAGAAAAAATAATTATAGAGATTCCTGTATCCGATTTCTTTATTTTACGTCATAACCATTCGTATAAAATTTCACATTTCCATTCAATTTTATTAAGTATTAATTCGGGTAATGACGATATCTGATGCCTTCCCATAAGGTTTCAACTACGCCACAGTTGAATTCTGAAAAACAAAAATTAAGGTCGATATTTAATCAAGAATAAACATGGAAAATTAATAGTAATTTCCACAAGAATATTTGCATAGTGGTTAAAATAGTTACCGTAGATCCATCGCTGGGCAGACATGAACAGACAAGGAATGAGCAGTATGCCGTAGTTTGTCCTTGGCAGCCATCCTGACAATCAGCGTGATATAGACAGAAGCCTGAAAAAGGTAATCTTCCGTTGATACTTTCTCAACATGCAGAATATGTGTTATCAGTGTGTGTGTGTGTGTGTGTCTTATCCATCCCTATCTGTACCATTGACCTCCCCCCCCCCTCCCCAGGGTAGCTGCTCGGGAGCATGTCCGGGTAAACCTCCAGAAACCTCTATGCTACGGCTACGAGCGCCTATGCTGAACCCCCCCCCCCCTCCCGGCTTGCCGCCCAGTCCTGCGGTGTGATCTTGTGGGTGCTGCCGATAACATGCAATGTTCCTGCTACCAAGGCATCCATGAGCCATCGTATTTCTGAACACAGGGTAAACCTCCAGAAACTCCTATGCTGTGATAACCCACCCCACCTCCTCAAACGTGAACAAAGTTATCACTTTCCTCCATCTGTACCGGGGCTTCCGGCGAACTATACACGTCGCTGTGGAGAGGACGTGATATGCTGGCCGCGTTTTAACATGAATACTCATGGTCAAAATATCCTTGGATTATTTACCACTCAAAGCGACATAATTTTGGTGTAAAACATTTTTATATAGAAGTAATTTTTGACTAGCTATCTCTCCGTACATTCATCTTGGGTCATCTTGTGCAAATATATATATATATATATTTAGGATCACACCGTATTTCTTTCCCATCCTACAGCAAAATGGAAAGACGAAAGAAACTATCGGTATATATCGAAATTATCGAAAACCGTAAGACCGGAACCGACGCGCCACAAGCCCGTGCGGCGGAAACAAGAAATGCGCGTGCCCAGCACGCGCCACCGGACTCGTACTTGAGAAAATTGACAAATATAATTGATGCAATGGTAATATCGAAGTCGAACACCGTTAGTCGAGAGCGAAATATAATTTTTCAATAATCCGTGTAATGTTACAATTTACGTGTTAAGTTATAAAGTATACTTACGTATAGCATTGGTCATCACCACACAAATGGCAGATATCAACAGTAACTTCAACGTGGTAGCCATTGTGAGGGGTTGAGATGACGATAGCTGACGGTATCCAACGAGGAACTAACTTTATTTATCCTCTATGAGAATCAAGCAGATGTTTGGATGACAACTGGTTTGTTTTTCTCAGGAAAACAAGTGGCACCATTGAAAATTCTAAATAGCTGCGTTGAGGAATAGCCTTCCGGCATGCAAAGTACCAATGCTTGTTCATAATTTCCCTGTTTCAACATAATGGAACTTTAAATTCGACTCTTTACATCAGCCATTTTAGCTGTACATAACCGGGGGGAGGGGGAGGGCTAACTAAAAACCCTCAGATCCTTAATTTCCACTCAAGAATATTTTGTTTTTCCAAATGATTTAGGAAAAATTGAACTCCTGTTGCAAAAAATTTCATTCCAGATAAGGAAAGTTTCTTGCCATTTTTTGCTGAATGGATTGATGACCAGGGAGATACTAAATTCTCTAAAAACTGTCCTTGTGACGATTGAAATAACCTAGTGGAATGGAAGTGTTTGGCCCCGTTGGGAGCACAAATAAAACTTCCCCATTTGCAATTCCTATTTCCCATTCCTAGATTGCCAACACGTCAATTAAATGCCCAAAGACTGGTTTCAGAGATAAAAATAGTAATCATGAAATTTTGAATACTGGAATACAACAGGCGTCGCTACCTGCGAGTATGTCACGTGACGCACTGACCAATCACACTGCGCATCGCGCATTCAGCCTCTCCTGTGCAAATGCCGGCAAACACGCATGCGCCGGCGGTAGTCGGACAACTTCGGATCTAGACCGAATATAAAAGTTTGAATAGTCATTAAAATTTCGCGCCACTCAAAATCAACCAATAACTAATAAATCACTACATAAAAGTGAGTTAAATTTTGATCGAAGCTAGGGTACGCCGAGAGACTCCAATTGCGACATAGATTAGCTTGATCACAACTTTCCTTCGTAAATAATGATTGATTAAAACTTTTGGCGATTTTAATGCTTCATGTTTTTTTTAAAAAAACCGGAACCTAGTGCATGAATTTCTTTCAAAATCTCATCAGGTCTCAGGTGCATGAAGACGCATGGATTTAAAAAAAATTATCAGATCGGGTGATTCGTTTGGAAGAAATCGTTGTCCAAAAATTCTGGACGCATTCGTACGCGTAAACACACATACACACATACATACAGGCATTTTGTTAAAAATGCTCTAGACCGATTAGCGAGACTATGAGAGGTGGAGATATGATGAAATTTCCACTTGTGATTTTCGGGGCCATTACAATAACTCCCCTATATCGGAAAGTTATTAATTGAAATGACCATCCCGAATTCAGGTTCACTTCGACCACTGGACCACATAGATTCTAAATCATTCTAATGAACTTGAAATCGATAAAAAAATACATATGAGAAGAAAAAAGTATCCTTTAATTCCCCTGGCTCCCACGTACTTAATTGCACGTGACGCTAATAAGTCCACGTAGAGGGATGTGAATAGAAGTCCAAACAGAAGTATCTCCGTTTGCGCTTCCGCTTCACAACGCAGCAGTTGTAGAGCAAATGTATCCGTTTGACAATAAACTAAAAAAAAAAAAAAAGTAAAGATACAAACCAATGCTATTTAATTAATACGGCTAAGAGGAAGAGGCGAATGAGAATGAAGACGAATGTAATAGAGAGGAGAGCAAGTTGGTAGCTGGGATAATTGGGCGGACATTCGGCGGAATGTCGGACAAGTTGTAATGGTTGTATGATTAACTTACCAGGCTAATTAACTCGCATTAGGTGGTGCAGTCGGCCTGCCTTATTGCAATGATACTCAAGGGAAAAATTTTAATATTCACATAAGCAATAATTAAAGGTCATTCATTACTCTACCTTGCTCGAAGAAAAATTTAATTATAAAGACATAGAGTCAGGGTTCATTTGCATATATCATTAGTACTTTCATCCACTATTTGTTAGACTGAGCCAATTTTTTGTGGAGAAAAAGGTGGGATTGGATGAAACGATTTATCCGACAAGTGATAGAGAATTATGGGCTTGGACGCTGAAACTAATTTGAGAATTCCCAGATAAAACTTCAATTCCGGGAACGGTTCCTGATGGAACTTCAATTCCGGGAACGGTTCCAGATGGAACCTCAATTCCGGGAACGATTCCAGGTGGAACCTCAATTCCGGGAACGGTTCCAGATGGAACTTCCATTCCGGGAACGGTTCCAAATAAAACTTCAATCCCGAGAACGGTTCCACATAGAGCTTCCATTCCGGGAACGGTTCCAGATGGAACTTCAAGTCCGGGAACGGTTCTAGATGGAACCTCAATGCCGGAAACGGTACCAGATGAAAGTTCAATTCTGGGAACGGTTCCAGGTGAAAGTTCGATTTCGCGAACGGTTCCAGATGGAACATCCATTTCGGGACGGGTTCCAAGATTTGCCCTACGTGGAACAACAGTCGCAGAATCTATTCCAGGTGAACATTCAGTTCCAGGAATTGTTCCAAGTGGAAGTCGGAGTACGAACATTGTTACAATTGGATGTACAATGCCGGGAAACGTTTCAAGCGAACGCTTCAGAAAACTGTTCAGCTAAAGCAATTCTGGGACTGTTCGTCCAGTTGGGGCCGTTCTCGGAACCGAAAGCACTTGTCTATCGCGAAGAAAATAAAAAAAGCGCAATATGTAGAAAACTTTCATTTTTCCACCCCGAAGATGATCACCAATCTGTTCAATAAGACTTGGAGCTAAGATTTGAAACTGCAAAGGCGATACCGGTTATTCAAAAATAGGCTTTCCCTAAGGAGCGCTATAAGCGTCGCACAACTCCTTGAAAAGAATTGGCTATGTTGAATCGTCCTCACGTAAGGATCCAGGTCTTCACCTGGGTCATGTACTATGGTACTGTCAAATGTATGATCAATACCGTCGAAAACTAATTAATAACCCCCAAAAGCAAGGATTCTCTCCACCCTACTCCATCAGGGAATTCCTAAAAACTGTGGACATTGAATCCCTCTTACTGATTGACACCTTCTGCAGATAATCTAAATTGAAGATTTAAGAACGCTGTGAAAATACTCTTGCACTTTTTTTAGCACAATTAACATTACATCACACTTTTCAAAAATGTGATGTCTAAGAGATTTACAAAATCATTTTAATACGATTTTTATTTTCATTTGGTGTGAATTGATTACTCAGCGTTAATGACTAAATTTTAATTAAATTTTTTGCTCCTCTTAACTGTATTAATGGGGAATCACTATAATTATCACATTGAGTCAAATATCCTGTGAGCCCTGGGAAAAGCCAACGAGTAATAATCGATGATAAAAGTGCGGATTACGCCGCAAGGTAAAACTGGTGGATACAAGAGAAGCGGATAATACGAGTATTTTCACATTACGTCATACCGTTTCGAAGCGCGATATCGTGTAACGGATTTTGCAAGCACCCCCTTTTTAAATCGAGTGATCCCTCGGACCAGTTATAGCTCCGAGATGAATCTTAGCCGGATATACTCGAGTTTATGACCGCCAAGAATGAATGTTCACTTGGATTGACTTCTAGGGTACTCTTCCAATTACATATAGTTCCATACTTTTTTCATAACGAGTAATAATAATTTATGGATGTCAATTGGGGTGAAACAAAAAATTCCCACCGATCAGAAGCTCTTTTCTTGTAAAAATTCACGATTATTGATATTTGTCTACATCACGAGTCAGTGCAACGGTCAACTTTCTCATGCACCTGCTGTTCAATATTTCTTCCTTCAAGTTTGTCTTTTTTTTATAGGGATATCAATCAGTAATGGCCAGTTAGATCCGTTGACGTATCAAAGTGCTCAATTACCCGGAAATTTAAATGCTGCGATAATCTAGGAAATTATCAATAAACGGGATCTTGGGGTGACCCGCGATGGGTCAAAGCAATAACTTGCCGATAGAAATCAGCATATTTGATCCATAAAATATTCATTATAAATTAGTTATTTCGTTAATGAGTAGGTTTAAAAGAAAAAGTCGTCGAATTAGTTCATCGGGGAAAGAGGAATCGTTGGATGAAAGGAACATTCGAAACGCACTTACACCCTCCCCCCCACACACACACACAACTTGGTGTCGTAACATAAAGTCAGGACTTTGGGTTTTTGCCTACCACATATATATATACATATTTATATATACCTACCATATATATATATATATATATATAGCATGAATATTCCATGTATGGTATTGGTGGCACCCATAAAATGAGAGCTTATGAATGAGAACGCCATGCCGGACGGGAACCCAACCCGGCCCGTGGGGGGGGGGGGGGGAGGGGGGGGGGGGGGGTGTTCAAAACCCTAATTCCAAAATGTGTGGACTAATTTTATGATTTAACCGCAAACTGTGATTGAGGTACCTTAATTCAGAAAACAGCTGAATGAGCGAGTATTTGGGTGGGGCATTAATCCGGCAGTTAGTATGCTGGATAGGATACTGTTACTTCGATCCAAAATGCCGCGGCCCATTGATCCCACCGGGTATGGACGCGAACGACACGCTGCGGAGAATTATGATATTCGAGGTGAATCCATAATTTTCTGAATATATTTTTAAAAAGTTCACGATACGATATTATCATCGTGTCTATGGTAAACCTGAGGAAAAAACGTCAGGGGCTTGCAGGATTTTTTAAATGGACGTTACTTCTGTTTCCACCACTCAATGAATCCAGTGAACAACCATCCATAATATAAAAAAAGTCCTGTGAAAAATAGGACAGGGAGAGAAGGGATGGGCCGAAAACTATTGTAGTTCGCAATGAAAGAGATCTCTACCAGGTTATCCTCTATCGTTTTGGCGGTATCTGACCCACATCATCTATCGGTTGGAAAAAAAACAGATATCCTCTCTTACGCGCATTGCGATAAACGAAAAAAACTCTGACTGTGAAATTGTGAAAAGTAGTTCATTCAAAACCCAGGCGCGTGACGGTTCCGTCACGCTCCCCCACTCGCCGTCTCGCCACGCCCTCAGCGCATGCGCGACAACGCCATTTCGGTGCGGATTTTTTATTGAATTTTATTGCACTCGTGGATTACGTTCTGGTAATTTTTGTTGAACTTTGCGCTCGGTTCATAATTGAATCTACGTTTATATATAATATCGCTGAAATTACTTAAAATTTGGAAACATGGACAGTCTAGAACTATGTTAGTAATTCTCGAGACTGAAATAGTTCACGTTAATGAATGTTTCACATGTCTCAACGTTTCAGGTGCCTCCTGGTACATTTTAGATAAGACGGCTGTGTCTATATGTGTGTGTGTGGGTGTGTGTGTCATCTCCTACCGATCTCAGCATCCCATTCATTTCATCATTTTTTTCTGATGAACGACCATGATGCTAGGTACTCTTCTAACTTTCATCGTTTTCTTTTTTGTGCCAGGACTATTCCCATTACCCATTCATTGTTTATACTTCCTCTTCCTGATCTATACCAATAATCCTCCAAGTATGATTTTTCATCCCTCAATATTGAGGGTACGCTGAGAATGGCCTAATTGGCAGAAAATTTAACGGCAAACTCAACTCGTTTTATCAAACCATTGGTCCAATGAATCAACAGGTGGATCCCACACGATGCATTCGTTGAGATATTTTCTCGAATTCCCATGGGGTATGTCTTGAAGAAACTTGGAATGCCACGCACTGCAATGTGTCCCGGCATATTCCTGACTTTCAACCTGTTCAAACGCATGTACCTGCGAATACCAAACGATTTCATGTTGCGAGGCAGTGGAACAGGGATGAAAGGAGAGAGAATAAAAAGAGGGTGGATGGGGAGGGGGGGGGGGGGGGGAGGGGGAGGGAGGCACGCGAAGTAAGGGGAAGTGAGAGGAAGAATGTAATGGTGAAAGAGGGCCGAAGGGAAATCGTTCATTCGTTTTACCTCTGGTTCTGGAGGTCAAGGTGTAACGTTACCTCGGGCTTCGACCTCGCCCATGGTATCTTGCCTTAGTGTTGGCTTGTATCATCGGATAATATCATGAGTAATTTTTTCGCGGGTCGCTCACACTAGATCTACACAGCAGAGCTTATCGCTGGAACATTGTCATTCATTAATTGAGTTAATGATCAATTCACGAAAAACGATGATTAGGATCATTTGGATTTTTTTTTTAGTTTTTCACCGTGCAAAATGTTCCTTAGAACTTTTAAATTGAAATTTTTCAACGTCTTCTCGACCAGAAAACGAGAACATATTTTTAAAAACGTATTTTCATTTACTCAACACCTAAAACTTGAGAACACAGATCATAGATCCTTTCTGTAGTCTTTTACTTATGGACTTGATCCTCTTCTATTCGACGACTCTCCAAACGGACGAACTTCCCCTCAGCGGCTGATCCCCCTCCAGATGGCTGCCCCCACTCCTGTGGCGGAGTTTATGCCGTACGGCCGCTGGGTGACCAGTGTGAAGTTTGCAGTTCAAGGCCGAAAAGGAGGAAAAAAATAGAAATAGAATTCCCACAAGCTCCACTCGAAATTACACAGATATATAATATAGCATTCTAATATGTTACTTATATATTTTTGCATGATAAACGTATTTCGTATTTCTTTTTGCGGGTTAGAGGGGCTCTATTTACGCCCCATGAACCATGTTTCATCACCCAGTGATGCAAACCGGCTTTCTACTGGTCCCGATAGAGGATGCGTACGTGGCGCATTTCGGCCCGCACAAATGAAACATTCCACTCCATTGATTAGAAAGAACAGAGGCTAATGAGCGTGTGGTTAGAGCACTGGCCTTTAGCACACGAGATCCAAGGATTGCATCTCCGTACGGAGTTTCCGTTCGGGTTTTCCTTCAATTACTGGATCAACCAAGGAAGAGAATACTTCTGTACCGTCGTGGAGGCCCCCCCCCCCCGGAGCATAAATTTTTTTGGAGAAATTTCTATGAGTGCATAAATCTTCATTAAATCTTCGATAAATCCCTAAAGTATTGGAACACATCAAAGATAATGGCCAAATACTAATGGACCTATGAATTTACGCCATACGTCTCACATCGCACTTATTGTGCCATGTTCTACGCATGGTTGTAGATCGTTCCTTGCTAAATGTCAACCGACGTTTGGCGGACTCAAACGTTTCGCTTTTTGCTATATTTCGCTATTTTTCATGTTCTTTTTTTTGACATTTTGAGTTTATTTTATCTTGCCTCCTTGTGGGTGACGAGATCTGATATAAGCGCCTTCATGAATGGCGCCGTGTTCATATCAGTGCGATTCGTATCGGCCTGGTCATGAAGGGCGCCTATATGGACCTACAGTTTAATGTGGAATCCGAACCACTTAATAATGGACCTATAGAAAGAAAGAAAACACTCTTGCAATTTAATGCGTAGCCTAGCCCCGTACCTTGTAGTAATGGACCTATAATTCAATCAAATCAAGTCGCACCGAAAAATCAAAAGCTCAACTTGTATCGAATGAAGTCCTCTGCGAAAAAAACGATAAACCCGTCACCTATAGACACATAGTATATATATTCCCTCCCATGACACAACAATTTCACTTCCATAAACTCCTTTAATTTCTCAATAAAACGATAATTCATAATGATCAGCCTGTCGTATTCATAATTTAACATTTTCACCGTATTAAACTCGAGTTGATGTGTTAACGATTCATTAAAGATGGATTATTATTGTCGTTTGTAATGAGTGAACGTTCCTAATGACAGTTTTTATTGCCATTAAAATGCCACAAAGGCGGTGCCGAAAATTCGACCGTGGTTTTACGAGGCTCTAGCTCGCAAGCGACAGAAAATAGAAATGAAAGAATAAATAAGAAGAAAAAAAGTAAATACACGCAGAGAGACTGAAATATAAAACATTGATTGGGTCCTGAAACGGAGGTAAAGTTGCACCGGTAAACCTAGTTCAGTAATTCAACGCCGGAAGAAATTTTTATGACCACCCGTGCTTCGTTTCCCTTTTCACTTTGACATATGTACGGGCCTTCGTCGGCTTGACTCGGATTAAGGAATTTTTAGTGCCTCGTCAAATATTTCTGAGAAAGACTTCAGGTAAGTATATTCGTAATTAAAACTATTGGATACCCAGTTGCTACGGCATTTCCGTTCAGGGCTTATCTTGATGTGGATGGTTTCATCAATTGTCATAGCGGTGGTCGCCAATCAGCTCTGTGGGAGAGTGCAAAATATTTGATGATCCACAAGTATGGTCCACAGGTCCACATATCCATAATAGATCGAAGGCGTTAAAGATATAAAAAAAATAAATAAAAATAAAAAAAAAAATTTGATGATGTCGAAAGAAATGTCAGTAACAACGGTTAATTAAATTGACATTAATTGACTGAGTGAATAAGTCGAATATATTTCCAGAAGATACACAATTGTTCCGCTTAATGCGCAATGGTTCGATATGTTCCCTATATTGAATGTTTAGGTATCAACGCTCCTCATCGTGGCCGAATACCGCCCCTCCCGCTGGTGCCGCAGTCGGTCCCTTGGACGTCTCGTAAGTCCCATTACTCGAGGGAGGGGCAAGCAGATAGTTGTCACTCCTTGGTTATCTTTAATGAGTGTCCCCGACATGAAGCCCACGTCGCAAAAAAAAAACAAACCTACCACAACACTAAAATTGTGAGAAATGTTTATAAACACTTTTCATCAAAATCATTTCTTCGTGAAATATTTCACTTTTCAGAATGCGGAAAAATAATGTTCGCCATTTTCTTCATGCTCATAGTCTTCCAATAATTCTATGTATTTTGTGTTACGTCAAGTGTACTATAATTGCAATAAAATCTGTCTAATCAGCATGATATACATATAACTTCTTCAACCTGATTACTGATCCGTGACGCCACCTATTTTTCTGTACCGATCAATTCCCGTGACTTCCACAATTTTCCGGTGCCTCCCTTTCCCCAAAAAAGACCTCAACGGGAAAAAAAGCGGCAAGTCACCTCACTTCAGTATCCCCATTAAAAACACTGTCCCCCAAATTACAATAATTAAAAGCAACGACAGAATGCAAGATTGTAAGCGAGACGAGAAACAAAGAAAGTGAAGACCCTCATTCTCGGTCCGAAAAAAAACAACAAAACAAAGTACAAAAATAGGAAGAAAAAAGAAAAAGGAAAAAAAAGAGGCAGGTTGAAACGAGTCAGGATCTCCTTCAGTTGGGGTGGCAATGGAAGCAGAATGAGGAGCAGCGACAAAGTGAGAAAGAATCGAAGAAGGATGGACTACCGAAGAGTCTCGAAGGATGAAACTATATGGAAGCAAAAACAGAAAACCAGTCTCACTGGCTCAAGGCTGGCCACCGCCAGCATGTGTGAGGTACCTGCTTGTTCTGTTCTCTCGGTTACCCCCACTCCGCGCCACGTTCACGACTCACGCAACCGCCACAAGAGGACCCGAGCCCAGCCGAAAATCGCCAGTTTAATCAATCTGACACTCAAAAAATGGACTATTCATTAGTATTTATTTGTAGTTGATTACGGCAAAGTATAACATTGCTTACTTCTCAAAAGTCAGTATCTTCAACTTCGGAAAAGATATTGTATTGGATTACGGGGTTAAAATAAGAAACACTTTATTTCCTCAATAATAACTTTCAGGGAAAATATCTAAAGACTCTAAACAGTCGAGGTACTTCTCAATATGACTACCTACACAAGACTAAAAATGGCATTCGTCGACAGTACTCAACCAGGGCATAGGATAATATAATTTCCACCTCCTCAGGTATTTCACAGTTTCCCTTTTGACCCTCCATGGTCACCACATGTGCATTTGGGAAAATCAGATAGTAGTGAAGCTCATGTAGAAAAAGTTCTGCGGGAATACTTCCTTCGCCTCTCAGGCTAATAAAGAGCCCAAACTAATAAAGAAATAAACCTGGCCATTTCCAAATGTGACAATTAAACTTAGTGAATTTTGTACCTGGGTAAGCCCTGCAAACCCAACATATTGTTACGTCAAATTTCCAATTGTAATCCAGCGAGCGAAGCGCTAAAAATCTCGTGCTAATGAGAGATTTTCCGAATGCGCGCTTAAAGAATGTGCGGAAAATGGCGCCACTACTGATGGGTTGTGTCAATTTTTTTTCGGTTCTCCAGTACTAATTGTATTCTGGACTCCAATAAGTAACATTCTACTTGAAAAAAAAATCGCATCACTGCGCCCCTCATTCTTCTCATTTCTCCTTTATCCTATTCTCTTATAACACCACACTGCTGTTCATATCGCCCGACGAGAGTCGTTTCACGCAAATCCACGAGGAGCCCGCCTCCTCCAAGGTGGCTTGAGCCTGTATGAAAAGCGTGACGCACCGTCGTCAACGTCGCAATGTGTATTTTTTTTTTACCATTTTTTAGTGGAGAATTCTAGAGGGTTTCGGTTAATTATCGACCAAAACTCGCACCTGTTTTATTTTCGGATAATTTAGGACAGCCGTTGAATATTCTGTTAGAATATACTCGAGAAATACTACTTTCATAATAATTAGAATGTTTTGTAATGGTCTACCGTGACTTGGCACCGAAAATGAGCTCAAATTCCGAATATTGAACATGACATAAAAACAAAAAACTTAAAATATTTTACATGCGCAAAAGTTTTGATTTGACTTTTAAGAATTAATGTTCGGGTAATCAATTTGTTACTGAAAGTTCGTACTTAGTTAATTATAAAGAAATTGTATATGGAGATTCCATGTCTCGTATATATACATATATATATATATATATATATATATATGTATATATATATATGTATATATATATATATATGTATATATATACATCATATAAAAAATATAGAAAATATCTGGCAAATTTTGGCATCTCAAGGTAGATTTTTTCCCCTGAGACTACATTCATTCAGATTGATCCGCGGACTTAATTCCACGAAATTGTGGTACTTCAACAGAGCTCATCAATCGTGGCATATTCAGCCGCAATCGAATAATACTCAGTACATGGTCAGTCATGACTCGGATGTGAACCTCCGAAAAAGGGAGTAATAAATAACGAAGGAATGAATAAAACCAAAGGGAGGAATGATGATGTTAGTGGCGTCGGGGTGGTCGTTGCGGAATCACGCGGCCCTCGGGCTCTGGGTGAGCGAAACTGGCCGAAGGCCAACCGCGGATGAGGCACGAAGCGCCACGAATAGGGGAACTAGCAGTTACAGGGTGTATTATGAGGAGACTGAGGAGGCGAGGATACGTGCCAGCATGAGAGATCACGGTTGAGCCAACTGCACACTCACTTTGAGATACAAGGTACACTTGAAATAACGCCCAAGTGTATTATCCACATTTCGCAAATTTCGGAAATTCTTTGGAAGTTCCAAAATTTTTGCTGTTCTCAATCCAAGAACTTTGAATGTGAACTTTTTGAAGTTTTCAAATTTTTTTCAAAACTTTCAAAATTTCCAAAATGCTCAACTTTTCTTTTATTTTTGCAATTATCAAACTTTTTCCGTCCATAGTGTACCTCCGATGGTATTTCCTTTAAACTACTGTAAGAGTAACCTTTAAATTGTGGGGGGGTGATTGACACCCACCCCAATTTTCGAGCTCTCGAAAACATTACTTAATTTGAAAAAAAACGGGTATTTTTTTTTATATAATTAAAACAAATAAATGATTAAACTACTACTTGCATACCAAAGTAGATATGTTAAACTATGTAGGATAAAAATTTTGTAACAAAATATTAAATAGTGGCTGAGTAATGAACCTTCAAAGTCACTTGGGTATCAGACACCGGCCGTGCGCTAAATGATCGGTTTTCCAATGATGCGCTTTAAAGGGTAAATTTTGAAATTCCGTCAACTTCATCAAGTAATTCTGTTCCCGCAGGTTGATGAATATCTGGGGGTTGAATAGGTTTGAGATTTGGAAATCTCAAACATTTGGAAATAATTTCATCCGGTTTCTTTTCCAATTTTCACTATTTTCTAATTCGTTGAATTTTCTGAAATTGTAAAAATGTTTTTCTGATTATATTTTGCATTTTTTTATTTATTTATTTTTTTTTTAATTTTTATATTTATATTTTGTTCCAGAGTTCGAACAATTTGGGATTTTCAATTTTGTACCATTTTTGTCAATATCCAATGACGTAATATAAATTAAGTTACCCCGATAGACGAGAGCGATTGTTTCGAATCATTTTGTTATCCTGAATACAAAAGACCGTAATGTTTCTGAAACCCTCGGTTTATTCATTCCGTAAATCAAAATCAAGCGTTTTATGCACAAAAATGCAATAGCAATTTGCCAATAAATTTTGTTCTCCATAAATGTTGCGATTAATGACGAAATAACCAAAGAAATTTGCTAATTTGTTCAAACGTCCAAATCAATTAATTTCCCTCTCCCAATAGATCATAAATTATGGCGACGACAGTTGTTGTATGGGGACCATTTTCCGAGTGCCTGTTAAAATCATTGAGAATCGTCTCTCTCCACAACTTCCATATGCTCCATGTGTACACCATATGCTTGTCCCAAGTGCGCTTTTCTCAATTACTTTATTACCTGTATATTACTTTAATCCTGTAAGACCTAAAATCCTCGTCACATATTCCACGAATGTGCTGTATTTATGACAGGCCATAACTTGCTGCTGTTAGAAATACTCAATCATCCTTCGGGGATTCCCCTATTTCTCTGGTTGACAAATTTTTCTCGTTTTGCCGGTCAATTCCTCCTAAACACTATGGGGAATCTTGAAAGTGTTTTTTGCTTTCTATTTAAGTCCTTGAGCCCTAATCAACGACGGAGTTCTACGATGTGTTAGTAAACATACAGTCAACTCTCCCACTAGTGCACTGCACGGAACCGGACGCTCCACCGCCCTGTCCCAAAAGTGACCCTCCCCTACTTCTCCCACTCCCGGATACTCATAAGCGCAGTGAGGTAGCTAGTAAGCGCAATGCAACAAAAATATCTCTTTGAATCATGAGAGTGTAATGAAACGTGATCCATTCATTTTCATAAAATACTAAAAGTGAAGTCTATCCATATACTATGTGGAAATTTTGAAAAAAATTCGAAATAATTCAGATTCAATAGAAAAAATTGGCCTATTCGGTCGATGCAATGAAGTATTAAGAATACTTCAATAAAATAAAAACTCAAGTTGCAAAGCCCAACGTTTCGAACACCCTATTTTATTGCGACAAAGGAGAGAGAAACTGGTGATATAAATGTCAATTGACGGACATAATTAAATAAATAAGTAAAGAAATACATGTTTTTAACAAATTAGAGATCAATCAAAATTAAGAGATACTTCAAAAATATTACCTTGTAGAAGAGAGAGAAAAATCAATGCGATTTGTATCTTGTCATCATTATATATAGGTACAGTCGACTCTCCCACTAGTCCACTGCGCGGGACCGGACGCTCCACCGCCCTGTCCCACGAGTGACCCTCCCCTACTTCTCCCAGTCCCGGATGCTCGTACGCGCAGTGAGGTAGCACTCAAAGTCACGTGGGGCCATTTACACAGTGGTGGGGTGACGGCGCTTGAGGAGATAGTGAGTGGTGGGGTCATGACGATAGTGACTATAGGGATTCACCAACTTGTGGGAAGTGCATTGGTGGGGGGTTGACTATAGCATAAATGATTTGCATTTCGCGGTGCACTTCCGCAAAAGTGAGGCCTAGGCCCGTAAGTGAGGCCGATGCCATCAACAGGCCCATCTGAAATGAGCCGCCTGACTCAGGCGTACCAAATTTACTAAATTAGGAACCTTGGAGCAGAGCCCACTTGCGACGTGGCCGATGACTAACATATCAAACAAAATAGTAAACATTGCAAGACACCTCAGCGAGGTTAGCCGGGAGTGGAATTGCGATGATTGTGTGGATTTAGTGGAGATTGTGCGGATTGTGGAGATTGAACGAAATTACAGAACAGGAGAAAGCAAAAAAATGGATCACATCCTACTGGAATTTGACGAGAGTGAAGAGGAAGTGATCTCTGCAGGTGTATTGAGTGGATCGATCCATTTTTAATACCATATGCGTGTATGTGTGTGTCTTGTATACCACTCTTCCTCTATTCGTATTCACCTACAATGCGAGGGAGATCGGCGTCAGTCATTTAAGGGGGGGGGGGCTAGGAGTTGACAACTTTTTTTTTATTTTTTTTTTCTGAACCTACAACATCTCAAGAATATTGTATTGAAGTTTTAGGTCATTCAGAGCAACACTAACGAAATTACAGTAGGTTGAACAACCGCACCTCTAACTTAGGTGTTCGCGCCTTTCAGCTACCTGCGCTGTCAATGCGAAATCTTACGGTGATAACTTTATAATAGACAAGAAAGAGTGTATTAGCCACAGCCATCATATATTCTTGATCATAAATCAAAATAGCTAGAAAACCTGTGGGATATGATAGCGGGTGGCTATGGTGGAGCCCCCACCCCAGTGTCAGGTCGGGTTCTCGTCCGGCCGAGTGTTGTGATGCTATAGATACCATCGACACCACATCCGCCCTATTCGTGGTATCAACGAAGAACTTTACCCTTTAAACAAAAGCTCTGTGTGTGCCTGTGTGTACGTGTGTATTTCTGCGTTATAATTTTTTTTTGTCGAACAATTCCTCTTAATCAGCCGAACATATTGGTTGACGTACACATGAACATACAGGATGACCAGTTGGGTGAATTCAGTTTCTGAGATATACACGTTTTCCTCTCCGCAACTTCCCTTTAACCCAATGTTAAATTATTGATTTGATCTTATCTAACGACGTCAGTCTAGATGTTACCACAGTCATTCTTGGTTCAAAAGGTGGGTAATCAAATCAAGGTTACTGTAGCATGCATAACTCAGAGCCGACAAAGTGGTCCCTTTTCACATTTGATTTTTTTTTTTTCAAAAATTTCGTTTCGTCATTACCAAGCCGAGGAAAGAGTCCTGGTCCAGTAGTCTTTAGTTACTTGACAAAAACCATTCACTATGGAACATTCTTAGATGAAATATACGAGATTCTATTTTTTTTTTCTGGTCGATGATGGCCTCATATATTATAAATATCATTGAGAAGCCGTGATCAGAGCCACACTATCCCTGGAATTGTGTAAAACATCTAAATGCCCAATTTGCGCGCCCAGAGATCAAAAGGCGCAAGGTTCTTGACCCTAGAAATATGATAGAAAGCCCGAGTCCACCCAAGGACCTCGTTGTTGATACCTTTGACCCCTAGCGTGAGGACGACTACAGAGTAACATCTATTCAGAAAGATATCCATAGTACTCTAACTGTACTTATATTTCACTCTATAATGAAGATTTCGTGTTCAAGTTGAAGTCGAATTTTCCCCGAAACCGGAGTTCACGGTTCAGCGGATTGCCAATTCCCCCCCCCCCCCCCCCCCCGCAACGCAAAAAAACAGTAACTCACGATTTCACCAGGTCCGTCAAATTATTCACAACTATGAATGTGAAAATTATTATATATAATAACCAGGAAGTATGATGCGATTGGTGGTACCAATAAATTTGTGCTCCATAATTACAAAAAATTATCCGCGCTGCTAACCCTTTCCACCTCTGCCCTTGAGAAAAATAAAAAAAAAATAAAAAAATGATTCCACCAGAAATGCGCAAACCTCATTTCGCGCAAAAAACTCATAAACCACAAACACACATACACGATTGACATGAGATATCTGGAATGAGCCGTCCACATTTCTCTCCCCTAGCCAGTAGCATTGTAATCGTTGAATAATTGAATTCACATATGAGCACACACATCACACACCTGAACTCCTGGTTATTTATAATGGTGCCGGAGGCAATACTGGGGCATAAATGCGTCGAGGACTGCATTCATAAAATCCTGAGGCATTAAAATCACCAGAGCCGGCGATTGCGCGTATGGGCAAGCGAGTGCGCAAGTGCGCGCGATTGCGCGGACGGGGCGGTATAGGACACTTCTTGTTTTCCACCTAAGACGAAGGAAGGTGTAACGAAGGCCTCTGGCGACCTCGTTCGAGAGGCCTCTTTTGAAAAATGTGAACAAGAGAGAGAGAGAGCGAGAGTATGGCAGCTCGTGTGAGCAAGCCCCCGGGGCCCTTCTCTATACCCCCCTGATATGCCTTTTGCTACTGCGCTTACACCGACTACTTCTCAACGTACGCCAACACAACAACGTGGGTTGTTATGTACGACGTGATCTCTTTTATTATTTTTTGGTTTTTTTTTCTCTGGGCATTTGCCTCCTTTTTTTCTCTCCTCTTGTCGCTGCTTTCGACTTGATGCGGCGACAGGTTAACATCATACACTTCCGGATGTCGAAGGGAGCGTCGTACCTGAACAAAGAGGATTTTCCCGTCGGCATTTATAGGGGAAATTGAAGGGAAAATTAACGTACGGATTCCGGGGGAGAGGTATCGTAGTGACCCTGAAAGTGAAAAGTAAAATTTCGAAGAGCCTCTCACATCATCCTGACATGTTGTCAGGGACATATCCATTAGCATGTGCGTATGTATGAGGATGAAAAGTTTGGGTAATTTTTCCGGTAACCGCTGAGATAATTCAACAGATTCTTTTCATCAACGCGGTTCTGTAACGCCCAGGTCCGAATAAAGCCACAATAACCCCCGATATCTGTGCTTTACAATTTGACTCCCGACGGTAGCCGCTCTGGGGTATTTTCTTCGAAAGGGGGCACTGGACACCCATCCGGCTGGGGCCGACTCCGCCAGTTTAGGCCATCGTATTTCTAAACACAGGGTAAATCTCCAGAAACCTACGCTACAATAGCGGTGGCCTATGATGGACCTCTCCCCCCTGCGTCGGGTTAGGTTCCCGACCGGCCGTGCGGTCTCATTTTATGGTCATCGCCTATCGCACACACGGAAGGTGCCTGCTATCGCGCAATTACAAATCGCGCAAATTTGATCCAAAAAGGCCCACTATTTTGCCTCTTCCTCAACGGGGCAAAATGGGTCGACTACTAGAATTTTTCCTTAGAAATTTTTCTATTTGCAAAAAAAAAGTTAGAGGCAATGAATTTCATTTTCACATCTCCTGAATTTTCAGTTTCATTGATTTTGATTTATTACGGGATAATCACGTGACGTTTGGATAAAATGAAGACTAACGTAGTGAATGTTTGCGCAAGTAGATTGATTAATTATCCCTATTTATGCAAATGATATTTTCTTCTCACATGTATTCAATCATTAAAACTGCAGGTGGAATTTTTTACCCACTTTTTGCCATTGAATGCCAAGCACAGAGTCGGCTCGGGTTTTCTAATGTATCTATTCCGATGGGCACTAAACTACTTTATACCAGTGGTTTGTAGCGGTGGAAAACTCGTAAATAAAAGTGCCACTGGTCATTCCATCCTGCGGGGTGCATTATATATACCGATCGCTAACGAGTCGAAATCGCTATCGAGTGATTCTCGCATTTATCGAGTGATTATTATAAAAGGTTTCACATTATTCTGGGAAATTTCATTCCACTCTATGCACTTTTTTCTGCACTCAGCAATGTCGTTTCCACTTCATATATTCACAAAAAATTATCAACAAGTGGGCCACTGTTTCTATTTTTCCCTTCGATATCAGAAGCGTTGACATAGCATTTGCCGCCCCCCCCCCCCACACACACACACACACAAATTTGTCGGGCCTTTGGTGTAGTGGGTGGAGCTTCCCTCTACTGCGTCGAAGGTCCTGGGTTCGCGCCCGACCTACGGAGAATATATCCGCGAAATATTTTATGCTGCATTCCGCCCATTAAGAGGAACATTCCGCGGCAAACTAGTGGCATGGAAGTATGTTTGCCCCCGTTGGGAACACAAATAAAACTCCCCGATTTGTAATTTCTGTTTCCCATTCCTAGATTTTCCGACACGTCAATTAAATGTTCAAAGACTGGTTTGAGAGAAAAAGATAGGAATCATGAAATTTTGAATACTGGAATACAACAGGTGTCGCCACCTGCGACGATGTCACGTGACGCACTGACCAATCACACTGCGCATCGCGCATTCAGACTCTCCTGTGCAAATGCGGGCAAACACGCATGCGCCGGCGGTAGTCGGACAACTTCGGATCTAGACCGAATATAAAAGTTTGAATAGTCATTAAAATTTCGCGCCACTCAAAATCAACCAATAACTAATAAATCACTACATGAAAGTGAGTTAAATTTTGATCGAAGCTAAGGTACGCCGAGGGACTCCAATTGCGACATTGATTAGCTTGATCACAACTTGCCTTCGTAAATAATGATTGATTAGAACTTTTGGAGATTTTCATGCTTCATGTTTTTTGAAAAAACCGGAACCTAGTGCATGAACTTCTTTCAAAATCTAATCAGGTCTCAGTTGCGCGAAGACGCATCGATTAAAAAAAAATGATCGAATCGGGTGATTCGTTTGCAAGAAATCGCTGTCCAAAAAAATGTCCCAATAATTTCTGAAGAGGTATCGATGAAAGATGTAGGAGCCCAGAAAGACTGCACAGAAACAAAAATGCAACACGCAGAATACTCGATACTATTAATAAAAACAAGTGATAAAAAAATTGCCTCAACTCCATAATATATCTACGTTTCGTTCCAATGACTGCAGAAAAATATGCGGAAAATAATCAATGGCTAAGACATGTGAACCAATTGGAGACACCTGGCTTCTCATTATTACAACCGCACCTAGTCACTTGATGATTACCAATACGAAAGAGTCATTGGCACATTGTCGCATTGGACTCCACCTCTCTCTCGGCACCCCTTTCTCAGTCATCGATAATCACTTAATTCGCGCTTTAAAAACATAAACGACGCCCCCTAACACCGGCCTCATGATTGCTGGGGATTAAATGAGTCGTTAAATGGTCTCAACTGTTGCCAATAGTCAATATTCACATTGCTTTATTTATTACTGTCATTACTGCAAGTGCAGACATGTAATTAGCCGGTAAATACGTCCTCTGTGTGCCGAGTAATACCGGTAGCAATGAGCATGGCGATTGGAGATCAATAGAATTCAATAGAGCAAAAAAGAGAATTAAAAGAGAACTTGCCGACAGATATTGTAATCACTCTGAAATTTAGAAAAATACTTCTTATCAAATGGGAAATCACACACACACACACATACACACACACACACACACACACACGCAGACCCGCCTACCCACCCACACACCTACCCATCCAGCCACCCATTCACACACACACACACACATTTATATATATACGCCGAGTGATTCATTTGGATGTTATTTCTAAATATATATATACATACATACACACACACACACACAGGTTAAGAAGCACCACACTGCTCCAATAACAAATTTTTCCTGTTGGAATAATATTAAATTTCGAGACGAAGTAAACAATATATTGTTTGAAAGCTTTGGTTTTATGAACTGTTATTATAAAAAAATATTCATCTCTCAAATGAGAATTTATTCTCATGTTTTTGCAAACATTTTGTTCGATGTTAATTTTGCTTTATTTCTTTAAAATTATCTCCCTCATTTTCTCTCGTACATCAGAAGCCGTCCCGAGTTACGAGAAGAGTGGCCCTTTTCAGTATAAAAACGAGCCGTAAAATTATTGCTCGTGTATAGAGTGCAAGAGATGAACAGAAAGAGAAATAAAATGGAAAGGGAGGAGTGGAGTTAAGAAAAAAAAAAATCGTAACGCGTAATTTCAATGGATGGTGGCTACCAGCCTTCCCTCAGTTAAGATCCTCTCACGCTCCCGTTGTTTCGTTATTTAGTGCTGAGCTTTTTCCAACTATTGCATTTCAATTTTCCAGTGAAAAGAATGTGAAAAATTGATTGTTTATGAGTTGCTAGGGACTAGAAAAGATTTTCCGAAGAATTTTGCCAGATTTTCTGACTCAATTTCCATTATACTGCAAGACAAACTGTCTAACTATAATCGCTTAATTTATAGTTTTTAGCTTCCAAAATTTAGAATAGTCCTTCGTCCTGCAGCATTTCCAGCCAAAATCTGATGTTCCCCTTTCAAGGATTTTATAACATTTCTAGACTATTTTAAACAAAATGTCTGTCTATGTGTGCGTGTAGCTAGGTATGTATGTGGTCAAATTTTTCGCCCATGAATTCTCGCGACTGAATTATGCGATCGACGTTCTGAACGATTCAACCGAAGCCTCTCCACGTTACTTGGATCTGATTAGATTTTAGATGGAATTGGTCCAGTCCAATATTGTTATTAACAACTTCAATTGTTTATAATGTTCTACTGCATAAACTATTAGAGTTAGCGAAAAATTCCTATAAGAAAAGTTGTTCCCCATATAAAAATACGTATGTTATGTGGAATGACTTTTTTCGATAATTTGCATAATTAAGGAGGTATAGCCGTCTCGATAATTATGTATGTAATAAGTGAATGAATGAACCCGGCGCTGTCATGAAGGTCTCAATCGCAGCAGCTCGGTGCAGAATCGAGCGGATTACATTTTGGTTGACATTCGTGCAGTATATGCAATGTTATTAACAATCGCAATTGCTTATACTGTTCCACTGGGTAAAATATTAAAGTTATCGTCTTTATTGCGGCCGCACCCCTATTGGCGTCTCACTCCCACTCAAGTAACGCGCATAAGTCTCATCCTCATGCTCACCATGCGTCTACTCAAATATTCATAATTATCTGCTTCATAAATGAGTCAGCTTAGAATTCTCAAATCTGCAAGTTTTCATTATGACACTAATAGGGGTCACACTAATTACCCGGTCTATACTGGAGAAAAATAAATTTACGACGCTGTGCTGAAATACCAAATCGGGAAGCTTTGTTTGTGCCATGAACTGGCTTCATGGATTTTCGGCTTGTTCATGTTTAATAGTCTGAATGTTCATTAATTTGGCAACATCTAATCAACAGGTTTCATACTACTTATCAATAAGTTGATATTCCAGCTATTAATCATCTACTTTTCCTCGATAAAATCGATACTCCGGGGATTGTCGCGACGATAATGCCTTTCAGTCTCAGTTCCCCTCGCCACCCCCCCCCCCCCCCACCCACGAGGCCCCTCTGTAAGACACTACGATACACCAGGATTTTTCTTATACGACTGTGGAGACAGAGCTCAGAAACGTGTACGCATTCCATCGTTCGAACGTGAAGGCAAGAAAAACACTGGGTGACTTCCGCTCAATGGAAGGCACATAACAACTGTAGTTGTTACCAATGAAAAGGGGGGGAAAACACTAAATCAGATGTATCACGCATATCAAATGTCTCAAGGATGTCTGTCAATAAGTCGTCTTGATTCTCTTCGTCGCATTAAATTTAAATGTGGACGTAAATCATATAAAAAATATGGTCGTTTATTGAATTATTCAGATTCCAGGGGAGTGCTTTCAGGGAGTTATTTATAACATAATTTTTGGTAGAATATCGATTGGCATTGCCGCCATTATTGAGCTAATTTTCTCAATAAATTACTGTAAAATTTTTTTTTTTTATACTAACAGTCTAATTTTTTCTAACCTCTATATATATAGATATATTCACATATATGGCCCTAGTATGTCTTATACATATATATATATATATACATATATATGTATGTATATATACATATATATATATATACATATATATATATATATATATATATATATATACATATATATATATATATATATATATATATATATACATATATATATATATATATATATATATATATATACATATATATATAATATATAAAACATTCTATATATAACAAAAATTATGTATATATTCCGGTAGACTAAATATGTGAAAAAATCATTTTGAAGTTATTATTGAGTCTGGCATGAGAATAGAGAATCATGTTGTACCGAACGGACCTCAGTAAGACCTCGTACTGTGAGAAATCCCGTTGCAGGAGAAGACATTTCAGCGCGTGTGATTGCAAAGCCGACAATGAGTTGTCGAAAAGTTGAAAAAGTGACCGGTATGTCAAAGTCAACAGTAAGCCGTGTTCTCCGTGGAGATCCGTTTCACCCTTATCGTTATACAAAAGTACAGGAGTACCTCGCAGCGGATGTAGAGCAGGGTGTCTGGAGAACTATTCTTGAATTATGTACTGATGAGAAAAACCTTGCTATCTATAAGTTGCGCCATCTGCTTCTTCGGTATGTACGCATTGAATAAATTCGCCGCCTGCCAACCCATTGACTTACACGGAGAGAAAATTTCTCGAAAAATTCGGAAAAGTTCGTTCAAAACTTAAGGTGCTACCATAAACATTCAGATTCTCATACTATTTTCTAGTGAGCTGAGAAGCCGGGTGCAGCGGCTTAAAATCTAGGGAGAGCATCGTAAATTCTAATAATCAGACTCTAATTTTTCAAAGGAATTTCGGACTATTTGTTGCCCTCATCGATATGTCTCACCCGCTAATGAGACGGCATCCTAAATTATTGGGGATTCTGCGCTCCCTGTATTACGTGAAACCAAAACTATCAGTTTTGGGACGACCTGTATATGTGGTTTGTTTGGTAAGCTCATAATAACAATTTTCACCAAACAATTTTTATGAGAGATTTAACCCCTTAAGTACAGATTGCTTACCGTACGATGTGGTTTCTACTGCCGGCGGGCTCTCGTTGAATTGCGACGACCGTGCTTCAATGCCCGATAGCTTCTCCATGCACGATTGAGACACTATGTAATAACATTTTACAGGAATCATAAATCGCCCCTTTATTATTTGACTGCATTATTAGGAGGTGTAAGTGACAATTGCTACAATGATTGATCCAAACGTATCATTAAATTCTATTTCATAAGTTTAATATGACTGTTAAAAAAAAAACAACAAATGTGAAAGAAGTGATGGTTTGAAACATGAGACATACTTCTTTTGCAGTAAATTTCGGTATCAGTATTTATGTTCCGTTTTTCGTATTGCCCCAGATGTACCAAAAGTTGCACAATCTCCAGACCACCTGCAAAACTTTCGAACTTCGGGGCGGATCCGTTCAATTCAAGGAGGGCCATGGTTGATATTAATACAGTTATCCCGATGAAATATAATATTGTACCGAGAACTGATTGAGATGCGCAAATTCATATACAGACTGTATTGACGGCCACGATGAAATCTGAAGACATCTTCCATTTCATTTTTAATGATAGCTCGATATATCGATCACATCACCTAACACTTAGGATCACAAGTCGGTTTGCTGTCATCCTTCACCATGTTGATAGTCATTTTCCACAATATTACCATATCTCATGTCATGATCTGATCATCATCTCATCCCTGACCTGACCTGATGAGTTGCGTTCTTAAGCAGGTGTGCAATACCGCCCCAATTACTGTAAAGTTTGTCGACTTACGAAGCAATGCATAGTTTTTTGTTACGGGGATATTGTTCACAGTTCACAGTTATTTCTGAATCGTCGACTTTTTGAACCTCACAATACTCTCCGTTTACCCTCATTTCGACCTCTTTGATGGTACCTTTGACGGGGAATATTTGATGCAATCCTGTCCCGGATGTCCCTGGACTTCCTTCACCATGGAGTATCGATACCATCAGCAGTTCACTACTTCTAAACTTGGCCCTCAACGTCAAGATGACCGGGACCTACTTGTTTTCTTCGCTCGTTGTCCATTTCACATTATCACTGATCAAAGGGAAGACAAATTAATGGTACCTTTTCCTTATATATAGTAATCCCGTTCTTCCAACTACTGACATTCAGACGATGAAAAATAGATTATTCCATGAGCAGAGTGCTCTCGGATTACTACTACCGTGAAATTGACAGTACTCAGCTCGTCAAGTCGCTTGCTCTCAGCTCGCCTCGTTTGCACCTGCCTTAACTCATACTGTCAATTTTACACAACACATAATCCTCTGCCTATCCACCTCATGACATAATCTACTATAACGAGAGGCGAACTTGAATTTACGATCAATGTATAGCCAACGCGGCACTCCCTTGATGGCCGGAAAAGTTATTCGATTAGTTGTTAGGTGGGACAATTTAATTTTGAGCAGGACAGTCTTCAGGGAAAGAACATTTTGATCTCCTTAATTTGGGTAACTTCGTTCTACAAACCGGCATCAGATTTTTCAAAAAAATGCTATAAAAGATTGATTAAATACATGAAAACCGTTTACTCTGGTCCATTATCAAAACCAATAAAATTACTCAAATGAATTCCCCAATAATCGGCCATGAATTACCCACTTTTTGACCAAACGTCATCCCTTCCTTTCGCAAGACGGGATAAAATCGTCGTGTGTTACCGTAACTTCATACCAAAGTGATCCGCAAAATCACCGTTGAAATTTCATGCGTCGTATATGGAGTGGACCACACCAACTGCGAGTGATGTGGTCTCAATAAAAGCAATTATAGTCACCAAGTGAATTTCAGTGGATTTTTTTGTCATCCTTTAAATCAACGTCGAGAGGTGAGTGAATTTTAAATAAATGGGATGTGGATTTGACCCTCCGCGGGCCAAAATTATAACTTCCCGATGTCTGTTGTGTCTTCGTCAAATTAACACTTTATCTCCTAGACCGTCACTTTTTTTTATTTCAACACTTTATCTTCTGAACCGTTTGAGATATGGAAGAAAAGTCCCATATTAGACATCTTTTTTTATGTAAGGACCCGAGTCGAAAAATGAGTTGTTCCGAGTCTTTGTTTTCTCGTTCAGGTTGTTCTAAATTTTTGAGTTATTTTCGAGCGGCTAATAACTCGACGATTGAGTGACACCATGACTTCAAATTCCAGTCGATTTCAAGTGTCTTCACCAATGATTTCAATGACTGCATGAAGTCATGAGTTCAATCGTGATTCTTAGTGATTTCATGACTTCACTGACTTCATTCCATTAAAATCAATGATTTCAATGACCTCATTCAATTGAAATCGATGATTGCAATATCATTTCAGTCACTGAAATCCTACCGAGCTAAAATAAAAATAACAGTTTAACGGAAGTAATTTTTTATCATTAACACAACTTTACAACGCAAAATATTTTGTTGTTATTCACACCTTAGTATTAGAAATGTTTTTTTGATTTTTCTTAAAATTTGTCGGTCAACTTTTAAATTTCCGTCATCATCGAGGGGGGGGGGGTGAAGCTGTTTTTCGATATGCTCTAATATCGATGTACCCCTGAGATGTCATCGGCTGTGGCCGTAGGACATTCGTTTTTTTGTCTAAACTGATTCTGATTTCATTGATTTCAAATGATTTCATTGTGATTTCAAATCATTTCCCTCTGACTTCGACAGATGATTTCACGAGTGGGAATCATGTGATTTCAATGATTTCACATGTGATCTCAATGACTTCATTGATTTCCGCATCGACTTCAACGGCAGGTGACACCATGATTTCAGGAGTTACTAGCCTCTCGGTTATTTTCAACGATACTGAAAGATACAAGGAAGACTTTCGTCGTGGCATCGGTGTTCGCAATAAACATCTCAGCGACAGTTGCCTTCCGACTGTCGCTTTAGAGTTGTACTTATTGGAAAAAGAAGACTAAAATCATTCGAATTTGGTAATGGTCAGAGCGACTCTCAACAACATTTATTGTTCGAACAGCATTTATTAGATACTTTCTTTCCGATCTCTCATTTTTCTCACCATAGAGGGTTCTAAATGATTTCAATTGTTTATAACGCTGTAACGCCAAAACGCTTTAATGTTCTTCAGGAATCAGGTTACTTACATAGCCACATCGGGTGCGAAAATAACCCAAATTGGGCTTAATCTCATACCCGAACATAGTTCAATTCCGAACCCGTAGCTCTTAAAGGCTGACTGGGAAAGGGTTTCCCTAAAGATAATTACAATCTTCAAGTGAATTGCCATTTTGTTTTGTCCCCCTCGTGCATCCACTGTCACCGGCTTGGACGCGTCTTCCCATTGCGCAGCATCTGGGGGGGGGGGGCGTAATGAAACGCTGTCGATTCACGGATGCCCATCACGTGGCGACGTTTTGCGTTGGGCCGAGGCGCACTGTACGTATTCCAGTTCCACCTGTCCTTCTCTCTCAATGAGATTTTTGTAATATGTAAACTGATTCTTCCTCGTGCGGACAAAACCTCCAATGAATGTCGTAAAACCCACACGCACGCCCGCCACTGTCGTGCGCCCAGCAGTATTCCCGTTGTATTAATGGATTTTTCTTAGCATCGTGAATAGGTTTCTTTAGGTCGCAACTTATTTCGGCCCACAATTGCACTGTAAAAGGTTAATTTATTGGAGGGATAAGTGAAAGTGTAATTAGCTTTTTTCATTGAGACTTTTAGGCGGCTTCATTTAGGTATTTTATGTATACAGGATCATGATAGTTCTTCCCATTCGGATTTCCCAGAGTGAAACGTAGTTTATCATTCTAAATTCGATCTACATTCTCATCCGCAATTATGCGAAACCTTTTTGTTTTTCTAACAATTGAAGTCGTCAGTTTAGGCAATAATTCTTTTCACAATTTACCTCCAGTAAATTAGTAGAAATGATGAAAATGGAGTGTTCGATACGTACGAGTGAATCCGGTTGTCGCTGGGACACCGCAAGAAATTCCTGCAATTTAATGGAATTCTTTGATTGGTACTTGACATATCCCTCCCACCTATTCGTTTCACATCACCGCAAGTTGTCATTGAAAAAATATTGAATATACCGCTCACGTATCAAAGAGACATTTATAAGAAATCGACATTTGCTGGTTATTTCAGATAAAAATTCGCGCACCTTAATCCTTGAAATATTGATAATAAATCATGGTGTTTTTTAGGGAATATGAACGCGAGTTAAAAAAAATAGAAAGTTATCGGATTTCAATGTAACAATCGGGGAACAAATCGCACTGAGAGATAAAATACTTTCGTTACAAGGCCGTAAAAAACTTTTTTGCGCATCAATAACTCCGAGGGTTTATATCGATTGTAAAGAGAGTCACTTCACTACTTAGCTGTGACGAATGATTGCAATCCTTTTGCGAAATGGTGACTACTTCCCTTGCATGTCCACTTGGCTACTAATTTTGGTGAATATTTCTAACAGTGTGTGTGTTCAGTAGAAGGGGGCTAGACAATTCCGGCAGCGCACGCGCACTTCCTTTTTCCGCCGCGCTAGCTGGTGGCGCGTCGGTTTCCATCTTACGCTTTTCGATAATTGCGATATATTTCGATATTTTGTTTGGTCTCGCCTTCCTACTACAGATAGGTGGCAAAGTAATTGAAGGTGGTTTCGTTTCGGCTGGAGGAGACCTAAAGAGTACATTGTTTTTTAGTGGATAAATAAGTTTGTACTTTAGACCTTTTGAAATCCCCTGGTTATCGTAATTCCCAAAATTAAACGAAGAATAATTTAATCGATAAAAAAACCCACATAAATAGCGTGGATTTTTACGAGCCGAGGTTAATTAGTGTCAGTAAAAAAAAAAACACGGAATGAGGTAAGTAAAAATGCTCGCGATAAGACGTCTGTTGAGGAGTGTGCGTGGATCAAGACACGCCACAGGTATCCCTGCTCAGATGTATAGTAACAACGTACCAGAGATACAGAACCCCGCAATTACACTGGAATAATCCTTTGGCACGGTATCGAAGTAGGAATTCGAGTAAGGGCGAAAGAAAAAGGAACGTCTTATCTAATCGTCTTGCAATTGGATTCTTCGTCCAAACGAAAAGTGATCGTTACACCTTTTTCACATGGCTAGTGGCTTTTTTCGACATCAGGAATCTCATCTGATGTGGTTCATTTGGTGAGAAATGTTCATCTTTAACTCCGCATTTACAGCAAGTTATTACTATGACCACGAAATCATACTTTTCTCTGCACCATGCGCTGATGGAGTTTCCAGGGAAAATTAGTCAAATTGAAGTTTTCGTTGTGTGTGTGTGTGTGTCATTTACTTTGTCTTTTAAGCATTCCTTCAGAAGGGCCTACTAGGCACCCATCCATGCGGCTGGAGCCAACTTTCGCCGTTTAGGCCATCGTATTTCTAAACACAGGGTAAACTCCCAGAAACACCTAACTTTTTTTCATCTTTTAAATTTATCAATATCTTCAAAATTTTGATTATCAAAAACTCCAAAAATTGAAACTTTCCAATCATTTCAAGAATTCGGGACAATATTCCTTTAAAAAAAAAACATGTAACGATTTTTGTCACCGATTTTTGGTGCACAGCTTAGCATATCTTATAAAGGAAACGATTTTATTCTACACATATATATCCAGTTACAAAAATATATATATATATATATATACCTATATATCTATATACATGTATAAACCTATATACTTATATATATATATACCTATATATATATATATACCTATATATATATATATACCTATATATCTATATATATTTATGTATATGTGTGTGTATATGTATCTATATGTGAATGTATAGAGATACGGAAAGACATACGCTTGACATCAGAAGTCTGATCTTCGGCGCGCGTAGCGCGCCCCATACGCTAGTCACTAAAAAAATCGGAGCTTTCAATTTTCCGATTTGAAGCCAATATCTTTCGTTTTTTTCTGTAATTATCGTGTACATATAAAATTTTCAGCACTGGGCAGAATATGTAAAACACTCAAAACTTAATAATTTAACAGAAGCTCAAAAAATATTCTATGTATATAATTTTCAATAAGTACATAAGTTATGACAACTTGAACCATTGCCATACTTTTGAAAACTAAAGCCGAATCGATATCGCAAATATCGATGTTTATCGGCGCGAAGGCGATTGCCAACCAACTTCACGATGTCATCTGACTGATCTGATCAACCAATAAATGAATCACGATTCAAAAATAAATGATGACAGACCAATGAGGAATGGTCTTGCGACTTTCGACTCTGACGATGTTCATTTTTGTGTATGCGCTTTCTTGAATAAAAATATCTTCTGGTGATTTTTGTTCAACTTTTCCCTCCGTCAGAAGCTAACAATGAAAAGTTAGTTAAAATGCCATTAGTAAAAATGCCCGCTCGCTGGCTCTCATGAGCCCATCAAGATGTCACCTTGATAGATGCCGTCATGATATATTGGGAGTCAGGCGGGGATTTTAACGAGTCTGGGAGCGACAGAACAGAACAAGTTTGTACTCAATGGGAGCGGGTGAAAAATTCTCTCTCTCTCACAAACACACTAAAATGACTTTTTCGCCTGTGCCCTATAGGCGTTTAACAGGTGGCTTTTATACCTGGCCCCTGCGTCGTTTACCTGGCCAATGATTTTTCGAAAATTACCGGAGCTCGAGAACGTTTAGCGCGGGTGAGAGATGACTCCTGGGCTATCTCATTCCCAAAAGATATTGGTCACCTGTCAATTATCGGATTGCCAGACTGAGGGATAACCCACGATGTTTATCTGGGAAATTGTGTTTGTGGTGCCTCGTTTTCCGGCATTCTACAGAATGAAATGTGATGATCTCACTAAACCTTGACGGCGACACAAAAATGTCCTCCATTGGTGAATTTGCATTTTTCGTTGTCCAATGGCCTCAATTAGGGTGAAATTTTTAGTTAAGGCGTTCACTCCAAGTCGGGTTATGAGAAAAACCTACAAAATTAAGGGCAAATAAAAATTTTCACAGCTTCATGAATTATTCGAGCCATGTATTTATTGCGTAAAACCAAAAATTCCCTGTCATTTCCGGACGCTGTACCTCCAGTAGTAATCCTGACCCTCAGTAAATCTTCAATAAAAATCGAGATAATAATCACGCATTTATAATTTATTACGTAACATATGACCTTGAATGAAATTGCTCCATAATAATTAGCATCGAAGAAATCATCGAAATTTCATTGATGCAATATGTAAAACATGGGTAACGATTAAAGGTGTCCAATTATACTGGGTCATATACAACATTTTCTCCGGCAAAATAATGATGGTGATAATTGAAGCTTAAATTGCCACATGGGAATGGCCTGATTGAAGAAACTCGATGGGTTACTCCTAGCACCCCCCTCCCCCCCCCCCCCAAAGATTATTTTGGAAAAAATGTCAGACAAGAATGACCCATCGAGAATTTTTTTTCTCCTCCCCCCGGAGCGGGGGGGGGGGGTGCGCATACATTCGGAACTGACGAGCTCTGTATGGAATAAAAAAAATGTCTGGAATTTCGGTATGGCATCGCCCCGGAAAAACTGAGATTTCCCTCCATCCTCCTAGTGGCCGGTGTGTACCAACGAGTGTATGCACTCAGCAGAGCGTGACTGCCGGACAACGTTGTTTCGGCTTATCCCAGCATTAATCTACTCGTAGCAGTGAGATGTGCCTCAGCACAGCCTGTCGAAACCGCGAGCCCGTCGTTCGACCGCGTAACGCATATCTTCCCTTTTTATTTGAGGTAAAGAAAAAAAAATAAAGAAAACAACGCACACCTCCTCAGCGCCATTCCCCTTCGACTTCTCGTCTCATCGATTTATCCCTTTTTTCGTGCTTCGTTGACCTCTCTCAGTGACCCATGGAGAATTTCAGGGGAGGGGGGGGGGGGGAGGAGGGGGAGGGCTTGAGATGAAATTGAAAGAGAGTTAGAAGCTTCAAGGTATTAGCTATCACAAAATTTTCTTTCATTCATGTAAACACAAAAAGGCTCTGCCATATTTTTCATTACCAAATTTTGGTTCTTCAAAAAAATATTCCAATCAATCCACCCTTCCCCCCCCCCCACCCCCAAAATCATTCCCTAATTTTTTCCCATCAAATCCCCATCAAACCCCTCAATTTTCCACCCCCCCCCCCCTCCTCCTGGGGGCATAAAAAAAATCCCTTCAATTTTCCCATCCAACGCGTCGCCCAGTGAAACGCAAAAAGGCCCCGAAGAGGCACCTCCGGCGTTGCCAACTTGTACAGCCTACCGGCTAGCGCGTGTATATGCTGGTAACTCGCCTGCATGGTCCCGCGGTAATAAGAGAAAATAAGTAAAAACCCCTTGAAGGTATATAAGAGCTCGCAGAAGCGCGCCCCCCCCCCTCCTCCCAGCGCCCTCTCACGCGGAGACGAGAGAGGAGAGACACTAGGGCGGTCCCAAGACGCAAAAGAGAAAGAGAAAGATATTTAATGGTATGAGAAAGGTGGAATGAGACAAGGGAGGAGGTGAACCTGTTCCCGAGGGAGTTCCTTGACCCTTGGTGGAGGGGGGGGGGGGGGTCTCTTGTACTCTCTTGCCTCCGGGTAAACCTCTTCGGGGCAATCTTCTCCTCCGGCTCCTGCTCCGGAGCCCACTGCTACCTCCACCCTCCCCTCCTACTACTCCTCCCCCCCCCCTCCCCCCTCCCTCCCTCCCACCTACTGTGTTTGCTGCTGACTCGTTTGAGAGTCTGTGAGGACGCAGAGTACAGAGAGTAGCCAACGCTTATCCATAACATCTTTTCTTTGGCACTAGAAGCAAGCATAAGTAGTATTTGTTGGGGTCATTTAAAAAAAGTTGGCTTGATTCAAGTATGTACTTGAGTTGTTTCAAGTGAGATGACTCGCAATTGTCGGCCAAATATCTCAGTCAGCATGAGTTGGGATCAAATTGATGTAGAAAAAAAAATGGGAAAATCTTTATTACTTGGTTCGAGATGAAAGAGGTCTCTGGTACTGGGTCCATTTGTAGATGAGATGACACCGCGACTGATTCCACCAATCGAAATGATTCCAGGTGGACCTGTCAAGGTACTCCACATCAGGTCGACCTTGTGAGAGCCTAATCACAATCAGCACAGACGGGTGGACCTCCCTTTAAAGTCAGACTCACCTGATCTGTACTTGATCAGAGTAATAGCAGATGGACACCTCTTCATCAGCCCAGCCTGATCAACATGTCATCGCGAGATTCCAGACTAGAAAATCCGAGAGTGATGGACAGATCGTACTCCAGAATTTAGTAAAATGTATCATACTGCTTCTAAACTCCATAAAAAAAATATCCAATTAGCGAAGTTTGGGGAAAAAACTTCTAATTAGCTAACTTGTCTTCCCACCTCAAGCAGAATGGGAAGGCGTGACAAGAAGAGCTATCGGAATTCTCGTTAGAGTGCCAAAATTTTATGGTAGCTTCTTTTCGGCTCTAGTAGACACACTGGACCCAGAGCCATTGTGTATGCACATGTGGTGTTCACATTTGGAGAAAAGTACATGGGTCGCGCCAACTACCTCCGCTATCCTAATTTATACCTGTAATAACGTGGGTTCCTCAAGTACTGCTATTGACCAAATACTGTCATAAAACCAGGCCCAATATTGGGTGTAGAAACTGCAGAGGATCCACGCTCTGCAAAAATGTGATTTATAGGATTTTTCTCAATATCCAGGCCTAGGAAAATGGCAATAATTAGTCTAGATAAACTCTGTCGCTAACCGATCGGCAAAATCGTTTCACTAGGGCTTTTGGTATAGCAGATAATCTACTCAGGACGCCAAAGCTTCTGAGTGTGTGTCTGTGTGTGTGTGTGCGTGTGTTTTTCCGTTGTTTCGTACTCCCTACGATAGTTGCTGGCTGAGCATTTCTTCAGAAGGGACTACTGGACACCCATCCGGCTGGGGCCGACTTTCGCCATTTTAGGCCATGGTATTTCTAACCACAGGGTAAACCTTCAGAAACGGCGGTGATACAACGGCGGGCGCCTATCATGAAACCAACCCCCCCCCCCCTGCGGCGGGTTAGGCTCCCGCCCGGCCGTGCGGTCTTATTTTATGGGTTCCGCCGATAGCACACACGGAATGTTCCTGCACAAAACTAAACATGTGATTTAAAGATCCCAGCTTCAAGACCGATTAAGTACCACCCCAAAACTTCTTATATATATATATATATGTCAGAGCGTATTTTGAATATACAAAATCTTTCAAAAATTAGTTTTCAAATATATGCCTTATATATATTAAATGCCAACATAAAATACACCTATGTTACATATATATTCACGACACATGTTCCCCAATATTTCCGGATTGGGATAATATCTTGCACTCTTCATTATGCTTTGCTAAATTTATTTATTCAACTCATGAACAATCGTGTCAATCCGTTAATCCGAAATTCGAAGAAGAATTTACATTTCAGTGCGAGGCATCTATATATTTGGGGTTTAATAAATACATATTAAATACATAATATAATATATTAAACAAATAAATGAATAAATATTATATAAGGTTTATTAATATCAAAAGAATGTTCATTATGTTTTTGATAACCACCAACTCCGCGATTCAAACTAACATTTTTTTACCTTTAAAAATTTGACCATTATGTCTACACACACAACTAACATATATATAACTAATATATATATATATATATACGTCAAGTGGAAAAAACATTTTATCTCCAATGCACCAATAAAAATATCCCGAATTTCTCATATCTAGATGAAATCATTTGACTATCGCGCTATTATCACAATCAATCGATTCCTTACCCCACGTGTCTCCCCTATTATTCCTTATCTAAGTCCTTCAAAATCCCCAAAATGGGTGGACCAATCCTAAAAACCAAAACACCCCCCCCCCCCCTCTGGAGTTCCCCAAAATCCAAGTCCATCTCGGCCCCTTTTGCCTATCCAATTTCCCTTCACCACCCAACCCACCGGGAAACGATACCGCATCATTGCAGTCCCCCCTCCCCCCCCCCCCCCATAGAAGGATAAACGACGTTGGCAGTGCATGAAAGAGCGAAAGCGAGCAAGAGCACTAGAGACCTGAGACCCCAGAGGCCACCGGGGTCTCCTGCCGTTCTTCAGCCTCCACCAGGTACCCCCCCCCCCCCCCGCCTTCCTCTCCAGCAGCCCCATGCTCGATCTCCACAAAGATGAACGCAAAACACGAGAGAAAAAAGCCGCGGGGGGTGGGAGGGGGGGGGGGGCAATCGGCTGAAGAACGGGGCACAGTAGAAATCGTACCAGGGGTGGTGGTGGTGTTGGCTGTGGTGGGGGGAGGCCTGGAGGCCGGCCTGCGGCTCCGACTCAGTATCCCCGGAGCAACCGACTCACGTGTACCCACAGGTGCTGCGTTCCGTGTTTCGTAATAAACAAAAAAAAAAAGGAGTTTCGTGAATTTTTAAAAAGCAATTCGCGCGAATACTGATAACAGTTGCACACTGTTAATAGCCTGGATATACACAATTTTGTGGATTAAAGTGTGGAAATAAAATTTTGTGTAAAAGCACGTGATTTTTAACACTTGGTTTTTGTTTAGCTGGGGAATTTAGTGTTGTGGAAAATTTTGGGCGGATTTGTTGTGTGATTTTGCGGGGTTATTGAGGAGTTTGTGCAAGGGAGGGAGATTGGCTCAGTCCCTGCGGCAAGGACGCGGAATAGGGGAAGGGATCGAGGTCCAGGTGGGCCGGTCGTCGGCCCTCGGATCGTACGGTTTTTCCAACGTTTTTTTTTCGCAAAGTGATACCGGTAATTATCCCTGGTGTGCATCTGGCAAAACGAATTGGGGGAGATATTTGCAAAATTGAACAACTGCAATCGAAATTTCTTAACTTATATTTGCACTGAGTGAGGGGCTTTTTCACCTGGATTTATCGACATTTTGTGAGGATATAGTGCAGGGGGGGCAGGGGGCTGGATCAAGTGAAATCGAGGGAGAAGACTGCCTCCGGGTCCATGTGGATCAAGTGTGCTCAGGAGATAGTGAACAGATTTTTGCAAGTATTCGATAAAGTGGAGCGCGGGGTCGTGGGAGCCGGCTATTTTCCAGGCACATGGTACCGCGCGACGCTTGATTCTACCGGCGACGCGCTATCGATCGGTTAGCTCATTTATTATCGATATAGTTAGTGAAATTTTACACTACTTTTTTTTCACCCTCAGTATTGTTGAAAGTTAAGTGAGAATTTTCAGCCATTTGCTGAACGGTAAACATTCAACAAGTGAATTTTTGCTATCCTGAAAAATCGGCAAAAACGATTTTCCAAAAATTAAAAAAAAAACTGTGACAAAAAAAAATCAAACCGGTGATTTATGTTCATGACAGTGTTTTGTGGTCTCACTGGGATACAGAAGGATTGACACTGTTTTGCTGCAAAATAAGTGCGTCTAACGAGAAAATAAGTGTCCTTAAATGTCCATCAATTACACGCCCTGGGACTCTGGTGTTTTTTCGTTGGTGGTTTCTGCTTTTTTTTCATGTTCATTTAGTGTTTTATTTGGGATTCCCTCGGCCACTGGAGTCTTGGTACTGGATAATTAAACGCGTTCCAAGTGTGACGATAAGAAAAAGAAGAGGGGCAATTACGCGATTAAGTGCCGGAGAGTTTCCAAAGGTGTGAGAGAGATAACGAACGCATTTTCTCTGGGAATCTGTCAATCAAGTGACAAGTGATTTTTGGAGTGGAAGAGTCTGTGTGAGTTAGTGGATGCATCAAGAATTTCATGTGGATTTCGGTGATTTTGTGAGGATCTTGAGAGGGGGTAGTTTGAGGAAAATAAACGGGCTGACCCAGTGGATTTGGGGGAGGGCAGAGGGTACTACCCCGTGGTGAGATTTGTGGGGTGATGCGGTAGTCGAGGGACTTCCGAGGGAAGCCATGAGGGCGGCCGCCGCCTACGTCCTGTTCTTTGCACACCTCATACAGGTAAGAATTTGAGATGTTTGAGGGAAATGCCACTCGAAACTGATGGACTGAAGCGACCCAGCGGGGCCATACAAAAAAATCATTTACGATTAGAAATTTGCAGCACAGGTTCTCCTCTAGATCTGAATGGAAGCTTCCCATTCGCTTTTTTTCTTCGTCAACTTCTCTTTACCCGGGAAAATTTGAAAAAAATACATAATTAATTGGCTGGAAATTGTTGAGCGGAGATGTTCCGTTAAAAAAAGTTTTGTAAAAATGGTTTTAGGAGCAAAAATTATACAAAGTATGGCACTTGCTTTGCTATAGGAAAAGCTCCTTTCTGGAAAAGCTTGGTTGTCTCTATAAAAAAATTCCATATGAACTTTCTCTCATCTCGTTTGCTTAATACAAAAATGACAAATGAACGAAATTTTAAAAAATCCCCTGAACCCTGTGCTTCGCAATAATACTTCCCAACCTCTCCAAAAAAATTTATTCAAACTCTCTTCTATACCGAGGAACAATTATTCCCCCATTATTCAAGCGTCAAGTGCGACCTGAAGTAGCAAACACAATAAATCACATTTGACATGTTGGTTAACTCGGCATTAATCACGTGAGCAGGCCGCAACTGCTCGTCGAAAAATTCCAAGCGACCTTTCAGTTTTTTGTCGCTGAATAAATCAGGAGAAAAAAAATCTCCATTTTCACCTGACATAACTTCCTATTAGAAGAGATGGGAAGAAAAAGGGATTTTCTGATCACTCTTCGGTTACGCGGCGTTCAATCACTTCACAACTTCACAGACTCTCGATAAATCTCTTTCCCCGACATCGATCCAATTATCGTCCATTCCCTTTGCTACATAGGAATAATCAATTCGATAATCGAGCGCACATAAATTATTGTGTTGGGCATTACAGAAATGTGAATGTAAAGTTTTTCGGACAATTCGAAAAGCTATCACACAAGCCTCTTCTTTCAAAGTGTTTCAAACATACGCTGCGAGAAACTAACCTGCGCGTTTGATTAATACGGAACATTTTAGAACCATTGGACCCTCACTCTGTGTGTGTGTGTGTGTGGGTGGAGATGGGTGGGTGGGTAGCTGACGGTGGGTGGGTGGGTGGGTGAGGGTGGGTGGGCGGGTGAGGGTGGGTGGCTCGGTAAGGGTAGGTGGGTGGGTAAGGGTGGGTGGGTGGGTGAGGGTGGGTGGGTGGGTGAGGGTGGGTGGGTGGGTGGGTGAGGGTGAGTGGGTGGGCGAGGGTGGGTCCAGATGGGTGGGTGGGTGATAATCGATCCATTTTTGTCACTGATAAAAATGTGGGAAAATGACCCGGAGCCCCAGTGGATTTCTACCATTTGCATTCCCACCTCGTTTATAAGACATTACATTGATCGATATCACAGGTCCCAGCGGTATCTCCACGTCGTCGCTTCTTCCTCGTTACATTACCGAAGCTTCACACAAACTTTCACCTCCTCCTCCCGCCTCCCACCCCCTCCCCCTCCCACCATCAGCCCCTTTGGCAAAAGGTTTTTCACGAGTGTAAGCGCCCACTGGGATGCATTGCCAAAGCCAATAAAATTAACGAGCTGTCGAGCTGTGCCCCCACCGTGTCAAACGTTACCAGTGGAACGAAATAAGAGAAAATAAGGGAATAAAAAAAGGTAATCGTTAAAAGGTAAAAAAAAACCACCCGGTGGATCCAGTGTACGCTATTGGGAGCTATTGAGATAATAACGACGTTTTACTCGGCTGTTTATTTTTCCATTATTTCATTTTTTATTACTACGAGTTTTCTCCTGTCTCATCGTCTCCTGTCTCCACAATTCCAGAGATGAGAAGTGTCTTTTTCTCGTATTTGGTGTCTTGACTACTTTATTTTTATTCTTTTTTTATTATTTTTCATGTCTTTGTTTTAGTTGCCGTTGCTTCTTCTTTTTTTTTCTGCTTTTTTTAACAAGTTATGGGACTGCAAACGAGTTTCGAGGAACTTTGCGGCTTTAGCTGCCTGTTACACGCTTCAAACTCGTGTGTTATTAAACCCCTCTTTCAATTACTGGCGACCAAGTGGTCGTTTCTAACGTCTGGAATTCGTTGAACAATCGGAATTATATGGAGTTGGGTTATACGGGCTTGATTGCCAGATCTCCTAGGTTTTTGCGGTATTTCGGGGATTTTTTTTCCGTTTTTTAACGTTTTGCTCATTGCTATTTGAGGTTGCTGTATTTGTCACTATTGGGGCTGATCAATGACGGTGGTCCACGATCAGATGACATGCACTTACGAATAAATTTCATTGCATTGGTACTTGCAATGTGGTATAAAATTAATGCGAAAAAACTCACCTTGATTGCAGTATATAACAACGTTTAATCATCTTTACCTGCAGCAATTCCACAAAATCACGAGATAACATCCGAATGAACCGCTCGGTATATATATATAAATGTGTGTGTGTGTGTGTGTGTGTGTGAATGGGTGGGTGGATGGGTAGGTGTGTGGGCGTAAGTGGGTGGGTGGATGGGTGGGTGGGTGGATGGGTGGGTGGATGGGTGGGTGGATGGGTGGGTGGATGGGTGGGTGGATGGGTGGGTGTATGGGTGTATGGGTGGGTGTGAGTGGGTAGGCGGGTGTGGGTGGGTGGGTTGTTGTGTGTGTGGGTGGGTTGGTGTGGGTGGATGTGCCTGCACCTCATTCATCCCTTATTTTTGTCTCCAGCCTGCAACTACATTCTCATATATTCACAATGCTCAATCATTACACAAACTACGGAACAAGTATCAAAACATCAATTACATTTTTTCATTTTTTTTTTTTTCATTTTCCAGCAATTTGACTTTTCCCCAATTTTCCTCCTCTAATTATCCACTAATTCTCACTGCTCTCAGCACTCGGCAATTGCATTTTTTCAAGAATTAATGAGTAATTTCCCTTTAATTGAACGGAAATGATATGAAAAATGACGAGAAATCAATTTGATTCCTAGCTGGACGTTTTAACGGGTATATTGGAAGCGTATCTCGCAATTTCAAGCTTAATAATCGCGCGTTCGTTTACCCGTGACGTGAGGACTCTTGGGGATATCTTATGGACTAGTGGATAAGGCATCCAGTAAGAATAGTCCATTCCATATTGAGTGGCCGAGCGCGGTAAATCGAGATGCCCACGCGGCTTGGTCTTAAGGGGGCCCTGGCGGGTGGAGGGAGGGGGGATTTCCTATTCAATTCAGACGACCACCGCAGGTCTCTCCTCTTTCCTGATATCCACCGTTAAATCCCTCTTAATTAAAGCTCGAAGACACGAGCCCTCGGGCCCGGGAGAATGACTCGCTGCTTGTGTAGGTGGGAATATTGATGATTATTTTAAGGTGCATTGTTTTATCGATTTGTGGCGGAGGTTTATGTAATGGATGATGTCACGTGGAGAAAACTGTCAGTTTTTATCTTCCCAATTTCGGAAAGTTTTATTCTCTCATAGGAAAATATTTAAAAAATAATCAAATCAAAATGCTTCAATGCAAATTGTTCATACAAACAAAATGCAGTCTGCAAGTAATTTCATATTCCACATTAAATTCTAAATTATATCCTTCCTTTCAAAATTCACTGAGAGATAAAAAATTGCTTCAAACATTTTTGATCCATCACTTCTGTTTTTCCTTTTAGCAAAAAAAAGCCATCTCGTAAACACTTTACATACTGAAGCATTTCGCTTATACACTATGTAACCCTCCCCCCCCCCCCCCCATTAATCATCCCCTCCCTTAATTATCCTGGGAGCGTTCTCCGTGTTTTATAATTTGGTGATTGGTCATAAGTTCCGAAGTGGAGAAAGACCGCGCCATAAACTTGTGTCCCGCTGTTCTCCAGCCTCCACACGCACACAACTTCGCGAAGTTGGTTACAACAACGCTCCATTGAAAACTTGTTCCACACTATTTTACCAAATTTTTCTTTGCATATGGAGAGAAGTTTTGAACAGACATTTACTGAAATCAGGTCCCCCATTTTTCGCATTTCGAACCCACCTCCCCATTCGCAATTCCACATTGATAGGGCTAAGGGGACACCCATCCAAATGCTGGAAAGCGCTTCTGCCGGTGGCTGTCAACACATATCAGCAGATATAAATACATATATACATCCGGAGTTTCCTAATGTCTCAAACCATTCTCCACCCCCCCCCCCCTCCCCCCCCACCCCACCCCGTGGGAAATTTCAATTCGTACAGCCATTTCTTTTACAAAACTCACATCTAACGATGGCACTACCAGCCTGGACAATTGCACACTACTATACCAAACCACCCCCCCCCCCCCCCCCCCCCCCCCCCCCCCCCCCCCCGCGGAAAATTTCAATTTGTACAGCCATTTCTTTCAGAAAATTCACATTCGACGATGGCATTACCAGCCTAGACAATTAGACACTACCATACCAGACCACCCCCCCCCCCCCCCCCCCCCGTGCGGGGCTGCGATCCTTGAACCGCCTGGACCAAAGGCCAGGGCTCTAAGCACGCGGCCATTGCCGTCTGTATCTAAACGTAATTGAAAAAAAAAAAATGATGAAAAGCCAATTTGATAATGCCAACTCAGGAATCCGCAGCTTCCCCTTCAAAACCCCAGCAATAATTACCACTCTCCATACCCTTCGACTAATGTTTCTCAGCGTTTTGTCATTTTGTAATGGTACTCAGTTGCGTGTGAGTCACACCTCAATCGTTCACTCAAGAACACGCTATACCAGTGGTACACTGCAATATAATCATCTACGTGAACACTGTCCAATGCGTCACGCGCCTGCTTACAATAGGACGATTTCCCACACCGTCACTCTCTCATTTTGTTTGTGAATGCCGCACCTCATTCGAGATACAATTGATAGAGATTATTGAAATTATTTTATTAGAGGAATTGACACATATCGAGGGTCATTATCCGCGCTGGGACGCGGGAAATGGGTCATTGTAACAGAACCTGATTACGATGTGGTTATCAGGTGGTGAGAATTTTTTTTTTCATCCGCGGAGACTCGAGGGCGACCAACGCTGCAGCAGTCATTGGTAATCTATGAAAAAAAATCACTACTCCAAGCTTTCCTCGTAATTGAAAATGAAACTCCCATAATGTGAGAAAGTTATATAGACTCTTCGAGGATTTTCTCATCCTCATCATGGGTTCATTCAAAATTTTACTCTCCCGTTTATCTCCATTTTTACTCCATGCGGAAGGCAGAGAGTAGCAATTTGGAAGCACACCAGGCGCAGAGTTAGACGCAGTAGAGAGAAGTAGAGCGTTTACTCTCGGCAGTCACGCGAAGCCCATTGTTGAAGAATCTCAGTATCTTCTCCTCTGTATTTCTCTCTTGTCGAAACACCACTTGCCACCCCTCTTATTGCAAAACTTTAGGGTCTAGGGATAAATAGATGATGCCAATGGGCACAGGTGTAGAATCTTCAATTGACCACATGGCGAAACACCTCACGAATTCTTGGGAATTCTTGGAGGAGAAAAAATTCAGTGAACTGCACAACATCGAAATCGCATTCCTCACGATTTTTTTTCGTCGTTTTTTTTCGAATTTTTATAAACAGATAATATTATTGAGTATAGGGCTTAATGGACACCCATCCACATGCTGGAAAGCGCTTCTGACGGCGGTTTTCGGCGTCCATATAGCGTATGCATCATATCAACAAATGTAAATACATTATGTACATCCCAAATTTTCACCCCCCCCCCTCCTCCCCCCCTCCCCACCAAGAGTTCATTGAAGTGTTGTTAGGTATTATCAGGTGTAACCGCATGTGTCCTAATGCAAACGGCGTGCTAATGAATTGAATCCATATGCATATTGTGCAGCATCCATGGACCCATCCCGGAGTGCCCTGAGTGAGTTGGAGGGGGAGGGAGGAGGGCGGGGGGGTGCAAGACTTCAAAACGAGATTATGATGCCGTGATAAAAAATGTCATCTTCGGGGTAACTTTCCTTATCGGAAAGTTCAGAAGATTGTTCAATAAATCGAAATTGATGAAAAACCTTTTCTTTTCCCTTCAGTTTCGACTTGTGTTCGCCGAAAAAATTGGGAATGAACCGTTTGTTCGCTGCGTTATACCGCCGAAATGCCACGAGTACTCCATTCCGCGCGCCCGCATCGAGAGCAGGTGCACGGGGGAAACTTGGTCGCGGTTGATTTGCGGTAAATTTCAATAAAAAAAAACAGCCAACGAAGAAAGATAAAAATTTAAGTATGTCAGGTTTCGCTGTGACGCACAACAATGTACCCCCAGTTATTCTTAAACAAAGGCACGTGATCTAGGACATGTCGTGTTTACCGCGCAATCACTCCCTCAGTTTCGCCAGATAAATAAATAACCGAAAAAAAAAGAGAAAATAATGACGGAGTATTCCTGATGCACTTACGAAACTGTGAATAATGTTATAACATTGAAAACAGAGTTCCTCATCCTTGTTTTTCCCCTCACTATTTTTTTACAAAATACTACTTTTCCTCATACTGTCCGTAAAATCGCGTTTTACGGACGCTTCGCGTCTGAAAAGAAAATCAGTTCGTTACACGTCCGGAAGAATTTTTCTAGCTCCCAAGATTGCCCCGGCGAATCCCCGCCGACAATATTTCCCTCCCCCCAAAAATCAGGTACAATAATTCTGCTGATAAAATTGCTATAAACAAATCTTTGGGCATACCCCGAATTTCGGCACTCAATCACCGGAATTGACAGCTAACGCAGTAAAAAATAGTTCCAAAACTCCGCGTCCGCGAATTTTTTCTCCACCAAGTTTGTCGCGAAGATTGCCACTCATGCCTAATGAAAATCAGGTGATGATCATCTTTACCAAATCAGTCAATTCCCCCATCATTACCTCACCTCACCCCTGCAAACCCCCCCAAAATAACTCAATCAATTCCCCCCAACCTTGCACAGGTACGCCCCACCATAAGAACCTGTCATTACCCAACTTCATCTCATTTTATTCCTGACTAATCACTCGAGAACACCTGTGGCATTCAATCACCAATCGTGATTCCCAAACCCAGGATCCAGATTCTTGAGCAGCATCACCTGACTCCCACATCAACAATCAGATAGTTCCTGCGTCAAGAATCATTCACCATCATCTAGATAGTCTCCATCAGATTAATCAATTTCCACCATATCATTACCTCTCATTATCCCCCAAAAATCCCCCCCCCCTCCCCCCAAAATCACTCAATCAATGTCCCCCATGTCGCGGAGATCCACACCCACCATAAAAACCTGTCATCACCCAAGTTGATCTCATTTTACTGAGTCATACTCCAATCACCTCAGGGCTCCTCATACGATTCTCATCATCAGGGCGTGATGCACCGTACAATCGCCCATCAAAGCCACCGTCTCATTATCCATCTCAATCGATCTCAACTTCACGCACACGCAATCCTTCATCGCTTATATTATCCACCACACATTTTTTATTATTATTTATCACAATTTATTTACGATATTATACCAGGGCATTATGCGTTATAAACTGGTGATGCGCTCCAGTTTACCCAACCGCAACCGTATTTTAGTCCCATCATCTGGAGCGGTATGATTATTATCGGTGAATTTTATTATTATATGTACACGAGAATCATTACGCCACTTACCCGCGTAATGCGGTTGATAAAGTGGGGAGAGGTTCATTTAATTAAAGAGTTAGTTGGCGGTTGGCCGGAGGGGGGGGGGGTGGGGGGGAGGGGGGATAAGGCGAGTTCATTTTAACTACTTGTTTGTAATAATATTGAAAATTAATGGGGCCTTTTTAATTCTGTAAGTTGTAGATTTTTCATTTTTTAATAAACGCGAAAATTTATCACCTGGTGCAACAGGTAGAGTGGGAACAGGTGTCTTGCAGCTTCTTTCAGAGATTTTCGAAGTATTTTTTTTCGGAAGGTTTCGAGAGATTTTCGAATATTTTTTTTCGAATTGTTTTTTTTTTTTTTTTTTTTTTTATTTCGTCGATATTTATTTGAGGCCATAAAGTGGAACGGCGTGTCTCAAATTTCACCAATGACCAAATTTGAAATGATGTTTCCCAACAGCGATTCAGTTGCCCACAAAATATTTTTTTTAGACTTTTTCCGGTTGAACCAGTCGTTATTCAGAACCACACGTAAATTCGATTTATTACATTTCGCCACTTCACAAATTTCAATTTACCTCAAACGAGTGAAAAAAAAATCATCAATTCTGGGAATATTCAACTGATTTTATCGCAAGATTTATCTTAATCGAGTTTTATTCATGTGATAATAAAAAAAATATATATATATGGTGAAATTTCAGTTTTTGAATAGAAATCATGGATTTATGAAATTTGGGATAAAAAGTGAAGAAACAATAATTCAGGGGTTCCAAGTATAACACGCATTTGTTTTAATGAGATGTGTCGTTTAGGTTTATGCGGAGGCGACAGGTATATTTTTTGCGAGCTAATCTCGAGGATCAATCTCTATTTCTTCCTCTCTTATTACGATGACAGCTTCCCACGCGTCCGCCAGTATTTATATTAATTATATTTTTACCTTCTCCTTGAGGATTTGCTCGGCAATTTTTCGGAGAGGAGAGAGGGAGGGGCCCTTTTATTTTGCTTCTTTGTAATGATGTCTTGAGGGCGGTGTGTCTGCGGTTTCTGGGCCCCCCTCGATTGCCCGCCAAATAATATTAAGTATAGCCTTCCAGTTTTAGAATTGAGGGGAAAGGGATTTAAAGGTATCATCTTGTTTATATTTTTTTCCAAGTATTCACAAGCGAAAGAAAATATTCCGAACAAAAATACAAATTTACGTTTTTTGCTCCTGCTCAACTTTTCAATACGGACCTCCCATTATATCGCATTTTTGTGCGCACGCGCATTTCCTCTTTCTGCCGCACTGGCTAGTGTCGCGTCGGTCCCAGTCTTACGCTCTTCGATATTTCCGATACGAGTCCGGTGGTGCGTGCTTCGCACGCGCATTTCCTGTTTCCGCCGCACGGAATGGTGGCGCGTCGATTCGGTCGTACGGTGTTAATTTTTGTGTATGCGCTGTCTTGAATAGGATTCATTATTAAGGTAGAAAATTATTAAGTAGAAAATCAAACTGACATAAGCCGCTATTTGACATTTGTTTTGAACCCTCAGTAACGCCGGGTTTGAAACTAAAAATCTGCCGGGTGGAATTTTATGTTTTGCGGAGTTGTAAAGTTGCAACAAATTTCAAACTTGTCTCACATTTTAAGCCCACCGTCTGAAGGGCCTACAAGCCATGGATGGTTGAGCATTCCACAATTCCCCTGGAGTTGGCCACTACAGTATAAAATTAAATGGCGTTCGCGGCCTTTCTGGCCTATTTCACTCTGGCAGGTAGCGGCCACTGGTAATTACTACCTGTGACTCTGGAACAGAGAAGAGGAGATTAAACTTACGAGCATCGCTCCCTCCCCTCTCATGTGCTTTTGTTGCTCATCTACCTCAGTTTTATGCTCAACAAAATCCGACGGCATTTCAAATTTATTGCTGTCCAGTGATAAACGGAAAAAAGTAATTAAAACATTTTTGGGAGGCGATATTTATGATTCCTCCTAATGAAACCCATTTTTTAGAATAACATTGTTGTTTTTCAGTGGGCGAAAATAATTCCAGAGATTTTTTTTTCACTTCACTACGTTCTCTAACGTCTCGCTGTTCTGATAGAAAAGTGCCCGAAAGCGTAGGGGATCCCCCCCCCCCCTCCCCGGCCGTTCTGCGGGGCGTTGCCACAGAGCGCACAGAGTGGGGGGCAGCGGAGGATCAGTCATCGGCCAAATGTCGCGGAGATAACATCCCCTTCATTGCCCCTTTCTCCTCCACATTCTGTAATTGTTATTAACATGCGGGATTGCACATTAAACATCGACTGCTTTTCTTGCAATTTCTCATAAAATTGTGACCAATTTTAATTTGTAAAGTGCATTTTGTTTTCGTTTTTTTGTATCCCAATTTTGCGTGTCCTTTTCTAAACTTGAAAATAAATTATTTGACTTCTTCAAGTTGTTCTTGTGAATGAAATTGAAGTTTCGTTGTGAAACTTGGCGTGAGATAAATCTGAATGAAAGGAGGATAATGAGAGAAATTTCCAAAGATGGTAGAAAAAAAAATTCACAAATTTCCAACGCGAAACGACTAATCTCAAATCGATTATTATAATTCGATCTACGAGCGGTATATCTTGTTGGGCAGCTGAGGCATCATCCTCACGCGAATATCCGCCCAAGTGTTTCGTGTCCAATCGCGTGTAGTTATCCATCCCAACAATACACATTTCCTTCGTGCTTCGCTCACTTCTCCCTCCTTTTTTTTCTGCCACCATTTTTTCGTTGTTTTCAATCGCGTGAAGACAACGAACTTGCTGTTGTTTCTTGTAAACATCAATTACACGATGGAATTCAACTTTCACGCGACTTTTCCAATGGGAGTGGAATTTTTAAATTTTTCTTTAAAGGTCATTTTGCCGCAACATTGAGAACTCATTTTCATCATATGAAAAATATTGGAAAAAATCTCGCACAAAATCAACAATAAATCTCTAATGTCCACCAAAAAGCAGCATTAAACTCGACTAACAGTGAAATTACAAAAGCCCAAGTAACAGAAAGAATTTGCGCTACAATTGTTGAAATTATTTTCCCCCCATAATCACAATTTCTATCGCTAGCTGGCAAAATTATTCACATTAACATCGCCAACTTGCACATAAATAAAACCAGAGAAGACTCCCAGTGGTCTATGGCTGGCTGCACTGCGGCAATGCGGAAAGAAACCTTCTCTATCCATTGTATATGTGACCCTCACCACAAGCAACCAGCCACACATATCAACCCCACCCAACTCATGTACACTTGGTGAATAGGGGGGAAAAAAATCACCTCGACTTGCACTAAAATCCTCGTAACGGCAAAATAACTGGACGACTTGGGGCTACTTGGATAAATCGACGCATAAAACGTCTTCTGGTTATGCCCTCGCGTCCGGAAATCAATCGTCAAAGTGCGCGGAACGAATTGTCAGTTCGAGGCATCCGTGAGAAAATCAACACAACTTGGCTCTAGGAATTTTCAACGGGTGATAAATATTAATATTAATTTTTTTTCTAGTTTAGGATTGTTCGAAGTGATGAGATTTACGAGCATATGATCGTTTTAGCAGGAAAGACTATTTTCTGTTTCAAAAGTCATGTGATTGAGCCTGGCTCCGATGAATTCAAATCGGTTCGCTGGGCTCAGGATGCTGAATGATATATAGAGCATCTTCCATGGATTGACCTGTGATATATCTGAGATATTGATTCAGGAATAATTCCTTCTGATATGACGTCCAATCGAAGGCCTTGGCAATAAATCAACAGCAAAAATTGGTTACAACTGGACCTTCTATTTTTCGGGAAAACTTATCTCAATGCTCTTCCCGAATTTCACCTGGATCAATTCCGCCCGATTTCTCCACCGTTTAAATATTCCTTTCATGAATCAGAATCCATGAATTTGGAATCCTACAATCTTAATGTCTCCCTTTAATTCACCAACATTGGTTATTCGTGGATGGCACGTGACGTGACTTGAAGAATCTCAGTGAATGCAAATATACCCTCTTTATCATCGTTTCCTCGTTCTGTTTGCGCTACGACATTTTGTCCCGCTGCTTTTGGTATTCTGACGTGTCCCGATTGATTTGTTTACCGTCCATTGCCCACTCGTGTCGCCTCTTTACTTTACCTATTATACCGTAGAGAGGAATAAGAAAGAAGGCACTCGTCGTCTACCACAAAATTACTTTACAATTTCAGGTTACAGTCATATAGTCACCTATTTACCTACAGAACCGCCCAGTGAGCCACCCACCCACCCACCCACTCCTCTACCTACCCGCCCACCCACTCCCCTACCTACCCACTCACTCCCCCACACACTTACCCACCTTCCCACTCACCCACCCACTCACCTACCCCCACCCACCCACTTACTCACCTTCCCACTCACCCACCCACCCACCCACCCACCCACTTTCTCACCTTCCCACTCACCCACCCACCCACCCACCCACCCACCCACTCACCCACCCACTCACTCACTCACTCACTCACTCACTCACCCACCCACTCACTCACTCACTCACTCACTCACCCACCTACCCACCCACCCACCCACTCAACCACCCACCCACTCACCTACCCACACACATTTGATACAAAGTATCAAACAATTTGAAACATCATAAACCAAAAAGACTTAGATAACGTTAATAACAATCTACTTGCGGATCCCAACAGAAAAATTGACCCCATCGGCAAGTTAATAAAACTGAGAAATGGATTGAGTAAAGCAATAACTTCCTACTACCTCTATGATCCCAACGGAAATTTATAAACCGAGAATTCACTTCATCGGAAAATTCAATTAGAATAGTTGGATATCCAACCACGTACGTATGTAATTATTATACGACGTTGGATAAACCGTCCGCGGGGGTAATTATATATTTCGATTTTAAGAGACTCGCATGATATTTAATGAGAAAGTGAACAGGCGAGGGGTCAGATGCCATTAATTTAGCGGTCGTCGGAATCCAGATGTTTTCGTTTTAATTTTGAATACTTAGTTATTGAAATTGATATAACGGCTGAATTGGTGAGCATCAAAGGGATAATTCCAGAAGAAAATCCAGAAGGAAAAGTAATTTCATTCTTACAATTTTTAGCGCAGATGTGTCCTTAATTACGATTTCATTCAAGCCCCGTAATAAATCCGCATATCTCAAATTATTTGGTCAATCTATACTCTAGCCCTTTTTCGTCGCTCCGTGCGTAATGCAGCGTTTGGCGCATGCGCACCTCGCGCCGCGCCGTTTCTAAATCAAACGATCGTTCCTAACTCGTGCGTAAGCATTTCTTCTTGCAAATTTGAATGAACCTGGGCCTCGCCTGGGACTGCCACCTCTCAATCACCAAAAAAAGTTCACGCGCGCAATTTCAAAAATTACTATTTCGGTACTCCGTGCGTAATGTAGCGTTTGGCGCACGCTTCCCAAACAAAAATCATTCATCCAAAATTTCCGGCACCTTTTTTTCGACCCTCAATAGACCTAAACATTTTTCTTGAACACTCGGTCTTGAACCTACCATTGCCCACTAAAATCTCCCTCAATGCGATGAGCACTTCACCCGTGAGATCGATTGGAACCGTGGATATGAGGTCCTCGACCCAAAGCACTTTGAATCAAAAGAATGCCCGACGTGACTTATCACTCGTTAAGGTCAATTAATTCAATTCACCAGTGATGATTGATAAATGAAGGGTTTCCCCGATGGGAAATTCAGGGCTCCAAATGCACAACGAGACAGCTGTCCGCTATCTCAATTAGTTACCAAGGTATTTTACTCTGATGAAGCAACTTTATCGTCATTATCTCCACTGATGAGCCGCGGAGCCTCACGTATTTTGTAATAAAAAACTTGTGTCCACTATCCCAAGGGATAATGAGTCTCGATATTTCAGACAGTGAAAAATTTTCTCTATAAATTTCTCATTTTTTTTTTAATGTCAATGTTGGAAAAGCATCTGAAAAAAATACCGCAGCCCTAAAAAGTCCGAACATAATAAACTCACTTCGTCCAAGAAATCTGTTTAGAGTTGTCGGTCTCCATGAAAAAAAAAAAAAAAAAAAACTACTCCCCTAAAATCTGCGTAAAATTTATTAAAAAAAAAATTGAATGAAAACTTAATTGCCGCATAAAATCAGCCTCCCACAGTCTCAATTACCGGTTAATCCCCGTGCTCATCCAGCCTAAAATGTCACAAGTCGTTAAGCGACGGGTACCCATTGGCCTTATATAACCGCGAGTCCTAGGCGCAAGTATCAGCGGGGAAACTTGGCAAAAAAGAAAAACGAAATAGAGGAGGAAGCGTCTTCTGCAAAGTGTACAGAGCGTGGAAAGCAAAGGCCAACAGACGATCCTTTCTGCGCTTTCTACCTTCGATCTTATACCTAATACTGCAATTATGTAGGCTATACGTTTGTGCATATTATATGCACGAAGAAAACCAAGTCGCCGATGAGAGAGGTGGGTGGGTGGGGGGGGGGGGCATATATCGAATGGAAAAGTTTACTCGGGTATAAAATCCGATATCGCGAGAGAGTTAAACACTACTGGGGCATATGCACCCATGTACCCACATCATTACTGGCGCATTAATATATACCTAACGGGAAATATGCACGTGCGAGGATAATCGGAACGTCTCTAAATTTCCTACTAAAAATTATGCCATTCCGTGTGGCTTTTTTTTCCTTGGATCGTCTTTAGAACGTTTAGAAAGTGACTTCATTTCGCTCTATAAAGTAGGGGTATGATTGATGGTTATGTGGTTTATGACAATAATCATGGAGGAAATGGGGTTCTAACGCGGTTGCGTGGGGCAGGAGGGATACTCCGGCAATTTGACCACCTATTTATGGTCAAAAAAAATTTTTGACCAGAACGAGTTTTTTCGATTTTCAAAATTTTTCACAAAAACGTGAATAACTGAAAAACTACTGAAAATAGGAGAAAAAGTCTTATTACCTACTTGATTGCATTTTTCATGCTAGATATTTAACTCTATAGTCATTTTTCTCTATCTCAAACCGCTTTCCCACAAGAGCGCTCTGAAGCCCCAGTACGCTCGCGGGCCTCGCGGTTCAACCGCGGAGCGTCTGCCCACGAGAGCTCCGAAACTATGAGAGTTAGGGACCGAAGTCATATAACCTTATTTGTACATTTTTTCACAAGGAACAATTTTTATTGGGAACACTTTTCCATATCTCCAACCGTTTCTGCAATATTTTGTTATAAACGTTTGACGTGTTTATAAAAAATTCCAAAATACTCCCCCCCCCCCCCCGCCCCCCAATCGATAAATATTTTTTAATAATCCACCACACTATTTTTGATGGTATCACCACTGTATGTTCTCCACCGTTTCTGGTAATTCTTTTGACTATGATTGCTGCACAATTATTGAAGTTGATAAAAATTGTTTGTCGAAATAATTGGCGGAGTAAGAACATTATGTTTCATATACAGCCTCTTCGCATGGATACACTACATTTGTTATATACTCAAGATGATCCGAACCATTTGACACCGATTTTAGAACTTTCTCCCGCCCGCTTAGAGAGTAACGTTCTAAGCACGTATCGGTGTAAGGAAGAGTTTGAATTACCAGAGTTCGTTATACAAATGGAAATAAATTGCATATATAGTAGGTCAATGAATTTATGTTAAATTTTTTTTTAATTTTATTGAAGATAAAAAAAAGGTATACAGAAAAAATTGAACTGCCAAAAAAAAAATCTCCCCATTTTTTTTTATAATTTTTTTTTTTTATAAATTCAGGAAAATTTTTAGATTTTATTTTTGAATCTTCGCTGCTCCCAGTATGGTGGCCATACGAGGAAAATTAATGGTTAATGAGGCATTAATGGGTGATTCCCATGTGCAGGTCATTTTCATCATTTTTTCTACCTCATCAATAATAATAATGACCCGAGAATTGTAAGGAAATTTCATAAATTTCTATACGGATGACTTTTATGGATGAGCTCCATATGCTTCTGTCCTGAAAATGAAACTTGTCGTGTTATTGTCATCGTCATTAAATATAAAATTACAAGGGATAATGACTCGCAATTTTTAATCATTCTCTTGCCGCAATTGTTTAACCTGCTAAGAATTTTTCCACTGCCTAATTATAGAACCATCTTCCCGGAAACCGCCGATTTAACTGCTTAAACCAACGCAAAATTAAAAAAAAATCCCATATATTTCCCATTTTTATTTACATTTCTAATTGACAAAATATTTTTTTATCAAACATTCTGTTATGTATTATTTCATCATTTTTTATGACAAATTTTATGATAAATTTTTATTACAACATTACGAGATGCATGCCGTATTTGGATGGGTGGCCGTGGGTCCCTCCACCCGTCTGTTCCTACCATTTCAATTTCCCAAGAACATTTGACATTTATTCTGTCACCTCCGCTAATTATTCGTGTGATTTAACTGATTACAGGCGACAACAGGTAGCGGATACTTCGAGGTGCAGATACTCTCGTTGACAAACAACAGGGGCACTCTCGTTGACGGGCGGTGCTGCGGTGGGGGAAGCGGTTCTGGCGGTAGAAGTAACTTCCCACCGTGCTCCCAGCCCTGCACAACGGCATTCTGGCTGTGTTTAAAAGAATATCAATCAAATGTAACTGCCATTGGCTCATGCAGCTTTGGCAATGTATCTAGTCATGCGCTTGGACAGAATACATTTACTCTTACCGAGCCTGTTACACTTCAGCTTCATTTCACATTCAGGTGGACGGTAAGTGAAGTGAATTCAATTGCAGCAATTTAACCGTAGTAATGAGGATATTATCTCGATAATGAGTGAATTTAGGAGAAAATATGGGTGTAGATTTCGTTTAAAGAATTTCACGTTTTACTGATAATTTTACGGTGATATTCTCTCCTAAGTTCTTTTATCATCGGGCTAATTGCAACATCTGTTTTATCTTTCTCATACAAATGTTTTTCCAAATTTCGTAATATATATTATGTAAAATATATCGCAGTGGATATTTACAGTACTCCGAAAATATATTATAACGACGCTAGGTCCTCGAGGACATCCGCAACCTACTAAATTTATTCTTCTCCAATATACGACGGTTAATCAGTGTGACCCCTGTTATTATCATAACGAAAGCATGCCTATTTTAGAATTTCAAACTGACTCAGTTATGAAGCAGATAATTATGAATACTTGAGTAGACGCATGGTGAGCATGAGGATGAGACTTATGCGTGTTACTTGAGTGAGAGTGAGACGCCAATAAGGATGCGGCTGCAAAACAAAAACTTTAATATTTTACCCAGTGGAACAGTATAAACAATTGGAATTGCTAATAACATTGCATATACTGCACAAATGCCATCCAAAATGTGATCCGCTCGGTTTTGCATGAAAACGCTTCGATTGGGACCGTCATGACAGCGCTGGCTCCATTCGTTCACTTATTACATACATAATTGTGGAGACTGCTATACCTCCTTAATTATGCAAATTATCGAAAAAAGGCATTCTACATAAAATACGTATTTTTATATGGCAAACAACTTTTCTTATATGAATTTTGCGCTAACTCTAATAGTTTATGCAGTAGAACATTAGAAACAATTGGCATTGTTAATAACAATATAAGTACTGGACCACTTTTACTCAAAATTTAATCAGTTATAAAATATGCTTATATCTTTCAACTGTGACATTGAGTACCTGGATTACAACATTTTTGGGTGAATGAACGTTCATTATCTCTATTTTCGATTTTTGCTCAACATGAATTTCTCAAAAACGGGGGAAGTCCTCGATGGATTCGATCAAAAATCTAATCAGCTCTAAGTTACACGGCAACGATTGAAGAAAAAATTGACCGAATCGCACGATCCGTTTCCGAGAAAACGTAAACAAAAATTTTTGCCACATATGGACGAACACACACACACACACACACATAGAGACACTTTTCTGAAATCGCTTCAGGATGATGCAAAACGTCGAGAAACGTTAAAATTTCATCGACCTGACACTTTTCATTTTCGGGGTCATTACAATAGCTTCCCTAGATCGGGAAGTTAAAAATGCCTATCAATATCTTTCGTTGAATCCACTGACTACCAACTCATCTCTAAAAAATGCCACATAATTTGTCTTCCTCTGGAAAAAAAGCTGATAAAAAGATTCTTGAATGTGGTCCAAAACCCGGAAATTCCGCAAGGCTGTATTGCTCATGCAGATATCACGACATCCGGATGTTTTATCTCCCAGTCAGAAATAAATAAACAAGTAAAAAAAAAAAGGAAAAGAGAAACTCCAGTGATGTTTGCTCATCCCATAGCCGATATTTTCCTCTTGGTGTTGAATAAAGAAGCGCACGGGCCCCAGTAATTGAATTAGCTTTGGAGTTGCTAAATGGGCCCTCAGGGCAGGAGGGCGGGGGGGGGGGGGGGGCGGGGGAGGCAGGAGCGATTTAAGGGCCCGCTGTTTACGTCCCGAGGTACTTGAGTTTTTTTCAAGAGCTGCCTGAAGTCTCATGATGAGGAAAAAAAAAGGTTCTTTACACTATGTCACTCACTGCGTCTTCGCCCTCGATGGAATGAAAGCCTCTTGTGAATTATGAAATGTACAAACACCGGTGAGGAGCCACTCCAAACACTCCAATGTTTATTTCAGCGTTTAATGCGTCCGGTTATCCAGGTACCACTGTGCACACACAAGGTTAACGCCATTATATCAAGGGCTTTACCCTTTTTTGGGGTTTATTGGGAGTCGTAAAAGCGATAGGCTCATGCAGGGGCTAGGTATGTCCCCTCGAGAGAATTTAATTGTAGAAGAGAGAATTATTGGGAAGAGACCGAAAATTTCCGTCTCAATAATTTCACATTAAAGCTTCATAATTTTTTTTTATTCTAGGGAAAACTTATAGTTTTTTTTCTTTTTCACACATGCAGAGGTCCGAAATTACCCACCGGTGAATTCACTCCTAAATTGTAAAAAATGAAAAACCTGTGTCCCAATTTGCGAAGAGGTCAATCTGACGCACCAAACAGTTCACCAACTGTTTCCCTAAAAAAGTGCCCTCGGCTACTCATTAAATCCCCACGCCATTCCTCTCCCACGAGATTGTGATCATATCCACCAGATGCCAGAGCGAAAAGCGTGCCGAATCACGAGTTGAGGCCTCTCGCAGCCGGTGTAAGGTTATAGACACTCCATTCCTGGACGGACATCGGTGTAATATGCGGACGAGGGAAGAGAATTTTCATTATTTTTTCATGGTTTAAATGACCTATTGGGTCGTGATATGTCCGATGTTATCCCCCCCCCCCTCCCTCCCCCCGCCAATTTCGAGTTGGTAGTGAATCCTTCCAAACTATCGGCGAAATATATTTACCACAGATTTACACATACATTCTGCACATATATATATGGATGTATATATGCAGTATGATATATATATATATATCCAAGCACGTGTGACCTTCATCTAGAGGCAAATGACCTGCCATGAAAAATAATTTTGACATTAAAATGACCAGAGAAGTTCCCAAAAACACCAATCGACAAAGTGGTCCCTTATCATGCGGACGCTCGCATTGACCTTATTTCCTGTAAATCGCCCGACTTTTATTAACGACATTATTACTTGGCACTTTTTTCCTTCGAGTGAGGCTGAGTAGTTGGTACCACGTGGAGAATGGAGAGGTGAGACGATATACGACTTTTGCACAATCGAAGCGTCTACACTGAGAAACCGGCAACTGAAACGCCCCCAACAATCCCCACAGCCCATTGTTCAAATTCTCCTCTCGTCTCTGTCCCTTTCACCTTTCTCTTTTTCTTCCCTTTTTTTTCTCCTTCGCGAGGGGCAGCCAAATGAGAGAGGAGATGCAGATGCTTTTCATCACCTCGTGAACTCTTCCTCACTGAAGTTGGTTTTGCGTTATTACCCCGGGGAGGGATACGCCAATTGCAGTCTGCTGAGGCAATTGTGAGGGGATAGAGCAATTGGCCAAGTCTCGGGGTGTGAGGTAATGGTCAGATGAAAATATTGTGATCTTTGAATTGGGAAGAAATTACGTTTTTTTCCAACACACCGTTTCTTCATTACAGGTCTATGTTTGAGGACATTCCTGACCATTCTTGAGACATTGTTTGTTTGGCTTAGTGTGTCTGTGTTGCTGTGTGTATGTGTGTGTAGGGGGGGTAGGTGGGTGGGTGGGCGGCTAGGTGGGTGGGTAGGTAGGTGGGTAGGTGGGTAGGTGGGTGGGTGGGTAGGTGGGTGGCTGGGTGGGTAGGGTGGGTAGGTAGGTGGGTGGGTGGCTGGGTGGGTAGGTGGGTGGCTGGGTGGGTAGGTGGCCGGCTAGGTGGATAGGTGGGTGGGTGGGTGGTTGGGTGGGTAGATGGTGTGAAAACTCAATAAAAAAAAACTCTCCGTAAGCATATTTTTTTTAATCCACTTTGTTCGTACTTCTTGTCCAAATTTTTTAACGACACAGAAAAAAATCTATTTCCGGTATATATTACGAAATTCAATTTGGAGACATTTCATATCCCTAATTAGACCGTAAAATAATCGAAGGCGAATTTTTTTTGTCTGGTGCTTCACATTACGAAAAAGAGCCCCACGCCCCCCCCCCCCCCCCCCAACTCTAAAGGGCACTATAATTTCCGTTATTGTTGAACAAAAATAGAAATCCGGAAGAATTGCTATCTCCAGCGGGCTCGAGGCACACTCAACTCGCGCTAGCTCTACGGGTCGTGTGCGTACACAATGTGGGCGCCACTATCAATGATATGACGTCACGAATGAGAACCCACGTGGCCGGTTTGCAATGCATCGTGTGTGGCACACTGTCAACATACACCTGTCACCTATTTATCATGGTTATTGGTTTAATCATTATCAAGTTCAAGATTAATTCATTAGCATTTTCTAACTCCGCGATTGTGGAATTGTAATGACTACGCGATCAAATTTACTTCTTCGCTTTGTGGTTGGTGGTTTATGGGTATTTGGTATTTGATGTTGTGGTATTTAATGTTGTCTGACACATTTCAAGAGGATGTGTGTGTGAGTTTTGCTTCCTCCATCCGTCTCCCTTGTACTCCTCACGGCTGCTCTTCAGCATCTCTTTGTAAGGGGGTACGGGACACCCATCCACGTGCCTGGGACGGACTCTCGCTGTTCAGGCTATCGCAGTTCCAAACACAGGGTAAACCTCCGGAAACCGCTAGGTCCTCTAATGTAGTAGGCAGGTGCTCTACCCACTACGCCGAAGTGACGTCTCTCTTTGTATATGTGTGTGTGTGTGTGTGTGAATGGATGGGTGGATGGATGGGTGTGTGGGTGTAAGTGGGCGTATGGGTAGGTGTGTAGGTGGTTGTGGGTGCGTATGTGTGTGTAGGTGTGTGTGTGTGCTAGCGGTAAAAATTAGTCGTCGATTTATCACTGCGGTGTTCTATACACGGAGAGAAAAAAACGTGAATTTTCGTTGTGCGTTTCCGTTGAAAATTACTGTGCCGCACAACAATCGAGGTGCAAACTGCAGACTCACGAAAAATTACCGTGCTGCCTAGGAAAACTTCTTTATTGGCTGAGCACTTGAAATTATCTATTGCTTGTTCCAGTAAAATTACAGAATAGTACAGGAAAATTTCCCTGATGGCCTCTGAAAATTTCGTTGACAGCACTAGAAAATTTGCTCAATTTTATTTGACTGCTGATCAAAATTTCCTATATCATGATTTAAAAACAAAAAATATTATTAATATTTCGATTTTAAATTGAAATAAATGCGTTGGTAATTTTTGTATGAAAGATTGTTTATTATGTAAATGTATATACACAGATACTATACATACACATTAATATCATAATTAACTAAGCTTAGAGTCATGGATACACTTTATATTAACTTTTACATAACTTAACATTTATATCCAATTTTTGAGAATGAACTTTGCCCGTTGGCGGCTCGAATTAAGCGAGTTGAACAGCAGCCTGATAACCAATCAGAGTCAAGGATTTGTCATACATATGTGGTCTGATACACTTGATGGCATTTAGTATGCACATCCTAAAAAACTGAAAGTAATTCCTTAACTGTTAAATAAAATTTGGATGGAGATCTTAGAATTATTCTATCCACCATATGAAGCGTAGAAAATACGTCCGGGATAGTCTACCATATTACTGGAAAAAAAATATAAAAAACCATTAGTACCAGATCTGCAAAATATACATTCATATGATGACACCATTCGATAAAGATAATCTCGTAATTATAGACTAATTTGACAATATTCCAACGCTACGTGCAAAATGCTACATGATCACACATGCCGACAAAATTCATTTTCATGCCTATATTTCATTTCATGCCGGTACACCGGTATCTATCGAACGAAAAATGGGAAAAAAAGAAAAAAATACTTACATTAATTATTCAAACTCGGAATCCTTGTTTGTTTCACTCTATTTACTATCTCACCAACGGTTTTTTGAAATTTTTGGAGTTACAATCTCCACATCACAATGCGAAACGTTATTATGAAGTGACAGTTAGACGTGAACATGCGCGCATCTACGACTCCCCAATTCAGACAAATATTACGAGCGCCGTGAAAAAAAATGTCACTGATTTGCCCGAACAATTGATTGACGGCACTAGAAAATTTCTCCGAAAATCTAGATTTATTGACTGTTGACCAATAATTCCTCGCGGAACCCACAATAAAATTTACGGGACCACGAATTTTCTTGTGCCGTTCTCGAATTTTTCCCATGCTCTATTGAGAAGATTCCTTCCATATATATCAAAATTTTCTGCTCGGACTGACAATTTTTTCTTTCTTAACAATAAAAACGGCGAGGATGGCCCTTTGCGCCTCGTTTCTAGTGCCGAGCACCACAATTTTTCACGGACTTTTCTCTCCGTGTATGTACTATATGCGCTATATGTGCTATATATTCCATATGTTCTAAAAATATGGAAAACGAAATTTGGTTTAATTTCTCATACCAAATTGTTTTGGTTCTGAATTTTTTAGAACTTTCAAGTTTTATAACAAAATTTAAAAAAGTCGCTTATTAGTATCTTGAGGAAAATGTAACACTGAAATCACAAATCGGGAAGTTTTGTTCTATGTCCCCAAGTAAGCATGACCTGCTTATTCAGCCCATTAGTTTCTTTTTCTAAATAGTCATTCCAGGTCGTTATATTAATGCTACCATAAGTGCTAACAATGACGGAGGTTGTAAATACAAATCGCAATCTTGCCTACAAAAAACCGGGGGAATTGGCGAATTAGTTGACGGGTTGGAGCGGATGACTCATTAGTGAGCAGATGGCGAGAAAACAGGAATCCAGGGGAATAATTAAGGTTCATTCAATCCTAACGAATTTGGGAATGTGAAAATTTTAGAAAAAGATGATTTTTTTGCACAATAATTACCTGTTCTCCAAGCTGAACGTATCCGCCGTGTCCCTCAAATTTGAAGATATTCACCGAAAATATTCCGCAAAGAACAGCGAGCCGGGAGCGGTCGGCGCTATTGATAACCACGATTCCCAGCTTAGAACCCTCGCTATAAACGATTTGAAGGACTGATGCGCTAGTTAAAAAATGGATAAAATGGACCCAGGCAGCATAAGATCCGCAGCTTCCCAGCGCTTTCCACAATTTCCCATAATTTTCCACCAAACATCTCCAGGGGCCGCCACCCACAAACCGCACGTGTATTTTCTCATCCACGTGACGCTCACCCCAAAACCTCACTTGGGATGAAAGAGGCAAAACTGGAAATGAAATAAGCCGGAAAAGAGGCTAAAAAAAAAAAGAATTGAAAAGTGGTCATCAGGTACTGTACAAATGCATGTGCAGTCCCCCCGCGATGACCACAGGTGTATAATGGCTATATGTAAATGAGGTAAAAGGAATATGTCGTGGCAGTTTGAGCCAGTGATTTCTGTCCCTCTCGTTTATTTCCTCTCATGTTTTTTATTTCAATCTTTTTTCCTCTCTTCTCTTTTCTTTTTTTCTTTCTTAAAACCGTTCCGAGCGTGTGTGAACTCGCTCTGCCAGCCGCATACCAAACTTCTTTTCGGCTTTTCGCCGTTCTTACCACCTCTTCTTCGCTCAGCGGCTCTTGACTCCGCAAGAACTCACGAATCATGCGTAAGTTAAATACGAGATTCTTTTAATTTCTCGATCATTCTCCGCCAAAAATCCCGTGAGTGGAAAAAAAGATCTGAAAGCCGGGAAAAAAAATTCTGAATCTTCAATATTCCCTTCAGTGAGTGGGTGGGTGGGTGGATGGGTGGGTCGGTGGGTGGCTGCGTGGGTGAGTGGGTGGGTGGGTGAGTGGGTGGTCGGGTGGGTGGCTGGGTGAGTGGTTGAGGGGGTGGGTGGGTGAGTGGTTGGGTGGGTGGGTGAGTGGGTGGTCGGGTGGGTGGCTGGGTGAGTGGGTGGGTGCGTGGAGGGTGAGTGAGTAAGTAGGTGGGTGGGTGGGTGGCTAGCTGGGTGTGTGTGTGTGTGTGCAGTAAAAAGTTTGCTCCGTCGATTTGGTTGAATTCAGCTTTAATGGTGTACACAGTATCAACAATTGCAATTGTTTGAAACGCTCTATTACTCAAACTATTGAAGTTAGGACCTAATGTCTCAAACGAATATTCTTCCTCTCTCAAATACCTATATTTTATGTCATACGACTTTCGGTCGTAAGTCTCATAATTACGAAGATACGGCGGTCTCAAAGTCATAAGTCCGGCCCGTACGCCATGACACCAAGACCCCGTTCGTTGAAAATCCGCGTTTACCTAAGCAGTGAGTTGACGGAGAGAAAATTGACCAACAGATATTTTGTCAGAAATTCAATTCTCTACAAAAAATGTTTTATCACATTTTTCCCTACAACCACTCCAGGGCACGATAATCGAATTTTTTTTAGGGCATTGAGAAAATTATTGAGACGTCTGATTCATTTTATTTATGAAAAAAAAATATTCTCACTCTTCAAAAGCGTCAAAAAACATTTCACGTCGTATAAAAAAGCAACACCTGTTTTTTGAGTGTGCAAAAATTCTTACCGGGACTTCAATGAGGTCGGGACACGTGAGAAAAAAATGATGGGACGATCGCCGGGGTCTTGGCGAGGCCCCTACGAGCAGCGAAGGATGCGCACGGCATTTAATACTGACTGTGGAATGCCACAAGGATGAGAGCTGTACACTCTCTCTCAAGTAATGCAAGTGTAGTAGTGTATGGATGGGATGAGGGTCGAGCGATCCAGGTTTATCTCATCTTTAAAGTTCTTTATTTTTTTTTAATTGAAAGGGGATTTTCGAAGCAAGGTATCGATGTTTTATTGGTTATATCTATAGTTCATTTCCATAATAATGATCGAGCACTCGGAAATTTAACTTGCACATTCATAATTTTATAATTAACTTTATCATCATTTTCAAGCATTTGGCACTCTCACATTAAATAATTTTTTTTTCTGGAAATCGAGTCAAAGCGGCAAAATTTGACTATATATGTCATGAACGCAATATATATAAAACTAAAAACAAAATGGCTCTGCATAACGGCGGCAATTGTTAAGAAAAGAAAATATTTTGCTCAATATTTTCAAGACTTATTCACCACATCCTTAATACCCTCAACTCTCCCACGAAGCGAAGTCCTTGGATCCTACCAGCCTCTCATCTGTCCTTGCAGCTCCGCATTATTCACTGGTCTCGATCACCTTAATTCGCCTATTAAAAAAGACGTCAAATCAAAAACAAACAAATAAAATCGGCAAGAAATTATTCATGCCCTGATGCGTGAGAAATATCGAGATCTAGGTTTCCGTAATCTCAAGTGCTGTTAATGAGTACACGAGTCCTGTCTTTGTGATTTTCAATATCGCGGATTACGGAAAAACATAAACCTGATTCTAGTATTTTATGGTAAGGTCTCGTATGTTTTACGTGATATAAATTAGATTATTGGCTTTAAAGGCCGAACGTTTCTGTGCTCCTTGGATTGTAATACACATATACTGTATTACACCCACCCACTCACCCCCCCCCTACTTACCCCTTCACCCACCCACCCAACCACCTACTCATCCACCCACCCACCCACCTACCCTACCACCCAACCACCCCCCGACGACCCACCCACCCACCCCCAACCACCCAACCACCCACCCACCCCCAACCACCCAACCACCCAACCACCCACCCCCAACCACCCACCCACTGACCCACTCACCCACCCACCTACCCACCTACCCACCCACATGATATATATATATTTGTTGCGTATCCTATTATGAGCGTAAAATTATGTCATTAGAGGAATCCTACCGTATATTATTATACGAGAATTGAGTATTCTACTACACTGGAATGTGGTAGAAAATATTTTGTTCGCGATTAAATGAAAAATTCAAATAAAAATCTATGGGCATTAGCGAGAGAGATAGAGAGAGACAAAGAGAGAGTAGGTATCATCGTGCCTGCACGTCCTCTCAAGACGTCACTGCAATAGCGACTTTGAGAACTTTGTACGCGTCCTCACGTATATCGTGTCTCTGTCGATCCTTTCTGCGAAACCACCGCGTCTAAGCTAACTGACACACAGAGAAAGGCGAGGTAAGTCAATGGATGAATAAAATCCGAGTTCAAGACTTATGGCAAAGGTCTCACTTTTCCCTTGACGACTTTAACGAAATAATCAAGCATTTCGCAACGATTAAACTCGTTATTTGTTGGCTGATTTATCTGGGTTCAAAATTTGTAACGAGTGTAGAGTAAAAGCTGGTAGAAATTGCCCTTCTGCTATATAGGTATACAACGTTGCCAATTTCACTCTACACCGCCAGAGCGCATTCAGCGACATTCGGCAACAGCGCCTGACTCGATTCCAGTCAACGTAGACATTCATCCAATCTCCAGAATAGTATTTTTTGTAACTGAGTGTGTAATTTTTTATTTTGCCCATTGAGCTGTTGCAGTCCGAGGCGAAGCCGCGGAATACATTCGAAATCGTAAGAAAAAATGTTTGCGCACCAGTTGCTAACAACATTTCTCGTGGACGGGCGCGCCGCCGGTGTCGCGCATGCGCAGCGTGCGCGAAACGCTACTTTCCGCACCCTTCACGCAATTCCATTACGGAAGGGTTATTTTTTTTTGTTTTTTAAAGTGCACCAAAAATTGAAAAAAAAAATGATTTCCCCCTTTTCAAGTTCCAATAATGAAAATTAATCAACGAATGTCATGACGTAATTCATCATTCTGTTCGTTTATTCGATTCGTGTACACAACCCAGTAATTTTTTTCCACACCGGTCTCTACGGATCGAGACGCGACATTAAGCGCGACGTTTTTTTTTTATAGTCTGCACTTTGAGACTAGACATTCAGATTTATTCCGCGATTTCAATTGCACCTTATGGACTCGGAGGTTTTTTAAATACGAGCGCCGAGTAAATGTGAAATAGAAGTTTTGTAATTGTTAATTGGGAAAAATGAATAATGAATTTTTTAATGGACAATAATGCTTTATTTATTCAGCATCGTGGGAAAATTATTTTATAGGAACCTGCTTATCAATCTTATTTGAATAATGAATTTGGCACAAAATTATAAAAAAATTTCAGCGCTAAATTTTCGATATTATTGAATAGCGTTTCTTTAACGATCTCATATCGGTTATTAGCGATGTAATATCTCGAACAATCGATTTGCGATACCGATTTTTCTCCAACATTCATCTCTCATTTTTTCTTCCTTAATTATGTTAAAACCGGAAGTGACTCGGTCCACCATGGGGGGTCTGCAGTCGTGGAAAAATCCAGAAAAAAAAAATTATAAACGTAATGATCAACAGCTAATGAGATGTGCGCCAGTCATCGGCCGATTGCCGTTTCATTTTTATCCAACAATTAGCCGAGAAATCTCGGTTTTTTTGTACCCCCTGTGGTAGGTGCACCGGGCGGAGATTGCGAAAAAAAAACGAATTGGCGTCGTTCCGCTTCCGTTATTGAGACCTCAAGGCGAATACTAAGTGCCCCGGGAGGGATTGAATTCGCCCGCGGCTCATCCGGTCGCGTAGGAACCGCAAGAATCAGACGATCGATTCTGTTGCAATATTTCCGGCGAAAGTACCTCATTTTTTTTTCTTCTCTCTGGATTGCAAACAAAAGCCTTCTGATGAACTATCTCCCGGTCGTTGCAATTACATGCAAATTTTAACGATCAATTAACGAAATTTCGCGAATTTCGGTTGTGACGTCATTGACATTTCCGGTTATTTTTCTCTCTTTCGCAAGTGCAAAAAGCAGTTTTCACTTTCAATTGCTCAATTAACCGCTCAAGGACAATGTCTATATGACATATGGATTCATCTGCCAGCAGCTCCTTTTGAAGTGTCATATTCCGCCAAATATGGGCCCTAATTGCACTCTACATGCAGTATCATAAAGAAGCATATTATGGTATTCATGACGTGCAAGCTGTATAATTATTTGTGCATCAAAAGTTATCAAATTGTGGCGATAATCTCTACCACATCCACTCTAGGAATACCAATTTTTACAATAGAAAATAGCTTAACATGGAGTTATACAGTGGAGCAATTTTGTAATAGCTTTTTACCGGATCGGGCTACGATGAGGCATTCACAGATAAGCAATTTAAAATGTAATTCACCTTGATCTGACGTGTGGTTTAGCAAAGAACTAATTACATAGTGTAGCTGATTTATTTTCATCGCGTGAAGATAGGCGCCACTGGATCGCCTCGTAATCTTTGTAAAAAAATCATAATTCGCGGTACTATAAGATGTCTCTCCCCACAATTTTTACGTCTTCCGGTTTCCCTAAAATCGTCACAAAATTCAATTGTCTGTATTTAGGTGCACAGAAATGATATACGGTGAAACTATTTACCAAACGTATTTCAGGAAAGGGAGATCACATTTTGCTACGCCAGAAAAAAAATTGTGTTTCCGTTCTATCAACTGAATAATGATCTGAATGAGTAAATAGATTGACTGATCGGATTCATGTGACGCGGAAAAATTATTAATCGATAAATCGATAAGTTCCACTGGACGCGGATTAGTTTTTTGGTATACCGTGCGTGAAGTGACACTTGACGCACGCTGCGCATGCGCGCCAACTACGACTCTGTAGATTTCCGCTTCGCCCAAAAAATGTTTACAAGTTGCAAATATTATTTTTGGTTACTAAGGACGGGGGGGGGGGGGGAGGAGGGGGTTCGAGATTCGCGCACTGAGTAACAACAAATATAGTTCCGCGCATGCGCAGAAGTAACTTTTCTCCCGTACTGCAAAACTGACTGCGCGTTTTCCAAGCTCACAATCGGCAGAAAACATTGTTATGCACTTGTGTGAAAAGGTCCCACATTGTCGATCAATTAATGAGAAGTGGAGTTCCGCATTTTGGAATTGCCTATATTGAGATCTAATGATATTAGATTGATGAGTATCCAGAGTAGGTAATCTTTATTGATGAGATGGAAAAATGTGGAACGATTGGTGATTTAAATTAATATTTCAAAATTAATACGAGAAAGACCAAACGAACCGTCACAACCTTAATCATTCAAACTTTAATTTAGGGCACTTGGGTTTAAGCGGCGTAAAAGGGCCCCTTGGGGTGCATATGATGGGCCATGGATGAATTATGGAAATCCCATACCAAATTATCTTACGTGTCTCATGACGTCATAAAAAATATTCCGAGATGAGAAATCGGTGAGAAGCCTGATTTACGTCAAGAAAATTAAAAATGTTAATCAGTTAAATGATTAAAAATAAATAGTTTTGAGGTCACCTAATATAAAACAATGTTGTAAAAATTAATTTTCACTCCCTAGAAACGAAATAGATGATAGGAATATTAAACAGATAAGGCAATTAATTTCTGTAAAGTTGGCATCACCCACTTTTGCTTTCATGTTTCTCCATTCAAAAACTGTCCGAAACATCCGAACTTTCCGGAATAAACTGAAAACTACATCTGCATGAAACCTTGGATTCAATTTAGCCAATTTGCATACAACTGCAGTAAATACGAATGAAAGTAATGACAAAGGGAGCGAATAGCTAAAAAAAACTGTCGAAAAAAAAAATAATGAAATAGAAGAATGCGAGTGTAAAAGTCGCAGGCGTGGGAAAGCACGGGCTCACGAGCGAGCCACCAATTAACACCAATTAGTGCTCATCTAACTCTAGGTACTCCAACGTTGCGCTTGGACTTTTACGTATCGTCTGGCTACTCTATATATCGAGGGTACATCCCGATGGTGCACAATGGCTGGCTTTGTAAGCATAATCCGGGCAAAAGGTGATCCATAAACTTTCTAAAAATTTTTAGTCAGAAAAAAAAATTGATCACTATTTTTGTGCATATAGCGTTGGCACTCTCTTATCTGCCTCTCCTATCACTAAATCCTTCATTTGCTAATTTATCAGTTGTCTCCTCTTTTAAATTATTTTAATAACATTGAACGATTTAAAATAGCAAGTGTCAATACTTATAGATAATTGCTCATTCATTTACCGGCATAATTTGCATCGATTAATTGAATAATTACAGAAGCATCAAATCGCCCATTGCGGTCCAAACTATTCTTCTTCATTTTATCTAAAAGGAAAAAAATATATTTCTTATTTATTTCAACTTCCGCTCGTTACACACCAAAGATTCCACTTCACGATTTGGTGCGTGTCCAGTGGTTCAGCCTGACGTGACATATACAAGACAGAGCATCGATCATTGGTTAAAGAAGGGGGGGGGGCGATCCTTTTGAGAGAATAAACCAAACGTATGTGGTCAGGCCGAAGAAAATGTCTGACTCTTGACGCGATTGGTATTTATTTATTGCATCAGACCACCGTCACTCAACCTGATCATGTTCTCGCACGGCGTTTCGTCGTTAAAGTTAACAGAACATCAGAAAACAATTCCAAGAACTTGACAATCTGACAATTTTCGTTTTTTTCTCCAATTTCTTCTGCGTGATTTTCGTACTCTTTTGCTGGTTATTTTCAGGAATACCAAGCAAATATTCATTGAAGCTTATACGGAAATGTGGATAATCGTTGTGAAAGTAACCGTAGGTGGGTGGGGGGGGGGGGGGGAGAGTTGATGGATAACTGGGTGGGTGTGTGCATGGATGGGTGGGGGGGTATGGATGGGTGGGTGGGCGTGTGGATGGGGGGGGGGGGGGGGGGGGGGTGTTTGGATGGGTGGGTGGTTGTATGGGTGGGGTGGGTGGTTGTATGGGTGGGGTGGGTGGTTGTATGGGTGGGGTGGGTGGTTGTATGGGTGGGGTGGGTGTATGGATGGGGGGAGAGTATGGATGGGTGGGTGTATGGATGGGTGGGTGGTTGTATGGGTAGGGTGGATGGGCGGGTGAGTGGGTGGGTGGATGGGTGAGTAAGTGGATGAGTGGGTGAATGAGTAGGTACTTGGATGGGTGGAATGAAAATATTTATGAGGATTTAATTGCTCGTAAATTCGTCGGAGAATAGACAAACTTGGTATTTCGGAATTTATCCAGTGACGGTAAAGCCGCTTTGTTTTTTGGATTTTTAAAGTGGCATTACCGTTATAGTATTCCGGAGGTCGTACCACGGCGGCATGCAAAGTGCATTCCGGAGTATTGGTATCTGATAGTACGTGATGAGTTAAAGAAATTCAATTTTTCATGGGTTTTTAATGGTGGAAGAATGACATATACTTCAATCGGCGAAACGGAAAAACTTGGCATACTAAAGCCGCTTTACCGAACCTATTATTGAATTAAATTAACGCACGAACACTGATAAGAAATTTTTCGTGCGCATAAAATTCAGGGAAAGATAATTTTATTCAAATTCGTGGAGCATTTTTGAGGACATGGGAACCAACATAATATTTCTACACTACTGTACTTCTATATTATGTTTCCTGTATTTTCAATAAATAGAATCATCCATATGAATTTCATTCTAGAATCTTTATACACCCGTAAAAAACGCAATTTATTACCTCTTCAGAAAAATTAAAAAAAAAATTTTTTTGTATCGCAAGTTTCGAATTAAATTTTAATTAATTCTAACTACCTAACTTTAATTCCCATAAAAAGAAACAGCCCTTATGTCCCTTGTACACCTATAATTGATGAAAAAAAATTGCGAGTGCAAAGATTCAAATTTCGCGCGCAAAAAAAACCCCGATAAAATAACACTGATTTTCTTACCATCGACATTTTTTTCCTTATCCGCCTAATTAAATTGTACATCCAGACACGGGATGCGGAAAAAAAAATTGAACGCACGGTACTGATTGGCAGACGTGTGTACCATTTTTGGTAGCCTGGAGCTCCGCATGTAGTCTTGTCATTACCTGTTAAATAAAACAACATGTTTTATATGGGATGTATTCCACTGGGACAAGTTTTAAGTGATATAAAAGGTTAAAGAAACACTGTGGCAAATTGGTATTGACCTTTTCCAGAGGCAGTTCACGCTGATACTCCAAGCGAGAGACGAGACGAGCCGTGGAGTTGTTGAGGAGGCCAGCTACAGTGGTATTGTCCTGCCTGGGCCCACGTGGCACACCCTCAATCATCAGGGAAGAAATGCACATCTTGCTTATCGTGTGAGAGTACAATGTGCTGATCATTACTACAATGCTACTTGCACGAAATTCTGCAGACCCAGGGACGACATATTCGGCCATTACACGTGCGATGAAAATGGTGACAAGGCGTGCATTCAGGGTTGGAAAGGCGCGGATTGTGAAACTGGTAAGTTTTTTTCTTTTTTACACACAGTTGGATTTTTTCCAAATGTCTGTAGCCCTAGGACTTTGCGACAAGCCTTAAAAAAAATTGAATAACCTCCCTAAGATCGGGAAGTTAAAAAATGAAAATAAAATGAAAGTTATCTGCGGTCTCATCACCCAACACCTTGAAACTCTATTTCAAGGCCAGAATTCAATCGCGGGAGGGCGATAAATTTACCCCATGACACTTGTCCTACATCAATATCACATATTTACTTCATTGTCAACGATATTTGTTCGAAACTTTTTTTCGTCAGTGCTGTGTGTGTGTGTGTGTAGTCAAAATCATTGGCAGCCGCTTTCTCATGCACCAATTATGCAATCGCCCTCAATGATGGCGCAATCAAAACGTCGGGTGGATTTTTGTTGATAACAATTTTTTTTTTGTCAAATGAAATCTCTCGGACAATGCATAACGAGACAAATTTTGCATTAAAATCCATATTTTATCTATCCATAATTTAACAGTTAATGTGAGCACGGCTTATAAGCGCTTGGAAGCGAATTGCGTAACCTCCGCAGCATTTTTGAGGAAAGGAGTAGATGAAAATAGGGATAAGAAAACATATTCGCCATGAAAAATTCCATCAATCAAGCTTTATGACTTTCCCACGTATTTCCAGTATCTCTCAGAGCATTGCAGTTGGTATACAACAGGGGAAAGCGAGTTTGCATCCCAACATTCATCCCTAGTGCTGGCGCGATGTGAGACGAGGCGAGAGATTCAACTCCATTGTCTTGTATAGAAATTATAAAATCAATTGTCGTGTCGTCTCGAGAGTCGAGAATGTCATTCAATCGTGTATTCTCTCCTCTCGTCTCGACTCTCTCGTCTTCTCTCGACTGTCTCGTCTTCTCTCGACTCTCTCGTCTTCTCTCGACTTTCTCGTCTTCTCTCGACTCTCTCCTCTTCTCTCGACTCTCTCGTCTTCTCTCGACTCTCTCGTCTTCTCTCGACTCTTTCGTCTTCTCTCGACTCTCTCCTCTTCTCTCGACTCTCTCCTCTTCTCTCGACTCTCTCCTCTTCTCTCGACTCTCTCCTCTTCTCTCGACTCTCTCCTCTTCTCTCGACTCTCTCCTCTTCTCTCGACTCTCTCCTCTTCTCTCGACTCTCTCCTCTTCTCTCGACTCTTTCGTCTTCTCTCGACTCTCTCGTCTTCTCTCGACTCTCTCGTCTTCTCTCGACTCTCTCGTCTTCTCTCGACTCTCTCCTCTTCTCTCGACTCTCTCCTCTTCTCTCGACTCTTTCGTCTTCTCTCGACTCTCTCGTCTTCTCTCGACTCTCTCGTCTTCTCTCGACTCTCTCGTCTTCTCTCGACTCTCTCATCTTCTCTCGACTCTCTCATCTTCTCTCGTCTTCTCTCGACTCTCTCGTCTTCTCTCGTCTCTCTCGTCTTCTCTCGACTCTCGTTTTCTCTCGACTCTCTCGATTCTTTCGTCTACCGCGGTAAGACTATTCACCCCCATTTTCTCAGGAAGCACCTCACAATGATTTTCAATATTGATCAAATCGAGTTCATTGAAAATTGCGAAATGAAGCAGTTGCCTGTCGCTTACCCAATGGGTCACACCCACAACCCCATGTTCTTTTTAAACCTACCAAATCACTAAAAATGATTGATTTTTACGGCTCGAACATTCGACCATTATTTGCCTCATTTGGAAATTAATTTTCCAAGCATTTACGATTGTAAGTACAACGTAAAAAGGTCATTCGAGGGGATTTGAATTTTTTCTCACGCCGCACAGATCGGTAGAGTGCCTTTGGCCGACTACTGTTGTGCAATGTATAAATATAAGAGGTTGAGACGTCACTTGATTGCGCTCATTTGGCGTCTCCTAGTATTATAACGTTCACCCAGGTGAAGGACACACAGGACATTCTCTGTCATCTGAGATACCTCGGAGGATAACAAAAGTGACATCATGGCCGTGGAAAATATTCGTATGAGTTATATTGATTGACATTGGCAGGCTGTTCATCTAGGTCATGCATTTCATTCAATCACAATCATTCCGCAAATGATGTTTGTCATGAATGACAATTTCACAGTTGGCAAAAAAATTCTTATCAGCGATGCAGAAATTCTAATCAAATGTCCGATTAAAAATTCTATTCCACATTTTTACAAAAAAAAAAAAAAACAAAATTTTTTTGCAAGGCGCGGGTAAAAAATCGAACTGCCCCTCGATTTTACCACTTCGCTCCTTAACAATCAATTTAATAATCGAGAAAAAAAATTATTGATGTCGATTCATGAGTAAGAGGAATGGCCAAGCGGTGGTCGTTCAACGGAGGTCGCTCGTAAAATACACAAATTATCTTGGTGTTGCGTACGCCTTAATAGACGAAGATGAGAGGATGGTACATCGTACGATATGCAACAAAAGGTATAGGCAAAGCTGGTTGGTCGTGCCGACTTGTCGATGTTACAATAGGGTCTCGCGGCACTTTTAATAATACTAAATGACCGGAGTGACTCTTTCTTCGGCTTTGAGACTAATCGTTGCTTCCGTCTCGGTTAACGAGACTGTCGATACCACGTAATTACATTGAGCCGCGCTTTTCTTCCCATCAAAATTATCAATACCCGAAAAATCAAAAAAATTTCATGGAGCGTTCACCATCAAAATATTGCGCAGCAAAAAAAAATTGATTAAAAAAAAAATCGGTTAAAAAAAATCGGTTAAAAAAAATCGGTTAAAAAAATCGGTTAAAAAAATCGGTTAAATAAAATCGGTTAAATAAAATCGGTTAAAAAAAATCGGTTAAAAAAAAATTGTGAATATAAAAATATTCATGGCTAATATTTTCAATCATAAATTCGCCCGACTTTCCATTTCAAAAGTCATAATTTCGAAATGTATACGTATATTACCCCCTAAATCACTCAATTTCACTGTTGGGAAACTACCACATCGAAAAATCATCGAGACCTTTTTAATCGCCTCGAGGAAATTTCCCAGCGTGTCCTTTCCAAGCCCATACACGTGAAATAATTTCTACAGTAATAGCACACGGAGGATAGACGTCCTCACGCGAGAAGAGAGCGCTGTATCAGATGCACCGCTCACACATACACATATACATCATGCACTAAACTTGCATGCCGAGAAAACTGGCTTTAAAATAATGTTCATTTCCCCCCCCCCCCCTTTTCCCCTCCGCCTTTTTTTTTCACTTTGTCATCGTAGTAAAGGTCGACGGTGAAATTCACTCTGTGCAAGACTTCACTTTATATTTTCCCCCTCAGCCTCAACACAGAATTTCTCATTCGCAATTGACTATATAACCTGCCGCTGATGTTTTCTGCAGTTTCACCGTCGTCATAACCAGTGAGAATCGCTACCTTCTAGTCCACCATCCTATACCTTCGATTTAGCAGCCGTGAATGCCAGATAAACATCTTCAAAGCATCACAATTCATTCCTCACACAATAATGCCATTTTCTGGTTCCGCGAAATGCAACTTTTTTTTAGCTACATACACACCAAGAGTATTAAAACAATTTTTATTGCGCGGAGAGACAAGATCAGAAATTACCGAAAAATTTACGAGTTCGATGACCGTAAATTTACGGCGCGTAAAATTCCGGCGCGCCAATAAATCGCGGAATCGGGAAATTTCCGCGGTTTATCTCGTAATTTTTCCCTCGCGTTTCGTAAATTTTGAACGACACAAAATTGGGAACTGAATATTTCCTTTCGATTAACTGTCGGACAAAACCCCGATTTTTCTAGCGCATTAAATCCCATGGATAAGATCGACCGATCTGCAATTCAAAAAAATCGGTAAATGTAAAATGATGTCCGCTCCATCGACATGTCAAGTTTCATCGACACATTTCCCATATTTACCCATAAAAGGGACGGACTTTTAAGGTTCGAAATGCCGCCACGATTTCTCCATCAATCACTTCCAAAACATTGAATTTCGATCTGATTCTGCACCTGGTATCCACCATGATAAATCGTGTAAAATCGTATCGGACACACACACTGATTAGCTCGATTCACGATGAAATAAAAAGGGTTATTCACGTGGACAAAAGCCACATCATCTCCGTGTGCGGCATCAGTCTTTCTCGCGTCATTTGGCTGCCTTGGAGTCACATGTTGCAGTCGTACGTATAAATATCCGTAAATGTCCGTTGTCCACGGTAAATGCGATGGGAGGGGGGGGGGGGGGGGGGTAGGCTACGGCTATTAATCAAATGATGCTGCAGGCGATATCTCACACACACGTGCGCACGAACACACACACACATCAATACTTATGTTGTACGTTGTAACGGTAAAAAGTACTGCCTCCCTCAGACTTGCAATTGCTTTATCATATTTTGTGGTGAAATAATTTTTTTTTTTTTTTTTTTTTTTTTTTTGTAATTTAATATTCCTAATGATATTTACGTCTCTTACAATGATTAACGTTTCACGGCCACCGAGCTATCACGAGAAACCAGCATTTCAACTGGTCTCATAGGTTTGCGAAATTTCTGAGTGATGAGATATTTCATGGCTCTATTGCCGACTATCGAATGATTGAATCAGAAATTTATTATGGAATTTTCCTAGCAGTTAATGCAACATCAATTTCTTTTTTATGTACTTTATATTTTTTATGTCCGACGAGGCCGGATGCGCTCCGCGCGCAGAATTACACTATGCAATTGAAGGTGACAATATTCGAAGTTGAAGATACTGTTAATCATTGAGTCCGAAAAAAAGAGAGCTTTCAATTTTCCAATTTGGAGCAAGCATCTTTTGTTTTTTCTGTAATTATCGCGTACGTATAAAATTTGTTAACACTGGACCGAATATGTAAAACACTCGAGACTCGAGAGTTATGACAACTTGAACAATTGTCATACTTTTGAAAACTAAACCCGAATCGATGTCCCAAATATCGATGTTTATCCACGATGTTATCTGACTAATCTGATCAATCAATAAATGAATCACGATTCAAAAATAAATTATGACAGACCAATAAGGAATCGTCTTACGACTTTCGACTTGACGATGTTCATTTTTATGCACTTTCTTGAATACGATTGAGTTCTGCATTTATCTATACGAGTTCGTCCACGCGTGCTTCGCACGCGCATTTCCTTTTTCTGCCGCACTGGCTAGTGTCGCGTCGGTTTCAGTCTTACGCTTTTCGATATTTTCGATACGAGTCCGATGGTGCGTGCTTCGCACGCACATTTCCTGTTTCCGGTCGTACGGTTTTCCATAAATTCGATATATATCAATAGTTTCTTTCGTTCTTCCTTTTTACTATAGGATTTTCAATACATATCGATATTTTCTGTGGTCTCTCCTCTTTACTATAGATTATCTACGTAAATTTCCAATTTTTTTTTGTCAACACTTTGAGATGGTGAGAAGCCAATGCTCAAGTGACAAGAATTTTGAGTGGCAAATGGTAATTTTGAAGGTCCGATATGGTCTAATGGTTCAGGATATCTGATAATTTTGAAGGCCTGTTAGATTAGCCTGTTTGAATGGTGACGATGAAAACCAAAAGCTTCCGTATCAATTACATCAGCGATTAATTGCTCTACATGCTTCATGTATCCCCGATCTTCCACAACAAGTGGCATCCACTCAATTATGAACAATGAATAAATTATGATAATTCTATGTAAACAATAATTACGTATTTAAGATAATCACACGTTGTGTGGGGATAGCGCTAATTACACGCCATTGTTCCTCGCATTCTAAACTCTCTGGCAACAATTCACGTGTGTGAATTTAAACACACGTCTTAACCAAAAATACTGTGCTATCATTTTTCGCTGAATGACTTTCCCTGAATTATAATTTCCCACTTTTTGTGCTTCAATAATTCCTATAATAACATATTTCCTGTGTTTTTTTTTTATTAGTTCTGAAGAAGCTGACTTCCAACAATATCAACAATTTTTCGTCCTCCCCAACCTCCTCTAATTCCATTTCTTTTTTCTTTTTCCAGCCGTATGCAAAGAGGGCTGTCACCCAATCCACGGCCACTGCAATGTATCAGGAGAGTGCAAATGCCGACACGGCTGGCGGGGTGAATTTTGTGATCAGTGCACCCCCTACCCCGGTTGCAAACACGGCTATTGCAATGGCTCAAGTTGGCAATGCATATGCGATACAAATTGGGGTGGAATTCTCTGCGACCAGGATCTCAACTACTGCGGCACACATGAGCCATGTCAAAATGGTGGCACTTGTGAGAATACAGCGCCAGATCAGTACAGATGTACCTGTCCCGATGGTTTTTCTGGGCCAACTTGTGAAAAAGTTGACAATCCTTGTGCATCAAGTCCTTGCTTGAATGGCGCCACTTGTCGTGAAATTGGGGAAAGTGCGGAGTGCGATTGCGCGCCAGGCTTCACGGGGCCATTTTGTGCAACTGATGTCGACGAGTGCGCCTCCCAGCCTTGTCAAAATGGCGGCACATGTCTCAATGGTATAAACGAATTCACCTGTAATTGTCCATCATCTTGGCAGGGCACTTTATGCCAGTTCGATGTGGATGAGTGTGCACTCGCTGAGCCACCGTGCAAGAACTCGATAACCTGCGTCAATCTTGCTGGAGACTATGGGTAATTAATGCCAGTGCTGAATCACTCGATTATACCCGGGGGTTTCAACCTTCATAGCGTGGGCCGGGCGGCAGTTTTTTTTTCATGGGGAGATTTATTGCTACTGGGTGAATTATTGTCGATGAGAACGGGATATTTGTGGGAACGAAGTCTTGGATTTTTTTTTTGTAATTGGTGGAAGCTGCAGCAGATATTGATGATTGACGTTGAATATTTACATTTAGGGGGCCGAAAAACAGTACAAGAAGAATTTTTAAAAAACAGCCATCAAATTTTTTTTTAGCATACCCTAACTTATTTTCGCTCTTACCACCGTCCCCCTCACCCAGCAAAACTAATCCCTGATCTTCAATTTCCAGGTGTCGATGTAGAAGTGGCTTCACCGGCAAGAACTGCACGAAGAACATAAACGATTGTGTGGGTCAGTGTCATCATGGGGCGTTGTGCATCGACCTAGTAAACGACTATCACTGCTCCTGCACACCGGGCTACTCTGGTAAAGACTGCGACGTTGACATTGATGAATGCGCGTCGAAGCCCTGTCAAAACGGTGGCGATTGTCGTGACTTGGTGAACGCATATGAATGTGTATGCCCAGTGGGCTACACCGGCTATCAATGTGAAATCGATAGAGACCACTGCAGCCCAAATCCCTGCCGAAATTCGGCGCCCTGCTTCAACACACAAACGGATTATTACTGTCACTGTCCTGAGCAGTGGCAGGGGAAAAATTGTTCCGAAACTGCACTTCACAATCCGCAGTATCGAATGGAGGACGATAGTTTAGGTTGCGGAAGTGAAGGAACACCCTGTGGCGGACGTGGAAGCTGCTCTGGTGGTATCTGCATTTGTGATCCAGGATACACTGGACAACACTGCCATGAAAACATCAATGACTGCCGAGGGAGTCCATGCCTGAATGGTGGAACCTGCGTTGACTTGGTTAACAGCTTCCAGTGCATATGCAGAGAGGGCTGGACCGGTGATCTTTGCGATGAAGGTTGGTAGATTTCTAGAATTTTCTTTCAAGCTGATACCTCCTCATTAAACCATTTGCCAACCAATGTCTTCACCATCGTCTCATTGAGGTCTTAAATTTGATAGAATCTACGATTGACTGAAGCTTTCTCAGAGTCATTCCCTCTATTCATCACCCTTCAATATCCCCACCTCAAATCTTCCACAAATGTTTCATACATGCAAACAAAACTAACCATTGTGTTCTCATCTTCCAGACGTTGACGAGTGCCTGGACTCACCCTGCCGCAATAACGGCACCTGCATCGACGAAATCGCAGACTTCACATGCACATGTCGGGGCGGTTGGAAGGGCAAGACGTGCACTCTTCGCGGTGGTCATTGCGAGCCGCTGACGTGTCGTCACGGTGGAACCTGTGAGGATCGCGGTGACGGTTTCACCTGTCACTGTCCTCCAGGATGGGAGGGTGCAGCATGTCACATTGCCTCGCCAGCTTGTGCATCATCACCCTGCGAGAACGGTGCAACCTGTGTCAACACCGCCGACGGAAACTACCGGTGCATTTGTCGTGAAGGTTTCGAGGGTCCCAACTGTCGTCGCGATGTCGACGATTGCAAACCTCTGCCGTGCCTCAACGGCGGCCACTGCGTCGACGGTGTCAACTGGTTTCGTTGCGAATGCGCGCCAGGTTTTACCGGTCCCGATTGCCGGATAAACGTCAACGAATGTGCAAGTGATCCCTGCATGTCCGGCGCAACCTGCGTCGACGGTATCGCCTCATACTCCTGCGTCTGTCCGCCAGGTAGAACTGGTGTTCACTGTGAAATCGGCAGCCCAGGTACACCTGGCTGTCCGTCCCTGCCGTGGGACGATGATTGCAACGTTTGCGAGTGTCGGAATTCCAAAAATCAGTGCAGCAACGTTTGGTGCGGTCAGGGCAACTGTCTAAACGGTACCTCCTGCTTGGCACACGAGGTCTGCGTGCGTAGAGAAGCGGAGAATTGTCTGACACCTCCGTGCGACGATTGGGGTGAGTGTGCACCGATCGAGCGAGGCAGAAGGGTGGGACCACCAGCCTTTCCCGCACCGCCGAGTTGTTGGCCGGGCCAAGCGGAGACTGGGCCAACTTGCGCAAGACTGACAATCCTACTGCGCAGGGATACCCTTCTTCCACGTACATCTGTTCAGTTACTCTGCAGGAGCTTCAGGAGGCTTCTGGCCGATCCTAGGAGGCCTCAGTCAGTTGTGTTACTCTGCGAGATGAAGAATGGAGATAACGACACGATAGAGGTTACGATATTCTCGGAGGCAGCTGGAGATGCTGCTAAGGATTTGGGGGAGAGTCTGAGCAGGCCGTTGAGCAGGCCACTGGCCCTTGCTTCCGTGTTGGAAGTTAAGGTCGAGACGACCAGGCTCACGGGTGGTGGAGACGGGAGGGGCGGTGAGGGAGGTGGGGGCTACGTTGCGGCCCTCGGAGGAGTCCTAGCTACTGTTCTACTTCTGGGAACTCTTGGAGGACTTTGGTACCTCAGAAACAGGAGGAGATCGGGATTGAGCGCTGCAACCACCAGTGAAACTTCTCTGCATAGGCACAGAAGTGATCTTGATGAGAAGTCGAATAATCTGCAGAATGAGGAGAACCTCAGGCGATATGCCAATCCACTCAAGGATCAGGATGTCGAGCCGAGGGTGAGTGTTGTGAGGCCACTCAGTGGAATGAGTCTTGGTGGCATTGGAAATCCGGAGGAGAGCTTGGAGATGGTGAGCGAGGAGGGACGACACAGATTACCCCCGCTGTATAAACCAACAAGTGCAGAAGCTAGGAATAATACGGCGAGCTTTAGCTATGAGGAGAGTTTACATAAACCGTACACTAAGCCTAGGCTACAGGAGCCCGGCTATACACAACAACCGGGAACTAGTGCGGGGATTATACCCAGGCAGGTGCTTACTGTACATGTGTAGGTCGAGGAATTGTGAGAGGTTTTGAGAGGTAGTTTGATGAAAAATTTTAATGTGAAAAAGAGGGGGGGGGGGTGGAAGTGAACTTGCTGCACACCGGAGGGAATTGAAGTTGACACAAGGGTTGAGGGATTTGCATCTTCGATAAGTCATTTATAAAATTAGTATCTTTAGAAACACACTGCCTTCGTGATTGTCTCCGGTTTTATCGAGGATTCCAAAAGACCTCAATCTTAGTTTTCAAATGTTTTCTCGGTCTGCTGCAAGATTAAAGTCGTGGAAAATTTTTCAATTGTCATATTCGTGATTTTGTAATTTTATAAAACTAATTTTTTCGATCACTCCATCAAGGCAAACTCAAAACATTCCCTAGCAGTTTTAATACTTACTTTGTTTTTTTTTCTCGAGGTAAAATGGGTGATAAAGAGAGGCTGGGTTAAAGTCGAATGACTGAAACAGAGGTTCATGACTTTAAATAGCCATGTGAAATTAGATTATATAAAATATTAGAATTAAAAGAGATTTTAAATATATACATAAAACAAATTTTTATATTGTGTAGAAAAAATGAGTGTGAAAGTGTGATGATGTTTTAAAATAAGGAGAAACTGGGGAGAGAGAATACAATAAATGAGGGAACGCAATTTCTACTTTAATAAGAGGACTCGTGTCATTGTGCGAGAGTCACGTATGACTCACGTGACTCATGGACAAATCCCGTTTTTTTTTTTTTATCATTTCGGTTTTTATGGGTTTCGTTTTTTTGTGCTCAAGTGCGTCTTACACATCGCGTGGAGAAATTAAAAGGAATCCCCTTCGAGGAAGAATTGAGGTATAATTCTTTTAATTTCGTGGTATACGAGAAATTAAATTTCATGGTTAACAACGTGACAATAAATTTACAAACACGACGATTATAATTAATGATAATGACAAGTTGTTATCTCTTGTACATATGTACATAACTCGTACTTATTAATATTTTTTGTTTTTTCATTCGTCTTCCTCGTGTTTTCTATTCCAACAAGTAACAATTATTGTTAGGTCGTGATTTTTATATTGAGAAAAGAAGAAAAGAGAATTGTCAAGGCATAAAAAGTTTACCGATTTAATATCTGCAAAGAATTATTAATGCAATAATGACTTTGGGAAATTATTATATGAAAAGTTTTCAGCAAATATTTTAAGCGAAAACCTTTGGAAGTTCATATTTGAGGCGATACATTTCGGAACTAATTCAGTAAAGAAGTGGTTCTAATGCAGCAAATTTCAATCTCCCGATCAACTAATTATTTAATTAACAATCTTATCAGGAGTAGTTTCAGTATAGAATGTATTTTAATACCCAAAGAAACGTTCATAATACTCAGTGCGCAAAGCTTCGCGAAATGGCGCCTCGCGAACACTGCGCATGTGCGAAGTGGAGCGCCGCTGCCACTGCGCATGCGCGAAGCCGCTAAAGCCCGCCGCGCATCATTATTCGATTATTTCCAAACAGTTAGAATAAAAGTTGCTCTTTACTTACTATCAACGTGTCATTTGACATTTTATACTCGAACTCTTCATCGATATATTGCAAAAACCAACATTTACCAAAAAACTTATCACCTCTTGACTGATTAATTTCGCCGCCCGGTCAAAAAAGAAATGCACAATTTCACTGAATAAAATTCTCGATAAGAACTCACGTACCGTATCTATGTGATACTGCCAGGAATGTAAAATGCATCGTAAAATAATTTTGACCCAACGTTTTTTTTTCTTTTCCTTTCAAAACTGAAATTTTATCTATAAAAAAAGGGAGAAATCTTAAATAAATAACTTAGGCAGTTCGGTGCGTCTATTCGCGACAAAACATTGTGATAATCATGTACGAAGACATCATAACGTCACATCACACATATAAGTATCGTTTAGTACCATCTCGTCTCCTTTATTCCATTTTATGGAAATATCTCTGTACTTTGTTTTTTTTTTTCTCTTTTATGTATTTCCATTAATAATAATTCTCTTTCATTATTTAAATACAAATATTTACGATGGGCTTTTATTGGCCGAGGGATGATTATTGTAATACCCTTGCGATGGATAGAGAATGATCAATAAATATGTACTGTATATTATAATTATGATAATAGTTATTTTAGGAGTAAATGACAAATGCAAGTGGATAATGCGAATTTTTTTTTTCGAACCATCCAAGGGTGGATGCGTTAGAAATGGCCGCGAAAAATTATCTCCGGCCATATATTTGTATATAAACACGAGAAACTCACCACTTTCTCCCTCCCTCTCTCTCTCTCTCTCTCTCTCTCTCTTTTTATTAATTTTTAATTATTTACAAAGTGGAAAAGAAAAATGAATGTGCAATTTTTTTAAATGTTTAAGCGAACGCTCATTTTGAACGTCAATTCTTTCATAATATTTCTTGTAATTTCTGTTAGTGATTAGATACCGTAATATTTCGCTGTATGTTTTACAAAACATGAGAAATAAAAAGTAAATAAATATTAGATGGTTTTACGATATTTTGCATTTTTTTTTTATTATTCTATTGATGATGAGGAATTTTCATATTTTATTCTGGAGATTTGATACAGAGGATTATTTTATTGGATTTTGTATTATTGGGGTGTGGTTTATGGCGGTGGAGGGTCAATGGTTTCCATGGGTTTTTTTTTTGTTTTTTATGGGAGTGGGATTGAAAAGGAGAAAAGTTGATACTGGCAATTTCATTTTTTTTTTGTTGCTTAAAAAAAAATGAAGAAAAATTTTTTTTTTCAATTTTATGAAATGGAATTTTTTTAAATTTTTTTTGTAAAAGAAAATTTTGTAATGGAAAATAATTGAAGTGGCCATCAATGATTGAAGCTCGAGAGTTACTAATGATGGTAAATTATTTAACTAATTACATATCAATCAATTTTATAATAATTGAGGGACAGACTTGTGGGCACCATTGGCCTTTCTATGATGCTAGCTAGGCATGAAGAGTGCAGTTGTATTTTATATGAATTTTGTAAGTGAGTGAGAAGAAGGGAAAAAAGCAAAACATAATGTAAATAAGCTCCTGATAATTTCCAATTTCACCTTCTCCTTTCCTTTGCTGCAGATCTGATGAAAAGATTTTTTTTCAATAAAAAGTACAATCGTCAAAAAATAATATTTATTGTGTTTCCTCATTTATTGCCCTCCTAGACGGAAAATGAGACTGCACGGTCGGTCGGGAACCTCCCCGGACGCAGTGGGGGGGGGGGGGGGGGGGGGGGGGGGGGGGGGGGGGGGGTCTGGGAATAGGGGTTTCTGGGGTTTTACCCTGTGTTCCGAATTTACGATGGCCTAAATGACGAAAGTCGGCCCCAGCCGGATGGGTGTCCCCTTCTCCCTACTACCGTGACGAGCACAAACGACAAGGATGATGACAAACAAAAATGCACGTACAATCTTGTCCTTACCCGATCGCAAGACTAAAAATTTGCATGTTCAAATTTACATAAAAAAATTACGCACAATTTAATTTTTCATCTCGACAAAATCCGGAAATGTCCCCCCAATGAGCGCGATTGTACAAAAGGCACCGTGCAATCTGTCGACCTCATGCAAGTTGCTGTTGCATTCAAATCACAGAGAGATGGCGGAATCTTGGAGAAACGTGATTTCCGGGTGGGACTGAAAAAGGAATAATCCAGGGAAAATACAGGTAAAAATGTCCAATAGGAGCACGTAAACTCGTGAATAAAGGTAAGTTGGAGCGGTGGATGGCTAAAAGGACACAAGGTTCAAGTGTGGGCACGTAGTTGCGGCAACTCGTCTGATTCTACGTGAATGGGTCGCTTAGGGGACATCCGTGTTACAAAGAACAAATGTTTGTGCTTGAAAGAGACAAATTCACGGTCAGAGTAAAAGTACTAGACTCATCAAGAAGGGACGCGGAATTATGCAATGGGCAAACCGCAAATGCGCCGGGAAAAAAACAAAATTTCCACTATTTGGCTCCGCTCCATACATTAAAATTTGGTTCAAAAAAAAAAAATTATGAATGAAAAAATGCTACAAAAAAAAATGTAAAAACTAAAAAAAAGAAGTTGGAGGTAAAGAAAAATTTTCAGCAGCAAAAATGGGTCTACAATGCCAAAAGCCCGCCATCGCCATAAAAGTTCCGAATTGTTAATTGAACATATCCAACAGAATTAAAATACAATGGCTCAACCGAGTTTGACCACTTGACGAATGCGCATCAAATGAGTCAGCCTCACCTCGTGTGAACCTCTCCTTTTATGCCGTTTAATCAAACAAGACACAATCTCATGATGAGCAGATAAAGCATAAGGGGATAAAAAATGGTGAAATTAATTTTTAGGGGGACACATCACGCAATATCTACTCATTAACTGTAGCGTGATTTGCCAGGTTTATCAAGACCACGTCGTTGGACAATGACAAGAGCGGAAGAAATTAAACGATGCGAATTTTTCAATTTCTGACACTCGCATAAAAGAACATAAAAACCGAAAAAAAAATTCGATTTGACCCTAGATCGCTCATCATCTATCGTCATTATATATTTGAATTGGGAAACATAATTGTACAATTTATCAATTATAGTTCACTAGTTGATAGTTATTGCAAAATTGATAAATGCAAAAAAAACATAAAAAAAAATTGAAACCATAAAATGGGATTACGTTCCGTTCTGCTGAATATCAAAAAATGAAGGTCAATTGTGCCGCAAGATTTCGCGTAAGATATTCTAGTTTCCCAAGCAATCAACTCCGCCGTTATCTCATCACCAGGTAATTATTTTCGCCTAATCACGTAAAATTAAAATGGTCCATACGTAGACCTCGAAATGAACAGCATCCAATCTGTCAAATTCCGCGAGAAACCATTTAATAAATCCCAATTTCCGAACTTTGCTCAACAAAAAAAGGTGATAAATTGTCCCTAACCTTTTGCACTTTTTTTCTTAATTTCCTCGAGTATTATCTTCCCACAAGTAATGCCTGGGACTCGCACAAAAACCGCAAGAACAAATCCATTATGTCCAAACGCGTAAGTATAAAAGCCCCAGTAAACGCTTCCGCATTGGAGAACGTCCGCTCGTTTAATGACACACGTTAAGTAATAGAGGAATGATTCATTTGGAATAAAAAAAAAAACGAGAAGTGTTCTTCCGTTTCTTGAGACAATTTTTAATTTTTCTAATGACAGGGGGAGAGCACCCATTGGGTCGAAAGCCATCGCACTTGACCGGGGCTAATTAAACGGTCAACTGATGACGCTTCTCCAGCAGCTCGCGAGAGGAAATGACAGGAATAGGCTTAGAAGATGCAATCCTGCCTCTTTAAAAAAATAACCGAGATCAGAGTGTTACTTGACAATGCAAACTTTCCTACCTTCTTATACATCAGCTGACTGTCGTATCAGAAAACTACGATACCACAAATTGTCTCCAGTGGTGTAAAATGATAACAGCTAGAGATAGGAAGAACAATTGTAGAATATGAAATACTCTTTTATGAGTAGAGCAAAATTTGTTTGACCCTTTTTTAGCTGTACACATAAGATACCCGGCCATAGAATGAGACCGCACGGCCGGGCCGGAACCTAACCCACCGCGGGGGGGGGGGTGCATCAAGGACCCCCGCCGTTGTAGAGAGGTTTACCCTGTGCTTAGAAATACGATCGCCTAAACCGCGGAAGTCGGACCCAGACGCATGGATGGGTGTCCGGTAGGGCCCCTGGCGGAATGCTCAGGCAGGAGCTACCCAGGGCGTACAAATGAGAGGGAGGGAGACAAAAAAAGAGTTGCAATACAAAATAAGAAAAAATCAATTTTGGGGTCATCGCAGTAACTTGAAAATCGCAAAGTTAAAGACAAAATATTGATGGTATATTGTGCAGAGAGCCTTGAACCACTTAATTTTTAAGTACTATTCGCGCTACTCTCCACTTTCCCATGGTTCCCCTGAAATTTCCAGAAATTCAGCATCACATGCAGGAGATGGAGGACCTTGAATGGGATTATTTCTGGGAGAATGAGTCTGTGAAGGATGCCAAGAGCTCGAGTATTGATCAAAGCTCCGTAGGTGTCTCCAGGCTCTCCGAGATAAGCGAATTCTTTCCCGAGTACGTCTCGAAGTTTCAGGATGAGAGGGCAAAACGTGCGGCGGCTGAGGAAGAGGAGAAGCGAGAAAGATTGAGGAAACTACTTGGTGTAATTTTACGTTTACGATGATTTTTATGCTTTTGCAATTGCTAATTTCTATACTGTGTCATGGAACTTTGTGTGGCGAATTGTCGGCTCAACAGAGTAATCAAAGAATAGAGAATTGGAAAATTAATTTTATGAGAATTTTTAATTTCCCGAGTAGGCCAATTGATTTCACGGGTGAAGTCGTTTCACGTGCAATTTGCTCTAGAATTTTTTAATAAGCCGAAGGCAATTTCTTGGAAAGCATTTTCTTCGACTACAATTAGAACAGCGTTTCCCGTTCCATCGTAGAGGTAAAGAAAAATTTTCCGCCCGCGCAGCGGGTTTACCTGCCGTGGTTAGAACATCGTTTTCCAGTCCAGCGTGGACGTAAAGAGAGATTTTCCCCCTGCGCAGTGGGAGGAAAATCTTGCTCTGCGCAACCGGGGCCGGAAAATTTAATTAACCTCGATGTTTTTCACCCCCAGCTGGACAAGCTGAAAGCCCGTGACTCTGTGGAGACGATAATAACATCCGAAAATACACTTTCCACGCGCTCCAGCAGCAGCAGTGACAGCAGTGGAAATCTGTGTCTCAAGGACATCACCGTCAGTGATTCACAGCTAAAATTACTGAATATTTATAATATTTATCCGGTACCCGATGATCCGGGCCTCGTCTCAGGCTTCTGGGTACTATTCTCGAAGGAAATTAGTTACAAGGAGGACGGCATACAGAAATTCATGGATATTTCAAAGAAAATGAAACTCAGGCCTATAAACAAGGTCTGTGAAATGCTGAAAACTGATGAAATCAATTTGGGATTCTATGGAGTCGATCCTAGGATCATTCGAGGAGTTTGCGAGGCTCTTATCAACAATACGTCAGTTCGATCGCTAAATTTACAAGTGAGTTGATCAGGATGATGATATACACGTAAATAAATATTCAAACGTAGGGCGGTAAAAGCAAAAATACTGAGCGGCGTGGGTAATACTTATTACTGTACCTTATCACTTTTTCTACCTTATCAGGCTTCTATGAAACTTTCGTGCCTGACTGAAAATATTCACAGTGAGCCTTCGTTAGTTACAACACGTTTACAAGGAGGTGACACGTTTTAGGGGAGGTAAAACTGGGGAGCGTTGCAACTAAAAAGTTACCCCACTCTTTAGAGGCGCTCAGCGTCAATTCCAGGAAGTTTAAAGAGACGAGTAATATTTCACTTTTAATCTTCACATAATTCGATTATCCGAATGTAAACGAAACACGACCGATGGTAACTCGCACGTATTTTGGCGAATTGCGCGCGAAGGAGTGGGGGCAGCGCCGCGGCGCTGGAAAAAAGAGGCAAATTTTGCAACTAACGAAGGTTGCAAGTAACGAGGGGTGCAACTAACGAATGTTGCAACTAACGAATGTTGCAACTAACGAATGTTGCAACTAGTGGCCGGTGCAGCTATCGAAAGTTGCAACTAACGGAGGTTGCAACTAGCGAAAATTGCAATTAACAAGTGTTGCAACTAGCGAATGTTGCAACAACTAAGCCGCGAATCGAACCTTGCTGCACTGAACTAACGATGAATCACTGAAACCTGAAAGAATTCATGTAAGCGTGTGATATAAAAATTACGCCCACCAGACTAGTATACGTTCTTTTTCACCACAAACTTCCCATTTTCATTCAGGAAAATTGGCTGAGCGTTGATGCATGTTTCCACCTCAACGATTTATTAATCAACAATGAGATTCTGTTATCTGTAACCTTAACGGGCTGTCGGATTGGTCCTCGAGGAGCAAAGAGACTGATCAATGGCATTGGAAAAGCACCGGCCCTGGAATATTTAAACGTTAGCAAATGTGAATTGGGTGATGAAGGGGCGACTTACATCTGCGATGGGGTCTCCAACAGTTTACATTTGAAAAAACTTGATTTGTCTGATAATGATCTTGGCGGAGGGTGCGCATGGTCATTCTACTATATGCTCGCCCAGACCGACACCCTTAACGAAATCAACTTGTCTTGGAATTCATTGAATACTGAAGAATTCTGGAAAATTTTTCTCCAGGGAATTTTGAAAAACAATTCAGTGACAAAGATAGATCTGTCCTGGAACTCTCTTGGGAAGGATTCCATTCCATTTTTGATGCAATTGATGGAGAAGTCGCTCGGCATCACAGAATTGAATCTTTCAAGTAAGACATTTATTTTTAACTAGGATCCTTTTTTTTTTGGGAAATGTAATTGAATGAAAAATGTAAATTAATTTTTCCCAGACAATCGATTTGACGACGAAGACATAAAAAAATTGTCAGTGTCCGTTGCCAAAAATTCGGTCCTCCAGATATTATCCCTAAAAAGCAATCCCATGGGTCCAGCAGGTGCATTATCCCTCGTAAAGTCTCTCACACCAGTAAACGCCCCCAATTCCATACTGCAACATCTGAATCTGGACAATATTTGGGCAAATAAGGACATCATTCCCTTCCTGGAAGAGATGAAAACCCGCGCAAGAGCTCTGACAATAAAGTTGAGTGGAATTTTAAGCAATTATCAATTAGCAGGTCCTGACCCGCGAAGACTATTCCTCAAACGAGCGAATTTCGAGGCGATGAAGCCAAAGAAGAAAAAGCAGAAAAAGAACTTTGGACACTTTATCATGTCGCTTGACAATTCAAAAATTCCGAAACAAGACTTTCAGCAATTGTTCAAACGTTACAAACTGAAATTGACTGATTCATTAATTTCGGAGATCATGAAAGCATTTGAAGAAGGAAATGGCGAAGTTGATCAGAGGAAAGTGAAGGAATTCTATCTTCGGGAATATCCAGAGACGACTCCTCCTCCTCCCAAACCTGAGAAGAAAAAAAAGGAGAAGAAGGGTAAGAAGGGAAATCCTGATGAGGCAAATGCCGATGGACTAATTGCAAAAGATAAAGAAGCTGGAGTTGGAATTAAGAAATCCAAGAAGAAGGTAAGAGCAAAATTTGTGGCTAGCATGTTCCCAATTAACCACAATATTAATTCAATTATGTACTTCGTATTTTCACGAATTTTACTGTAATCCCTCTTGAAAAGTCCAGGTTCAAATGATGGAGTCTACCAGGAACTAAGAGCTTCTCTTCCTGCATCAAAAAATCTGCACAATTTTTTTTTTTAATTAATTAAATAAAAAAATGTATTGAAACGTTAAAAAGGCATCGAATACTGAAAAATGCAATTTAATAAAAAAAATTATACAAAAGTGTCTATAATTCCATTCTTATCATCATTTATCATTGCCAAACGATTAATAAATTATGCTTCTCACAAACTTTAATAGGACAATCGACCACTGAATCAAATAATTTAATATTAAAAAAAAATTATGAATTTGTTTCAGTCGAGATAAAAAATTCTAGCGGCAATGTCATCCAAAATCCAGTCAATGCCTTCCACAAGATTTTCAGCAGTGACAGCTGAGCATTTGAGGATCTGCCAATGATGTGTCTTAATGTTAGGTAGTTCCAATACCTCAGCAATTTCCTCTGAGGACAGAGCCCCAGGTAGATCCTGTTTATTAGCGAAAATGAGGAGACTAGCTCCCTGAAGCCGCTCCTCCTGGAGCAATTTGTAGAGCTCTATTTTACAATCTTCAAGTCGACGCTTATCTGCACTGTCCACGACCCAGATGAGGCCATCAGTGCTCTCGAAGTAGTTTCTCCAATAGGAACGAAGCGACTTTTGGCCACCTACGTCCCAAATATTCAGTTTATACCCTCGGTGCTCCAGAGTTTTTATGTTGAATCCAAGAGTTGGGGATATCGTATCTATTGGCTCTCCCACTATTCGCTTCAAAATTGTCGTCTTTCCCGCGTTGTCTAAACCTCTGTAAAAAAAATTGCATTGGTCAATTTCTTGATGCATTGATAGCGAAATTAATTGACTAACATATTTATTTATTCTTTTCTATCTATTTATTTGGTTATTCATTTAGTTATTTATTTATTTATTTACTGACAATTTTCTCCGAACAATTATTGTTTCAAATATATTTTATGAAAAATAATGTTGATTGTCAAGTAATGCAAAACTAATCACTGTTCTACAGAGTGATAATTAAACCTTGAAAAATGAAATGAGAGAGGAAACTCCATAAATAAGGAAAAAAAATTTACGACTCTATAACCTCAAAAAATCATTTAACTGCCCAACATAAAAATTAAAACATGAATATTTTCTGATAATAGGCATACATTCATAAAAATAATAATAACGTTCTTTGGCACTTCCATAACCTCAAAAACAATTAAATCGATTTGAAATACTCACAGCATAAGAATCCTCATTTCTTTTTCCTTCTGCTTCAATTTCTTTAATACTGTTAATAATCCCATGATAATGGATAGCACGTGGCGTTCCAGCAATAGTTAATTTTTAATGATTTTTACCAGACTTTAGTTAACAAAAACATTACTCGATGTCACTTGTCAATATTTGAGACTGACCTAACCTTACCCGACTATTTTAAACCGAGTTTTCATGTACTAGACAAATTAAATTCGAAAATTAAAATTTAAAATTTAGATGGATTACTTAACATTTATAAACACTGTCAAACTCTGATTGTTTATTCCATTCAATGTAAATTTTCCGAGAAATGAGCAATTATCTGTCATTTATGCTTCAATTTTTGCAAGTGCTTTTGCTTACATATTCATTATTTTTTTCTTATTTATTTAATGCTTTGAATGTATTGCTGTATGGCGTTAGATACATAAATGAATGCATAAATAAATTAACAAAAATTGCAACCAAAATCTTCGATATTAATTCATAACTATACTGTAACACATTCAATTATTATTCAACAACATTTCCGCAATTTGGTTGACAATGTCTGAATGGCAAAATGCGTCAGTAATATTCTGCAATGTATTGTCACTATAACATTCTGAGCTTAAATCGTGGGCTTCTTCATCTGGAAATCTCTCCCGTTGTTGCCTTAAAAATGTCTTAAACTCTTCTTTACTTAAGGGATTCAATTTCTTAACATAATTTCCATATTCTTCAAGTGAAGCTCTAGGCGTTTGTTTTATTCTTTTAGGGATGGGCTCTCCAGAAGACTCATTCTGCAAACTTTTGCAGTCTTTGATGCATGTTTCTGCCTGAAAATGGTAATGCAATAACTATAACACAAATCTTATATGTTATTATTGAAATATCTTGATAGAGTTACATTGGGACAAAATTGCAAAGTAGCTTTTCTATAGATGCCCCTTCAAAATTAACTTTGCTTTTTACAAATTGTTTGACCAAAGAAATCACAAGATGATTCATACAGAATTAAGTGATACTGTTTTTTTAATAAAAAAAATTATTAAAGAAAATTAGCGAGACCCATAATTTAATTAGTCACAAAAAAAAGGAAGACTCGCTAGAAAATGCATTTAGATAACTAGAAAACTCTACAGACATGTAGACCAATAACTAAAATTGTTTTGACCAACAAAATGTTATTGGTTTTGAACGTAAAATGAGTTATATTAAAAACAACGACAGAAAATGAGATTTAAAAAGTGTGGTATTCACAAAAGCTGACGTGAAACAAAAGTAGACTTGATTGAGTAAACAATGTTGCATCAGAATAATGTTTACCAATTGCAGGAGCTCTCCAAGATCATAAGGCACTTCGTCCCTCACAGCAGGCAGACCTTCACCAACTTTTTTCATAATTAACTTGACAAGGACCTCTTTGAGCCTGGCCTGAGAGTCCGATGCTAATGGCAACCAAACATTGATACTGATAGTAACATCCAGGGATTCAACAAAATGCCACCATCCTTTTGGGACAAATAAGACATCCCCAGGCTCCAAAATTGTCAATATCGGAGTTCTATCGATTCTTTCTAGAAGTTCTTCTTCCGATTTTGAGGGAGAGAAGAAATTGATTTTGCTGTAAACGGTGGATTCCTCGTAAGGAACTCGAGTTTCTCGCAAATGTTTTCCAGAATCAGCGGGAAAGAGAAGCCACTGCTTTCTGTAACAAACGAGTAATCAGTGGCTGACGACAAAAGTTTTACGAAGTAGTTTTTTACAGAGACCTCGATTTGAAACCACAAATATTTTTATATAAATGTCCGTTGCATGAACGTGGTCATGAGATGTGTTACAAAAGATAACGTCGATTTTTTTAGTAAAGTACCTTCCATGAATTTGAGCGACTAAATTACAGCCATAAGAGTCCTGATGGCAATTTGTGTGAGCCCCTCTGTTGCCGATCCACAAGGTGGAGTCCTCCCCAGTTTTATCGAAACCAAAAGCTCGCCAATCGACAGCTGATAAGAACTCAGGTTTATTCTTGAACCACTCATGCATGTACTTGTAATCGAAATAATGCCAATCCTCGTGACTTTTTTGAGATTCCTCCAGGAATTTATTCATTGTCATAGTCTCGACAGGACAGTTGAGATCCCACTGGGGTTCCTGAAGAGAATAAAATAGTTAATCAATTATAATAATGAGTCACTGATAAATTGCTCCCTGCAGGGGCAGCGAAATTGTAGAAAGAAAATGAATTCAGAATTGTGAATAACATCCCTTGGAGAAGAAAAATTGTTAAAGCAATATATGGTTAAAAATATATCTTTATAAGATTCTTACATTAAATTAGCGATTAAAAGAATATGTACATAAACTCATAATTTGAAAAAGTAAATTACTTTGGTCCTAGCATTCTTCCCAGTCCTGAAACTCAATGGCATGTCTCCTAAGAGATCTCTTAAGCTCTCAAAGTTCAACGACCTCCAAGGTTTTGCTTGCTCCTCATCATTTATAATATTACGAAATATTATGGGCTGCCTTGACTCTAGAACTACTTGTCTCAGTACCTCAGGTGTTGGTTTCATTCCTTCCATGTTTAACAAACCTGAATCTGTCAGTCGACCACACTAAAATAGAACAAACCATAGGAATGTATCAGCAATAAGAATAATTTTGTAGGAATGCATATTCATTTACATGTTAGTAATCGATTCAGATAAAAAAAGGTCAGACATGTCGACAAATTTTGGGAAACTCTAATCATCATTTTTTAAAGGAGAGACCAAGGTGAAATTTGAAACAGATAGGGAATTGTAGGGACTATGATGAAAGCTTTGGATATCACTTAGATATGCGAAAGGAAGAATAAAGTATACAAACATTTTTTGGCCACCTCATTTCTGCTTCCATGGGGCAAAACGGGGGAAAGCCCGTGAAATTTTAGTGACTCACAGGTAAAATAACTAGCAAAAAGTTAACTTTTGTTTCTTGGAAATTTCGATTTGTTTTCCTTCTCTTTCAGAATTAAGGCTTGTCGGTCAGAACGAAAAAATGAAATATACATTTTTCTCGACAGCCACCGTTTTTTTGGATAAGAAATGGAACTGGAAGAACATGCGAGTGAACCACTTTGATAACTGATATCAAAAGCGTGGCCTCTGCAGTTCTCTAGACATTCCCAACTTCACCGCAATCTTGTCTCAATAAATGAAAATATCATGATAAAGTTCTTAAAAAATATCAAAGTTTTCTGCCCAAGTCTCCCCTACTGAAATTTTTTCCTCATCTGAGTCCATTCCTCTGTAAGGAGAATATGTTTATTTGATCCCCTTAGGGTTACAATGTACTTCCGGTTCTTCCCTCACACTTCTCCATTCCTTAATCTCATATTCCTTAATCAGAACCATTTGTCTGTCATTACCATGGTCAGAAATAAAGGAATTTCAAAGCATATGAAATTGCATGTGAAACATTGAGAATTCTTTTTCTATACCAAAGGAGGATCTTAATAAGGTCAGGTAGAGCATCATTCATACATATAAGAATTGTACACGTACATATTCGTACACTAATCTAAAACTTGAAAAATATATATACGCTATATTTTTCGATGGACACAGTGAATTTGAATTTGCCCACAGCATATTATAGCGTCTCGTTGTGCACAGTGAGCGTCTGGGAAAATTGTGCGTGTACACTGACAATTATTACTTCCATGCACAACATAATATATATACAGTTTTTATATGCAAATTATCAGTGTGCACTGACACTTTTCGCAGGTAAACACTGTGTGCGAGAAGCTATCACATGCCATGGTCAAATTCAATGTATATGTACATTGAAAAACAAAGTGTATAAATGTTTTTGAATTCTCACATATTTTATCAAAAAATTGAACTTTGCAATTATAATTTTTTTCCAGTAACTGCCATGACAGTAATTCCAAAATTTGCCGGCAAAGATTGTTAAAAAAATGTGTTAAGACATGGATGAAAATCAAAAGTTGTCATTACACATGGTCAGCTGATTAGCTAATAGTAATTATCAGTGTTCCATTAATTTCTTCTGACTCATTTTACAGTGACTCCAGACGTAAACAAACCCGATAGATAAGTGAAACACCGGCGAAATATCGACAGGCCGTGTAAACCCGGCCTTATGCTGACGTGTAAGGAGAAAACCACGTGGACACAGACACTCGACACGTCGCACCACTACCACAAAACTGTGCGACTGCTTCAGTAAACACGTAACTTCCATTTACTCCAACATTCGGCTGTTCACCGTAAAGTCCACGTCGACCTGATCAGTTGGTTCAGGAACAGCAAAGTGTCAAGTTCATTTAAAAAATCACTGTTTATTCATTCCTCGTCGCTTGAATTGCGAGTAATAAATCAAGATGGTGAGTTTCGAAGAGTGTACTTGTTCTGGAAATTGAGGTTAAATGGCGTCGGGATAATGCTCAAAAAATTATCTAACTTTTTCTAGCGAAGTTCAAAAGTTGAAGGCAATTAGGATTTTTTTTGCTAAAACATCAATTAGCTTCTGTGAATGAATGGATCATTTGGGGAAGAGACATGAATTGTTGAGACCATCTGGACTTTGCATTATTCGGAATTTGAAATTGAGAGATAGTTTTGGGGGGAAAATGTTATTAAACATACTTTGTAGAAAATTTCAACGCCGCGAGGTTTCTATATTTTTTTTCTTGAATAGTCCGTTGGGTTTGACGAATTAAAAATCTGTATTACTGTTATGAACGACTTAATGGTTCATCTCGAATTTTTCAAAAGATTATGACTTAATTTTTGTATTTTGTGCACATGTGTGGAGGGAGAAAAGCCAAAAGAAAGTTTTCCTGAAATTCATGAAAATTGCCTCAGCCTTGGGGGAAAAATCTACAATTGGCTTGTATAAAATTGTCACTAATAATTCCTACGTTTTTTTCAATAGCCGGCAGCACCAAGCTCAACCTCAGTCGGCTCAGGGGGTAGATCCCCAAGTCGCGCTGTTGCAGCACCTAGAACTAGCGGATCTGGAACTGTTAGACAGAGGAAAGCAACAGTAGCAACATCTGCCAGGAACAGGAACACAGGCACTAGCTCCGGCGGTATGTGGAGATTCTACACTGATGACTCGCCTGGAATTAAAGTGTAAGTATTTCGTTTGCGAGGAGACAGTACCTGGGGAGGTTTAACTCGTTTTAGAATGGTTTTCTACTTGTTCTCCTATTCCTTCATTGTAAATTTTATTATTTAAACCTTTGGAGAATGATCAGCTCAGCGAGCTGGTCAATCGAATTAAGTCTGTCTTAGTCTGATATCAGGCTTCGCTAAATATCGAAAAATACTACGAGATATGAGGGAATTTCATTTAATAAAAATTTGTAGACTTCATTTTTTTCTACAATTGTTCGTTTAGATATTTGCTCAGAAATTCCGCGAGACTAAAACACAGATTTATCTTTTGAAATAATGTTGTGTTTTGTTCGTTTTTGAGAAAATCAAAATTTCGTTTGTTTTTTTTTGTCATTTGAGAGTAAATTCCATTATTTGAAATTTGAAAAATTTTGTGAATGTTGATCAATGAGGAGTGTTTTCGATACAATATTTTGTTTCTTATCATGATTAGTTTATATAATTGGCTATTTTCACAGTTGTATTTATAAACGCCTAAAACACTAATTCGAGTTGTTCATTGTAAACCGAAAAAAAAATAAAAAAGTTTTTCTCACTTAATTATGAAACGAAAGTTAGTAGCAAAACAAGTTGTAACAATTGTCAATTTTTTTTTTGCCTAAATTAGTCGGACAAATTCATTAATGAACTCATTTATTACAGGGGACCAGTTCCAGTGCTCGTGATGTCTCTCCTGTTCATCGCATCTGTCTTTATGCTTCACATTTGGGGAAAATACACGAGATCTTAAGGCCTCGAGTAAAAGCTCTAACGAATAAATAAATAAATAACCACTGACTTCAGTGTGATGTTTAATTTGTGCATTTTGCACCGAGTGCAAAAACACCATTAAAATACCTTCGCGATTACTCGATCAGTAAAGCAATGACAATTTTGGCATTTGTTGTTTGTCGATGATCCAAGAGCTTCAACCTGGTATCAAATAACGTCATGGTGTTGCTCAGATCTATCCATTTATTTAAACAGAATTACCTAAGCTAATCATTTGTTCTCATGTATAATGTCACTCAAGATTTTGATATGTCAAATTGTATAATTTAATAATAACGATAATAATAGTCATAAAAATAATAAATAAAATCAACTCTGTTATAATTTGTGAGAAATGATTTATTAATCAATGACACTCATACACATGTCTCTGTAATCGTCAAAAAATCGTTAAGATATTGATAATTACTTAGTTTTTTTTTTAATCTCAGACATTTTATATCGATTAATTATGATTTATTCAGTAGGTGAGTGGTGAACGTTGAAACGTAATTTCGAATCGTGAATATGGCTGGAACGAAGTGGTTTAGGGGACCAAGTCAAAGAACTCTCTTGTGAAGAACTTTACAAGCTTCAAAGATGTTTTCTAACAGTCTTTAGTGGAATTAGCATTATAGAACTAATTGACTCGCCACTAGACCTGTTGACGATTTCAATAATTTTCTGCTGATTGAGTTGTCTTCGTAATGACGATATGCACGAAAAAATGGGAATTTTTTTGTAGAAATTTTTAGCATCTAAAAAAGACCATGGATGTCCCCACTATCGGCAAAAGCATCAGCACATAAACTGTGTATTTACATTAGAAACCTCACCACCTTCCTACATTTTTCTTTGTAAGAGTGAAAAATAATCATAATATAGTGGAAATGATTGGGAAAATTCAGTGGCATTGAAATGCAACAGACGATATTTAATACCTACATATCAAGGAGCAATATAATAGAAAGAGAAACTTTAAATTGAATACTTAATTAGAAAAAAAAGACAGAAATTACTCTTGGGAAAAGTTTGGGGGGTTACTACCGGAAATTCTGTCTGTATTCGGAAGGATTTGCCTTATGCATAAATTACGTCAACCAAGTGCCAGGTATCTTTCATCATTAACTAGAGAGTGCGATAGTTTAAATGCGCCCCATCAAATTGAACCCTATTAACCAAAATGCAACCATAGTTTGGTCAACTGAAATTTTAATCGGTAAATGTTTTCAAACCCATAAGTTTGTTTTTGGTGCTTCTTGAAAGTTATCCATGTTATTCATGGGACGGACCTGGAGTTCACTATTTTCCAAGCGATCAAAAAGAACGTGCTTACTATCCTCAGTTCTTTCCCTCGGATGGTAATTTGGCACGTGGGAAAAGGCAATTGCTTTTATAAGGCTAATTCGGGAATATTCTGTTTGGAATCAATCTGAGTGGCCTTAGAGTAGCAGTCAAAAAGATAGAAATGAATTCGAAAGAAAGTGAGGATGCGTAATTTCTTTTACAAGATGCTATGGTTGATGGTTTTGTAGTTTCACCCACTGTCCCACCTGAAGTCGGATGTTTTAATGCCGATTTGACAATGTTATCGAGTCAAAAGCGTTGTGGCGGTGGAACGTAATGAGAGTTATGAGGTCCCCAAATGGTGACCACACTACGGTAAAGATAGTTCCGTAGAAATTGACGCTCCAAAATGATACGACACGTATTATGAGACTCAAAATAGAGGCACAACACTTCATGAGGCTCAAACATGACATACCGCGTTTTATTAGGTTTAGAGATGATAACCATGCAACGTTTTAAGCAGATCTGCAAACACAAAACTCATTCGACAACTTGCGATGCACACCTTAGAAGAAATTTCATTTAATTAGAAACATACTCTTTTTTTCCTGTAATCAATTTTCAAACTGGCTGATGTTTTAAACAATTTTCACTTTTGAAAACCTCCCAAATGTACTCCTAAAAACCAATTAACCCCTCCCTCCAACATCCAGTGAAATTTTTCCTTCCCCTCCAAAGACAACTTATCGCCCATCATTAAAACCGATAAAACCCCTCCCAAGGAAGGCTGTAGAGATCCCGCCAGGTCTTTGTGCCCATGGAGCACCCCCAGGCGGTCCCTGTCCCTGATACCTCTGCCCACTCTGTCCCGGGCCCCAATTTTGAGTTTCCACTCGTCCAGGAGCCACCCATCTCTCCTTAGTACCCCCATCATCCCAAGGATCCCTAGCGTCCTCCGGCAAATCATTCCAATCGTCTTTTCCCACATCCATCCACACCTTTCCAGTCTGCCCGCTAAACCCTTCCTTGCTCCTATTATTCCCCCAATTAGCATCACTACTAACTGCACCCCCACCACTCCACCTACCATCACTCAAACTTTGTTTACCAATCCAATTATCATCTTTCCTTGCTGCCGTCGTTGCAAATACTTTCTCATGCGTTTGTGTAGATCTGCCACCATCTTGACCAGCAAAACTCCAAACAGTCGATGATCGTTCCACCTGTCGTTCATTCTGCCTCTGCCAATTACTCTGTTGTTCAACAGCACCTCTGCTTGGTATGTCCCAATCATCACCAAAACTCGGAGTTACCGTTGATGATTGACGTCTGGGAGGTGAAGCTTGTCGTCTAGAAGGTGATGACCTCCTATCATTCTGTCCCAAGGAGCCGAGAGTTCTTCTCTGTGGAAGCTCAAACTCCCTCCTAGCAGGGCTTAACTGTCTCCTGGGTGGAGTCAATTTCCTTCTAGGTGGACTCTGTTTTCTCGGAGGTGTCAACTGTCTCCTGGGAGGACTCATCCTCCTAGGTGAGTTTCCTGCCATCGGTGATATGCATCTCGGGGGTGTATTTCTCCTCATGGCTCTCGATGGTGAATTTTTCCTTGGAGAAATATGTCGCAATGGACTCCTCGCTGATCTTCTGAAAGCCTCACTTCTGTTTGGTGAATGCCTCCTAGGAGGACTGCCTCTTCTGGGACTGGGCCTCCTAGGTGATAACCTCCTTGGTGATCTCTCTCTTCTTGTCGACTTCATATTCCACTTGTCTCTAGTTCCTCTGTCCTCTCTGTCCTCACGATCATAAGGCTTGTCCCTCCTGTCTCTTCCCTCCTTCCTCTGGTCCCTTGCATATCCACCAGTCGAATGATTTGGCGATCTTGAACGTCTGGAAGTGTCGAATCTTCGGGAGTTATTATACTTTGCATTGGGTGTTGTGATTACAATATCCTGTCCCCCTCTCTCCTCCACGAAACTCCCCTTGAGTACCGCGTCATTGTGCATGCGTTCATGAAGCTCTGAGCCTTCAGGTGGTGCTATTCTGTCCCAGACAGACCGGGGCAAACGACTCTTCATATTATTCGTTTGCTCTAAAGCAAGATTCAGGATATCTTGGAGTTGACGAGCTGTACCAGGATCAACACTGGATGTTAATTTCTGCTTTGCTATCTCGAGAATTCGCTGTTGCTCTCTGACTTGCTGTGCAAGATCCGGCTCAGATCGATTGTGGTTTAGACGAGCCCGCAGGTCATTTGGATCGATTATCGAGGGCCTGGATATCTTGGCTGGAACTGATATCCTGAAGCTTTCACAATCATTGTGGGAGCGTTTTCTTGGCAGAATTGAGCGAGAGGGACGTGGAGGAGGAGGATTCTTAGAGTGATAAGGCCTGGGCGGAGATCTCGATTTGTCATGGAAGGGATTTTTGACGATGTTTCTGTCCGAGGCGGATTTGTAGGGGCGTTTAGAAGATTGGGGGTGCTTCAGGGAAGCACCCTTGGAGGGGGCCAGAGAACGCCCGGAGCTCTTGGAATTTTGGGAATTTTTTTCTTGATTCTTGTCCGAGAGTTCCGATTTAGATTTTGGATGTAGCAGCATTGCGGTAGGGCGACGCTCCAGCAGAAAAGCAATCTCAAAGTGCTGACCCTTTGGTAGAGTGTCCACAATGATGGCTCTTAAAGGAACGAAGGGACGTCCCAGCGTTTCAGTAGACGGGTTTATCAGCTCCAGAATTGGGCGAATTGTTGGTTTTGTTAGAGTGGTCACCATGACCAGACGTCGCAGGGAGGGAATCCTACGAAGACCCCAGATCACCTCTATGTTCTGGGCAATTGGACTGTTAGCGTTTATAATGGCACAAGTACGACGATTGTTGACGGTTTTTGCAATTTGTGACATAACCTCCGTGGATTCACCCGTAACAAATGTAGCATTTTTAATTTTGTTGAATTCGCACGTCATCTCCGCTTCCTCAATCTCCGATTGAGAGTCCAGGCCAATGACTTCCTCACATTTCTGGAAGAGACGAAATTAGTTTAGCGATGTTCAGAAATTTATGGGGAATGTAATTTCACGGATAAAGGAGGAACAAGTGGTTTGTAAGGAAAATCTTCAACTCAATTTTATACAAACAAGATTCTTTCCCTGTTTTTCGGAAAATTATTCCTGAAATAACCACCGATTTAATAACGTGAAGCATTTCTTCAAACCGCAATTTGAGATTTTTTAAATAAGAATGATTGGTACAGGACGCATACTTTTTACAATATCCGAAGAGTTGAATGGAAAAGAATTAAAATTTCAATATGGCAATTTCATATTTTACGTTGTTCCCAGGTAAGGAAAATCTTTGAAGAATAGTTATCAAAGGGAATGTAAAGTTGCGATTCGCGCTGAACAAAAATGCCTTGACAATACAAATATTTGAGTTGTAAATCTCACTGTGGAGATACTAAAACTTACTGGAGCTAACATCAGGCAAAGCAGCCCCAGGCCACATCCAATTTCTATTACAGTTGTATCTAAAGACGGATTTACAAGATCTTGCACAGCTTTTCCCAACTGCTCTGCTCCAACTTTATTCGACCAAAAATTAGTTTTTGGCGCCAATTGAATTTTCAAATCGCCAACCGTTTCATCGAGTGCCTCAACACCGGAGAGGAAAATAGTTTGCGTACAGTGGGATCCGGAGGCCCTAAAAAATAAGCAATATATTAATGATTTAAGAAATACAGGAGCAATGAGAATGGATCTGATTATTTGCGTAGTGAACGGGAATAATACATATGATTTTCGTCAATGTATTATTTAATTATTTTCGTAAATTTCCGAAAAAATCACCTTCACAACTCAATTACCAGTTGATAATTCATTCGCGAGGTAACACCACTATAAATTCTCTCAGATAAAAGTGTCTTCCGCCATTTTTTTTTTAATGAAAGGGAACCAAAGAGAGTAACAAGATTGGGGAAGATTAATAAAGACATGGCGGCCAATAAATAATTGAGGCATAAAAACATCACAACATTGACAAATTGATTATCTTCAAAATTTTACACTGGTGTTATCCCTATTCATAATCAATATCATTCAACTTACTTTGTTGTATTTTTGCAGTAAAGCGACTTGACTTTACAATCCTTTCCCACTCCATTCTCGTAAATAAGCCTGAGCTCCTCCAGTCTCCCCTGAGGAATTTCCCTTCCCGTAGCAAAGAGCATGAGCTCATCATTACTATTACTACGTACTAGCAAAGATAGCCACACTTCTTTATCATCATTGCTAGGCTCTTTCTTATCATCCCCCGTTGTTTCAACATCCTTATCTTCTTCATTTGCTGCCGGTGAATTCATGAAGTCCTCAAATATCTGCACGGATAATTGGAATTATATTCTACTGGCCTGAGGTCAGAATTAACTTCACTCTTTCCAGTGATCAACAGGACTTTACAATTAAAAATTGCTCGTACAATTGACCCAAAAACGTACTAAAGTGAAATTAATTTTACGAAGATTTTTCCTAAGAGATTTTAGCAATTAATCCATTGAACAAAATTCATTAATGAATTTCGTTACATTGAGATTTTTGTTTTCTTATTAATTTAATCTGCAGCTCATCAGTGAGTCTTCAGAAATCTAGGGACAGATGGACATTGCTGGGAAAACATCATTTTCTCCGGTAAAGTAGGTACTCCCTGTCTTGTGCTGTATCCTGCCACTCCTGATGTTTACACGCAATTGTTTTCTCGTAATGAATGAACACAGCCTGCCCAAAATTAATACTTCAAGTATTAACAATGGATCGATTTCCTTTTTTTTTTTTAGAAAAAAGGTCTTAATTAATAAATTCCAGGAATTGATTAATGTTACTAGAAATGTTATCATAAATAATTATAGATATGATAATCATCGTAATGATCCAGCACTAATTACTGCAATTCTCCTCCATAGAGTAGACTCATCGCAGGGATTAATTTATTACTTGATTAATCTGATGACAAAGTCGATATCTTGATTTGCGATGCCAGATGTCCTTTCTCGTGTTAGTCTCATCTGTCCCCTCATTCATGAATAATCTCCATTGCTGAATACTCGTATTTTTTTTTTTTCATTCATTATTAATAAAATGAAATTGTACCTTGACAGCATGCATAACAAATGTTGGATTTGTTTGCAATTCATTGGCATTGGAAACCAAATCAGTTTCTGCCAATCGCCATACTATTTTCACTGTCTTGGAAACAGTATTCTCATCGTTGTTCTCCGCTGTATCTGGTGATTCCTCAAGAGGCTTTCTAGTGCCTAAACATTCGGGATTATTGTTTATAAAAATTCCACTTAGAATGTTGTCAATGGTAAAGCCACCTTGGCTGACGCTCAACCAACAATCGCAATGGTTTAATTCTTAAATTTATTGTTTATTAACGCAAAGTGAGGGAGTTCGAGGTTTATAGGAATTTAAATATGTTGTTTTTACAATGATTTCCAACTGTCCTAACTATTATCACTGTTCTTTTTCTTTATATTTTCTTTTTTCTCATTCCTGTTTAATTAGCCAACTTTTTCCCAATTATAGGATAAATAAATGTTCCGGTTATATCAACAATTTAATCATTTGTATTGTTTAGAACATTTATCAGGACTAACCTACGTTTGTCTCATGAAAATTTCAATGCAAATGTGGAATTAATGAGGAAAAAATTATTAAATATATATGTAATATTGAAGATGTAACTTACGTAAAAAAGAGTGGGAAAATTGTGAAATATTTTTGGTTAACTCACATTTGAATTTCCAACGATTGGTGTGGGGTTTGTCAAGGGGACAGCGACGAGGAGGTTCTAATTTACATACTGCTGTTGTGTGTTTTTCCGCCTGCTGTTGTAAATACTCCTTGTAACATGGGTAGGATAGCTCAAGTACTCTTGAGAGCTTCGCTAGTCTGTCCTTAACCGTTGCCACCTTTGCTTTCAGCTGGAAAGGTAATACGACAATCATCATTATCAGTTCTGAAGCTGTTGCCTATCTTTTAAAAATCTGAAAATACTTTGACATAGTCGCATTAATAAATTTCTGAACAACAGAATTCGGCAGCCCTCCTCCAAAGAGGGATCTCTCAGAGTAGATTTTACCTCGAGTTTTATTTGCGCGTCCACAATTTCGAAATTACGGACTGGTGGCAGGGAGGATACTTAATTAGGTATCAAGGGGTATTTCCTTTTTCCGCCGCAGGAACTGGTGGCGCGTCGGTTTCGGTCTTACGGTTTTCGATAAATTCGATATATGTCGATAGTTTCTCTCGTCTCTCCTTTTTACTATAGATAGAAAATTCGAAAATTGCATTCTATAACTCAACTTCCCAGACAGTTGAGTTCGCATTTTTGGGGCAAACATTAGTTCGCTTATTGGGAGTGAGCAACGGCCCTGAAATCCTTGGACGAAGCGGAATACGGGAGAAGCTGGACTTAGGCGAATGTCCACTCCTCAGCAAGACCATAGAATGGCGCGAACCGAACTCCATATTCACGTGCTTGTGTATATTACCATTCAGTCAAAATGAAATGATTCCGTATTAATTCGAGTTCAGTCAGTGCAGCTTTATCTATCCTTTCCCAACTTGGTACACTGAGCGAACTCCCCGTAAGTTCATACCGATCCTGGCCGGCATAAGTAAATAAGTCGAAAAGCTACTTGTTAAGGGAGGAAGACAATTTAATTTAACATTCTTACTTTTCCTAATTGGAATACTTAGTCCCCCTTATTTGTTTAGTCAGTTAGGAATAGGCTATCGGATGTATGCAGATAATGTGCGTATATATTTGTGTATGAGCATGTGTAGGTGCGTGTGGTGCACGTGTGCAAATGTGTATGAATATGTAAGTAAATTTCAATGTATGGAAATATGCGTGAATCCAAGTAAGTGCTCACGCAACAATAATATCAGTGTATGTCGGTATGTAAGTATGCAAGTATGTTGTTATGTACTGTTAGGAAATCGCATTTACTCATATACTGTTACGAATCAGTGGCATTATTAATAATTGATAAGGTTGTATGTGGTTTTTGTAGAGAAGATAATGTGCAATCCTGAGAGCATAACTATATATGGGCATAAATCTACCTACCTATCTTTCTATCTAACAGCCCCACATATATTTCATACATCACATTATGTCCAATCATGATACATCGTCTTCATCATCATATTATTAACATGCCTGCTACAGCAAATTTCTCTGAGAGGGCCACAGCTCTTTAGTGAATTGTTCCGGTGCTAATTCGGCCCAACAATATCTTATTCAATGAAAAAAAAAATATTCAATCATTTTTTGAAATTTTGTCAATAGGACCATATAATATGAACAGGACAACAGCAGGACTTTTTCTCTTGTAGAATAGAATGAGATCTACAAATGGTTTTAATTAAAGATTTCGCTCTCTCCTTTTGATGTCAAAATAATTATTGGAAACTAACGGTAGGTAAAAACAAACTTGAAGTAATTGACCACTCATATTCGAAAAATATAAATGCAGAGTGCTGCAAAATGAAGTAATGTTTGTAAAAAAAAACTTACTTTCTCCTCATACCACTGATTTTCAGGGTTCACCTCGACCTCCTCCTCCTGCTCCTCTACTTTCTTCTCCTCCTCTTCCTCCTCCTCCTCCTCATCCTCGCCCTTACCCTCCTCATCGCCAACTTCACTGGTTGCAGGATCATCAGACTTATCAGGCTCAAGCAGAATAATGTCAGGACATTCCTCCGCTACTTTTTCCTCCTCGTCTTGAGGAGGTTTATCCTCATCACTTGGCTCGAGACCAAAGCCCTTGGCATCTAGAGCGATGTTCTCAATCTCATTCAAATGCTCTATCACATCCCGATCGTTCAAGTTATCCAAATCAAGTTCGGCTGTCAAGTCAATCTCTTCACCGTCTGCCGAAGCCTTTCGCGAGTCACTTTCAACAGGCTTATCTTCGTCCGAGGGGGTATCATCTTCGCCAACACACTCGTCCAACACCTGGAAGTCCTCGACTTCGAAGGATACTGATTCTGAGTCGTCTGGAAGATATGGTCAATGCATTAGATATTGGATTCATTGAAAAGTAATAAATAACATTTTGTTCCCTCCCTCATTGTTGTCTTCATGGAGGAATATCTAAAAAATTCGGAATCCCCTTCGAAGTCACTGCACTTTCTTGTTCTATCGAAAATTAAAAAAATTTAACACCAATTCTTAAATTTTTGGCATTACACCAATTCAAAAAAATTATAATAATAATAATAATGCTACACCAGACTCTAGTCCACATTTATTCCAAAATATCAAAAAAATTGTCATAATTTTGAAGTTTGCACGTAAAAAGGAATAAATACTGCGTCACTAATTAATACTCGTTGTTAGCAATCGAATTGTTAGTTCAAAAAATATAATTCTGAAATAATATATCTGTTGCTATTTTTATAATTGATCTAAAATCAAGCTTGGATTGGGAAAATTGAAATTCCCAAAAGTATTTATCAATGAAAGCTTGCAAGTAGTTTATTTCTAAGATATCCACAGCAAAAACTTTCACTAAAACCTCCAGAAATTTCAGCTTGCCTTAGTTTCTCTTGGAACCTACACCCCCAAAACATCTATCTGAACCTTCCCTGACCGACTCAACTCAGTCCAATCAAGTAATCAATCAATCCATCCACCAATCAATCAATCGAAAATCCCTCCAAAAAATAACAAAATTTCCAAAAACAAACATTCCCCCCTCCCACCCAGTCGCCAAAAATAAACACATCAAGATAAACCGGAAATTGCCCTTCGTTTGTCCATCTTTGAGGTTAGGAATCCTCAGAAATTATCTGCAAAAATTTACATTAAAAAAATGTTCAAATTAGCACTCGAAATTATATGTAAAACCATACGTACCAATAACAGACATTTTGCCCGTGTTATTTCACGAAGAAAACTCCAATGAATTCAACTTAATACATCATTTTGCGGGAAAAACTGGCGAGAACACGATGCGACGCGACCAAGTGACTGGAATATGACGTAATAATTTCAAGTGGTACGAACCTTTATTGATGATGGAACCAATAGGCTCGCGATATTTACCGCAACTATTCAGTTAATGTGAATTTTATGGGTAAAAAACGTTGGAGTTATTTGTTTTACGTGAGCTCTAGTTTGCAATCGCGTTTCTGGCTTTTGCATGCCGGCTAGCGCGCAAGCTTTATGGAAATGGCAACGCTGGGTCGCATGTGGTCATTTTTGCATTTCCCCGAAATTTCACGTCATTTTTGGTGTTATTCAAAAAGTGGGAAACAGAAGTTTTATGATTTGTGAGAAATTGTAAAGTGGAGGAGAGACATTATTTCAATTTGCCCGAATTATTTTGTGCGCCAATTTTTTTTGCACGGGATGCAAGGCGGAAAGTGGTGGGGGTAGCTTTTAGTGGAGTCTTACGGGGGCAATTGTTAGCGATTCAAAGACAAATTGTCACAATCATAATGAACTGGCATTGAGAAATTGAATCTAGTGTTTTCGTTACATACAAAAAAGCTATCTGTATATATTACGAGATACTAACAGATTTGTGTGTACTCCTTTTTCCATGGGCTATGTATCGCATGATTCAATTGTTATAACCAAGTCCTTCTGACGTGACTCCAAGAAAAGTCGACTGTCATCTGTTCACCATTGTTCATTGTCATCTTTTGATTTGTTCTAAAATTCTTATTGGGTTAACCATTATTGTATTCATGTGTGTTTTTTTTTATGTGAACGTTATATTTTTTTTAGAATAACACTGTTTTCAAATTTCTCACGGAGAACCGAAGTGGGTTCGATAAGTACATACGTAAGAACAATCATAGAATATTGGGAATTGCGTCGAACTAAAAGAAATTCTTAAATTAGCTAAAAGTTTTCAACACCAAATTTTGATGCATCATCTCCATAAAATTTTCACAAATTATTGTTATGAGAATAATTATTGTCTTCTCTGTTATAGTTGTTTCATGAAGAAAGCTGTTATTGACACTTTGAACTTCAGAGAAATCATGAGAACACGTTCAGCCTCATTGAAGTCATACATGATTCAATGAATTTGATTTAATATCATCATAATCAAGATACTGGTAAACCAATGGATATCGTTTTGTCGAGGGGAAATGCCTTCGTCTGGAATGCTGAAGGTATTGTATAATCGCTATCAGTACCTCAGAAAATTTTATGTGTAATTTATTTGTATTGTAAACTGATCAATCATTATATTTCTAGATTGGCTAACGCTTAGGCAAGAGCACCGAATAATTGGAAGCCTAATTGGTTGTCTTCCCAAAGTTCCCAGGCAAGATATTCTACATGGCTTACCCCTTCTGCTTCTCCCAGAAGAGACTACATTGTTGCTGGAGAAGAAAATCGCTAGACTGGTGACATATCCCACTCTCCAGAAAGAGCCCACTCCATCACTAGCAGATAAACTTATTGAATACCGAGAGAAATTATTTCAAGAGCAAAAGGAGTTACTGAAAAAGGAGAGGGTTAAAATGGTACTTCATGATTTTTTTTAAATAGAACTTTGAATTTAATATTCACATAAAAATGTGGATGAAAATTTCTTTTTCATGTATAAAATCTTTGTCTACAAACACATCGTAGACCTCTATCGGTCTCTATGATTAGCACTCAAAAGTAACATAAATATAGCGATATGACGATAAAAAATTAAAGCATAGATTTTCTAATGCAGATCGAACTCCAGATGGACAAAATAGTCGAGGGCAAACGAAGGAAATTGTATGGATTGAAATCGACGAAGAAGAAAATGAAGAAACCATTGGATAAGGATACATCGGAAGCTGTGCAAAAAATTGATATTAATAGAGATGAATTGTTCTCTCGGGAAGTTGGTAAAATTGTGGAACTTGAACCACCGGAGCAAATTGTACAAATTCACACGGGTAAGAAAATTACTGAGGCATCGACAGAATTTTGTAACACAATTTGGTCCACATTATTTAATGTTCGATAAGGAATGTACTGATGCTTTTTTTTCTAATAATTGGTTATTCTTTAGCGTATCCCTGGGCAGGTGAGGATGGCATTCAACCTGCAGAATGGAACTATCCTTCTACCCCGGAGGAGAAATTGAAATACAGAGTATTTGAAGATCTGTGGTCTAAGGGGTATTACGTCACCGGTGGAGATAAATTTGGGGCAGATTTTCTGGCATACGCAGGAGACCCAATCATGTTCCACTCGCAGTTCGTCGTTCACTGCAGAAAGTCAAACGAGGAGATGATGATTCTTGATTTAACCGGTCAGTGTCGCCTAGCAACGACTGTTCGAAAGACTGCAGTATTCGCCTATTTCTCTGAGGACGAAACAGAAATTAATTATCAATCTTTTTTCTGGGAGAATGCAACTGCCAACCCATTTTAGAAACCAATGTGCAAATAATTATTCTAAAATTAATAAGCAATCAAAGAATGTAATTTGATAGTTTAATAAAAAAATCTATGCCATTTTATTTGAGATTTCTAATTTTATTCACTTAATAATTACATTTTTTTGTGATTTTATCATCATGTTTAATCATGATCATGTTTTCGGTTAAATTGCATCTACAAGTTTGAAACGATCATGTTGCTTTTCGGGAATAACATTGAAGTGCTTCTTGTAGAGTGTTTGACCCTCTCGGCCAACGTAACATCTTTTAATCCATGTGTGGTCCCAGTTGAGATCCACTTTCTCACACGTGACGACAACTTTGCCGGCTTCCATCGCGAATAGTGTTCCATTCTTGCCGAAACCAACCTGTTAATAAAACGGAATAATTTTGGATTAATTAATAACTGCAATGAACTTTTCGTCTGTGAGAATGAAGTTGTTGTAAAAGTTTTGCTCAGTTTATACATTTTTTAATTCTCCAATGGGAAAAGTTATTATAATCTATTGTAAAAAATATCTAGTAAAAGTATCGAAGATACTGTAAAATATTGACTTTAAAAAAAATGTATTTTCTTCTAATGACAATGTAATGTTTTGAGGTTTCCTTCTCCGTCACAGACAAGTTATATACTTTCTGGAAAAATATACATGTTACCCCTTAAAAGACAACAAAAAATTAATGAAAAATAGTGACATTATTGCTTATATTAATTTCATTTAATTTCACCTACATGAAGTCCTGGATGGAATCTGGTATTCAGTTGTGTTGCTAAGATATGCCCAGCCTGAACATTATGACCATCCTGAACTTTCCATCCTCTGTGCTTAGGTTTCCTACAATTACCTCCTCGATTTCTATTTCCCGCTGACATTGCCTTCTTCGCTGCATTTCTCACTGGAACTACACATAGATTGAAGAAAAAAATTTTTGAAGAAAGTCTTTTTTTTTTTGCTTTCTATTTCTGCAATGTCTAATTCTTTTGCAAGTCCTTGTTTTTTTTTTTTTTTTTTTTTTTTTTTTTTCAATAATGAAAGTATTTTTAAATAACAAATATGTGAAGAGGTTTACATCGCTCAGACCAATTTTTGGTTAACTTTTTTTTTTTTGAATAAATTTAAAGAGCCGAAAACTCGAATTTGCGCTCCATTTCTGGATCTGTCCTCCATCACTGTCGATTTCACTAACCTCAAACGGAAACACTTGCTTACCAATTTGTTCGTGCGCAATTCGGAGAAGATTTGATTTGACGTTGTTAACGCCTAAAACTAGCAATTGTGCAATCGTCGACATATTTTCCCCAAAATTACCATTAAGAATGGTCTCAAAATCTCTCAAAAATCCACTTTTATCCACATAAACATTGATAATTTTGGGATGAATTTAAAGGGACAGAAAAGCCTGGCATTCATGAGCACTGTACAAAAAACACGAGAAATTGTTGGCCGCAATTGAGGAGGCGGCCTGAGGCAGCCAAAATATTTACATCGTTTGCATCAGTCGAGGGGGTGATTTTTTTGTTTTTCAAAATGATAGACGGCAACATATCAATGGAGGAGGACACAGAATTGCGGGATTTGGTTGTGCAAACATTAGAAAATAACGGAGTGCTTGCAAAAGTCCGAGTAAGTCACCCAAAACATTACAACAATTTCATTTTTCACTTTGAGGTTATAAATTGGCATATTTGGAGCTCAGGGTCCATTGCTTCCATCACAAGCAATTTTCTAATGCTCACATTCACAATTTTTCAGGCGGAATTGAGGGCTAGTGTCTTTCTAGCGCTGGAGGAACAGGAGTCAGTTTCGGTGAGATAATTATAAGTAATATAAGAGATATTTCTTCTCTGGAAAGTCCATATATTTGTATCAGGAAATTTCACAAACAATTTCTTTTTTATTTACTCGTTACTCGTTTTTTGACGTTTCTATTAGAAGGACTCTTGCAAGACACATAACTTGAAAACTATTTCAAAGAAAAATATTTCAAAAGTTTTCAACATTTTATATTAAAGCAATGGATTTTTTTCAATACTCTACACAATCTAACATTGGAAATTCCTAATCATTAAATTTTTTAAAAAACAATTTCAGAATCCCGAACCACTTCTCAATAAAACCGTGAAACAGTACCTGTCAAACTCTGAAGGAAAGCTACTATTTTCATTAGTTAGAGAGTTCTTAGAATACTTTGGCCTGGACTACACGATTTCGGTTTATGATCCAGAGACGTATGTGGGCAAGGAATACAATTACTTGGGGCGAAATAAGTTGTGCGAGGAGTTGGGTATTAGTACGACAGAGCCCTTGCTCGGGGAGTTGCTGAAGAATAGCATTAGTGGTGCCTTCAATAATTCTGAAAAGGTGATTCGTTAATTTCAGTGTTTTCAATTCATTTATCATATAATTTCACCAAGATTTTAGGAAAGATTGCAGCCCGTGCTCACCATAACAAGTTCATTCATTCAATGAATACCTTGTCTTTTTTTTAAAACAATTGATGTAAACCTTCGTCCAAAAATGTTTGTATGGAAATTCTGCTATTTCCCTCTTTTATTTCAATTTTGAGTCAGACAAATTAGAGCTCAGTTAAAAGGAGAAATACTGCTGATTTTTAAAAACTTCCAATATAAAATCTGAAAAAAAATGTGGGAATGCATATTTCTAGTGCACATAAACTTTCTCGATTCAAATATTCTTCAATAAATGAATTTATTCTCTCCCTTTCAGAATGACTCAAACGACAGCAGACTGAACAAAACAACCGAGACAACAGCGAATAACGCAACATTCGAGGTAACCGTACCAAAAATCGTCCACAAGGACTCAGTATCATTCTCCAATGACTCCTCAGAAAAGGGTGAAAGTGGCTCTGACGTTAGCCAGGATATGCCAATAAATGTGACAATAACAGACAAAAAAGTTAATGATGTTGATAAAATTGATAAAACGTCCAACAATGCATTGATCGACACTTCGAGTTGTGAATTACGTAATGAAACACCAAGGGACAGTCCTAGTCCAGCTGCCGATAATGCAGAACAAAATAATGAAACTGCAAACAATAATGGAGAAAATACAGAAATTAATCAAAATGCTGACGCCTGCCCAATTAATGAGTCCAAGGACTCTTCACATATGTTTAATAAGAGTGAACATTTAATTAAGTTTGATGATACAATAGGGGATAGTGGGGGGAAACGTAATGAGGAAATTAGTAAATCAAAATTGAGTAAAAATATAGAATTACAAAATACGAATAATGCTCAAAATAGGAGGACGATTGATGTGGAAAATAATTTTAGTAAGACTGTTTATTTTGAAGAAATGATTGTCGATGGTAAAAGAGAAAGAGTTGCAACGGGTACAGGACGAAAGGGGGAGTCTTTTTTGGGGAATTTGCCGCCAATTGGAGCTAAAGGCAAATCCATTTACAATGATTTGCCACCAATTAATGGAAAGAAAACCAACATCAATGATTTGAAGGAGCTCATGGATAGGGGACTGGGTGAGTTTATTTTTTCTATTCGCTCACTAATTTAGCATAGGAAAACTGCAGGATGATTTATGGTTGTCGATGCTAATCTATGTATTTCTGTAGCCGGTGACAACGTGGATAATTATGACGAAGATTTTACGTCCGAAGCGTCAGGAAGTGCCAACGAAGCCAGTCCAGTTAAAGATAGCGAAAAAAATCCCAGTGAATCCCCAGGAAAGCAAAATCAAGAGGAAAACAGTAACAGTGCAAGAAGCGTTGACGAGGAGATCAGCGAAGAAATCGACGATGTCGATGTGCTTAGCGCCAATGTTTCGTGCGTGAGTGATGCCATTGTCATTTGAAATAATCATCTTCATCCATTCATGAGCCATGTCGCAGGTCGACAATTTTATTTCGTTATTTAGTCCACATGCTGGCAACCGTGTCCATTTTCAAAGGAATTGCTTTTTTAGGCATCGGATCTGTATTTGATTTTTCATGTTCCTTTCGAAATATTTTGATATAAAACAACTTCGTAGACTGTCTATTATCCCCAAGTAAAATGGAAGTTTTCTTGTTTAATTTACATACTTTAAGTAATAAAATATCAGTATCGGTTTTTTAAAACACAGACAAAAAACTAACAAACCTTCATTATATTGGTCCTTCGCCGCAGAAGAATTTCATGCATGCAATTTTTTGTTATTGTTAATTGCCTAAATTCCAGTGAAAATGGGAAGTAGAAAATCCAATTTTTATTCCCTCCTCACAATTCCGAATTAAATTGATTTTCATGGAAATAATTTACAGTTTCAGAAAATCTTACAGTAGTTTTTTGATAAGACATTTTTCTCCTATTTTTGAGGAGACATTAACGCAACATTAACGTGAAATTTCAGTCGTCAAAATTTTTTATTTGCATCCTTTTTCGAGAACACCACTTAGAGTCGTAGTCTATGCCTAAAAAACCTTTAAAAAAGAAAACAACATTAAATCAATCTCCTCCGACAATGGATGCTGGTATCTGGCGTATCTTTCAATCGTTTTGTTGAGTCTGAGAATGAAATTATTACGAATTTGTTCAAATGCTTCATCAAAGAAATTTCATTAGCTCATTCACATTGATTTAATTTAACCCAGTCAATTAATCTCAACGAATAAGTTAGTTTATTATCTCACAAGTCATATTTTTTTTCACTCACTATAAAACTTAAGTCGTGAAATTATTCGTTGAAAAATCAATTTCACCGTTTGATTTCCCGAATTTTAAATACTGAAGACAAGAAACTGCCGGATGTGGCTCAATAATCTTTAATAATTTATCCGTGCAGCGAAAAAATATTGAAGGAACGCCTCCAAAAATTATTCACAAATTATTTTCCCCAAGAGCATTTGTACAGAGTAATAAGATGAGAAAAAAAAACAAATACATTCAGCAATCGAAAAACTGGTGAAATATTTTTCTACACAATTTGCCTTAAGAAACAGAAATACAATATACAAAATAATGAAAACTATTTTTTTCGAGCATAAAAACAGTGAGAATAAATTCGATACTGAAGAGGTAAAACTGTACTAGATGAATTATATTACCACAAAAACGAATGATTTTATAAAAAATCTGAGAATACATTTTTTTGTGAAGAAAAAAAAATTGACACTTAGTCCTCGGACCCCTCCTCAAGGAGACAATTAAATTTGTCGCTTTATCAATTCATTACGGAATTGAAAATAAAAATTAAATTTTGGAGCATTCCTTCTGCATTTTTTCTGCATTCGTGCTTAGTATTACTATATTATTATCGCCCTGTATATTGATCATATTAATTAATTTAAGTCAGGTTATTACTATATTGTTTTACGTGTTATAAGAAAAACGAAACTTATCTACAAAATTTGGACTTAAAAAGTCGAAATTGCATTTTTTTTTTGCTTGTTAATTTATTACCATATCCACAATTATGCATATTATCCTATGACTGTTATATGTATTACCTGATTTTTAACTGGAAAGACTAGATATATAAATCAGTAATGAAGGGGTAAAACGTAAAACAACGACTCGATTTTTCACGTCTTGCTAAAATATGTAGTTATCTCGATAATATTTAAGTTCAGAGGGAGGGGGAAAAAAAGAACAATTGCATTTTACGATTACGTTTTACCACTTCGCCAACAAAAATCGATAAAAGTTAACTGCTATAGTGTCCAAGGACACTCGTAAATTATCCGTCTAACGAAAATGGATTGCCTAAAAACGAGATTTTCTTTTTAATAAACAAAAAATAAAGTAAATAAATAAATTTAGTGACCTTATTTTTTCTTGAAATGGTGCTAAATATGTGACGATTAATGAAAATTTTCAATGAGAATTTAGTTAAGTGCTTGTCTATTTTTCTTGAACAGTTAATTAGCGATGCTATTTAGGGGCGCGATTAATTTTTGGGCAATCCAATACTGCGTATAACTGATTAATGAGGCTAGTACAAGATAAATCAAGTGGAATCAGGAACTAGGTAAAGAATACAAAAATCAAGTTTTCTCAAATTCTAGCAAGATTGCAGGGACCACACTGGACCCATGATAACATCCTGAGAAAATAATGTTCAGAATATCGGTAACATGTATTTTGGGTCAAATTGAAATTTAGCCTAAAAAATTCAGATTATATTCACTACAATTTCCTCTTTCCACTGATTAAAATATTATAAAAATATAAGTACTTTCAACGAAAGAATCATGCAAAATTCTTTTGTTAAATAGAATATGTTTGGTAAATTTTCATGGGGTTTTATTACTCATGAACGTTCTATTAACTTGCCAAATATGCACTTTTATCCTCAAAATACAAAACACCACCCTTTTATCCTCAAAATGGATATCCTGGATAAAAATACGAAAATACCAATATTTGCCATAGCATTATTATAAACAATCCAAATATTTACAATAAAATATTGCGAGAAAAATTGGCGATAGAAAAAGTTTAACATAAAAAAATACAAAAATATTGATATGTTTCATTGAGAATATTCATTGTGAAGTTAAAAATGTCGTGAGTGTATGAACTACATAACGATTGGGATATAATTTTTCCGTAGTGATTTTGATTTTTTAGGAGCTCGAGATAGGGCAACTACCAATAACTGAAAAAGGAAAGAAATGAAAAGCAATACGAAAAATAATAAAACGTACCGCTAACTCTCAAAAAATCACATTAAGTCACACCACGTTTTCTTTATTCAGATTATAAAAACTTTGAGGGGAAATTATAACCGAGCTTGGATGAATTTTTGCCCATTAATTTATTAATGAACACTTATGAATTATTAACTGGATAAATAAACACTGAGTGAAAGAATAGGTGTGTTACTGGCCAATCAGCGTGGTTACATTATCAACATAACAATCAGTTATTTATTTTTGCAATGAAAAAAAAAATAAACAAAAAAAAAATATAGAAGAAGCAATAAACGAGGAATTTATTCAGGACTGCATTTTCACATTCCCACATGTATGTGTGTATATTTTTTTAGGTGTTAAGACATTACATTCCAATAAGATTTACCCTTCGGTTTGTTGAGAAACAGAATGAGTGAATATCTGTATAAATAATTGTATTTTTTAAATAGAGTTTAAGGAAAAAAACACTAGTTTAAGGTTTATTGGTTTTATGAAATATTTCAATATCAGGGTGGAGGTGGGAAAAGTGTCTCTTTACACCATAAAAAACGTCCCTGACCCTTCGATGACACTATTTGTTTCATCAACCCTACAGATTCTTGGCATCATACTTAATTATCTGAGAAGTAGTTTTTTTTTTAATCGAATTCTTACCTTGATTCTGTGTCCTGAGAATTTATCACGGTACTTTCCACTCTAATTTTAATGGATTTCTGTTCTATGTTGAATCTTTGCAATAATACAAGCCAGAAAAATATTTCTGCATGAATATGTCAAGTATTAAAACTGCTCACAATATTTTTCACTCAATCAAATGTATTCAATTTTCGACAGATCATAACTGTAACCACGTTGAATTATTGGTAGCTATATTGTGCCTTTTAGCATATTAGAATCTGAAATATTTAATAAATTTCAAAATAAAAAAAAAGGAAACCGTGAAAACTGGGAAATAAATCACTGACGTGGAATTACTTCATTCTATTCATATAAATTCTCTCAATTGAAATAATAGACAGATTTCAATTATTTGCTCGTACAGTTTGAGTTAATTAATGTGTTTAAGTATTCTTAGCCACTGGGAATTGTATTTTTAAGAATTCTTCATGTACATAGATTTTTTTTCCTCATATTGTATTAATTCTAAAATTCACTTGGATTTAATATAAAAAAAAATACGAAATCAAAATCTTCAGGAATGAAACGATTGTGAATATTAATCTGTAATTTCTCAATTATTCTTGTCAAACAAAATTCAGGTAATCATTAGAACGTTTTGTGAAAAAAAAGGCGTATGTATTTACGTTTCGTACACTTCGAAGTATTTTTTTTCTCGTAAATTTCCAACAGAAATGGGAAAATTTGAAATTTCTTACGGAAGGTTGGGATGGTACTTTTTCAGAATCAAGAAACACTAATGAATTACGTAATTTACTAAGATTTTTCAGACAATTTTCTCTCCATTGAGGGCAACTTTTCTGTAAAAAGTAATATGCGACACATTTTTTTCCCAATCACATACGTAAATATTTCTTTCCAGAAAAGAATAGGCAACAATTGTGGAAAAATGAAAATTACTTCGATTTATTTAGGAATTTGTGTGGAAATTGTTAGATTTAACGATGCTGTTCCTACGAATATAATTTGTAAAGGTCATTGTAATGATTGTGATTTCAACAGCTGAAATAAAACAGTGTATTTACAGATAATTAGAGACAAATTAATTTTAACTTACCTACTTTCGGGAAGGCAATTTTATTGTCATGCCCACGAAATTGATTTTTTAAATTTTCCTCTGATTTCCTCAGGGTCCCAAAATTTCAGGCTGCCAATAAATTTTGAGTTGATGTGTGTGTGTTACCAAAATTTTCCGATCCTAACTTTTGGTTAGGAGATCTTTTGGATCGGAAGCAAAGCTTCTCCATGTAACTTAAAGAGAATTAAATAAAGTATTTTCAGTAAAAAAAAGGCAATAAAAAAAAGAGAATTAAATTTCGGATGAAATTGGTCCAGTAAAAAAAATGCATTTCGAGTAGTAATTTGAAGGAAAAAGACTTTCGTTATGATGTACTAAAAAAATAACAAATATCTTTTGAATAAAAAAAAAGTGCCAAGAAGACTATTTTTCTTTTATAAAGGTTTATTAGGGTGTCAACACAAATATAAACAGGAGCATTAAATGACGGTAATGCTTGTTCATGTACAGGCAGTGGTAGATTTTGCTATTTTACAAGTTAACAATTTTTATTCAACTCCACATTAAACTTCAATACATTTATTATGCGATAATCCTCTATTTACATTCGATTACGTTCCCTCTGTAATCTTGAACTGTATGCTCTCGAGACAACATTAAATGCATCCATATATCGGTCCATACACATAGCAACACATTTCTGTAACAGAAAAAATGAGAGATTTGCTGTAGTGATCCATCAATGTATTAATGTTTAGAATCAACTGAAGAATTGAGTTAGACGCAAATTATAGGTCAGTTTTTATTAGAAATTGTTATATTGTCTACATGAAATATCTGACAAGACTTTTACGTAGAACCATTTGTTGTGACAATTTGTTTTTTCAAATTTTTCGCAACATATTTTGTGACCAAATCTGTGTAAAGGTAAATTAGATAGATTTTTTCTTAGAAATTGAATTATCTTTGAAACATACTTTGGCACATCTTTGGATCCAGCCACCTGTTAACCAGAAAATCTTAGGAGTGTGGAAAAACTCTGCTCTTGGAAATTCCTGGACTTTTGATCCGCAAAATTACAAATGCATAAATGCATGAATAGTAATCATTACGGACTTATCCTAAATTCGCATTCATAGTTAAAGCTCAAAGGGCTTTCTTACACTATGGCAATCATTAGAACAATCAAGTTCCCTCAACCTTTTGCAAATCATTCCAAACTATCTTGACCTGCCAATTCCTAAATCTTCACCAATGAGTAATAAATTCGTTCTATAGGATCGATTTAAACCCGCCAATTGCATCTTTATCACCTATCCTGACGTAGGCTCTAAACGACTAAAATTTTCGCGCAAAATCTCGGAAAACAAATATCCATATTCCCTTGTCATTGTAATTGCTCATCGAACAAAATCGAGAGAACCCCTTCTCGACTAAACTTGTAGGTTAACAATGGTGCACACCTGTTCAGAGCTGTCCAGCGAGGTTCCCGGTTTGTTGACACACTTTTTGAAGCACTTCTCCGTGATTTTCTGCTCAAGAAAAATTGAAAATACTCTCATTAAATCGTTGAATATGTTTCAAATTTTTAAATATTCCACAAACTTATGCAACACTACCGTGAGTAGTTCCTGGGCATTGGCCACTGCAATTTGCTGTTTCACCTCCTGCATGAACTCCTCGCGCTCCGCTCCAGATAGTCCGGCAGTTTGAATCGACTCCATTTCTATTAATCAATTCCGTGAATGAGTGGTTTATAGGAATTTTAGCAAGTCGAGCAATCGGGCCCTCCAAAACTCCAAAATACAACACACGCTGCCTCGCCGGTTCCCCTATGCCCCCCCCCCCCCGATTTCCGACGTGAAGTTGGCCGCAGAACTTCGACCGATGTCATTACGAGCCTATATCTATATCGCTGTCTCTCCCGATGACTGAAATTAACAGATTTGCGATCGCGAATTGACGAATTCGCTATTGTAATGAAAGGACCATGCACTGACAACTGTCATATTGAGCGTTTGATTGATTGATGGATTGATCGATTGATATCAGTTGGAAAATGAAGTGTCAGTATCTCTTCCTCCTTATGACGAAAAGTACTATCCTTGCGATTGAGTTTATCATCCTCGGCTTCCATAATGTGTAGCAGTATATATATATGAATATAATATAATATCGTATGATATATTATAATGTATTATGGCGTTACCTATAATGGCGGAGAGAAAAAAACGTGTCAAATAAAAACATACTTGGAATTCTCCGCCAACTAACCCTGACGCCCTCTAGTTGCACCCACGTGACCAAGTGCTCTTATGACGTGACAGAAGGGGGGGGTTACCCCCTCCATCTCACTAAATCCCGAGTGTTTCCAAGAAAAAAGGTAAAAAAAAGCGGAGAATTTTCATGTGGGTAAGTGGGTTAATGCACGATATTGACCCGATTTAGCTCACTTGCAATTGGGAATGAATTAATGGCCAAGTTAACCACAAATCTACCTGATAATCTTCGTGATAATCATTCAAATCTCACATTGGATTGGCTCAATTCTTCGTGAAATAAAATTGGTAAAGGCAGAATTATCGTGTGTCCTCGCACTTTGCACCCAGCAATATCTTAGTCATGACAGTTGGATAAGAATTAACTACAAAATAGAATTGTCATCGTTTCATATTCAAGACAATAGTTATGTTATTGTTATTATTGTTTTTTAGGATAATTGAAGCGGGGAATGAGTGGTAGTTAGATGGATGGAAATGTCTATGGAGAACAGGCGGATGGACTCTGATCTGGAGGAGGGACGCACGAGGGAATCCAGTGACCTCAGGTTTGACAGATGACTCGATGAAATACAGTGGCAGTTACGTGATTTTTTACGATTTTGGGGATTACGAGGGAATATGGGACAGTCCCACAGTACTGAGGGCAGACACAAGATGCGCAGACCCAGCTTCAGGTACCTGGCCATTGGGAGTATCAGCAAAAGGCGAGCTAATAGTTCAAAAAATTTATCACACACCTTTTCCTTTCCGGATGAGACTCTCAAGGTATTTTATCATTGTGCTAATGGGATATTAATGATATTCTATTTCATTATTATCTCTTGGCATTTTTTCTTTCAACTTTCGTAACTTTATTTCTTCAACTCTAACATATAGAACCTTTTTCTTTTGCGCACAAAAAATTTAAAATTTTTTGGACTTTTATGTTATTTTGTGTAATTTGCAATGCCATTTTTTCTGAACTCCACGTTATATTATTTGGATTTTTATTTAGAATACTGAAAATTTGGGGACATTTTTTTAAGCTGTTAAATAAGTCGAATTATTTTCGCAAACACTGAAGAAGTAATTTTTTATAAAAATGTTCTGCGAGACATTCAACTACATCTGTTTGAGTTGTCTGATATAACGTTCATTCTTTAGAGTGAGGCAATGAAGACACGTGGAGCTAAATAGAAAATTGATTTTTTTTTGTGGTCGATTTGCTATAGTTCATGATAGATCAACCCTATTCGAATTTTCCTGTCTGCCTCAGATGTGAAGACGTAGAAGGTATTTGCCAAAAAACTTGGATGCACCCTGAAGCTAATTTTAGACGATTGAAATTTGCTTTTGTCGAATGAAAACTCTTTAGCAATAACGATTTTTATCTTGAAAATAGATATTCATCAGGATTGTTGTAGCTTTAAAAAGTGAATTCAATTACTATTGTTGGAATTTATTCTAAATTCAAGTCACTATTCAAAAAAGCAGATGAAAATTTCCTTATTTTTGTTTAGCTGGAAACGATTCATTGACACCTGTTCGTCTACACTACGATTGAATTATTTTCTATTTTTCGTATAATATTTAAATTGATGAAGTGTCAAAAAAAAAATGGGAAAGAGAGTTCTGAACATTTTATCTAAAAAATTCCATGAATGCCACATTTAATTTTCAAGATAATTGCAATAATTGTCTCTGTAAAAAAAATGGAAAAAATAGGTTATTTTTGAAAAAAAATGTGAAAGTGCTTTCGACCAAAATCTGATAAGCTCTAAATGCTAAGTCGGCAATTTAGAAATAATAGGAGAGCAATGGCTTCACTGTTTCAGCCACAACAACTCAACATCAACACTGCTACCGAGGAAGAGCTCATGACATTGCCTGGCATAACAAGAAATATAGCAGTAAATATTGTGAGCCATAGAAGACTAATAGGCAGATTTAATAGAATTGAGGATGTTGCCCTGGTCTCTGGAGTGGGTGCGCAAAAATTGGAAAATATTAAATCGGAGGTTTATGTAGCCTCTGTAAATGGTAGTGGCACGTCCTCGAGGGCTTCCACAACATTGGATTCAATGGGGAATACAGAAAGCCCTGTTGACGTTAATTTAGCGAGTGTTTTTGATTTGCAAACACTACCTGGTGTCGATCAGGTAATTAGAGATTTTTATTCAATCTTTCCTTGCTTTGATTTCACTTGAGACATTGTACAAAAATTTTGTAGGGCAATCTGGGCTCAATTCTTGGATTTTTTTCATTTTTGGAACATGCATTATGATTGTAGAAAATATATTTTTACTTTGAAAAAAAAACGTATTCAAATACATTAACAACCGAAAAATGAAAAAAAAATCAGTCAGTCATTGCCAATTTAACGACTTTTAATGAATGTTTCAGTGCAATTTCATGTGATTTTTTCCCCAGGAATTGGCATCGAGAATTGTAGAAAAACGTACGAAACATGGGTGCTACCACTCCCTGGACGAGCTGGCTAAGTTACGGGGCATGGGGAAGCATCGATTTGCAATGATAAAGCCGCATTTGAAAATTAATCTTACCAATGGTCTAGTCATAAGAACACCCAGTAACGACAGCTCGTCGCTCACGTGGGATATTCCTCAGGCATCGAGTACACCGAGGCTCAACAACATTGGAAGAAAGAATGGACGAGTCACTCAAGACGAATTTACGGAGCCAATTTTGTAAATTGTTTTCTTATCATTCATTCATTTATCAAATTTGAATAATTTAGCATTCTCATTTCACGACAGAGAAACTTTTTTTCAAATTGATTTTTAATCAAGAAGCTGATCAAAAAGAATTATTGGAACCAATTTTACCCATAGTTTTAGTTTTGATGATTCATTTGGGTTTTCAAAATATGAAAACTGTCATAAGAAACTTTTTTGCTCTCGTTGTTCCTCACAAGAATATTTCCAATTTCTTTCAAAGAAAAATTGCACACCAAAGAATTTATGAAAAAAAATTTTTTAGACCTGCGGACGACAACGATAAACACTTCGAGTTGAGCACTGGAATATCCGAGAAAGAAATTTGGGAATTATTGAGCATAGCCAGTCCTCGTCCTAGCGTCAGATTTGACGGTTTCCATAAATCATTCGACAGAAGTACAATTAGAATAGCTTCCTGGAACCTCACGAACTTCACTGCTGACAAAGCCAGCAATCCAGGAGTGATGGAGGTTATTTGTCGCACTATTCTAGAGAATAAGATATCGTTGCTAGCGCTACAGGAAGTCAAGAGTGTCGAGGCCCTCGATATTTTGACAAGTGAATTGAATACACCGACTTTGAAGAGAGTCAGAGATTGGCGTGAAAATAGGAGAAAGTGGTACTCAGTGCATCTGGGTGCTGGGCTTGCTGTCTTGTGGGATGGAAATCCAAAAAAAAATATTACACTCAGGGAACAGCCACCGGCCACCAAAGTATTTCTTCCAGCTCTTGCCTCCATGATATTCCATGTAAGAAAACCTTCTCTTGCCTTCTTTTTTTTCATGGATATCGTCTAGAGATTGATCTCATTTTGGAGTCAATTCAACCTCAGCATTAGTGCAATTTAACTTTATTATTAACTTTTTTTTTCAGATAAATAAAATTCACTTAACTATAATAAACGTCCAGATGCATGGTCCAGACGATACGAAAATAATTGAGCGATTTATAGACGCAAAAAATGCCATATTTCTTGGCGACTTTTCATGGACCGATGATTTGATCAATGGCAGTGGGAACAACATCATGATGGACACAAATACAGCCATCAATTCCGAAAAGTATTTCTATAAGGATAGAATAATATGGCGGGAGGATGCGACAGAATTATTTGATACTGGATTGCACAGAGTGGTAAGAGAGGGACTCATGCACTTAGGTATACCTCAGGGATGGAGATGGGGCGGTCCGGCCTCCGACCACTGCCCAGTGTGGTGTGAAATATTTACAGAATCCGGTGACACGTGATACACTTCCATTTTACATGTTCTTCTCTCTAACTGATATTTTTTTGCTCCACTCTCTTCTATTTTACAGAAGATAATATACCCAAGACAGATTTTATTATTAATTCCACGAAGGATTACACTGAAGTGGGGGAGTCCCTGTCAAATTAGCCACACCTTGGATGGTTCCGGAAAATCCTGAAAAAAATTCAGAGCGTCTCTATCCACGATAAACCGTCACGTGATTTTCGTTTCATTTTTTCAGGAATTTGGTACAGAGATATGAATAATTGAAAGCAAATTTTTGCATATTGTCAACAATTGCCAAGACTTTTTGACCCCCCCCCCCTCCCCCTCCCCAATTAATGCCTATGTAATACTTGAATGACCCCTAAGAATGTGCTTTAGAGTGTACTTCAATTTTGAAAAAAAGAAAGGGCACCAAAAATAAATGAGCCAAACTCCGTTTAGGTTTTTTTTTTGGTAATATTCATATTTCTGCACCAAATTACTCAGAAAATTTTGTAATCATGAGACAATTTTTGGAGTGGAGAAACCACCAGTTTTTACCGATTTTTTGGCAACCATGAGGGGAATATGTGACCGAGTTGATAAATACTCCTCTAGGTAATTTAGAGGTGAAGGGCAGACGTATTTCATATTTTTCACTTCCGAACCAGTTTCTTCGAGGATAAATCAGCATCCGTGAGAGATAGACAAATATTTTAGGAATATCTAGCGTCAACTCCATTTCACAAAATGATTTCCGAAACTTTTTCATCCCACGTGAGATTTTCGTGAATTTTATTATGCACGTGTGCACACGAAGTGTTGGCTGTATGTTTTCTGAGGGAGATCTAAAAAGTGCTATATGTAGTTTTCTGAGATTTTTCTATCTCTGATGCGTGCAACGATACTGATGCATAACTCGAAAAATTACATTTTATCCCTTTCACCACTCTATTACCAAATTAACCCTAGATTGGTCGCCTTATGAGGACATCTACCCTTCTCATTCTGCAATGAGTATCAGACAAATGGACATAAAAAACTGAACATGCTCTCGCTGTTGCAAGTCAAAATTTTCTCAAGTGACATTTGAGGGATTGAGTATTAAGTTGACCGACCTAGGATTAACACCAGTTAATCCTCTTCCCAAACTATGGTACAAGTGTTTTAAGAGATAATATTTTTGTATACAATGAAACCATACATTTACAGCAGCCAATGTTTGATTGGTGCTTTTGAGAATGGCCTCACTGTACTCAATAGTCCATACGCTGAATATCATTTGGTCATTTTTTGCATTGTAAGGCATGAATTAACTTTAACAGTTCAAGCCGTTTTTAAGGATTTTTTTTCGAGTTTGCAAGGAACCTATTCTAAATCAGGGAACGAAAGATTTTCGAATCTTGCTCCAAACTTTATCAATTTTTTTTTTGAAGATATTGATATATGAGAAATGCCATACCAACTCGACCCAAAAAATGTGTTTTCCTACTGTTTGTGCACAACCAATATGCATTTTGGCTGATTTGTGCCAAAAAAATTACAAATTTTCTAATTGTTTTCCAAGTTTTTAAACTGTTCGCTTATTGAGATAAGATCTTTCGAGGTTTTCGATGAAACCATTTTCTTTTCCTTTTTTACCTTCCCGGAGGGGAGTTATTCTAATTACCCCGAAAATCGAAAATCGAATTTTCATCATATTCTATTGCATATTATAATGTTCTATTGCATAAATTATTACAGTTAGCGTAAAATTGATCTAGAAAAAGTTGTTCCCCAGATAAAAATACGTATTTTATGTGAAATGACTTTTTTCGACAATTTGCATAATTAAGAAGGTATGGGCGTCTCAGCAATTATGTCTGTAATGAGTGAACGAATGAACACCGCGCTGTCACGGCGGTCCCACTCGAAGCGTTTTCGAGCAAAATCGAGCCGATTACACTTTGCATGGGATTCGTGCAGTAAATGCAATGTTATTAACAATTTTAATTGATTAGCTCGTTCAGTAATTGTCTCGTTCCATCCCATGAGACGTCTTCAATTACGGACTCGCAGTTCATCAATTACGATCCCTGGACAGCTGAAACTTCGGTTATCAATTAGTATACTTCAGATAGGTACGGCACCATGCAACTAAGCTATATCGACTGCAGAGGTCTGTCAGCACATTAAAAATCAAAGAAATAAATTACAATCCGGGAAGTTGTTGCTGCGACCCCCTCAGCGGGTCACACCTACTTAAAGGCACCCGCCTATGGGAGCGAGCTCGCGAGCGACCAACAATGCGCCACTAGTTATGCATAGTTGTTGATGTGCTTGACCGAATTTAATGGATAGAAAAAGAATATTCTTTATAATATTTCTCGAACGATTCATCATGTGCGAGTATCACATTGTCGAGAAAAAGAATCGATATTTGAACGCCTATTTTGCGACACTCAAAACCATTTTTTGAGCGCAAGAGCAGGATGGGAACTATCCGAGAATTTTGATATTTCGAAATTGAGAAATCGAATAATAAAATGTAATTTCAATTTTTTGATCATCAAATTAAAATTAAATTTAACTACATACAGGCTGGTTTTGTGTGTTTTGAGTTGTATGTCAAATTTTATTAGTACGCTTCGCACGCGTACTTCCGTTTTCCGCCGCACGGACTGGTGGCGCGTCGGTTTCCGTCTTACGGTTTTCGATAAGTTTGATATATATCGATAGTTCCTTGCGCTTCTCCTTTTTACTATAGGAAAATTTTATGTCGTAGCCGCTAATCACGTGGTTGATTACCATTCTTATTGAGAAAAAAAGGATATTCTAGTCTTATGTCAATTCATGTATTGAAGACAATGTGGCAAAGACCATTAGAGTTACGAATAATTTTTTTAACGGGCAGTTTGAAAATCTGGAAAAAACGGGGAATGCAAATAATTTGCATAAAAAATGCATAAATTTGCAGATTCTATACTTTTGAAAATAAAAGTAATAGGTGAAAACATCTTCGACAAAATGATAATGTGCGTATGGACTACAACGAATAAAGAGAAAAATCACAAGATTTATGTAGCAGTATTCTTCTTTCTCATCTTAAAGATTGAAAAGAAGGAGAAAGACTGACTATTTTCAATTATAACGAAGGACAATGCGATGCTGGTAAATCGCATAATGCAAATGTATTATATTGTAAAATATAAAACGATTATTTTCCTATTGCCGTGTTCTTGCATTAAATTATCCTGGATGAATTAAATACGCATGTGTTTTTTTACAATTTCGTTATTTCTTCATATTCAAAGTGATTTTTTTTACAATTCATGTACATTATTTACAGTGTGAAGTTTTGCATTGTTTTACTATACATGTTAGAAAAATATATAATAAGGAATCCCTGTAAATTGTTCTTCGATAAGCAATACCGCATTGAAAAACTTTAGACGAGTCAATTTTAGTTATCTTCGGGTATGTCAATTTGTTCGAAATAATTAATAAGCGAACTGGAATGAGTCGACATAACGAGTTTGACGCTATACATCACGTGAATTCCAAGGAAATTCTATATAATTAATTTCAAATTTCGTGATACCCAATTTTGCTGCCATTGCGCATGCGCAGTACGCATGCAAGTGGTATGGCGCTGTGTCGAGCCCATCTGTTTTGCATTGAAGATTCTGAGAGAATGTGAAGGTTTTATGGGGTGAACCGATACTTCATTAACTATATGTAACATCAAATTAAATTTCGAATTCCGCCTCATCATCTAATTTGTAAAAAATCATTTTGTAATTCATTCAAATGCCATCATCATTTGTAAAAAAAACATTGGAAAGACTCCATCAGAATTCTCATGTAAAACTTTGAGGGTCCTGGTCTTGTGGTAGCCGTGCATGATAAACGAGAAAATGTCAACTTTGTAAATGTCCACGAGATAAAAAATCTTCAAATTATTTTAGTCGGTCAACCCCATAATCCTCTTCACAGAAATTTCAATCAATCGTTGGAGAAATCGGGTCACCCCACAACTACATTACGACGAATATCGCTGAAATGAAAATTTTTCTACTGACATTTTCTGCATTTGTGCGCTATACAGTCTGAATGTAATATTTAGTAGCTCAGTCGTCAAACTAAAAATTTTGCTAATAAATGAGGAAGCAAAATAACTTTGGCATGAGGATTTTTAAGTTTGTCATGATTTTCCTGGACTTGTACTTCGTTTTCATTAACACATTTAATCGTTTTTTAATTGATTGAATTAATCAACAGCATTTGTTCAATTAGTCCAAACCTGATATCTTTGTATTTCTGAAACGTGTCTTGTATTTTTTTTACATATATATTTCAAAAGTTCCACTTTTTTCCAAGGAATTAAATCACTTGGTCCATGATTCGATTGAAGCTGTGGGATAATTTTTTTTTTTTTTTTTGATAAAAAAACTTGGAACGAGTCATATGTGGATTTCCTAAACTGACTATGACTGTAGAAAAATTTTCAAATGTTGAGGCACTCAGTTGTGTTTTTACATGTATATTGTAATGTACACATTAACTGAAAATATTCCCATCAAAATTTTGCCATGACTTGTATTCAGCGATATTCCAAGATTACTCAGCATCGGAGTCGACTCATCACAGTTCATCCTTTCCGCATTGAAATAGTAAACTAGGACAAGTTAACTGCAGACTTAGCTTTTGATAAATACTTCGGGAGCACTCTAGGACCCCTCAAATTTCGAGCGTACAAGGAGACAAGAAAGCCCATTGCGTTTCTATGTGGAGAAAAATTGGAGATGACTTTTTAGTCAGCCATCAAATTTTCCACAGAAAATTTCCTAAAAGATTTTTCCCTAAAATCAGTGACTCGACTTCTTAAGAAAATTTTCAGTCAAAATTAGAGAGGTCTTCCTGCAATCCCAGAGAAAAATCGTCAGCACTCATTTCATAGAGCACACTGTTTTGAGCAAGAAAATTGCCCAGAAGTCATTCGCTATCTCCAATATCGAGATATGCATTAAAAATGGGTAAAAAGTACAAATGCACTTATCCTAGTTTTCCACTTCGCTACATATTTGACTACTGGATTATTTTGTTAATCCATTGAATGTCATTGAAATCTACAATGAAGGGCTCTGCTCACTCATTCGTCACATGAGTAGGTGTATCACTCTCCATGCCTTCCATGCTCTCTGGTAAGAGCATATCAGAGTCTTCAGTCTCTTTGTGCAGTGCTATTATTATTTTATCATCTGCGGACAATTGGCTGTCTGATGAACCCTCCTGCGTTGATGTTGCTGCTTCCTGAAAAGTGTAAATGAGGAATTAAGTCAGGAGAGACGCAATAGGAGAAGGGAGAATCATATCTTATCCAAGATTATTTAAAAAATCGGGTATCTAAATTCACTTCTGGCAACTCAGCATCCTGAGATTTCAGCATGGGACAGATGAATTTTCATTTCCAATTTCCTACTTTTCAATTTGATCAATGAACATAAGTGAATAATACAGTAAACTATACACATTGGTTTTCAATAGTCCTAATTATGTAATTAAAAACAAATAAGTTCTTCAAAGCTTTTGGCCGATAGTGGCGTATAGATGCTATCAGTATTGTCAATATATCTATATATACTATCATCAACTCATATGAGATGGCGCCAGCAGCATCTGCTCGTCTCTTCCTTTGAAATTCTATTCCATTTCCAATGATTGACAATAAAATAACAATGAATTTAAGTTCACTTGTATGTTAACAGATCTTCCATGGATACATCGATTTTCAAAATAAAAAAAAATCAGTTGCATGCTCCCGATCTATTACCAGCGATATTTTCACTGAATAATGAAGATAGAGAAAGAGGCTCTAAATGATAAAAGAATGGAAAATCCACTTACAGTGCTTCTAATCTTGGTATGCGTCTTGATATGCTTCGTCAAGTGATCCGACCTCATGAACTTCTTGGTGCACTCTGGACACTGGAATCGCTTCTCTCCGGTGTGCGTTCTCCTGTGTCTCTGGAGTTCATCCGACCTCGTGAACTTTTTTCCACAAAAGATCCAGCTACATACGAAGGGTCTTTCACCCGTGTGCCACCTCAAGTGTGCCCTAAGATGACTTGTTTTACCGTAAACTTTATTGCATCCAGGTATATGACAAACGTGCTGTCTCTTGTGGCTCATGTCCCTATTTCGTTCGCCATCACTGCAATTAGGACAATTACACGCAACTCTTCGTCTGTGCTGCTTAGTTCCATCTTCATTCGTTGCAGGTGTCGAGCCCGTGTTGACTTGTTGAGGGGCTTGTTGGGCTTGCGCTGGGGGTGCTTGTTGCGCAGGTTGCGCTATCGTGCCATTTGCCTGTATCGTCTGCAAAATCTGCCACTTTGTAGGATCAGCTGAGTCTAGGTGAACTGTTGGTGTAACCAGTTGATTGCCAGCTGTCGGAAGCGCCTGGACCGCGGGCTGAAGAGCACTCGCTGGGATTACCTGAACGAGAGATGAGCATCAATATCGTTAGCCAATAACAAACACGTAACTACCAAATAAAACGTCAGTCCTTTTGGAGAAAAAGTGTTGTGTTAATGAAAAAGGGGAATTTGTTTCCCTTTAGGAGCTGCTTTTTTTACGAGCCCGGTGGCGCGTGCTGCGCACGCGCATTTCCTTTTTCCGCCGCGCTCAGTGGTGTCGCGTCGGTTTCGGTCTCACGGTTTTCGATAATTTCGATATATATTGATAGTTTCTTCCGTGTCTCCTTTTTACTATAGGAATTTGAAAAGTTTTAATCCTCGAGCTAAATATTATATAAATTACAGAACAAACCTGAATATTTCCTAAGTTTTAAGTGATTTGTTTCTATCACGGCGGAAAAATTATTGTACGAATTTGCACTTTTACGTGAACTTTGCGTAAATTGTTTTGACATTGCATAAGCATTCGCGGTTGTTGTACAGATTTGCGCTGGACCGAAGTTTTCTCTTCGTGTGACTTTGATACAAATTCATCATAAATATGCGTAACTACCAAAAGCATGTGGAGAAGAACGGCAGTGGTTATTCACACGGTGATCGATATTCTACTGTAGGTCATTTCTATCTTGAATTTACCGTGGATATACGGTAAATTGAGGTAATGGCAGAGGCATGGGTAAGTTTATCGTGACGTGTGTGAATAGACACTCTCAAGGAGAACATCAGTCATGTACGTACGTCAGTCCAAGTACGAAGAAAATTTTGGTAAAATTATCTTGAATTTGCAGATGATTTAATGAATTTATGGTTTTCTCCAAAATTTCTAAAATTTTAATTTTGCACAAAATAATCTTCAGTTGATTTGTATATTTGATGCATTTCTTCATATGTTCAATAGATTTTTAAATATATTTTTCACTATAACTATAATATTTATTAAACCATTTGTTCTACATTTTTTGAACGCGCTTTCAACGAAATTCTCACTTCACCATTTCTAAGATTTCAATACGTTTTTTTCAAGAATATTGGGAAGTTTCGTCACAAAAAAAGCTATATCCATAAATATTGCCGTAACGCCGAACAAAAAATTTAGAAAATTTTGTTCATATATCAAAGGTCTGGGGAAGTATACTAAGTGTAACAATAAAAAATGTGAAAGGTACGTAAGATTCTAACAAGTCGGAAAAACAAAAAAGTTTTGGTAGTTACGCGTATTTTTAATTTAGTTAACGATAGTAGTTTTCATCACTCCATCTTGGAGAACCTTTTGCGCAGGAAACTTAGGGAAAGGTATTGCCGAACCATGACTAAGAATATTTTTTTTTAGTCGCAGCGTTTTCTTACGCGCCAGTCAGAATTAGATGGCGATTCCTTATGTATTGAGGATTGGTGATTGCTCTTGTTATTCTCAATTTCGCAGTACCAATGTATGCTTTATCGTTCAGTAAAACTGAACTTCAAGAAAACTAAATTTCTATGTTATAGTGCTATACTTGTGCTATACACTCAATCAAAAATAATATTTATAATTTTTTGAACTTAGCAAAAAATCAATCCAGGCAATGTTTGGAATTTTCAAAATTTCCAAGATTGTCAACTACTTGTAAAAATTAACAACAATTTGGACGTCGAAAGGGGAATTGCAAAACTTCCATGCGTCAAATTTTAAAATGAATCTCTGGTACCAAAATCTTTTTAACTGAATTTTTTGTTGTAATTTATATTGACAGAAACCTGACACATCAATCTCCCCTACATTCAAACTTCTCTACCACGAATGATTGATGTGGGGAATAATTGATGAACGCAATGATGATTTTGCATCCATAAACTGCAACATTTCTCCCTCTGAGAGCTCGACTAACATGTCGTTGAATATAAACTCCAACGTTCTCATGAATTGTGTTCAAGGGATATTGAATGAATAAAAGAGACCGACTAAAGTTATCCTCAACAAAGTTATTTTAATTTTTGCAAATAATTTAAAATTGGTAGACTGTAAAAAGATCCACTGTGATGTTACATGCTTTACATATCACTCGTAGTTTCCAGTGATTACTATCAGGAGTTACTATCAACAGTACGAACCTGGACGTTACCCAAGCCTGGGATATTTTGTACGGGAATTGACTGGAGAAAGCCATTGGGTGTGGCTGGAAGTTGCATAATTCCCCCATTGCCTACGTTCAGTCCACGCATCATACCCCCAGCCTGCTGGGCAGTGATATTCGTGAGTGCTGATGCTGAGATCAGGGTTAATTGTTGGCCCTGAGCACCTGCTATCGTTATAGGTTGAATGGATTGCTGGGTGGCTTGGGCAGCTGGAATATGCAGTACCTGGCCAGCTGCCAATTGATTAGCATCTAGACTCGTAAGCTTGATCTCACGTTCAGGCTCAGCGGTAGCATTTAAATTTGTCACTTCGATTTTTTGACCGTCCTTGGTGGTGATTGAGCCCAAAGCTCTACCTAGGGAACCAATTCCTACAACCTGGACATTACTGGGAGCTGGAATTGAGCCAGATGTTGTCCAGGTGGTGGAAGAGGTTGGGGTAGCTGATGCTCCTGCTTGTTGGACCTGAGCTTGGGCTTGAGCTTGAGCTTGGGCTTGGGCCTGGGCCTGGGCTTGAGCCTGAGCTTGGGCTTGAGCCTGGGCTTGTGCTTGAGCCTGGGCTTGAGCTTGAGCCTGAGCTTGGGCTTGTGCCTGAGCCTGGGCTTGAGCTTGAGCTTGGGCTTGCGCTTGAGCCTGAGCATGGGCTTGCGCTTGTGCTTGAGCTTGGGCATGGGCCTGCTGTTGCTGAGCTACCTGCTGGGAAGAAGTAATTGTAATTTTGATTAATAATAATCACAACGAATATTGTATTCCTCGGGTTAGGAAAGCTCATTATTCATCATCATTTTGATTTTCTTCAAATTTTCAAATAGTACCTCACTGAAGCGTTAAAAAAAATGAATTAAAAATATGCTCATTCAGCACAATATTTTACCTGGAGTCCTTGAAGCTGTGGAAGATTGGCAATTTGAACCTGTTGAATTTGTCCATTGGGCGTAATAATTTGCGCCATTTGTGGTATTTGCTGTAATTACATAAAATAATTAAAGTAAAGGGTTTCCATTGTTTGAGCTTAATAGTGAAGTTGTTAACAGAATTAATTCTGTATCCGCAAGACATTAGTTTTCCTTAAATATTTCAAAATCTAACGAGGGTAGGGAAATTTTTACTGATGAAAAATTGTAGAACTGTGGTTTTCGAGAAAAGACTGCATCAGAATTACGTGAATTTTCCTCGATTTTCAATCAGATCAAATTTGTTTTTTTTTTTTGGAAAAATATTATACCTGAGCGATTTGTGGTATCATTTGCGTAGCTCCCATATTAAAAACATTGGATAATGCTTGAATGGGAAAATGCACTGTTTGGTAAATTGTTTGTCCATTATTGGCAGTGACTGGCACCTGTACTGGAACAGTTTGCTGCACATGCTGCACCGGAAATTGTAGAGGTCTAACTTGAACACTTTGCCCTGGAACATCAATAGTTGCCTTGGAGTCTGCCCCATGAGGATTGCAGGCGTTAAAGGCGAGTGGTTAATGAAGAAGCAGTGGGAAGTGATGAGGAATTATAAAATTTTATGAAAAAGATAAGACATAGTGAAAAGTGAAGTGAGGGTGTAAGCGGATGTGCATATAAGCAGTGAGTTACCGGTTATCTAGTAAATCATCCAAAAGCACTGGTCATCAAAAAAGTTACCACGTTTTTTTTTAATAATTGGCAATACATTTTAGAGACAAATTTTTTTTTCAATTTTTATAGATTGTCTGTGGTGGTATAGAAAAGATCATATTAACTATGGTCATTAATTTTCCATGTTATTGCTAAGACTGTGTGACGTCCCCCTGACTTTGAAACTAGCTTGAAAAAGCATTGCCATCCCCGGTATACTTAGAATAATTTTTTTCCAGACCCTGAACAGTCAACATCTCTGACACTAATGATCCAGATGAATTTTGGTAGTAGCTATTCTGGGATGACACGTAAAGATCATGAAAAAAGTTAACTGAGCTACTTCAGGCCATCACAATGGGGTTCAGAAAAAAGACAGACCAACTTTGCACCAGAAATTCAGAATTTAGTTTACAAAACTAGGAATAGTCAAGTAGTAGAATAGTCCATGAAAGATACCCTTAAACGCCACGAAATCCTCAGAACCATAAATATTTTAAGGACAGTTGTCCCGTAAAAGGCAAAAAATTATGAAATTTTGGAAGAGGAATTCACGGTGAACGATTTCGTACCTTGAACCTATCCTCAAAATTGCCATTTTTGCTTTATTTTGTAATATTACTGCAATTTTCAAAAAAGTATTCAAATAATCTCGCCATGAAAAAATAAAAACAATATAAAATACGAGTGATAAAGTTTTTTTTTCGTCTTAAAAATGATCCCAAGGGACAAAAATTCGAAGCATTGTGATCCATTTCTGATGTCAGACCCATAGAGTTAGAATTAATTAAAAATTGTTAACCCATTCAGAAATTTAATTTTAAACGGCAATATTATTGTTTGTCCCTCCAACCCAATGGGACCAAATTTCTTCAATGACACTTCCACAATGACGTGATAGAACTTGCAAGCTACTTGAACAAACCTGTTGGAATTTGGACAGTTTGCCCACCAATATTCTGAATGATGGAGGTGGGAAAGACACTTGGCGCTCTGATGAGAGAGACTGGCTGAGGTGTTATCAAAGTCTGTCCATTTGCAAGTTGCACTTGTTGGGAGGCGAGTTGTACTTGCTGGCCACCAGCTGTGGTGAATTGCACGGGTTGAGATTGGTGATGAGCACCAACTGCTGACATTGCTGAGGAGGGAATGAAAAGAGCCTCTTGACCGTCTATATTCACTGTCTGCATTTGAGGAATTACACTATAACTCAGCTGTTGAGGCTGCGGCGCTGCTTGTTGGCTCTGCTGACTCTGAGCTTGTTGAGCCACTTGCTGCTGCTGCTGTTGGGCTTGACCTTGATTACTTGCTAATTGAGAACTCTGTGGGGAGAGAAAATTCTTCAGTATAAACATGAATTCTATAATAATTCTCGTTTTTTGGTCATGCATTCTCTGTCACATTTTTTGTTTTAAAAACTGAAATTTTGCATTTGCAATGAGGAAAAAAAATTAATCGATGAGCTCTGATTCTTAAGAAAAAAAAAACTATGCAAGAGACATTTTTTCCTTAATTTTTTTTAACCAAAAAAAATGCAAAAGATTTTCCTACCTGCAAAAATTGCTGGGGAATCCCCTGAACTGTTATTGTCTGCGTTCTCTGCTGGTCGTGCTGCTGCTGCTGCTGCTGCTGTGCCATAGGAACAAAATTCTGTAATTGCTGAAGTGTAATAACTTGCGGTTGTCCATGATGCTGAATATTCTGCTCATGTTGATTCTGTGCAGCTTGTTGTTGTTGTTGCGCTTGCAATTGCTGCAGCACATTGGCAGTGAGAAATCGAATTTGCGGTTGTGACACTTGTTGTTCCATCTGCTGCTGATCTTGGCCCTCCTGCGATTGCGATTGACCTTGTAAATCATCATGCCCATCGTCTATCGCCTCTTGCTAAATGAAATCACCAAAAGAATAAACTCATGAATTACATCCATAACTGTACAGTCAACCACACAGTATACCTATATACACATAGACTGTACACACGGAATAAGGCCGCTTACAAATGCCACCTCTCTCTCAAACCGATATTCCAATAAAATACTTTTCGACAAAATGGGAAAGACTCACCATTTTTTTGCCCAGTAGTTTTCCAAATTTCCGATAAAGCCCACCGGTAAAAAAAATCTCTCCCCGCCCCCCCCCCCCCTCCCCAAAATTGGCTTGTCAAGCAATTCCAGTCCCAATCAGTCAGTCTTCTTTTTTAAAAAAATCTACCGCTTCTCCATCGACATTACCCAAATCTCTCCCCCGCAAACATTACCCAAACATGCCCGTGGTACTCCAAATAACACTAATATTGCTTTTATCGTGGTATCCACGTGCGAGGGGAGTTTTGATCGTGAAATAGTTGTTGTGGCGACAAAGAAGGCCCTCCTTGAGGACCCAAAATGAGGAACGCCTCTCTACGCCCCTGCGGTAGCACTGCCACCAGCCCCACCCGTTTTCCCCCATGAACGTATTTTATGTTCATGTGCTATTCGCCTACACACACAGGCACACACACCATTTCATCTACAGCAATTCATGCACATGCGCAAAGCACACAACCATAGACCTACACGCAAATTCCCCCACGTTCTCAAATAACATTTGTGTGTGTGTACGATAATACCGCATTTGGTACGCGGGTAACGCTGAGAAGACGCGCGCCACACCCGCCCACTCGGCGTTCACCCACCCGAAACCAAACCCCATGAACAACCCTGCGCCGTTCGCCCCCGATGAGACTAAACCTCCACATTATTTCACTAATACACGGACAATATTCGCGTCTATTCGAGAGCACCGTGGAAGGCCTTCCGCGGCCTCAGCCTCCACCCACTTTTCACTTTGGACTCCACCTAACGCCAATCGACACGTGCTTGTCCCAAAAATTTGGGAATTTCTCTATTATTTAATTGATGTAAACACTTGCTATATACCTTTAACTTGTTCAATGACATTTCCAGATTGTATCGAGGATCTCCCCAACAGCAGATCCTGAATTTTTTAATTCCACTCACTAGCACCTTTTGGGACTTATTCCAGTCCGTTTTTGGCGGGTTTTCAACACTTCATTATGTTTAATACGTTAAGTCTACCTCGGTACACAGTTGTCATTAATTCGGGTTTATTTCTTATTTTTATTACATCAGCCCCTTCATTTTTCCCCGAATTTGGGAATAGGAGGTCTCAATATTATGCCCTCGTGTGTTTCAACTGTGGGACGAGCATTTGCGCACGCTTTGAATTGAGGATTGCTTGCAACTGCGTCGCCTTCAAATGCCTTTCTTTGGCAATGTTATATGTGTGTGTAATATGGGTGAGGCTATTGGGATGGTATTGGTACTGGGACAAATAGGTGCTCGATCTAAATAGGGGAGAGTGGGGACAGCTGGCGCTGGGGGCTAACGCCATTGGTGGAAAAGTGGGAGGAGGACGCCAGCCCGTTTTGAGAATGCGGCGCTGGGCGACAGGGGCGTATGCCTGAATGTGTGGACTCCAGGACAGGATGGGCTGGACGCCCATCCTGGAGGAGTCATAATATCCCATTATTTTTATGGGCATTGAGAAAATTCGGTAGCTCGCGATGCGTGGAAAAGGGGGAAAGGCGAGATGTTAAAAAAGGGGGTGAGACGAGTTGTAATTAGGGAAAGGGGGAGGGAGAAACACGCCCTCTTCGGTTTTTCTGAATGAGCGCCTCTTGAGACAATGAAAATGTAAGATGCGAATTGATAAGGAGAAGGTGGAACAGGGCCTTGGGGTGGGGCGAGGGGCAGGGAGGGATGCCGGGGGTGGGGGCTAAGGGTTTAGGGCTAGCTTTGACACGTGACCACTGGAGACACTTCATTTGGTTGAGCAGGAGATGCAGGATTTATTCTGATATTGCGAGGCACTTTGAAGCACTGCATGAGCTACGGCTGGCTGAACGTTCTATGGAACTTGGCAAGCAACAAGAAACTACTGTGAAAACATGTTTTGATTTTTGTGAAAAAAGGTTTTACAATCTAAAATTCATCAGTGCTTGTTTACAGATCTATTGATTTATTTTTTTAGGTAATATATTTTGAAAGTTATTCAACGTTAGGAGATATTTCATTTACTTCTATGTTGAAGATTAAAATATCACCTTTGAGACAAGATCACGTTTTTCAATGCAAGTCGTTTGCAGTATAGGCAATTTTTCCCGCCATTCGGCAGCGGCATTTGATTGCGTCTTCCCCAGCATATCACCCGGCCTATGCTCCGAAAATTCTCTGAGATTGCAATCCATATTTTCTTCGTCCTTATGTGCAGTTCGACTTCCTCCAGGCGAAATTCGGTTTTTATCACTAGATTGGGGATACCAAAGGTTTGGTACCACCACGATACCAAAGTCAATTACTTATACAATCTCTGCTGCTCTGATATAGTTGATGGCAATGTAAAGAAAGTAATCAATCGCGTAATTGAGTATAGTTTTATCCGAAGAAGGGATGTTTCGATTGGTACTATCAGGCTTGATGGACTAGAGTATATCGCGTAAATTAAAATTTGAACCGGAAATCAGGCATGGGGTAAAAATAGGCTCAAGGTTGGATTTATTGATTTAGAGAGTAAGGGCAAACTAAGGCAGGGCTTAACAGCAGCACTCGCCTCCCTTTAGATTCCTACTTTTGAATCGATTAGAGACTCTCGTTTCGGCCATGTCTTCAGTACTAAATGGGTGTATTTTCTAGACCAACAAAAATGTAAATGATGAAGAACAATAGATGAAATAGATAGTTTATAATTTGACTGTCAGTTGTAATAAAAAAAAAAGCAAAAAATCGAATTGAAGCGGAGATCAGTTTTGACCATAAGTTTACTCCCTGATAAGTTTATCATCTAGGAGCGTACTTGAATGAGGAACAAGAAATCAAATATACCAGTTAAACATTTAGTCTTTCATTACTTTGTGAAACTATGTAAATTGTTGAGTTTCTCAATTTTGTGATATTTTTTTAGATTTGTCAAACCTTCAAAGTTTTTAAAATTCTTGATATCCTCAATTTGTTAATTGGTGACAGATTCAAAATAATGGACATTCTTGACACCGTCCAGATTCATTTTTTTTCTTCAATTTTCAATTTTTTTAAACCTCATTCTTCAACTTTAAACTTATTTTCTTTCTTTTTCTAGTTCTTAAAATAATTCAAATGTACAAAATTTGTCAAATTAGATACATTCTCCAAATTTACAAAACCATTTGAAAATTTTCGATACTTTTTAAACCGTATAAGAAAATCGTTACAATTTGGTTTTTTTTCCAATTCGACGGAAATTAGAGTCCGTTAAATTTACATAATTTTCCGGAGTTGACCTTTTTATTTTTTCCCAGATTCCTGACTTTTTTTTTGAGTATTTTCACATCGTTGAATCTTTGGTAATTCTTGTATTTTAACGTTTTTCTACGATTACTGATTCGGAATTTACAATCCTACAATTGTAGTAATTATAGTCATTTTTCCTCATAACTTTTAATGCAAATTAGAATTGATTGCAAATGCAACTTGAATGCAGCGTTCCCTCCCTACTTGAATTTTAGGCATCGTTTTTGAATTCTTTTGAAATCATTTTGGTCCTCGAACTTTCGACTAAAATAGATAGATAGGAACAATTAATTACATAATTTGTTTAAGAATATGTTTTTATATAAGTGAGATATTTAGATTTTGGTGAAGACATAGAGTGGAATCCGAGCGAGTATTTACAAAAATTTCGAAATTTCACTCCAATTTATAAATGTTCTTAAACAACTAATGTTATCTATAACTATATCGCTCTTTAATCTTTTTAGTAACTAGGGACAATGTAATAATCACACGCGGATTTATCAATTTTTGATTTGTTTTATTGATTTATTCTTTTCCAGTCATACCGTGAAATTGGTAAACGAAGACGTTCTTCAAATTCGAAGTGTTATAGCACTGCATTTACAAACAGGAGTTATATACATATAATAAATAAATTGCCTAACATCGTTTAATCACTTAATCTGAAGTTCTTGATTCTAAAAATAATAAAATTATAACATGGTTTCCCCATATGTTGTCAAAGTCTCTTTAAAACTCTGATATGACTTAACGAAAGGTGTTCCTAGTTGTTCCTATTTGTTCCCCAAAAATATTTCACACAAATTGAATATATAAGACCTCAACATGATTTTATAAACCGGAAATTATAAGTTAACTAATCGGGAAAGTTGTAACCCCATGCCCCATCAATTATTAATAATCTCAATATATATATATTGATATATTCAATTCATAATTATATCACTATTTCAATAATGGATAATCGCCGAAAAAATCGAGAAATATTTTTGTAAAGGATTGAATTATATTCAATTAGAATGAAAAAACTTCAGTTTAACCGATTAATTTTTAAGTAAATTGAACTAGAATGGGCATGTGCTTCAGCCACGATAAAGATGATTACCGTGTGCTTCAAGTATTGAAACTTGCGCTCTTGCTCTTTTTTTTCATAGTGTTTAATTTGCTAGCAAAGTGGTCAATCGGTTCAAGTCAAATGGAGATACAGAAATGTACAAAAACAATCTGCAATCTCCCTTGGATTTTGAGAATTTAGATGCATCCAATAATGATAATATGCGCTATATGTCTTGACTTGATTCGCGAATTTGCTAATGAAATGATTTTATTGCACGTTGTTATCGTTGTGGACAACTTAATTGAATAATGCCTACTATAAATATCTGAATATTGAAATACAAGATTTGTCGCTGTGAGTTTTGAAAATTCGTATGTGAATCGAGGGAAAAATAGAGCGATAGTGAGTACTGATGAGATTTTAGAGGCCACCACCAGATCTCTCAACACTGATTTGCTTCTTGAGAATATCCTTCTCATGCTGGGCTTCCTCCATCTCAGCCATGCGGGCAAATCTCGAGTAGGCGACGTGTCCCGATTTGATTGCAGACATCATCTACCAAAAAAACAGGAATAAATTAGATCAATCAATTTTGCTGGTCGTGTCTCTTCCAAAAATCTTGGAATTAAAAGTAAATAAAAAAACTCGTGCGATAAGCTTCTCAAGATATCTGGGGCGCGCAAACGGATATAATAAAAAAAGAAAAAAATTTGACAAATTTTCGAGTATTTTATACTCATTAGGAGCGTTTGATACCAACTCTTGTAGATTCTGAGATCTTTATTTTTCAATACTAAAAAGTGTGAGTTGTCCAATTATTGAAAAATGATACTCGACGAGAAAGCTTGTAAATTCCACAATAAAATAAACCGCTTTTCAATTTCCCTTGCCACTTGAGGGGATAATTATGATTGTCAGGTAAAATTAAACTTCAGTTGGCGGGGTTAACCCAAGGAGAGTTAATACCAAAGTGTTTTTAGACTACATATTCAGTGCACTTTACTGCATAAATTAACCATGCTAGGGTTTCCAGGGTTTTCAATGACACAACAGGGTGCTCAAAGGGATGCGAGCTAGCAGATATGGTGAATTAAACAATAACTCAATGAAATATTAATTAATGCTCCCACATGAGCCTATCTCTTTTGACTCCGATAGAACAGAAAGTATCAGTCAAAATACAAAAAGTAAAAAGAACTAAAATCTAATGAATCAAATAAATAAAGAAAAAAAAATTAATTAATTGAAAAAGTAATTATTTATCAACAAATTACCGATGAATTACTATTTAATAAAATAATCACAATTGGATTAATCATCAATGAATAAATCAATTAATCAAGCAATGAGATTGTATGTCGTGTATGTGAAGTTTCGAATTAGCGGAATTAATAAAATAAACTTTTGTGTGACAGGATGGACGAATAACAAAAAAAAAAAAAAAAAACGAGGAAGATAAAATCTAAAACGACAACATTCCGCTAATAGTGAAACAACGGACAGACCTGAAGGTATTCGTCCAGTTCGACTTGACCATTCATGTTAGTATCAATTTCTTTGAGAATCTCATGAAGCTCTTCACCCGGCACATCCTTGTCACCGAATAGCTGTGAAACGGCAAATAACAAAGTTATTAATGATTATATTCTGAAAATTTACCTGAAGATAATCCTGAAGCTCCATCTGTCCATTATAACTCAGATCTATTTCATTGAGCAGTGCGCGCATCTCGTCGTCGTTGAATTTAATTCCTAATCCCTAGATTGAGTATTGCTATTGTTATTTGTGAGCATTAGCCGTTAATAATCGAAAATTTTATTTATCTGGGTGTCGGATAGATGAGTCGGGTGAAATAAAAAAATTTTGAAAAAATAAATCTCACAATGTGGTCAAATGAAATGAGCTACCTCAACATTAGAATGGATTTTTTAGTATTTTTTCAACATTACCGACTGTGATAATGCAGGAATTACTGAACTTAGCGTAGTTCATCTGAACTCGTGTGTAAGAGGTAATTTGAAAATTAATTTGTCTCGTATGTACACTCAAATTTTGTAAACTGCTTTTAAATGGACTAAATGTTTAAAAAAAAGCGAGTTACGTTTGTATTTTATTTTGCGTGCAAAAACATCCTTAACTCATTTTACCTCATTCTTCAGGATCGTCCAATAATTGCAAAATTCTCTAAATTAAAAATAAAAACTATTGTGTGCTACCAGATGAGATAGTAAAGCGAAGAGAAGATTCGAGATTAATCTATAATAGAGCAGTATATTCAGTTTTGTGTAATGTATTTAATCAAAATTCTTTCATTTCCGCCCGCTGATTAAAAAGGATAGAGGGTTTGGTGAAAGTCATGAATCGGCAAAACGTAATAAGCGAAATCAGGATTGATGAGGCAGCAAACCTTTAGGACAATCTGGCCTCCATTGACAATCTTTTCGATTTTTAGCAAATACTTTGTCCCAATTTTTCACATCTTGTCTCTTAAATACTGCCCAAAAATCGTTTCAACAACATCCCAAATTTCCTATTACGCTTTTCCTTTTCACTTATGCCTGGAAAAACCCTTCAATTTCATCTCACTATACCTTAAGTCCACGTCGAATGTCGTTGATGGATACGTATCCTTTACGATCCTTATCGATGATCTGGAATCGTTTGATGTAAAGCTGAATCTCGTCCTTGGTAAGATTGATGGGAATTTTATCTCGTGAAGCACGATTGACCATCTGTCCCATTTCATTAGCAAGAAAATCACTGGCTTCCTTGTGCTGTTTCTTCTTTTCCTCCGGCGACCATTTTAATTCCTCAGCCATGATATCGATGATTCCTGGGAGTGCCTCATTCGCTGCCTGCACGTTCAGGAAAGCAAGTCTGAGTCGTCGTGCAATCATGTCAATAGCAGTTCTCGCGTATTCGCGACAACCGTAACGAATCTCTGCGTCGATGTAGGGGAACTCTGGATGAATTTTCTTGCCAATGATGGGCCATCTTTTACCAGTTAGAGATGCCATTTTAGCGACTGCGAAAGCACGATCGCCGTAGCTTTTGGCCAAGTGTTGGGCGACTTCACACTCGAGACCAAAATCCTGTACAAGTCGAATGTACATCGTGGGACTCCAGCCGTGTGCTCCCTCCAGCAGCATTCCGTCTGTACGAGAGAAATCCAGGGGCTCCAGATTACAAGCTGAAACAATTGAATATTAGAATTAATTATCATTTATTTTGTATTTATCAGATCATGGCAGGAAAAAAATAACTGGTAATGTTCTTCGTGTTCTTCGGCAACCGATCATTCATAATTTACCTGTAATAGCTGCATCAACAGCTTCTTCAGCCATGGCACGGTAGGTCGTCCACTTGCCTCCAGCAATGGTGACTAAATTTGTTGGACTAACATGAACAATGTGATTTCGGGCTAGTGACTGAGTATTTGGTTTGTTGGGATCGGATACAAGTGGTCTGATGCCGCTCCACGCCGATAGTACATCACCGCGGCGAACCTCAACATCTGGGTTCAGGTAATTCTTAACTTCCTGCAGAATGAACATAATCTCGTCCTCAGTTGGACGGGGATTGTGAGTAACTTGGCAGGGCAAATCAGTTGTGCCTGCGATTGTTTGCTTCTGCCAGGGGAGGAAGAAGATTACACGACCGTCACTAGTGGCTGGATCAAGAAGACCCATCTGGTCGGGGCTGAAAGGGGCACAATGTTTCTGAATAATTGTTGAAAAACAGGCATCCCCAACCAAATGTCCCAATGTACAACCCAATTGTACGTATATTACCGATTTTTCTGTTCATTGTATTCGAAATGATGGTTGCTCTAACTAATCATTGACCAAACTAAACATAGCTTGGTATAGTGGGTACCATCTGCCGAGTGGGAGCCCATCCTAACACGAAGGTGGGGGGATTTGCAAAATGCCTTACCTGTAGTATCCAGGGAGTACAATATGCACTCCAGACGAGGGACAGCATATCTCTTGTACTGATTGGTCATCCATTTTTCTGATTGAGTCAGTAAATGGTCCAGTGGCGTTGATGATGGCCTTGGCCTTAACATCCCACTCCTCCCCAGTCATTTCGTCTCTGACGTGGGCGCCCGTCAGTATCGGCTTGCCATCCCTATCGCGACCCTTCAAGAGATTCACCACACTCACATGATTGACAACAGTGGCACCGAGCCTGGAGGCTGTCAGAGCTACTGCCAAATTCATTCTCGCATCGTCTTGTTGTCCTAGGAAAGGAAGCATTGACTTATTCCTGCTCTCAGGTTTTTATGAGACTTTCGAACAGATGCCGTAACCAAAATATTCAGTTGAAAATATCCAATAGCAAATATATTTGCGTACAGTAGACACAAGCACGAAATGCTCCCGAATAGTTTTTGACTTGAAATTCCTACCTGATGAGTTGAAATGTCTCAACGAACCAGTGCTGAAAACTTCTCAATCAATTTGGTAATGTTACCAATGTTTCTCATGTGATATACTTTGGAAAAGTTCACAAATTGTATTTTTCATTGGATTCATTAGCATTGGAATATTTTTCAATTCAATATTTTCAACTGGATATTTAGACCTGGAATCTTTAAATGTTCAACGTCATCAAAAATTACCATCGTAATAAACAATAGCTCCAGTGAGTTTATCACCCTTTAACATGGGGAATAGTTCGAGGGCATTCGCTTTACTCAAATAGTAGGAAGATTTGACAGTTTTAGTTCCTGCTACAAGGTCGTACATCTTTATACCAAACCAGTAATAGGGGATCTGCCACCATCTGTGAATAAAATTAATACATTAGGACGAATAATAACAGATCAAAGAGAAGATACCAAGTACCCCCCATCAGAAAGTTAGAAATATTCATCAAAAGCATTGTTAAAAAATTAGCACAACTGACGTACGTGTAAACGGGCAGCATGATTGGAAGGGGGTGGGCCAGATGAGGAGCGCTATGGAGCATTTGGGCGCGTTCATGTAGAGCCTCTTTGACCATTTTATACTGCTCAACGTCAACCTGCATAATGGCCTTCTGCAGATAACGCACACCTCCATGAATGAGTTTCGTACTCCTCGATGATGTGCCGGAAGCAAAATCATCTCCCTCGATCAAGGCGGTCTTCAGACCTCGGGTAATAGCGTCTAAGGCACATCCGGCTCCTGTTGCGCCACCCCCAATGATAAGTATGTCATATTCATCCTGGGTTTTCAAGTTTTTCAGTTGGTCTTCTCGACTGGGCAGTGGTCGTTTTACTGGTTTATGGACTGCCTTATCAGCTAATACCTGGGGAGAAAATTGTGCGGTATTAGAAAAGATTATTTCAGTGAAATTCGGTTGGTTTCAGCTGTTACATATTTCTTCTTAATTTTGTACAGATTAATAGAACAGGTTCTGACGAGTGCATACTGTGCTAGAAGTGTTGACATCGTATTAGTGATAAGATATACTTTTGAACACTACTCTTCATTCTTGCAAAGGTTCACTAAGGTGCAAAAGTACTGAGGATGATGAACCGTACTTTTCAGTAGGGTGTAACAGGGGATTTCATCATAATTACCAATTTTATAACACGAGTACGTACCGGTGAATCTGATGTAAAAAAATATGTCGTTACAGCGCCAGCTCCCACAGCACTTGCACCGGCCGCAAGCAATCTCAATGTTGCCATTATTCCTCAGGTCGATGACTTATTCGTTTGAATACTGAAGATCAGAAAAATAATTTCCTTGAAATTAATCTACTGTACTGATAGAAACATCTGTGCCAATCACGCGAGATATCACAATGTCATGAGCGTCATTATGCAATTGTGCTTATCGTAATGAGTCCATGTAGGCGATCAGCAATGTCAAACATCAACTACGAGCATGTATTTGAAAAGTTTATACGATGGGAATCTTTGGTGTGTTCATTTTTTGCATTTTTAAAAATTCGAATTTTGGATTTGTGATGTTCAGATTCCTCAGAAGCATTATTTTTTTTATGCAATAATGAGTTTTAATAAAATAAAATTAAAAAAAAAATAATGCGTTGGGGGGGGGGGGCAGTGTACAAAAATTGTAAGTTTTTCACGGGAATCTCAGTTAGCGAGATATAATTTTTCTTGAGTCTCTCGCCTGCCAATGATGATAATTACTCCATGACTTTTTTTCCATCATCCATCTCGGTCGTAGGCCTTGGCAACACCCGGGGAGAGTAACACGTGGCTTATGTAAGAAAAGTAGATATATACTGACGATTGTATATATAGATATCACGCCAATTTTTCCTCATGTCAAGTATACGTTTTTCCCCGAAAATCTTACGGTATCGAGATTTTGTAGCGCGTGTTATGTGGAAAAAAACTTTCCGCCACTCTGGAGTTATTTTTATACAAACTGCGGAGTACTTCGTATTTAATGAACATAAAAATTTCTGGTGCATGTGATTGGTGCACTTTTCCTCTTCGAGGTGGTGTCAAAGGAGCCTATGTTGATACTTTATTTTTACGGTATTTTACATGAATTTTATTTCCAGTGGTTCGTGATAGAACTTACAAAAAAATTAATTCAACTTATTTAGTATATAAAAAAAAAGAGAAAAACAATGCAATAGGAGAAAATTGCAAAAACTAAAATTTGAACTCCAAACACACGTGTTGACAAGTCGAGCTGCGATGCACAATGATTACCAGATCAGAAGTTCCCCGATAAAAACTCTTTAATGAAATAGAAAAAACAGTTAAGATAAGACTTGATAAGTCGCCTTAGACTTTTGTTAATCTAATGAAGATAACGGAGCTTTTTGAAAATGTTTGTTGTATGAAGGTGCCTAGCACGAACAAATCAGTTAATTAAAAATTGTATAAAAACAAATTATGAGAAAGCTCTGAGGGTTTGAAATTATTTCCTCAAGTTCTCCCAATTTCATGTTTCGGAATATTGAAATAAAGTTGTAAGAAAAAATTCGCAAGTGGCGACCCAATTGTACGAAAAATCGTCCAAGGTAAAAACTCCCTTCTCATTTAGAAAAGACATTCCAAAAAAAAATTTTGTAAAATAAGTTTGAAAATTCAAGTTTCAAATTAAAATTTGAAATAATTTTCTGGAAAAAAATTCTAGCTTTACTAAAAAAAAAAAAACGAAAATTTCCAAAAAAATTCCCTTTAACTTTCGAAAAAATTATCAATATCCCATCAATTCTTATCTACTTTCCTTGGACCTGACGGGCACTGGTAAACCCCCGAGAAAACTGGAAAAAAGCGGATGAACCGATGCCAAAATTGGTGAAGATTTTACCCCCCCAGTAGCTTACAAAATGTTCCCTCTTCTCTCATCCTGAATTCGGTTTTCTTCTTGAGAAAAAAAATTGCATTGGCAATGGCAATCAACATCTGCCGTCTATAAAAATGTTAACAATGGGCACTAGTGCACTCGTCATAATGTCAAAATGTCGCAACAGTCGAGTTAAAAATGGTATTCAGGTGGTGTGCCAAAGCCCTCAAACGCCCCGAAGATGCTCACGAGGGTTAACGCATTGGCCTCGTGATACATTGACACAAATTGAGACATTATAAATCTGATAAATTGCATGATAAAATTGAGAGCGATAGTGTGGCGCGTAAGTGGGAAGTGACATTCGAAGGTCATGAATTGACCTACGGCGAAGAAAATTACTCCAAATATTCACTCATTCACAAAAAAAAAAAAATGAGTTCCATGATGACTCACACTTGGGGCATTAATGACTGCATTACTCGGGAAAATGACAATTACATGAGATCACAAGACACTGCAAATCACTCAGATACACTCGGGTGGGATAATCAATTTCTAACAAACTATTTAGACGGAATTTTTCACCTCGCAATTAATGGCTCTGGGGCAAGTCCTGCCTGTCGGCTGCGGCGGGCGCAGCTACTGTGCGGGCAACTCGCGCCGATATGAATTACCGAGGTGTTAGTTATTTGAGTTTTAAGGCTATTGTACGATTGGTGGAATGCGATGCCCATAGAGCGCTGACGTAATCAGCAAGTGCGGGAGATTTGAAAAAAAAAAAACAGTATAAAATTTATGTCAAATAGCACCGTCGTATTTTAATACATTATTGGTGTACTCAATGAATGCACAGTGTTCAGTGTGTGGCAGATTTTAAACATGAAAAATACAGGATTTGTCACAGACACTGACGTAATTTGCAACACTATTTTTCGAGAAGCGGTATCGTGAAAAACTATGTTATGATAATCAAGCAACTTACATGCAGCCCATTTACGAAATAACTCGAAATAACCCGATTTTAAATCAATAATAGAAGATTCGACAATTTTAAATTGGACATTTGACGTACGTGACGTCACAAGTCGCGCGGGCGCTTCTATACTTTCTATTGGATGCCTTCGCTGGAGTCATGTTAAAGACGGCCTGTGATTGGCTGTCGGGGGCAGAGGCACTTTCGTGACGCCGTAGCTGGTCTCAGGTGGTTTGAAAAATAGCTGTTTCGAATATTTGTTAATTTAAAATAAACAACGTAAAAAAGGGATAGTAATGCAAATTTGGTTTCATCTAACGTTCAACTGTGTTCAATACATTAAGGCGGGCTATTGACTACAGCTGACGCGAGTCAATTCTATTGCTATGGAGTGCGAAAAAGCGCGCGGAGAATATATTATAGTGATCGATGGGCTTATCGTCATCATTCAACAGAAAAAGTCAGAAAAGTAACTTTTGATGCATTCATTTGAATATGGTGGAGTTTAAAAAATATTCACCTTTTTTTTTTGGCAAGCAATGACAGCCGCAAACAATTTGAGGTATTCATTGAGTAAAGAGTGAAAACTCATTTTTTCATATGCAACTATTTTCTAGAGAATGGAAGATACCAATAATGTTCTTGGTAACATTTTCATATTTTTACTGTATTCGGATTCGAGGAACGCTACCGGAAAATTATGACGTAAAGCTTAAGTTATCTCGATAACAATCACTTAGATCAAGGTTCAGAAAAAAACAAAGTGATAATTTCCTCATTATCAACTTTATCGAATACAAGAAGAGATGGGCGTATCTAGTGTTTTTAATTTAAACAAAAAATTATTTAAACAACCAAGCTCAAATTGCGTGTCCAAATGGAAAGGAAAAAAGTCCTGAAATTCAAAATAAAAAAGTTGAGTTTTAATGTGTGACAATCGTTAAATTTCAAAAGCAAAGTGCTTTCTTCTCTTCTACGGCCTTGCAATGATGACCGACTTGGTTCTGATCATAGATTGTAAACTTGAAAAAATTCCCTTATTTCTAAATTTGATTGCATTTTTCGACTTTTTGGGAAGATACTTTTCAGTCTTTTTCAACTTTTGATTTACCCTTCCCGAATCGACCTTTTTCGAGACTGTACACCATTCACACGGTTTGCACCGATGAACACAATCCCCAATGGGAATTACATTCCTCAGTTTATCCAGTAATTGAAGGAGAGCCATGGCGAATCTCAATTTGTACGAGCGTTTATTTGACGAAAGTTCCGTTCAACAAGGAACTCTTGGGAAATTAGAACCTGGACAATTGCATCCTACTCTACCCAAAGAAAACTGCCAGTATCTAGAACGGTGTTTCCAGGATTGGAGTCAATTTGAGGATTCCATCATCTCACAATGATCCTACGTGGTCATCATTGAATACATTGCATCATCAAAAAAAATTATGTATTTTCATTCATTGTCTAGACGTTGGGGCACAAGGTTTTCAGGGAATGGGTACTAAAATATTCAAAAATTGGTATATTTGTCCATGAATCTGGAATAATTTAAATCTTTTATAATAATGTCTTCTTCATTTCCATCTCTTATACATGACATTGTTTCTCTTACTTTTTAATTCCTTAAACTTACTTTGACAATGTTAATTATGATGGGTGGGAAGAAATGAAATTTCGCGGCTCCAGAAATATCTTGGGTTTTGCAAAAAAAAAATTGAGTGGAGGAAAGAAAAAAAAACAAATAAGGGACACTTCTGACGATAATCACTTATCCTCTCTTTAATCAAAAAATTTTTTTTTTCCATCTTTGTTGGCTCGGCTGACTCCATTTTTCGGTTCTTTTGTACAAATTCAATTAAGCGACGTATGTATATACTTTTCTGTAAAAACGAATAAGAAATTGTATGTTAAAATAGTCGTTTAGGCAGTGATGGGATAATTTTTTTGTTCATAACTCAAACATTTTTTTTACCTATCTTCTGGAGTTCGAGTTAGATATTCTCGTTCGATGAGGCCTTCAATGCGTTTCTTGATTATCGTTGGTGATGGTAGAAATCTTAGACGTAGCTGCTGCGTTACCTCCGTCACCAGGATATTGTGCTGAAAGACGGTATACACGATTAGAATGAAAGGAAATATATCAATGTTCAAAAAGTCCAATTTAAACATTTTCATAATGGCTCATCTCAATAGCCAGTGTTTTTTCAGATCTTTCGTGCGCAGTAAAATAATATTGGAAATACCAACCAAAACTTTCACATATTTGATGTGTGTTCAGTAATCCATTAAGAACTACTGGGAAAAGTAAGCATAATTACGAGTAAACAGTTTACATAACCCGTAATCCGATGGCAATCGACAAAAAAATTGAAACTAACCGGAAAATGCAGCCAAGTTAAGGAAAGCCAAATAAATTTCGGGAACTTCAAGTCAATCAAGTTTCTACTCGTAAATTCTATTTTAAAATGGTGTCCTAAAAATATTCATTGACAGATTTTACAATAAAAATTCAAGTATTGTTCTTTTAGGCAATTTCCAACTTTTTTTGACATTTGATCTTAAAATCACATATTTAAGAGAGAAACAACTTTTTATGTAAGTGCTCATTATTCAAGTGCTTTAGAGTACGTACTGCTATTCGTTTTCGGGACTTCATTATCCTAACGATTGCCGCCTCGATCTCGTGTTTACGATCCTCATCCACTTTATTACGAGTTTCCTTTCTCTCAGGTTCGGATTCACCCTTGGCTGCTACTGTCTGAATTTTCACTCTGAAAATACCAAAACGTCAATTTAAAATTGTACTGAATGATTTCGTGTGAGGGAAAATATTCACCTCTTTAATGTAATGGGCAAAGTTTATCAATTACATATATTCAAATTAAACATAGCATTACTTTTATAATTCGACAGTTCTGCTATTTTGTCCACCACTCACAATCCTAACCACTCATCATTGAAACCACGAACATGAATTCATTTTTGTTTAGATAAAAACTTGCCGCAATTGAATGTCATCATATAGTTCATACCTGTGGAGTTTACTAGTAAAATTGTCGTTAACGGTGAAATAGTGAGAGGGCTCAATTTCCTTCAGCCTTGGGAACTTGAGGAGAACTCTTTGAGCAGCTTTTCCCATTGCTAACGATTGCAGGGCTCTCACAAGGTCTCTCTCAGGAATGTCTGTTTCACTTTGTATTTCCTGGAAAAATAAATTTGTTAACCATCACCTTTTCATTGAAAACCAAATTCCCTCAGATAATATAGATTTCCTGTCGTGAATATCCGACAAGAATCCCCTTTTCATCGATTTTTTACCAATTACATCGTATTCAATATAGTTATGTCTATAACCGGTGATCTTTAACCTTGGGAAAATGAACAGTATCAGATATATGTATATATACATATACTATAAGTACTATGTACTTATCTTTCTGAAAATATTTTACAAATTCCTTTCATAGACGTTGAAGTATTCAAGTGAAAAATAAAAATTATGGTTTACATGGCCCCCTATACCTATTGCATTACTTCCAAGTAATCAATATTACATACCTCATATGTCAATTTGTCACGATTATTAAAAAGCATGAGAACACACATTTGGTATGTGGACACTTGGATGATGTGTTTCCTGGGGTTGGTACAACTACTGCTACTACTCCTGGGGCTGACTCCACTGACACTTGGACAGCTGCCACTGCCGTTGATAATTGAACTTGTGGATGAGGGAGTTTCCAATCCATTCGCACTTTCGTCTCTCTTGGATCCGTGAAATACGGCGTTTAAATCAGCCGAGCCGAGCTGGGGTTGCAGTGTCAATTGTCTACCACTGTGTTTAGCTAGATAAAACCGCCGGAAAGTGTCGAAAGCATCGCGGGCTGCTGGAGGCATACTACACTTCGGCGTAGCTGATTGAGTGGGCCAGAAGCCGGTTGTCAAAACACGTACACTCAAGTCCACTCCTCGCAGATTTGTCTAGGGTGGCAGAAAAATGACAAATAGAGATGATCCATTTAAATACATAATCCGCCCGCATAAAAACGAGCAGACCCTTATTGAATATCTATAAACTATTATCATTGCATTACTATTTTTATTGAAGTACTATCGTTATCATGATATTATTATTATTATACACGGACGATTTCGCTGAATGTTATGTACAAATCAATCAAAATAACGTTTGTTTTTCGTACCTTATCGATTAATTATATCTGAAGACGATAGTTTCTGATTATGGAAGATCCACCACTCCAATCTACTGAGCAATGGTTTCTTCGAAAAACATTTTTTTTTGTAGCAAATTTCATCACCTCTTCAGAAATAATTAACATTTCATTCTTATAATTTTCTTATAGTTTTCAGGGGCATCGCAGAATGACATGAAAAGAGTCGATCTCACCCTATGCTCCATGTTTGTTTTTTTCTTATAAATTTGATTATTTAGGAAAAGGTTCAGAAAATTGGTCATCGAAATCGTTCTTGTAATATTTCTGCTTAGTCACCTCTTAGCCTTGATTCTAATGTAATCGTGTGAATTGAAAAAAAAGGCTATAAAAATTAAGAAAAAAACCTGAATGAGATACAAAAATCTAAGATTTATAATCGACTAAATTTCCATTCGATTTTCCCAGAAATGCATTTTTAATGAAAAAGAAATTAACCGATTTCAACATAGCCGAATACACAGAACCGGCTTCTGAAATTTCAATTATTAATTTTCGATCTTACCCCTGACACCAGCACGTAATCCTTGAACTCGTCCATTATTGTGTTGCTGACAGTGATATCCTTAAACATTCCTTCCAACTTTGAAGTAAATTGGCACCCACATTCAGTCTAAAACAAAAAAATTGAACATTTCTCAATCACAATATTGCGCCATCCACAAAGTATTTTTTAGGCGGGATTTTCTAAAAGATCTTCTAGCTTTTTAATTAGGACGGTTTTTGTTTTGGTCAAAATGGTCAAATATGCAATAATGAAATAATCTACTACTTTTTAAGTAAAATTAGAAGAAATTTCAACATCTTAAAACACTTCAAAAATAAAAACGAATAAAGAAAAGTCACGACACAAATTTTTACCTTCAGTTTTGAAATCATGTTCTTCTCACTGTCATCAGAAACCGATTTGTTCAACAACAGACGTTTTGCCAGATGTTGTTTATAATATCTTTCAAAGACATCTTTCTCCTGTAAAAACCTGAACAGGACCATCGTTTTATCGAGAATTCCCTCAATCTCTTGTTCAGTCATTCCCTTGACTCCCTTTTTCAGTTTATCATCAATGAACAATGACAAATACTCTGGGCTCTTAGTGTTCAAATTGAGGAAATACTCAAAATCAGACACGATCATTTGCTTGAACAATTTATCATTATTGAATGAATAATGAAGAAAGTGGTCGAATCGTTCCTTAAGGTCGAGTAGATTTTGGACAAAATGAACAGCATTTGTAGTCGCTTCCTGATCTTCCTGGACCATTGAACGCCCCTGTTCACGAAGAAATTGTGAGACACAGTCACAGACTGTACGAAGGCCATCGGAAACTCTTGAAAAGAGTTTGTACATACAGCCAAGGTCGTCTGTTTTTTGATTCTTCAGCATGTGAACGACTCCACTATTTTCCATCTACGACAATAAAAGTTGCGTTAGTGACATTCTTCATGCACAATTTTTTTTTTTCTAACTTTGCAGTCGAATTAACGTATTGATAAGTTGAAGATCCACGTGCTTGAAATTATTTTTTTTGTAGTTTTCAATGTGATTGTTCGTTGAAGCAGATAAAATCAATTAAAAATGTACATAAGAGTAAAAAGTCTCAAATCGAGAAAATCTTTCTTGAAAGTATCAGAATAATTTTATTATTTTTATTGAAAGTCAATTTCATATTTCAATTTTCCTGTCTGGTCTTAAGCTTACTACTTCGGCTATCTTTCACCGTACTTGAAACTTACCTCCACGATGGTTTTCATGTGGACTTTAATGAGTTCCTCCTCGACAACCTCAACTATTCTAGACTCTGTGGACTCATCGAGGTAATGCTTGGCCCTCTCCGACTCCTCCGAGATGCGGGCCTCGACCTTTTTTATGTACACGGACGCACTATTCTCTGCTAGAAACTTCTGTGACTCCATCTAACAACAAAATCATAAAAAATAAGTAGATCGGTAGACGATAAATTCATGGATTTAATCGGAATAAAACTAATTTGCTATTAGAACTTAGATTAGGAATGCAGATAATTAGTAAAGAAGATGCACGATTTTTTTTTTCTATTTTTCTTACACTTCGCAAAGTTCAAATTCAAGTATTAACATTCATTCTGAAAATGCTGAGAATTTTAGAAAAAAATCAAATTTTGAAGATTAGGAACTAATGAACTTATTTGAATTAAATTGAATTCTCCCCAGATTTTGAATAATGGAAAAATTCAGCAATAATTTTTAGAAGTATGGAAATATTTAATATCGCAAATAATGCAGTCTGAACTTCGATTGAATAATTTAATTCAATTCAAATTCAACTGAAGTTCATGCTGAATTATTTGACATGTTAAATATTTCTATAGTTCGAAAAATGCGTCCAAAATAAAATCAATATTCGGCATTCCCTTCTAAACCATCCAATGCTTGACAGTCATCCTCCCAAGAAAATTCTCGCTATTTCTTGGATAAGGATGGATAATGGTTTTCTGAATTTTGCAGATGTAAATATTTAGGTTTCCCTTCGAAATTGCTGTTATTAATTGTAGAGTATAACGGTCACTGTATAAAGCCGATTTTCATGAATAAAAAATGTATGATAAAAAACTAAATTTGTGAAGTGATGCAGACTAAAGAGTTTATGTTTTATCTATCGAAATCGATTGAATAGCAGTTACACTCAAACATAAAAATAAATACATGACAGAATTAAAAATGGAAGAATTCTATGGAAAATCATATCTAAGCAGATAACTAGTGAAACATGTGAAAGGTTGAGAAAACCGTGTTTCACACTTTTTAAACGCAAAAAAAAACTTTTTGAAGATGAGAATGAATCATTGAACGATTCAGCATGAGATTCTTAATAGGCAAGTATATTGCTCATGGGTAAATTTTAAGATTTAATCTCAGCGAAATATTTTTGGTCAGAAAGCGAATATCCATAAATTTGCTTTTGTTCCCTAGGTATCCAAATATCCGGGAAGAAATGTTAAATTGGATAGAAGAATGGCATGAAAAAGCATCCAACATTTGGAAACCAATTGTCCAACGCATTTACCCGATAAAACTCTGCACTCTGTTGGAGAAAGGGCCTCTCGAAGTCTTCTTCATAGACAATACGACTATTAATACCTAAACGCATCAGCATTTGACACGCATTTTTTATTGCCATACGATCCACAACTTCTCCTCTGCGTTCACGAGCCACCATCCCCAAAAGTGTTTCACGCAAGTGATCTCTGACGCAGCCGTACCTCACGACCTATTAATAATAAATTTTTCCATAGCATTAGTATTACAATATTCTCAAATCTGCGCAGTCTAGCTAATTCCTTCGCAAAAATTGTATTGTCACTCCCTTATCTCCCTGAGATAACGAAAAAACACGTATTCTTTTTTTTCTAATGGGAGAGCATTAATAAAAAAAACTAAAGAAGTCATGGAATTCTAAGAAAAAATTACCTGGTCACGAAATATAATGAGCCCCAGATTATAAACATTATCGACTTCATTCTGCTGTACATATACCCTATCCATATACATCAAAATGTCCCTGATCATGGTCATGGAGGTTGTATGATCGTTCCATGCTTGATTAAGTGTCTGTAGAAAGTTGTTATGAAGTGAATGTAACACATCTTCTCGAACTTTATTCTCCAGATGCTGTGTCACAACTTCCTTAAGACCAGTGTATAGCCTCTCACCATACTTGTGCAGTACCATTGTGTATGCATTACGATAAAGCTCTTCAAAGCTCAATCCAGAATTATTCTTCTTCTGTATCTCCTGAATGGCATTCTTCAGGAGCGCCCAAATATTCTCCACGTACTTCTCATCGACTGTTGTCTGTGAAAAATCAATTATTCATATTAATTGAGCAGTTAAAGAATATTTCATCAAAATGTGTTTCACATTTCCTCCTAGGAGAACAGTTTTTAAAATTGATATCACAAATATTATTGGTCCAAAGAAATGGGTTAATATCGTCTTATCAATCCAAAACTTTCGGTAATTATCATTTTAGCTTAGAAAAAATAATTAGTATTGGACATATACCAGGCATGGGATGACCAAGGTTTTCTTGCCATGCCCCGGGCCCGTGTCAGGAGAGTGATAGGACATTTGCCGTCCCTCAGAAAACTCGATTCATCTGTATCCACAATTTATATCCCCCCAAAATCTTGAATAAATTTACATTCCCACAAACGACTGTAAGATTTTCTCAGCGATTTTTTTTTTTGGTTATTTTCCAAACTTGAAAAAAAAAGAGAAACGTTCGAAAGGCTTGTGCGCATTGAACTTGCTCCGCACAAACAAATATCTTCTCGTGATTTCATCTAGATTTTATTCATTGAATAATGATCATAGTTGCGAATTAATTTGAATAAACTACTGACACACAACGTAAAACCCCACAGCTCAATTCTTTGGGACAAAGAGTTTTATACAAGTTTCGGTATCTAACAGATATATTTAGAAAATCAACTTGTGAAATTCCTTTTTTTTTCTCTTCGAATAAATTGGAATATGTCGAGTAAGTTTACAAAGTCTTAAATTACCAATCAGAACGCGGACGATTCCAATGAATTTAGTTTTTGAATCTATGTAAAATGATGAAATTTTCTGACACACTCTGCTATATTAAAAACTAGAGTTTATAAGATTATCCGCACACAAATGTGCTCCTGGAATTTTGTCATCAATGAACGTGAAGCCTTAATATAGCTGAATATATTTTAACTCATTATTACACTATGAGGCGTTTCATGTCATGTTCATAAAAACTACTATTTTTTTACGTTTTCTTATTTTTAATCAAAACTTTGAATGCCAGTGCTCTGGTGTTGACATTGATACTCCTAGTACGAAGATCTACAATTGTTTATGGAATGACAACTAGAAAGATCTATTAATTAAAGCTCAATGTCTATAGCAGGCTTATGAATATTTAGCAAAACTGATAAAAGTAAGATTAATTTTCTTCATTGAAATTTTCTTCCCAAAAATTGAATTTTTTTTATGAATGCGTTGCTATATCTATACTAGATGAAAATTTTCACAAAGTGATTTTGCAGATATTTAGAAAAATCTGATAAAGTAGTAAAATTAATTGATATTGTGTGCTCAATTCCTGATTGTGTTGATGATGACGTTTTTTCGATTTGTATTTTTTTAATAAAAATCTAGGTTCATTATTCGATGATCCCGCCTGCTGAAAAGGAACAAATCGTCAACTCTAATGAAAAAAAAAAGTGCATGTCATTGACCTCTAGAATCTACCATAAACAACGAGCCACAATATTCTTCCTAATCCCATGTCCAAAACAAAGACCTAGGACGTCACAAACCATCCCCCATTCCAACAATCACTCAATAAAAAAGATAATAAAGAAAAAACTCACCGGAAAAGCGCGTATACGCATCTTGCTCTCCTTCTTCGGCAAAGCCCCACTCTTCAACATCGCGACTTAGTTCGTTGTAACCTCCGAATATATCTCACTTAAACAAAAAGAATCCCGTAAGAAAAGCATGAAGTGAAAAGAGACAAGTATTTGAGGTTGGTCTACAGTAGTCAATGCAGAGTGTACTCATGAGAGGGAGAAAAAATGACAACACGATTAGCGAATGATCGGTTGAGGCAAAAAAAAAACAAAATAAATCTAGATGAGAAAACATTGGGAGGAGAGAGAAGAGATGAAGTGAGAACGATGACAGCTAGAGAAAAAGTTGTCAAAATAATTTTGTTGATATCAACCACATCGAATAATTTTGATTATTATACAAGGCACAGTGGGGGGGGGGGGGGGGGGGCGGAAATGTCATTCGGATTTTTAACAACTCACCGATTCACAATCTCGTACGGGACCACGGACAACAGTGGTTTCACTTACGACACTCAATGTAAAAATATGGTGAATAATGGGACACGTGAAAATGTCATTGTACAGCCGTTCGTTCTAAGGGAATTGAGTGTAACCATTAAGATAGGGAATGAAAATTGAGCGCAACGAGAAATTGTTGTTTTATGGGTTTCTTGAATTGCGTATGGGAGAGTAGAGCGCGTCAGGAATTGAACGGTCCGTGGTGGCCATGTTTTAACAGAACAGAAAACAGATGGGCTTGGTGGCCACAGTGGGAAACTTCAGAGGTCAAACTGTGCCAATTGATCGGAGAGGCAGATCCCTGCACACAGATAATTCATTGTTTAATAGGGATATTTCATATTTCTGCTGTAGCTATTTATGAAGAGCAATATGTAACATTTGACGATATTTTGCCAATACAAAATTGAAATATGTACTTATATGAGAGGTAGTTCGTGTAAAACGGCAAACGAATGATTATGGCCCTTTAAAAAATATCCGCGATTCCTATTCGCGGTACGAATTCTCTGAATTCTTTTCGCAGTTTTTGACAGCTTTCTGCGCATGCGTATAACTCAGGTTCTATTCCACCAATTTCAATAAATGACAAATGGACATTTTGCTTTTTACAGCGGCATTCAACAAATATTTTATTGACCTAGTCACAACTCGATGAATATCGTAGTTTTGAAAAATAACAATAATTTTCAGTAACTATCAAGTTCAATTTTGCTGAAAAAACACATTCTGACCCCGAAAACCATTTTTTCTTGAGCGCCGCAGCAATAATGTAGGTTTGGCTTCGGAGCTATTTTGTTTGTGCAATAAAATGCAAAAGTTTAGAGATAAAAAGTTTTCATATGTTTTTGTCTGATTTCAGTCTAAAAACTTATATCTTATACAACTAACCGAATTGTCCAATTGTGTATGATATTTTATTTGTTTGGAAGGAAATAATGCTATATATAAACCGTTCAGGTGCACGACCAAAAGTTTCGAACAAAATCTGTTGTTCATGTGAAAGAAGAGATATTACGTGCTATAACTTTTTGTAGTAACTATATATATCTCCTGATATACCTAAATTTACCGAATATATATGGTAAAGCCAAAGGTATTTCGTATAGTAAAGCCAATGTCATGACATTTTCAAAAATCTTCGAAATCTATCCAAAAACATACAAATTTATCTCTAAATCCTTGTGAAATTTGTCAATTGTTTGTCAACAGAACAGTGATGAAGTAAAGAAAAAAACATTAGAGCATTACTTGACCGGTACACTACCGCGTATACCCGCTCTGTAAAGCTTCGTTTTTACTAATTGAACCCGGCGACGCATGTAAAACAATTGTTGTTATTTCTTTGCAATAATAACAGCCGATTACATTACATATATATATTGCACTATAATCTGCATTTTTGGGATGACCCCACGTTTCCTTAAACTTCCAACCCAACATTTCACTTACTCCAACAAATCGCTCCTACCCGCTCACTCCCATCAGTCTCCCATATGCACGTGAAAGCATGGGAATAAAATTCAAAGTGAAACGCTGGAATCACTTACAAAAATAGACGCATGTTAGTCAGGGTTATGTGCTATTCATATTTACAACGAACATTCCGTGATAATTAGTGGACATTTTTTGCCTGTATAAAAAAATATTTTTAACAATATTGAAGAAGTAATGGAGCCGGTGAACCCCAACGAAACTCCAACAACAAATGGAGAAGACCCACTGGAAACTGATCTTGTAACACCCTGGAGTGTCCAGAGTCAAAATGACACTGGAGTTGATTACGATAAACTCATCAGTAAGTAGAACGATTATTAATAAGTTTCTTATTATGCAAAAATGTATGAATGTTGTGGGAGAAAGGTGATGTGTCAATTCCCGTTTGAGGTTAGTTATTTTATGAAAACATGGAAATCTAAGGATAGTACAGAATTTTTTATCATCTCCATTAACTTTATTTTACCAATGATCAAGACATTAACAACGATTTATTTTTTTACATTGTCCAGAGCGATTTGGGAGTTCTAGTATCGACGATGACCTCCTGGAGAGATTTGAAAAGGTGACTGGCAAACGTCCTCATCATTTTCTGCGCAGGGGAATATTTTTTTCACATAGGGACATGCACACTGCACTAAGTCTCTATGAGCAGGGAAAATCCTTCTACCTGTATACAGGGCGTGGGCCAAGCTCGGAAGCTATGCACCTGGGCCACTTAATATCCTTTCTCTTCTGTAAGTGGCTACAGGATGTCTTTGATGTTCCCTTGGTAATTCAATTGACTGATGATGAGAAAAGTATTTGGAAGGATCTGGACATCGAGGATGCCATCAAACTGGCCTACGAGAACTCCAAGGACATCATTGCCTGCAACTTTAACATGGATAAGACATTCATTTTCTCGAATCTAGAGCACATTGGCAATAATCCGGAGTTCTACAAGAACATGATTAGAATACAGAAACGGGTGACGTTTAATCAGGTAATTGTCGAGGATTTGATCCAAAATAAAGTCTAATGACCTTTCACTTTTTTTCTTCATTAATATTTATTTATTTTTTAAGGTAAAAGGAATCTTTGGTTTTGGGGATAGTGACCCCATAGGTAAAATTGCATTTCCCCCAACTCAGGCTGCGCCCGCTCTATCGACGACCTTTCCATTCATCTTCAAAGGAGCCAAGGTCCAGTGTCTCATACCCTGTGGTATCGATCAAGATCCATATTTCCGTATGACTCGGGATATCGCCCCCAAGCTGGGATTGCCTAAACCTGCGCTACTTCACTCGGTATTCTTCCCAGCTCTTCAAGGATCTAAAACGAAAATGTCAGCAAGTGACACCAACTCTGCCATTTTCTTGACAGATACTGCTAAGCAAATTAAGAATAAAGTCAATAAGTATGCCTTCTCTGGAGGCCAAGCAACTGTTGAGGAACACAGAAAGCTAGGGGGTAACTGCGAGATCGATACCTCGTACCAGTGGCTGAAATTTTTCCTCGAGGATGACGAAAAATTGGAAACTTTGAGAAAGGTATGAAATATTCCTGTGAAAACGACAAATGACTAACCATCACCAGTTCAAAAATTCGCATAATTTTATGATAATTCTCAAACATGAATATCAGTTCCCTGACTTGTCATATTTCTTGACTGCTCATCTATACAGACATGATCTTTTCGACTTTTCGTTCTGAATAAAGAAAAAACTTGCCTATGTCTGCATAAATTCCGTTCTGATCCACCAATTTCAATCAAAGCGAAGTCAAAAATTTTATCCCTTCAATATTTTTGGATCCATGTAAAATGTTAAGAATTATGTCGTGTTTGATTTTTGTGAAATAAATCAGGGCGAAAGTCGTGGGAATTTTTGGAGATGTAAGGGTAAGACATTTGCAAGAAGTTTAGACAATTTTTACAATTTGGACTTTTCTGAACTTAAAAGCTGTACAAATTTGACTTCTGTCGATTTTTAACATTTCGAAAACTATTAATTTGGTGAACACTATCATAACTTTTGAAGTGTGATTCTGAATTTTTTTAGGATTAAAACAGAAACTTTTCTACTTGAAATGTTCAAACTTCCCAAAATTATTGATTTCAATTGAGGAATAAATTAGCTTCTAAAATTTTTAGTATTTCTAAACACATATCATTTTTTATTTTGTTGTCGCTTTCGATTTTTTGTTACAATTTTGCATTTTCTTTATGTTAGAAATTTAAAAAATATAAAAAAATGGTCAAGATTTGAAATTAAAGTGTTCAAACTTTTTTGGGCGATTTTTGTGAGAAACGATGAGGACCCTTTCTTTAAAAAAAACGACAGTTGGGTTATGATAATAAATGCTTCAATATTTTGTATAAAGTCGCTCCTTCAAAAAATACTCTACTGGGTTCAATTTGTTCTAGAATTACACAAGTGGTGAACTTCTAACTGGTGAGCTCAAAAAGGAGTTGATTGACGTTCTGCAAACTCTTATCGCTGATCATCAAACAAGACGAAGTCAAGTAACGGACGAAATTGTAAAAGAATACATGGTTCCCCGAGATCTAGGCTTTGTTTTACATAAGTAGAAACGAAATGTGGTTATAAATAAATATTTGAAATATGTTAAAGATATAAGAAGCGGCGAAGATGCACCAACTGCTTCGTTCGTTATGCAGGAGTGAATTGATGAAACATAACGATCAATATTTAATTATATTCCTTTGAAACATCACATTTGTTGAGTGGAACTTTTATTTTTTACAAACTTTTCTGGAAATTACTTTCCAAGACTAAAAAGAATTCTAGGCAGAAATGCGACGATGTTGAAAGTGAGGAGTATAGATAAGAATATTCATTTTTTGTTCTGAAAATTGAATTCCCTATCAGAAATTTGATTTGAAATCTCGACCTTTACTTTCCATTATCTGCCACTATTGGGTTTACAAGTAACTTTACGGTATTTTTTTTCCTCAAAATATAAGGTTTTATTATGGAAATATGATTGCACATTCTTCATTAAAAGTATTGTCCGTCGAAAGCTACAACTTTTCCCCATCTTTCTGGCAATTTATGGATCAAGGACCAAAACAATTCCTTAAGCCAATGTTCTATTTCCCTTACTGATCTGAAGCGGATTTCCATAAGTGCGTTCTGCATCGATCTAAACACGTGGTAGTCGGATGGTATGCCAGGTCTGAAATCTGAGACGGGTGATGTAGAATTTCCCATCATTCAACCCATACGGCACGTAAGTCCCAACATTTTGGATGAATCTTAGTGCTTTTAGGCGCAGGGGACCGGCTTGCTTGATGACGTTCAATGATGTAGCAAGTTCTACTTGAGTTTGACAGGGATCCTCATGAAGCAAAGCCCGCTCTTTGTCTTGAACATGAAAAGCACCACTCTTAAACCTTCGAACCATTTATGACACATCAATTTACCAATATGGTAAATACTGGTAAATGTCTCCCAATATTTTTACCACTCCGTAAGTTTCCGAAAGGAAACCATAGGCATAACCCGCAGTTTCTCCATATTAAAGAATAGAAGCAGCGCTTCCTGCAAATGACGTTTATTTGGTATTGCCATTCGCTCGATAAAATATACAACACCGATAGAAATGCTCAACTACAATGTTACAAAGTTGTTGATAGATACACAAACAATAAATATAGCACATAAAGTCTCAGAGATTTCTGCGCGGCATTCACTGGTGAAGCTATCTTTCTCATACGCTGGAACTTACTTGTAGACCCAATCCTAAAGTCTCAATTAAATGGTTAGCAAAAAAAAAAATGGAAAAATAATCCACCATTAATTCATAACTCAAAGAACAAACATGAAATTTGGATATGTTTCATCATTTCATTATTGTCAGCTATTCAATTTTCCACCAATCAACGAAAAATAAAAAATAGTTTCACCCACAACTCGTCTTATTTCTCTCCCCTGTTCTCATTTAAAAACCGGAAGTAATTTTTATCCCTCAAAGAATCGCAAGTCAAGCAAAGGAGGAAACAGCAACACACCATAGAATGCCGTTTTGAGATTGGTGAAAAGTGACGACATCTCGTCCAACCTTATGAGCCCTCTAAAAATATCTTCTGCGCATGCGCAAATGTGATACACTCCGTGTGTATCCGCCATTCATGTTTCCCGAGAGGCGAATTCTCGTTGTTTTCCGTGTATAGAAACGAGACCATTGGCAGCCTAGCCACACGATATTTCGAGTAGTTGAGGCACAATAAAATAACGGAAAAATCATAGTTGATAAATCAACGTGATATCATCAGATAAATTGACAAATGTTGGAAGATACAGAATTTGCAGATCAGTAGTGGTGGGAATATGGTGACGCTGATATTTGCAGGCATTTGGAAAAGTATGAGACGAGTCGATTAGCGATATTATTGGCCCAAGCGTATGCTCATAGCTCGAGGTATGATCGAGGCTGTACAAACGACGTAAGTTGATAATCCATTTACCTTAAATCCGTCATACAGTCTTTCCTCATGAGTGTGTATTTATATAAATCATGGACGTATACATGGGCACACACAAATCGTTCGACTGTAATAACATGAAATGGATGATTGTGTCTGTGTGGGATATGTATTCCCAAAAGCCCCTAGATCATTTTCCTTATTTTTCAAAAGTGGCATTGGATTGTAGCATAGATTATTGGAGATTTACAGTATTCGTTTTGTACATCGCTTCGTGTTTTTCTTACTATCATTTCAAGTCAGCTGTAGGCGTTGAACGTTTTTCCTATTTTAGACGTGATAAACATCGGATGTAAACGATAGTTTCACACAAGTACGTTAGTTTTGGGTTAGTGAGGTAGGCGGGGAGGGGGGGGGGGGGGGGTGAGGGGTGTGGGAAAAATTTCGAGGTATTTTTTGCAATTTCGTTTTTTTTTTTTTAACTATTTTAAAAAAATTTCTGTAGATTCATATCTTGCCCAGATATTTTATAGAGGGAAAAAAGTCTCACAGATTTGTTAGAATTATTTTACCATTCTTGCCTTTGAAGCGAAACGTCAAGAGACATTATTTATGGAGCGTCGAAGTCGTGTCGGATAGGTCTAAAATCACGTGTTTCCAAGATGAGATGAAAGTGTTTACTTCATTTTTATTTCTGTATTTTTTTCCATGAAGGTTTTGAAGCGGTACTCGAAAAACTTTGTGATGAGATTTTCAAGGCCTACCAAAAATGCTGATTGACATTTTGGCGTAACAACATAGATTAGTCAGTAAATAAGAAAGATAAGATGTCATCCATGTCACTCATTATTTTATTGTTATAATTACTAATCGAGGGTCGAATTGTCAACGAATAGATTTTTCGTACGTTGTTTAATTTTTTATAAGGAAAAATCCCAATTCACAATTTTCTAAAATACCCCATCACCTAAAGCGAATTCTCTGTTTCAGGTAAACCAATACTTCATCGTAAGGACCCGAGAAAATCCCATAAAATGTCTCTCATTAAATAACTATTTTCGTCTCTCGTGTTCACTGACCGCACGAACTCATGATTATTTTTTAGATAAAAAAAAAAGTAAGAAAAAGGGAGAATAAATCAACATTAGAGATACGCCGCTAACACGTAAAATAGGCAAAGTGTGAAGTATTAAAATAGATTACAAAGATGGGATCAATGTTGGATACACCAAATACTGAAAAATACAATGAGCACGGTGATGGAAATGAGTTGCGTTATGGTGTTGCAAGTATGCAAGGATGGAGAATGGAGATGGAGGATGCACATCGTGCGATAACAGGTTTAGAGGGTGGTCTGACAGATTGGAATTATTTTGCTGTATTTGATGGTCATGCAGGGGCATTAATATCGGCTCACAGTGCTGAACATTTGCTGGAGTCGATAATGCAAACTGAAGAGTTCAAAGCTGAGGATGTAATAAAGGGTATTCACTCGGGTTTCTTGAGGTTGGATCATGAAATGCGCGATTTGCCGGAGATTGAGCAACAGAAATCTGGCTCGACAGCTGTCTGTGCATTTATATCACCAAACCACATTTACATTGCCAATTGTGGAGACTCCAGGGCGGTTTTATGTAGCTCTGGTAGTCCAGTATTTGCTACAAGGGACCATAAACCTGTGCTACCAGCTGAAAAGGAGAGAATTAAAGCTGCTGGAGGTAGTGTTATGGTTCAACGTGTTAATGGTTCACTTGCAGTATCACGAGCTTTGGGTGATTATGATTATAAAAATGTAGAGGGGCGTGGACCTTGTGAACAACTTGTATCTCCAGAACCTGAGATTTTTGTGAGGGATAGGAATGCACAGCACGACGAGTTTCTGGTACTTGCTTGTGATGGCATTTGGGATGTTATGACCAATGAGGATCTCTGTGATTTTATTTACTCCAGACTACTGCTCACGGACGATCTGGAGGCTGTTACGAATCAAGTTATTGATACTTGTCTCTATAAGGTATTAACTATGGTTTCATACATTTTCATTCGCGATCGGAATTTTCGCGACAAAAAATACCGAAGAGAATTTCCCTTCTTAATTTTTCCGTTGGACATATATACTGCGTCATTTTCTCCAGAAATTTAAGTGGAAGAAAACGGCTATACTGAATTCTTTCGAATCAATCATAGTTTTTTTTTATTTTTGTTTTGTTTATAGTGCTCAAATCTACAGAATTTATGTAGACGGGCAGTATTGTTCGTTGATGCTTAATCTAAGTATTTAACATTTCTTGTCTTATTTTAAATAGTTCGTCTACATTTTGTAATGAATTTGTGGATTATAGCCAGAATGTTAGGGTCCACTGTTCTCAGTAACGGTGCAATTGAATTTGTTAATGCAAATTTACATTGGCTAAGGTCGGAATTATCCTTTCGTCCCTAAGCTTGGAACTGTCCCACAAGATATGATTGATGTCTTAGCTTTCAAAACCACACGAACAGCCTGCATCGACGATTAGATTTACTGGTTTTAGGGAGGCTTTCAAGTGGTAGTGGTTAGCCCTAACTCGGTTGACTCATGCAATAATCGCTTTTAGATGTTTCACAAGGGATAATCGTTCATCTTGACTGATGAAATATTTCAAGCCCAGCATTCAATTATCATTTATTAATATTTGGTTATTGTAATTGTTAGTAAGCAACTTAATTTTGATTTTTCTTTACTAGAATTTTCCATAAAATATTTATCAGGATTCTGTCTTTGATTACAATTGTTCTTTTAAAATTATCAAAATTTTGCCCCTGAAAATTAGCTTGTTCTATCGACCTATATACAATATTCTAAAAATCGGGGAAAAAACAAAATTAAAATTTGTAAGGAAGCATTTTTTTTTTTTTAATTAATAAATTTGTCATTCGTGGCGTGAATAGGATTTTGAGAAGATTGTTTTGTAGATAAAATGTCGAATATTGAGTTGCCACTGAAGCACAAAATTTTCGTCTTATTATTTTTTTTTTAAGTTTGTGGTGCAAATTTTATCCGCGGAGCCCAACGCGTGTCATTTCACTATAGCTCTAGTTCTTCTTGTTCATGATAACAGTCGGGGTTGACCCTTCGTTACTCGCTATGGCGTTAAGTGACTGAACGTGGATTATCAGCATCAGAGGGTTGAGCAAGGAACATGGAAAAGTGTACTCGAGTCTAGTATATTAGATACTAGTTCTAGTATGGAACTATACCCGATTCTGGCATATCAATGCGACGAGCGTAGCCATGATAACATTTCCATTCAATATTTAAAGGCAAAAAAACATTTTTAAAAAATCTTTTTTATGTCTTTTATTCCAATTCGCTCCAATTTAAAGTAATTTGATAAAAAATTTTGGGCATGGTAACTCAAACTCTCTCTGAGCACCGACATACTTCTCTTTTGAACGTACTTCCTTCGTGTTTGTGATATAATTGAAAATCGGTACAATTTCGTTTAAATTATTTTGAATATATAAAATACATTGGTTATATATGTAAATGCATATGTTGCATACAAAATATGATAATTAAAAAAAAATTTATTGGACAGATTTTTACGAAATTCTGATTCAAAATCTTCTCCCACGTCACAAAATCAAAAAGTTGTTGGGTATAATCTCTCCTTAAATATTCAATAATCACGACAATATGATGATGATGAATGGGCATTCTGTATTTCAGGGAAGCAGAGACAATATGAGCATAGTACTTGTAACATTTCCAGCAGCACCAAAACCCAACGCTGAGGCGCAAAAAAAGGAGGCGGAATTGGAAATGGCAATTGAGAGGCGAATCAAAGGTTCAATGAAATTTAAATACTCACGCTCATTACTATCACTGTGTTGTTGTATTAACGGTAGGAATCGGACGCGTTATAGGGAGTGACAGTTGTTCGTAGAAGATTTTTCGATGATAAATGAATTTCACTAATGATAACTGACGAGTTAAGAATAAATGTGCCGATGAAATAAGGCGGCATTTATATAGATCCATATGCTTGGTAATATTTAACATTCGTTATGAGAGGGATAGGTCATTTTAATAATAATAATAAGTTCATAATAATTTATTCTTTATACGACAATCGGTATTATACAATACATATTTGGTGAGTGTATATGGATTATAATAAAAAAAAGAGCGACGTAAAAGGAAAAAAAAAGAAGATAAATAAAAAGAAAAGACAGCGGATAACAATATGTATATCTCCAAGTACGAGTAAAAAAATGAATAAACAAAATAGATAAATAAAGAGCACACTATCAAGAGGACATACATATGAAATCTTCCAAGTGGTTGGAAAGACACCTGTCTCAAGGGACTTATTGAAAATATGTGAAAATGGCTCACACAACCCAGCTGCACAATGTTTTAAGAAGATATTTGGCAAGCAATCCGGTCCAGCGCCCTTTTTTAGATTTAGTTTGGATAGCACTCTGAAAACCCCATCGAAACTCACATGGAAGGAAGAAACCCCGTGTCATTGCCAAATTTATTAACTTCGTCGATAACGTGCTATGGGTTTCTCTCGTACTATGAACCCGACCCCCGCGAAATACCATTTGTGTGGCCAACCCCTTCAAGAGGTTTCCACTGTAAAAGATCTGGGAGTCATAATCGACAGTAAAATGTCCTTCTGTAATCAAATTGACAGTATGGCACTCCGAGCCTACTGGGTTTTAGGTTTAGTGTGCAGATCGGCAAGATACTTTAGTGGCACTCATACTCTGGTCCACCTTTTTTTTCCTTTTATGCCGCTCTTTTTTTTATTATGCAAGACCGGTGGCGCGTGCTGCGTACGCGCAGTTCTTTTTCCCACCGCACTGACTGGTGTGGTGTTGGTTTCGGTCTTACGGTCTACGCGGTATCGATAAATATCGAGACATCATCGACATTTTCGATTGTTTTTCTTGTCTCTCCTTTTTACAAGGAGAGGAATTCACATACACTCACCAAATATGTATTGTATAATGCCGATTGGTGTATAAAGAATAAATTATTATTATTATTATTATTATAACACAGAATACACGCTGAACTCGCGGCTATGTCGTTTTGATATGAGCCACACACGTGCAGAGTAGGTGCCATTATTATACTCTATAACTAAAAAGAGAACGTTCGAGAGTGATAATTTGATCAGTTAGCACACTTTCCTGGGATTTCGCTTTACCCATTGGATAATTTTTTTCCTTAATTTCCATGTGGGTTTATCATCTACGACCATATTGTTTGCCGAATAATGGAAATACTGAAAACTTTATGAGTGCAAGATAAATTGGACGAAAAAATAGGTTGTTGAAAACTAGTTAAAACTATATCGAAATTCATATTCTGCACTTCAGGAAGAAACAAAAACAAGTATGATCTAAAATCGTCTGTGCCTCGAATTGCAATATAAAACTTTAGCGAGCATATGGATTGTGTCGTCGAGATTATTTTCATTGTGTCCAAGAATATATAAACTGTAAAATATGTATATACTTATATTGTTATAAAATTGATGCAAGGGTTCATGTTGGAGAAAAAAATCGACGAAACAAATGGTAAACTTATTTATTGAACTTTATGGAATTACACGTTGTCAATATCGGAATTATGCAATTAGTTACATTATTATTAGAGTGTCATTAGCCCAGGTGTTCCTCATAGATTCACTGAAATTTCCTTACAAAATGCGTATTGCAATTATACATATGGAATCCTATAAATTTAGAAAGAGATCGAAGCAAGCAGTAAGACTAATAATAGTAACATTCTGGAGATTTGATTACGATAGAAATTTATAGTGAATAGATGGAAGAAATTGACGTCATCGGTCGTCAGCAAAATCGAGGAATTAATTTGTTTCTATTTACTTTACACTTTGATCCGATTTGTCCCCAAGCCGTACAGCATCCACATGGTTTGAACTGACGAACACAATACGCAATGGTTATTATATTCCTTAGTTTGTCCAGTAATTGTAGGAAAGATTTTTCTTTGACGAAACGCCTGTTCGAGGAATTACAATCTAGACAATTCCACAATTCCACATACATAACTCTTCGTTAATTTAATTCCTCAATCTTCAACTTGCTGATGATCGCCGCAGTCAAATTTTGTCCTCCTATTCACTATATAATAGTAATACTTATTGAATAGTTATTTGTTAATTATTCAATTTTATTATTCATCTGTTTAGTTTTGTAAGCGAGTAACAAAATGAGATTCCTCAGTTTCAGGATGAATCTTTGACACCCATATTCTCTAATCTAGGAAAGGGAAGAACGAATTTTTATGAGGAAAAATCTGAAAAAATATTATTTTCAAATTCATTTGTATTCCTAAAATCTCCTACTATTAAATCAAAACTCCTTTTTTTCTTTCTTTCTTTCTTTCTTTTTTGACTATTGAATTTGATTGCATATACCTTTATGGTGTAATATCAACTTGGGATTATTATTTTTTCTCACTGAAATATCCACAAATTGACTTATCTGATTTTACCCATTATTCCCGTAGAAATTGTGGCTCAGCAGGAAGGCAAAGATGGCTTTGATTATCTCCAGCTAGTTCAGCTACTTGTAGACCAAGATCTGCCCAATTTGCCTCCAGGTGGTGGTCTTCCTGCAAAGTGAGTATTTATGATTACAAAATCAATAAAAAGTGAAACAGATATTCAGAAAAAAATTTAGTTAAATATGGAGCAAAATTAGCCATATACATTTATTAATTCATCATTTTTTGCTCAACTTTATGCAACTTTTTCAAATTTCTGATTTTTACTTTACTGGATTGTTCATGTCTTGACACATTTTAGAGGTGCGGGGGAGGGGGGGGGGGGTCTGCCATAATTCGTAAAAAAAATATGAACTTTTTTTTTGAAAAATGCATCGCGCCAAAGGAGAGTGTGGAATGGAATTTAGCAATAATCCATTAATTGCAAAAAACTAGCTGCAAAGAATCGGTAATAAGATGCTGCAAGATTTTGACACATAAATCATAAAATCAGTAGCGATTAACTTTTCACGCATGCGCACTTCCGGCCGCTCCACCCATTTCCTAAAGTTACACTTGCATATGATTTTGACTCTGATGAAAACGACCCAAATTCGCAGACTAAAGATCGACAATTTCAATAATTCTTAACGTCCTGTCATGAAAATCACAGAAAGTAGGAAAACAAGTTTGCAATGAATGCTGTTCCGTCAACGCCCGTCAGTAATGAGATATTCCACGTTGAAAGTGTAATCCTTATGGGTTTTGTAGATGAATTAGTTCATAGAAACGTGATACAAATTTTTGTAACACGTTTTCCGAACCCATTCGTCAAGTTACGTTTTTTTGCATCTTTTTTGCAATATATCTCACGATATATTGCAACCGAGGTCGATTGCCATGTATTCATATTGAATGCAACAGTGAAGTTCTTTGGAAATATCTTACAAAAAAAAAAATTGTATAAAAATCACAGCTCTCCTTCCGGAAAAAAAACTCAAAAACTCTCCCTATCTCCTTTCGCGTTAGACTTCATAAAAAAACATCTCAGATGTTGACGTCTGCTCTTTTATCACCTCACTACTGAGATACTAATTCAAGGTATAAAGTAAGAATAAATCATACCTGAACTTCTGCATCGTAATCTGCACAATACATCCATTATCGTTCGTGGCATCACCAATGAAACTTGTAATAAAAAAATTATCACCGATTATTATTCGTTAAACTGATACTCTCCTCGTCGATTGAATTTGTAAAACTGATTGTCCCTATCTAAACTCTGCTAGATCTCAAAATAAAGTTTATATAAGTAACTTTGAGCTCTTCAATGTTCAAGTATAAAGGAGTTTGACGATAAAAAACTGGCATCATTCCAGCAAACATAATTAGAAATATTCTGCAATGTCTGGTAATTGGATTAGCTATATATTGTCGTTTGCCCTTGTCCCAATAATTGGACTTTTGAAGAATTTTTTTTTTCACCACTTGATGTTTTTTTATTGACAAATATATATGTATCTTTTTTTATTCTATCAATTAAGATAATTTCAGGGTTTATGGTAGGACTATATTTGACTTTTGGCTGTATTCCAATACAAACTGATACGGAATTAATATTTTACACTGTTTTCCGGGGACGTCGGATGATGTGGTAAATAACATATGCTCTTTAATTTTTTGGATTGCATATAAAAATTTAATTGCGTTTCTCTCAAGATCCAATTAAATTCCCACATAAAATTAATCTCTCGCTGGATGTTACTTCATAATAATTAGGAAAATAATTACTTGAATTCCGAGTAAATTGAAGTCTGAAGATAGAAGGAAATTTTTAATTTCTAATATATTCAGATCTCTCATCATAATGTGTGTGTGTATGTGTGTGTGTCGATGGCATGGGAACGGTTCACTGTACTCTGAATCTCAAAACAAATTGATTGAAATTCATCTAGTGAGTTTTTTCTGTCTGTAAGATAGAGGTACACATTTTATATTGCATAACGATTTTTCTAACGTTCATCGTTTATTTGGCAAACATTTTTGAGGAGGCAGATCCCTAAGCCGTTTTACGGCCGAACAGTCCACAATATGAAATAGGATTAAATTGATATGAGACATCCATATGTTTGTTAACGTCAATTGCTTGAATAAGAACGAACGTATGTAAATCATTGAGATAGTCAAGGAATAGATAACTCAAGCAAAATTGATGAATTTTCACTAGTTTTGATACAAGTATTGTTATATTTTTAACTGTTACAAATCTGTTCTAAGTTGCTATTTCTCGCCCAGAAGTTTGCTCATTACCATTGGCATCTATAGGAAGCACTTAGAGCATGCGCACTATTTAATCGCACTCGATTTGATTGAATAGTGGACACGAAGGGAAATATCTTACATAGAAAATATTCTCGATTTCACAGAAAACAGTTCAGCCTTCGTGAATTTGAATTGAGAATATGTCCATATTTCTTCAAAGAATGATCCCAGTGTGAGCACAGTCATTCCTAAATTACGAACATTAAAAAGAATGTTACAAGCCAGGAATTGATTATTTAATATAACTTAGAGCTGATCAATTTTTGTTCAAAAGTCACGGCGTATTTGCGTATTTCTTTTCTTTTTATAGGGAACATTAAATATGTGAATTCGTTACGAATGAGTCTTTCCGCAGACAACGGCAAACACTCATCTTATCTGTGATTACATGCTCTATACATATTTAAGATTAATGTTACGTAGAACTTCTCATTAGCAGAAGGTTCTGAGGCAACATGTTTTTTTTTTAAACTCTTCCAAAAGGATCTTCGCTGACATTGAAAAATTAGAAGCTCTCTTTGTGGCGCTCATGGGTTATACTCAGAATCCACCTGTTTTCATTTCATTTGAAATTCATTTAGTTTGAAAGCATCCAAGACATGGTATGTGATGAAATAGCAAGAAGACCATTCTGCCGAATGGTTGTAAAATTGGAGTTGTAATTGGAGGTCATGAAATTCCCATTTGTTTTATGCTAGACTAACGCTAGTCCAGGGTACCGGCAAAAATATTAGTTTTGACCATCGAGCATCGATTCAATAGGGAACATGCATCAATCAATTTGTTTTCAATTTTATATTTTTGAATTTGCTGACTTAAATTGCATACAAGTAAATACCACAAAATGAATGGTGCAGATTGGCTTTAATTGGCCTATATTAAAAAGGAGAGATGGAAGAAACTATTGATATATATATATTTTCACATATTGTCTTTCAGATACATAAATTTTCAGAAATTTTTTTTCACGAGACTATGTTCCCTATTTTCTAATACTCCAATGAATGATATGTTCATGCATTAGTTGATGGCATCTTTTGATGAGTTAAGACTAGACTAATTGGATTATTTTCTTGATTATTTTTCTTGCGAAGAGCGGGGATCTTACAATGGCGTATTTGGAATTGTTCCTCACATTTTCCTTACAACTATTTAAAAAAAAATTATGCACTTTTACGTATAAAATACACCGAGCCAGTTCATCAGTAATTACAGTTGCATTTTCAATAACCACATAATAATCCATTTTTTCAACTTTTTCTTGTTACAGACAACCCTTAATCGAGCAAGTTTTTCGAGAAGTATGTCCCGGCCGAGCGAAGAGCGTAAGTCTCAAATACGATTATCCCTCAACAGAACAAAATTCAACGCCGTAATTTCAGATACATCGACTTAGAGCAAAGAGAAAAAAAAAACAATAAGCAATTGAATAAAAAAATACTTTAATACTATACAAAAAATAACAAAGCTTCGTTACGGAGTTCTCAACTGTCTTAATTCATTGCACAATTCCTACACAATCACTCTATTGGTTATTCCTTGATAGAGTCAATGTTAAATTGTTAATTAGCGAGTTTTTTGAGGATGTTTATCCTAGATCACAAGTATTTGAAGATTCATTTCTTTTCTGATGGAGGAAATTGTTTTCATAGTTATAATTACTATTACTACTACTACTACTACTACTACTACTACTACTACTATTATTATTATTATTATCATCATCATGATTATTATTATCATAATTATAATTATTTTACTTTATTGTTATTGTTATTATTATTATTTATTACTGCCTTTCGGTAAATGGCTTCATTGTTGAGGAAACATAAAAGTCGAAATGTAAAGAAAAAATCAAGAACAAAATCAGTGCTAAATAATAATAATTAACGTAATATTGTAGACTAGTTATTAAGAAATAAGCGTTTTCGTTTTCTTTTAATTATGCGTTAGTATGGGTTATACGGAGTAATTTTTTTGAAATTGAAGGAAGTATACTAAAATGGGCACTGTTGAGTCCTTTTCATGTTTCTGTTGTCGTTTTATCTCAAATGAAAATATGATTCTCCATTGCTCAAGAAGTAAGTGATATTAATGAAAAATTGAAAGGGTCAAGTGGTTCCATTTTAGATGCCATTCTCCTTTTTTTTTACCTACATAATAGGGTTTGGTGGCCCCTTAGATATCGTATATATTTTTCTGGATTTTCTTTACTGGCTTTTGAACTTTTGAAATTTTTTTGCACTGGATTTTGTGAAATTAGATCATGAAAATTTTGGGGGAATTATTGCCGTGATGGTTTTTTGGAAAATAACTACACTGAGGAAGCAATTTACTAAAGGCGAATAATTTTGTTCGCAGTCTAGAGAATTCAGTAGTGACGTTGTCGAAATTCGTATAAGAATTTAATTCCTGAGGCTGCCTATAAATTTAATGTTTCTTCCTCAAATATCTTCAAATTTGATGGAACGTTTGAATCAGATCATTTTTTGAATTACACTCGTCAGGACAAATATTCTACACAAATTTCGGTATGTTGCAGATTTTTAGATATCTTTTATGGGGAGGTTGCACGCGAAAAAAAACTTCTTTTTTTTTAATTACAAAAAAAATTGGGATAAGGCTCTTGTCTGACTTTTTTTTTTATTAAGAATCAGATCGTGTGGTAAAATTTGTTTACAAATGTATTTCTCCGTATGATCACTGAATTTTAATTTCTTATAACGAAAAATGTGAGAGACGATGCTTTTTGAAATTCACCAAAACTGGAGAACTTTGCGATTTTTTTTTATACTGTTTACAGACATTTGTATAGAGGAATCACGAAATTCGGAGCACATGAATATATAAAACAATAATTGTATGTCTATATGAATAGGCTGTAGATGAAATATAATGACTGAAAACAATTTTTGTTGTGCAGATTTTTACAAGATTCACATTTTTTCGCTAAGATTCAATGTACTCCCACATTATTCATTACAAATGAAACAAAAATGGAATTGAGTGATCGTACGGGGAAAGACTGGAAAAATTGGTCTGGGGCCGTTGATCTTCCGATTTTTACTAACTCAATATATAGACTGGTAATGGTAAATAAAATCTGAACTGAACGCCATGCAACAACCCTGCAAATAAAAAGGTTTTTTGGGTGTAACCTCCCTTCGAGGATTCGTATAAATTTGTTAAAATCATTTCTTTGACTATAAAAAATATTTGTGAAAAAATGGCTAAACACCCTTAATAGGAGAAACATCCATCTGTCTTTTCTATAACTGTAATGTAGTGCATTGTGCAATGTCCAAAGGACATTCTTTTGTAAATTATGTAAAACTCTGTGGATAAAGGATAATGGACACAAATTAGATCTTGGAAGATTGAAGGCGATGGTAAATATCTGTAAATGGAATGATTGATTCGATTCAATTCGCCTTCAATGCTCTCGACATCAGGCATTCCATTGTTATAATACACATGCATCATTTTCTTGCTTTCGTGGTGTGACAGTTCATTTAACAATTCATTGATATTCAGCTACTGCTTTCATTGATTCCAATGTGTTCTGGGCTTTATCGTCTTGATGAAGGGATTCCATTATTTTCCTCTCAGTTGAACATTTGTTTCTATCATAATTGTTGCTATCGTTTTTCCACGTCACTGACTGGCGCTATTGTTCATGTAAAACATAAATCCGGTTGAAGATATCGTGCGAAATGAAGTTTTAGTTTAGTTTTAGGTTCATTGGTTATTGGATGAATAAGTATTGTACGCAGTTCAGGCCTAAATATTGGTTTACTATGAATTTTGTATAATTAGTGCAGCAATATCAGACTTTGGATGGTTCCAAAAAAGTTGCTAATGAGAAAAATATCCATCGATCCAGAAAAATGCGGGAAACGCGAAAATGAGTAACTAAAAACTAGAATTTTTTGTGGTTAATTTCCAGAGCACTTGGTTAAATATTCGGAAAAAAAATCAAAATGCTTTTATTAAGAGAAAAAAGAATCCGGTACAAAAGCTTTAGTTTTTATATCGGATTTTATATATTAGCTCTAGTCTATAATAAGTAATTGAAGTATAAAATAATCACAAAATTGATTGCTAATGCATAATCTCTGGTGAAGAGCTGATGACCGTAGCGCCACCCCAGTCCTGCGCGCGCAGCCATCACTCCGTGGTGCGCAGAAATTTCGGATTCAAACCGATGGCCCAATTTAAAACTTCATTAATTGCGGAATTAACAATTTGATCATGAGCCATATCCCTGTTCAAGGAAGGTGTGAGAAAACGGGTGTAGAACGTTTTTTTTTGGTTAGAAATAAGGTCAATGTCCCAGTAATCGATCTTGACGTTGGCTAGCATTTGATTGCTGCACCAGTTTTACCTATATCTACTCATTTCTATTACATTTTGAGCCTATTCCATCACGATAGGGAAGATGCTTCTAATTTTCATTTTCTAGAAATTTGAAAACCTGTGCTGAGAAGAAATACCAGTAATTTCATTTGCCATGGGGTAATTAATCATGATTTGACTGTTGTCAAATTTTTCGCGCATGTGAAATACTACTGGTAACAGCTTAGAGTAATAAAAGATGCAGTAAAATTATGCAGGTCCTCTATTAAAAGTGATGTAATTCATAAAAAAAAAAGATGAAACTCCAGTGCGTTCAGGTAGTGCTGCAAAGCGTTCACGTACTGGGACAGTGACCTTATCTTCAAATATAGGGAAATGAGGAGAATCGTAGAGCGAGGTAATTATAAATATCTGGGAAAACCAATTTTATTAATACTAATGAGAAAATCGAATAGCAAAATGGGTAGATTTTCTATGGCATGATTATTTTTCATCTTATTGTTATGTTTTGAATCAAGAGAAACGTTAAGTTGAAATTTCAGAATGAAATTTTAGATGTGGACGTATACTTTTTGATACATTTCCAATGGGGCTTCTCATGAAGGAAGTTATCTCGTCGTAATAAAATTGAATTGATGAAGAAGCTATACAGCCAATGTCATGCGCTCTTTTTGTAATAGTCAATTCGAAATTACAATAAAAATATCGATAATCCTAGGAAAATGTATATAAGAGAAAGATATTCCAGTGTTTCTTCTGATATATAAGGTCAGGAGATAACAGTAGCATTTTTCCTACATTACCGATCGCTTGGTAATATAAGAGAAATACTGAAATGTGTATACACCACTAAAGATTTTATTTTTACTCAATTTGTTCTAATAGACTTATTGACTTTTTGCAGACGTTTCAAGACAATTTCGGAAATCAAAGAAATTGTTTACATTTTTAAAACCTATCACCTATCATTTTAAAATCTATTGCGGATTAAATAAAAATAGAGTCATTTGAAAAGAACAATCACATGTTTGATTTGATTAATTATAGTAATTACAAAAATGATCGGGATTCTAATTTTGTTCTAATTCAATTATTCAAATGAATATAATCAATGGCGGTAATCGCGACACATTTGTGCATCTGAGATGATCATTATACCTATTTTAAATCAGTATAATCTGAATACAAAAGATTATGAATTGATTTAATTAATATAATTAAGATTTATTAAATATTAGTAGCTATTAAATATACCATGAGCCGAATAGTAAAATGTAACCATTCAAAGTCTTTATCAGCTGCATATTCCGGAAAGGGATCGCGCTTATATAGAAAAAAAATTTTAATCCTTGAATCATATTGAGTCCTGAACGATTGCAAAAGCCAGTGACTCTGAGTAAATAACATTTTTTTGTTACGAGTAATGCTGATGCGGAAGCATATTCCCATGAACTCTATTACCGAAAAAAAACCATTTCCTCGGATTTGAGCGCTTTAAAAAATTGAAAAAATTTAGAAAAGAAAAATATAACAGCAATTGCATTCCAAAACGACCAATGATGAACCCTCTCCAAAAAATTCTCACAATTACTTCCACTGGTGTGCAATCCGTGATTTATTTCAGATTTTCAAACTGCCAAAAACGGTTTTTTGTTTTGTGCTATAAATTTCTGAAATTCTCAATAGATCTTTCCTATCTTGGGATAACACTGAAAAAATGTTTCGAGTGTCGCAATGTCTGACATTTTTTAGACGAAAATCGAAGAAGACACAAGTGCTAGAATGTCGGTCTTTCCCCTCACCGGAAGTCCGTTCTCGCCCGAAGGCCGGAGGTACTCTTCGCTCGAGGGATGACTTATGCACTTCCGGGCGGGAAAGTACGAAACTTCCGGCGAGGAGAAACCCTTTTTTGTTAAATACTTGAAAAAAAATATATAGTTTAATGGGTGAGCGGTTGTAAATCACTGAAAAGTGTTGAGAATTTTGTGAAGGAGGGAGAGTCAGGAGAGATAATCAGTGGTCGGCATGTAATTGCCCATAAGCATCATTACTATTAGGGCAATAATTGTGGTAGAGAAAGAAATTAGTTGCAATAGGGGTAGTAATAGTAATCACAGTGATCATTATAATAAAACTAGCGATGTGCACTCATATGCGTAATGCAGTGAAACAATATGTGGAAAAGGTTTTCCAACAAATGCAATAAATATGCTTAAGGTGGATATATAGATTGCAGAAGGAACATAAACCCATGGCGTCGTTGATAGTTCTATTGAAACCCAAACAGTCACATTTATTTTCCATTAACTTAATGGGCAATGTAAGGGGAAGACCGCAGTAGAATTTAGTTTAAAATTACAAATTTATGATCATGCCCTCGTGATCTACTCAGACGATTGCACAACAAAAATTTATACTCAATTAAATTGACAATTTACACACATGGAATAAACGGAATGTGCAACTGTCGCACTAATAATTTCCTGTTGAAAATTAAAAAAAAATGATTCCTAAGATAATTAAAAAAAAAAATGAATAAATAAAAAACAAAAATGATAAATCTGGTTAACAAGTGGCTGAATATCAAAATGTGATAAAATATTTTTCTTAAACTCATTTGCTCACCAGATACATTGTAACGAAAATTTAAGAACAGCAGCAAAAATTCAACATTTAATTCTTTACCATTCTAATCTAATTAATGAGGCGTTCTGACGCCAAAAGTCATATAACTTAAAAACTGTATTTTTCAATTAGGAAAAATATTTGATATAACAAATTTTCCCTATCTTCAGCGCCTTTCACAACAGAACGTTTAAATCATTGAAACACACAGACACTTAATTTTCTATGTGACTGCATAAACTTTTGCTATCCGGAAGTTAATGAATCATAGCTTTCAACTGAGCAAAACTCCGAAATTCCATGATCATTTTTAAAATTTTTCCATCATGTGCATTTCATTCAAATTTCTCCGCAGTCTTTCCATTAAATTTACTTATGAGCAAAATTCCTTTTGTAAATCCTCTAATGCCTTGTATGTTTTGTTTCCTTTATTCCTTAGATATTAACAACGTCGATTGTCAACCCCTTCGAAATGGGCAGGCAGGAATCATTTTTAGATGAGCTACGAGAAAACTGCCAAATTGCTGAATCAAATGAATGAAGATCTTTACATTATCTTTAATTTTGCCTTCAATTTTTTCAATAACGTATCAATTTTATTTGTTGTAGTATTGATTATTAGACATCCAGGTGTGCATTGTAAATTTATTGTATTGACATAATCTCCTCTTGTCTCACTGGACAAATGATCTATTTTCTGATTTTATACGTAATATCCTCTTATAGTGGGGCTTGTAAAACAAACTATCCTCTTGGAAAAATTCAACTAAAAGTGAAAAATAATGGAATCAACAGAACAACCGTAGAAATTTAAATGACGAATTATGTGTGACATGTTCATTTTATTTTTTCAATGCAACAAGCAAGTGTACATTAAATTTAACGTTTTAATCCATCGGCTATTAATGTGAATTAGATTAATGAATACTAGTGTCCAATTGGATATAAAAGATATACAAATTATTTTATGTACGTTAAGAGAAACCTATTTACTTACAAAACAAAAATTGAAGAAAAACAAAAAAAAAGTAATAATATGAAAAGGTAACGACGATCGATGGGATCGTTGCTGTTGTTGTAAATAATGTGTATAATTGATTAAAGCATCATCTTGCAGTATAGATTTTTTTTTGTCCGGTGCCAAAGCATAATTTTGGTGGAACACGGGTAGGGGGTAGGTGGGTGGTGAATTAAAGAATTATTGAGTGACACGTCAGAATATCCATCGACTTAATATTTATGTAACGAGAATGTAATAGAGTAAAAATCCACTTGCCATAATGAGACAAAATTATGGTAAAATGTGAATGAGTATAGTGGCTGCAGCCTTCTACTTTGCTTGTGCCCTAGGCATTTTTCCATTGATTTTTCCACAATTTGCTGCATGGAGATGCTTTGCGAAATTCTCCAGTTCCTCCATTAATCTTCCAGCGCTGGATGTTCCATTGGTTTCAAACTTTTCCATATTTTTTTCCGCGAATAGACCCGCGGCTATTCTGAATATTATGCTATTTCTCGTCGTGGATATTTTGACATGGCACTCATTATTGTGCCAACCTTCATTATTTCTTTTATCGTCTCTGTTATTTACTGTATGCACCTGCAATGTTTGACGTCTAATAAATTTGCATGGTTCATTATTTATTTATTATTTGACTTGATCAACATTATGAAATAACGCTCTATAATAAAAAATATAGAAAAAATTTAGCCTGATGAATGGTAACTAATAATTAATTATTATTGCTAGCTGGTACCTTTAACGTTCTTTTTTTGCTGATTTAAATAATTACACTGAGTTTGGTAAACCAACAATTTATTATTCAATCTGATGAATCAAATGTCACATATGCTTAAATACTTGCTGAACTTAATTATCCAATTCGACGAATCAAATGTCTCATCTGCTTGCAGACTTGTGAAACCAGTTGTCTATGAATTTTTATACGTGTTGCTGACAACAAAAAAAGAAAATAACAAAATTGTATTAATTGTAATGATTAAAAGAGGGGAGGAGGAATAGGAAATCACAGGGAATTGCATCAGCTACAACCCCAGCGGAGTACTTCTTCATTAGTGTATGAAAAGGATAATGAATTATTGATAATAATGAATGAACAATGATTGTACAAAGTAGATCTAAGTGTTAAACGTGGATACACTTATAAACCAAAATAAATGAAGATAAATAAATAATGTTTATTAATGGATACATATATAATACATTGAGGTGGAATATAAAATATAGTATTATTTTCCTGTATTTGCAATTTTTCCCACTTTTTTTTTTACATTTAATCCCTGAATTTCTATTCGTGATAAACATGAGAACTATATATTGTAGTGTAGAATATAGTGCGAGTAAATATTCCTCATATTTAGTGAAAATAAAAATTGGAAGTAAGTATTACAAGATCCAATTTTTTTTAAATTTTCGATATTGCTGCTATGTTCAGCTCGTGCCGAAAAGTGCCTTTTCGTTTACTCGTAAACGAAAAGTCTTTTCGTTTACTCGTAAATGAAAAGTCACTAGTTCGGCACTCACTGAGCATAAACATTACTATCAAAAACTATTGTTCGACACATGTGCGATAGGGTTTTCCAAGTCGTGCGATTGGCAGCGCTCGGCTTCGCCTCGCGCCACCAACTTCGCACTCGTGAAAACCCAGTCGCACTAGTATCGAAATTAGTATATTTCGATACAAGTGCAGCAATGTCGAAAATACTATTTTCTATGCAACATTTCGCGTCAATACGAAACCGCCTCATTTTTTGGATTCCATAAACAAATTGATATGCTCATATTTCTTACCCTTGCAAAACTCGTTAGTCTAATAACTCCACTGATCAGAAATCTATTTCGTGACCTAATAAGCTACATTGAATGATTTGAAAATTAGTTCATTAAATGGTAAATATTTTGAGATAAAGGGGCTTGCGGATCAATAAAAGATAATCTTTTTGTTTAAATAGTTATGTACGGTGTAATACCTATACTTTCATGGTATACCATCTGGGACGTTGCTACGCAACAGTCGTTCATCAACACAAGCCATTCCATTGGAAAATCAAAGAGCAATACTAATAAACGTCGAGCGCATAGAATCTGAGTTAGTGAACATTTTCCAATGGTTGAATTGTCTTTCTCGTGAAATAAAACTGAGGAAGATTGGATTCCTGTGATAGGCCCACCATTTGCAGTGTGCTGATGAAAATGGCAGCCTGTTGTCAATCATACTTGCCTGTCAAGAGTTCGGGTATGTTGAATCAAAGTGAAAAAAAAACAACCATCAACAATTGCCAGGAAGTCTCAACCTTAATTTTTCATTACTCCAGTGTACAACCAGAGAGGTGAGAATTACTTTCAACAGCTGGGCGTATATAATCACATGAACACTCATCTCCGAAGAGTTCTACAAGCCAAGTGTGTAGTTGACTCCAAGAATCCTCGATATGCACAGAAGCACAGCAATTACAAGTATTTTAAGTATGGAAGCTGTCTCCATAAATGTCAGTCTGATGATAATGTTGCAAGGTCAGCTCGACATTCACAGTATCACATGATCGTAAGTAATTTGTAACTTCCGGATAGGGGAAGTTATTAGTTTGCACGAGTTCACAGTTTTTCTGATTAATCATAAGAAACTTTAATGAAGAAATCTTAATCTTGAAGGACATATTGAAATCGAGTTCCACGAATAATGTCAGCAATGGCCGGAACAAATCTCACTCATTCTTCAAAGGCCAAAACCACACTAAGACTGATCACCCGATGCACTCTAGAAGAACACCCCTTTCCAGACAAACGATTCATGGATCCAAGCCTTCAGTTCACCTGGTGGATCCCAAAGGATCGGTGATAGGTGACTATGAAAATGATCACATCTATTCAGATTACGATTCGAGTTTTGAGGCATCAACCTCAAATCATTCAATGGCAAAAGAACCCAAATTGCCCTCGGGTTTTCCGTACACCACAGGAAGCAAATTATCAAAAAGCACTCAACTGAAATTGGAGAACCTGAAGTACTTAAAATTCCTACATGACATAACTCAAGATATCATAAAGAGTGGTGTCCATAGAGACGAAGAAATAATAAATATAATCCAGAAACATTTAGCAAAAAATCTGACAGTTTTAAGTAAAAAGAAAATGCTGAAGAAATTGAGTCAGCTAAAAGCTTGCCTGGAGATTGCTAACGACGACGAGGAGGAGCAGGCAAGCGATACTTCGACGGCAAGGACATATTCCTCAGTGGGGAAGAAAACTTCAATTGGTGAGAGCGAAGCTAACATTGATACCAGCAAAAAAAGTGATCAGCATGAGGATGACAATGGTGAAGAGTATGATGACAATTCCAATGCATCGCAAGTGTCTGAGGAGTCCATCGAGTGGCAATCTGAAATAGAATCCGTCATCAATGAAGATGATGCGTCATCAGAGAAGATAAATTCGCATACAGCTTGATTTTATTAATTTAAAAACAAAACATCAGTATTATTTGTCTACTATATACAGAATTCACCTATGTTATTCACTTCACAGTTACAAAACATGAACTGCAATGTGTATGTAAAAAAATATAAGTCTTAGGTGTAACAATTTTACAACAACCAAGTTATAATCTTTATATGAGGTCAATATCTGTACATTATAGTTGTGATATATATTTAATATACTATGCCAAAGTTTGTTCGATTTTTGTGAATAGCCATGTATGGAATATAAGAGGAGAAAAAAAAACAGGAGGTCTTTAACGAAAACTTGCTCGCACTCGGCAAATCGCATTAATTACATTTTATTGAGTACTTTGTTTCCGTTGAGCTCTGCTTAAGTTATTAGATAAGTTTTTGCCCAAGTTTCGGCCCCATTGACTGCAACCACCAATTGACGGTTCGCCGTAGTCTGGATAAAATAAAATTCGAAATCGTGTTCGAAAGAACATTCACAGGGGCCTTAAAAATCAAATAAATCAGCATGTCAAAGATTCAGAATGTACGATTTTTTTCCAATTTTGTTCTGCATATTATCGCAGTTTTTAATTTTTTTTAATTAAATTTTTTTTTTAATTTTTCATGAAAAATGGGTGACATCCAAAATGCATCATCTTACCCATTTTTCGTTATACAAAATTGAAATTTTGTGATCTTTTGCAAAAATTAATTTCAAATTGTGCATTGGGTATCTGTATTAAATTGATTTTCCCAGTTTCTGAGTATTGATTGGTTTTGCGAAAAAGTGTTGATCAAAAGGACCTGATTCCTGGAGAGAAAAAAAGAGGGTTCATACAATATTTTTTAATGATCAAATCGGATTTGTTACTGCTCGGATGTAACGCTCGCCTAATACATTCCTATTCAGGACAGGCCATAAATATTGACCTCGATAGTTTCTGAGCATGTCACTTTTTTGGAGATCGTTACTATTCAGTGTCCTGTCGGTTTGTCCTCCAGCTATAAGCACGATCATACTATAGACTGTAATTTAGATTTTCCCTGTATCAAAATAATTACAAACTGATACTCTTTGCAATATCGTTGGCTACATGAAACAGGCCAATCACAAGGCAATCTCCATTTTTGTTCATTTTTACATGTTGTCATATTTACAGTTACATGTTACAGTTGTCATATTTACATACGATAACTCATTTTCAACAAAATTCGTTTCTATTTAGGTGCGCCCCTCCTCCATACAACTGATCATAAAATCCTCTGGGCTTTATTATCTCAAGAATTAGTGACTTTTCAATATAATGGAAGTCTCTACAGGAAGTCATTGACTTCAACGTATATCCAAAAATTTAGGTCACTATTGAAGTTTTCAGTTTTGTCTGTGGAATTATTTACAAGCCACAAAACGGAAGTTTTTATTTGTGGCTCGATATTCAAATTGTCCCGCCAGTTTGAAGAATTTGCCATTTTTTCTAAAGAAGCAAAACGTTCACAGAAAAACAAAAAATCAATAAACATTTTTGTAAGGCCTTTCTTCTCCAACGAAGCTGTACTTAGAAGTGCTCGTTTTTTAAATAACCAATGCATTACAGCTCATCATCTTGAGGGCATACCACACTCAGATGTTCATCAAAGCAGCATGTCCAATATTGTTTACCCTAAAGAGATCATTTCAATAGCAAAGAGGTCCATCGGTCTTAGCCAGACTTCAGTTTTTCGCTGAATGGCTGAACAATTACAAGAGGGATTGTGACTTCCGGTAACATGAGTATGTCTGATTTTCTTCTACAATTGAATTTGATTCGCCACTTCGCTACTGACTTAGTCTCAAGATCACATTCTCTGATGGTGATCTGACTGGTACAGAACGATTTCCTCAAGAACCGGTTAGAAGGCGGATTTGAATGCCGAAAATGTATGAAATCTCATGAAGAAGCTCTCCTTCATTTTTCATTTTGTGACATGTATATAAATTGCCAAGTGAAAGATTCCCTCCAAAGTGCAATATTTTTTCAAATTTCAGTGCAGTCCCTTATCTAATCCTCTTGATAGCTGGGCACATTTGGTAGTAAACTCTAGATATCTCCTGCTAACCCATATCCTTGAAAAATAGATACCTCGCATAATTAGCTATTATTAACACCAATAAAATTCAGCTATTCTATGAGTTATATTGAAGAAAAATCAGCTTCCATCCGATGCATTGGAAGAGGAATCTTCGAGCTCTGGGGCATCTGGCCGATTGTTCAATATCCCTAGGAGATCAGTGATATGTTTAATTGTGTAATCGGGTTTAGGATCGACGGCTGATAGGCGAGTTTTCTCGGATAGTGGGATCCATACGGTACCAGCAAGTCCACTCTCAATTCCCCCTGCAATGAAACAGCTCAGAATTGTTAAAATATGAATGCGTATTTTGTGGTTCATAGATACATTTGCAATTGATTGATGATTGTTTTTTGTAATCGCAAATTTAAAATGTACTTTCACTGAGAATTAACAAGGTGTGTCTCAAAAGTTGCCGAAGTTTTGGAATAAAATCATAACTACAGTAGATTTTTTAGTACTTGTTTTTTTATTATTCAGAGTAATCTCCCTTGGATTGAATACAGTCAGTAGCTTGATCCAGTGACATTTCAAACGTGTGTTTTGGCTCGGTGGACGGACCTTCTGCGCGTCTTTTGGATGGCCTCCATCAGCATAACGTCATTCCTTCATGGATAATTTCAGCTTGGCGAAATAGAAAAAAGTCGAAAAAAGATCGAGCTAATAAATCTATTCAAACAGAGCGAGATGACTGTGAATAACACAAGATGACTGTGAATAACACATCCATTGTAGTTCCACTTTACTCCAAAAACTAGCGGACTTGTGAGACAGACCTTGGATTGCCTGGGCACTCTTTCAAGTAAAGTTGTTTCAAGCTCAAAGGCGCAGATTCAAAAGATGCATTTTTTCGATATAATATAATGCATTCTCACGTTATAATCTGTATCCGATGAACGGGAATTAAATTCTAAAGTTGTTACTGATGCATACAATTGTGTGGGGCATTTATTAATTTTGCATTTTTCCTATGTTACCGAGGAGTCGGTTATGTAGGAAGAATACTATTTCTATTTTTACTCCCATTTACCCTCAGCTACGAATTGCATTTGAAAATTTACCAAGCCTCAGAGTTTTAAACAATTTCTCCAATTTTTGTACTGATTTGGTACTACAAAAAGTTGTTTTCTGTTTTTTGCCTGATTTCTTTATTATCTATTTAAACTAATGATAACTTGCAAAATTAGAAAATCTTTCATATTGTCTTTAGTGATAACATATATATATATATATATATATATATATATATATATCAAATTCGTTCTTCCTATTGGAGCCTGAAGTTTTAAAAAAATGCATTTCAACAAGAGCTTCTTACTCTATCGAATTTTTCTTACAAAAATATTGAGTGGCAGGATATGTACTCTCAATTTTTGGAACACCTTCCAAAGACCATGTTCCCACGCGTTTCCTGTTTTTTCAATACATAAAATATTTCGTAAATACTTGTACCTTTTATGTCACTCTCCAATTTGTCCCCAATCATAATACAATTACAGGGACGCACACCGAGTGATCTGCAAGCTTCCTGAAATATCTCGACCTGTGGTTTCTCCCAAGGCAAATCACCCGAGACGAGAACAATGTCAAAGTAACGAGCAAGATCCAACTCCCTCACTTTCTCTCTCTGTGCATTGGATGGTCCATTAGAGATTAATCCCAACAGGTACTTTTTCCTCAAATCAACTAACATGGATACTGTATCCGGTGCCATTTTGAGGTAGCAATACCTCAGATACAACCACCTCTCGTATATCTTCCCCGAAAAATGGGAATATTTCTGACCCAAAGCCTTTGCCCATAATAACGATCTCCATGTATCTAGATCATAAGCTGGATTGTCTGGGCATTTACGAAATTGTTTGAGATAATTCGCGGTGATTCGAGAGGATGTCTCTTGCGGTACATTATACAGCTGTGTCAGTTCCTCCGTTAACTAAATCATTCAATCAAAATAACGAAAAGAAGAGTGTTATTCAATTATCAACAGCATCAATTTTCATTTCACTTTTATGATATAACTGGAAAGAATTGGATTTGAGTACTTGATTGTTGGGGACAATTACAAAAATTAATAATATTATTACTTGTGGCAATTTCGGTAGTTAGCAATGTAAAGATCATGATCAGAAAAAAAAGTGAATTTATCAATGAAGAATCTTTCATTTTTTTCCTGTATAGTAAAAAAAATCATTAATCATTTTCACATCATGATCGCTATATTGCTCCTATATCGATTTAATAATTTCGGGAAAAAAATTTGTTTGAAACTCTATAATTTAGAGGGGTAATTCAATTCTTTCGAGTCGGATTGCTTCTTTTTTTTAATTGAATAAAAATGATAAATTGGGTATATTATTATGAATGACTTAATGCATTAGATGGATTACCTATGAAAATTTGCACTTTTCACTCAATTGAACTAGTCGTGACGATTTATTGAACACGTGAAGACTAGCATCCATGGAAGACTGCTGTAATCACAACAAAATAAGTTGTGCCAACAACAGACAGAATCTCTTAATTTTCACTCTATCCGTTGCTTTGTATTCAGGGAAAATTAGTTAATAAATTTTGGGATAATTGTTTTTTTGTTTGCTCGAAATAATTGAGACAGCTTTTGGTAGAAAAATGTGTTAGACATTTTTAATTAAAAAAAGTTTTTTCTTTCTTTTTTAATGCTACAATTTCTCCACAATAATCACCATCATTTCGTACGATTGATCATGATGAACATTTCTCATAGCATGACAACGAAGATATTATCAAAGTGTAAAAACAACTAATTATCATTTGTATATGTTAATTTCGACAGGTGCCCCTAACTATTTCTCATAATTCCATAAATCTCCTCTTTACATAACTCGATTTTTGACAGTTTTAAAATGGCGACAATCTGCGTAAATGCCTATTTGTACATCGGGTATGAAAAAGTAAACAAATTTGCGGAAAATTTCCAAGAGAAAAAAAACGTAGCTTCAACGTAAAACACTCACAACAATTGCAATACACGTCTAATTAATCTCCAAAGAGACTTTTACCGAGCTCCATCATACGATGATTTCTGCACACAGTTAATGCCCCATTCTTTTTCAAAACTCCAATCACATTGGAGTCAGCTTTAACAAGATGACAGAGTAAATCTTCATACGCTGATTTCACATTAGGTGGTAGTGATCCAATTCTGACTTTCTTCAGCACCTCAATCATTCCCTCGATCCAGCCCGACTCAATGGCAAATTCAGTGAGCCAAGGAATAAGAGCAAAGACTCCAGCCATGGTCTGCATGCCCAAGAACCACAGTTCCATTATCTCCATCCAGTGTTCCTTGTAGAACATCGCGACAACCAATTCCGTGGGATCGTTGCTCTCATCTACAACATAGGCATCCCACAGAAACCTTATCGTAGCTTGAATATAACTAAAAATACTAAAGTCATTTTTCTTGACAAGCTTGGCTTGTTGCTTCAGTAGCAGCAGTCCTAGAACAGCGAGATGTCCATGAAGAACTAGATTCTCACTCGTTTGCTTCAGCTCCGGGAGATTATTGAAGATGAATTTCAATAGTGAAACAAATGTTGCCGATTGTTCCACGAGCTTGGTCTCCAGCACTGTTATATTCATGAGAACATTGCAGATGGATACCATGGCAGCTCTGGAGTCCTTCATTTCCTCAAGTATTTTCGGATCCAATTCTTTTTGGGGCTCTTTCAGAGCTTTCAGACGTTCGGATCGTGGTACCGGTGGTTTTTTATAATGAACGATGGTCCAATGATACGAGAGACACTCGAAGAGAATTTCATCCTGCTTGTGCTTTAGTAGAATCTTCCTCGCCTCCTCCTCAACAGCCAAGTAGCACAAAGCTGGTAGCATCAAGCGTAACACATCTAACTCGCTCAAAGGATCATGAACAACAGGCTCTGAAGACCCGTCCTCAGACTTGGACGCTGCTTTAGCCTTCTCTGCTAACTTACGATTCCTATGTGCATAAAACGTGTCATTGGCAATTGTCATAATGAAAGGAAGGATCGCGTAGACTTGAGGACGCATTGCCGAAGTCTCCTGAGCCAGCCAAGCAGCCAATACTCTTACCATAGCGCAGACAAATACTCGTTCCTTAATGTCGGTTAACTCTTTCATTTTAGATACTGATGTCAGTAATCCAATTACCGCCGAAAATGCACCTTTCAATGCAGTGTACAAGGACTGCTTCTCCTTCTGCTCAAGATCCAATTGATCCGTTGTTATGTAAGACAGGCAAATCTCGAGAATGATGAAGCACGATGTTAGAAGATCACCATTTTGAACTACAGTCTTCAGTTGTTTTCCCTCCAATTGCATTCTAACTTCAATTGAAGCTAGCTGTATCAGCATGAGGAATAAAACCTTTGGCTTTTCCTTATCCATGAGACTCCATTCTGCTCCCAAGACGTCCAAAATGGCGGATGCTAGTTTTAGGGCTGGATCTCGCTGGTTCTTACCAATTTTTGAGCAGAGAATGTCAGAGAGGCCCTTGTGAAGACTGTCGGGCCAGATCTCGAGCCTGCAGGAATCTGCAACAGCTTCTTTTCTGCATGAGGAGAGGAGAGCCTGGAGGATGGGACAGAGCTCAAATTTACGTTCTGAATGGTCCGTTTCAAATTCCAGAGCAATTCTATTCAAGATGCCGTGGAAGGAGGCGGTGTCTGTTGCATCCCAAGCCTCAGGACCCACACGACTGATCAATGTTACCAAGATGTTGAGGGCCTCATCAGTCTGGAAACTCTTCTCACAGTAAATTTCACACATCTTGGGAATGGCCTTCTCCTCCAGCAGGGCCTTCTGACCTGGCGCATGTTGAGCTATTGCCTGGAGAACTGTGTATGCCTCGCTGAGAATTATCAGGTTATCGTCAGAAACATCCTCCTCCGCCTGGGATACGATTTCTAGGAGTCCAGGTACCTGGACAATCATCTCGTGGTGAGAAGCCAATTCTGCTTCCATGCAGAATGCGGAGAGAATCGACAGTGCCACAGATTTGCACACCTGCGCCGGACAGTCCACTGGTGTGTCATTGCTGATTAACAATTTCTTCAGGAACTTGGAACCAATTGCTTCGAAGAGAAGCTTCTTCGCCTCCACACTACAATTTTTATCCACCAATTTTGTCACCATAAATAGTGCAGCAAACTTTTCAGAATCGGTCTTAACCGTTTTTAATATTGTTGCACATTTCATTACACCGTCGGGAATACTCATTTTGTATCTGTACTTTTGGGGATTATTGATAGAGTTGTTATAAATGAAGCACCACAATTGAGAGACAACTGGCAACAATCCCGCTGCTCAGACCGATGTCTAGCCTTGCCCTTTGACACCACTCGTCACTCGGCGGTGAATTATTTCTCTATACTCTCTTTGTACCTTTTTCCCCCCTTTCTCTATCTCACACACGGCTAAAATTAATTCTGGATTTTTGCCACCTGAAAATTCACCCAGGAATTACCAGTGATATCAAATTCTTTTCTGTATATGGTGAATTCTTATTTTTTGGGGGGAGGGGGAAAAAACAAATTGTCCGAGTTTTTGGAAGTAATACCGCAGTTGTGGATTCTTTATGACAAGAATCAAGACTGCTCCAGCCTCAAAGTCTATCCCTCCATTAAAGTAGTGAGAGTTTGCGATGTGTGAGAGGCGGGAGTTATTTTGAGATGCGTCTCAGATTACGTACCCATCTATTTTTGTCTAATGACTATGCACAGGGGGTTGTGGTATTTCTCGGTTAGGGGCAATCTCAGAAGTTACTAACAAATATATTCAATACTCCAGCAGTTATTCGCAAGTTATTGTCGCCCCCTTGGCTTGTAATTATTGATGGTATGATTTGCAATATTTATCGATGCTGCTGGTGCTAGATGGAGGAAAAAAGGGGGTGGACTAATGGACAGTTTGTAATTTATTAGTGGATGATAGTGGTCGTGTAAAATTTTTTTTGTACCTTTTTGCATGTTAAACTATCACCCTTTCTTGTTTCAATGAGGGTATTGTCCAGATCGAAGAAAATTGTGGTGATTGAGGCGCTTCTGTTGCGCATTCCAAGGTACAATGCCATCGGTCCTTCAATTTTCAACCTTCAAATTCCTCTTGACACGTGTTGTCCTTAATTAACTGCAATCCATTACCATTTGAATGTTAGCAAGTACAATTTTAAAAATGTGGAAAATATATTTCAATGAAACAACAAAATGTATTATACCTATTTTTAAATGTGAGAAAGTTCCCAACGGTCAATCCAGGATGTCTAATGGTCTGCACGTGTATCGTATGACATGTGATCGGTGGGGAGAATTAATTGCTGAGTAATAGTCAGATAGCCAGGAAAATTACTCGCGTGGAGGAAAAATGTGTGTGAGATCGTTACTGCTCAGTTGATTATTGAAACATTGAGGAATTATTGGGAATTGGCTGCAACACGATGGCGCAGACTGATCAGCTGGTATGAGCTGTCTGAAGGTGGTCATGATAAGACATCCGGGGACAACTTCAGGGGGGTCAAGGATTTTTGAATAACTCGATTTTTTGCATATTTATTCTTGAAAATGTTCAGTCGAGATTATCCTTTTCTTATCAGTAATTTGTCACTGGAATTAGATAGTATTGGGAATTTTCTTCGTTACAAATTTCTTCTGCTTTTTTGGGGATCCACGGTACTGCCTGATGTACATTTTTTATTAAAAATATGCGAAAAATACCCTTCGAAAGAGATTGTGTAATTTATAGTCATTATTTATTCATCGGAATAGCGTAGATGTAGCGTGCAGTGTGTGTAGATGTATGTAGATGTGCTCTTAGATCATTACGAAAACCCGAAAAAGAATTATATCGAAATCCTTAGACATGTATGGGGCATATCCTCAGAATTTACAAACGTTAAAACGTCGAAATAGGCTACAAATATAAATGGACAACATGATGAAAAACGATTTCGAAATATACAAGGATGTGAATCACACCTTTTTTTAGATCTGCAATGTCAAAAATTGAAATAATCGTGTTATTCAATATATACAACTTCCGTATATTTCGAAACTTTTCCCATTTATAAATACGGCCACAGCTTCCCTATAAGTTGATTTTTGCTTCGAAAATGCTTATTATTAGATATGTGAAAATCCGAGAGATATTTCGTTTAAGATTTTGTCAAAGCTTCTTTTGCACATTTAATTTTTCTCTGAAAATATCCACTGTATCAAAGTGTGACTATATTTATCGAGAAATCTGCAGATCAGTAGTGAACATTAAAGTTAAACTTTGGATTTTATAACATCTTTTCTGTGCGTCTCATGTTCCCCCAAATGAAATGATCGAAGCCTTGATTTTCAGTAAATACAGTAAAACTTCAAAAACGTTTATTTCCAATTTTCATCACATCGCCTATCCTAAAGCTTTTTCTTCAGCTTCTTCGATTTGTACTTGACATTGGCCTGAAAGTGGTTTTTCCTCTTAACCGATTTATTCTGGAAAAGCTCCCTATCCGGTTCCTCACCGACTTCCTCCCTGTAGTACTGAGCATCATCCTCAGCTTCCTGCTCCCTCTCCTCCTCGAATTTCGCTCTAGTATCACTTCCCTCCTTCTTCTTCTTGATTCCCTCAAGCGATTTCTTCTTAAGCTCCTCCCTTGCCTTCTCCTTAGCCTGCTTATTCTCTCTCTGTTCCTTCTGCCTCGCCTCCTTCGTCTTCCTCTTCTGTTCACGAATTTTCTCAATCTCCATTTTTTCCTCCTCAGTCTTGTGAACTATCTCGTGGAATAGGACGTTACCGTCCAACAATCCATCTTCGATCTTCATCAATTGAAGTGATAATCGTGGCCCCAGTTCGTACAGCTTAATCGCACTATTGCCATTCTCCAAATTTCCTCTAGATGACAATTTTTGAGATAAAACAACGGAGTTTAAAGGATCGTCTTCAGCCTCACTCTCAGACACTGCAGTTCTGGTCAAATAATCGGCGTAATTGTCACAAACTCCAAGATTGGGAATCTTTGCCTGCACAAGCTTCTTGACTCCCTTGGACAGCCCCAAAGGAACTACTTTTATGGCGTAATGTCGAAGATCAATTGTTTTTGTGTCTGTATTGTAATTGAGACAGACACAGCGTCTGATTGTATTCAAATTAACCGTTCTGAGGTTAATCGTTGGGAACATATTTTGGAACATTGACGCCATCAGCTTCATCTGCATGCCCTCACCACTGAAGTTGTTGAGGATGATTAGGGGTGAGTGCTTGAATATCTCATCGAAGACCATCTGCTTCTTGGTTGTCGATATGATGTCCCTGGTAGATATTATGGAATTAAGAACTTGGTATTAATTAGGTGGACCGAGAAGGTATGTTCTATTAGTGAAACGCAAATGAAATTACTATTTTTTTCTTTCTTGATAGAATATTTAGGAAAATATTCCATTTACTCGTGAAATTATGTGGTCATGTCACTCTTTCAATCAATTAAATATACACAAATTTTAATTTTAAAGGCAGGAGCTAAGCTACGAATAACAAATTTAAGCGCAGACCATATTATTTTCAGCGAACTAGAAAGTTTTATTAGTGCCACTGTATCTGTGGAATATTACTTATAGTTAATTGAAAAATTAGAGAGTAAGATTAATCTCCTACTACCTGGCGAGGGAGAAGTCCAGGACTTTGAAGTTCAACGTGGGCCCTCTTGGAAACCTACAGAGTTTCAGGTACATTCCCATCTCAGTTCTGCTGAAGATGCACATGTGACTGACGTGAAGGAGACCTGCCACTGAGGCAAAATCCTTTATAGAATTTTTCTTGCGCTCTTTCAGAGCCGAGGCTGTGTAGGGCTCCATAATTTTGCGAAAGTCTTTTGTAAGCTCCACTATGTGCTCACCAGGAAGACCTCGGTGGATAACGAAAGAATGGGGCGCTCTGACAATTGCCTCGGGCTCTGCGTCCTCCAATTGTTTGTTCTTTTTTACACATCTTCCCTGAAAAAATTAAGGTAAAAATGAAACTAACATTTTTTGCACTCGAAATTCTATGGAGGGTTGATTAATGCTTTTGAAATTGTATTCAAGAAATTTGGAAGCTAGGAAATGAAAGATGGATACTTCTCACATATCGAAAAGATTTTTGACATCGTATGCGTGTGTGGGAAACTTTGGACAAGGGCCACAGCTACGCAAAGTCATCTTGCCAAAGCGGCCAAAAACGTATCAATCAAAAACGCACCGTCAATAACATTTTTCATTTCCTTCAACCTGCTGTATAATATCACAGAATTAATAATTAATAATCGTCCTCGTTAATTCCCGCTATTACCTTCTTACTTCTTCCCATTTTGTTTCTATTTATTCACTAAGAATAAAAAACTTTCATGTATTATCACGTTTAAGCCTCAACACGTGTGACCCACATTTGTAGGTTATGGCGCGCGCTTTTCAAATATGCTAAGCAGATGGCGCCGAGGGAATTCCTTGTTTGGCTGTTTTGAAACAATACGTCATGTCCACAATCTTATGGATCTTCTCAAGAACAAAGTGTCAAAGTTTTTGGTGGCTGCGATAAAAGTGGGGACTCCGGTCCTCGCCATTAGCACATTCAGGGCATTTAATTACGTGAAATAAACTTTGATTTGGTTTAATATTGCGAAGTGGACGAAGAGGCGGAGAGTTCTGCGAGATAACCAAAAATAAGTTCGATCATCTCTTGGAGTAATTGCACTGATTTCAATAACAAACACGAGGACAATGGCATTGACGAACGTTTTGTTGATAAGCCAAGTTGCTGGATACGTTGTTGCTCTCATTCTATCGCTATGCATCATCGTACCCATGAGCCTGCATCAGGATGAATTCAAGTATGTATTGAAGTGGAGAACGACATTTTATTCAGTGTTTTCATTTGGATGTCAACCAAAGATGCGCATTTGAATTTGCGACTCGTAATTTAGTTGTCGGTATTGACTGCCATGCCCGCCTTTTCCCAACTGTTATCTTGCCAAATTCTAGGTGTTTCATATGGAAATCCTCAAGTCAATGAGTTTGTACTACGCACCCAAAATTGTCGGCGGATGACTAATGAAAATTGGCAAAACAATTGTTATCTTGCTAATCAAGAGTTTGAATTTCAGGGTCGCACTAGGGGAGGAAACATTATGGAAGAGAACTATAGCTGTTGCTGTCACGTGCATTTTAGTTGATCGGGGATACGCATTTAAATTTTGACCTCGTAGCTTAATTTCTGGGCATGAAATGTGGTACAGTCCATAGAGGCTTAGAACTTTTACTTTTATTGAAGTTGAGGTGCATCATATGCAAATCTCTATGCCAATCAGCTGTTACTGTACGGGGGGACATTTCTTGGGATGAGAGAATTTTTTTATATCCTGATTTTTTAAGAAAATTGTTTTCCAGAAAAAAACCTTTTAAGAAACATATTTTTAATTTCATGTTTATTCAAAGATGAACGAATGGTTTTTTTAAGTGTAACGTCAACGCAGTATATCATTTCGTTACTAAAATGTGCGATGATCGAACAGAGTAAATAAATTAATGAATTTCCAGTGGCCACTGTCTTCTCTTCTCCACTGGCATTTGGCGAGAAACCGATGGACAATTTGCGGTGGAATGGGCATCTCGGGCTTACTGTAACTACAGTATATTCGTCGGGCTGGTTCTCTTCGTGACATCGGTGATTCAGATATACCGGCTATCCATGTTGATGTACAAGGGTGAGGACAGTACATTTCTCTCGGCATTTATCGACGTTGTTCTTTCGATAAATCTCACGGCAATCACTCTCGTCGCTGCCATCATTATAACTTTGGGCTTCATGACTTGGTGTGGCTGCATGACCAAACGTTTTCCTTCATGCGAACAAGCAGCTGGCAATGATATTGATAAGGCGGATGACATCGATACCTCGGGCTTCCATATCGAACTGGGAGTCGCTCAATTCGGCGCCTGGAGCAGTCTATCAGTTTGGGTCGGGCTTTGCGTCTTCGCTGTCATCAAATTACTCAAGTATCACCAAGTTGAGAACATGAAGGTCTCCATGTACCGGGAGAGACAGAGGCTCATTGAAGCCGGTGGAAACTATGCAACTCAGGAGATCAGCTAGATAAGTCAGGGATATTCATTAATGATTCAGTAATGAGGCGGAAAATACAATTCCACAAATTTAACGTTTTGGAATTTCCAAAGCGTTTGTTTATCTCGTCGACGAGTGCTTCGGAGAAATCTTGACCGATACTTTTGCTGAAGGTTTAATTTTTTTCTTTAAAAAATCTCATCGACATTTTGTCTTTTACATGGTGAAAAAAATGAGAAATGCCAGACAATATTACCTGAATTTTCTGAGTGTGAAAATTAATTCGATTTGAGAGGAAATCCGTTTCAAAGACAAAAAAAATTACCATCGAAATTTCACTATCTTCCTCGAATATTTATGAATGAATTGATGATAAAGCGTGGCCACTTCGCTACTAAATCAAATTTTGAGGGGAGGTTATACGCAAAAATGTTCTTTTTCTAAGGTTATTTAATTAACATTTTCGGGTAACCATCGCAAATTCAGTTCTTAAAAATCTAAAAATTAACATATTAAAGATGCCCAACACACGAATTTTTTGAATTGTTTTTGTGTGTATGATCACCAAATTTTTTGAAATGCTTTGGGAGAAAGAGCTTTTAACAGAAGATGTATTTAGAATCGCACCGGAAAATGCGAATTTCCTAGAATCTGTAAAACAAAAATTTAATTTTTCTTATGTAGCTTGTTCACATAGATATGCAATATTTTTTATTATTTCTTATTTTTATAGTTGAAGCACGTAGGTACCAGTGGTCAAAACAGTTTAAATTTCTGTATATAAATATTTTTATATAACATAAAAAATGGTGTATGTATCAATAAGCTTCATATGAATAGCTGAACCATTTTTGTTTGCCAATTTTCACAGAATTCTCATTTTTCGATAGTTCGAAATGCATCTCGCGTATCTTTCAATATAAAAGATTGAAATTTAGTATTCATCTGCAGATATATATTTGTAGCGAAAGAAACCGGCTTCCTGAGAAGAAACCTTGCAGCAATTTTGGAGGCAATTTATTATCAAGTATCCTTGATCCTTTTTTGTTGAAGCTCAATTCTCAGAAAAAAGCATTTCCTGCCACTCGTTGACGAGATGTTTTTATATTCAAACCTCAATGACTGGATTATTATTCTTGTTTGTCACATTGGAAAATTCTGAAGTTCGATTACTAACGATATTATAACTGAACGACTACGTATTTCACTATCATTTAGAAACAGTCAAAAAATTATAGAATTCGTAGTCACAATGGAAGCCAATGGTATCATTAAGGATCTAAAACAAGCGTAGAACAGTGAGCATTATTTATCGAACAAAGTCATTGGTTAGGCAAAATTAACAGCTTCTATATAGGATAATTTTACAGACATATCCTTAACATAAAATTTACTACAATTTTTTTTTTATTAATTATCAGGTAATGTTAGGTTTACCTAATTTTATTTCTAAGATCTGTTGAAGATTGAGAAATTGTTGTGGAGGCTTTCACGAGAACAATCATGGCTGCAAAAAAATTTCATATTGACTATTGTAATTGACAGCCCGCAAACGTATTTAGCAATAACTAAAATTTTGAATCATCGTTCTTTTTATAAGAATCCTACTACTTAATGTATTTTTACTACTCTAAATCTATGTTATTTTACGCTCTTTCTAAGAATGTAATTGTTTCTTGTAAATATTATAATGTGCAGAGCATCAGTGGACCTTTAATAGATTTATAATGTTTCACAGAAAAATTCACAAGTGAAAAATTTTCATTCCGATAGGAAAAAGAAATCTACAAAAAAAGTTCCATCAACGAAATCGAAATTACTATTTGTCATTTTACAACATAGGTCTCATATTTGTGATATCCACGTGTTAAATAGCTCAAAACAATGATTCGTTAGTATCGAAAAAATGTCACAAAAAAACGTGATTGTAGCTGTCCTGCGAAAATTATCTGCAATTTTTTTTTCTTTTCGTTATCATTTTTATCGCATTTGAATTGCGACATTAACTCGCCGAGGGATTCTATGAAAATTAATTCACCACTTGACACTTTGTTACTGAATTGCTGCATCAGTGTTTTGCTGACAATTTGTATACACGAGTGATTTATAACCGACGTAATACATAGCTTTTTCCCGGATGAGACAAAACTCGACGTAAACCGTTACACGGACTAATCATTACTTCTAGTAGCGAATCCCTTCCCCTTTACCATGTGGGGAATTCCATAGAGTATTAGCCTAGAATTCGGGCTTCAATTCATCTACGCCCACTTTCGTGTCAACATCGTACAGTTCATTTTTATCACACAGTTGATAAAGTTAATTTACTCATCATTCTCGACGTGGTGTGAAGGAAATGACGATGAAAAATAATTTTGACAATTTTTTTCTTGTTTATCTCTTTATCATTGCGTCAACAGTATGTTGTCAGGATATAGTATTTCCTGTTGAGGAGCAGCACGATCATCTGGGAGGAAATAATAAGCAAGTGAGTTATACTGTAATTCTAGCTTGCCGATGAGTTATTGTAATTATCTCGAAAATTAATTATGCCACATCCATGAAATTTGTGTGTGTGTGTGTGTCTGCGATTAGACAAGTGGGTGATTAGACAACCGTTTTGCCAAAATTGTATCAATTCCTTTTGTTATTTACATTTTTTCTTTTTTTTGGAAGACTATCTATTAAGTTAGAAAGAAGTGGCGCTTTTTCCAATGTTTTTCCAACATATCTCTGGAGCATATTCGGAGGTAAATGCTACCAAGCATTTTTTTATTATTATTTTCTTGAAATATTTCAGCTGGAGGAGAGAGTCCCAGTGCATATACCTGGTAGATGTCCTGAGAACATGTACCTATACCCCGGCTCTGGCAATAAAAGCACATGGCTCTGTGACTGCAAGCCTGGATATTTATATTTTCCCCTGAGTGCCACCTGTCACGAGGCCTTCAGAAAAGGGCCCTGTCAACAAGGCGAGTACGTTATTCTTATCAAGAAGGAAGTAGTGCCAAAATGCGCGGTAAATCCCTGCGTCGAGGATGGCTTGGTGTTATTCAGAGGCAGCTGTCACTCCCTGAATACCAAGGGCCCCTGTAGCTCAGGTGTCATCCAGGCCAATCATGACACCTTCCAACTGGACTGCATCAGTTGAAATTAATCCTTATTACATTTTTGTGACTCATTCTGTGATGAAGTTAACTCTAAAGTCAATAAAAAAGGGAAGGCCATACATGTGTCTTTTTCAATTTACTTGCTTTCAGTAATTTGAATTGCACAACCCCGGCGGAACCGGGGCAACAGGTCCTTCAGAACACGAAATTATATAAAGCGATAGCGTTTTTTATTCTACTTCTTGGGAATGAAAAATGGAAAAAGGTTTCTATATGCCGATTAAGGCTTGGATCTAAATTTTACACAGACCTTTCATTTGACAGGCTGACAAGCTTCATCGGAAAACTCGCCCTTGAGATGTGGAGATAAAGTCGAGAGTTTTACCTATTCATACACATAATGTATGTATAGGGTGACGCAATATGATTTGTACGGCAAAATGAGTAATCACAAAATTAATCGCGCGGGGTCTACCGGAAATAAATCATATATATATAAATATTTTCGAGTATGAACATATTCAGTGGATCTAATGAACGCGGAAGGGCTGGGTTGGACTATGTGAAAGGTCTCACCGCAAATGTCACAATCTCCATTTATGTAGCAGGTAATAGTATATTTGGATACAAATGTGTGAGATATTTGACAGGTATATCGTCACTAATTTGCGTACAGCGTGACGAAAAACTTTTACGAGCGCTTCAACTTCCTATTATCTTATCACGATACCCTTGAATAATTCAGGAACTTTAGTTTTAAATAAAACTTGGGTGTCATTTTTTTATGAACATCACTGGGCGACCAACATCAACTTTTGATGGTAATTTCCTTTTCTTGCACTTAAAAAAAAATGAGAGATAAATAACGAAATTTACGTCTCTTGTAAATGGGAATCAGCAGCCTGACCTTTCAGAGAAAGCAGATTGACGTTTTTTTTGAACTCCTATTCGAAGGCATTTTGCGATATGAAATTCATTTCGGATTCCTTTAGGAATGAAAACTCTTCATATTTCTTTGACACTGTTTTTACTTCATTAGTCTACAATGTTACTTAATGCTAAATTAATAATTCAATACGCGAATGAGTCAGTACATTTATAATGTATACATTTCCAGAAACCGAATGGTAACAGTCGATAAAGTAAGTCTTTTTCATAAGTCATAGAGCAAGTACCTATAATCGTACTATTATTACCGTCATTCTGCAATAACTCCGACGAGTCAAGGATTTAAACCGTAGCGACTCGAAGTATTACGGATGATGAATTTTGAAGGCTCTGACTGACCGCGTCTCGCGATCGTTGTCCCTCTGCAGGGACGCTTCGGTAGTGCAACTCGGCGTCGATAGGCACCGAACCAGACTGACTCTAGAGAACCCGTCAATAGCCTAGAGCAGGATCATATGGACCAACAATCAACTTAGGGGATGGTTTTATATCTGCTGGCTTTATAGGGCTTTCAACAAAACGTTCTCTACACTGAGAAAGCCAAGGAGAGACCAAAGAATTGTAATTGAGGCTTGAAAAATCTCAAATTAATTACTTCAAACGACTGAATTTGCGGTGAGCAGGATCAACTTGACGCTTCAATGGGCCACAGCTTAAGACTGTCGTACATCTCAAAACATCCCCGACGAGTAAAAGAATATCAAGAAATAACTTTCATAAAAATCGGATATTATGAACTTCGCGGAGAGCACGGTAGATCACTAATCCCTAAAGCGGAACTTTGCATAATCCTTGGGAGGTTCTTCGACTTCCGCGAGGACATCCATCGCCCTTACCAGGTGCGTCAATAATTAGAAATGGGACGAGGTCAAATGGAGTGCATCCCAGCTGAAATGTCGTTTCGTTAACCCCAAAGATGTCATCCCCACAAGGCCCTTCCTTAGCTTCCATCTGGTAACAACTGCCTTTAAACGGCAAAAATCCCTCTCGCCCACAAGGATTCATCTCGCACTTTGGTACAGCTGCATCCGGCGGAAATACAATGTACTCTCCTAATTTGCATGGGCCTCTGCTGTAGGGCTTGTAGCAGGAATCAGTCAGAGAAATGTAGACGTATCCCATCGTGCAGTCACAGATCCAGGTATTTTCATTTCTCGGGTGCCGGTACCAGGTCATATGGTTTGGGCAGTCACCCGGATTGTGAATGACGAACTTGTCGCTCATCTACAATATTTTTACTATTGAAATTGTACAATTTCAAGAATGGATTTCAATATATATCGTCACTACAGCAGAATAATCTTGGCTTAAGAGGAAAAGATTAGACGGCTATTTTGACAGCTCTTGTAATTTACGATCTAACTTTGTTTTTCCAAGCTTGGACAATTTATCAAGACATTGTACTTATATATTTAAATTAAAGATTGTAACTCCTTACGTTCATCTTATTTGCGTTCGAAGCACCGAAATTCACGCTATAGGGAAATTGACTATGTTGACAGCTTCCTAATGTGAGGATGATGACACCATAGCAAATGACAAACGATGGTATCGAAACACTTGTCATGGTGATCAAGGGCGATTGCGTCTTAATTTCAAAGTCAGAGACACCCTTGGATCACAAAATTTGAGATGAGTTAGAATGTCTGATGCTCACCTCGGACATACTCACACTGAACGACGGAGTTACCAGCTTTGAAGGTCAACTACTGGAGAAAGAAAAACTCAAGTACCACGTGATTGCAGAGATCATCAACCAGCAGTCATATTTTACACCGTGTTTTCTTCATTGAAGCAAGAATTTGTTTACATCTATTGGAGGCTTTGAATAAACGTTATGACCTTGAAGATTGACGTAGCGTCTTCCTCGACGAGATCGGCAAGGAACTCAACTTTTTATACATATCTATTTTTTTTTTAGTTGCATGAGTGGTGAGTCGAGCTTAAAATAGATATTTTCGTTACAAGGCCGTAAAAACTGAATTTTTCTTCATACTGGACATAAAACCGGATTTGAACAATTACTATTCTGTCCATTTAAAAAATTAGCACCGGTTGTGTTACAAGTTTGATTTTTAAGAAATTTCCAGGTAGAGTATATATATACGATATCGAACCATAAAAAATTGGTAGGGATAAAAAATGCAGGAAAAAATGTGGTTTAATGCATTCTGCTTTTTTATGTGGATAATATAAAACAGAGAAAGACCAGTTTTCCCCCACTCGATCTATGCTGCAGGTACGATATTTGATATAGCAATGAAACTTGTTTCCTGATGACGGTTCGAACAGTTCTTTCTCATAAAAAATATTAGAGCCGAGGATTTTCCTGAAGCCGATGATAATATTTTAGTCGATGACTCGCCACTGAAGCTGGGCCAATGAAAATTATTGGTCCTTCGTTGATAATGGTGATGTCATCAAACGAGACGAGATGATCCCTCTGCCTTGGATGTCTCTGCGTCATATCAATTAATTGAAGAAGAAGTAGAAGTAATGGAGAATTAACTTCAGTCGCTTTGAGGTATTTCACTCGTGGATAAATTTTAGTTGACTTATGACCTGACAAAAGTAAACGAATGTACAACTTATCGCGGGAAAAACAGACCCGTAACGTTTTCTCACTATAAAAGGGAACTAATTTGCCAGCAAAAACAATTTAGCAAATTAAAAAAGAATCGTTTTTTGGTTATCGTTTAATATCGTGTGAGAAACCTTATCACCTATGTTTTACACAATTCATAAAAACGCTATGTTCACCAGCATTTTGCACAGTCGGTCTTAATCGAAAAGGTGAAAACATCATCGGCTTCGCCTCGGACTATAAATACACAGTCGCCAGAAAATTTAGTTTTGGCCTAGTGAGAAAATCTACTATTTTGACACGAAGGTCGAGAAACGGGTTTTGTGCACAAGTGTTCAAAGTGTGCGAAGTGTTCAAAGGATTGCTCGGCACTTTCCACTTGCTATCTTTCGCGTGCCCCTTGCGCAACCTCTTACAGGGGCTGTGATAATCTGATAGACAACCGGGGTGATTCGCTGGCACATCAATTCATGAGTATCTTCATCAACTACCACTGTTTCTCCTGCGGCACATGGAGGTCCTAGTTTCAATAACTGAATACATGTATTTCCGTAGGGAATTGTTCCATTATTGCCGCAGCGGTTCACTACGCATTCCGCCATGTCCAATTCCTTGGGAAGGATGAAATGTTCTCCAGCTGAACATGGACCTTTTCGGAACGGCACGTAACAGCGGTCTGTGCCCACATGGTATAATGTTCCAGTCTTGCACTCGCAGTCGTCTTCCTCCGCGTCATAAATCATGTTTGTGGGGCAAGACGGTGATATTACTTTCTCCGAAATCTGAAAATATTTTTTTGAAAATATTTTAAGAAACATCTTAGAAAAATAATGCTTTTTTTCAGCAACTTAGATGAATGCGACGATGAAATAATTTCTTAATGCTTACGTTCATCACCACAAGCTCTGTCACTCCTTCTGGAAAGACAATGTCTTGAGCCAGAAAACTGGGAATAATCGTCAATAGAAATATCGCAACAATCATGTTAAACCACTTAATTTATGGAGCAATTTTAACTTCTACTTCTCACAGTGAATCCCATCGAAATACTGAGGAGAGCCCGAAGCTCAGCGGGCTATTTAGAAAGTACTAATTAGCATGAGGAGTTGGAGTATTTGCGTAGTTTTATTCACCTTGAATTATAATAAAGTATTTCGAGTAGTTTGCTTAGCAGTTCACGGAGGTTGAAGTTCGATTTGTAATTAGTGATAGTTGATAACATCTCTGACCAATCTCAATTTTATGCCCTCTTCAAGCGCTGGCGATGCAGGAGCCCTGGAAGAGTCAACTTATTGCGGGACTGATAGTGGCCGTTTTTGGGTTTCACTAATGAAAAACATATTCAACCTCCCTGATAGAAAGTTATTAATCATAAGCGCTGTTTAGGGTGCGCAATGCTTACAATATCTAACTATTTTTCATAAAACAAAATTAAAATTTATTTGACTAGATATATTGTCTTTACTTTTAGATGAGCAACGTTTATATTGTAAACCGCCATAATTGCGGTTTTTGAAATTTTATATATAAAAAATGGGGTTGTAAGCGCACGTGGAATTTTGAGTTTCGTTTCGTAATGTACTCATCAATACAGTACTCAATTTTTGCACATTACAAAATATTTAATCCCTTTATTCTTACCGCGGAGTTCCTGCGGAAGTACCGTAATGGACACCTCGAGAATTCATATATTGTCCTGTCAGTATTTCCGTGTAGGCAACATGCGAAATTTTGATAATAACCTCTTTTGCGCAGCAAAGGGAGACCTGCAAACAAAAGTTGACGTGATCATCTTAAAAATGATAACAATAGTTAATTGTCCTTCTCTTCTATGTTATTCCGAGATAAGATGGGAATTACATTCGTCTTCGATTCATGATATTCAAATATGGCGCGCGTTCTGCTCCACCCGTTGAATGCTTGAACCACCACATACCGAGCAGAAGTGTAATTTTAAGTCAACGTAATTACGATACCTCCTCACAATCCTAATTACTTATACATAATTGTTTTATTCAGTGATGATGAGCGCAAAAGTTCAATTACAATTGAATGGAGCCGCACCCGCCAAAAAACCACGTGGTACCAGCCTGACAATTCGAAACTAGGTAAAGTGGCAGCACTGGGGAGCCACCTTCACGCCATTCACTTACTGTTGGTTTACGCAACAGCCGAATTGTGATCCTCAGTCACCTCGACTTTTCAATTGGCAATTTTTTTCACTCATCCCCAAATTATTTAAATCCGAAACACAACAATGCTGAGACTTGTGGCTGGACGTGCCATCAATGCTGCACGTGGTATGATGATACCAAGGGTGACGGCTGTCGGTGTGCAATCAACACGATCTTCATCACATGGGAATGAAGAGACTGATGAGGAGTTCGATGCCAGATACGAGGCCTTCTTCAATCGCCCTGACATCGATAACTGGGAAATTCGGAAAGCTATGAATGATCTGGCTGGTAATTATTCTCTTCCCCATCCACTTCATATCACGCAAAAACTATATATATATATATAACATGAAATATAGTGATACAAAAAAAATATGATCGAGTCCAGGAAGGTTACTTTCCATAAAAAAAATTCAACTAAAAATAAAATTTTTGGGATAATTCTTCTTGAAGACATTAAACCTTCCTCCCTTTCTCTTGATTGTTCCTCAGTTACTTTTCATTATTTTTACCAATGCATTCTCACTGCAGTAGTTCCCCCATTCCGCGCGCAAATTCAAAAAAATGAAATGATTAATTAAAAATGTATTAAAGGGAACTGTCAAAGCACTTTAAAAAAACGAACCCGTTTTGCCCCGTCGCACTATTCTTACTAGACCACAAGATCTAAGATTGAATTGACAAATGAAAAAAGTGTATTAAGTCGATATAATTTAGAAATGATTTATTTCAGGTATGGATCTGGTTCCAGAGCCAAAAATCGTGATAGCAGCATTGAGAGCTTGTCGTAGGCTGAATGATATAGCCCTAGCAATTAGATTCTTGGAGACAGTGAAATTCAAGGGTGGACCCGAGGCCCACGTCACCTATCCCTACATTATCCAAGAAATTCGTCCAGTCTTGGATGAGCTAGGAATCAACACACCTGAAGAGCTTGGCTACGACAAACCTGAATTAGCCCTCAGACCTCCCTATGATTATTAGATTCAATATTCTCAGAAAACAAAAACAAAAAAAAAAGAACACTAGTCTTAATATCCTAGAGATCCATTCGATTTTCGCCATCATAAATAAATTGCAAATTTGTCGAATAATTATGAAAATAAAATGAGACATGTGTACATCTTTTCCTTGTTAAAAACCATTTATTGATAAATAAAGAAGAGAAAATCAATGGAATGTTGAACCAAAAATTTGAATTTTTCTTTTGATGGAAGGGCTGATAAATAAAACGACTTTTCATATGGTTTTTCCTGCTCATTGATTCTCTTATGTCCTTTCTAAGATCTCAATGTTGATGGTTTTGTTTTAAGTATTTTTTTTTCACACCGAAAATAACAAAAGCGGAAGGGTCACACTGAATATTTACAAATTACATTACATGTTACACAGTTAATAGTCATATACACATATGTTTATATTATGATTTATAGATTTCCATGAATGATACAATATTCTGGCAGAAAAAAATTCACTATGAAAATGTACAGTTTGACATATACGTTAAAAAAACTCAACTATGTTCACCAAATGATTATTTGTTTCCATGAAAAAATTGCAATTTTTGGGAGATGAGCTTGACTATCAAGATGAGGCCTACGATGGCTTCGATTGGTTGAGGCAACGGATTCGTAACTCAGAGTTCCTGAGTTCAAATCCTAGCCGTGCTGATTGATACGAGCACCAATGTCATTTATTTATAAGTGCTTTGTTTACAAACACATCGTAGACCTCCGTCGCTGATTAGCACTTAGGTAGAGAGCATAAATAAAGCGACGTTAAATAAAAAAATAAAAAAAAAACTTAAGTATCAGAATGTACTGTCTACGTTAGAAATGTTGGTTTCCATTTTTGTATTAAAAAAAAACACAACGGAAAGGAAATCCCTGACTTCAGAAAATGCTTGAAATTTCATGACTAATTTTTCTATTCAATTTTTTCTCATTTATCCATTCTCGACACACAAAAGTAAGGAACAGCTATTTGAATTTCTCTGCTCGTATAGATTTTCCTCATTTTCCATCTCAATTATTCAATTTGTTTTTATTATTCATTTTTTTTTGTAAATTTTCGTTCGTCAATTTGGAGCAATAGAACTTCATCAACGCCCATGACAATTATAAAACTAGTTACGTACTAGAGTTTAGCAACATAATGATGTGCACCCAAAAAGTTGTGTCTTTATATTTCAATGTTTGTTCCAAATTGTCACATTTCCAAAAAATTGTTTCAATACTCTTAAATCTATTTGTACCCGTCAGAAATGCTTAGTCTTCCTAATCGGTGCTATAAAACAGATTATGAAAGGTTTTTTTTTTTGCTTTTCAGTTACAGTATTACATAGATGATCTTGGTTCCTATTATTTCTCAACTAAAATTCTTCGCACTAGATATTTTCTATAAATAACTTTTATCATTAACTACTTGAATTGGAATTACCTATCGTAGTGAGAATAACTTAAAAAAATTAATAAAACAAAGTGAAGTTATAAAATTGCTTTCCCGGCGTGAGTTTTTACTGACTTAATCTTCCCATAATGAAGATATTAAATTATGACAAAAATACAATTAGAATAGTCGATTAATTTAGCTGGTCAATTAGTCAATCGATCAATTCAATTTGTCAATTAACATTGAACTATTCTTTGTTTTTTTTGCAAAATTCGAATACGTAAGTTTTTTTCAGGAAAAATCGTTGGCATTAATTAACGTTCCCTGGAACGCATTTAATTATGACTAGAGTTAAATTATGGTATCTATTTATGTTTGTTCCTGGGAACGTTTCATTCACCACTAAAAAAAATGACTCAAATCTTAAAGAAACATTAATAAAAGTCATTTTTCCCTTCTTCTAATTATTCATTGCCACTCATCTTCCTTTCATTTAAACACGTAAATACATTTTCTAATCGTTTATATTGGGATTAGCAAATCTACCACACGGTAACATACACACTCGCTTCGAGAGTCCATTCGTTTTGTATTTTCTTTCTTCTTCTTTCGTCCTTATCTTTCTATTTTAGGTTGATTAATTTTAATCCAAATGTATTGATACACCCAAGATATACACTTTGTGTTGTATTCCATTTTTGCGTTTGAAGAGGGAAGAACCAATTATTTGCGCAAATCAAAGAAGTTAATTGAATAATTTAGCGAATTTTTTTGGAGAATATTCTATTAAATTTGATTGGAGATCCATTGGAATTGTATTGAAAAATTTTGTTTTCCTCAGCTTCTTCAGTAGACGTTGCAAGATGATTTGTGCAACAAAATAACTAATTAAAAAGTAGTTATGCAAAAATCTTTTAGAGCAAAGTTATGTGGCTCTTAGTGGGGCTAAACTGCTGAACTGCTGGAAAATTTGTTCAATGTTTCCGCCACTGACTTCCGAATATAATTGTAATCTCTCCCGGAAATTATGTACTACAGATAGAAGAGCACGATGAGGAGGCTGTTCATTGCATTAATAATTCACCGTTGTAGATCATGTCAGTACATTTGTGTAAACAGGATCTCCTTCGGGTATCCCCATAAATATAAATCTTGTGGAGTAAGATCTAGAGATCTCAGGTTTACACACAAACCCACATGCACACGCGTGAGATGAAAAATGTTAATGAGGATTTTTGTTCCTCAGTTTTTAGAGAAAATTTGTGCGGAGAACGTAGCAAAATGCTTCATGTGTTACATTATTATATTCATATTGGTTTTTCTCTCCTCGAAGCAACATAACATTGGACTAAAACATCTTCAGATCTGACTATTTCTTAACTACTCATTTCGCTGTACAAATTATTTTGGGACACTATATTTTAGACGATAACTTACAGTAGGAATTTGTCGTTAGCAATTTTCCTATCAAGTTAATTTTTTGTAATTTTGGTTATGGGCCTTCATAGAAGATTTCCGAGTCAATATCTTTTTTCTTCTGCTAATGCAAAAGGAAAAGAAGAAATGACACTGGGCAAAAATTGATCTAGTAATTTTTTTCAATAAAATTCCAAAAGATATTGCCACAATTTTCTAACAAATGCTCGGGATTCCGCAACTAAAATTTTTTCTATGCACCGAATTTTCTGGATGGATCAATTAACTTAGGTAAGATTATAATCGCAGGTGTTTTTTTGGGGGGTCTTAACAATCGAAGAACTCAATTAATCTCATTTGAAAAATTGAATAAATTAAATTTAACACTTGAATCCATATAAACTGACATTCTTTGCTTTCAATTAACATTCATCGATGATTTTTAAATGTCGATATTCAAACGTTAATTCGAATTTTCCATAATCTTGAGTGAATAATATCTGGAAAAAACATATGTTTATATTATAATTTATCAAGTTAATCACGATACAACAGAAAACTATGTTTACCCTTAATATTGCTGTTTTGCACACTTGCAGTTTTCACTTTTTTTACTTCAGTTTTGCAATTGATGAGTCTTGCACATTCGGTTTATAAAATATTTTTATTTTATATACTGAAGGAATTTTAAAATCTACATTTCCCTCCAATTATGCGTGAATTGCATTTTTTCACGAATGTGTTGTACACTTTTGAGCAAGTAGATTTAAGAAAAAAGAATATTTTAAGATAATAGAAATATTTTTTAAAAACTATGCAAAGAGACTTATTTTGAAAATCAAAATTAAAAAAAAACAAAAAGTTTTTTTAGTAGATATTTCAAATGGGTCTCGTGTTAACTCAGCCTGTGAAAAATTAGGGCACAATGGGCTCTGCAAATTAGTAACCCATTTTGCCCCATGGGCAAAAAATTGGGTGGCAAAAAAAATCGATATAGATATATTATGCAAATATGCTGATCGACAGATGAACTCGAATCAATTCAACATCTGAACTATTAAATATCTCATATAGTCTAAACTTGACGGATGTGCAAGAGCCGAGCAGTAAATTGAAAACCACTTATCGCAAAAATGCCATTAACTTATTTATGTATAATTAAATTTAGTGAAAAATACAGTATATGCAATGCTTCATGCGTCAAATAAATCCATATAAATAGTGCCTATCGCTCCATAAACAAATTTGAATTGAAGAAATCTCACGGAATCCACTTAAATTGTAAACGTGCACGTGAGCAAAACAGCCTAAATGTAACTGAAAATGTGTTTTAATTATTTTTCAACAAAAGAAAAAACTGAAAAAAATTCATTCAAGAGTTTAAATTTTCATTCAATTTTCAATCAAAATTAATATATATTGTTTTTCTATGAAAAAATCGCCTGATGGTAACTTCGGCTGTTTTCGTGTAAATAAAATAATAGATCCGTGACAAATCGACATGAGTAATCCTTATCTCGTCAAAAAAATTTCGCAATTTTTGTACTGATTCTGTACTGTGCAAATCGATTCTCAAATTTTTTAACTACTCATCTGTGCAGATGTGATTTTTACAAAAAATGTTTTTTGCCGGCTACCGAAATATTATTCCTAGAAAATTTTATCCGAAATTTAATTTAAAGAGAAATATAAATGTCTAACTTTTTAACTTTCCAGAGAAAAATTACAGACATCCTGACACTTAGAAACTTTTGTTTGCACAGAAAACTCTGAAAAATCAGAGCGATATAGGTAGATAGCCGATCTGAAAAAATTCCAGAGACCATTTTTCATAGCAGAGAGAATCACTATGCAAAATGCGGGATTTTTTTTCAACATGTAAGACTTAATTATTAGTCGATTTGTCATGAAATATCTCATAAACATTCTCAAAAGCATTCACTTTCCCTCAAAAAATCTCAAACAATGACAATATTAATTTACTCAGGGCTAGAAACAGTCTGGTGATGCTGGCTGTCCTCATCTTTGACAATCTCGCCCTGCATTGCCTTGGTAAGTGCATTGGCGTCTTTTAATGATATCACTTGTAGCACCTGATGCTCTCCATTAGCATTGATCATTGTCATTGGATGGCCCTGAATGGTAACAGCCTCGATGGTTGTCTCACCATTTCCAGGCTCAACTTTAGGGACTTGTACTTGCATCGGTGTTACAACTTGCATTGTTCCATCACTCTGTATATTAGCCACCATTGTTTGATACATACTCGCTGATACGGGAACTGTGATAACACCAGACACTGATACTGGATAGCCTGAAACACGCAAATATCCGTCCGATTTGTCCGTCACCGGCGATACTCCAAATACTTGTCAATTCTTTCATGAAAAAATTTCACTTGACTCATGCGTTAAGATCTTGCATTAAATTCCCTAAGTATGGTGCATCTATCCTACAAGAACTGTCCCATCGGCCAGTGCTCTCAGTGCGCTTCGTTTGTGCACTTCAAAAAGCACTAATTTGCAAATTGTTCGTCAAAAACAAAAACATGAAATTTAGTAACAAAGTGGTAACAGGTGTCCAGAAAACCGATTGAAATATCAAAGTCACATATCCTTTTACCACTTTCCTCCTGAATTGGAACAGGTACTGTTCACCCAAGTGATCTCCAAGGTAAATTTATGTATCTATGCAATAACCAGATTTTTCGTTATTTCCGGCGGACCCGCTAGCTGATCATTGTGGATTTAATTTTGAAAAATGATTCCGGAAATTTGAACACAAATTTTAGTTGATAAGACCACCTAAATATGGTGTCTGTTTTAATTAATTATTTCCGAATTTTCCGAACAATGCATGAGTTACAATTTATTAACTTCAGTTAATTATGTCGTCTTAATAATTTCATGGGATTTCTGATGTATTTCATGGTTTTAGCAAATTCGTTTTTGAATGGGACAGAAAGAGTCGACGCTTTTTTTCACGTTTCACACACCACTTTTTTATTTCTGTAACGGATAATCATTGGAATTTATTTTCTATGATGGCTAATGTTTTCGATCACTTACTTTTTCAAGAAACAGTTCATGAAAATTCTGGGAATATTCAGTGATTTGATTGCATTAATTTAATGAGGCAAGAAGGGTGTTTGTCTGTTTAGCTGCGGAAAAAATGAATTTCGTTTTTTTTTCGTGTTTTTCATATGCTCAATTGTGTGTCGAGCAATGGGAATTATTTTAGTCCACTATAAACCTATGTTCCACTTTGAAATTCGTTCCCTAGCCAAACTGTTAATTAATCTCCACGTTAATAGACAATTTTCAAGTTCCGGAATTTTCTGGTTTTCACAAAATCTAGTTCTGCTATACATCAAAACGCATGAATCATTTGTAAAAAAATTATCCGCAATAACGAATCGTTCCCCTTCCTTCGCCAGTCCATTCTGAACAAATAAAAAAAATACGTTAACTAAAAGTGATACCATGCTCAATAATGTCACACTCGATCAACAATATAAAAAAAAATAAGCAATAGAATAATGGCGAAATTAAATAAAAACGTACTTACAAATTGATTTTTGTTCTCTTTATCATTTTTTTTAGTACATTTTGATTAAACTAAATAATCATAAACGTAAAATTATCAACGCCTAGGCCAAATTCATCTTTGGTCTATTGTTCATTTAAAAAACTAAACAGACAATGGGATAAACTGACAAATACGATTATTTGTTGCCTTGAACACTCTTTGGTTTTGACTGATGAAGGGAATCTGATTTTTTAAATGAAAATAAACAAAAAAAAACCAGAAATTACAAAATAAAAAACATCAAAATAAAATTAATCTATATACAGCAATGTTTATTTTGCCCTCAGATAAATCATAGTGAATAGATAAAAAAAAATAATTTTTTGTACCAGTAAAATTGTGTCCGTAAGAGGGAGAGAAAATTAGATCGTCTGTAATGTTGTCACGCTTAATAATAAAACTCATTTATTGATTAAAAATAAATGTTCTTGTTTTGTTTTATTATCATCATTAAGAATCCACTTTTCCATCCACAGCCCTGTAATCACTCTGTACTTTATATATTAAGTGATAAAATAATTATTACTCCACTGTTATTATGTACACACTCTGCGTTAATCATCACAATAACCAGAAAATTCTAAGAGACAAAATGTAGGTGAAATACTCGTAATAATGGAATTTAAAAATAATCCAAACTCATATTCCAAATAGTTATCAAATATATTACATTACTCATTTATTATTTGGCTCGTGGATTTGTGTTGATGGACTCTTAAATGGAACAATAATTCACTACCATTAATATTAATTATTAATATGTACAGTACGGAAACAAAAAAACATTGACTACAAAAAGAAAAACAAAATTCAAAATAAACGAAAGAAAGTTCATTCGTTGAACGAAGTGTGTTTTTTGTTTCTAGAATTAACAGCAAAACAAGTGGAAAAAAAAAGTTGTTCAACTTTCAAATCGTTCCAAATTTTGACTTGAGCGCCACAGGCAACATGCATAAAAAAAAACAAAATTTAGGTCTTGAGAGGTAAATGAGGTGGGGAGTGATGGGTGGGTGGGACCAGTTAATTAAATTGGAATCACTGTTCGAGTAGTTCCTGTCCTGCGACGGTGCAGAGCCTATAGAAAACAGTTTTACCGTGTCCATCTTCTCCAGTAAGAATAATTTGCCCATCTTGACCGAGTGTTGCTTCTGTGACGCTGTTGAGATCTACAGCTACACTCGTACCATCACCACCAACTTCTGCCAGTGTTTGCACTTCACCCTGACTCGTGTGTATCTTTAACAATTTATTTTTTTTTCGACATTACTTTTTTTTTCATATCCCTCCATACGTTTACATTGACGTGTCACAAACTAAAGATACTCTTTTTTTCATTTTATTTTACTAATCACAGATTATCATTTCATTTGCATCGGACGTTTCGTAGAAACTTACAGTTGCAACCCCTTGAACTTGAGCGGTGGTGCCGTCTGGTAATGTTATTATTGGATTACTGGGATCTACTTGGATAATAGATACAGTGCCGTCCGGATTTGTTATCGTTTGCAGCACTGTTGTTGGATACTGGGCTGTCATCTGGAAAAATAAGAGAGTAACTTGTACAATCGATATTAACAATATTGGATATGATACTGATGGTGATGGACGTGAAGAGAATGGAAGATAGGATAAAAATCCTGAACAAGCGAATTGTAAGTGCAACTCACGAGAGTTACTCAAAAAATCTTTCGGTTTGTGATTTTGATTGCATAGTCGATGGAAAATAGTTATAAAATATTTTGACTAGCCAGACACACATACACACACACACTAGGTTTCTTCATTGTCGCTTTGGGATTTAATTATAAAAATTTGGAAAGAAGTGCAAAATAAAACGTGTCCGTTTGCTTGAGAAACAACCTTTGTTTTTTAATTTAATAAAATTGAATCCCTTCTGAATGACATGGCAACGCTTCGATTTCGTCCTCAATCACTTCAAGGAATTGATTTGTTCGTCAGAGCCCTAGGATCAAAATTTTCGTAACAGACGCACACAGACATTCAAAAATGGCCCATGGGTAGAAATTGAAGGGAAAGATGATATGAGATGATAAATTTGGCATGCAAAATTGTTGTCCACCGCCCACTACCTGGGTGGCAGTGGCAAGAGTCGTAGGCGACGCAGCAATAATTTGGGGTGGTGATGCATTTCCTTTTGTCGAGCTTGTTGTACTTAGTCTTACGACTCCCACTGTTTGCTGCTGGGACTGACCACTCTGGCCCTGATTCGAGGATGTGTGTGATGAGTGGGGTGTTGGTTGTTGTAGCAGAATATTTGACTTGTCGTCATCTTCACTGAATGCTGGTAGTAGATCTTCTCTTCCATGGAATTTGTAACAATTTATGACTATTTGTCTCAATGCATGGGTCCATGAAATCTACAATAAATAAGTAGGTTATAGAGGGCATACCAATTTCGACTGGTGGGAATATTCCGTTTACCGTAAACAAAAACTTGAATTGACATTTTTGCATAATTTCTTGAGATATTTTCCCAAAATTTTTTGGTGGAATAAAATGTAAGAAGTGAGGTGATGAATGAAAAATTGGGATGACGTGGGATACTAAAAATAAGATCTTGAAATTCTCAAAGATTTTGAAATTTTTTGATTCTGTTTGAATTATTAATATTCCCAGCAATTTTAGAATTGCAAATTTATTTGAAATTCTGACATTATTGAAATTACTAAACGTTTCAGAATTTTCGAAACTTCCGAAATATTTCTCCAATTTTTAAACTTGAATTTATAAGTTCCTAAAAATGTAAACAGGTTGGGAACGTTCAAACATCTCTTTTCTTTTTGAAAGATTGTGAGATTAGTAAATCTTGCAATGTTTAATTTTAAAAAAATAAATAAAAACAAAATTCAAAAAAGCTTATACCTGAAATTTTCATGTTGTCTTATTTAGTGAATGCTGAAAATGTACCTTGAGGAGGCTCGTCAGTAAAAAATAGCAAATTGAAAATGTATCATGAACTCGGTAAGTATATTCACGAAGTAGTTTCTCAACTACGTTAAAACTAATTTAAAATTGTGTTAGGCGTGGTTTCTAAAAAACTTCTAATTAACCGATTGATTTTCGCAATTCTGGGGTTCAACATTAGTGAATATTCCTCAGGAAGGTCAGATCATAATTTAACAAGCTTTACATACGCTATAACTCTATTTGGAGTGCATACTTGCAAAAGATCAACACGGTAGAACATTTTACTGACGATCCTCCTCAAGGCGCGTTAGCAACATTCATTTCATAAAGAGCTTCGAAAAAGTTCATAATGAGTCAGTCACTAAATTTGAATTGCATATTTTTAGGCTTATCTCAAAACGATTCTCACAATTTGAAGGCAGTTTTTTCTTTTTTGGAAATATACAACGTGAACGTCAAACGTCAAACGGTTTTATCATCTATTGACATTAGTCTATTTTCATTTCTAAATCATTACAAAATTTTTCACATATCTTTTCACGAAGACAAGGTTGAGGAAGTACCTCCAAGAAACGAAGAAGAAATTTCTCAAGTAACTTGAGAATAATTGATTGTCAATATATTTAAGAAATAAAAACCTTTTGTTTCTCATCCTCAGAGCGTGCATCCATTCGCACATTGGCCCAGGGCAATTCTTTTGGCCACCAGGGCGGTCGTGTGCTCTCACGACCCCAACCAGGCTTCCCTCGACCCGTGGAGTATTTCAACATCAATGGAATGAATGCCCTGAGTTGTGCCTGCGTCATTTTCTCCACAGGTGTGGGTATACCGTCAATAATAAGTGGTGGTAATTCGTAGAGAGATGGGTCATCCTGTACTGGTGGTGGTGCTTGTTGAGCTAGTGCACTTTCTAGCTCCTCCATTATCATAGTCTTCAAATTTTTAACTACGTCCTCGAGTGGCTTTGCACCAAACACTTTGTAACTACTATTTGGTTTTCCAGGTGTTGCTACTAATACTACTGCCTGTTGGCCAACCCTAGTTGCAAATTCATCTATTGTTTGCTGCAACATAGTTAAATACATTGAGTTAGTTTTTGGTTATCATAGAACACGAGGTAGGAGAAATTTATGGAAAACTTGGGAAAATTTCCGCTAACGATATTGGATATTGGATAGTCTTGAGAAAGCTGAATTTGATTCAATAAATCACCCTAAACTTACTCTGAGTTTCCTCAAAAGTCTATTCTGTTGCCTCTTCCTGATACTGGGATTTGTCTCAAAACTGTGTGGTCGTTTTCGTTTTTTTGCTGAGACAATAGCAGCAGCTGCTGCAACTCCAACAGGTCCTAATCAAATAAAATGACAATTAGTGAGCATAAAAATGGTTTTCCAACAAACAATCATTCAAAAACGGAAAAATCATGAAACATGAGGCAAAGCGACGGTGATGCTGACGTGCGAAAAAAATCCAAGAGTACTCATTAAATCGCTAACATAATTCTAGACAGAATCTTGCAACAATTATTCTTAAATTAACACAAACGTACTCTCAGATAATTAATTACATGAACATATAAATTAACAAAAAAAAAAAAAAAAAACAAAAAAAAAGTGAAATTCTACTTAATTTCATAATGATGAATTCAGCAAAACTTGTCATTATATTTAAATCTATTAACATAGCAGAAATATGACAAGAAAAGAAAGAGGAAGAGTGAAACGAAGTAGTAAATAATTGTGATGAAGAATTCTACAAAAATAATGTACACATCATGTGACTAGAAAAAAAACTAAAAACTAGGATACATAAGTTAATAATAACAACAACGCACACAAATTACAAAAATTGCAATCCGAAACGTTCTACACATCAACAATTAAAATCATTACATAATGAGATAACAACAAACTAGATTCACATTTTTTTGGTTTAGTACTTACTCCCCGCGATGACTTTTTCATTAGAGCAAAAATTTATCAAGAAAACCCCCAGGGATAACAAAAATTAACGACACTCTTTCTCATCCGATTACCGAAATTTCAAATTTCTGTATCAACGAGCCGAGTCTCTAGGATTGCAGAAGTATTGAAATAACAGGAAATGATTAGAGACAGAGGAGATTAAAAAAAAAAGAAGAGGTGAAGAAGCAAAAAAATGGGAAATCACCATTAGCGCATTTGATTTGCCAACCTGCAGCGGCGAGCTGGGCCGTTACGTCATCATCCATTGCAGCTGCAAGTAGATCACCCTCTTCGTATGTTTCAGATCCACTACTTGGCTCATCATCATCATCATCGGATAGACGATCCATTCTGTCCATATTCCCAGATTCAGTACTGGGTAAGGACACCATTTTCACGTCCTCCGCAATGGGGTCGGTCTCCTGTGTATCCAGTTTCGCTTTTTTAATTTTACTCCAAGTTTATGCAAATTTTTCCTCAACGAAATTAAATCGTTTGATGACTCTACATCACCTCCTGAAACACAAAAAAAAAAGTTATTTGTTGAGCTGACACTTAAAGATATTACTATTGAATAGCAGTTTATTTTTTACTTTTTTTTTTGCTTAGTTTTTTATCATTGCTGTTTCTGTTGACCATTTTGAAAATAGAAAATCAACATATCGTAAATCTGCAGGTGCGAATTTTTCGAATATATTTGTTCATACATATCATTTTTCAAACGGCCATACCTCCTTAGGCATGTAACTTACAAAAAAATTTATTAAACATAAAATGTGGATCTTTGCATGAGGAAAAACTTTTGTTAAGGAATTTACCCGCTAGCCCTAACCGTTTACGCAAGGGAGCGTGATGAACAATTTCGAGTGCTACTAGCAATATACAGCTGCAACAATTGCATCCAAAACTTAATGATAAATTTGAAATTTAAATGGTAAAATTAACTATATATCGTCATATATAGATACAATCTATAGATATCTAACGTTATCAATCCCATAATTATCTAAAGAATGTGAGGGATATCATAGCCTTGATGAATTAATAGAATTCTAAAATCGATAGTTGGAAGTTGTGATCGATCGGAAGACGGAGTAATGGCACTCCATCATGATATGGTTTCACTGAGTCATATTTCGTGCCCTCATCGCCCCTCGCTGCTATCCAACCCCCCACCCCTTACCAAGCATATGTCGAGGACTAGAACCCCACGAGGCTATTTGGTGTTGTTGACATTAGGGTACATATCATTTTTTTTACTTTCTTTCATTTAAATACCACGCCCTCGACATTTCATTTTGTACCCTTCGTTCTAACTGTAAAAAAGCATACGTCAGCATTAACTAATTATACAAAAAAATGTGGGGATTTTTCTTCCATATTCCAATGAGGTTTGCTCAGCAATCTAAACAAATTATCTTCAATTTTTTTTTAACCGATTGGAGCAAAACTGATTAATTATATTTACAGTGAAGATGAAAGTCGAAGATGTGGAAGGGGTGGGGGTGATGGGGAATGGGGTGGGAGATTGCCTAGCATGAGTGAAGCGAAAAGACGAAGTCAGGGGGGAAATGGGGGGTGATCTGGTGAATAGGGGGATCATATTGAATCGAGCAGTAATGTATACGTTAAATCCGGGGAACAATTTTAGCCTGGAGTATCAAATTTTTCGGTTTAATAATGCAACTTAATCTGAAGTTTATGAGTAGTCTGAGGTGGAATGAAAATGCTGCAGATCCGGATTGTTGAATTGAATTTTACAAATCAATTTATATGAAAAAGGAGGTTCATCAACTTTCAACTTATGTGTAATTACATTTGTTCAATTATGAAATTTATATTAGTTGTAATTATTGCTGATATTTGAGTGAAGAAAAAACAATAAAAAAATTACGAGCAAGACCGAGATCTATTTTGAATTTATCAAATGTAAAAAGCTTGTTAAACTCTGCCTATTTCAAATTCCGGAAGCTTTCCCATTTGTGATCGATAGTTATGAGTCAATTAATATTTCTGATAGCGTCAAAGCCAAGAGATACTACATCAGATTTCACCTAGAAACTCGTGTAGTTCAGGAAAATGCAACTTTTGGGAATGGAAAAATAAAAACTGAATTTAGCAAATACCAATATTTTAACCAATTTTCCAACCACTACCGAATATGTATCCACCAATACCCTGTTAAAAAGCCGATTGCTCAAGTATCTCCGGACTACGCTGTTTTCGCTCAATGTTTTGAAACTAAGACTCAACGGGAGCTTTGGCGTACGACAACAAATGTGCTAGCCAGGCCAAACAATACCTCCACGAGGTATTCCTCATGACATTTCGAGTTATTAAAGTTCGCATCAACTCGCGCAATCCTTTGGCCCTTTTGCGCTTGTCACCCGCCATGTGAGCCCCATCGGCACCAAAGCGCAGGCCAAGCTTCGCGTAAAATATTTCAAAAATCCTCCCACGAATAACAAATCCCCCCAAGACAATCCCTCCACGATGATGCCGCATGTGGCTGGAGTTTACTCAGTAGATCCTTGGGTCATCGGAGCAGGCCCAGTGGTAGAAATCAAGTTGCGTACGCAACTTTCGTGCTACGTGAATGGTCATAGGACTTTAACACGGGGATCTTGCGTCTGCGGAGATGGCCCGTCGTCACCGAGGCGGCATAACCCGCACGGGTACAAATGACAATGCCACGTTTTGCTTCAAGCAATTTTAAGAAAATTTCCAAAAATCATTATTATTTAGAAATAATTATTAAAAAAATATTTCTCTTACACCACGCCCCCTTCACACGTACGTCCACGTAATGTGCATTATTACACCAAGTTGCGTCTATCCACCGCCTCAAATAGTGCTTTCCACCCTTCACACGAGCAAAAAAAAAATGCTTAAACTGTTTTCACGTAATTTTTAGTGGGCCTTGAATGATGAATAATTTGTAATTGACTCATCATCGACACAACTCTAGGTGATAACTTTGGCGTCCCGCCACAACTCGCACAGCATACTCCATGAACACCATGGGAACAAAATTTTCCTCAACTTTGTGTTCTACGCAAGAGCTAATGAAACACAGTCAACGTTGAATTCCCCGTTCTTTACCCCCTACCCCCCCTCTGCTTTGATAGAGGGGTGTTTAAGGGGTGGTGGGATAAAGAGCGCCAGGGTAGCAGCGCGTTTATCGATCGGTTACTAACAAACCAACGATGCCTTCTATCCATTTCTACCACAACAAAACTCACAAGTTCTCTCATATATCTTGTTTCAGCGCATACGCCATTTTGAGCGAGTCTGCGCGTTGAACGCAATCACGATGATATGAAATTGACTTCTACCACTGTGCGCATACCACACATTACGCTTTATTGTTTGAATTATTGCGCGGTTTTTTTACATTTTTCTGACAGAATTATAATTTTTAATTTACTTACCATTTTTTAATGCTTTTGACGGTGATTTTTGTAGAGCTGATGAGGTAGGACACAACACCATATACATGTATACGGGCCTGGAATAATCTCATTGGACAGTCGAGCAAACGAGCCAACGCCGTCATGGCGGAAAGAAATTTTTAGGGTGGGGGAAATAACGTAAGGGTTCAATTGGATAAACACGTGACTCCGGTGGTAAATGATGTTGGGTAATGCGTGGGATAACCTCGAATAATGGTTTTTTAGGTAATCGAAGAAATTATTCATTGAGCCTTAACCGGATTTTTTCATAATTTTATAAATCATGTCTAGCTCAAATGGTGAATGTAAAAGCACATTCTTTTCTTGTGGTAATTCAATGTTTGAAAAAGTGCAGTGGATGAGGAGAACGAAATTGAAGTTCTTTGGAAAATAGAGTTTCTCAGTTTTATTTTGTTTATCATTGTAGTTTGGGAATGGTTTTTTTTGTTTTCGTGTCAATATTGATTTCTATGGGGGATAGATACGCCAGGTGGCGACCGTGCGGCGAAGTATTGCCAATCGTTTTTAATGGGTTATTTTGGCAGTATAGAGTTAGAGTCTAGTGGGGGATATTTGAAAATCAAGTTTTTCAATTTGACTTTCATGCGGTCGTCCCGGTTCCATAAATATTGGCGGAAAAAGTAATTCACAGAATTGCCATTCTTTGCCACAAATTGTCGATAGTATCAAGTTGGTTATATCTGAGGTGAATGTTTAGATAAATATCATTACATTATCGACACAAAATATTTTTGGCAAAATTTTACTGCGACTCTTTAATCATGGATTATACAAAACCGAAAACAATTTGCCTGAATACAACGGAACTTGCATGCAGTCCAAATTCCCAAAATAGCGTCAATAACAGATTCATTACAACCTATCAGGTACTACTTCACACGATATATATGACATGTTTGAACCAATAATAGAGTTCGTCGATTTCAAATTGCAAATTTCTCCTTCGTGACGTTAGTAAAGTCGCGCTGGCGTTTCTCTACTTTCTATTGGATGCTTCCGCTCGAGTCATGTCAAAGACGGTCTGTGATTGGCTGTCGCGAGCAGATACATTCTCGTGATTGGGCTGTGCTCCGTTGCTTCGAAAAACAGTCGTTTTGAATATTCGATACATTCCAATAACAACGAAAAAAATTTGTTCACGCCAGTATTTTTCCTCATTGGAGATTATTGGCCCATTTATCTATAGATACAATTCAAAAAGCCCAATATATGTTGCGTTAATTATAATTCATTTCGCGCGAGTAAATATAACCAGCAAATTGGGAATAAGCATATAAGTTTTAGCCAACTTTCTTCGAACGATATCATCATCAATATCTAGTAGACATACACAAGATGATCTAGGATTTCGCAATAGCACTTTTTCTAAGTAACCGAATAATTTTAATGTTATGCTATCTTTCTCCAATTAAGATAACCATTAATATTGAAGAGATACATAAAGGTTCATAATTAAAATTGAGTATATTTTTCCCGTGTTATACTTAACGTGAACATCTCGTGTAATAAGATTTTCGAATCCTGATAGATAGAACATAATCCAGGCATGAACAGTATTTTGTGTATAGACTGCAGTGAAGTTCTGTTAAAATCGTGCTCACGGGGGGATAGGGGAAGCCTTTTCGGAGAATGCGACGCTATTGTACACCCCTACCACGCGCTGACGCCGAGCGTCAGTTCCTTAAAATCTGGTCCAGGAAAAGGAAACGAAATTATTCAACTTGCGATCTATTGAATTAATAGAAATCTGCAAAATTAATCACACTCTTTACTCAGTAATATAACTGAAATTTCGTTGGATGTACAGTTCAATGACATAATTTTTATTTTTAATGTAACTGAACTCATTGTCTCAACAGCTACATTTTTCATCATCACTATCATCTTCTTTTTATGATGATATTGTAGACCTCGAATTCCTATTTTGCTCATTTTTTTTCTCCACAATTGCACATCAAAACAATACGACCGGGATGAAAATAATCGAGCTCTTGGGCCCTGCAGGTAGTCGCGTGGGAGAAGCGTTCAAACGATGGGTAATCCGTACAAGGGAAAACGCGATGGTAACGGGTGCGATCTTAACGGGGGCCCACTGTACAGAAGGAGCTTGAATCTTGCTCTCATCAGGAGGAAATGTTTCATGCAAATGCATTTTATAATTTTTTTTTTTTATGAATCGCGGACATTCATTCAGCTAGATGTCTTTTTTATATAGGACTTAATTTTAAAAAAACTCGCAACTTTGAAGAGTAAACGAGATATGTGGTAATTTTTTTGTTAGTTTTGATATGGCCTGTACGTGTGTGTGTGTGTTTGTGACTGAAATTTTGAGCGATGTTTTCCCACAAGCAGGGGCGTACGATTGAAACGGTAAGGTCGCAATCGAAGCGTCTCCACGATCTCCCGCGCTGATTAAAGTCTAGTTAAAATCGGTCCATTGCACTAATTGTTATAAACAATCTTAATTGTTTATGACACTCTTTCAGGAGAACCGCGGTCGGCACAAAAAAAATGTGTAACAAAATTTGCTCCATGCGTAAAAGTGCATATTTTACGTCACGTGACTTTTCTCGCAATCTCGTATCATTAATGAGATATTGCAAATGAATGATAAAAAAAGTCAAAAACCTTTGAAAAAGCTGTTGATATGACCCGGTCTATCGGTTGAACTTATTGTTTCATTATTTTATCGCACCGTAAACGCATCTACACTGTTGTCAGGCCGGTCATAGTGCACGTGCGTCGTAGAGCATTCAAATTTTGCCGCGTAAATGGTACCTACCTTGACTCGACGCGCTGTAGTAATGTTTTTATCAGTTTCATGCCATCTCGCCGCCTTTTTGGTAGTGTCCCAACTTATTTTTTGTGGAGCAAATTAAAAGGTAATAATTGCTATTAACACATTGATATATGGCCTGCTTAAACGATAATTCAAGATGAATTCAATTAGCCTGTCAATTGTCGATTGTCGTTGGTAGATCTTCTGTGCTATTGTTCAACGTGATGCATCCACCGGACCTCGTGATAATGTTTGTTTTCTTTTGCCTTTTCAATGTTTTCTCCTTCAATAACTTCACGTGCTCAGCTTACAGGAATACCAAAAAGCGAACGATAATTAGAAGCTAAACTGAAAGTCCTAAAAGAACCGGAAGTTGGTTTCCCTCTTTCTTTTAGAATGAATAATGTATTTTTTAACTGTCAAACTATTATATACCTAAAAAATGTTCACTGAGGAAGAAATATTTGGAAATATAGAATAACATAAAACTGAAATTGTAATTACATAAATGGGCTCAAATTTTTATGGCTATTCTATTGCGTTACATATAACTATATTGCGTTCCCCCTCCATGATCGCAACGCTGTCATTGACATTGAAGAATGCATAATGATTATAGACATAAAGTAGCTTATCAGTTTCACAAAATTTACAGATTTTTTAAAACGAAAAACAAGAGCCACAAATTGTTACCAGATATCTATAGTAAAAAGGAGACACCAACGAAAATATAGATATGTATCGAAATTATCGAAAAGCGTAAAACAGGAACCGACGCGACACCAGTGAACGCGGCGGAAAAGGGAAATACGCTTGCGAAGTACGCACAGCCGGACTCGTAAAATAAAATAGAAAAATACGCGCAAGTTCACTATTAGCGGAAACGACTTGGCAACGTTGGCGCGGTCGTCTGAGATTTGGCGGGAGTTTACAGAATTTTAAATTTGGTGCACTGAGGACGGACGAGAAATTTAATAATGAATGGTGGAGTAAGTTCCCGAATTGAAGTGTTTGAGGCATTTGACTGTGTTTTGAGCAAGAGGTTTTAAACTGTACATTTCTAAAGGACACTGAGAGAATCTGAGACAGTGAAGAAATATTCTATTCACTATGCACTCTGATGATTAAAAAAATACACCATTTAGAATTGTAAAAATACTTTATTAATGTACAATTGTTTCTTTTTTTCTTCAACAATAAAAAAAATATCGATCATCTTGTAAAGCAGCTTTACATATCACATCTGATTCAGGAGTCACTCCCGATATCTCGTCAATCCCAAACGCTACTGAGTCAAGTTTCAATCATCCTTTAAATTAACAATATACCCGATAGTGATTAATACTACACAAATGACCTATAACTATACAGCCAGTCCGAACAGTATTCATCTACCTGCTAATTTTCAGACTGACGCTCGTTTCAAGGAGCAGAGATTTGCAGAGAAACACATCATACTGGTTCAAACTTGGACCCCTTCCTTCGACTTCAAACACATGAAAATATTCTGAAACACGGATTCAGTTATACATCACAGAAAAGGAATAGATCTCCGAAAATTTCCCTCAAAAAGGTATTCGACATTTGTTTCTTTTTTTTTTCTGATTTTACTGAAATCAAAAATAGATTTTTTTGATAAAAGATTTGAGTGTTTTAATGAAATTTTCATAGATTCAAAAAGATATTTCGAAGGAAAAAGTCCAGTATGATTTATCACGTTGTGAGGCGTTGTGTTACTGAAGAAAAATTTCACTCTGAGAATGGATAACTGAATACTTTTCGGGCTTACTGTATGCACGACAGTGAAAAAACTATGAAATACTGAAGTCATCGAGAAGCATTGACATTTGTTTTGCTTATCGCTCATATTTTAATTTTGTGGTAGTGCTAAGCCCATGGTTTATTTTTGTTGCACAATTTGCCAAACCATCCGGGTTCGCATAAACACGTGTTGTCAGGTTGACAGGTGCCATTTCTGCAAGCGCGAGTGCACGCTGATCTTTGCGGTGAGCGCCTACCAATTTCACAATGATCACCTTTGAAGCCAGTTGGACATCTGCAGATATTGTTGCCCTTGCATTTGCCACCATTTAAACAGGGGATTACACATTTTGCTGTAACGTCAATGGGTGAAACTTAATTGATGAAGGAAAAAGAAAGTTCCTCGTTTTTAGAGTCAATTATGTTGAGTCTTAATTGAAAATTCTTTTTGACTGTAAATGAAAAGTTTGTGTCGATAAATTTTACTCACAGAATTCACAACGCAGACCGAAATATCCCTTTGGACACTCGCACGTATCCTTCTGTATGCATTTACCTCCATTCAAACACTTTTCTCTGCATATTCCTACAACATGGAGATTTTTTCATTATTGTTGTTTCATTAGGTACGGTCACAATGTTGCGAGTGGGGCGACATGGGGTGCGATATATGAGCCAGTCAGCTGCAACAGCTGAGTCAAAATCAGGGAGAATGTTGGACGAGATAATCAGGGTGAATCATGCTGGAGAACTTGGTGCGGATAGAATCTATGCTGGTCAAATGGCTGTTTTAGGTAATATGCCATGGAGTATATGAGGTGTGCGTGTGACCCATGGTGTACCAGTATCTTCGCGATGGAAATTGAAAGAGTTCAGTCCTAAGATTCCCTCAAAAGTACTCATTTCCGTAGCCAGTGGCTTAAGACAAAAATGCTATGGCATATTTCAAAGCTTTTGATGATTACTTAATAAATTTTCCCATGGCACGAAATTGAAAAATAGAAAATTGGATTGCATCCTGGCATGATATTAAACTTTCATACCTCTATGTTTCAGATCAGTCTATAAGAGATCCTCCATACCAAATCGATAAATGACTAAATCGGGAAAATATTCTCTCAAAGATTGTACTGCTTTTATGGTACGAAAATCGATTCCCGGAATTTCGTTTTTATCAACACAACGACATAACTTTCCACCTGATGATTTTGTATAGCACATTTCTTAAAAAAAAAAACAATCATTGAATATTCTTTCGACACATTCATGGTCCAATGAATACCAGATTTCGAAAAGATGAGACATTGTGACACTCAAACGAATATTTTTGAGTGCATCAGCTCATCCAATGAAATTGACAACATTTGCTATTTCTTACTGTTCATAATGTTCAAATCTTTTGAAATGGAATAGTGCAAAACTGTTTTGGGATACGAAAGAAAGTTCGAAATAAAAGATGTGGGTTATACAAAGAGGTATATATTATCTATTATAACTTGTTTTTTCATAACTATTATACTTCAGTAGCTAGGTGCATATGAAAACTGAATATGCGCATCGTGGCTCCATACTCAATTTTCATCAACGCTAGTATCTAAATTATGATAGTTAGCCACAAACATCATACCTTCTAATCTGTCTATGTTCATAAAAGTAACATCTTCTATTTCAAACACTTGGCTCTATCTGTCAACGGTTCTGCGCAATTTCATTTTAAATGAACGAGATGTTATAACCAATAGCAAAGTTTACTGTTCAATCAAATCGAATGCAACCATTATTCGCAATAAAATAAATAAGTAAAGCAAATAGATACAATCAAAGAAATGATTCTGTTAAAATGTCGGTAAACTCGGTATAGAGTCAGTACAAACATTGTGTGATTTTTTCAGATGATAAACCATTTCTCGATTTGATATGGAACACCTCATATGAGATTGCGAAAATTTGTAATGTCCCCATTTACTTTCATTGAGTATTTAGAAATTTTGGAGTAAGAGTGATTAGTCATAGAAATGGGGTAAAAATCGGGTTACCAGACTTGAGATCTCACTAACAAATTCCTCCAAACAAAATTCCTCAACAAAAATTACCGAAACTCTAATAACTACAAAATATTCATACGTAGCAGCTATAGCTATGTGCATGAAAAGTACTCTTGATATCTTATTTATTCACTTCATTGACTGTCGCGAAAAAAAAACTAAAAATAACTCCACTGCAATATAGATTATAGTTTTAAATTTCAAGGCTCTACAAATTAAATAATATTAAGATGATAATTTACAGTAATCCCTTACTGGCAAATCTTTGGCTTGCCTAATTGCAATCAATAGAATTTTCGGAAAATTATTGCTCGAGTAAATGTCATCGACTGAAATTTTTTTTTTCCAAGAATCCCAAAAGCAACTTGCCAAAATTTTTTAATACAATCATTTAATTAAACTGTAATTTTTAACCTCGTTCGAAGCCGGATGGAAAAAAGACATGAGTTCTCCACTTTTCTTTCTCCCTTCCGCTCATCAAATCAATTAATTGAGTCAATTAAACCAATTAAATCAAATTAAACCCCCAGGCCAAACTTCAGCGGGCAAAACAATTTCGCACATGTGGGAACAGGAGAAAAAGCACCGTGAAAAATTTGAGGAATTGATAAAAAAACACAGGGTACGTCCAACAGCAATGCTACCATTGTGGAATGCAGCTGGATTTGTTCTTGGCGCTGGGACAGCGCTTCTTGGTGAAAAAGCAGCTATGGCATGTACTGTAGCAGTTGAAACTGTGATCGTGGATCACTACAATGAGCAATTGAGAACACTTATGGAAAGTGGTGATGTGAATAAGGAATTAATGGAGACGATACAGAAATTTAGGGATGAGGAGCAGGAGCATCATGATGTTGGACTGGACCATGGGGCTGAGCAAGCACCATTTTATGATGCGTTAACGAATGTCATAAAGTTTGGATGCAAAACCGCTATTGCTATATCTAAAGTCATTTGAGTGGGTCGTTAGAAATCATCAGTGAAGTGATAAATTTACGGGAAATATTCGCTTAAGGTACTTTCTAACTGTTTTCAGGAAGAGATACATATATTACATCTTAACTGGACCAATCCATTACCTCGGTTAAAAACGAAATACGCATACCCTTATAAAGTGATTGCTGAGCAAGTAGCGCAAGGAAGGGTACTTTTTTTGGACTCTTTTGGACTGCTTGGTAAAAGTCATTTCTGAAAAAACTCAAGACCAATTTTTAGCACTTCTCTATTGAACCTTTCTTGACTTGTTTTTTAAACCGGTGGGGAGGGGGGGGGGGGGAGGGGGGGGTAAAAAAAAGTGGTAGGTGATACCTCCTTCACAGTTAGGCCCCTGAAAGCCCGGAGGACAGGAACAGACCCCAGGGGCCGTGCAATTGCCGCCGTTCATGCAGGCTGGATAACACAGGGCTTTTTTACAATGCGGAGGACCCAAATATCCGTCTGGGCATGGACCTGGATTTGGTTCTGAAAATTAAAAGAAATAGTTTGAGATTGTTGTGGCTTTTGTATGTTTTTTTTTAATTCCAAATAATTATTTGAATTTAAATACCGAATTAAAAATTAAAACAAAAAAATTAAAAATTGAAAAATTGAATTATATAGAGTTTGTTAAGTTTAATTGAATAATTGAAATAAAAAACGAAAACTTTTTCATTGAATTCAAATCGATTTCGTTTCATCCCACAATTACAAAATTTACATTTGCTTGTTGATTGGTTAATTAAAAAATGTTTCTAGTTTTACAACTGAAGTAGCTGCGGAAATATACTTTCGTGTGTAATCATTCTACGTAATTTTTTTTTCTTCATCTGAATAAATATAGTCATGCATTGGATTGTCTCGCCTGAAGCTTCACGTGTAAATTAACAAAAAAAAAAAATAAAAAAATAACGTCAAAGCATGCAATTTTTTTTGTTTTTTATTTTTTATTACTGGTGATACAGAACTGTCTGTGTGAGTGGAGAAGTGGTGATCTTGGGCGCGACTGACGCACTCACCGCGCACGGCACATTCTTTTCTCAGGCTGAAATGAAGAGGTGTTCCGTTCAGTGGTTTATGCTTGCGCGTTTCGATCATCAGACCGAGGCCAAATTGTGCTATGCCAGAGTTATTGCCGGCGCATGTCAACTGTACACTAAAGTCTGCAAGAAAAAAAAAATAATGTTAGTAATTTAAATTTAATGGCTCATTTTACATTTATATTGTTGATATTTTGTATTTTTTTTATTGTTATTAACGTCGCTATATTAGTGTTACCCATAAGGGCTCATGGACGACAGATGTCTATGATGTGTTTCTAAACAAAGTACTTATAAATGAACTACAAGAGGACTTTTATAATTTCATCTTTGGGTTCATTTCTATGCGTTGTATTGGACGCGTCCGCTGGAGCTTAAAGACGGCCTGCCATTGGCCGCCACTGGTAGCGCCACTGGCGTGACGTGACGCCCGCTGACAGGTAGTTTCAAAAACCGGCGTTTCGCGTATTCGATATTTAAAAAAGAGCGCGAAGCAAACCTTTTCCTTTCCAATTCAATTCGCTCTTGAAACAACTTCCACATTGTGGAACATATATTTTCGAAAAAAAAACACATGCAAGCTCTCCCTGGGAACGTACACTGATTTTTAATTGGAATTTTTTATCTACGAGCAAACTGAATTGTGATAGATGAAACGCGGTGATGGGGAAAGCCAAAGACAGGATTACATGTCAAACTTGTTTGAATGAGCTACAACACACTTGCACCGCCCATTGGCAAGTAGCCGGCTGGCAATTATAAAAGTCCTAGGGTATTCTTATAGTATCTTGTACGAGAATGTTTCATATGAAGTAAGAAAAGCTCAATAAAATGGCGTTACTAGTCCGGCATTCATTTTCGGACAATTCGCAATTTAACCATGGGAACATTTTATAACATCGGCGGCCAATTAATGAGATGAATTAAAAGGGCAGACAAGTATATTGCATCGAGTAATGTGAACATTGCTGTAGGGAACGAGTTAGAACGTTGATAAACGGATCACGTCATGAACAACAATGTTTAAAAAAATCTGAGGGAGAACATAACAGAATAGGGTTGACTTGACCGCATGCGTGAATTTCCGCACGAACCACGTTGCGTTATCAAATAGCGTACGGCGAATGAAGAAAGTTGGCCGTGAGTTGAGAAGGGTTACTAGAAAAGTCAGGATAAATGACCTTCTTTAAATGCGATCTCCCTTAGTATCATGACAGGAGAATTCTAGACGTTATGATAAAATGGAAATGAAGATTGTCAACCGATCATACGCATACATTCCACTTCCCGCAATAATCGCAGGTCCTTGCAACTCTTCTAGAAAATTTCAATGCATTTCCTTGTTAACAATTTTGATCAATAAGGGATGAAAAGCTCAAGCTTTGCTAAAAAAATCCTATCCTATAGTAAAAACGAGAGACGGAAGAAAATATCGATATATATCGAAATTATGGAAAACCGTAAGACCGAAAGCGAGGCGACACCAGTCAGGGCGGCAGAAAAAGGAAATGCGCGTGCGTAGCACGCGCCACCGGACTCGTACAGTGAAAAGGCGAAGCCAAAGAAACTAGCGATATATATCGAAATTATCAGAAACCGTAAGACCGGAACCGACGCACCATCCGGCAGTGTGGCGGAAAAAGGAAATGTGCGTGCGAAGCGCCACCGGACTCGTGGTTTAAAAAATAAACCAGGTTTTCGCCATACTTTCCGGAACGATAGACAAATTTTTACAGCGGGGTTCAGTCGGAGCTGTGGCGTAGTGGGTAGAGCCCACTTGGTTGCAGGTCCTACGTTCGCACTCGGTGGCTGGAGAATATTTTTCAACAATATTTTCTCATGGATTCCGACCGAAGCCGTTCCTGCGTGGTGAGTATTGTTATTTTTATACAATTTTTCTATTTGCAGCCATTCTTCAGATAGCGTATTATAAACATTTTAAGTTATTCAGAGGCCCGGCCTCCGGAGAATGTTTCACATAATGGAAAATTTTCTCAAGGATTGAAACTGATAGCTAGAATAGTCCGTGTGTGCTATCGGCGGTATTCATAAAATCAGACCGCACGGTCGGATGCGAACCTAATCCGACGCAGGGGGAGGGGCGGGTCCATCATAGGCGCCTGTCATCGTAGCACAGGGGTTCCTGGAGGTTTACCCTGTGTTGAGAACTACGACAGCCTAGAAATGGCGAAAGCCGGCTCCAGCCTCATGGATGGGTGTCCGGTACGCCCCCTGAAGGAATGCTCAGGTAGCAGCTACCCGGGCCGTACAAATGAGAGGGACGGAGACGAAAAAACAGAAAAAACAATAACTCCAAAAAACACACACACACACACACCTCCTCAAACTTGTCCGGCAAATATGACGGGAGTATTATTAAAGCAGTCAGCACATTGCGCAGGAAACCCGATCAATTTCGAAATCAGGAAGCTAATAAATGGCTGTTTCAACATGTGAACTCTCGCGTCGCATTTAATTAGAATAATGGTAATCGCGAATTACCAAAACTTGACAAAAGTGAAAATTAAATGTTCTACACGATCACCTGAATACATTCCACTTCTTTGCAATAATCGTGGCTTACTGAAACACTTTTCGAAATTCCGACAACCACGATATTTTTAGTATTTCGATCAACAGATTTACAATCGGTTATTTCAAATGCATAAAATATAGCTTGTAAGCGTATATTTCTAGAACTGTTTCAACGAGTTTGCACTTATCACAACGGAAAATCTGAGATTTCAACCCGCAGGGAGAATTCTACCTCGCGTACGTGAGAGTCCGAGTTTGAATCGCGGGGGACGGGGGGGGGTGGAGTGGGGAAATCGTACCATCTAAAGCCGCGAGTCGATCGCTAATACAAGCCAAAAAGGTAGTCAGGGTACAATAACCGAAATAAAACAGTTAGAATTGTAGAGTCAAATCCACTTTGCTCTAAATTTGAATTGCTCCTTGTTTTTTTCTGTATGTTATAATTGCAAATGAAATCGAGTATCATTGGATAAACGAAAATTCCAATGTCTTTCCAAGACCGAACTCAGGTCCCTGTATTAGGAGAGAAATCGTCACATCAATCACTTTTCGATAGAAATTGCCGAATTTAAATCGCAAGAGTTCCCTTGAAATATCATTCCCTCACTTTCATTCAGAGGTGCGAAAATTCAAACTTAAATATGTCGTTAACGATTGGTTTCACCCAAAAAAATTATATAATACTAATGAATATTAATAAACCGACCTGCTCGCGGGATATACTGCAAATAAGTTGACGTAATCGTCAATTTTTTCTAATTCAATGAATGAGTTTACGAAAAAAAGTTCGACAATATTCTACATAGAAAATGGGATTGCCAACAGAAAAGTGTACGAGATATAATTTATGAGATATAAAATCTATAACAATGATACCTTCATATGACATAAGATATTTATTTCTGAATCAATATTTTTTATGAACATTTTTCCTATCTTTATTTCACCGGAGAACGGTATGAACTATTGAAATTGTTAGTGCATAAATAACCACTGTGCCAATTTTTACTGGACTTCTCCCCGAATTCCGCTTGGGAGGAATACACTTTGCGACGGAAGGAAGGTCAAATTGATTTAGCATTTCTAGAAACATTTTCTGAACAAATGCTCTGCCCCACCCCCCATAGTTACCCACCCACGCCCACCTACCCGCCCTCTGACGCCCACCAATCCGTACATTCACCCACCCATACATCCACCTGTCCACTCACCCATTGACCCGTATAACCATACACCCACCCACCCATCCATTCTTCCACTGACCTACCCACCCCCTCGTCCACCCACCCACCTGCCCACCCACTCACCCACCTACACACTCACCCACCCACTTACTCACACACTCACCCACCCACACACTCACCCACCCACACACTCACCCACCCACCCACACACTCACCCACTCACCCACCCACCCACCCACCTGCCCATCCATTCATCCACCCACCCACCCGGGCATCAATTCATTCACCTACCCACCCGCCAATCCGCTCATTCACCCACCCATCGCTCACCCACCCATCACAGACACACACCCACCCAGCGACATACACATACATATTATCTACGAATTACTAGGAGAATTGTAAACATTGAAAAAAGGAATATTTCAGTGATTTAACACATTTAATTTTTGGCGTACCTAATAACAATAACTTTGGCTATCAAGAAATCAAAATATCAACGATACTTAAAAAAAGATAATGATAATTGTGGAAAAGAAATTACTCACCTTTCGGCCTCTTCGGAACTCGGCCTTTTGCTTTGATTGTAATTGAAGGTGTTTTTAGAATGGATTCATCCAGCGACTGCAATTGATAGAAATTGTAGGTGTATCTCTTAACGCCAGATTTCCACGTAAAGTTTACATAAGAAACCTCACTGGGTATTATTGGGAGTTTACTCTCGAATTCTGGATCGAGCAAATATGATAGTACTCTTCCCTCAGTTATTGCATAGATCTCCATCTCTATTCCTAAAGTGGAAGAAAAATACGTTTATTTTTATTTGTCCGTCAGGAAAATGGTACAACAAATGTTTTTTTTTTTAATCATCGTAAACACGTAGATTATGGGGTGGGTGGTAATTTCATCAAATCATTTTGTTAATGAATCACTAATAGGGGTCCGAATATTTCGGAACTATTTTGATAAATACCGCCTACATCAATTTGTTCGTACTCATATGATGACTTTTAAAAGAACTTTTAACATATGAAATGTTCTATATGTTGTTGAATTAATGTTAAGGAAGAGTGATGTACAGTGGAACATTTGTCGTGATGTAATTGTTGATAGTTTTTCATTACAAATGTTACGATTCATTGAACATCACAAAATTATCAGGCTGTCCCATCCCCCTGTACAAGTGTTAACATTTTACATTGATGTAGTCAATACCCATCAAGTACCAAGAATGATTTGCACCGCGAACTATCTCTGCAGTGATAAATCTATTTACATCTCTATAGAAAAGGAGAGACCAAAGAGAATATCAATATATATCGCGGTTATCGCAATTATCGACCGGCGTGAGACCGCAACCGACGCGACACCACCCAGGGCGGCGGAAAAAGGAAATGCGCGGGCGAAGCGCGCGCAGCCGGACTACTTTAAAAGCAATGTGAAGTAATCTTTCTGGTGAATATTACATGGCTTAAAAAATAAAAAGCTTATGTTATTTATGTTTCTATGCTCCGCGCATGAGTTTCCTCTAAATGGTACCAATAATATTCATTTTACAAAACTTTCTATTGTCGGACATGTAATATACTTTACTTTTTCTGCTGAATAACATTAAAAACCGGGAGCTAGGGTACAAAATCCCTAAGTAACATTGGTATTTATCTTGCCAGGATAAATCAAAGTATCATGAATTGTGCAGTCAGAATTTATAATATCCTCAATTGATATATCTGCGATCCCGGAATGACGATTCCACGCTTATATGATCGCAGAATAATTACTTATTAATTTTTGAATGAAGTGCGAATTGAGAAAAACGGCGCGACGCTCGTGGTGCTACCAGAGACGTAGTAGAAAACTTTTAAGCGCTGTTGCCACGCGTCGTATTATTTTAAAATGCCATGCCGTAATTGGCGGATAACCTGGCTGGTGACAGTCTGTGATTTTATCATGGGGTATTTTCGAGATAATTAATTCAGGTAATGAAAAAAAATTATCTATTTCGCAATGGAAAAGGCTCATCATGCGGGAGTGCAACTCGTTGAGATGAACATTGTTGGTCCCATTCGGGGGAACAGCACTTATGCGCGCGGTATAGAAACATAAACACTTATGCTTGAAATATGCTCCTCGCCCGCAGAAGCCACATAACTTTGTCGAAAAGATTTTCACAAGACAACTACTTTGTAACCCGTAATTTTGCCGTGCAAATTATCTTGGGACACCCTGTATATTTCATGTATATTACAGATATGGAGAATGTGAGATGGTATGAAAATATCGTCTACAAAGTTGCTAAATATATCCTTTGAACTGTCATTGAAGCGATTTGCATATAATATATATTCAGGCCGTAGGGTGAAGTGGCAGTTGTGATCGAACTTGTTTAGTAATCGAAGTGCTTTTTTTGCGCGTATACCAAAAAAGAATAATCGATGGACTTTTAATTCAAATGCCATCTACCTAAATTTTGGAAATGTAAAAAACTTCACAGAAAATATCAGATTTAATCGTTCAATTTTTTTTCCCAAATTCAGAATTTGAATTTTCAAAAAATCGCAAAAAAATTTTTCCGAAATCTAGTTCCGAAGAAATTTTTTTTTTTTTTTCCAAATAATTAAGAAGTTTTTCACAGTTGTAAGGGCATTTTAAATAAATAATATTTCCCTCGTTGTCCCATGAATTTGAACTTGCGAGATTGCGCTTTATTGCATAATTAATGATCACCCTTACGCGAATGGTAGCGATAAGACTGCAGCAGATGAAAGGATTCATTGATCACTTCGATCGACTTTAATCACAATCGTAACCCTAATTACTGCCTTAAAATTCATAATCAAGTTGAGAATTGAAAATTATGAATAAATCCGCGAAAACCGCGGAACAATTATCACGCAATCGGTAAATGTCTGGCCAACCCATTTCACCTCTGGAATAATGTTTCCATCCATTTACCATTTATCTCAATTCTACCATAATTAATTACATTGCTCATTCAGGTAAACCAGCACGACGTTTAAAATACACTGTGTACCATCATATAATTACAACTCACCACTGAACATTTTAATTTGCTGTCTATCGATCCACAGCGATAGATCTCCTTCCGGTTTATGCAAATGTCCTGATCGATGATGCCTGGTAATAACCTGGCCAATTTGAAGGAGTAAAGTTGTGAATAGAATTGACGAGGCCCACGGCATCGTCGTTAGCAGGTGTCTGTCTTTTGCGGCGGCACCAGGATGATGCTTTCTAGTCCAACTCAATGCCCTTTATTTTCTTTTTTTTTTTCCTTACGGTATATCCCCCCGACACTCGTGTAACAACCGTGAATTTTGAAATTTCACGGATCTCCGCGAATCAATGTCTGTCCCTTTCGCGGGCAAAAAAAAATGGTACAACAATAAATAAACTATGCTCAGTCGACCAACTCAATCAATCCTATCTGCTTCAATTTGTCCCCCCAATCGCTCTTTCTCCAGCTCTATTATTAATTATGAAGATCTGTGATAGATTAAACGAAGAGCTGTTGCGAAGACCGTAGCAGTGGCTAAGTAACTGACTGACTGACGACTGACTCAATGAGAGAAGGCCTGCAGGCTCGAGTCTCTCGAAACGCACCGGAGATCCCTATCTTACCCAGTCCGAACACCGGGATAAGGGTGTGTGCACACTGGTTGCGGACATATGTGCGAGAAAAGGGATCAGCAATTTGGAGAAATTCGAGTGGTGAATTGTTGGGAATTCAGTGGGAAGCAAATATTGATGGGACAATGGGCCATGGAACTCATTTCTGGAGAACATTATTTCACATTACCATTTGCGCATCGTCAGGTTCATATATAGACCGCGAAGATACTATATATATATATATATATATATAGGAATGTATGGTGGATTGGTGTTACCCGTTTGCGGCGTATCCACTCAATGTATTTTGCGTATACGAAAATCTACGCAACGGACATATGGAAATGTATGTAATTTGCGTATGTCCCTAAAGAAATTGAGGCCACTAAATCGAGAAGCATGAATCTAATGTAGATGATATGGTATATAATTTCTACCTGTTGATAGTATACGTTCTCCTCGTAGGGCCGAGAAGGTTCTTCATCGGTCCCGGTCGCGGAAACCGCAGAATAACTCGTCGCCCCCCGCGCGAGATCGCCATCCGTGGCGAAGCCGAGGATGGCAATTTCGCGCATGCGGCGCGGTGATTAGTTCTCCACGGCTACCCCGGAAATGTCCGATTAGGCCGAATGGTGAAGACTTTTTCTGTCGCTTTGGTCCGATAAAGCGCGACCGGATCGAGGATTTAATCGCGGTTTTCAATGATGGAACGCGACATTTAGTGATGGACCTGCTATACATTCGACTCAACAGATGTCTTGTGACTGCAGTTGGAGGGAGAATTTACACCAAACTATATGTATATTCTCATTAGTATCGTTGAAAAATGATGAAATGCTTAAAAGGTAGGACAATTCTGAGAGGATGGCGCTGAATTTTTTTTTCGATGATCTGAGGGATAAAGGAGAGTATTTGCAAGCAGTGACACAAGACTTGGACTATCTTGTAATCTTTAGCGTCTAGTAATAATTTACTTGTTCGTTTACCTCTCGTTGATCACGCTATGAGCTTTCTGCTCACGCAGTACTGTCCGGTCTATTTGCCGGTACAGAGCCAAATTTCTGGACCATCCTCTGGTAGTTATCCTAGATCGTCGTAATGTTTTTAGCTTTTGGGCACAGGCTATCACGTTATCGGACAATTCCATTCAACACTTTCTCGACACTTACACATAATATATATACATAATATATATATATATATACATAATATATATATATATATACATAATATATATATATATATACATAATATATATATATATATACATAATATATATATATATATATAATATATATATACATAATATATATATACAATATATATACACATAATATATATACACATAATATATATACATAATATATATACATAGATAAAAATGTAGAATCGGCTACATTTTTGGCTGTTGGATCGAAATTGGTCACATCGGCTAGCTATAGACTAGAGGCGGCTCAAGATAAGTCTGATCACTTTGAAGCTCCTGGGTGCAACTACTGACCATGTTCATGTTGCCCTCAGCAGCTGACATCCTGCTGATTGTGTGCGCAAGGTTGCAATACCCGGCGAACAATAATTATTTTTGCATGGTGTACACTTATGTGACGGTCCTCGATATTGAGGGGTAAGAGACAAATTGAGAATATGAAATACGGAATTTTATTGAAGACATAAAATACGAACAACGCCAAAAACATTTCGGTTTCATGTATTAATGAAAAAAAAATCCCGGGATTTTTAAATGTACTGAGAACATTTCATAATTTTGCACATTCATAAATACCAAAGAAGTGTTCAGTTAGAAAAAAAATCCACCTCTTTGAAGTAAGAACTTTTGGGAATATTTAATGAGGCGGATATTTTTTTGGAAGAAGTCTGAGGGAATATTTCATGTGCAAACAATACTGATGTGTCAACACGACACTACTCATGTGTGTAAACATAAGTGATCCTGGTTTCATGGTGAGCTCTCACCGCGTCCCCCCGCTGGTTTTCAACTCAACTTGGGTCCCCCCTTTCGCACGTGAAGCGAGGGGCCTTAACGATCGTGTCAGACCGCCTGAGTTTTTCCTAATGTATAACATTATTTTACGAAATTAAATGTGCGAGTAGGTCTGGCGGAATAAATTGACAGCTCCTGCAATTAATTAGTAGCCAGTGAAAATGGTGTGTTACCTATTGATGGAGGAACATTATCAAGTTCTTGGTGGGGGAAAGTTATTGACGTTTCATGAGCTTCTGACCCTGTTTCGATAAGATGTGTGTGTGTGGGTGGGTGGTGGGTGAGTGGGTGGGTGGGGGAGTGGAAGGGTGGGCGAGTGTGGGTTGGTGGGTGAGTGAGTGTGGGTGAGTGGGTGGGTGGGCGAGTGGTTGGGTGGGCAAGTAGGTGGGTGGGCGAGTAGGTGGGTGGGCGAGTAGGTGGGTGGGTGAGTGGGTGGGCGGGCGAGTAGGTGGGTGGGTGAGTGGGTGGGCGGGCGAGTAGGTGGGTGGGCGAGTAGGTGGGTGGGTGAGCGGGTGGGTGGGCGGGTGTATGTGTGCGTGTGTGTGGCGGGTGAGTAAGTGGGTGCGTGTGTGTGCCACCCGTTATCCTGTGAAAATTCGATGGTCACCTGTAGGAATGATGCATATAGGAAGAGAGCAAATCTATTATAGAATCACTAGTCGAAGCTTCTCCATGCAGCGATCCACTGGAAATTTGCTTAAAAAAAATAACAGAGATGAGAAAATTGTCAAGGGTTCAACCAAAAATGATGGAATACGATGATTCAGACTATTATCCTGTAGGATTTTTCAGCATCATCACCAGAGAATAGTGGGAAGATATATTCGAATTCGTCCACTGGAAAGCGAAAAAAAACCGAAGTAAATAATACTACTTATTTTATAATTTACCTTGGAATCATAGTCTCCATTGGCATTCCTAGGATAATAATCATTAGCAGAGTCAGTAACCCTAATTATTCTATCATTTACCCCCGAATTATAGTTTTCTTCCTTCTTCCTAGGATGATAATTATTAATAAAGTCAGTAATACTAGGGTTGAATGGGGCATAATGGGACGTGAGTGAAAGTATGGGGCGGAGAGTGTATTATGTCCCACGTCCCAGTTTGACCACGCGTCCTATTATGCTTCACTCTTCCCTACTTATTCTATAGTTCATCCCTCAGTCATAGAGCCCCCATCCTCCTGTCTAGGATAATAATTAGTAATTAGTAATCACTCACAAAACCCATCCAGTTGAAGCTGTTTTCAGGATTCGTATCAATTCTCGGGTTCGTGTCAAATGGGATGTAAATGTAGTCCGTAATAGGAGAGAAAAGGTCAATATCAATTACGGAACAACCAAGTTACCTTTTGTGACATCGTAATTTACGCTTCTTTATACGTATCGGATAAAGCAACATAAATTTACAACTCATTAGACGTAATTTACGTATAAGGCAGCGTAATTTACGATCCTTTACGCGTAACTTACGAATAAGAAATCGTAATTGATGTTTTCTTACGCGTAATTTCCGAATGAGGAATCGTAATTTACGACTTTTTACGTGTAATTTACGAATACGGGATAGTAATGTATGATTCTTGACGCATATTTTACGAATGAGGAATCGTAGTTTACGGTTTTTCACGTGGAATTCACGAATAAGGAATGGCAATTTACGATTTTACGCGTAATTTAAGGATAAGGAATCGTAATTTACGATTTTTTACGCGTTATTTACCAATACGCAACTGTAATTTACGCAGTTTACCGTTGAGAAATCCCAATTATTGGGTAAGGAATGGTTTACATGTCTAAAATTTCCGTAAAATCCCATAAGAAATCGTAAATTACGACCCATCCGTAAATTACGGTCCATCCGTAAATTACGATCCATCCGTAAATTACGACCTATCCATAAATTACGTATGCTCATATTACGCGGTCCCATACATTACAATTCCGTATACGTAATTACGCATACGAAATCGTAAATTACGATGTCAGACAACGTAATTTACGGTTAGAGATCGTAATTTACGACTGAGCTTTTCTGTATGCAACTGAATAAGTTACGATCAGGGTCGTACCTCTCGTCATTTCTCGACATTCCATCACAATCCCATTTCATTGCGGCACAATTCTCACTCCTTTTGTGCTTAAGATCCACAAATACCTTATTCAGAGGACGATTGTGGGGCTTGACCGCAGTAACGTACTCGTCGTGAGTTCTGGGTCTCTAGGTGCTGATGACGTCTGATATTTCTTTACCAAAGCTGACTTTTTTTCGATTAATCGTAACATGAGATGTATTCATGGATAATTGGAAATACTTATCGACGTTAGAAGTTACAGCGAAATTACACATTTGGGACTACTTTGAAGAAGTCTTACGCGGCGCTAACGACGCTATATAACGACTTTCGTGGGTGCAACTTATTAGTACATCGTGTAGAAGAGGACATCAATTACCAAAAATGTTGAAAGACAGTTTAAAAAATTGCATTAGTTTTGATGTCATACAGGTTCTGCAGGTGTGCGGTGGTGAGATGAGCCGAGATGAAAACAGGTGTAACCATGATCAGATGTCCATTTGAGATCGTAATGACCCAACCAGACTCTGATTAGACGACAAATATTGTCCTGTAGATTTCAGTTTGAGACCAGGCTCACGTAATTTGAATTTGGATACGATGGATCTGGTTCAAAACAGAGTCGTCGAATGAAAACCTGATGAGTGTTTTTCGGATCAGATGGACTACATCAAAGAGTGGTTGGAGCATCATCAGAGCACTGATCGCTAGAAGCAATTTTTATTTGAGTATATAAATGTTGTTGGCAAGTAGGATGGCTGTGTTAAGGAGTGATTCCTGACAATCCTTCCTCAATATTTTTAAATCAATAATAGAAAATTCAATTTCGGAGCGTACAATTTGGCGCGCGTCACGTCACAACGGCCGCGCCGGTGTCCCTATACTTTCTATTGGCTGCTTCCGCTCGAGTGCCAAAGACCGCCTGCCATTGGCCGTCGCCGTCAGAGGCGCTTTCGTGACGTCACGACTGTTCACCGGTGATTTGAAAAACGATTCTCTGGAATACTCGATAGGAAAATTGTCTACAGCATTTTCCGGTAGAAGCGGCGATGCGCTAATTGAATTATACAGAAAATCCCGATGAAAAATCGTTTTAGGAGGACGTTACAAATCGGCAAGTTGTTTATATCGCCCCAAAATCGCTCCCAATAATTTAGAAAGACTTGTTTTTTTTTTGTCTTGCATATGCAGAATTGTTCAACCGGAAATTTTCAAATGCAAACAATCGACAGATCGAAAAAAGCTCAATTTCTTCCGGCGAAAAAAAAAGCATTGAAATGCAAAATTGCGTGAATTTGCAGTTGTTGCGGATGCTCCCTATCCACCATCGAAAGGCACACGAACAGAAGGATTGAGGCAGTGGAGAACCAGTTTTTAACGTCACCTTCCTTTCGTCCCCTTTGGTCCTTTTCACACACAACGAGAGTTATCTTCTCTCTTCTCCATGTTACTTGCAATGATGAGCGACGAGAGGACGAGAGAGAGAGAGAGAGAGAGAGAGTGCTCATATCGTGCCTACGGCTCATACGACCTTGTTTCCACTTGATTGTGTCTTGAAGAAAAAGATTGGGTGGGAGGTGGCCCCTACTTAGTGGAGACCAATCATTTTCGAGTGGGTTACGACATTATTCTTTTTCCTCTTGCTTTACTCACCCCAAACCATGATTTATCTTGATCAAACAAACAAATGACTTTATTCTCATAACACAAAATAGATATTTTTAGTCGCACGTGGATGAGTACGCTAAGATTTGTTTTAGTACCTTTTTTTCAGCACGCTGGCGATAAAGTGACATTTTACGCGTCTTGTGGATATAAAACGTTATACGGTGTGATTAAAAATGAGATTATTTCCACCTAGATTATTTCCAGAATTAATAAGTTAACTAAACATGTCATAATCGCAGATATGGAAAAGGTGTGGAAAGTGCAATTTTGCGCTCGGTTTGTCTTCGATATTCAAATTTTTAAATTGATGGTGAAAAACCGTAACCGGCGAAAGTAGGATTATAGGGCCTCAGGCGATGTACGCAGTCACGCGCTACTGCGCATGCGCGTGCGTGCGGAAACCTACAACTTTGCACACTAATCCACGACTTCCCTTATACATTGAAACTGACGCATGTAAATAGACAAGTTGATATTTCAATTCTAGGGGGGTTGGCAAAAAATCGCGGAAGCGAAAGAGGAAAAACGATTGTAGGGCCCAATAGGTCCACTCCCAAATTGGCAATGTATGCGCGTGTGGAAAAGGACAACTTTGCGCCCTCATTATGCAATATTTAGTCTGAACATGGAGACCTAATAATTCAGTAGACGTGTTGATATTTCCGTGTTTAAGTCGGTCGAAAATTGTGGGAGCAAAAGAGTGAAGAGGTCATAGGGCCTGAAGGGCCTCCTCTCAAGTTGCTAATGCGCGTGCGCAGAAAAATTTCAATGTCGCTTATCATAGACTCTGCACACGTCCAAGTTGACTTCGTCTGTCAATTGACACTTTGATGTTTCAATTTTGAGGACGTCGGTGAAAAATCGTGGGAGTAAAAGATGAGCAGGATCATAGGGCCTGGAGGGTCTCTCCCCAAAATGGCAATGCGCATTCATACGGAAAAGCTCAACTTTCGGCATACATTATGTCTGCATATTGGAGTGGACCTCATGGGTCAGTAGACGCGTTGATATTTCAATTTTTAAGAGGTTGGTGGGAAATTGTGGGAGTAAAAGGGCAAAAACGATGATCATGGGGCCTGAGGGCTCTACCAACAGGTTTAATACTGCACTTCTTCGATGAGTAGCTGATAATAGTGTTCATTGTGCCTCTCGACAGTGTCGAGGGGGATGGGCTACCTAACAAATGGCTCATTGTTGCTCCTCTCTCTTCTTTCGTGTTTTCTCCAGATTTTTTTTTTTTTTTTTTTTAACTATACTTATTCCTCCGCGAAACACTGCGTATGGAATTCTTGCGCCCTTTGGCTTCACCACAATAACGCCTTGAGGTACCGATTACGATTTAATGTTTTATACGGTCCTTCCTTGAGATATGCCACTTTGTTCTTGTGGGAGGGGGAAGGGGGTGGAGGGGGAGGGGAGGGGGGGGGGCATAAATTGTCGATGGAGACGGTGATGAATGGAGGGGAAAAAAGTTTAATCGGCGAATTATTTTAATTAGGTAATTTTACTTCAGTTTTTGCGCGGGTGAGTGAAAGAATTTGGTCTTGTCCTTTGATCCGAATTTTTTATTTTGAAATATTCGTATAGAATTTGTTGATTGAATTAGGAAAATTATGGGTAGACTTGGGAGCTTTTTAGGGTGATATATGTCTTATCATCAGGAAATATTGTGCCAAGGAAAGTTAATGACGGGCAATATCAGAATGACTAAGAGTAATGACCTGGTGGCAGAGGCACAGTAGTTTTGCCAATTGGCAATTGAAAAATTGTGCACCCTCGGTGGACCTGGTTCCTAGCTTCCACAATTTCCTTCAGCAACTCCGCCCAATTATCACTAACTCTGATCCCCCCTCTTTCTATTCGCAAGACTGCAAAACGGAAAATAAATTATCCAATTGCAAAGTGGACAGTATTAAGTGAATTTAAACAGTTACTCATTTGTTTTTTCTCTTTCGTAAAAAGAAAATGAAGAATTGCCGTGGTTAATTATATCGATATTTGTTTTTATTTCAAACGTCCACACATTGGCATCTTTGTCTTGAAGAAGGTAACCGTGAGATCAAGAGAGTTGTGCAGAGTGGCCACAAAAAACCTGTCCTGCATAATTACATTATCGGTCAGATCTCGCACGACTTCTGTCCAGACTCCTACGGACCCGTTCCCAACCGGGCCTTCTTGTTCTTGAAAGGCCGGGGGGGGGGGGGGTGGAGCAGGCGGGTGGCTGGGGGAGGCAGGGGGCGGGCGGCGGTGGCGGAGTGAAGAGGGGTAGAAAAAAATCTAAAATGAAGGTGGATGAAAAGAGGAGGACAATAACGAGATCCTCTGCGCGAGCGAACCGCAGGGGGTCCGGTTTGCCCTGTCGTATACATTGGCTGCCAACACCCTGTTGATTGATCCCAGGAATATGTATATCAACACGAGGGAGTCTGTAAGCGCCTCGTTAATCTCGAAACATGGGGGCAGAAAAAAAGAAAAGAAAGAAAAGAAGAAATGAGATTTTCTGATGGCTGGCTTTTTTACGAATTGTTGGAGTGATGAACGAGGAGTTAATGGAAAATTGAGTGATGAGAATTTATGATGGGAAATTAGGAGAAGTGACTTTTCCTTTGGATTTTCAGGAGAAATGTCAGTATAGTTTTTTTTTGTCGTTTCTGAGTTCGCTAGAATTGACATATGTAGCATATATGTATTGTCAGTATATAAGTAATAACGTCCCTCAGACACACACACACACTTACACAGATGCTATAGAATATTGATTTTTGGATGATATTATTGCTCATGAAATCCACCATTTCGGGTCTGTCCTGGACCAATCTACCTTGGATCAAGCTGGGTTCAACCAGCCCTTGGGTGCCAGCTATGAGTAACAGCGTGGCTGGGTGCAAGGTAAGTTGAACCAGACCTTGGATACCAGCTTTGGTTATTGGTCCATTCGATACCAAGCTTCAATGTGAGTTGTGAACCAGGGAATTGCAGGTTTAGACCCACTGCTGGACATAGACAGGTACATGTGGAGTAATCTCCAAAGTTGGTAACGGGTCCTGTGCCTATACTGCTCCGTGGCCTGGGCTGCCACCCCTTGGATACAGTGGCGCCACCACCGACGCAAGCCAGGACCAATCTACGTGTACCAGTATTTGGTACCCCGAGACTGTCCCCAGTTTGGACCGTTTCTGCAGGATTAGCAATGCCTACCTGTCTTTCTCAATTTTCTTCGGACGAGTCCGGTGCTGCGCACGCGCATTTCCATTCTCCGCCGCGCTCACTGGTGGCGCGTCGGTTTCAGTCTTACAGTTTTCGGTAATTTCGATATGTATCGATAGTTTCTTTCGTCTCTCCTTTTTACTATAGGATTGTTATTCAACGTCGCGATATTTATGCGAATTTTCGATTTTGTTCATTGATTAATTTTTAATTTTCACGGTTATTGGACCACTGCCTGTCGAACAGTTGAAAAAGTCATTTTTCGGACATTAATGGATAATCATTATTAATGAAATTTAATGTCAGTAATAAAATGTGAAAATCATGTGGGTTGAATCTAGTTGACGGTGAGGTAATTTTTGGTGAGATCGTTTGTTGAGCTCATAAGAAATAACTTTTTGGTTTTTCACTTATTTTCCGGGCAGCAGTTTTTTTAATCTTAATATCTGTCAAAATTAGATGTCACTTTCAAAACAAATATGCGGTAATCGTTGCTAGAAACTATACTTATGCTCGCCTTTCTTTTTCCCTCCTCCTTAAACCTGTTGTAACCCACTTATGTTGCTCAGAGGATAGAGACGTCAACCCGAAATTTCGGATGCATCGTGAGAAACGAATTTCGGGAATGGAGCAAATGCGATAGGCTTCCATGCGCGATCAAACAGACACGTTGAGAATTTTATATTCAATAAATTATGAATGAGAGCGCATGCGTCTTACCAGTGACTGGGCATTTAATTGCTGAAGACATTGCAGCGGAGAAATTTCCCCGGAAAATTTTCACGAAAGAAAACTTTCTCCACAAAAATTAACTTCACACATTTGTGCAAATTAGATATAAACCCAATGGCTGGTGATCTAGTATTAAGGATTGAAGGTAACATTACTGTATATAGTATGTATATATGACAAATGTTAATAAACAATTTTCAAGTCAAGAGTCGCCGTGCGGTTAGAGTGCTGGACTCGTATGCCAGCGATCCGGGTTCGATCCCGGGACAACGGCGGTCAAAATTTGTAGCGCTCTAATCTCTCAGTTTCAGTGTCGACCGGTAGTCTCGTAAAAGAGACGATGGTACCTGGGCAGGTTTTCCCTTCGAGTGAGCCCCCCTCCCCCCCGGGCGAATACGGCACAGGCGGGTTTGGGGGGGGGGGGGGTGGGGGTGGGAAGGGAACAAATCGTAAAAACCCGAAAGGGTATGCGAAAAAGAGAAAACTCGGGAATAATACTGCGGAAAAGTATTTTTCGTCCCCGTGAGCGGAGAGGAAGATTTCCGGTTCAGCGGGTGCAAAGTAATATTTTCCCCCGGCGAACGGAAAGTCATATTTTTCACGCTGCGCGTGCGTGAAACGGTGCCCACGCACATTGTATCAAAAAATATTGTTCGACACATGGACAGAAGCAACTTTTCTGCCTCCTGTCTTGCAAAACTCGCCTTGGGCTCGTCTTGCCCTCCCGGCGGGCGCGAAGTAGCATTTCCACCCCGGCAGGCGCAAAGCAATATTTCTCTCCCGGCGGGCACGAAGTAGTATTTGTTCCTAAATTCTAGAGATATCGCGAATTTAAAATAAAATTTTGACGCTGAACATAATTACTCCAATGCTCCGACCATTATAGTCCCATAGAGATCCCCAATGGAAAGTAAGCCAGGTAGTGACCATTAGCGATGGGGTTCGCTGAGGCTCCCAAACGTCTAGCGAGATCTCAGCTGAGGCTCACACTGAACATAAATACAGCATGAGGATTACTACCATGTGAGCGATATTCAAACGCACAGGACTTTTTAAAATAAAAATGTCAACTGGCCTTGTTTGTTCTCCATTTTACAAAAATCAAAATTTAATTTAATGTCTCATGTGAAATTTTTTCATTGTGGAATGTTGGAACGTGAATATACAAATTTTCACGTGACACTCAGAATCATGAGAACCAAGTGAATGCAATATTGGTAATTATTTTAATATACCTTCAGAATTTTTTTTTACGTTAAATAATATTCTTTGGGAATTGACGAGAAAGCATTTTTCAATATGCTTACTAGACCCCTTCCGGGATTTGCATTTCCCATTTTTAAAAGATACGGAGAGTACATTTATCAATGCACACTTTTCTAAGGTCCACTGGGAATTTTTTCACTTCATTTATTAAACCGAAATATTTATTATCACTTCCGGCATTTGATATAATGACTATATAGAGTCACGATGGAATATTGAAGAATTATCTTTCCATAGCTTTTTATTTACGAATAATTCGGTTTTTCGCCCAAACTTCCTTCAACTTTTCTTTTGGCGGCAATGTATACCATTCAAAAGTTAACTATTTCATATGAGTCCGGTGGCGCGTGCTTCGCGCGCGCATTTCCTTTTTCCGCCGCAGTGACTGGTGTCGCGTCGATTTCGTTCCTACGGTTTTCGATAATTTCGATATCGATAGTTTCTGTCGCCTCTCCTTTTGAATATAGGAACATAGTACCTCTATGAGCAAGGCACAAAATTAACGATCCGACCTACCCACATTAGTTCCTCGTTCGCCACTGCAGCGCTGAATGTAAGGCCACGTTAGAGATACTTCTGGGAGAGATCGATTAACGATCGTCAAGCAACATCGCCCTCAAATATCCGTATTTCTTATCTAGAATCATTTGTACACTGAAGGAAAAACACGCAATATCCAAACTGGCCAAACGAAAGCTTGTAATTAAAGAAAAACATGAAATGCAAAAATCATACAATTTTGGAGGAATGATCCACTCGTTTTATTAATAACTACGTACATTTTGGACGGAATCTGTACTAACAAAATGGTAGAAAAACGCATCAACAGTAAATAAACTGTCTCAGTTTGTTCGCAGTATAAAAATAGTTTTTACACACTTAATGAACGATGTAATGAGAATTTAGAAATACAACATTAGCGATAGATACATCATCTTTGTTCGTGAAGTGAACAAATCCACGATGAGATTCAAATTAGTGCTTTGAACTGTGATATTTATGACTAAAATTCTCAATGTTAATAAAAAAAAAAAGAATGCACAATGCGCTCGGCGCAAAGTGTTGCCTCATTAATTGTTGGCATTTTTTTGGACGGATTGTTAGTGTTTCAGCCTGGTATATAGCGAACAGATGATTCAAGCCAATATTATGGATGAATTAGATATGCAGCGCTGTACCAAGACTATCAGATGGATCTGGTTGATTCTTTGGTCCATACTCCCCGATGAATGACCCATCCTCTTTGAAATCTCCTATGAATTGAGCAAATCACATTTAATTAATGGCAGAATAGCATTACTTTATAGTATTAGCATAAAACAGAACATTCAATATATTTGTGTTATATTTGACTTATTAGACAGTATTTTTTTTTGTAATGTGTTTAAACCAATATTATATTTGTAATGTGTAAAAACCGCTTAATGTAATTTAAATAAATTTGGTGGCGGTATAAATTGGTGTGGCCAGGACTTCTGCAGTAATATAATTGTTTTCAGACTCCTCTTGTTTTTAGTTTGATCAGGGTTTGGAGGATTTATAAAATGCTGAGACTAGTGCGACATGTCAAGGGTCACATATTACTCTACTGATATTCCCCACTGCCATTTTTAACGAATATACAAATAATTGAATACTTTCAATCACCTTCTTACCTACCTCAAACCACAGTAGCAAAGGCCTGAGGATTGGGCTCTCGTTTCTTACGCCCGTACTGACCAATGAATGACCCATCTTCGTTCATTCCATCTGCTTCTCATAACGTAAAAAATGCAAATGAAGAAATAAACAAAAGTAGTGAATAAAACTGGTGAGATGATATTGAAAAAAATGTGAAATATGTATGTAAATTCAAGATAAGTATGGCATTCTCAAACTGAAAATTCCAAATGAATGAAGCTGAAACTAGGTACCGAGAAAAAAATATTTGTAATGAAAATTAATTTACCAGCATCGCCCTCTTGGTATCCGGTCATGGAGTCTTCATCGGATTCATGTTTTACATCTTGTCGAGAAGAAGACGCTGCAGAAGCTCGACCCTCGGTGGATTTATTGTCTAAGGGCTGTGAGTATTCGCTGAATGCATGGTCATCTGGATAGTCATTTCTGCCTCCAATGAAATCGCGCTCTGAGGACGCGTATTTACCGCCACGTTTACGACGAGCCATACATACAAGTACCAGTGCTATGATGAGTAGCAGTATCATCAGTATGAGGCCTGCGTAGAAAAAAAAATCAGAAATGATTGTAAGAGTTTGAAGATGTCAATGGCAAAATATTCCAAGACTGTAACTATGTAGGTTTATTGGGAAGCCTTGAGTAGAAAGACTTAGATTATGGATCGATTAATTCGGTAAAATTATGATGCTTACTAATGAACCATTCCGAACCGATAGTGCTTTCCATAGGCTGAATTATTGGTCCATCATCGCTAGTGTAGACCAATTGCATATCACTCGCAGTCAGATAGTTGCCATCTACAGCTATCACTTTCACCTCATAAGTTTCTCCAGGTTGCAATCCCCTAATGTAAATCTCTTGGTCCTGGAACTCAGGATCTGTCTGGAGCTGGTGAGGATGACGATATAATCTGTAGGTTGCGAAAAAGTGGCTACCCGGATATCCATAGTAATTTGGAAGCCAGATGATCCTCAACGTTGCATAGCCATTTGATGTTGGAACATTCTCCCATCTAAATTCTGGTATATCGGGCTTTCTAGAACCCTTCGTTGTATCCTCAATATAGTATGGAACACCTTCACCAGTTTGCGTTGTCGCTCTTATGTGAACTCGATATTTTGTTTCAGGCTTGAGACTTGCTAATTTAGCAGTTGTTGCTTGAGAATTGAGAATATGAGGCTGTCGCTCCAACAATGGCCCTAACTCAGTTCCATTAACGACCTGAAGTTCGAAAAGCATTTTTAATTATTGAATTGAGTTCGCAAGAACGTATGTAAAGTATTCCATGGCAAGTGAACAAATTACTAAGTCATATCCCTTCTATGGATTTCCGCGATTTTTGTACTAATTCTATACTATGAAAGTTGGCTCCCTAAATTCGTTCTGTTATGATGAGATAGAATAAATGATTTTTTTATTGCAACGGCTTCCAAAATGTTAAAAAAAAAAATAAAAGTTATAGGAAATTCGGAAAATTCTGGTGGTTACCTATGCGATTTCCATTTCTTAGAGTATAGTTCATGAAATCCCTTTGGCAATCCGAATACTTCGAGACATAGCGATGAATTAATCTCAACCCACCTGATAATAAATCCTGTACCCGGTCAGGGCACCATTAGTTTCCGCGGGTTTGTTCCAAGCCATCAAAAACGCACTGGAACCCAACGGTACTGCGTCAAGACTCAGGACAGTGCCAGGAACTCCCTCAGGCGTATCAAAACTGATGGTTTCCGATGCAGGCCCATTAAACCTCGAATTATAGGCAAAAACTCTGACAAAATTTTTTCTAAAAGGCACAAACTTATTGATGACAGCCCTAGTACTGTTAATACCAACAACAGTAATTTCCCTCATGCTATCCCTCATCGCTTTATCTCCATCCCTTCCATCCGTCCACGTCTGAATCTTATATCCTTTCAACTCCCCCCTAACGGTATCCAAAGGAACTCCAGACCAAGTGAGAACTGCAGAAGTACTGGACAGCACACTGGCATGTAAATTGCTAGGAGCAGCTGTAGGTTGATCCTCCCCAGAATATCCAATCACGACATCCGGCATTGCTCTAGACTCTCCAATCTCATTAATAGCCACCACTTTGATCTGATATCGTTGATACGTTGGTTGATTATCTATTTCTAATCTATGCGTTCTCCAGTCTCGGATATCGTGTGGTATCCACTCTTGACCAGGAATATCGCGTCTGTAGTAAACTCTGTACATGAACTTGGGACCATTGTGGTCAATTTGAGGCATCACTGTCCAACTGATAACAATGTTCTGGGGAGTTGTTCCATTTCCCATAACATTTGCGGGATTCTTGTAGGGCACATCAGGTTGAGTTGTGCAAACTGTGGAATGTTGAGACGGCACTGATGGTCCAATGATATTGTAAGCGATAACTCGGAAAGTGTAATTGGCGTATGGGGACATTGGAACGAGATCAGATTGCTCAGTGGCGGGAATAGAGTCCCTAGCAATTTCCCAGGCGTCTGGTGTGAATGATGTATTGGTTTGAATGGCATATCGCAAAATTGGCGCTCGATTGTCTCCTTTTGGTTCCCAAGAAATTCGTGCATTCTTCTCGAAACAGTAAGTGCCTTTGAGAACGAGAGCATTAGGCACATCCTGGACAATGAGGGTGGCTTGGGCTCGCACTTCATCTAGACTCGTTGTAGCTAGACACTCATAAATACCGGAGTCCAATTCATGGGTTTTGGTGATTGATAAGGAGTAATCGCTCGTTACGATAAATCTTGGCTCCACTTCCGGATCCAATACTTCGTTATTACGTAGCCAGTCTATCGTGAGATCTAAACTTGTGTCGGTAACAGCGTTACAGCGGAAGGTAGCTGTATCACCTGCAACTACCTCGTAGTCTTCAGGGACTTCGATAATCTTCGTATGCTCTTTAACCACTAGACTTGCTGATGCTTCAGCCTGACCGAATCTGTTGGATGCGTGACAAGTGTATGCTCCAGCATCGCCAAAGTTTACATTTATTATTTCCAGATTTCCTGATGGTAAGGTCTTGTAACGACCTCCAGTCAGCTCTTGACCACTTCTAATCCATTTTACTTGAGGCTTCGGTGCTCCCTCTACAGTGCAAGTGATGTTTACAGTTTTTCCATCCACTGTGGATATGTTCATAGGGGGCTCTGTAATTTCAGGAGGTAGAGCTAAAACGTTTATGAAAAAGTCTTTGTAAACGTAGCCGATTGAGTTGGTTGCGTTACAACCGTAATTTCCAGTATCTGCTTTTGTCAATTTTGTGATTATGATGCTGTTGGGGGTGCTCGTTCTTCGAGGATTGGGCGGTGCCTCGGCAAGTGGTTTACCATTGTAAATCCATTTTATCTTGGGCTCGGGGTTTCCAGAGGCTTCACACCGGAATTCTACGGTTTCGTCTTCCGCTCTTTTTTGGTCCTATAGGTATTTAGAAATTAGATGAATATTTCAATTTGGGTTGTACTTTATAGGATGCTTTGGCGAATAACTTGAACACAAATGGATATGTGGAATGCTTTATAAAAACCTGTTCTTAATAGCATATTTGTCTCTACAAAAAAGGTTCTTATAAACAAGTTATTTCTTCTCTTTCATTAAGGGGTATTGTGCAAAAATGTATAGTCCAAGATAAAAAGTTAAATTTTGAAGCGAGTTCTATATCAAATTTAAGAGTATAAAAAAAAGCGACGTTAAATTTTGGAACTCACTCAATTTTTATGTACTCAACGATGTTAGCTATAATTAGTGAGTTACTCCATTTACACATAATTAATCATAGCGTGCTAATACTACTTCAATGAACAAATTATCAAAGTTTAACAAACCTCGGGTTCAACTGTGAAATATGGCACCGCCTGTACTTTCAAGTCTATAGAGTAACTGGCAGCCTGCCCAACACCATTAGAGACTTCACACGTGTAACTTCCTTCATCTTCGAATTCCGTTTGTTTTATCACCAATGATTTACCATAATGCCCTTGGGTCACCCGTTCATTTGGTTGGACTCTCCGGCCATTTTTCGTCCAAATTGTTTCGGGGAGAGGTGTTCCACCATATATGCAGAAAAGCTCCGCTTTGTTACCTAGGTGAAATATCAATTTAATTAACTATAGCTATGGTTTTTTAATACCCGTGCGTGACCTGAAGTTACTTTTAATTTAGTGAAAGTGAATTAATAATAATCTCTCAACATGTCAGACTGTGTCATCTCCACCATTTTATATAACTTTTGGTAGCATCTGACAAGCCGATGTCCATCAGACTACCTTGAAAAATACACCCAGATTATTTACCTCGTATAGCAACTTCGTTCTTCCTAGTAACATACTGACGCTTGGGCTCGTGTTTATTTTGTGAAGCTGAAGCTCCTGAAGAGACAACTTCCAGATGAATGAAGTTACCCACTTTGAATTCATTTCTGTAAACAGATGTTGCCATACAGGCGTAATGAGAGTCTTTGGAGGCGTCGAATCTGGTGACATTGGAAAACCAGAGGGTTCCTTCGGGATCGATGGTCATTCGGGAATTATTAATGGCATTCAGCTGATTGTTCATTATATCTTTGATGACCCAGGTTACCTCGGGTTTAGGCCAACCGTCTGGTGGCTGACACACCATTTTGAAAGGCTGTCCTTCATTAACGGTCACTTTCTGGGGGTCTTCATCTTTAAATTGATTGAGCTCGGCCTTTCTAACGAAAACCGAGTTCGATGTTGCTGTTCCCCATGTGTTGTTGGCGAAACATTGATACTGGCCAAGATCTTCATCACCGGGGTGGGAAATCACTAGGGTACCTCGGCCTGGCTGTATCGATATTCGATCGTCGTACGTTGCATAATTGAAATCTTTACCATTTTTTATCCACGTGAATCTGAAAAGCAAAACGAACAGTGTTCGAAGGGGATGAATTGCAATGCATTTGGTAGATGATATTCATTAATAATTTTTTTTGAAAACGTTAGAACAATTGTGTTGGTTACTGAACAATGAGTCATAGAACAGTGACGAGACCTTCAAATATTGGGTGCAATATTGAAATCATGATCATAATTATATGCCTGCTCTGGAGGCTCAGATTTTCTTACTGATTAAGACTCGTTATGTGTCGCAAGATAATGTAAGCTAGCTCTCCATTGAACACTTTGACAAATATACAATCGTCCTCAGAGTCATCATTGCATATATGTATTAGGATTTTTTAAATATATTTCAAATCTCTCCCAAAGATTTTATTTTCTAGTACAAATTCTAATTTGGTAATCGTATGTGAATTCCTTAATGTTGGAAGATTCAAATTTTGGAGTTACAATGGTCAAATTCAATTTCGATTGAAAGAATCTGATTTTTTAGGGAATGAAACTATTAAAGTTTTTTTTCTGTTTTTTTATAATAAAATGAAGGCAAAAAATTTCAGTGTCGGGTCTCGTGAAGTACATAATGAGTCAGGGTGATTTGTCAGTTCTAGATACCAACATTATAATGCATGTAGGATAAATATTTCGAAATCTAATGGAAATTCGCACAAATTCACAAGCACTCTTTTTGTTGAGTTCACTTATCTCTGTAAAACTGTCCTTGTAACTCATTTGCTGTAGACCCTTAATATCGGAACATTCATCAAAACTAAGAGAAGAAAGTGCCTATGAGCTCATCTGAGTTTACCACTTTGCTGGAGATTTAGGGAGGATGTCAATGTAATCTCCTCCTTTCGCTCATGGAAGTACTTACTGCGGTTCTGGCTCTCCTTCTGCTTCGCACTCAATCAGGAAAGGTTTTTCATTTTCACTAAGACTCGTTTGGGCCACTTTGAACAGTATTTCATCTGTTGGTGGTTGTTTTGTTATGTGTGGCGGACTTGGATCTAAAACAGAAAAATCATTAATTAATTTTTTACTCATAGATCTGAAATCAATGACTTCCCGATAGACATTGAGAAAGTTAAGATTCTCTTAATAAATGAAAATAGTACTCACTTATGGCAGACGTATACAGCGCAGAGGCCACGATAACTAACAGTGAACACCTCATCGTCCCTTACCGGTGTTGTTCCTGTAACAAAAAATTAAGCAATTAGATTTTTCGTCACACCCTTTTTGTTGCTGTGTTTTTAATTTCCACCCACTGCATAGATAATAGGCCTCCAAATGCCCCCCCCCCCCTCAAGTATTTTGAAACCTTGATTCTCTATCTCCTAAATTTACCATATACTCTTAAAATCCCGGATCCAGGACCAACAAGGTAATATACTACAAGTTTGATTAAAATTGCAAAGCAACATTTCAGTTTTTGTAAAAGTTTGCTGAGAAAATTGTTTTTATTAAAACAAATTGAAAACAGTTCACAATTCTTTGACTCTGCACTTCCATAGAGAATATCAGTCAAAACTAAACATTATCTTACTGTGCTGAACTGACAGTGCACGAGTTACATCAAAAACTATTTACAGGGAAAATTGAAAACAAACAGGGCGGGGCAAAGTGAAACATTCTGTCACTATCTCCAAATTCCAACAGTGTTTTTCATAAAAGAGAGCTTTATAAAATTGGAGCAAATTATTACACGTTCTACATTGATATATAGTTAATGTTTTTCATCTTATTCACCATGAGATGTAGCGAACAGAATTCATGGGATATGAATCAACAGAGAATGTGTATCTACTATAGAGCACGTAATTAAAGCGCACACTCATCAGACAGGTAGTCCCCGATGATCTCACCCGACTTGAAAATCATATAATATAGAAACACAATCTAAACATTATCACGAACTGTCTTCAAAATTACCAATTTCTTGACTTATAATATTTTACCAACACAGACTGGGAAATTATTGTGGAATTACAAAGAATGCATTGTACATTAAGACGGTCACACCCGAAGGGCCAAACAATCAAACTCGCCCAAAAGCTGTCATCAAACTCCCTCAAAAATTACTGACAGAATTGCAAAAAAATGTAACAATTATCACTGTCGTTGCACTCACCGGTTTATTCAAAAGTCAGCCTTTATTGATTTAAAAGGCGCTTCAGTGGTAAATTTAATAGAAAAGCATTTATAAAACCATGGGCTCGCCCATACCACTGTGCGCTATACACTAACTATAGCTTATGGTTCACTAATGTGTATACAATTTGATGTGGCGCGCCGTTAGCGCAGTGAGGTCACCGAGTGTCCCTGATTGGTGGATTAGCGCCGCCATGATTTCGTCCGTAAAAAAACGAATGTAGTGAAATTATTTTGAATTGTGCGTGCGATTTTGTCTGCTAAGAAAGTTCAAATGGACGATAGAAAAATGGGAGCAACAATATTCGACATAGAATAATCCACGACGTTATTTTTCGGTGTGAAATTTTTAGTAAAACATTGAAATAGTACTTTTCTTACCCGAATATGGTTGTGCGCCCAAATTCCTCGGTCGAATGTGCTTACGGGGGGGGGGGGGGGGCACTAAAAAAACTTTCCAATCCGCCGTTTTTGTTTGATAGTTTTTTTTCCCAAGATTTTTCGAAACGTTAAGTGCCTGTGGGTAATACAGTGCGCGCGCCATATTCAAACACCGAACTCTACTGCGCATGCGCGATAATCATTTTTCGGTGAGGCGCATTGTTCTTAATCATATACAGTTTTTCTCATTTGTAACTGTTTTTGAGATACGTATTCTGTAGATATCTTCCAGATTACACATATTTGGAAGATATCTTCCAAAGAATTTGTTGCAATATCAATACTGGAGCAATTTCGAAGCAAATATAGATCTGGCGCTAATTATAAAATTGCTCTTGTATTGTATAAATTAATAAATGTCTCGTTGCAATTTTCGTATAGCTGGATGGAGCCACGCAAATATAATATATATCGTATATAGTGTATTTCAATGGTCTTCATAAGTTCAGGTTGACGAATTACAAATGAGAATGGTATCCAGTCTTCCTTCACAAATAGCCTGTCCTCCATTCAACGAAGCAATCAATGAAGCAACTTCATAAACGCTGAGAACAGAGGTACACAGTACTTCAATTTTGAAAAACTAGATGAAGTGGAGGGAGGAAGAGATGTCAGCGGTAAGCTCTCTCAGATGTACCGGGTATGAAGCCACGCTCGGATAGATCTGGGATGCTGTGGAGAGCTGGTCCAGACGGAGCAGATGAAACCGCTGGAGCCTCCTCGAAGAGATAGGGCTCTCAAGAAATGAGGTCGACTCTTGCGTTAAGCAATGCGCCTTATAGCCTCGTCTTCAATGTAAATAAAGATTGGCCATATCATTTTTTCCTTCGATCTTCGACTAATCAGAGCGCCGCGGTAACGTGAGACCAACGGAACTTGCTAACTTTGATAGTTCCCTTGGCTACAAATTAATTAGGAAATCCAGGATTTTGCAGTAGCTCATCAATTGATTTACACGATTTCAACAGATGTGGAAAAAAAGTTGTGTGACAAAATGATCGTCTGGATAAAATTGCGATGGGTTAATCAATGGATAATCGGAAAATAAATCCCTTGAAACGGAAAGATATGATGAAAAATGAAATGCTCATTATCACACTGTAATGCAGAACGTCACTTCCAGACACAATTGGAGTAATGAAAAAAATTGCACGATAATCAACTGAGGATGCCTATTGGGAAGTTTTCTCGGTGCACCCGGTGCATGGTCAACCAGAGGACGTGACCTCAATCAGCCGTAAAGTTATCGCCAAGAACCGGTTCAGTGCAAATTTAGCTTCAAGTCCAGAGAATCAACTGATTGAAAACTCGAAATAAATGTTCATTTTGAAAGTTGACATGCCACAATAGCGAAATTGTGGAGAGTGATTCCATAAAGATAAACTGGTCTCTGGCCAAGAAAACGATGACACTTTTTTTTCTGTCCACTCTGCTCGCACTTTGTAGCCCAGTTATCGTACATTCCTAATTCTACGCCCATATGTCCGATCTACTTTCACAAAAAGTGAACGAGATTGATCGCCTACAGGCGACATTGAGGCCCAGTTACTTTTTCTCACATAAGAAAATTACAATATACCTCAATATACCTGCTGTACACGTCCCATTTTTTTTCATTGATTGAACACTTGAGATTGTAAGATGGGAGAGAGCGGCATTCAGATGGCTTGTGGAATCCTGTGAGCAAGTGTGGAGGGGAAAATCAAGTTCAGGGTCATCTGAGGGGTCATAGTGATCCACTCAGGGTGTTTTTAGACTGCGACTTTGGGATGCTGGATTTTATGGCATTGCTGTCCTTGACTCCACCCTAGCGGGCAAATTAGATATGCCGATTATTATATCTGCCGCACGAGGTGTATTATTATTTGGCAACATATATATGTGACACATGTGAACTATACGTGTGGAAGATATAGCTATGCAAATATCTGCCACATATCTAAAATATTGCATTTTTCCACAAAGTATATATATATATATATGTAATTTATATATATCTCACCTATATATTGTTTTCCTCATGCAGAAAATTAATTCTTGCATATGAAATTAGTATAAGTGAAGAGTATAATATCAAACAAGTGGATTGTGAGACCCATGCAGGCCATACAGAAAATTTCCTGGTTTGGGTTTTGACAATCCTCGATTTTCCACTCTATTCAACCAAATAATGAAGATAGAAGAAAAAGCTCGAAATAGAAAATATTCTGTGTTTCATGAGGAATTATTTAGGTTATATGCATCATATCGCTATCTGTCTTATTTATTGGTAAAATGAGGCTTAAACGTCGGACGGGACGCAGCCTCGCTTCTCTCCGTTGCAGATAAGCTGCAATACGTTAAATATTGGAACTGCGAGGGAAAGTCGTAAAGCTCGACTTCCGGAATTTTTCATGCCAAATATTTCATGTTGCTATTATTTTGTTCCGTCTATACTCCTTACCTGAAAAAATGCTGTGGAGTTCGCGCAGGTTGTTTGAAAGTCTTCACACGGCAACCACGATGCCCTCACCCACACCCCACGCCCACCCACCCACTCACCCACACCCACCTACCCACCCACTCATTTACACCCACCCACCCACTTACACCCACACCCCCCCCCCCTTTCACCCACACCCACCTACCCACTTACTTACACCCACCCTCAGCCACCCACCCACCCACCCTATATATCTTCATAAAATGAGACAGCAAGGCCGGACGGGAATCCAACCTGGCTAGGGGGCGGGGGGGGGGGGGGGCGATCATCAGCAGGGTTTCTGGGGGTTTACCCTGTGAGTAGAGATACGATGGCGAAAGACGGGCCCAGCCACAAGATTAGCTTATACCATAGGGAGTACGAGAAGGAGGGACGAATGCAAAAAAAGTGACATCCAAGTGTTGACTGCGCGCTGATGCACCATCTCACATGGGTTGCTGACAGTATATATAGATATATTAATGCTAAAACTGGTAACATTTCTGCGGAAATACCGGAATAATCATTTTCAATTACGCAATTACGGTGATTAAGAAGAATTTAAATGGTTTTCTTTTGCAATCCTCGGTTGTGTTTAATTCCAGCGACTAGGCTTGAAAGGAAGCGATGGAAGATAACTAATGTGTGTGTGTGTGTCTACAGAGAGGACAGAAAAAAAGATTTCTTGATGTTGAATGTTCCTGTGTAAATTTATGTTTTTGCAAAATTTTCACATATTGTTAAAAGCCATTTTCAGAAACATTTTTAATTTCAATTGGTAACTTATCAGTGCAATCCAACAAGAGTCACGCTCGCACCTCGTTTTTATAATTTTTCCATTCATATCTTCCATTTTCGCCAATATCAGTTGACTTTATAAGTCCTTCATATCAGTCTCATTTTTTCTATCCGAGTTATAGTGGACTTACAATGTCAAGGATCTCATCAAGACTACCGGATTATGTATAAGTCAATACGGACAAAGTGGGCCCTTTTCACGTTTACATCTACATACATAGATCTGCATGGGAAAGGCGCGGGTGAATTTGAGATATATTCAAGTGTTTATTTTCGCAACCTTAGTTCAACGGTGATTCCTTTGATCTTTTCCTTCTGATCAATCAAACTGGTCAATCTGAGGAATCTGATCAAGATTACCAGAGCATACATTACTCAATACCAGCCAAATGAGCCCTGCACGTGATACATTCACATATAATGAATGCGCGGAATTCCAAGCACAATTCAATATTTTGGTGCGGAGTGAAAAATTCAACAGAATTACCAGGACAGTTACGGATTTTTCGACTCAAAAGTGGTTTCAGTAAAAATTCAGATACGTTCCGTAATTTTTCAGTCACTCACATGTCCCTCGGGAATTACGCAACTATTCTGCTCATTTTCATGGAATTTTCTCGCCCTGTGGACGCGATACCCATCCACACCCTCCCACCCACCCACCTACCTACCCACCCACCCACCTACCCAGCCACCCACCTACCCACCCAGCCACCCACCTACCCACCCACCCGCACACCAGCCTACCCAGCCACCACCCACCAACCGACCCACTCACCCACCGACCCACTCACCCACCCACACACCCACACACATGGCATTGGAATCGCATGGAGATCCCCAATTCCCACCTACTTCCACCTTCTCTCAAATTTCCACCGAATCCAGGAAAATGACCGGACGTAAAAACCATACATACCTATAAGTTCCCTTGTCAGTGAAAGGTGTTTTTCACTTAAAGTACTCATGGTCACCATTGCGCATTCTCCACTGAAAAACATTTTTCATACTCGCATTATATTTTGCACGTTCCCACAAGTTGCACGTGTTCATTTATCCCTGTGTAGGCCTTCCTCTTGCTTCTATGTGCTTCCCAGAATGAATTCTCCGTTATGTTAAAGTCCCTTCCCCATGAAACTGACTTGCTCTCAACTATGCTGCTCAAATTTTTCTCTTTTTTCTTCTTACCTGTTTCCCCCGCCACTATTCTTACGTTCACTTCTCCTGTTTAACTTATCCCTGGAGGTGGTTATGCTGAAGCGCAACCTCGGGCACGGCGCCAGTAGTCCTTCTAGTGTCGAGTACAGAGGCATTAAATCACCGCACCATTATTTTTGCCTGTTAAATTTAGTGACAGTTGAGCTTATTACAATAATTGTTCATCATTGTTTCGGGTTATCTGTCACTTCACCTATTACCCGTTAAATTATCAAGATGTGTGTGGAGTTAATTGTGAGCTTATGGGTGTGACGTGACAATTGTTGTGGACTTTTTAGATGACAATCAAGTGTGAGGCACAATGAGGTAATCTTTACAAGCTTCTAGTTCACTTTTGTTTAATGTCACTGGCAAAATATGTCAGCCTCAATTTTTCGAAAATTCCGGGTGGAAAATGCCCAGTGTGCTGCGGGCTTTGACGAACCCAAGTAGTTCGGGCGCGTGATTCGGATTAGTGTTCACCATAGGTGAATGATAAGTAGGCATGACAAGTCCACTGAAGGATCATTTTTAAAAAATTTTTTTTCCACTTTTACCTTGGGAATTAAATTTTATTGGGCATATCGTTAAACTATATCCACTCATCGCCGATTTTCTCTACTTATTTGGCAGCTAGAAAGGAACGCGCTCTAAATGGTCGTAAATTTAATTAGGAAGGTACGGGTAGATAATGTTGCTATGTTTATTTCCATCAGCGTTTAATAAACATTGATTGTTTCTCAACAATTAAAGAGACTCGAATGGGAATTTTTTTTTGAGAACGGGAGAATTATAATAAAAAAGATTATTTGAGCATTGAATGTTCTCCAGTTCGATTGAATTAAAAAGAAAAATTGGTCCCGGCAAATTATTGAACGAAAAGATGCGCAGATCTGTTAATTCCGTAAATGGTTTTTAATTGATTTTTCCAAGCAATGCATTTAAGGAAAATGAAAGGTTCTTCTTCTACTGGTCATTTGCTGGCGGAGTCATTGGACCCTGACCCTGCAATCTTTTTCTCTTCAATATAGTTTTTTTTTCTCATCTGCCGGTGATGATACGCCGGAGAAGAACCGTTACGGAGGTGAAACAAAATTGTTCGCTCGGGAGGCACCGAACCGAGGTGTATACTAAACCTACCGTGGATCGATGATTATAAACGGGAGGATTACCAGGAAAGGGACGTTAACGAGACATGAATGCATTTTTCTTTGGTTTCTCCGTATGATGGAGTCTTCAATCCGCGCTTTTCTCTTTGGCAAATGAAGGTGCATCAAGTGGCTCGGTTCCGCGTGGAATATGTGTATATGTACCAACATGAACACCCACTTTTTGGAAATATTTTCTTTCTGAATAATTGTAACGGGTATTTGATGGCACTTTTCAATTTTGGTGTTAATGAACACTGGAACCAAGAATGAAGGAACAAAAGCATTTCAGCATGCATGTAACTCAAGCGATTCTTGTGGGTTCGGATTAATGAAGCAGCCTCTGAGAGGAGTAGTTCTGAAGCAGCACTTAAAAAATGAAAAAAAAATCGAGACCAGAACGAGATAAGTCGAAGGAAAAATTTTGCACAGCCAAATTGTTATTAAGGAACTCACAGGACTGGACCACAGTTTTAATTGATGAAACCGCGGATATTCATCGAATTTCGTTCACGGTGTAATGTGAAACGCTGTACTACAACGCGTGTACTCGATGCGTTTGATTCCTTGACCTTTCACATTTTGCGGTTTTCATAATTTGTATTGGAATGCACAGTGACTGGTTTTGATGGATGAGTCAGAATTCTGATGTCATGGGAGAATTCACATAAAAATATTCAAAATGACATTTTGATAATCAGTAATAATTAAAATTGTAAATATTTAATTTTAAGGTTTTAATCAAAATTGAATTCATTTTAATTTCAGAATTAAAATTCCTCATCCGAAAAAAAATTTGAAACTGACTAAACTGAGAAAAAGGAAAGTGCACACGTATTCCAATGTACTTTGCATTTTTAGTGATTCGTAAAGTTACAATAAAGTCAACACAAAGTAATTAAAACATTCGAGAGAAACATTGAATTTTAGCGATCAACATAATTTGTTGTTCTCAACGAATTAAACCCGTCATATGAAATTACAAAAAAAAACAAACCAATTTCATTTCCGTCTTCGCTTCTTGGTTTAGATAGTGAAACTAATTTTCCACTGTTTACGTGTCTGTAAAATCTCTATACTGAACTCCTCTCGCTTCAAAGACAATTTTCAACTAAACTACATTTTGCTTTCCTCAATGATGGAGCGAATCTCACTTTATATTAGCCTCTCGTCATACCCAACACTTAATGGCCTTGTAGTTAAGGCAAACGATGGCATTAAATGATTATAATTATTGCCTTATTATTTCAGTTTCTCTCTGTACTTTTATTTTCTCATTTTTATTTTCTTGTTGTTTTTTTTTTTTAATAATGATTCCCGGTGATTCGTTGCGCGGAATGACGCTTGAAAAGTCGGTAGGAGATGCGAGAAAGTTTCCGTCTCGTGTGGAGACATCAATGCCGTACAGGTGCGCTTAGCCTGCGGGCAATTCTTCTGCCGGTTGTACTCTGCATTTTTTCAGTAATTGAGTAAAAAAATGAAACGACAGTGTAAAGAGAAATGATGAATGTGGAGGAATTTGTTACTCGCTGTGACACGGTGAAATATTTTCCCTGGAATTAATCAATGACTCAATGATTTCTATTGAATTCTGAAAAATCGTTTACTTCGTGGCTTGAAACTATAATTTGTCTTTTTTTTAAATTTCGGTGTTTAATTTAGAAAAATTATTTTTGGAGTTTCCACTTTTCTGCGTGTGTGTGTGTGTGTCTATATCTATACGCCTCTATATCTATAGTATGCTTCGATACTGGATCTCCCGGCGTTGGGTTGCGTTCGAGTCCCGCTTCCGAATTAAAAGTTCTGCAGTGAACAATATATAAGAAGTTGTGTGTTAATTTCCTTCAATTTATTCTTCTCCTTTGCGCCACTAAAGAAGTTCGCCTTGGGCGACTAGTGTATACGTCCCTGGCGCGCGCAGTGGTGGTGGCCACACCAACAAACCACTACAGCGTATCTCACAGCGACAGCGTAACCCTGCGCTCTCATTGGCGGCCTCCCCACTATTACTCGTCAGACGTTCATCGTTCAATGGCTCAATCAGTTGATTCAATTTTTCGGCTTTAACAGGGGTGCGTATTTCATTGAGACATAGTCTTGTGCGATGGGACCTGTAGTATTTTGTATTTGTATCTGGTGTTTTTATATATAAGTTAAATGCAAGTGCCAGGCTTAATCTCATCTTCCAAAGCAGCCTTAAACTCAGGGTAGCAAATAAGTCTATTGCTAAGGCCTGGTTCAGCCTTGCCTCAGACGGAAGCGGTTGATACGGTTCCTTCCTCAGTTCCTCGAAAAATTATATGACATAATCGCCTGAGACATATCAATAATAACCGCTTCGATTAGTCGATTTTAGTTAATGGGGATGAGTCCCGGTTAAATCCTCTTACCAATGTGGTGCAGTCTTTGAGAACAATGCCTTTCGAGGCTTGTCTCAGGCCGTGCTCGTTGGGATTTCAAGGCTCAGTTGAGGCTCCCCATGAATCCTGAGCTAAGGCTTGGTTTACCAGCCTCAAACGGCGTTATCATTTCGAGGCTGAAACAGGCCTAAATCGAGGTTGGCACTCATCCTCAATCCAAGATGTCCGAGCCCTCCTTGAGGGCTGAAACAGCCCTGTCCCGATCGTCAATTCCTACGTGGGTGCCACCTTGGACATCGACTTGGAAAATTGTTCATTATCTCGGATGGTATCTAAGAACTATATACAGTACTTAAACGGTGTAAAATCTGAGCAATGATTTAGTCAATTTTCTCTTTCACTGATGGCTTTGAGGGTATATAATCTGCTTTTATAGGGAGAAATTACTGCAAAAAACCTTCTAGATGACGGCCTAATAAGGAATGGACGGAAGAGGAGATTGCTCGACGAGACGATCATCGTCAGTGCATGACACTTCATTTTTATTTCCAATAGGAAAATCTATTTTGTAGAGCGATTCATAATATTTTACGAGGCGCTATTTACGTATAGATTAGTTGAAGCCCGAGATTAATTAAATATCATTAATTAAAAGTAAGATCTCATCGTGTTTTTTCCCAACTATCCCTTGGCGTGGTTTTAACACGATATTCCATCGCAGTAGCCTCATCACTTTCTAATCAAGCAGATCACATCATTTCTAATGGAAATATCGTCAATGGCAAACCACAAAATTGTCGCTCGTGACGTCACAAGAGTTGCTATATTTTCTATTGGATCCGCTCGCCAGAGTTGTGTTGAAGGCGGCCTGTGATTGGCCGCGCGCAGCGCCACTTTCGTGACGTGACGCCTGTCTACAGGTTGTTTCAAAAACCGTCGTTCAGAGTACTCGATAATGGAACCATTTTTTGCTAATACTTTTCCTCATTGACAACTAAATATCTTTAAAAAAAATGTATATAGAAATAACAAATAATCATCGCAAATGACTAATAATAGGGGTCAAACCAATAACTTCCCGATCTCAATTTGTATTTTTATGCGGAGGAGTTTTTGGGAGAAGAGTTCCTTTCGGACTTGAACACAAGTGAGACGTGTCGATTACAAAAAAAAATCAAGTTTGATTTCCGTGTAAGATAATTGATTAATTAATTAATTATGCGTGCTAAGAAAAAAAGTCATAAAATATCAAATATGTATTTTTTTGCGGGGAACAACTTTTATTAAACACTTTTTTTTGTATTTCGAACCGGTCTCGAGATAGAGCGATATGAACAATTCAAGTTGTTAATAACAATTGAAAGAATCAGATTCTCGACAAATCGCTCCTTTGGGACAAAGTTTTGAAGACACACACACACACACACACACACACACAAACAGATACTTCTCTAGAATCGTGTCCGGATGATGTAAAACATTGAGAAAAGTGAAAATTCGACTTTTCATTTTCGGGATGATAACAATAAGTTCCCTTTGGGAAAGTTATTATTAAATAACAATTAATAAGTAGTTCAGTTGTTTGAATGGAATGCATAGGATTGCTCAGCAGAAACTGACAGGGTCCATTAGTATTTCGGGATTCTTCCGAATTTGTGGAATGAAAAGAAGAACAAGAAAAAAAAGTATCTTTCGGCTTTTCCTTCGATTTTCTTCTTATTTTAAAAACCATGAGAATTTTCCTCACTGGCTGAAGAGGAGGAGTCGGAGGATTCAATATTAATGACGTAGACTGGCGGAAGTCATTGGGCGCTGTTGCATGAGGCCAAAGGTAATATTTTAGTAGAAAGCAAATACAGGTGGATACCCAACCCAGCTCTTATACCTGACTGATTCTCATTTCCATTATGTCCTCCCTCTTTTTTTTTCTCCCTTCCTCAACAGTGGTGAGGAAAAGTGACGCCTCTGGCGCTTCGATTTCACATAAGTCAGGTTTTAAGAACATACTTGAAAAAGAACATTCTGACCAAGAGAAATGCAACAATTTAAATAAATTCAAAAGGTTAAATTTCACAAGGTTTTTATTTCACAAGCGAGAGTAGTAACCTAATTGAATACTGTTACACCGTTGGAGTTAAGTCGGGGAGTAAACAAACAAGTTAAATGGATAGGCTTTGCAGTTACATGAAATGTCGAATAAAATTTTATGGTAAATAGTAACAAGAACAATTGGGTCATTAGTGTGAGTCATGGGGTCCACGCGAGAAATCGCTGATTGGAAATTTTTGTGGACTCGATTTGATTAAATAGTGGGGATGGAGACAAGGTTCGCGCCCGGCCTGCGGACAATGTTTTACATGAAATATTCTCTCAGGGATTCCGACCGGAAGCAGGAAAATTCCGGCTGTGCTATTGGTGACCCACGAGGTGACACCGTAAGACTGGGCGCGACCCCCCCCCCCCCCCCCCCAAATGAACATGCATATGCTTCTCCTTACGTACTTCCCCTAATCTGCATTCAACAGATAATGTCCAACCATCTTTGATTGGTCCATCTCCAGAAAACGATAAAATGACTCATTCACAAGTCAAATATGCTTCCCCAAAACATACCAAATGAAATAATTTCCACCCCCATTTTTCCACTCTGGTTGCTGACATGGACCTGCCCGAGGTGCTGACGGACACTCACCCCTCTATCTCCATCGCACTTCCCCAGATAAAATACCAAGCCTAAAATTTGTATTCTCTTCCAGATATTTCCTCATAATCTCACTCCTAGTGAGTTTTACAATAACCAAAGCACAATGGCGTCCCTGTGTGGAGTTGAAAAGAGACATCCAGCTACCCTGCAGGTGCTCACCGTCGCCGGATCGGCCGCGCTACCTAAGACTGGATTGCGATCGTGTTATCTTCACACGAGAGAATCTCGAGTTCCTCCGTGATCAGCCAATTGTCTCAATCACACGGCGAAACGTGGGCTACCACAAATTACCCGAGGATCTTCTCAATGCCGGCCTGGAACTTGAGAAGCTGGACCTCACTGGTAATACGATACATCGTCTGATGGATCGACACTTGAAGGCGCAAAGTGGCCTCAGGGAATTGAAGCTCGGCGATAATCACCTGGGAAATAACCTGAACCCAATATTTTCTAGTAATGAATTTAGAGAGCTCAGGGAATTGCGACTACTTGATCTCCATGGTAATGGCCTCATGAGTATTGAGGAAGGAATTTTTAAAGGATGCGTGAAACTCGAGGAGCTGTATTTAGATGATAATAACTTGACTTATGTGCCAGCAAATTCTCTCAAAGGCCCCAGAGCAATCAGAATTCTTTCACTATCCGGCAATAATATTGGTGAGGAAACGCCTTAATTACTCACTACTTAAAATGTAGACTATGTAGTTAAGTACGATGTAATGTATGGTGAATTTTAGTCTATGAAGAAATTTAATTTTTGCCTCGTGAAAATTGGGGTAGCAGATTATGCCGAAAATTACAGGGTGACAAATTCTTGACAGGTAACGACAAATGAATTACGTGGAATTCCTGAGCTGTCAAAATTAGACAGAGAACAAATTTTTACATTTCATCAGAGTATGTTCTATGTTGTTATATTATGTCATATAGTGATGTCAGGAAACATAGGGAAGCAACATATTATGTCATCACGCAAATTTCAGCTATGCTGAGCTATTAGTCGAGGAAAATATGAGATATTTTGATGTATTATGATGTTATGACAAGTTGAAGAATTATGAGATAGTGGTGTAATTTTTTTAACACAATCAAACAGACGTAAATGTGGAGGTAGGTTTCGTCCCCTTTGGAAGTTAATGGTCAAGCCTGTTTCACAGAATGTTCACTTTTTACTTTTTTGGGAGATTAAAACAAACATACATTTGGAGATACCCCCGTCTGATTTTTGAAAGAGATCTTCTGGCGCTTGTGCTCCTTTAGTTCTACACGAGCGATATCATTTACCATAATCTGGAAATCCGATTTCCACGACGGTTCATTTGTAAAGAAACAGAAGTTTGAATGTTTGAGTACCAATAGAATTTTTTCTGGTCCCGGCGGTCTCGAACCTGGTCCCGATAGCGAACCTGGTCCCAATAGCAAACCTGGTCCCAATGTCAAACTTGGTTCCCATGCCGAAGCTGGTCCCAATTTCAAACTTGGTACCAATGTCAAACTTGGTCCCAATGCTAAACCTGGTCCCAATGCTAAACCTGGTCCCAATGCTAAACCTGGTCCCAATAGCAAAACTGGTCCCGATGTCAAACTTGGTCCAATGTCAAACCTGGTCCCAATTTCGAACTTGTTCCTACTGCCGACCCTGGTCCCAACGTCAAACCTAGTCCCAATGTCAAACTTGGTCGCAAGTGCCAATCTGGTCCCAATGCCAAACCTGGTCCCAATAGCAAATCTGGTCCCAATTTCAAACTTGGTACCAATGTCAAACTTGGACCCAATGCTAAACCTGGTCCCAATAGCGAATCTGGTCCCGATGTCAAATTTGATCCAATGTCAAACCTGGTCCCAATTTCGAACTTGTTCCTACTGCCGACCCTGGTCCCAACGTCAAACCTGGTCCCAATGTCAAACTTGGTCGCAAGTGCCAATCTGGTCCCAATGCCAAACCTGGTCCCAATAGCAAATCTGGTCCCAATTTCAAACTTGGTACCAATGTCAAACTTGGTCCCAATGCTAAACCTGGTCCCAATAGCGAATCTGGTCCCGATGTCAAACTTGGTCCAATGTCAAATCTGGTCCCAATTTCGAACTTGTTCCTACTGCCGACCCTGGTCCCAACGTCAAACCTGGTCCCAATGTCAAACTTGGTTCCAATGTCAAACTTGGTCCCAATAGCGAACCTGGTCCCAATGTCAAACTTGTTCTCAATGCCAAACCTGGTCCCCAATGCCCAACCTGGTCCTGGTACCGCAGCCCGTGATCTGAGGAATATTGTCCCAGGCACCCCATGCAAAATTACCCATCCTCCCCTGCGTGCTCGCCATCCGTGAGTTCGCCGCGGATAGCAATATAGCAGGTGGGAGAAAGTGGTTAATTTTCCACGTCTGGCCCGGACACATACTATTATTCCATCAAGTGAGGTCTACGATGGCTCGATCGATTAGCTGACGGAACGGTACCTCAGGTCCTGAATTTCACTCCCAAGCCGCGCCCGTTGATATAAGCGTCAATGTAATTTATTTATAAGTGCTTTGTTTACAAACATATCGCAGACCTACGTAGTTGATGAGCATAGATATAGCGACGTTGAGTACCATTAAAAAAAAAAAATTGCCGATTTTACAGGATCCTTGCCGAGAGGCACTTTTGGAAATCTCGGGGAGTCCCTCCTCCGCATCGATCTCAGTCGTAATGAGCTCTCACACATGGAAGATAACGCGTTGATTGGATTACACCACATCCTCTTCTTCAATCTCTCCCGCAACGACCTGACCCGCTTCAACAGTGACGTCTTCAAGGGTAACTTTTGACAATCTCTTCGTAAAGTCATTTACTTGATTATGAAATATTTTACAATGTCTTGTTCATGGGAATGGAGAACATTCGCATATCGTGAGAAAAATCATAAGACAGGGTGACACGCACCCAAACAACCAAGAACGTAACAACGCATTTTTTTCTCTCTCTTAGTTTTTTTTTTACCATAATTATACTACTTCTTTATCCATGTTTTTTGCATGTAACCCTCAAGTTCTCACGGAACTCTCAAAACTGCGGAACACTTCCGTATTACATTGTCTTCAGTGGAGAACCCGCATTTATACGACACAGTTCCCGTTAGCTACGCCTGAAAACGCGTATAACACTGCGCGTATTATTCAGGGGCAAATATTTAGAATGATCCTATTCGGAAACAACTTTTCCATTCTATAATTAAAGGGCCGCGGAATGTTAATGTTTTTGACAGCTAATAACAATCATTAGATAGTGTTATCGCCCTCTTCTATCATAATTTTTTACTAGATTTATTTACAGAATTACTTTTCCAAAAAAAGTACTTTTTGCGGGAATTACGTTTTCACACATTTTTGCGTAAATTACGTTTTCAATCGTTTTTATGGGAGCGAGCCCGGTGGCGCGTGCTTCGCACGCGCACTTCCTTTTTCCGCCGCACGGTCTGGTGGCGCGTCGGTTTCGGTCTCACGGTTTTCGATAATTGCGATATATATCGATAGTTTCTTTCGTCTCTCCTTTTTTACTATAGGATTACGTTCTCACGCATTTTTACGGCAGTGAGTTTTCATGAGTTTTCCCGCGAATTAGGTTTGAACGCGAAACGTAACTGGACATGGCAACGTCGGAGCGATCAGCTGTCGCTTGGCGGGCGTTTAGGGAATTTGAAATTCTGTGTAAGACAACGTGGAAGAAGAATTGAGTAACAAGCGATCGAATTAATGCTCGCAAGGCGCCGTCGAGATTCACTTTCCACATTTCTAATAGACACTGAAATGTTACACCACATTTGTACTGCTAGTGTTGCAACGATTATAATTCGAGAGCGTTCAAAGTCAGTTGATGCGCAGACATGAGGTCCAGGTGGTGGCTGTAGAACCTTTCTTTTCCTCCGAGCGGCTACTAAAATCATTTCGCCAGTCTACTTTACTTTTTTTACATAAATTTACCCGGAATGTTAATTTCGATGCCTTCATAATGACAATATTTGAGCGGAGATGGACGAGATGGCGATCATTCCACTGATCTGTACAGAACTGGGCAGCCATCTTGGTTGACAAATGCGCATGCGCATTAAAAAAATTTAGCCTACCCCGACATCTTTTGTGAAACTTTTGGAAAACAATTGCGCACAATGAATTCTATTAAATTTTAATTGTACGAGTCCAGTGGCGCGTGCTGCGCACGCGCATTTCCTTTTTCCGCCACACTGACTGGTGTCGCGTCGGTTTCGGTCTTACGGCTTTCGATAATTTCGAGATATATCGATAATTTCTTTCGTCTCTCCTTCTTACTATAGGACTGATTAATTTCCATGATTCATGATAGGTTATGTATAGATCGTTGGATCACTTGGATCGTCTCCGGCGCGCTGTTTGATTTAACTTGCTTTTGCTTTTTCGATTGAATTCAGATTGATAATTTAGAAATAATTTTTGAGAATTAGTTAATTTTTATGCGGTCAACGATGTTAGCTATAGCTGCTGAGTTACTTTAAGTGGAGTAAACGAGAAGGTGTTTTAGTTTTTAAGCCACTTTTACGAATATCGGGTGAAACCGAAGAGACAGCGGAGAAGGAAGTACCCTTGGAAAGTTGAGAACATTTCCCCTGAAAAAATACGATGCAATTTTTTTTTTCATTCAGAATGAAACTGACGTTGTAATTTTTCACTGGCTATGGAAAAAGCCATTACTCCCTAACCCGCCTAATTATTTCATCGTCACACAAACTTTTTTTGCATAACACGGGGAAAACAAGCGCGATTTAATCTCGCAATTCTGTCTGAATATAATTCATGTTAATTATGTTGATTCCCCGGGCTATTGTGTTTACAGTGAAATTTCTAGGTGAATGGCAAAGTATTCATTTCCCTAAGCGTGGAACTCCCTACCACACAATACAATAGATCCCCACTAGCTCAATTGTCTTGTAGCCATGAAAATTAACAGTTTAGTTGCATAAAAATTTCAACGATTTTCTTCGATTGATTCATTGAAATTTCTAAGCGGCTCATCACTTTCTCTCAGTAATACAAACATACCTCTTTTCGTCATTGAAACTTCACGGTGGCTAACAATACGCCCGCCCATCCCCACCCATACATTAGTACGTGTATTGAATTACTACCTGAGTAGAAATATTGATTTTTCCCCTCGATCATGATGAAATTGCAATGTTTGTTTGTCACAGGTGCTTACAACTTATTGCAGCTGGATCTGGCCACCAACTTTCTTCAGGACTTTCCAAGCGATGCATTGAGACATTTGGAGAGATTGAAATTTCTCAATATTTCCAATAACTTAATTACCGTACGTGAAATCTTATGGATTTTTTTTCTTTCATGAATGAGACATTCTCATTCTATCTTACTATGATTACAAAAAGAAATTGCAACTATTTGATGGAAAATATTTCCAATCGAACGAGCCTTTAATGATCTTTTTATTTGAATATTCGTCGAAATATTACATTTTAATGGCGTATAAAAGTGTTCGCCATTATCCGAGACTGAATGAGCAAGTCGTTTATACTTGATTGGTCAACATTTCTTCAACTATCCCATTAATATCTATAATTGCAGTATGAACGTACCGCGACATTATCGCGAAACGGTTGTAAAGAGACTTTGCCTTTGGGAGACAATTTTTTTTCGTGTTTTTCAATAGAAATTTTCGACCTCAACCATTTGTTTTGGGATATTTTAATGAGAAAATTACTTCTCTCGGAAGCTTCGGGGACGTTATTGTAGAGCGCGCCTCGGTCGACCGATCGAGCGCGAGCGGTTTGAGATCGTTTGGATGGAAGTTCAGGGCGTCATGGACTCGGCAGATCTCAATATCTCATCCCTCAGAACTGCCTATGTGTTGAATTTAACATGTGTTGAATTGGCTGGGTGTTGAAATTATGTATTGGTTTTGAATTGTCTAAATGTGGAATAGTCCTGCCACCCTCAGCCCAACGACTCCAAGCCGCTCGCATACGATGTGCCATCATCCGGTCGAACGAAAGCGCTTTAAACTAGCCTCCCAGCTATACTGAACTGTTCCAGCTACGAACATATTAGTATCACTCAATTCCTTTATTTAGTCATTAATAAAACATATGTTTGATCTAGGAAATTGGGAGGAATCACTTCTCCGGGTTGACCGAGCTCCAAGTCTTGGATCTTAGCAAGAATAACATAGGCCGGCTTGGGACACACACGTTTTCAAACTTGACAGCTTTAACTCGCCTGGACTTATCTCTCAATGCTCTTAGAACCGTAAGTAATACTAATAATAGAGAACTTGCACAATTTTTTAAAATTATTTCTGTTATGGCCCAAATAATCGTTTTTTGATAAACAAAATTTTTTAAGATCTAATTTGTTAACAATGTTGTTGATTTTCGGTGATTCCGGGTGGTCGGAAGGAGGAAGTGATTGGAGACGGTTTTCCAAATAACTACACCACACTTTACTGTATGGCCGGAACCATGTCGATTTATATAAAATTGGGTGCACGATGTTGTCCTAGCTATTTACAATAAAAACCGCACTGTTGAATGACTGATAGTTTAACGGTGAATCACTGATAATGTTCGATATTGTCGCTGGAGATTGTCTATTAATAGTCTGTTGTTTTACGGAGGATTTCTGAGTTGCGGTTTGATTCTACAGAGTCGAGTTACTAATACGGAGATCCGAATTGTATGGTCAAAAAACAAGCACTAATACTCGATCTGGGTAATGATGATTCGGCTCTATACCGACGGGCTAGATACTTGTTGAGGATGGATGGGGGACTGCCGATACACTCGTCGTATTGGCAAAAGTCGATGTCGTTTACCTTCGGTGTAATTTGGAAAGACCCGAGCGGTGTTTACTCAAATTTTGCTGGGTGACTCAAGGCCTAGGAATTTGGCCATGGGAATTTCAAAAACAATTCTTAATCATCAAATTTTGAAAAGGTCCGAATTGGAAACGCCCTGAAAGCCATGATGATTGAAACAATTTTCGTTACTCAGCACGTAGAGCAGAGTTTAAGCGAAGTTACTAATTTCTGACTGTTTGATTTTACAGCTCGAAGAGTCTGCGTTTGAAGGCCTGGCCAACCTCAAGTGGTTATCACTGCAGGACAACAACATTCTCTTGGTACCAACGTCAGCCCTGAGCCACCTGCCCTCACTGACTCATCTTCACTTAGAATTCAACCGCGTCGCAGCCCTATCGAACGACCTTCTGCGATCTGTCGCACCAACTCTTATATCTCTCTCCGTCACCCGCAATCTAGTCCGTGAGATTCCTGCCCGAATGTTCCTGAACTTCGACAAGCTCGCCAATATCGAACTCTCCGGCAACATGTTGTCCTCCGTCAGCCACCAGACTTTTGCAGGACGTGAAGATACACTGCTGAACCTCGATCTCTCCAATAACAGGCTCGTCTCAGTTGCTAGATTATCGCTGCGCAATCTGCTGTCCCTCAATCTAGCATCAAATCACTTGAAGCACTTATCCGCCGAGACACTGGGATCATTATCGAAGTTGAAGTACCTGAACATCAGCAACAATCCCCTTCACAGTGCATTTCCACCTGTTTTTCCCTCCACTCTCGTCACCTTTGACGCTTCTAGAACGGGCTTGAAGATCCTCCCCACAGTGCTCCTCCTCAACTTGGACGCCCTAACAAAAGTCGTTCTCTCTCACAATCATCTGCAAGAACTCAGCGAAGGAACCTTCCAGCACCTCTACAATCTCACAACCATAGATCTCTCCTACAACGTAATCGAACGCATTGACAATGCAGCCTTCGTCGGCCTCATCAACCTCTATGAGCTCAACCTCAAGGGCAATCGTCTTACGTCATTCACGGGAGAGTTCTTCAATACGGGAACAGGTCTCGAGATCATTGATCTCTCAGACAATGCCATTACCTACATATCGCCCACGACCTTCGTCATTCATCCAAGATTGAGAGAGCTTCGTTTGAGTGGCAATCGATTCACCAGGTTCCCCAGTGAATTCATCAAGAACCTCCAGTTCCTTGAGCTAATCGACCTGTCGAGGAACTCTCTGAAGACAGTGGGAGAATTTGCATTCGCTCAAATTGCACGGCTCCAAGTGCTAGATCTGTCAGGTAACCGAATTGAATCGGTCGATGAGTTGGCATTCCACAATTCTACACAACTCCAGATGATCGATCTATCGAATAATCTGCTGGAGAGTATGAGCGAGAGAACCATGGAGGGTGTTCTAAGGTTGGAGCATCTGAATCTCCGAAATAACAAACTCAGAACTCTCCCAGAAACAATCTTCGATTTGTCGAGGGTGAAGAGCGTGGAGAAGATAGATTTATCGGGGAATCGGTTTATGGAGATTCCAACTCGAAGTTTGCAGCGGCAGTCGAGCACATTGAGCCACTTGAATATGTCCAAGAACAGAGTGGTCGAAGTTTTTACGCAAGATCTCATAAGTGCACTCAAGGAACTCGATCTATCTCACAATGCTCTGAGTGAGAATGCCATTCGAGGAATCCTGGGGGAAGCTAAAATCCTGCGTAGTTTGAATCTCGCTCATACAGGCGTCAAGAATGTAACCCGATTGGAGATGCCGTTCCTGAAGTCATTAAACCTATCTGGCAATGGAATTACCGAAATCAAACCTTCGGCATTGGAGCGAGCGACCCTGCTGGAATCATTAGATATATCGGATAACCAGATTGAAGACTTCACCGCTCTGGCCAAGACTTACAGCATTCTTCCTACCTTGAGACACCTTGATGTCTCTGGAAACAAACCAAAGAACCTCAATGAGACCTCCTTCGAAGGTCTCGAACGCCTACGTTCACTAAAAATGTCCTCCTTATCTGACATTGTGAGAATTGAGAAGAGTGCATTCAAGCCATTGAATAAACTCCGCAGTTTAGCTGCTTATGATTATCCCCGGCTAGGATACTTCGATGTCCAAGGGATTTTCAAAGGTATGCACAATTTGGAAGTCTTGGACATTGAGATCAAAGATTCGTCGATTGGAAATGATCTTCTGTCTGTTCACTCGCATCCCCGACTTCACGCATTGACGCTTAGAGGTGATCGTTTGAGGACCGTCCAGTCAAGCGCTCTTGTCGGCATCCGGTCGTCATACCTCAACCTAGGTCTGCAGAACTCATCCGTAGATAATATTCCCGCCGCGTTGTTCTTCCCGATTCCTAGGTCAACTCAAGTGAGCTTGGACATATCTGGAAGTAAGTTCACAACAATCCCACCCGCGTTGCTTGCTGCCCTTGATGAGCGCAGTGGTATGGTGCTAATTAGAGGTTTGGAAACCAATCCAATCGTCTGCGACTGTGAGGCTAAACATCTCTGGAGATGGGTGCGGATGTCGGCAGATGAGTTCAGTGGTAAATGTTCGGCGCCCGAGCACTTGGCAGGAAGATACTTGATAGACCTGACCGAGGATATGCTGTCGTGTGAGAAGACAACTTCCACGAAGATGATTTCAACGACGGAGACAACTCCGTCGACAATGATATCAATTTCTTCGGAACCGGAGATTATTTGGACAGTTGCACCAACTACGGGCGGTGGTAGAAATAAAAACTATCCGGATATTGGAACTTCAACTACATCAAGTACTGATGATACGTTGATCATTGGTATTGTGGGTGGAGTTGTTGCTTTTATTGCCATTGTCATCATCATTATATGCATTTGCCGAATGAGGTGGTCGGGTCAGGCGAATGATACCACAATGGCGGCGATGGCGTCCAGCATCCATGATGCGACCATTCTGAGACCTGGTAGTGTTTACTCGGGGAAAATGAATCATGAAGCTTTCGTTGGTTCGTATAATGGATCCACCCTTGGACATGGAGGAAACGGAAGTGCCACACCCGTACAGATGATGTCATTTGTTCAACCAATGCACGTTGTACATCCCATGCATGGCACACCGCCACAACCTATATATGGTTACTATGGTGGCGATGGTGCACCTGTGCCCATGTACATGTGTGCGCCAGATGACAAGTTCACACGATAGTTCAGGCGCTGTCAAATTTTATGAACAAAGATGTTTTTATTACTGTTGCATTTACGTTCTATGTTCAACTTTGTAAATATACGTATGGTAGGTTATTTATACGATGTCAGTGAACATTTTTCATTTGCAATTGAAAGCGAATTTATCTTCAGAGGGTGAAGGAATCACAAGGTCTCACTGAGAGTCTGAATTCTGAGCTAATGTGCTTCTACCAAACGTAATGTCAATCTGTTTTGTTGGTTCAGGAATGAGTTTCCTCACCCACAGAAGATATGTTTTGCTTTAGCAACAAACAGGAATTGTTAGTTAATTAAATAAAATTATTGAAATAATTTTGTGTATTGCTGAAGATTGGTAAAGTGTTTTTTCGATCTTGTGAATTTTTATCGCTCTTCCTCTGAAGTTCTTACACAAAGTCCGAGAAATGTTCAGCAGAATTTATCAATTTTCCTAGGGATACAACAGAATTTTCCGCCTAATTTATTCAATAACAGTGATTGTAGAATTCCAAATACGACTGCTGTCGAAATCACTTGCCAATTTTTAACTATTTCTATAAAAAAAAGACCAAGGAAGAGCATTCCACGGAGAACTAAAGAGAAGTTTATCAATTGTGTCCAATTTTATGCAGCCCTATTCAGCCATCTGGAAAGATGGCGCATGAGATGTTATCTGTCAGCATCCTATCATTCCATGCCAGAACAAAACGCCTCGGGAGAGCATTATCTTTTTTTTTTTTTTTTTTTTTACGCTTCGATGCGATTATGCATATGTGGCGACCCTCCCACGGTGCCGATGGAAACCGAATTCTTCCCAAACTGTACAGCATTCACTTAGTTTGACCCAATAAATGCAATGCCCACCAGACTTTACATCGCTTGGGTCAATCTACAATTGAAGGAAAACCACGGAAAACCTCAATTTGTACAGCCGTTTCTTTGACGAAACTCCCGTTCGACTATGAATCCCTATGAACTCGAACGCTGGACAATTCCACTCTACTATACCAATCAGAGAGTCCCCAAGCGGGGACTCGATCCGTGGACCTCGTGTGCCAAAGGCCAGCGCTCTAACCACTCGGCCATAGCCGTCGGTGAGAGCATTATCTGAATGAACTGTAAGCAACAGACTTTGCTAAAATAGGACACTTCCGGTCTAGACGTTGAAAACTAAGGATCCTGTCCCACGTGCGAGCTTGCCATCCGCGGCGAAGTTGAGGATGGCAAGCGCGCGGGCGAAGCTTCTTAGTTTTGCAAGGCGCGCTCGGAGCAACATTTCTCTCATCAAGGGCCTCGGTAATCCGGAATCGCCATTCGGAGCCGGGACCGGAAGTGTACTGTTGTTTGGGGCCCGCGCAATTCCTCCCGGCAGCTGCGAAGTGAACCTTCCCTACCTCTGCACGCTAGAACGGAAAAAAATTTGTTTACCACTGGAGAAAAAATACTATGATACAAAAATATAAAATGGGAATCACAGATTGGGAAGTTTTGTTCTGTTCCCGCTTTTAGCATTGCATTGGAGATCTGCATCTTCGGAGCATGGACATTCACATTTACTTGTTTAGATATATCGAAAACATCAACTTTATCCCTGATACGATAAGATATCAACGCGCGTGTGCAGGCGCAATAGGGCGCGTGGTGGCTGAAACAGTCACCAGAGTAATCACCAGATCTGGCAGAAGCACCCGCGAATTCTCAAGGTGCAGTGCACACGCGGAGCTCAGTGAGTAACCCACGACCCCGTATGACTCCCATCATCAATGAGACACATATTTTTTTATCATCAATTACACACAAATTGTGACAGAAAAACTATAGCGCGTTCAGTGATTCATCGTTAAATAGGGGCAGATCATGTGTGCGCATTTGTTCACATATCATTCAAGTGATTAACCAAAAATAATAATAATAATAAGTTGACAATTTAAAAATTTGGGGTGAACGTTTTTGCATCGATTTACAAGTGCCAGTGAATTGATATTTATTTTGAAAATTCCCCAGGTTAATTGCAGGTCAATTTTTTTTCATTGATCCCGTACATTGGTCCACGATATCATGATTTTTCGTAATCCAATCACATCGATCTTCACATTAATTCTTGGACTTCCCTTCCTCATTTCTTATGGTAAGCATTTTAGGTGATTTAATTATATTTGTCATAATTTGTTTAACGAGTTTCGGGGGTAATTATCTGTTATTAATTGGGAAATTGGAAGCGATCGCTCGAGGTATTTTGACAAAAAATATTGGGATTTTTTTGAGAAAGATCATTCGGTAAAAAAAAATGAGATACCGATTATGTAACAGCGATATAAGACTATCCTTGTAATACGATTATGCCGGTATGGACATAACTGTGATGTAACGAAAGTCGCACTGGAAAATGTTCACCGGGTGAATTGATTAAGTCCATTTCGGTAATCATTGACTGTTATGTATTAAGCTTATCAATGACAGTTCAATTTATCTCAATCGAGATTTTGAGGTTTCTGGTCCACGTCAAAGGAAGATGCATCATCATCTTTCGATTATCATCACTTAATTTGATGATGGGTTCACGCGGGGATAAAGGGTGGATAAAAAAGTTTGGTAATGCGCGGGTGAAATGTGGTTTACGAAAAATTTACGGAAGGTCATGTAAAAATTACGGAGCAACCTGCAATTTTTACGTAACATTGAAAATTATATTTTTGGTTATTAACAAATTTCGGAAAAATTGATGGAACAGAGCGAAAAATTACGAAATCGTTGTTCAAAATTTTTGATAAGGTTTTTTTTGTAATGACTCTGAATGGCAAAATATGTGGTACCACAACATTTAGCGGGTAAATGAAGTAACTGAGTGGGTAACTGACGTCAATATCCAATTTTTATGCCATCAGTACTCAGGGAGTATTATTGGTGGATTGAGATGAAAAAAATAAGGACAGGGATGGACAAAGATGGCTTAACAATAGGAGGTAGTTGTACTGAAGTCGTAGAACACTGGCGAGCAGTTGTGGTGCTTCTTACACTATGGTTGAATAGTGGTATTGTTGTAATTTGTATTTGGATCGTGTCAATATTGTTCTAGTTGGTAAATTGACGGACTGATAGAACTTGAAAGATAGGAAAAGTGAAAGATTATTTGCAGCTTGCCGGTAGGATGTGTGTGTGTGTGTGTGTGAGCGGAAGGGTGAATTATAGCGCATGAGCCAGTGAGCGGATTGGTGGGAGCGTGAGTGAGAGAGTGGGTGGGTGGGTGGTTGAGTGAGTGAGAGAGTGGATGGGCGGGTGGGTGAGTGAGAGGGTGGTTGGGTAGGTGGTTGAGTAGGTGGTTGGGTAGGTGGGTGGGTGGGTGGGTGGGTGGGTGGGTGAGTGGGTGGGTGAGTGAGTGGGTCGGTGGGTGGGTGAGCAAATGAGTGAGTGAGTGAGTAGGAGGGAGGGTGGGTGGGTGAGTGAGTGAGTGAGTGGTTGGGTGGGTGGCTGAGTGGGTGGGTGGGTTGGTGAGTGCGTGGACGGGTGAGTGGGTGCGCGGGTGAGTGGGTGCGCGGGTGAGTGGGTGGGTGGGTGGGCAAATCGAGAGGGGTCAGTGACAAGTGGTTCGCGTGCCCCCATGGACGACACTCGCAATTCACTGTTTCGGTTTCATTTCTATGCATCGTAAATAATGACAGAGAAAAATTCCCTGAAGTTCATCGATGTCCGTTAGCTTCATTCACACATTTAGAAACACTTTAAAAATTTTAAAGCAGAACATTCCGCTCCCTTTTCGACATAAAATTCGCGCAACGAATCGTCACATCTTTCTATTTGGATGGTGAACATTTTCTTCACGGATTGCTTGAAGGATAATACCCAATCTTTTTCATTTAACTTGCTTACGAAAGCTTTCAGGGATAAAATCACTAGTCACTTCGCTTCTTTACGGCTACATGGCCCTTTGCCAAAGTGGAGCAGCTTTGCTAGGGAGGCTTTTCTGCTTCAACAACCTATTGTCTTTTTAGCTCGGCCCATTTCAGCGGAGAGTAAAACCAATATCTAATTTTTCGATCATTCATCAATAAATGAAATTGTTATTTTGATTTTTTCACGTGTATATTGAACACTTATATCTCGACTTATATAGTGGGGCACCATCTCCTGCTTTTCCGTTGTAAATAAAATTTGAAGGCGGTAGCCGCTTTTCAGCATTTTCATCGTAAGGGAGTACTGGTGGTCCAATGGACACCCATCCGGCTGGGGCCGACTATCGCCATTTAGACCGTCTTATTTCTCAACACAGGGTGAACCCGCAGAAACCCCTGTGCTACGATGGCGGGCACATATAATGGACCCCCCCCCCTCCCTGTGTCAGGTTAGGTTCCCGCCCGGCCGTGCCGTCTCATTTTATGGGTACCGATAGCACACACGGACTATTCTAGCTATCAGTTTCAATCCTTGAGAAAATTTTCCATTATGTGAAACATTCTCCGGAGGCCGGGCCTCTGAATAACTTAAAATGTTTATAATACGCTATCTGAAGAATGGCTGCAAATAGAAAAATTGTATAAAAATAACAATACTCACCACGGAAAAATACACATTCTATATTTTATCATTTCTTTTCCCACCTTGCATAATTCAACCGTAACCGCGGGTAAAATCTACGAATGGTGGTTAAGCGTTTGTACCTCGTGCGCACGCACTCCGCCGGATTTCCCACCGGTACAACAAAGTGTTGAAAAAAAATCTGTCAGAGAAGAATTGGGAGGTTTTTTTTTGGCGTAGGGGAAGGGCCCAAACACACTTGGTCCAGTAATATACTTGAGATTAAAACAAAACAATAGTTGTCGATTCCTTATCATATGTTATGTCACGGAAAAGAGACATGATCATCTTGGAGACTTCCGCGTGGGTCATGGGGCCAACAACAACACTGATTCATATCATCACATCTCGGACATTCCGGTCATGAAATACTGCAAGTGCATAAAATAAACATATAAGACAACATATATAGCATCGACGGCCCTGAATATGGTTACATGAATTTTGGTGTCAGGGGGAGCCGGATCGTGACCGGACCTGGTCAGAGTTGAGTTGGAATTTTGCGGGCTTTAGCTCTCAAGGCTCACGAGTGGGAATCTTATAGCATAGACAGCTGATCAAAAATTGAGGAGGTCCCCTTTCACCCGCATTGGACAAATGATACATAGTCAGGGAAAATAATTAGTGCATATAGAAATCACATTCAGGGTAGCAACAGATAGTCAAAACCGAAACAGGTATACGGATAAGGGAAACTCAGCAAATTTATAAGAGCAAAAGTATATAGAGTTGAATTTTACTGGCATCATTGGCAAGGTGTGTGTGTATGTGTGTGTGTCGGCGTGTGTAGGTTTTTCTGTAAGGACGGCTTTTCGTAAAATCATCCGTTTAGTCATGAGAGGAAACCGTCGATTTTTTTCAACTCTTTTGCAGAATATATTTTGAGCAGGCCCATTCAGAGGAAAAAGGCAAGTATTTTTGGTGGCACATCAAATTTTCTGTACAACATATGTAGTGACATTTGTGCGGTAAACCACGGGTTACGTAGATAATGCTTTCAGAACAAAATGTGGACTGAAGGTTTTCACGTCAATCAATTTCATCAAAGGTCACCCTCACATCCCTTTCATTTCAATTTTTTTGAGCATTATTTACTGGTTAGTACAAGCCTCTAAAATTAAGCTGAAAGTCATGGTTACGCTTGATTGAACGTCGGATCAATTTCATGGAACTATCCACTTTACAAGATAACTTCTTTTTTAGGTCACCTATCGAGCCAATTTTAGTTTCAATTCTGGGCAATAGGGAATTATATGGGTAGAAAAAAAATCACTCTCGCAGTTCGGCGTTTGATGCACTGACACCCTTTGAGTTCGTTTTACCTCAACCTTCCCTAATACAAGCTGCATGAGAAATTCAGACTCCGATTCTCCAAAAATGGAAGGCACCTAATCCAGCCACCCACCCACCACTCATCCACATACACTCACCCCCCCCCCCTCCTTACCATCCACACCTACCCACCCACTGTGTCATCCACCCAGTGTGTCATCCACCCACTCACCCACCCACCCATTCACCCACCCACCCATTCACCCACCCACTCACCCACCCACTCACCCACACACCCACCCACACATCCACCCACTCACCCACTCACTCACCCACACATCCACCCACTCACCCACTCACTCACCCCCACCCACCCACACCCCCACCAGCCCACACACACACACACCAACCCACCGACCCACCCACCCAAACGCCTACCCACCCACACACCCATTCACACATCCACCCACCCATACACCGCGTTCGGCCGCCGGAGAATGCTGTTTCAAAAAAATTTCCTCATGGATTCCGATTGAAGCAGGAACGTTGCGTGTGTGCTATCGACGGTACCCATAAAAATAAGGCCGCATCGCCAGGCGGGTGCCTAACTAGACGCGGGAGGGCGAGGGGGGGGGGTCCATCATAGGCGCCCGTCACCATAGCACAGGCGTTTCTGGGGATTTACCCTGTGTCTAGAAATACGGTAACCTAAAATGGCGAGAGCCGGCCACAGCCGCATGGGTTCAGTACTACCCCTGAAGGAATGCTCAAGCAGCAGCTACTATGGGGAGTACAAACGAGAGGGACGGAGACGAAAAAAACATACACACACACACACACAACCCTCATTAGAATTTGGTCAGATGCATGCGAAACATCGAGAAGAATGACAATTTCATGACACTTCGACACTTTTTTGACACATTTTCGGGGTCATTACTATAACTTTCCTGTCGAGAAGTTAAAAATCACTCCTCCAAAAATTTTAGGATTTTCGAAAATTTGGCAATTTTGGTAAATCAAAAAATGAGGTGATCGTAACCAAAGTTCTTAGCCATCAGAATAAATTCAATCATCGGCATAGTCTCGAAATTTTTTAGCATACGACCTGATTAGTGACTGAAAATGATAAATCACCAAAGTCATTGGAACTACAGTAACATACCACCAAAAAATTGTTTGACCTTGAATATAATGTAAATTGCCCAATGAGGGTCACCCAGTAGATACAGAGGGATTGGGATAGCCCACACGGGTCGATAGGAAATTTGATGACGTCACAGTGCATTTTTGCCCCATTTTCCGTCAAGCGGTCTGGGCACCCCTGCTGCATCGGGAATCCTACTCGATATGAGGTATTCCATGTCAAAACGACAAATGGATGGTCACCCTTATCCCCTCAAGGCACACCGAAATTTTTGCAATGATTCTAAACTACGGAATTCGCTTCCCTGTTTTCTAACTCCTTCCCCGTTAACATATTCTCTTTCGATAGATAATTCATTTTAGTTAGAGAATTATTTGGCATCGAACAAAAATTTGTGTCTTCTAATCTTTTACCAAAAATCTTTTATCAAAAACCTTTTGTCAAAAACCTTTTATCAAAAATCTTTTATCAAAAATATTTTCATCAAAAACCTTTTATCAAAAACCTTTTATCAAAAACCTTTTATCAAAAATCTTTTATCAAAAATCTTTCATTTCAAACATTCTTTTTCCGAATCGCCAAACGATTTTGCAAATTAAATTGTTGTCATTTCAAACAAATACCACGTTGTAATCGAAAAATTGTCAAGTGCGGGAATTGAAAATTAAAAATCTGATTTCCAATGTATATCAGTACATTTACAGTTGACAAGTTGATGCTATGAAATTCGCCTAAAAATACCTAGAAGCCCTTCGTGCTAAAATTTCTGTGAGAAACTGTCTGTGACGCTTCTCCTTCTGACACAACTTGTGCCATACCTGAGGAGCTAAAGATACTCTGGAAGCCTCAAATTTTCATTCGCAATCACCCTCAACTGAACTTTTATTCTTCGCTACGCTTGAAGAAAGGCAAATTCCAAAACTCGAGTATTATTGATTAACCTAATCATCTATGTTGTCACCCTTCCCAATGAAAGAAAATTAGATTAGCACTAGTTAGGGAAGTACCTATATTTTTTCCAATTTATTTTAATTAATACTAAAATTATTCAATTGGGGCCAGAAAATTTTTCCCGGGGGGGAGGGGGCAATTATTCATATTAAACAATTTATTCAATACAATAGCGAATAATAGAAAGGGGGGGGGGGGGGGGGGGGAATACTCTTAGGTGTACCTGGAAATTAGAATTTAAAAGAAATTTAACGATAATTGTTCCAGGGGAAGCTGTCGTTTGTTACGAGTGCAACAGTAAATTCGATCCCCGATGCGGTGATCCCTTTGATCCCTACGGCCTTGGAATTGTCAACTGCAGTCTACAACCACGACTTGAACACATGAATTCATTAGAACCAACTGTATGCAGGAAAATTTCACAAACAGGTACATTCTCACCTGCGCAAGCACCTTAACCCTCTCAGGCACCTCGACCGTCGCCACTGTAACGTCACGCGCTAGAGACTTGGAGTGGGGCGCGCACAGGACCGTACGTGGAAACGGCAACGCATGCCTGTATCATAATCAAGAGATCACATAGCTTTCATATTAGTAATTGTGGTTACAATCTCATGGCAAAAAAATGATCATGTAATTTTTACTGATATAAGGCGATCATAACTTTCAAATTTATCCACAGCATTTTTAGCCCATTGAACAACCGCGCGTACATTCAGATTTCTTTTTCCGTTCTCTCCTGTTAATCCTTGCATGATTTTCGGATGATAAAACGGTTAAACGGCCCCAAATTACAATTTAAAACAGACTAGCGCTCGTGGGCCCTGCGAACGAATTTCAAACACGGTCCTGAGGCGGCCCGGAGTGGGGGACACATCCACGCACGTCAGCAGCTTCAAGAATGTATCTCCACTTTGCTGAATTTGAAGCATTCTGGAGGTTAACCTTCAGCACCAATCACTACGCTTTCATACCTTTCCTCCGTCTCTCCCCCTTAGCAGCCCCGCAGCAATATTCAAGATGGATCAAGCTCGTCAGACACCACGATGGTTAACGGATGAGGGACCAATTACCACTTCTACCCTCCGATATCTAATTGAGCTAAAAGATATGTTTGGTGTGCAAAGCGGAGAAAGAAAAATTTAGAGTACTGCCTTACTGCTTACCCTAGTCCAAAGTCCCATGTGGTCTTCCTTCGGAACGCCAGTAAGTCCCATCCGCTTCAGTGGCATCTGCTGTGTTTGAGGGACCACTCTTTTTCAATCACCTAAACCGATACTGGAGAATACTTACTGAACATCACGACACCTGGTGCTCTGCCACGCTAGTTGTGTAATTCCACTTCTCCCTTGCTAATGTTGCAAATCCGCTAGATCCGGTGGATTCCTTGCGGAGTGCTACTACTCCATGACGTCAGTGAACAGACAACCACTAGTGCCAACTGTTTTCAGTATTCGATCAAAGCCCTTGAAGATGTTGATATTGTAGACTAATGCCGGCATTACTTCTTAGATCTGCTCTAGCTTCGTGTAGACATCGTTGAGCTCAGGCTCCTTGTCCTTCATCATGCACATGTGGCATCTTAATGCGAAGGAACGCAGAAAAGCTGTACATATGTGTGTTCACTCCATTCTCCACGCAAGATCTAAAAGTTCCAATCGAAAAATTTTCAAATGACCCTTTATAATCAGATTCAAGAGGATAGTTTCATCAGAGAATACATCGCTCTTCTGTATAGGTGCTTCCTACCTGACTCGTTTGAAAATGTACGAGTACTACTCCTTATCGTTTGACCGCACAATCAGTACATAGCATCTTATTACTGGTTTTCTCCGTCTCATTTTCTTTGTATCTCTGGGCGGCGGTGTCTGCGGTAGCTTCCGGCACCTCTTCGTTTGCCATTGCCTCCAGCTTCAACTGGGAGATCCTTATTTCAAATTGACTCAAGGTTCTCTTTGAGATGGCGTTTTCCAGATACTGGTCCAACGTTGCAGGATCCACGATGGTCTGACGGACCTAGCTTAGAGAAACCATCAGCGCTATTAGGTGTCATCGCTGATGCTGTCAGTATGTAACGACAACGTACTCCAATTTGTAACCTTTAACAGTCTTAATTTCAAGGAGGGTCTTGCAATCACGATTATGTTGTATGGTTGACCGAAGACATTCAGGCAGGTGGACACGGCACGTTCATTCATCATTTGGATGAATTTGCTAAATTATTAAGTTGCTAAATTATTAAATCTGTCGAGGACACTTTTGAGATGGTTCTAGCAAAGAGTAGGAAAGACTGGGTCACTACAGTATCAGTAGCGTTGAAGCCGGCCAAATTTTTCTCTTAGAGCGGCACTTTCACCGCTCTTGACGGCGTCTAGGGGAATTCTTAATGCCTTCATCAATGTTATAGTTTGGCAGTCGACGTCCTTTTAGGCGGATGATGCAGTAGAAAATTTAATCAGTTCGTAACGTTTGCCAAGAATACATGCTTCTATCGTACGTCTCGTCTCCAGTATCAGTTTCTACTATTCGGAGAAAAATCATCACTATCTTCAATATCGGTTTCTCCTTCATTTAGTTCAGACATAAGATTACGCAACTTAATCCCCCGGCGAAACACTCGTAACGCCTTTATACCCAAGACTCTCATAAGCACTATTCGCTGGGCATCCTATACCTTAGCAGCAAGAGGTGAAAAATCGAGATAGGTAGCTATTTTGTGTGGTTTCTGTTGTTCATAGATTGCAGTCTCTTCACGTCGATGAGTTTTCCAACCTGAAAGGCTCACTTCGAGAACTACTGTCTCCTCTTCCTACAGTCTGTATGTGTTTTGTCTCCGTCCCTCCCGTTTGTACTCCTCCGGTAGCTGTCGTTTGAGCATTCCTTCACTGGGCTTACTGGACACCCATCCATGCGGCTGGGAACGATTTTCGCCGTTTTAGACCATCGTATTTCTAAACATCCGCGAGCCTATGATGGAACCCACCCTCACCCCCCCCCCTCTTTCCCCCACCCACCAACCCCACCCCACTCACCCACCCACCCCAACCCAGTTTGCCACCCACCCCAACCCACTTTGCCACCCACCCACCCCAACCCACTTTCCCACCCACCCACCCTACTTCCCCTCTACCCACCCGGCCGTACGTATACGGTCTCATTTCATGAGTACCGCCAAGATATTTAGTAGCGAAGATTCGGACTCGGACAATGATATTTCACATCAATTCCATTGCGGCGGAACCCGTGGACGACTGAACTCCTGATGAATCATGAAGTCGGTTTAAATACACAATAATGCTGCCACCTCTATAATATCGAAATGTCATATTATGAAAGTATTATAAAATTATTACCCAATTTACACATACAAAATGATATGAAGTGATAGCGGAATTATTAATTCGTCCCACTTGTTCGCTCTAAATAAATTATTGCAAAGCATTTAACTTCCAAAAATACGTGAAGTCGGACTTGTGCTTAATTTTTACCTGTCAACGTTGAGTTATTACGTAATATTCACATAATGTTTCGGGGCATAACATTTTGGCAAAATGAAAATACACTTATCTTTCTTCACTGTCAATTTTCTAATGTTGGTCTGAATGAACAATTGCAGTGTATGGAAAAGAACGAGTTGTCCGATCATGCGGCTACATAACAGATGTAAAAGATAATGCTGATTGTGTTAGGAGGACCGGCACCCACAATGTTATGGCCTGGTACTGCAGCTGCACAACTGACCTGTGTAATACTGCACCCATCGAAATACCTCAAATTCGAATGTTTTGGGCAATCGCAATCATCATGGCCTGGATTATAAATTGATTTGAAATTTGGTAATTTTGCAGGACGACAGTACTTGGACATTCCCATTGAAAAACATTAGAAATCATCCAACTTAGAGGATAACAATCGAGTTCCAGTAATTTTGAGAGATTGCGCTAGCATTTTTTTTTCTTTTTTTTCTATTGCGCTGGGATTGTTAGCCAATTATTGCTCCAATTTTAAATAACTTCTGCAGGCCAGTAACTCGATGCACGCTTTTTACAATGTGAGAAAAAACGTTGGGCGAACTATACGAGATCCATATAATTATCCTCCAAATCTCGGAAATTTTTCTCAAGACTAGCAAAGACATTTGTTTGGCATTTCCAGAGAAAAATTAACGCAGTCATATTAATATTCCGGTTAATAATTTTGTCGTAGCTGTGAATGGTGAAAGGGCACCAGCTGACTGTACTTAATGACTCTGGAGAACAACTCCCGAAAACGGATTTTACACTCTCGTGAAATGTCTTCGACAAAGGTATCTGAACATTAATTCCTGTCTTTATCCTATAGTAAAAAGGAGAGACGAAAGAAACTATCGACATATATCGAAATTATCGAAAACCGTAAGAGCGAAACCGACGCGCCACCAGCGCGCGAAAAACGGAAATGCGCGTGCGAAGAGGCAAAAATATTGTTAGATACCTTCGCGATAGCCTACAATTGTTTTTCTTCAATGTACTTGAACTTGCGAAGAGATAGAAATGAACCTAAAATAATTTCCAAGCTGCCTGATAATGTCAATTATTTGAGGGTTTTTACTAACTTAACGGAACCGACGGTAATGGCCGTGTGGGTCGAGCACTGGCCGCGGCACATGAGGCCCAATGATCGAATCCCGAGCGGTTGCGCTTCGGTACCATTCGGAATTATTCGGCTTCTAAGCTATGGCGCTCACGTGAGAATTGGCCCTAATTCTTTCTCCAACGGAAGTTCCGTATAGAAACCGCATTGCAAATTGCAGTGTTCCTTCAATTACTGGATAAACCAAGGAATACCATACCCCTTGCGTTATGTTTTCATTGGTTTATAGTGTAAAGAATATCATAAAGTTTATAGCAGAAGCTTCGAGCTACCTGGACTTTGCCCATCTCTGGTTTACTCTGTGATCCAGTTCTCGGGCAAGTTAACCGCGGTTAATCATGAGTTAAAGTTAAGCGCTGTGATTGGCTGGAGTTAACTTTTCGACCAATCAGACCTTAACGTCAAAGTTAAATATGGCGCTCACTAACCAAAAACTGGCCCTGTGTGTTTGATGTACATTTTGGGAAAAAGCCAGTTTCCATTGAAACCGCCAGCAGGATTGCGGTGTAACCTATATTGCATCGAAGCGTCAATGAACATAAATATGTTGTTTGTACATAAGTACTGTTTTATTCGCGATATATTTCACATTCTGCGACTTCAATTATGAAATTAAAATTATTATTTTTAAGGATGTTTACATGCTCCGCAGTTGGCATTAGTGTCTTCAGTACATTACATATCTCGATTTTATGACAGTGAATAAAATTCAAATAACTTGCAATTTTTGCGGTCTAATCAAACACATCAAAATCGATAATAGGGAACATTCATGTTTTTCTCAATTTACTGGTGGAAAAATATATAACCAATGATTTGAAGGATAGAATTATTCTCTTGTTCATCATTATTTGCGTAACCTTCAAAAGGTAGTGTCCGTTTGGACGTTTGCGGTGGCGCCTCTAGCGGATAGAGCGAAGGAATCAAAGTTTTATATTTACATTTTGATAGCTGCTGAATTAATGGAATTATTCAGCGATAACCCAATATAATATTTGCAAGCTATAAAATTTCAAAATAGGAACTTTTTAGGCTAAACACACAAATTTCTTTTTGGGCCTCAATGAAAAAAATTATACAAAATCTCATGGTTGTATAATAACGTAGCTGAATTATTTCTACACATATACAAACGATCATTTAAATGTATTCAGCATTTTTGTCGAGGATAAGTTGTCCTAAAAACAGGATATGGCCGGAATAAGAGGCACTAAATATGTTTTTAAAGACCAATTGTTGAAAATGAAGATTTTTGAACGGCGTGAAAGAGGATATGACGTCTGATGCTAATCCGAATGGGGAGAACCAATCATACAACGGCCCTAGTCCAACCTGAACGTACTCGGCCTATGGGAACGTTCAGTGGGCGGGGCTTTTCAAATAGTGGCGGTCTTTTCAAATAGTTTGAACGATCGTGTCATACGAAATATTGTTTCTACTGTTTTGAAATTTCCATGTGAAGGAGATGCTATTGGTAACATATCAACACAACAAAAATAAATAAATGAAAAAATATGAATGTTCCCGATTGGCCAGAAAAAAAAATCTGCTCATATATCAATCTTGGAAATAAAAATCATATCATAGTGATGAGTCAAATATCATGGCTTGGCGTGACTTGTCAAGTTCGGATCGTTCAATCAAATTTATGATGATATGGGAGGGAACTGCCAAAAAAAATAATCTCCAAAAACACCGTACACAATTTTAAAAAGACGATGACTTATCAAATAACTATAACAAAATAATCAACAATGTGAGAGAAAAAAACTACGAAGAACTTTAATTCAGCATCAAGTCCCAGCGTCCTTCATTGCTCATCCAGAAAACATATTTACCAAATCAATACAGTAAATTTATTAGTTTAAGTTGACCACCGTACCTCAACTGAAGCAAATGACTCATAAGAATTCCGGCAGATTCCGAGAAATTGAGTCAACCACCGAACTGGGAAGCGAAAATTCGTAAAGTAACTGCCGCGTAATTTTTTACGAATCGTAAAATTCTGATTGAGAAAATAATGCAATAATGTCGCTAAATTGGGTGATTTCGAATTTCTGCTCCGCCGCTTCTCTAGTTGACTCAAGTTCAAGCGTAAACTGGTCAACATCAAGAATTAATTTGTTAAAAAAAAGCTAAAAATTTGAAACAGTTTGAGTTTAATTTTACGTAGCATATTTATTACAACTAGGCAATACTGGCATTTATGTGTGTAATAGGTATTCAATTTGCTTGAAATATCCAGATGTGTCCAGAGACTTTTTGAGCCTAGACAACCAAAATCTATATCACTATTTCTAGGAAGAAATTGTCTAGAAAGAAAACTAGCTGTCTCCTTACGAGAGCAGTGAATTGTCCATGAACGCGACTGCATCAAGGATTACAATTGTCCAAATATGATCGTAAACAATCTACATGGGCAATGCCATCTCAACTTGACCAATGATGAACCCTTATGTCTTCACAAAATTCTTACGATTTTTTTCCCTGATTGTTCAATACAAATATGCATCCCCAGATTTTTCTTCAATTTTTCAAACTGCTTGCTATTGAGATTTCTTTTTTGTAATTTATGATGAAGAAAAAAAAATCTTATTTTTATGCATAACTTTTGTTACACATTAATTCTGATCCTATTCCTATAGTAAGAACGAGAGACGAAAGAAACTATTGGTATATATCGAAATTATCGAAGAGCGTAAGACAGAAGCTGACGCGCCGCCAGTGCGTGCGGCGCAAAAAGGAAACGCGCGTGCGCCCCACGCGCCACTGGACTTGTAAATGAAAAAAGAAGACGTTCCTCGCCAGTTCTGCGTTAAAAAAAAAAAATTCAACATTTTTGGAGCTGCGGTGGAATTGCCCACATACCACATTAAACGAGTCATCAATGGATTACGAATGTTGTAAATTTTATCAACTAAAAAGAGATTTCATATATTCTTCAGAAGTTGTTAATTAGCGAAACATTTTATTTTCATCTAAACGGTCGCATATGCCTTACAAGAATTTAGCACGTAAGATTGAACAGAATTAAAGTTAATGGATTTACGATTCCAGTTGATTACGTGAAGAGCGTAATCGTGTGATTTACAGATGAAATATAAATGGTTAATGTCGCGCAATCGCCAGATTGAATTTCAACAGTGTTTCTCTTTGATTCTATCCTCATTCTTTTAATACAAATAAGTTTTATATGATTCCCTAAAGAGCGCGAAAGGATTCATTCAAATTTTCCAAGAACCAAAAAACATAAAAATTCAAAAGACCATTGTGCTTTTCCTACGTTTGATTTTATTTGAATTATTGATAGGCGATGTATGAAAAGAATGTTAAAAATCGAAGGAAACAATCCTAAATTTAGTTGGTGGGAAAAAATTGTAGAAGCAATTTTTTGAATGCAATTGTTCATTGGAGAGTGATTGTCTCTCTTTACAATTTCATAATTTTTTCCTACCAAATAAATGTAAACAACTAATTTACACAAAAAAAAGAAACTAAACCTTGTATAGAAAATCCTGAAAATTAATAAAGTGTTGAATAATTACAAAATTACTGATTACAGATTATTTATTCCACCTGGCTTTATAAAATATATAAATAACTATTGATTCATTGGATTTTTTCATGGCTTCAGGCTTACTGGGACCATCCAATGAACTCGAAGCATCCAAAATATTCAAACTTTACGAAAGCATAAGTAAAAAAAAATTATGCATTATTTCTTATTTATTACTAAACAATAACTTGAATTTGATATTGTTACTAGTACAAAATACAAAAGTTTTCACAGCCTTGCGGAAGCTTCAAAAAAGTGCACTATACTATTTCAGGGCTGTTGAAGAACATTAACGAATTTAATGGAAACCAAGTTTTGTATTTTCAAATTTCCTTAAAAAACAAAAAATATGAACTTAAAAAAATCGACGTGTCGCCATTGTCATATATATGGCCGTAAAATGTATATGAACTATGAAATAATAAAGTGAATGAATATAATAAAAAGAAAATATCCGACACCTAATTTTCAGTTGACATTTTTCTCGACTTTTTTTCATCCTCCCAAACCAATTTGTTTCCATGTTTGATTCATGTTTAAGGCACTTGAATGTTTATTGATTTCTAGTTTGTTATGTATGTAGGGTGGTCGGAATGTTTCAGTGGTTGTAACATTTTCGGAATTTTAAATCAATCATTGAATGATTTTTCATATGGATATATGGAGGGAAATAATCCGTGGAAAACAATTCTGTTCGACGAATTAATTTGGTTGAAAAAAAAAATATGAATCGATTTTAACGTAAAAAAATTAAATAGGGTGATTGATACAGAGGTACTTTGAAAGCAATGCCCTCATTTCCATAATTGTCTCAGATGAACGTATTAGAAAATTCTCTTAATAATTGCAGAGATAATTCTAATATTAACCCTTATATATTTTAGGGTTACCCTTTCCCATCACGATAAAGTAATATGACGTATTTATATTAATTAGCATTTTATATTCCAAATAAAATAGATCATCTGTCCCTCCCAATAATTTCTAAAATAAACATTTAATTGATGAAATTCCATACGTTCTGAATCCACAACAAGTGTTGTAAATAACTAATTCTGATCATAATTCTTCTAGTCGTGAGTTCACACTAGATGTATATAATTTTTTTCGATTAATCGGAAGAAGAAATTCAGAAATGACTTCTCTGATTGATATGTCAGTCCACCAAAAAATTTAAGAGACAAAAAGAAATTCTTGCGTTTTTTTGTAGTAAATATTGTTATCCCCTCACTGTGACTGGGTCTTGGCACGTTTCTCTCACCACCCCTCTAAGAGCACTTGTGTGACGTATTTCGACTAGAATAGGTCAGGAAATCATATTAAGTGAGTACGAATTTTTCAGCACCGCCGTTAATAATTCTAATTGCCTTGCAGGTGAATGAATTATTAACTAAGTATCCAATGTCGTAACATTTGAAGATTTTTCCTCAGCTAGTGATGAAAAAGATGTTGCCACTTGCATATTCACCGATATATAGAGGGGGTAAGTCAGCTGTTTATCCAACATCAGAATTTGTTTCTGCAAAAAAAAAATTGAATAATTTTGAAAAATGAATAAAACTGTTAACTAACTCTTAACTGAAAGAAATTTTTTCCTTACCTCTTCGTTTTTGCGCAAACAAATCCGCTGAATTCCAGAATGTTGTATGTGTTTAACTTGACGCTGCTCATTCAGGGAAATCAAAGAGACTCTGGAATAGGTAAAATAAATTTGAATAAAAACGATCATCTAATTTGCCAACAATGAAGAATGATGTTCACTGTTTTTGCCTTGAAGAAAAAAAGAACAATTATTTAACCACCAACTTGATAATAATATATCGTTTTCGTTGATTTATCGTAATATGGTCAGTATCCAATCGATGATTCCTTCTTATTCTCAAAGAACCAGTGTCCAAATAGACAACGATATCCAACCCAAAGTGAAAAGTCGTCCACCGCCAGACGTGTTCACCTGGTTTCTCCACACATCTTCCACACCTGAAGCATTCCTTCAAGAACTCCTCTTCTGTCATTTGCTTTGGCCTATAGAAGAAAAAACCAGAGGACAACTTTCAATGTTAACCATCAGGTAGTCAAAAAAATTCTGGAGTGAAGTGATGAAGAAATGTGGAGATAAGTAGGATTTTTTGAACCTTAAAAACACTCACATGATCAATTTTTTTCAATCTTCACTACAGAATTCATTGAAAAGTAAGTAATGAAAGGAATAAGGATTGTACCCCATTAAAATCGGTACCAAAAACAAGGTGATAACGTTGATAAAGTGCTTCAGGAATCTGAGGTGGAGAAATGGGAAATTTACATTGACACATCGAATTGAAGAAAGACACTCTGATTCTTCACGTACCCTCGATCAATGTTAGCATCAATCCTCAATAAATGCAGCCACTGGTCTCTATAGGCATCATGTAGCCAATCAGCTGGTATTAACTTATCATTAGATAAAATTTTCACATCCTGATCGTGTAATAAGAGATTTTTCATTCTTAGAGCTTTAAAAGGGGCGGCATATGGCATGCCCCGCTTGGTGGAGAGCAATGGTTCAGTCCATGTTGGATTTTTTAAATATTCGTCAATCTGCACAATTTCAGACTTATTGTCAATATGAAGAAAAAGCCTGAAACCAATATGAGAATTTTCATTATTTTGGTAAGGGAACTATGTTTCGAGAACTATTATTTTTTTGGGTAGCACATTAAAAAAAAATTCAATGATATCATATGAAAAAAAAACCAACAAATGAGTAAAAAAAACGGACAGACAATCAACACCCAGAAATATTGGCATTAATTGTCCGTGTTTTTTTTTTGTTGTTTTTTTTTAAAGTGGTTTTTAAGCGTAACAGATTTCGGATACTTGTACGATGAACGAGGAAAATGCAGCGCAATTTGTTAATCAATTTTACCATTCTCTCAACATCATATAAATGCAAAATTCCGTCTGCCAGGCAACTAAATCAGGGCTCTCGATTAATTCTACCATCATCTCAGGTGTTAATTCCTTAAGAAAGGCAGGAAATCTCCAGCCATAAGCAAGAAGATTGACCTCAAGCCATCTTTTGGCTGCCTTTTTAGCTGCTGTAACACCGTAAGCAAGTGCTGCATTGTGATAAGGTATCACAGTCTTTATGTTGGTCGTTTCAATCATAATCTCCGTGCACTGATCAATGAGCCCCTGTAACTGGAACATTGCAGACGTTGCTAAAATTGAAATGACTTCTTTTGGCTCGAGGCTGACCTCGTCCTGATAAAATGATCCTAAAACCACCGATAGCGCTGGAACAAAAAATACATTGATGAAAAATATTTTTACATAAAAGTGAAAGAAAAAAAATCCATTTCTTTTCTATATGGATACTGCAGAGAATTGTTGAATTTAACGATTATCAAAAAAAATCTCTTAACGAAATCTCCACGAACTTTTTTTCTCAATATTTCGAGAAATTTTTCTACATGAATGACCAAAATTTGAAAAAAAAACTGAACTAATTAAAACTGAAACACACCGCTCAATATGCATTTGGTTCCCAGCATGACCATAAAGGGCTGTGTCTAAATGTAGTCAAGTAGGTCAATCACATCTGGGACGGTGTGAATCCCGAATAAAAAAATACTTTCACTTCTCAATGCTGCACGAACTCCAGCCGGGTTAAAATTTTTGTTCACTGTATTGCCCATCAACAAATTTTTGTTCACCTAGTTATTGAATTTTGCTCATGTTTACTTACATTCGAGGGTGATATTGGGATCGGCAATCTCCACGTGAACAACTCTTTCGTTTGTCTCCTTCCACGAACCCGAGAACATGCTCGCAAAGTAGGGACTCTGAAATAAATCATTTGTTTCTGAAGGGCAGAATTATGTTACTTTACTATTTATCGTTTTTTATCAATACCTCAAAATCAAAGAAACACAACGAAATGTTTATATAGGCTTTCGTTACCAGAGTAAGTTCTACAAATTTGTATAAATAAAAATTTCGCCATCTTATGCAGATTTTTAAATATTTACTAAAACAGTTCGCTACTACAGCATTAAACATACATCATGTTCATTCTATTCAAGCATTTGATTGGTAAATTTACTAAATTTTTTAGCCACTCGTTGCAGGTGATTGCCCTTTAAAATATGATCATAGACAATCCACGGTCCAATGCAAAAATTGTTCATACACGAGGTCTATATAATCACGACACAATACGTACTTGACTTATGTAAACTTTGTGCAACCTCCATGGCTTTCCCAGGATAAAAACTGTTATGTCACTGGCCTTTTCCTCTTGGAATAAAGTTTTGTAAATGTACTGGGCCGTTGTTAATAATTTTTTCCTGTAAAAATCACAATAATCTGATGAGTGTTTAACTTTATCATATTGCTTATCAACTTGAAAGCACAATAAATAAAGATAAAGAGAATGGTTGAGATATAGAAATGCATCGCGTGAATAATAATGTAGATTTGTATGAGCCATTTCTTTCAATCAGATTGCACAGGCAATTGAATAAATAAATTGCAACATATTGTGTCATATTGTACAATGTTTCGATTGATGTGGGCAATTTTCCTCAGCCCTAGTTCTTAGAATTTCGAAGAAAAAACGATGATGCCTGGTACTTGTCCAACGTAGTTGAACACAACTACATTGTTGGACAACAACCCTCGAACTCGAGAAAGCCTTTCTGCTCCTTTCCCAATCTCTTGCCCCCCGTCGCAAATTCGGTGAGTCGGTCAGCCAACACTGCTGCCAATAATTTCGTAACAGTGTCTCCCATGGCTAATGGTCTCCAGTTGCCATTGACAATATTTTGACGAAAGGACCTAATTTAATTTATTATTAATTAGAGCGATCATTCAGCTGCCAGCAAGGGCGTTTTGCACCCTCTCATTTCCGGTATGGTTCTTATTCTCTTTGCGGACATTTGGATGTGCCGGCTTTCACCAGCGCTGCCAGATTGTTTTCATGTTGGTCCCATGCTTTCTTCTTTTGCATTCTACTTGTAGCATTTGGGGCCAAGTGGGCCCCCCTGGGGTTGATCAAGTGATGTTCGGCTCTTCCCACAACACGAGGAGCTTGTAATATCATTGAGATGATAGGACCGGTAGGAAGTACTATTATGGATTTTATCTCGTGGATCAATCGATTTCGAGAAAAATCATACAAAACGTTTTTTTCAGAAATTTTATTCTCTACATAAAATACTTCGGGACATTTTTCCGTAAATCCATGCATTCAGTCATTAGACGAAAGCGGAAATTTACCCAACTTTGCTTTGCTAATGTTCTCGTGAGCAAACCGGTTTAGTCGAAAATAGAATAAAATATTTTTTACTGGAAATCGGATTCTTTAAAATAATACTTGGCACACATTTTTTGGTAACTTAGTTGGTGACGAGATATTCATTGTCTTGAGGAAAGCATAGAAGTTTTTCAATTGCTATCGGGAAGTTTTTGGTATGACCCATCGAAGGACATGGCAAGCATTTTTCTAGAAATAAGTATGACACTTGAAGGAGATTGCTCCCCATAAGTGATACCTTATGTGAGATTAAGATACACGGTAGTGTATCGGGCCAAGTCACGTTCAAATTCATTGAATTATACACGAAGAGAGTTGATTCATTTAAGTTCCTATGCATCAAAACGAGCCCATAAAAATCTACACTTTAGAAAAATTGTCCTAATTTACAATATAAGTGTTGGTCTGCGTTAAGGCACCTATTCTTGATGAGTTCATTCACTCAGAACCAATGTTTTCAGCGTTAATGACGATTTCGTTCCGGCAAATAAGTTTTCTACGGAAAATGAACAATTGATTGGGATGTATTGAACTTCTTTCACCGCTCCGTTAACCATTTGAGGAATACATAGATTTGAAATGTTTCAGTTGTTCAGTTTTATGCAATTGTAAATGTATGATATAATGTTTCAATTATTCAGTAATGAATGTAGATAGACTATATATGTATCTCGAATAAATAATATGATTAAGTATGATTATAGGTGCGTGGGGCGAAATAGAGCCTGTGTGTGTGTGTGTGTCGCATAGAATCAAATCGCATTTTCACACAACAAACTTCTTATTTTTTAAAAGAGAATATTAACTAGAAATTTACCAAAGAAAAATCTGAAGAAACTCAAGAAAGCAGATTATGTCATTCGTAAGTATTACAATAAACATTTCTCTTCTTAAATCTAAGTGTCTCAGCTGTTTTATCCTGTGAATTCAAACAATCCTGAGGCAGTTTTCGAGCATCCTCTCAGTTCATTAGTATCATTTATTTTTTGTCATTCCTCTTTCACTACTCCAAACGCTATAGTAAAAATGCCGGATTGCCTTGTCAATTTGCAAGGTGAGGTCTCATCCCCGAATGGTTAACATAGGAATCCTAACTTTGACATTTCACGTTTCCTCTTCTTTCACTGACAAGTTTTTTCTAAACTGAGAATTCACTGGCAAGTGAGAAGAAAAACGGAATTTACATGTAACATTTTGCTATAAAATCTTATCTGACTCATCCACGAAAAATCGATGTGCAACAATATCGAAAATTAATGCAACTGATTAATTCTGAAGAGCATATGCCATTATCTTCCTTCTAAAAATCAATTAAAGAGAGTGAAAGCCGTCATGTGTACAAAAACAGATGCTTCTCACGTACTACCAATGACATCATCGTCAACACAGATCAAGAAATAGCTCATTCAATGGTCTATAAATAACCTTACGATGATTTACATTAAAATTATCAATAAAGCAGTGAATGCAATCACAACAGATTCATTTGAATTGTCAAACTGCGACCGATACATCATTGATTACCAAGCAATTAATTGCGTTGATTTATGATTTACAAACTTCCATAGTTTACTACGAGCGATACTGCGGTTATGTTTAAAAGCCAATGACTCAGTCCTGGAGAGCTTTTTCTTTCATTTTACTGAGTTACATTCACCTTTTTGGAGTTTGTAGTGTTTTGTCAATAAATTCAGCGTCCAAGTCACAGTCGTCCTCCTCTATACATTTCCTTTTGCGTCCACGAACCACCGAATTCACCGCTGCATTTGACATCCACGCGATCTTACTCACATAACCACCCATTATCCAATGTTTTATTTTTCCACCAGAAAAAATAGAAATATCGCACAAATTCACTGGGACTTTTGAGGTTGTAGGTCAGTTTTGGGGATTTGATATTTTCGATGTAATTGTCATTGTGGACTTGATGATGTTTGTCGATACTTCTGAAAGTGGGAACCAATACCATGAAAAGTAGAAACATTCAATGGGACACGAATGTAAACATTTGGGACAACCTGCGCAGCTGTTTCGCCACACACGAGGAATCCACGAACATGTCTGTGGTGGAGGGGTGAAAGCGTTGTCCTCGGGTCTTTTCGGTATTCTTCGGGCATGCCGAGTGGAAGTTTTGTGAATCATTGACACTCTGTGTGGGGATGAGATGCCGCAAAACGAACTTTTACAAATATGTTAATAATGCAAGAGAAAATTAGACATAAAAGTGAAATTGAATTAGAAAAAAATACATGATTTGAATCTTTTTCTGAATAGGCGCGAAACTAAATTCCCGCGTGGCGATTTTGAAAAGCGACAGGGCCGACCACTGTTTATATTTTCCCGATCATTTCAATTTTGATTATATTATTATTATTGCCCCTGCTGAAATAATTTGAGATCCAACTTATCGATCACCGAATCAATCACTTTTTGTTTTTGTTGTGATATTATTATGTTGTGGGGGTAGGATAATTACTTTCTTTCTGGAGAAAGTATAATTCGGCATCTTCATAATGAGCACAGACTTAGCAGAAATGCGCAGTTCATCTCAAACTGGTGAATTCGTTCTTGATTTGAACTCGCTTTCAAGTTCAAACTCACGATTTCGCAGTGGCCACCCCTCCTCCCAGCCACCGCGAGGCATGGTACATTATTGTGCTACCTTGACGATTTGGGATCCACGGTATTGCGTAAGCGTCTATTTTCTCTTGAAAATAGGCAAAAACAAAAGTTTCCTGGGGTCATATGTCGGTCTGAGCGCCAATTTATTGTACGAAAAATTAAACGCATTGTACATACAATACAAATTACAAAAGTTAAATAACGTATCCAAATAAACAGGTGTTATTTGAACAAAAATATTTTTTTGTTTCAACTTTTGTAATTTATGTTGTATGGTTGACTTTTAGATTAAATAATGTTTACCTGATCAAGAAAGCCCAGGGCTTTTGAAACGTTGTAAAGACAGATTTGATTTTTCGCGCAATAAATGGAGTTCAGCCCATTATTTTTCACTGCAGTACTGCAGTACCTATGGGCATGGCAGTGTGGATAAAACGCGTGGAACGTAACAATAGTTTAGAATAGTATTAGTGATGTCGTATAGATATCCGTGGTAGAGACACTTCTGTAGATTACAGAATATCTATCACCAGTTTTAGCGAAAAATCCTTGGTTTTACAGATGAGCCCCCCCTCCCCCACACACACACACACACAGACACATCTAAAAAGTAATTGTCATTCGCATACAGTTGAAACCCTTTGGATAGTTCCGGGCCAAATTCGAATTTTATATCCATTTGAACTTTCCAATTGTACACTGCGACACAAGGGCATAAGAAATATTTCCAAACTTTTCTGCCGACTCCGAATTTGGAAAACAAGTGGAAGGCAAGGAGGTGTGCAAAATGTGGTGTGAGACTTGCCTTCGTTTTGTTTTCCAAACGCACAGTCGGCAAAAATTAGTGCATTTGCGGACTAGCCGAGGAAAACATATTGCCCTCTTCCATGTGCTAGGTTCTAATCTGATTAGATAAGCGGTTCCAATCTGTCTCCATAAATTTTACGGAAAAGAATATTTCCGAGTGCGGCACAATCGGCTTAAGCTTATCACAAAAAAAGTTACATTTTAAATAAAAATGAATAAGTCCATTTCACCAACAAAAGAATGACTCTTGGCACTAGAAAATAAATTACTTGTCCAAGTTGCTTGGTCTTTCACTATGTTAGCATTACTTTTCGAAGGAGATGACACGAAATTGCGAACGATATATAACACTAAGAATCGTAGACGTTTAAGTGGTCCTATATTTTTTAGTAAATTCACCTATCATATTTCTGATAATTTAATCAAAGCGTAGACAAAAAATATTCGGTTCTCTAAACGTAATAAAATAATAACTTCCTCCTCTGTGTAATTATTTATTCAATCTCCTCATAATTTATGTTGGGTCCCTATTTATATAATATTGAAACTGTATATTCATCAACAACAACAGTCTCTAATTTTGTAATGACGATTCAAGGAATATAAAAACATGTAATCACTCATTCAAATTCGAAAATGGATAATTTTGAAGCTCATGAAATCACACAAGAAATATTTGACAGTATGCAGGTTTTCACACTTTGCTCGCTTCTGCGTGCCCATATATATGTATACACAATATATTAATTCATTTCTTTCACTATTTTTAAGAACATAGGAGTGGGAATAAACCTAAGAAATTAATTGAATTCCCAGCAAGACGTTTCAAGAAAAATGAGCAATTCCTTTCAAATTATTTCACACCAGACTAACGTAATATTCCCTCTCTTATAATTATTACTTTCTTATTGTTAACTGTAAATACAAAGTGTGACTGTCAAAATCACTATTCAATTACCCTCAATTATCTCCAGATTATCATAAGTATAAAAAAAATATAATCTTTAATAATAACGCTTTTTGTTAGCTCGATAAATACTAGATCCACTAGGTGATATTATTTAGCAGAAAGACACTTTTCAATATTGCTAATTACTAACTTCAATTTCACCCATCACAACTATTTCACATAATTAAAATAAACGACACAGTGAATCTGTAATCAATAATTACTATAATATGTTTCCCTGTGAATTAATTATTGACCTCCTTATTGAAACATGACTAACTCCATTGACTCATTAAAAATATGAAAATGTTCCCAAACGATCTTTTTCAACTAACAAATTGTAAGCCAAATCGTACAATTGTTGAAGAGGAAGATTTTCCACAGACAATTGCAGGACCACTAAAAAATTTTTTACAACTCTGTGGGATCATTAATAATCATTTTCTTTTCGCCCAATGACAAAAATAATTTAGTGTTATTTCTCAGATTCATTAGGATGATCAGTTTTTATGTGATGACTGAATGTGTACTGCGTGGTGAAATGTTTTTTACAGTAAGGGCACTGGTAAGGCATGACAGGATGGGCTGATCTCAGGTGAGCAACTGCCAATTCACGAAGGACAAATGGCGATTGGCATACACCACAACGATATCTGCGATGAAAATGGCATATTATCAATGAATGCAATGGATTAATTGGGAGTTACGTAAAAAAGTGATAAAACACATTTACATTGTTTCATTATTGGGGAGCTTTTCTGATATCGCAAAATGCACTGAATACAAAAATGAATTTGTGTTTGAGATTCCGACGAAATATGGAATAATTTGTCACATTTTAACAGCTCATGATATTCAGAATTCTTCAGAAAAGATGTTTTTAATTCTAAAGTAACTGCATTGATGATATAAAAATTGCTTTGAGATGAAAACTGTACGAGACATTTTACTATCAATGAGCTCTTTTTTAAACGAAAGTAAAATCCTAACTGTTTGCCATGAAATATCAAAAGTAATATAGGAAATTAATGGTTTTATGACTTTACTACGGAGTTATTCGGTATATTTTATGTCATACCCATTCGCTGTTCTGATTAGCGTTCTCTTCATGGGGGCCGGGGGATTTTCGATCTCTTTGATTTCTACTTTGGGTTCCAAAAGGGGAAGGGAGGTGCCTGGAGAGGTATCTACAGGAAATTCTAAGACTGGTTCAACATCATCATCTTCGGACATCTTCGGTGATGAAATCTGTGGAATTAATTTAATCAGTACGCTTTATCTGAATATTTATAGAACACTAATTGAAAAAAAAAAAAACAAACTAGAAGATTGGTGTGATTTTAGATTTTTTTTTGCAGGAATCGGACCTTTTACGTCAATTTTTATTTTCGATCATTCCATCAATGTGACATTTGTTTCAAAAGCATTTTCCAAAATAATAATTTTAAAAAATATTCCAAACTCGAAGAATATGATCACCAAACTTTCATATTCCAAATTGCAACTCACTATTGAACCGAACTTTTACTTAAATTGCACAATAAAAGTTATGTTTTTTCCCAATTTTACCTCTATTTAGGCATATACATGTGTGAATCGGGTTTCAGATGCACTTTGTAATTACTAGCCCGTTTCATATTTCCCTAACAAAAAAATTAATTTCTCATGTTCAGAAATATTCCACAAATATTTGAACTTGGAGATTTGAGAAAAATTCATTTCACCGAAAATTTTCGCCTTGAAGAAATTATAAATCTGGAATGATCGACAACAATCGTGACTTTTATGGTAGTGATTTAGTATTTCCATACAACTCCTCAATTTACCTTTGCTGACGGTGAATGTAATCTCATATGTGAAGTTCTAGCCTGCCAGGTGCCAAAGAACGTCAGGCACTTGGGGCATTTATATTTTTTCTGGTTTAAACACTGATGAGTAACGAGTGAGAACTCCTTAAAGAATATCTTATTACACTTTTGGCAGTGAAATACTTTATCAACGACGTGAACTTTGTCGTGTGGTTCTTCGGGTGATGAATTTTTCATTCGTTTGTGAGAGACCTGAAAAATGGAAATACGGCTGATGTTATTTCCAGTTTTTATGAAGTAAAAATCGTATACGACTGTCATTTTTGATTTTCCGATGGGGAAAGTTATTGCAATGGCCCCGAAAATAGAGCTTTAGATCCATTAAATCTTTACTTTTTTCAACAGGTCATGGCCTCCTGACAAATTTTGAGCAAATTGTTGAATTATCACTGGAGATTTTCCCAGTCATAAACTACTGACTTCGTCATGAAACTCGTTGATAAACGATCTTTGCGGTAAACCAAATTCTTAATGCAATTTGCTGATCGCTCTATTCAAGCATTCAAGCCCTTCAGATATAACAATTGAATATACATTATACTTATAGTTAAATTGTAACGGAAAATTACTTCGTGTCTTTGTAGCTGCCACTTCTCCCTGAAACTCTTCCTACATATTGTACAAGTAAAGTTTTTCACTGTTAAATTATCGGAGTGTGTCTGCAAATGATTGAGCATGGTTGTATGGTCAGTGAACCATTGTTCACAAATTCCACATCTTGCAACGTTTTTCGATGAGTTCGTCGTTTGTGGTGCAGATCTTTTTGCGGGAGGTTCAGCGAGCAGCATTTCATCAGGCTCTAGAGGCTGAAAATTTAATCCCAATTGAAACAGGTGCACAGTGAACTCCCAAAATTTCTCATAGAAAGATATTATTAACTTTCTGAAGCTAAGATTCTGCTGAATTACTAAATACAAAAAATTTTTTCTCGTAAAATGAACATACGGGTAAACTTCCAATCACGACAACCAAGAATGAGTTCAGTCCAAAAATCAGTTTTAGATTTTTTTTCAACTTACCTCACTGTAAGGACGACTTCTCATTTTGGCTTCTCTTGCTTCTCTAGCTTCGCGTTCTGCGTTCAAGGCCTCCTCTTGCTCGAAACTCGTCAATGCGGGTGAAGTTCGATTTTTTGAATTGTGTTCACTCATTTTGTGAGTTTCCAGACGTATCAATAGTCCAAATGAACGTCCGCACTCCTCGCATTTGTGTTTTTTTGGTTCGTGGGTGCGCATATGATTGGACAGGGCACTTTGCTGTGTGCAAACCTGCAACGTAATCAATATTAGTGTTCAGATTCATTTTGGTTTGAAAACCATGAAATTCAAGTACAGGGCGATGCAAAGATACTACAAGTCGATCGTAAGCCTGACCCATGGGGATCATACAGAAAACTGACTGAGGTGTAATTTTGACTTGACTCCATTTTTGACTGAATTTGATTAGGTCGTAGACATCGAAAGACAAGCGCTAAATAGGAAATATTATCTATGTATAGCTCAATACCGCCATTAGAGAGAATTACCTATATATATATAGCTCAATACCGCCAAAGAGCACCCTTCGAATGGGGGGGGGGGGGGGGGGCAGGTATTATTAATATTTTCTATAACGTTACCTTTCCACAGGTGGGGCATGTCAGTGATCTAATGCTCTTGATAAAGTGCTCTCGTTTGATGCTCTCTAAATCCTCCTGAGCTTTTGGTGAACGATCCATTACTTCTAGAGCCTCCAATCCCTTCTCTGGAAGGTCTCCAGCTTGATGAAGTTGAGCGTGACTTTGATATAGCTCGATATTTGGAAAAAACCTTGTCAAATACAAAAAGTCATCGTTTTCAAATATTTTTGAATCATTGCTTTTTACAAATTTGTTTCTTTTTCTTCCTAACAGGAGACTTCCATTAATTTAGTTGCGTTGTTTTTTCTAAAATGCCAATTCTTATTATTTAGCCTATTAACTAAGCGAAAAGAAATAAACTTTGTATTGTTGGTCTCATTAAAAAAAGCAAATGCTGGTAGTATAGGAACATAAACACTTCTTCATAAATACAAAACGTGCTTCTCGATGTTTTCACCCTCAAAACCACATAGCTGTGGTGTAAAAATTTTCAACATTCAACTATTTTGTAACTAGTTATTTTGCCGTATCTTCGGATACCCTATACATAGATTTTATATTTAAAAAAATATCGGATATAATTGCCGTAACAAATTACATTTAAGATCAGTTTATATATTACCAATATAATTTAGGAAGGAAGTGAAACAAAATAGTTGCGTTACGAAACGACAGGTATGATCATTAGGACGTAAAAGTTGATGGCATTTTTAATCGCAATTTTACCTATTACACGGTGAGCACCAAGTATCAGTTCCAAGTTCAATCGAACTGCCAAGATGATCCCTTAAACGATGATGTTTGAGCATTTCCCAACTCACAAACTCTCGATCACAACCGTGACATTGTTTCATGGATTCATCAAAGTCAAGAGTTATTTTCAAGTGATCAGAGCCCTCATGCTTCGCTAAATCCTCGACAGTTGGAAATATGAGAGGACATTTGCCACATGAATATTTGCGAGGACAGTGCAGTTGGATGTGCTTTACTAAGCTTTCTCTTGTTCTGAAAAAAAAAGTTAAGAAATCCATAAAACTATTTCATAAAAAAGTTCTTTGAGCTTTCAAGAATTATTTGTATGTTTAGAAAACTTTTGGCAACTTCTTGACTGACAAAAATGGTATATACAGAATGTTTCTCAAGGAATTTCAAATTGCTGATTTGGTATAGATTTCACAGCAGGGCATCTGGTCTGAGTTTGTACGACCGATCTGATATACAAGTAAAAATATCCAATTCTAAATTATTCAGTGGCAAAAAAGTTACGAAATTACTGGCAATTTCTATGGTTTCCCTTCATTATATCAATGAATGTTAACGTCCAATGTAAGCTGGGCGATACTGACTGATACACAATCAAACTACTATCATTACTCAATTGATTATTTCCAATTTTTTTCTTTCTGTTATGCCCACAACTTTAGAAATTTATGAGCCAATAACGGTCCAAAATGTGACTCATGCCAGTGATAATATACTGTAATGAGTTCTGCTTAATTAGTTTCCGAAGAGTTCAATTTAGGTTTCTTTTTGAGGGTCTTGAATTTTTTTGATTTATGCAAAGTTCAGGATTAAATTTTATACTTTAAAAAAAAAATTGCTATCATTTAAGTTATGTGGATTATGATATGCCCACATATATTTGTATTGTATATGTTGTGAATACAATAAAGAAAAAGGGCAACACATTATGCAGAAAAAAGAAATATGATTAAGATATAAAATGCTGGAACGGGATATCCTATTTTTTTAGCATTATGCCCATGATTCTTCTCATTGGCCCAAGGTCAAAAGGTATTTTATCCTTCAATATGTATCCATGAGACATTTTGCTTCTAAGTGAATTTACTGAGTACCTTAACTGTAAAATATGCTTTTTGAGGAATTTAAATTCCTAGAAATTACCTAAAATAACTATTACAAGGTGAGCACCACCACTTGGAGCTAAGTTTGCAAGTTGGAGACATTTCCTTGCAGTCAATCATAGTTAAATTTCCAGTCAAAACTTGTTCTAAAATGCTCGTCCTTTTCTCTCCTTTAATTTCACCCTCTGTGCCATTTCTCTCATCTCCATCGCTGTTAGTATCATAATTTTCTTGAAAATGGGCCGGGATGTTCTCCTCGGAATTTTCATCATCATCATTTAGCGCCGTGGTACCTTTAGCTGAATCAGGTGGTTCCTCTTTGATTTGTACTTCACAGGGAAGTTCTGTTAATGGTTCGAGAGTTGCTGGATTCTGCTCACTACTAAGTTGTTCACTTTTAATCGCTGGATTAGGCACTGCTCGTGAGGCTGGCAATGGAACCAGTGGGGGTGGTGCTCGAGGTTTCAACATACATAATTGTGCCTGCGAATAATTGAAATTTCAAGTTAGAAATTGTGTAAATATGTACAAAATGTAATTTCTAACAAACAAGTTTTACATCATTTTCCTGTGAACAGCTTCATTCAAGAGTTGAAACTCACAACAGTGATACCTCCAATTTGGAATATAAATTTGAAAAAATAAATCGCTACATATGCGAACAGATGCATTCTCACCATCGTTCATTCTCCACATTGTTGTAACCGTAAAAAACAAACCTGGCAGGGATCGGGTGAGTTGGCCATAGCATCCAGGAATATCTTCACAGCATTAATTTCCTTCTTCGCTACCAACTTGACATGCATCTTCCTGTACACATTGAGACAATACTCCCTAAACTCAAAGACATCATCTAGCCTTGCAGCGCAAAATTGGCAAATTTTTTTGGGCAGTGGATCAGCCTTGTAGACCATAACCGGTAAGCAAACTCTCAATTTTTCAGCAACTTTCCTCTGTTTTCCCTCATCACCAAATATCTGCAGCATCTCCACCTTCTCCTCGGCACATAGCCGGCAACTATTCTCGGATAAACTATTCAGTGACATATTTGCCCAATTATTCATTAAATTGTCGGTGAATAAACTATCACAATGACACTAATCAACAACAATAGTGATGGGATCAGTTGCATCAGTCCGAAAAAGGAAAGATTTACGAGGTTATCCAACGAGTGCCAATGTAGTTCCACATTTCACAAGGCTACTGGCTAACTCTAAACCTCATCATGATTCATTACACTCAATTCCAATTGTATGATTTGTCCAACTTGATGTCGGGAATTTTTTTCCAAGTTGAAAATTGCTGATAGGCGAAGCAATCACTTTCACTCAGGACTATCACAATCTTCAACATCATCCCAACAACTTGGGAACAGTTGGGTTGCTCCATACAACGGAGTTAGAATAATATTGTTATCAGCGGATGGTAAAAATCATTACACAAAATTTCGAAGAATGGAAGGTAGAGTGAGGTCAGTTTTGAATATATGGGTCATCCCGTCAAATGGCGTACAAAACCTTTCTCTCATTTCGGAATCGCGCATTTTTATTTTTGAATTTTCCTCCCGCCACGAGAGATGATTTTCTCACTTCTCGCTATTCACTTTTGTAATTAGTAGAGATAAACCGAACATGCTGACGAGAACGAAAGAAAAGTTGGTTGGCCCACGTGACCCCCGTGAGTCACATAAACTACGTGCACATTTCTGATTTCACCGGACATTATGGCTCTTGAACGACGCTCCTTTAATAATAGAGCATTCAATAATAGAGCACCAGTTTCGTATTATAGTACTCATAAATATATGTTACGGGTTTTCGGATTTTCTATCCTTTATTCTCACCATTCAGTTGTTTCATAAAATTTTGAATATTCGCTAGTATTCAATATTTCCTGTCATGTAAACAAATATTGCGTATTCATTAAGCAACATAGAACCGAATTAATTTTCCCTGTTATAATCGTCCTCTCGGTTCCAACGTTCACCATTTTTCTTTTCAAAAACCAGCTATTAAACTTTCCAACATTGTAATCCGTAAAACTCTATTGAGAAACTGGAAATAGAGTTGTAATTGAAAACAAACCTTCTATCTCCCGTTTAAAATTTTAATTTGATGAGTATTTAATATAAATTTGGGGAAAAACGGTTGAAAAACAATTTCAAAAAGTCAGTTGCAACACCACTTATATATCACTGTATGGATGAGGTGCGCGCGCATACAAGAAACATGAGTAGCTCCCGGCGAGTGAGTTAAGCATTAACCTCTCACATTCAATTCTTAACTTGAACCGCACTGCCAGACTGGTTGTGTGCAACATATTGTTTTTATTTATTGTTGTGAAAAAACCGAACGAAAATGGAAGATGATGTACAGTTATTAGTATCCATTGGTCTCAGTGAGTCGAAGGCAAAAGAGACTTTAAAAAATGCCCAGGTGACTAGGAATTTGAAAGCAGCAATTAGCGAGGTAAATATTGACGTTCACAATTTGCAAATAATTTTCATTCACGTGCTCAATTAAAGTAGTTGATAAAATTATATGATTTGAGATGAAAATTTCATGTTACATATTTTCAGAGGATTTGGGGGCTTTTGATTATATGAACGCGCACAATTTTTTCGTTGATTTTATGATGCAACAATAACTAAAAGTGAAACGAAAAAAACCATATGATTCACAGTTCACAATGTTCTGTGCTTGTGACTTTAATTCCCAGAATTGTGTGAGTAATTTTGAAAGAAAAAATCGGAGATTTATCAGAATTATCGAGGTCAACAGAAGTTTCATCATCAGTCGAAGATTCGGAGAGATTCCCGCATTTGATTTCTCACTGTAGATTGCAGCTGCACTTGAAGTAAAAAACTGATTATAGGGATTCTTAGAAAGGTAGTCTGGGACATGGATGAGAGATGGGAAATTAAACTGAAATTGAACCAGTGGGGATAACGATAACTGCCCAATGCCCCTTGTATTTTGAAATTCGCTAAAAGTTGGAGAATCTGAAATATCACAAAATCACTGAAAAGTTGCAAAAAAAATTCGCCAAGAAAATTGACAAAATTTGGAAATAATGGAAAAATTAAAGATAAAAAAATTGAATACTTAAATCATTTTCAAATTTTAAAAAATCCGGAAATTTGGAAAAAGTCCGCAAAAATTTGAATGATTACCACATTTCAAAAGTGTTCAACAATCTATAAAAATAGATAAATTAAAAAATATCAGAGTATGTACAAAATTAAAACCCGATTTTTTTTTAAACTTCATACACTTGCAAGTTTGAAAATGTTTTTAAAATCCTGTTTACGTGCGAAATTTTTTATATATCTATTTCCTTTTTACAGGCGAAAAAAGATAATGACCAAATTTCACCAGAAGTGGGTATTCTTCTGTACCATCTCTCCTCTAAACTAAAGCCTCAAATTGTGGACAAGCTTCCTTTTCTGTCGACGTACATCTCCCAGAAGAAGCTTGATACCAGCCAGCGTGTAGATGCAGCTCTCGCTCATCTTCTTGATACTATAAACAGCCCCATCAACATTCAGGATTTCGACAGCGCTTGCGGTGTGGGTGTAATCGTAACTCCAGATCAAGTTGAGGCATCAGTGGAAACTCTCATCAAGAAGTACCTTGAAGACATAAAGACCAAACGTTACCAGTTCAACGCCGGACCTCTGATGCAGGAAGTACGTACTATCCTAAAGTGGGCCGATGGAAAGGTCATAAAAAACGAAGTTGACCTCCAAATCTTCGATATCTTGGGTCCTAAAACAGACGCTGATTTAGCCCCTGTAAAACCAGCAAAGCAAAAATCCAAAGGTGAAAAAACTGCCAAGGACATTTCACAGAAAAATGAGAAAAATGACCAAAAATCAAAAGCAAATGACAAGAAGAATGTTAAAAATGAGAAAAATGCTGAAGAATCTTCAAAAGACTCAGCGAAGACAATCACCGAAGTGATGGCGAAGCTTCAGTTTCATAACCCTGGTGATAATTATAAAACGGAAGGGTATGTAGTCACCCCACATACACACAGGCTACTCCAAGAGCATCTGACGGCGACAAAAGGCGCCGTAATTACTAGATTTCCTCCGGAACCTAATGGAATCCTTCATATTGGCCATGCCAAGGCTATCAATATCAATTTCGGTTATGCAGCAGCACATAACGGTACATAAAAACAAATTTAATATAAAAGTTACTGCATGCTAAAAATGATAAAAACAGATTCTTTTACCTTTTTTTTAAAGAGCTACCAATTTTAAGTAACGTTTGCGAAAATTTGTTCGTTAACCATCCGCAATACGCCAAGGTTGAACACTATTCCCTATTCCACCGAGTAGCCTTCGAATGAATGATTTATTCTTAAATTACCGATTTTCAGGCAAGTGCTACCTGCGCTACGATGACACGAATCCTGAAAAAGAGGAAGAGAAATTCTTCATTGGGATTCGTGAAATGGTCGAGTGGTTGGGTTACAAGCCCGCAAAAATTACCCACTCCTCAGACAACTTCCAGCAGCTCTACGAGTGGGCAGTGGACTTAATATCTAAGGGTCACGCCTACGTTTGTCATCAGAAGAGTGAGGAAATGAAGGGATTCAACCCTCCACCATCCCCATGGAGGGAGCGTCCAATTTCCGAGAGTCTTCAGCTATTCGAAGACATGAAAAATGGACTATTGGAGGAGGGGGAGGCAACACTCAGAATGAAATGTACATTGGAAGAGGGAAAGCAAGATCCAGTTGCATATAGAATTAAATATGCCCCTCATCACAGAACAGCTGATACATGGTGCATTTATCCCACGTACGACTTCACTCATTGCCTCTGTGATAGTATCGAAAATATCACTCATTCACTTTGCACCAAGGAATTTCAGACTAGAAGGAGCTCTTATTACTGGCTTTGCAATGTACTTGAGGTTTATTGTCCAGTTCAATGGGAATATGGACGACTTAATGTTAATTATACGGTCGTTTCGAAGAGGAAAATTGCGAAACTGATTGAGGAAGGGATTGTTAGTGATTGGGATGATCCTAGACTTTTTACGCTTACTGCGTTGAAGAGGAGAGGATTTCCCCCTGAGGCCATCAATAATTTTTGCGCGCAAATGGGGGTTACAGGGGCCCAAGCCGTGGTGGACCCAATGGCATTAGAAGCTGCTGTTAGGGATGTGCTCAATGTCACTGCTAGCAGGCATATGGTTGTGTTGGATCCTATCAAGGTGACAATTGAAAATTTCCAGACACCAGCCAAACCTGAGGGATTGCTTTTTGAAGTGCCTGATTTTCCAACTGAGGCAGAGAGAAGTCAGCATAAAGTGCAGTTCGATGAAATTATTTATATCGAGGCGTCGGATTTCAAACAGGTAATGGGACAAGCACAAAATCTTTTATTAACACAGGACTTGGAAAATTGAAAATTGAAATTCATATGTAAGTTATGAATGAAAATTTCTTATCGATAAAGGATAAATGATTAACAGGTATTAGCAAAATATCAAATGGGGACTGGAAAGGAATTGAGAGCTCTTAATATAAAAAAAAAAACTAATGAACAAACCTGACAAATTTTGGTAACGACTTTATTTTAAACACAAGGCGATATGTTTGCACTGTTATTTCACACTTGGAATTCTCTTTAAATTGATACATGTAGAAAATTTATACTGATTAATTTTAGCAAATTCATTACTCTATCGTATTATTATAGGAAGAAGAAAAGGGTTTCCGCCGTTTAACTCCAAAGCAGTCTGTCGGTCTCAAGTACGCAGGCATCGTTCTCACCCTTCAGAGGATCGAGAAAGACAGAAGTGGAAAAATTACTGGTCTTGTTGTTAAACAAGAGCCACTAACTGATAAAAATAAGCCTAAGGCCTTTATTCACTGGGTAGCTAAGCCAAAACTTGTCTCAATTCGCCTCTACGAACGACTGTAAGTTTTTTAATCGTTAAGATCTCCAGTAAAGTGGATGCAAGCGATCCTTCTAAAAAATCTTGCATACACAGTATTGTAAATATCTTGAAAATTGGTGGAGTTAGACAATATTGTCGCTGTTTGATATAGCGTTGAATTAACTTCAAAGTTTCAATTGCCATTTTTTGACGGCTCTATCAATTCTGATTCTTCGAAATAGTCATTTTACTCTAAGGAAAGCTACATGGAACTTTCAAATTTGTTGCAATCTAATATAGAAACTTCGGAATAATGAGTGATATTGACCTACCCATGTATCAAGATCCAGTATCTGGTAACAAGCTTCTACGAGAAAACATTTGCTTTGTAGAGAACTTCGTTATCAACGTAAAAAACCACGTTGCTTCTCCCGAAATTCAAAAAATTTCAAGATATTTTCACAGTGTTCATTCGATTCTCACATATTAATGTCATTTATCACTCGGTTAGAGGGCGAGTGGGTATTGATTACTTTTTTCCAGAGTATACTAGTTTACAGTAGTGAAATTAGGCAATTTTTAAAAGCCAGGACGCGCTCACAGTTTGTGTATTGGTGCTATGCCCATTAATTCAACAATTCAAAACAGGTTACGGACAAAAATGTAGCATGCTAAATAGACTTAGAAATCTGTTCCAAATGGTTACATGTTGCTTTATACACGAAATATTACGAATCTCGCTCATGTGACCGGTACCCTCTCACCCTCTGCCTAATTTCCACACAATCAGATATGAAATTTCATCTAATTAATATACGAATAATCTCTTGTTTAAGTTTCAATCATAAAAATCCCGAAGACCCGAATGCAGTTCCCAATGGCTTCCTCAGTGATGTCAATGCAGACAGTAAGAAGCAAGTTGTGGGATACGTTGATGCAAGCCTTGAAGCTGCTGCCAAACCATTCACTCAATTCCAATTTGAAAGAGTTGGGTTCTTCTCCGTCGATCCTGACACCAAGCCAGGAATGGTAATTGAGTCCATTCCATTTCATTCTCTTATGTCTCTTTTCGTCTTTATAAATTTCATTAATCGATTTGTTTGCTTTTTCAGGTGGTCTTCAACAGGACAGTGTCGTTGAAGGAAGATGCAGGAAAGGTGTAGCTAGATTTTGCAACAATTTCTAATTGCAAATTACTGAAATGTGTTCGAAATAATTGTTAGTGACAATGTAATGGACTAAGTTGCGGAGTAATTTGAATTTGGAAGTATTTTACAGATGAGATTATTGGACACTTTCTGGTGAATTAAGGTCCGTCAGGTTCCTTATATTGTTCGTCAGGTTCCTATTTTACGGTTTATATTTTTCGTCGGAAATTATTCGTCAGGTTCCTTATATATTCTGATATTTTACATTACTTCACGTCTACACTAAAAATTCTTCATAAACCGTGGGAAAAATATATCTTTGGTATGAAATTAAAGGACTTAGATTTTGTAAGATCCAAAGTTAGGTCTCCGCGATAGATAATGAGTACTACTGACCCACTTAGGCTAATTAGAAGCAGGTAGCCATCCCGTACGTCTCTCTCCGTAGTAACATAATAGGGCGGTGGAATTTAGCAATTATAAAAGCGCTAATGAATAATTTTTGGTGCCCTACACTCACTTGAGATATAATTCCCAGCACGTGTCTCATTATTCAATTTTTTGAATCACTTTAGCCACGATTCATCGAACGATCTGTAATTAGTGTGGACGTGAATGAATCGGTCACCTGTTAAATCAGTCCCTAACAATTGGGACGAGAATGTAAAAAAGATTACGATGAGACGGACGGGCCTTAATAATTTGCAGGAAATTTTCATACTTTTTATTCTAGTTTTTTATGTTTTGTTTTAGAAGATTTACGGCTAATTGGCCATTTTATGATGTGCTTAAGTTTGAAAATTAGCTGTAACTATATTGGCTTACCTCTTTCTCAAGCATTAATTTCCTAAGCTTTTTGAAGAATTGTTTTCTATTCGTCGTTAGGAGACCATGAAAATGTAGGAAATATCCCTATCGGAAGCATTTAATTCATCATACAAGACTCGTACGTTGGTATCATGTATTTAATATTGATGAAGGCATCTTCGCCCCCATATTTTTCAAGAATCTCCAAAGTCTCTTGAATCAAATCTGCTGGATTTTCACCCCTCTGTTGAGAGTAATCAATTCCTTCTCCAAGATTTACTTGAAAATAAATGTTTCAGTTTGTTATTAGCGACAATTATAGCGAATTATTTTTGACATTTTGTAGAAGAGTTACCATTTCTATCCTTGAGGAGATTTAGAATAGGAAGTATTTGTCGGAAGTAGGGAACGAGGCATTCACCAACACAATCACCTGAACGAACAAGTCGTTGAAGTGCCCTCATTGTCGTACAAATTATCTCTGGTATTTTTGTATTCAAGGCGTCTGAATAAAAAAAATGGGACATCATTAATCGAATGCAATTATTAAATATCACATTTCTTTGGAAATTTTTTAAAGGTATTTCGGAACAATTTCAATATTAAGGGTAATGTTTAAAAAGGTGTAATGTGTGAATTGCATATAAATGAGTTCATAAATAATCTTTTTAGGTGAAAGTTTTGCTGGAATACCATTTTGAAAAAATTGAGTTTCACCACTTTATATATATGCATATATAAATAAATCTTTACTAACTTTTTATAGGAATAATCAACTGTGAAACGACAGGCAGAATCTTCGGTCCTCCATGTTCCAGCATATCTGATATTCCTTGTTCCACCAGGAACTTATATGGATGCTCAGTTTCAGTGAGGCCGTCGAAAAACATAGGCAGATAATGTCGAAAGTCTAAGTCCTCGATTTTGACTTTCCATGTGATCGGCGATCCGTCTTTCTCCATGGAAACCGGAAAAACTCCTCTCTCGTAAAACTTTCGAAAGTTCGAGGGTTTTGGCGGTACCGGCTTGTACAGACCGCATTTAGGGGGTTTGGCGACAACAGTATTTTCCTAATAATATTTCTAATTAATAGTGACGTCGCAACGCTATGTGTCGCTTATGGCTACGTGATCGATGAGGTAGCGAGTTGATTGATTAATAGTAGATATATAATCATGAGACTTTGGATGGTCCACAGTATATTTATGATTGAATATAAAACAAATTTTGATCTGATCCTTCACATATTGTCCAGGGTCTATCTATGATTAATTAAAAACTCAATTTTTTGTGGTCGGTGACAAGGTGGAGGAAGGCGCTAGCAGTCATATGCAAGAATGAAAAAAGCAGAAATACCGGCATAAAAAAAAAAAACAAAAAAAAACGAGACTATCAATGGTGCGCAAGTAATTAAGACGTCAAAAAATCAGGAAGATCATGAATAATTTATGACTATTCCTCAATAGCTCAGGGTCGCATGGTAATTATGCATAAGCCTCGTCAATAGCCGATGACTGCAGCGCCAGGAAATTTGGGATTTCAATCAATGGGACACTTTCAAATTTTGTTAAACACTCAATTCACAATTTGATTAGGACTAACATCTCCACCTCCAGTATTGATAAGATATGACTTGATCGTTTGATTATTTTTAGGAGTCCCCGGCTAGGAGTTTAAGTGGAATTCAAAATTTGTCTGCGCAGTGCCTCAATAACGCTACACTGCGCAGGCGGCAAAGGTGTGGCGCTGTCTTCATCAGAGCACGGGCGGTTACTCGTAATTAATAAAGTTTGTAATTTTTTACTCTCATTTGGATTTTGGACTTGGTGATGATGGACAACATAATGTACAGAGAGTGAAACTCCATTAATTGATCAATCAGATCAATTGCGTTTTGAAATAATGGAGAGGAGACCGCGCAAAAAAACAAGGAACAAATTCATTTTTGTATTCAGCCCAGTTTTCTCCGTCCATATCACTTTTTTCAATTGTCAGCTTTATTTTTCATCCATAAATCCATGCAATCAATCTATTTCAGATACAGTATAGATGATTGAGGAGCGAAATTCGACGATGGTACTGAATTTTCATTCGTGGTCTTTAACTCGGAAAGTACATTGTGAAAATGGAAAGGATATTTTCGTGGAAAAACTCTTCTAGATAAAGGTCCAAAACAAATATTTTCCAGAAGGGGGAATCGTTCTGCAGATTTTTCAAATTTACCACTTTTGTGTTTTTAAAATTTCTGCAATGTCAAAAATTATTTTGGGATTCTGAATATTTTCAAAAATTTATCGGTTTGTAATGAGTCGGCAAGTCATGTTTTATCACTACAATTTATCCATGATTGATTGTAATTAATTTGAGGAAATTTTATTTGCGACTTGCGATGTACGAAAAAAATCTCCCAATTCTTTATATGGAGATAAAATGCACTTGTCATTCTACTTTATTAATTAAATCCATGAATTTCCTCACCTGGAGTGCTTGAATGGTGAACGCAGGCACAACTCGCGGTTTCCTTTTGTACTTCGGATTATTCTTGTGAATTTCAGTCCAAAATTCTCGTTGATTAACCATTGCTACCCCCCGAAAGTACCAATTTTCTTATCTGAATTATAATAATGTAATTATGAGAGAAAGGAGAGAAAATAAACTTGAAATTTAGAAATCAAATTGCCGGGACTGTGAATTTGAATTGCTCAAGGAATGACTTGAAACCGGTGTAAAAAAAAACAAGACATCCCCCCCTGTTTGTAGAAGCACTGAAGATAATCACTAATATTTGGGTCAAACAATTGGGGGAACCATGGCAACGTTTGTTCATATATTCCATTCAATTTCCGTGGGCATTTCCGGTGTCGACAGTTGGCGCTTTACAGTGAGGATTGCAACATTCAATTTTCTACGTCTTTCAAGGTCTTCACTCAGTTTTGAGTGGGTTTTTTATCATCGTAAAAATAAGGTTTGAACCGCCAATGAGGATATTGTAGTTGAGGAAAATTGTGGGTGCAAAAGAAATATCGCAAACTCGGGAGATCCTAATTCGGGAGATTTTTTATTGCCCTTCTTTCAATGATTTTCTAAAAATATTTTCTTCATTTTTTGGTGAAAAGTATACAATCTATTGATTTTGGATATTTCGGAATCGGATGAACTTTAGGAGGCGAGGCGGAGATGAATGTGTAGGTCTGCAGAAAACCGATTCCTGATAACAAATTCTTTTTTTTTCTCACTGATATTTTTACAAAATTTTCACACTCTGGGAATGAGAACATGGGAGATGACAACTGAGTTAGGTGTATGGTCCACGCTTAATACATAGGTTTAATAGAAATTTGACGAAGTTTGCAGAAAAAAAAAGATAATTGAAACATCAGGGGATTGCACATATTGCAATCAGTGAAAAACGAACGAACGAATTGTTTGATAAGGTAATCCACTGCCTGAACGGTTAAACATAGCGAAAAAATCATAACGACCAAAGTTGTTCCTCATGCAAAAACGTACATTTTCTGTGAAATGAGTTTCCTTCCAATTTACATAATTAAGGAGGTATTGCGGGTTCAACTCTCGGGTGGTGGCACTGCTGTTGGCTTCTCGCTCTCACTTCCATGACGCGCATGAGTCGGTTGGCGTCGCGCTCACTGCGCAACAATTAAGCGCACAATAATGATGTATGCGATGAGCGCGCAATTATTTATTGCTCCTTGAATAATTACTCCTTGTAATTATTTCCAATGAATAAATTAATTCCGCAATCGTTGGCAATAAATGCCAAGTCTCCAGCTTTTACCCACCCACAAATCAAATTTTTTACTCTACTCCTTTACATCTGTCGATAATTCATCGACAATTAATGCACATTGACTATAATTAAACTTGATTAACAGTAATCGCTGGGGGTCATCGCGGTAAAAGAAGAAGATTAATCAAAATTGATTTAACCGATGATGAAAATGTTATTATGTACTTCATCGCAATCAGCTGAATTAGAATTATAATCTAATCTGTATTCTACTGACAATAATGATGGGACATGTGCGCGTGGGTAAATGTACGTAATGTAATCAGTGAGCAGTCGGACAGTGGCAGTCGGCCCGTGCACTCTCATGACTGCTGCTCTTGCCATACTTCACTGTGATTGCTAGTAGAAAATAACATTTGACACATTAGTTGTCAATAGCCGAGTGGTGAGTCGTCAGTTAACATCAGATAATTTTCAGTAATTTTATGAGCATTTAAATTCAAATTGTTCGATTGGAGACCAATGAACAAGTTTTTCGTTAAAGAGAAAGTTGCTCCAATTTGCTGGATATTTACCAGGCATTCGCGAGATAATGTCAAAATGCTCAGCTGAATATTTCGTCGAGAATTTTTAATTCAACGATTGCCCGAAAAAAAATCATCTGACAAGTTTCATGATTTCTTGAAAATGTTCATACAAAAAAGTAGTACTCATGAATTTTCCCTTGATCAGAAGTATTATGAAACACGTGAAACCAGTTATACAGAGACTTCAAATGTTTAATAATGTTTTCCGTATTTTTTGTATTTTCGTTGAGGTACAAGAGTCATGTATCTAGAGTTATTTATGTAAGCCCTAAGGCATTCATTCTCCTAAGGAAGTGTATGCGAATTTTTCACAAAATTATGTTACATCAATTTTGGAAGAATCGGAAAATTATTTATAGACGACCAATCACTATATAGTGATATGCCCCTAGTGGAGAAAATTATATGCCTATTATTATATCTACCGCATATGAGCCACTATATTATTTCACATAAATATGTGACGTATAATCGCTTTCGAAAAACAAAAAAAAAACAAAATTGGAAGATGAATGAATTTGTTTTTCCTCATCATTTGAAGTGATGGATATGCTTACGATGGAAACCGATTGGAATCATTTGACCGATGAGCAGCGACAATACGCAGCGACGGTTTTGAATGAACTAGATGATGCGCCCACTAAAGTTCAAGAGATAAGAAATTGGATTGAAACTCACGATACGCTCCGAGCTCCAACAGGTGAATGAAATAAACGTGACAACTTTTCTTGTCATCCTTCATGTTGATAATTTATTTAAACTTGTTTTATTTTCAGATGACTTTACGATTCAGCGGTTCTTGAGGGTGTGCAAGTTCAATGTAGATAAGGCCAAGGAGAAGATGTACAATTATTATGTTCAGCGATCAGCCTCGCCGGATTGGTTCTCCGATCGAAATCCGATGATACCGGAACTACAGGATCTATTGCGAATGGGGTAGATTAATCTACTAGTTTTCATTACATGGAATATGTTGTAGAGTATTGGAACAGGTGGCATTTAAAACTGAATTACTCCAACGTGACACCCGAATTTTTGACTAATACGAGACCGGTGGTGTGTGCTACGCACGCGTATTCCCTTTTTCCCCAAGCATGGCGATGTAGTAATCAATTATAGAAATATACAAACTATTAATCCATATTTATCTCTACAATCATTCTAATCAGTTCTACCAAAGTATCCGTCCATCCTGAGACACGTCAATCACAAATTATATTGCACTGCGCAAAGTAAGCTGCAATCACAATCGATTGCACAAAACATTGTATCTTTTGGGTCTCGGCGGAAATGACGGCCTATATAGCAGATAAATTGTTGGTAGAGAAATTATCGAGCGGACCTCCTCTTGGACTCTCCAGTAATGCCTCTAAGTCACCAGTAATTTTTATTTTTCAGAACCTTCCTACCCCTCCAAGGAGTGGACGATCAAGGTCGAATCATAGTTCTCCTTCGTGTTTGCATCCATGACCCTGCGAAGAATTCTATAGCAAGTGTTTTGAAGGTAAATCAACTCATCTTTTGCAACGCACTTTTCCACAGCTTTAGTCATAGTTCCAGACATTAGGTGCTTCTCATATCTGTCTAATATGATTTTGTTTTCATACGCGTTGAAAAAGCTCGGACTATCGATTTCTGGTAGAGCTTTCCGAATATTTCTTCCTGAAAGGCAGTTCTGTAACGTTGACCTTGAATAATTTTGCATATGCTGGTTCCGTATGCATGCATTTTTATCATCCTTCCCTAGTGGGTAGTTTGGTCCAATCACATTGCATTTTGGATGGTCTAAAAAAGCTCCCAATGAAAGCACAACTAATTGCGCTTTAGTCCACAGTCTATCTTGAATTAATGGTTTTTAATTAAATAAAATGCCCCGGACAATGTCTCAAGGATTAAACTCAATGCGTCCATGGACATTTTTGTCATTGTTGGCTTTTTTCACCAGGTTCCTATATAAATGGAAGCTACTCTCGACTAGACTAGTAGAGATTATTATGTAAGTAGATCTTTTGAATCTTTCAGACAGCATTAATGATTCTGGATGTGTTCCTGAAAGATCACGTTTCAGCATCCATTTATGGCGTTTGTGCGATTTTCGATATGACTGGCGTGACGCTGGACCATGGACTCCAGATGACACCGAAAGTCGTTCAACGTTTGGTCCACGCTTGGCAGGGCTGCTACCCTCTTCGCATTCAGTCCCTGGACTTCGTTAATGCACCTGTCTATGTTAATTTTGTACTCAACATTTTCAAATCATTCATGAACAAAAAATTGAAATCTAGGACTGTTGTTCATAAGGGATCGTCTGAGGAGTTTTTTAAGAATAAAGTTCCTCAACGTTTACTACCAGAGGAGTATGGCGGAACTGCTGGACCACTTCAAAATTTAATAGGTAAAATGTCGAAGAATTGAAAAAAAAATAAATATAAAATGTTTCAAGCAGCAACTCTAATTTTTATAAAACAGTCCATGAGAAAAAAGAGGACACATCTAAAAAAAAATCTCACTTCTTTTCAGATCATTGGAAGGCCAGAGTCGAAGAAAATGTTCCATGGCTGAATACTGAAGAAGAATATCGTCTTCGTCCCAAATAAAAATACTCATATACTATCTATGCAATCAATATATTTCAAAGAGGATTTTATACAGGAATCACAATGGTGTTTTTTTTTCTTTCTTTCAAATATATATATAACAAAACTTCCAATTTGCATTATTCCAAAAGGCGTTTTCATTTAATTTCCAATGATCAATACGATTTAAATAAACGTACACTTAAGTCATGGGCAAGTACAATTGTCCTAAGCTACCACCTAAGTTCTAATCTTATAATTATGAAACATACTAATTACACTTTTCTTTTATATTGCCAAGACTTTATGAAAGTGATCATCGCATTGGACCACTAATGCAAAGCACACGAGTTAATGAGTAATCTGAATAAAATCGAGGATGGCTCTTATAAAGTCCAGACTATATATTTCGGAAGAATTGTACACCAACTATGTCGAAAGATTATCGAAATTATAATTAAGGATCAACCAAGTCGCAGACCAGTTGTCCTGAGCAATTGTTCCCCTCCTGAAAATCAATTCAGTGGTAAAGTGATGAAACAAATCATGTTCATAGATTATAATTATATAATCAGAAATACATAGCTTCTCCACTTGTCCCTTTGCAGAATTTGAACATCTTATGATCCTAGGTGGTACTAATCCACGAGGTGGCGGCAGCGCCGCCTGTTGGGGCAATCCCCGCGCTTCCTCTTGCGTGCGCGTTCTCTCTGAATTGAAACGCTAAAATTAACTGTAAAAATTTCATTCTTCTCCCTCACTGAATTCGTATTTTATGACTCAATTTATTTCAACACTTGACCACTTAATTACATCCCCACTCGGTCTCGTGCAACATCTATACTCTCCAAAAAATAATCGTTAAAACATAAAACATCAGAGCTTTGGATATTACACGAGATCACTCGAGGTAATATTAAATCGTCGCAATGAATAAAAGATAAACTTACATTTATTTTTGCTAGTTCCCGGAGTAATAAATGACATAAACATAACAAAGTCACTCGAGCATGATAATATTGATAAAAAATCTCAAGTGAATAATTTTTGAAAAAAAAAAAAAAATAAAAATAAGATTATTTGAACAATTACAACAACGAACGTCGAATAAAAGTTAAAAAATTAATTACGAAATTCCAGGGTCTTCTATACACTTTTTGGATATAAACTCGATAAATTCATTTTACCAAATATTAATCACGATGATTAATCAATTTGTTCCATTAATTTGTTCCCAAAAATTAATTTTTCAAAAGTTAAATCGTATTATTTTGGTAATAAATCTTGAGCTTAAAATTAATTAACGACTTCAAGAGACATTCGTAAATTCATACTTGACTCTTCAACTTGAAGCACCAACTGTCATTATATAAAATTACAAAGTGCCCTGATTTCGCCTGAGGAATGTGTGCATGAGGATTTATAATCCTCATCTTGAGTCTTCGATTTGTCCCCATTATTTCATTTTTGTTTCCCTCTTTTTTTTAACTAAATAAATTCTGTACATAGAGGATTGTGGTCCAGTGATATGTGGAGCCTGGCTTTTATCCTCGTTTAAATTTTAAAACCAACATGCTTATCGTTAAAAATACAACGATCCAGATAATTGTAGAGATGAAACCATTGTAGACATCGGGTTCGTTGATGGTCCAGCCTCGAGTTAGCATTGACCGAAGTGATGTCGTCGCCATTGTCAGAGGAAGACCATGGGAAATGTAGCGTAGGGCTGTGGGCATGCCCTCTACTGGCCAGATAACACCTGAAATTCATTGCAATTGTCAAGTTACCACAAATGTATTTCGTGTGATGAAAGGGTAAGCATTGAATAAAATAAAAGCATTCTGTACATACCACTGAGCAACAGTGTGGGATAAAAACTGCCCAAAGCGAGCTGGATAGCATTCCTTTCGAGTTCGCAAATAGCGGAGATCACGAACCCTGTGAATGAACATCGAAGAAATATTAAATTTATTCTCACCCGGCTCCTAACGTCATTAAAATCAAATGAGCTTGGCTAATAGTTGAAACTTGATTAGTAACCAATTCAGTATAAAATTTGCGCAAGAAACTCTTGCATCTAAATTACATTCACATTTTTTTCCTGGCAATTTCTTGTACAGGCGAATAGCATATGTGTGAATAATGACATGTAGCCAATTCATTTCATAGCAGCATTGAAAGGTCTAATGTCATTTTTTTACACATATTTCTACTCGTTAACATTGTAGCTCCAATAATTTAAAAGAGCAACAAATGATTACCGAAGCACATGCCGCAGAGACCCTGAAGAATTGTGAGTAAGATGACCCAGCCAATGTCACCGTTACACTGCACACCAAATACTAGAATCATGAAGATTAGTACTAAAGCTGTTTGGCCGCACATGACAATGAATTGAGTGACTACGTGGGAAAAGAGTATTTCTCCTGGTGAAACACCTGCAACCCAACTTCTGTCCAGCAGACCCTCCATTCGTTCGATGATAAGAGCTGAAGACGTGAGGGCGACGGCCAGGAAGAAGACAATCCTGAAATGTGATACTTATTAATTGAATTGCAGCTAATTCAATCGCAAAAACTTACTAAACATCGTTAATCATGATGGCATGATGATGATTTCGTGTTTCACCGGACGAAATTCAAATATCGCGCGCAGCGCGGCGGTACGAGTACGCTGCGCATGCGTGAATGAGGTGGCGCTACGAGCGTCAGCTACTGACGCGTGGTTCTGTATAGGTACTATTACTATACATTTTTCAATGGCTTCAAGACTTGCTGCGGGTTATTAGAAATGATAAGACTATTACAGAGCATCGTCTCGTTATAATGGAAGTTTTGTTACTTTTCATTCATGCATTGGAATGAGAATAAGATAATTTTTAAATAATGTAATTTTCTCGCGGCTATACTAGTATACTATGATTTTTCGTTTCTTCCTTCGTGGGATATATTCTGACTATAATTTTCCGACTCTCCTGAATTTTATAGGTATTTTTTTAGTAGTATAGTAGTATCGTGTATTGATCAACCATTAATTTATACATTTCACCGAGAATGCTATTTCTTTATGAGCCTCGCTACGCCGTCGTGTGCTAATTCGCAAATGAATAAAAATTATGGAATTCCGGTGATAACTGAATGCGGATATATGGTTATAGTCGTTTCATCTATGGATAAGGACTCAATCAGTTGCCTGGGCCTCTGTTTCATTAATTCCAGCATGGATTAAATACCACGATTTTGTATCTATAGATATGATTCTATATTGTATTGTATATAAAATTATTGGAAAAGAGTCGATGTCTGAGAACTATATATTGAAAATTGAATTGAATACTCTTGTGTCTTCTTAAATTTAGAAGATTTTAATACTTACGTTAAAATAACACCAGGAGCTACGAAGTCCGTGAAGCTGGGATCATTAGTTCCATAAATAGGATCCAAGAATTGTATTGGCACATCAGCAAGTGCTGGATTATATTCACAGGATTCAAGAAGATCCTTGGCAAAATCTCTATAACTGTACTGGAGATCCCTGGCTAGCATGAGACCAATCTGTTGGTTGGACATATCAAGCCAAACCCTTATTTCACTTGATTCCAATGTTTCTGTATCAGCTTCCCTCCCTAAAATCATTCTAGCAGTAAGAGCATCAGTGAAGTTCTCCGTAAAGTATAGAGTACCCCAAGCTTTTCCTCTCTCGACTGCCATCAAAGCATCTTCTTTAGTTCGAAATTGGTCTATTATCATCGTCTCATTATCCAGAAAATTGAGATATCGACAGCTTAGGTGTTCGAATGTGCAGTTGGAGTAGACAGGACAATGTCGCGTCTCCCAGTCCATTTCTCCATTGACTACCGCGAGCTTTAAGCCCGTTGGATCCCTTCCAATGGCCAGACAGAAGAGAATTACCTGCATCACTGGCAAAGCAAAGATAAATAACATCACTCCGACATTTCTCCACATCCTGAGAAAATTCTTCTGAAGAAGGGCCTTAATTTTCCCTGCACTTGTTACATTTGATAGACATCCGGGAAAATCACAATCGTCGCATTCCACCATTGACGTCTCCTTGACTCCTGGGAGAGGCTTGCCGTTTAGCTGAGGAAACATGAAAATTACGTTTAACATTGTTGGATTTACAGAAATATGTTAGGAAAGTAAATGGCGTAAACTTCATTCAGCCCTGATACTTGGATATGGAGATTATTTTTATTGAAGACGATAGATAACTTCGATTTCACTTATTGCGGAGATGTTTCACTAAAAATATTTTTTGTAAATACCAATTTGGGAAGAATTTGTTAAGTGCAATTATATTCTATAAGACATAAATTGTTGGTAATAGGAAATCAAATTAATCTTTATTGGTGAAAATTACTGCAAATTTACGGAGGATTCACTTACGTCATAATGACTGCCAACACCATTTGTCGTATCATGGATCAAGACCTCTTTGCTCTGATGGAAGTTAAGACCCACAACGCCAGATTCCTCAGTTACATAAACAGGCTCGTCCTTCTTTCCCCAGTTCAGTGACGCCTGTGATATAATCAAATGCACGCAATTAATTAAGTTAATTTAGATAACTCCATACAGTATTCATTTTTTGTTAAATTATTTCTGTTAACCCTTCAGCGCTCACGTTATAAGTATCGCGGCGATTCTCCTCGTGCGTATCGGATTATGTTAGATTTTTTACATTTAGTTTGTTCGATTGGTATACCATTGGCTTTCTACGATGTGCCTTCCGGTGCAGCGCCATCAACGGAACCCAACTTTTTCCCAAACTTCACAGCATTCACACAGTTTAAACCAACAAACCCAATGCCCATGGAGTAATTGAAGGACAACCATGGATAACATCAATTCGTACAGGCGTTTATTTTACAAAACATCGGAGTTAAAACCCGGACAATATCACACACTGATGGAACATTTCAGTTAACGAATGAATTCGATTGATATATTCGCGTGATAGGTAACGAATGGGCATGTGAGAGAGATAATCATGAATGTAATCATTTCAAGACAAGATTAAAAGGAGCTCGATGAGGAGAGGTGGACGCTGAAGGGTTAATAAAAACTGTTTCCACACAATTTCTCACCTCGTCTTCCTGAGCTGGCTTTAAAGCATAATTAAATTAGTAATTAGTCAAGTAATTAATTATATTGTTTTTACGATGGCCGATTACCTGTGTTTCCTGGTTGGGCTTGCAACAGTATAATTATTTTGTTAAAATGCTAATTCATGACTTTCGTCTTAAGTACAATATTTAGGGAGAATACCGTTGTTCAGAATGTAACATCTCATTGAAGATCTCATAGGATGTCATTCGATATATTATATAATTCCTCAAAAATCTATCCTTTAACTTTTAAAGTGGATCATTGAAAAACCAATCATTCAGCGCACCGCGGGTGTCTGACACCGAAGTGAATTCAAAGGTTGATTACTCAGCTGCTATTGAATATTTTGTTACAAAAAATTGATCCTACATAGTTTAACATATCTATTTCAGTATGCAAGTAGTATTTCAATCATTTATTCATTTAGTTTATGTGAAAAATACCTGCTTTTCTCAAATTAATAGTGTTTTCGAGAGGTCGAGAAATGGGGTGGATGTCAAACACCCCTCGTGCACTTTGATGGTTAAAACTGATGTTAGGAAATGTACTCACCAAACTAATATTATTCGAAATATTGAACTCGGTGTTAGGCTGATTAACCGTTTGTTTCCTTGACAGTTTTAGGAACACTTCCTCAAGCGATGGACAATTGTACATAGTAAGAAGGGCCCTGGGGGATTCCTCAGCGAGTAATCTTCCACTTCGCATTAATCCGATCTGCAAAGAGTTTATAAATTCAATTGATTACCATATTCATCGTCTGAACTCTCTCACGTCTTACTGGAAGGAAATATATAACTATAAAATTACGTGTTTAGGAATTCAATTAGATAACACATGGTTTTATAGGGAACAATTTCATTGGTTTTATTATGAGGCATGGCTAGCATGATCTACCTTTAATAAACAAAACAATTTTTTTGACCGCTCAATAATTAATTATGACCTTCTGAAATGATCCAAATTTGAAGCGCTCTGACAGACCGCGTGACGCCGTTGGCCGAATTTAATTTTGTCTACGCAGCGCCGCCCGGCAGCGTCTAGTACTACCCTCGTCGCTGTATACACGCGCTAACCTACAGAACAAGCTCTCCTCGTTCAATGCCGCCACGAGAACTTTCAGAGTCTTTTGAATTTGTACTTTTTCAAAAATCCACCATTAATCACTGAGCCAATCAAAAATTTCTCATAATGAAAAACAAATTCGGTGTATCGATCATTGTGTGTATTTTGAGAAAATGAGTCGCATGCAAGTTTCCTTGTTGTAGCTTACCGTGTGTGCTTGTCTTGCTTCCTCGATGTAATGAGTTGTAATGATGACCGTTTTGTTTCCGTCTTTCGTGATTTGCACCAAATGATTCCAGATACTGCAATTAAGAAAATGAATAATATATAAATAACAGATGTACGCTGAAGTAACTCATCGATAACAAGCGGATTTACGATTTTTTTGACCATCCCTGCGCAAATTAAGGTAGGTATGAAAAAAGGCTTCCTAAATTTTTTTCAGCCCTGAAATACATAGATGAAAATTAATAACTTTTTTCTTAATGGTCATAGTTTGAGAGGTAACTAGGTCTCCACCTACGCGCTCATCTGAAACGCACACACTCAACTTTCACTAATGCTAGCTCCTAAATTATGGCAGAAGAAACAAACTTATATCATCTGATCAGTCAATTTGTATATAAGTAACACGTTTCGCCTTACACTTTGACTCCTGCCTCTAACCATATTCGCGAAATGTTATTTTAACTAAATGAATGGTGATCGCCAATCAGGATTGAACTGAGAAAATAGCATTAAAGGGTGCGATTTTAATCGGTTTGTTAAAAAAAAATGTGGACATAATAATTCACATCTGAATTTTTACAATCATTCAATAAAACAATCGACGATAAAAGTGAATAAAAACAACAATATTCCAAACTTGCGATGTGCAATACTGAGTTTATCGAACGCCGCGCCGCGCGCGGCTTCTGCAGGTCTCAACATAAGATATAGAGCACTCGGTGGTCCGTTCGGTGACAAATGTGAGTAGAGACGTCGCCCTGGGCTCGGTCTCTCAACTTCACATTCGCCATAAACGAAATTCATTATCTGGTACTCTAATCTACAATAATATACTTTTGCAATAACTCGTCAAGAATAATTATGAATAAAATCTCTGAATGTGGAAAAATCCTGAAAATTGGACATTGTATAATCTGCTACAGTATAAAACGAGTTTCAAAAATTGTAGCAAACTTTTGATATTTTATAATTAAAAAATAGCACTGTATGTGCATCGAAAATCTTTCCATCCCTTGTATCATGTAAAAAAACGCGTGAAAATCCACCTAACACACTAATCAAATTCATCCTATTCAGATGCAATTAACCGATGACAAATGGCCCCTACCACTTCTATTTGTCAAGTAAATCTGTAAAAAATTACATATAATAATTCATAAATTATTCACGACTTGTTACGCTCAAGAAATTTCCATTATTTTTTCACCTGTTTGTTTAAAGATGTCTGTAGTGACACCTGCCTTGTACTCTGAACCTAATGGTCACAATGCCAAGATTCAATGTTGAGTCATCCGGTGATTTGTAGTTATATGTATAATTTCTTTTTTTTTTCTTTTTCAGTCAAGATGTTTTGTCAGAATGGAGAATAATTGTTATTATGACTATTCTCAGTGATATTATTATTATTATTATTGTCATTATTATTTACAACATACCTCTGCCTGAGAAGGGGATCTACACCTACTGTTGGCTCATCAAGGATGAGGAGCTCTGGGTCGTGCATGAGGGCAACAGCGAATGATACACGTCTCTGTTGTCCTCCACTGCAAAGAAAAAGAAAATATAAATATTACAATTGAGGACAAATTAAAAATAAAACTTAGGTATGTACACTGGCATCCCTTAACCCCCTTCAGGATGTAATGGGGCTGTGCGGTGCTGATAGTTGCTGATTTCGTTTCCCCCCGTGATGAGGTGAATACAATTTAGAATATAATATAATATAATGTAATATAATATAATATAATATAATATAATATAATATAATATAATATAATATAATATAATATAATATAATATAATATAATATAATATAATATAATATAATATAATATAATATAATATAATATAATATAATATAATATAATATAATATAATATAATATAATATTCCCAAGTCTGGATTTTTCTTATCTGATGTTCCCCCTCCCATCCAATGTTATCATTCAATTTCAATCATTTCGATTCATTTATTACTTCGTAATCAAAAGCTCGTGAGAATACTGCTTAGAAAGATAAGACAGTTGACAAAGTTTATAAGTACTATGTTTACAGACACATCGTAGATATCCGTCGTTCATTATTTAGACATGAAAAAATTTGATATTTATTTTTTATATTGCGTATTGAATCTTTCCACATTGAATTTTGTTTGGTAATGTGTATTGATAATTTTAGCATTGGATTGCATAGTCAATATTTCAACATTGCATCTTCTTTTTGTACTTAGACGTACAGTGAATTCTGAAAAAATTGATGACTGTTCCCTGTGAGAGTGTGCCATGAGTCTAACGATAATATGTAATAATCGACATGGGTGTTATTTAGTCAACTCCCCTACGAGTGCACGTCCCACAAGTTGATGGATCCCTATAGTCAGTATCGTCATGACCCCACCACTCACTATCTCCTCAAGCGCCGCCTCCCCACTACTGTGCAAATAGTCCCGCGTGACTTTGAATGCTACCTCACTGCGCTTACTAGCAACCGGGAGTGGGAGAAGTAGGGGAGGGTCACTGTATGAGTACTCCATATAGTTCGGCGTTGAGGGAAGCCGCTTCAAGCCGTGCCGGTAGCCAAATCTTCAGTTCTGTTTCGGACTCAAATCAACATACGCGGTAACGTATCGGGCCAAGTCACTTTTTGATTTAAATCTCCCGCTCTCTCGTTCAACTCCTGCTCTCTTGCCCTCTGTGGCTGTTCACTTATATGACCGCCGACCGGAAGTGTCGTAAAAGACAGGACTGTACGAATTGAGGTGTTCCATGGTTTTTTCAAGTTCCAACTAGAGAAGGTACGCTTGGCGCGAATGCTCAACGGGAGGCAACAGAGTGTAAAAACTTGAAAGGGTATACGAATGGAGCGAATAAAAGAAAATAGTATTGCCTGTAGAGGATGTTAGATATAAAAATTAGATAGCGAAAATTTTGAAAAACTCAACTTTGATAATGTGAAGTGACTTTTGATAAAGTGTGTCTCGTGACTAGGTTGCACTGCTTTTCATCATCAGACATTTCATGAGTACTGTTACTCATATCCTTGTCAACTTTACATAAATTTCTGTTGTGATAAGATCTCGACTGTTACGTTTTTTTCATCCAATTCATAGTTTGCTGTACAGTAGAACCCCGTTTATTCGAGGTAATGTGGGGAAGGGGTGCCTCGGATAATCGAAAATTCGGGAAAACACGGAAGACATAAAGGATTTAAAAAATTTCAATTCTGTTCTACATATTTTGAAGGGTGAAATCAAATTTAGTCGTAGAGGTATACAAAATAGGAAATGTATTGACATAGTCTAATATTTGGTATACAAAACATGGCTGAATATAAAATGCAGGTAACTGATGAGGTTTAAGAAAATCTGTAATTGACCTGTGCCTCAAATTGCTTATTCACTTTTTAGCTGCCATATCTCGCCATCGCTTGATTAAGAGAAGATCACTTGCAGTGCTTTCTGGCTGCTCCTCAACATACTCAAGGACTAATTCAAGCCCATTTAGTCCTTGTTCATGGCTGACTCGCGGCGATTCTCTAGTTTCTTCGTCTTCTACGTCCTCCTCAATTTCTTCTTCAAAATTCATGAGACGACCGATCTCATCGTCAGTCAATTCTTCTTCGCGATCATCACCACCAACCCATTCATCAACATCGTTTTGATTGACGTCCACGCAACCAGGAATTTGCGTGATAAAGCTGTACAAATCTACATTATCTGCAGCATCGGCTGCTTCATTTGTTGAAGATAAGATTTTTGCCCATGATCTCTCGAGATTGCAACTAGTGACAGCATCCCAAGCTTGTGCTGACCAGTAAATGACACATTTCATATTAATCGCCAGCAAACACTCCTTAAGGCTACTTCCGGTAGTACTTTTCTCCAGAATTTCTTGAAGCAAAAAAAGTCGATAATGACGTTTGAGTGTTTCGAGTACTTCTTGGTCCATTAGTTGTCCAATAGAAGTCACGTTTGGTGGAAAAAATTTGACAATGATGTCTCCACTTCTGAGAATGGATTCGTTTGGATGCGATGGAGCATCAAGCTGTCAAGTAACAGAATGGCTTTTCTCGGGAGACCCTTTTCTTTTAAAAACCTCTCGACCGAAAGTACGAATTGTTTGAAAAACCATTGTTCAAATAATTCACGACTCACCACGCACTTTTTTGATGTCCGTAGTACACTGGTAGAGCCTCAGGTTTGATGTGCTTAATTGCTCTGAGTTTCGCTGATTTTCCGATACACATTAGCGGAACTTTGTGTGTTTCAGAGGCGTTACTGCATGCTAAAATGGTAACCCTGTCTTTATTCTTCTTGTATCCTGGCGCTACCGCCTCTTCTCGTGCTGCTATTGTCTTGGAGGGCATCATTCTAAAATTTAGATCTGTTTCGTCACAGTTATAGATTTGGTCTTGCGAGTATTTTTCTTCAGCGACAAGTTTCTCAAATTCTTTTTTAAATTTCGTTACTCCATCCTCATCAGCTGACATTTTTTCCCCGCAGATTTTCAACTGGCGAATACCGTGTCTTGCTTGTAAAATGTGCTCTGAAAGAGAGAGAGAGAGAGAGAGAGTAGAAAAAAAAAATTCAGAAAATTTATCTTTTAAACTTTGTCAAATTTTCCATCAATCTTCGATTTGACGATAAAATTCTAATGAAAAACAATCGTATGTACCTGATACCGGCAGTCCCCTTTCTCTCATTTCCCTTTTCTCAAAATCCCTTTTGTCCGCGCACTTCATTGTTTTACGACTTGACCCTGCATCACCAGACTTTGACAAAAATTGTTCTAGATTCGGTCGATTTTTTCGCCAATCGCTCACTGTCGATTCTCCAACACCATAATCAGCAGCGACATGTCGAATAATCTCTCCTTTATCCAACCTCGTTAATGCTTCTAATTTTTTTTTTAGACTCACTACGGTTTTTTTCCTTTTTTGCGACATGGCAATATTCTCTCATTGATTGTTGAAGTCGAACTGTCAATTTGGAGTTCGAAATAAAAGAAAAACGCGAAAACAAGCATATTCCCGCAAAAAACATGTTATGACAGGAATATTCGTCTCCTTCCGTTTTATCCGAATTTTTCCGTATTATCCGAACCCATTCAGTAGCCCGCATAACGCGGAGGGCCGGATAACCGGCGTTCTACTGTATGTGTAATTTGTTTCCTCCACCAAATTATACCAGCGTCAATATTTTTCCGTTATTAATCCACACTGCATTGATTTCATAAACTTTGGAACAAATATTGATTAATATGTCGGGTATAATTACTAGTGATTACTCATGCTTTCGCACGGTATTGATGTTTCCTGTTGCATTGGCAATTGATGGGCATCATGTCAGAAATAACTACAAATAAATATGTCAGACATGACTAAGAATAGATAGGTTTGTCTAGGCTTTTGAAATATCGATTCGAGCCGATAACTACATTTTCGTCATTCAGGCTCGATAAGTGGCATTTATGGGAGCTCTGTAGAGAGGCGGGAAAGTACCTTTTGCGGTGCAGTTGCGCAAAAGTGGGGTCTAGGCCCGTGAATGAGGCCTACTCCATCAAAAGCCCAGTTTGAAATGAGCGGCTTGCGTCAAGCGCATCAAATTTACTAAACAAGCCTGGCTGCGCACGCGCACTTCTTTTTCCGGCTCGCTGACGGGTGTCGCATCGGTTTCGGTATTACGCTTTTCGATAATTTCGATATATGTCGATCTTCTCTTGAGTCTCTCCTTTTTACTATAGAAACACGAGACCGTTGGCGTGTGCTGCGCACGCGTATTTTCTTTTTCCGCCGTACTGACTGGTGTGGCATTGGTTTTGGTCTTACGGTCTATGGGGTATCGATACATATCGAGATATCATCGAGATTTCCGATAGGTTATCGTGGCCCTCCTTTTTACACTACCAGTTCCTTGCCGGTGGCCGCTACGCGGCCACATGCCTTTTGTCCGTATTCTCGTTCGATCTCGATTGTGTCATCGATAATCGAGATTTTGTCTTCGACTCTCGAGTTTTCGGATTCGATAATTGATTTATGGTCCTAGTCGAAGCTGTCAATTATTTATATACTAGTTCCTTGCCGGTGGCCGCTACGCGGTCACATGCGATTTTGATTTCCATTTTTATCATGGCGTCGATAATCGAGATTTTTCTTCGATAATCGAGATTTTTCTTCGATAATCGAGATTTTTCTTCGATAATCCAGATTTTTCTTCGATAATCCAGATTTTTCTTCGATAATCGAGTTTTCTTCTTCGATAATCGAGTTTTCTTCTTCTATAATCGATTTATTGCGATTCCCATTCGATTTGTGGTCGGAGCTCTCAATTATATATAAGGAGAAATATAAGATTAGTAACTTTGGAGTAGAGTGCCACTTCCGACATGCGCGATGACTAACACAAACAAAATAGTAAACATTGCCTGACACATCAGCGACGTTAGCCGGGAGTAGAGTTGCAAAGATGGAGTGGCTTGTGTGGAGATTGTGCGGATTCTGTAGATTGAACGAAATTACAGAACAGGAGAAAGCAAAAAAATGGATCACATCATACCGGAGACTGACGAGAGTGGAGAGGAAGTGCTTTCCCCAGATGTATCAAGTTGATTGATCGAGTACGCGAGCATCACCTTGAGAAATATTTGAAATTATTAGTTCATTCATTAGTTTTTTGTGTCTTTCAGTGGGCGGGAAGGGGGAGGGGGGGGGGCGTGTCTCGTCGCCTGACCACCTCGTCGAGCCTGCATGGCAATGAATGTCTCACTCCCACAAGTCTTCGCTTATCGGCCTCATGACACACTGTATTATTTCAGTCTTTTAGGTTTTATATTTGTTATCTACGCGATAAGGCTATTAATTAGCGGAAACAATTAGAGGTTTATGCAGTTCAGCACAACTTTGAGCAGCTATACATTTGTTGCATCTTTATTTATTTAGAAGTTGAGGGCATTTTTTATTTTAATTGAGCAGTGTGCGAAAAGTAACGGGCACAAGTAATCGTACCTCCATTGACAGTCGTCGTCTCTATCTCTACCTCTATAGAAAAAGGAGAGACGGAAGAAAATACCGATATTTATCGGAATTATCGAAAAGCGTAAGACCGAAACCGACGCGACACCAGTCACTGCGGCGGAAAAAGGAAATGCGCATGCGTCGCACGGCCGGACTCGTATGGTGAAAGAAATGGCTGTACAAATTGAGGTTTTCCGTGGTTTTCCGTCAATTACTGAATGAGCCAGTGAATGTAATGTCCATTGATCTAAACTGTGTGAATGCTGTACGTTAGCACTGTCGCGCGATCGCGATATATCCGGAATCGGATCGAACCGGAAATTAAAAACCAAATAAATACAATGAAAAAGTATTTACAATATTAAATTAATTCTAACTTACCTGAGATTCTTCACCATTCGATTTTGTGATGGAAGATCCAAAAATTGGAGCAAAAACCTTAACCTTTCCACGATCTCCGGTGTTTCCATTCCGAATATCCATCCAAAGTACATCATAGTTTCTCGTATAGTAAATTCTCCATAGAGTGCAATCTCTTGTGGCATATATCCTACTCTTTTTCCGGGTACACCAGAGCCTTTAGTACCGGGTTTACCACCTAGAACCCAGATCTCGCCAGAATTGAGCCGCCTACGTCCCACCAAACAGGATAATAGGGTGGTTTTACCACAGCCACTTGCACCAAGGAGACCGTATCTAAATGACAAATTATTTTCTTTAATTATCATCCATGTGTCATCGATTCGAGGCTAGAATTTCCAGGCTTATGAGTGGAATAATATTATTATTTCTATGGTTTATGTAAGAAGATAACACGCGAGATTTAATTGTTCTTGTGTATTCTTTCAATAGAGCAAAAAATTGGAAAACGAAGAATCATTCAATTTCAATAAAGAATGTCAAATGAAATTCACTGCTATCTATCAATGTATTTCGTAATTAACCAAAGGTTGTATTTTTGCTCATAGTTGTTTATCCAATCTACAACACAATGTTTGCCTGAAATTATAGTTTATAATATAGTTTATAAACGATATTCTGTACATTTTCTTTTAGAAATATCTTCGAAAATAGAGAGTATCAAATTGGATACAAATATTGTTGAGCTCAAAACAATTTGGTTGTCAACATTTCCTTTCAGGTAAATCGAACATAATATACGTGTACTTGTTGAAATTTATTTTCTTCGTGGTTTCCTCAAAATGAGTTATTTATTACACTATGAATAAATCGAGATATCTGCTAATATTTTTGGAGATTGCTGTAATGAAAAATGGTATTTTCCGCCCCGGGGAAAAAAGTAAGTTTTCGTCCCCACTGCGCGGGAGAAAAATCTCTTTTTCCACTGACAACGGAACGAAAAACGACATTCTATCCACAGAAGGTAAAGTAGAGAACCCTCAGGCGCACGCGCAGTTACCAACCGAGCCCACGGTGAGGTAACTGCGCATGCGCCTGAGGGTTCTCCAGTTTACGTTCCTAGATCAAAAATTTTTTTTTTATGTTGCGAATAAAAACCCAATAATTTTTCCTCTGTATGATAAATATAAAAAAATCATATTCAAACAAGTTATCTGCCAAAAAATCCGCAAATAAATCTGAGTGCAGATTACGGGAGTATAGAGTCACCCAAAAAATTGCGGAAACTTCTGAAGCGATGACAATATAATACCACATTTATATTCATCCAAAAACAACGTAAAAAAGGCGGAATAGAATACCGAACAATAGGACACGGTTTACATGGGATTAAGTGAATGTTACATTGACGATTGTCATCCTGCATTAATATGAATAAACGGAAGTGAAAAAAAAGGGAAAACCGAGAATTTATGTCTTACACTGCGTGACACACTTTCGCAGTGACTTTGCATACACTATTTCCTAGTAAGCAATTGTGATACAAAAAAAATGAATATATATATATCATATCTCACATTGATCCTTTAGCAACTGTCATGCTGAGATTCTGTAGTACGTGATTTGGATTTTTGCTACTGCCATATGTTTTAAATGCATGCCGCACACTGACAGCCTGCTGACGATTCCAGGCGGAATTGTTAAGGCCTGGAGTTGCTAAAACTGTGCTCTGACTTATTATATTATTCTCCATTATGGTCTCTGGATTTTGCACTGCGATTATGGAGTTGGAGTTGGCTGAACCCACTCCAAGATTGTCACTGAAAGTATAAATACAAAGTCGAGATTAATGGATGGAATAATTAAGCTGAATGGGTGAAATTTTGTTCTTTGAAAAATCGTTAAAAAATAAAACGAAATGGAATAGGAGCATTGCCATATTTGTAGATGTTAAAAAACTCATAAATTCCTTTGTACAACCCGACTCTTTATGGCCCCTATCCTGGCAGTAAGGAAGTGTTTAAGATGAATAATATAAACGGCTAGACTAATTATACAACGCATAAAGCCATACTTTGCGAAATTATTGCAAAGAAAATCTTGCCAACAGTTTTATTGGGTAAGGAGGCTTTCCTCCATGTTTCCAACTTTTGCAATATCAACGCAAATGTTTTTTTCCGCACCATTCCATAATGGAATACGGTCCAGTAGAGAGACTGTTTGGGGCCATGGTGTCGCAGGCTCAGAGTGCAACACGGGCCTTTTATAAGGTACGTAAAGATGGAACAGCAAGGCAGCAGACTCAAACTCCGCAATTGGCACTTAGTTTGCAGCGCTGGAAAAAACTTTATATAAAACTTTTTGTAGAGACAATCCAGCCCTACAAATAAGCTCCCATAAAGATTCTCTCAATTCCCCTAGATTCCGAGATATTCGCCAAAAACCGAAGTTACCGATAAATCCAGTCACCTCCTTTTACCTTCTCCACTGTGCTAATGCTAAATGCAAAAAGATTTTAGATCTAGTAATGGACTAAGAAATCGAAATCCTTGTTTCACAAGGAAATTGCTTTGCTTTTTTTTGCTGCTGTCATAGCTTGTTTATAAAAAATGCCCATCGGGAACTTCTTCCAATTACCAAGCGACCTCAACAATTAATTACTCCAATCCAATCAGCGGCAGTGAAATCAATATTTCTACAAATCCATTAAACTTTCTGATTGAATTTCTCCCCGATGTCCACCGAAGTAGAATGACCTCCGCACTTCTACTTCTGCCAATGGATTGCCACTCGCTGTTTATTATTGCCCTCCCCCCCCCCCCCCCCCCCCCCCGCCGCGTTCACCAGGAATTCAACGCATAATCGGTGCACGACCATGTGTATACCACCCCCCTCCCACTCCCCTTTCCACATTATGGCAATATACAGAGTACGCAGTGCGTCAATGGTGCGGTTTATAATCCACTGGAAGAAATTGTTGCCCAATGGGAACTGCTGAGCGTCAGCGAAAAGAAAGCCGTGGTCCCTTACGTAACTTAACAGCAAGTATCCCAATAGAATTACTGACGCTTTTGCAAACTGAACGATTCACTCGTTTTATGTTTCATTTGCAATTTGTACGCAAGTAGAGTTGATCTGAATCCAATGGATGTCTAACTCCTGTATGTTGAACTGAGTTGCTCAGGTGCTGAGCGCATTGCTCGGTTAATCGTTCAGAACTTTAGTTTTTTTATCATTGAAGGTTTATTCAGTGGGAGAATCGGAAAATCCATGATTGTTAAACTTTCACGGGTTATATAAATATAAATCTGGATGGTGATGATTTAGCCGGGGAATTGTTGATGCTGCTGATGAGTTGAGGCATTGCAGAGACATTGGTAAAATTTTGGATTGCGATGTTGTTAAACTGAAGCTTTCACTCATTTCGCGTTTCATTTGTAAGCAAATGGAGTTGATGGACAAATGCAATGAATGCCTACAAATTTCGATGTACTTTGTGAGTTGCGCAGATTTGACTGTGAGAGTATTGCTGCGTTAATTGTTGAGAATTTCTGGTTTTTCCACATCATTGGAGGACTCTTCAATGGGGGAAACAGCGAATCCATGATTGTTAAACTTTCTCGGGTTATATAAATATATACATCTGGTTGGTGATGTTTCAGATAGCAAATTGTTGATGTTTTCGATTGATGGAGGTGTTATGGGGAGTGACAATTTCGATGAGAACACTGAAAATATTGTCGAAAATATTATCCTGCAATTGCACTGGACACTCACGGACATTTCCGAACACAGGGTAAATCACCAGAAACCCCTCCGCGACCATGGCGGGCGGCGATGACGGACCCCCCCCCCCCCTCCTCTCACGGAAACAATATATTAAGCGTATTGAAAAATATAGGATATGGGTTATTTGAATAAACAACACAGCGGAAATTTTTTTGCTGTGTTTGAATAAACAACACTTTGCCTGAACACAGCTAATAACTGACTAAACATTCTTATTACTTAAAGATACTACAAAGGACGGATATTTTCTATCTTTCCCATTTACTTCATCCCTCTATCTCTTGATTTCAATGCAGATCAGTTGTCCACTAGTGCAGATGCCAACTTTATTCGGTCTCTGTGCTCTGACAATGGTCTCTGCCTTGTCCAGCATGGTGCTACTCTCCATACTGCGGTTTCTGACACCTGACAGGACCTATGGCTTATAGATGACGAGGATACACTGCTGTCCTCCTGGAAGACAGATGTACCATTTGTTGATGGTCATGACCTGATCACTGCTACCATTCGTGCTGTTCTTCCTGATGCTTCCTTGGGAGAGGAGATCCATTATAAGGACTTCTCCTCGTTGGATGTTTATCCTTGGTGAGATATGTATGTATAATACCAGGATATATCTGGATATAAAAGTTTCTCTTTCTCGTATACCCTCTCGGGTCGTTATGATTTGCCCCATACTAACCCCTTGCATGCTACTCTAGCACTCGGACCGCACGGCCACTTCCGTCCATTGATGTATCTGGATATATTTTCGGCCAAAAGTACTGCATGTGAGATATATGTAGGATGTATCTACGTGTATATATCCATGCGGTCATATGAACTATGTATCTTCAATATAAGTAAGATATATATGAAATGTTCTTCTTCTTCTTAGTTGGCTCTTGCTCAAATGGCAACTTCGCCGTTATCCTTATAGAGAGAGTTGTCCCTCTATAGAGACGTTACTGTGGTTGGCTGATGATATTGTCATCAGCCGATATCGTAGATAGATGACGTCATATGACGCCAATAGAAAGGGGTAGATTGTTGGAGAACAACGGCAATTGTTCAAAATTGCTACGAATTATCGGAACGCCAATAAACAGAGTAACTTTTTCACTTGCACTGGGAGAGGAATGGAAAGGAATATAATAGGGAAGGATAATTGTGAAATAGGGATAATGACGGAGGTGAGTGAAAAGGTTTAGGTGGAACACTGAACAGGAGCGAGCGCGTGCATCCGTCCTGGTTGGCGCTTCCCGTCGAACTCTATATAAAATATTTCTTCGGCCCAGAATGCTGTATCCGAGATGTATCTTTGGGATATATATTGTTCCGCACAGCCCCCTCCCCACGTTGCGTTAGGTTCCCGCCCGATCTTGCGGACTCATTTTCTGGGTACCGCTGATGGCCGACACGGCCTGTTCCTGCTATGGGTTGGAATCCATGTGTGTGTGTGTGTGTGGGTGGGCAGGTGTGTGTGTGTGTTTTTTTTGTCTCCGTCCCTCTCATTTGTACGTCCCGGGTAGCGGCCGTTTAAGCATTCCTTCAGAGGGCGTACCGGACACCCACCCATGCGGCTGGGGCCGACTTTCGCCATTTTAGGCCATCGTATTTCTGAACACAGGGTAAACCTCCAGAAACCCCGGTGCTACGATGGCCGGCGCCTATGATGGAACCCACCCTACCACTACGTCAAAGCCTCTGTGTGTGTGTATGGGCGGGTGTGTGTATGGGTGGGTGTGTGTATGGGTGGGTACGTGTATGGGTGGGTATGTGTGGGTGGGTTGGGACGTGTGGGTATAGGAGTGTATCTTATTTTCTATGTTTGACGTGAAAACTTTGTTCAACGATTTCTCATGAGACAAAGACACCATGGAAGGCATTAAATATGGAATTGAAGCTTTTTTATGTAAGCAGAGGGTGAGTTTTGGATTATTAGATATAGTGATTCGGTATTGTACACAATTTAATTATTCATAAGGCTCTTTTTTTGCGGCGCTAGACGAGAGAATCGAACCAAGATGAGACAATTATGACTCGATGCAATGCGATAGCAACGGGCACCCATCCTTCTAATGAGCGGCTGGGCAAAATTAGTCTTCATTGTTTAGATGAGAATATTAATCATTCCCATTCAATTTTCAATTGTCATGTCAATTTTGACCAGTCAATTGTCGACTTCCGTGTTGTTAACAATAGTGAATGATGACCATTACCCAGTGATGATGCATCTGGTACTGACTCATCTCGAGAATTCGGGTAAACAGAATGATGAATATAAAGGTCATTGATGTGAGAAATATCCATCCTAGGATAGATACAGCGTTAATTCGCCTCATTAATATACACATGTACATGCTCAATTACCGCCTTTACATCCATTCGCGGCCACTTTCAATATTTGGGTATAAGAAAGTTTCAAGGATCTTCCTGGATTTAAATTGAGCTTGAAGCCAGGAATAGCATCGCGGGAATGTCACACTTCTCAATGAATAATGTATATTTACATTATGGGGCTATGGAAATTAATTATTGTAATATGGTAGAATTTGTCGAATACTGGTTCCGGTATTCATTTGCCTGTTTACAGCGTAACAAATTTCGTGACATTAATTTGGATATGTGTGAATGTCCATCGCGGGAAGAGATTTCGTCTTCTTGGTTTCATTTCTTCTTCGGGGTGAATATAATGTAATATAAATACAAAAAATATCCTAACTTTGCTTATCACGAATTGCTGCCATTACTTTGATTATAGAAATACTTTTTTTTTTTGAAAATATTTCGCCTCGCAAAATACTTACACTCTCACGAAAGATTTGGTTTCGCCAAATAAACAGTGCTTGGCTATAGTTACGATATTCGTCTCCCAGGCGTAAACCTATACTATATTATAATTATTACAAGAACGCACGAATTCGATTAAAAACGCACAGATTCGATTGGTCAACTGGTCAATTAAAAAATTGATCAGTTGGTCAATTAAAAAATTGATGAGCTGGTCAATTAAAGAATTGATCACTTGGTCAATTAAAAAATTGATCACTTGGTCAATTCAAAAATTGATCACTTGGTCAATTCAAAAATTGATCACTTGGCCAATTCAAAAATTGATTAGTGGTCAATTCAAAAATTGATGATCTGATCAATTCCAAAATTGATCAGTTCGTCCATTCCAAAATTGATCAGCTGGTTAATCCCCAAATTGATCTTTTGGTCAATTGAAAAATTGATCAGCTGGTCAGTTCAAATTCTTCTAGTGGACCACCTGATCAATTCAAAACATCTGATTGGCGGATCAATCCCATTGTGCCCCCACCACCCCAGTGGAAGGCGGAGGACATGGCTAAACTTCGTTTATAAACACATGAAATATAAACTGTGAAAATATGTAGTTCCTCCCGTAGGTAGATTTCAGTAAAACCAACTGCATGATGTACCAAAAGCAGCTAGGTGCTACAATGGGAACAGATTTTTCGAATTAAAACCTGGGTCAAAGAGGCAGACACTGTGAGCTCAGGTGATGTTCAATCATGTGAAAAATGCGGATTTGCAATTGCGAATTATAAATTATTGGGCAACGTTTGACGGAGTGGTCTTTGGAAGCTGTCTTGGTCAGAGTATATACTTTGGAGAAAAACGTGCACGCTCCCTATGGACATCAGGAGTATCATCGGATGAAGAACCTTGCATTATACGAACACTGCAATATGATAGCGCATATATTTGCACAATCAGCGGATCTCAGGTACGTAATGTCGTTTGGTATTCGAGAGTCGAAGTTCAAGATGGCGAGTCGATGAGTGGGCTTATAGAGCGATCGATGGGTCGTTACGTAAGCATGGAATTCCAAGTCAGTGTGGCATTTGAGGATGAAGTCAGAGTAGAAATTTGAATGGGGACACGGTGGTTAAGGCACATGGTTCCATTCGGCATTACGGCAATTCTGCATCAATAAACAATGTCTGTTTTTCCCTGAACTTATTTTCAAATGAACAAAAAAAAAATGCTGAGGAAATATTCCTGAATATTATTTATATTGACCACGAAATTCACCCTATCTATTAGAGGGTACCTAGCTTGAGGTTATCGCTGTATTTTCTCCACCCACGCATGTTGTAAAAGAGACAAGGGGATTCAGAATTTAGCTCCAGGATGTTCTCATTCGTAGGCCAGAGTCTGAGACGGTCCGCGCCCCAAACCCGCGATATATCAGCGCGTTTTATTCCATTCGTTTTTTAAAATGTGTTTTCTTCCATTCCACAGTGGACTTCAGGGTACGGGCTTCCCGACTGAGATATTCTCGAGATTCACCGACATTTCGTAACGCATCGACCAATGATTGACCTTTCCGCAGAATTCCGTAAATTTTTTGATTGTAATCGTTAATTTTTCTGCTTTTTATTATTCGTTTTGTTTTTTTAATGCGGGAATTGCTAAATTTAAAATTCTGGAATTTCTGAAAACTTTTTTAATTCCGATTTTTTTTTCGACATTTTGTAATTTTTTTTTCCGAGATTTCGGAATTTGTAAAATTTTCTAATTCCAAATTTGAAATTTTTTTAAGCCTGGAACTTATGAAAATTAATTTTTTGCTACGAAATATTAGCAGAAATTTCGGTATAGAGAAGTTTCAGGTGGCCCCTTTGGGGATATCACTTTGAGTGTAAAATTTGAGGATAAATTCAGCCCTGAGATATAAATATCCTCGAATATTTCATCCCCGCATCGGCGATGTTTTTCCCCATGGCATCCATTATCCGAATGACTTCGAGATTTGCAACAAGAGCTATTAGATAGCCAGATTGCCCCAAGTGATCTTTGCCCACGGACGCTCCATGGAGAGCCGCGAAAAGGAAATGACACTGACCCAATGGCCTTCACGAATCGTCAAGGTTAGATTCACCAAAAAAATGGTCTCTCCTTCCCATCGTAAGAAATACCTTCTCCACTTTGATATAAGTGGGCTTATTATTCCCGTGAAATCACGATAACTATCTTACAGATGGCCATTGTCACAGTCGAGGCCATTGACTCTATTATTTCCGCCTCCTTAAGTCCATCACTCGCAGAGAACCGTCATTTTCTAATATTAAAGAAACATAAAATAAAAAACGTGATTTCGACACTTCAACTCATGGAACACCTTGGGAATCCTTTCGATGATATCGCATAAGGAGGAAAAAGGTACGTGTCATTTCATATGCGAACTTAGCAAATCATTTGGTGAAATTATGGCAATTTTTTTAGCAAGGCAAAATTGAGAACACTTGGTTTATCAGCGAAATTGCACTTCTGTATTTTATTTCACATTATTTATTTGTGACTTGCGCGATGCATTGAATAGGTGTCAGGGACGTTCTTTTTACGGTGAACGTGACCAGGGTCTTCTACTGGGCCCTAGTCGGATTTTACGTCACGCTTAGAGGAATAATCTACGCAAATCATCGACGTTGATTTGCCGATGGGGAAAGTTATTTGTAATCACATCGAGAATAAAATATATTTGATCCATGAAATTGTTACTTTTCCGCACCTATCATGACCTCCTGGCCCTGTTTAGATCTGTTCGTGTGTGTGTCCGTGGTTATATTTTTGTTAACATATTCCATGTATGTGTGTGTCTGTGTTCGTGCCTGTATGTATGTGTGTGGGTGGGTGGGTGTGCCGGAGGGTGGGTGTGAGATAGGTGGGAGGTTGAGTGGGAGGGAGGGTAGGTGGGTGTGTGTGTGTGTGTGTGTGTGTCGGTGAAAATTTTGTTCAACTTGTCCACGCAAAGTACTGAAACGATATTTTTCTTTATAGCTTGCTATAAAATATTTACCAATCATCAAATCCCCTTATGACGAGTCCCCTTTCGGTATAGTAGTGGGGAATTCTTCCAGGCTCTAATTCCCAGGACGTTGCGCAAAGAACGCCTGTGCAAACTGATATTTTCTATGGGGTTTCTTTAATTACTGGATAAACCAAGGAATATAATTTCCTTCAGACATTAGGTTCATTAGTTCAGACTTTGTGAATGCTGCAGAGTTCGGGAAAAAGTTGGTTCCCATTGGCGCTGCGGGGTCACGGTATATCCTAAACGAGATCGAAGCGTCCCTCTCTGTGAATTCTCCCTTTTTCGTTTTTCAATGTTCTCCAAAGCAGCCACTAAGTACGTGTAACAGGAGTTTTTCCTATATTTCATGATGATACAATTAACTTTTTTATCTATTATCGGGAGCCTCAGGGTGGTACTCTACACCCCTCGTAATACATCTCAGTCTACCTATCTAGCTCCTCGAAATTGTAAAAAAAATTTACATTATTAAAAGTATTTCACGAACGGCTCGGTAAACTGTTGACAGCAATGACCATTTCACGGTGATACTCAATGAAAATTTCCCCAGTCTTAAGAAACAGATTCTATCTCTCTCCGATAAGTCGGTTGGTTTTGTAATTTCACGCTTGACTTGTAGCGTTTTACTTTACAACTATGAAGTTCTAATGTGCTACTACCAAATTCCTTTGGTCACGCTTCAAATAAATTTGTTGTAAAAGTGGAGTTTGCTAGTGGTGGTGTGTGTGTTAAGAATGAAGAATTTGATATTGCGATTGCGTGACATCAAATATCTTTTTCCCAATGCTTTCCATAAATCCTACCGAGAGATTTTGGGACATTAATGCGCACGAGGTCCTGGTAATAATTACTTGCTAATTCATGAGTTTGATATTCCGGGTGACCTACTTCTCCTCAATACGAAATACTGAAAAAATAAGCGGGAGATGGTTAATCGAAAAGTTTCATCGCTCCTGGCAATTGTGAATCATTTTCTCTTGGGATTACGTTCGAGATTGTCGTTTGGTCGTTTTAGATAAGGTAAAAAAATTTGTGGGAGGGCATTTATCCACTTTTACTTTTACGAAACAATATATTAATCAGTGTATCTCAGGTGAAGGCTTCGACAAGGGGCGGGAAGACATGACAAATAAGTCCAGAATTTTTTTCCCGTGTCCCAAATATTTTATGGGACATTCATTATATTGATTTTCAAACTGTCTAATCCATAAATTCATTTTTGGGTCGGCTTTTTTCTTGCCTACGATGCGAAGGCGGAGGATTTGTAAGCGCTCCTGATATCCCATCGAACTCTATTGCTTAATGATCGATGATCGATGATCTAAACCGGGCCCATTGTAATTTACTACTCCATTACGAAATTAATGAACTTAAAAATGGAAAATACACGCATTTGAAATATCGACAGAAATTCCGAAAATTAGGTTGAATATGTAAAGCCGCTGAATCGATTCGTGGAAGTGTAATGTAGGCAACCGGGGCTGATGGGCGAGATCGATTTTTGACGTGCAAATGTCTTTGCTGACGGTACGATCAGAATTTTCAGTGCAACAAAATGATTTCTAATTTCATAACACATCGGAAAACTACTTGACCGATTATAATTTTCTTCTGTCCTGAATATATATATCTTTGATATATATCATATATATACTCTTGTGAATAAACTATTAATTCAGTAAATTATTCATAAATCTTGAACACTTAAACTATCCGATTTGGTGCGCAGGCCCGGGTGTTTTAATCCCCCCCCCCCCCCGATTTCCATATAAAAAAGGTGAAATAATAATATAATCAAGATCAGGAAGTTAAAAATTGGAAAATATAATTTACAGGTCGATAATTAGGTGTTATTGTGATGTAGTGAGTGGAAAAATTATAATTTCCGGTTATTTGGGTGAGTGATTGGAGATTTGTTCCGACCAGTAGAAAAAAAATCATTATTTGTCATACAAAAACCCCGCGAGATGATTTTTTTATCGCGAATTCCCCAGAGGAGTAATTGTTACACGAGCGTCTCGAAACCCCAAACATTTACAATTTTCCAGACATCGCATTCTGTTCGATGAATATGTATTTAAAGGTAGAGCTAACGCAAATCAATGTGTCTTCAGCCTGATGTGAGTTCAACCGAGAAATTATCAATCGCACCAAGTTCCGCGGCTCGTGGCTTTGTTGGTAAATAGTTCGTAATCTAACGGAGCTAGTACAAAACCTACTTTGTTATGTACGAGATTCTGTAGAAAAAATATTATCATTGATATTCCACTATTTCCCCGAAGTTGCGAAATATTCACTAGTTATTTACCAGAGAAGATCGATTCATTGCTATTGACGATTGCGAGGTTATGGTGAGCAGGTGTATTCTGAATCGGTTGAATTTATAAATTTACAATAGAGAACGTGCATGTAACCCATTTTAATGACCCATCAATAGGTCCTATGATTTATAATGAATCATAAAACAATAATAGATGTCTCAAAGTGACCCAGTAATTTATTCCGATGTCAGTTATTGGGTCGTGATGTGACGACGCCTTCAAAAAGATCGTTCACTCTACGGCCACGGTGAGCGCTGCTCTGCGAATCTGAGCCGCCCCAGCGTGTGGAACATTCAATCAAAATAAATGAGGTTATAGGTAGACTTTGTTTATAAACACGCATCCACATGGGATTATCGGTCCCGAATTTCAACGATTTAGTCATTTTGTCATTCACCCACGGAAGTTTGTTTAGTGTAAGGACAGAGTGAGAGAGTAGGTGTAAAACTATAATGCAACCCCAAAGTAATCGCTGAGGGAAATTTCCCTGAAGATATTTCTGCATCTTATAAGTACAAATGACTTCGAAATAGAATTGAAAAATGTTGTTGGCGGTTTGGAAGGCGGCCTAAATGTCTCTCGTGACCGTGGTCAAAATTCTCAAAAACTCGCTGTTTTAAAAAATTGTCCCCCACTTCCTAAAATCCCCGCCCCCCCCGACCGCCCTCCACCCATATAAATGTTTGGAACAATCTCATGTAAATGTACGCCTCGGTTTGGACTCAGTCTACCTTTTTTTTTGAAACCCACTTGTGGTGTCATTTCAAAATAATAATTCGTGTAATTGCCAACCATCTCGGAACACACATGATTTACCGGGTTATTTTGATCCTTTAACAAGATATAAAATATGAGGAGGACGAAAAATTCATGCAATGTAAATTTTTCAAACTTTGCTTCCATTGAAAAAAATAATGACGCCATAATATTTCCCGAATTAGACTCGTGGAAGAACGGGTATGACCAGTCAGTGGGGAATTTCGAGAATTTGGGGCTATTGTCCCCATAAAATCTAAAAATCCTCAGGTTATATAATTTTACAAGAGCAATGTTACAAAAAATATTAAAAATGTCATCGGGATAAAAGAATGCTCGGGATAAAAGAATGCATCGGGATAAAGTGAGCCTGTTCGGTGATTTTGATCAGGGAAAAATGCCAGGTATCTTCATTTCACGGAGAAAATATTTCATCCAAAGGAAAAAGAGAATGGTGATTCTGAACATCGATAAATCTTACTTCATACTGTACACCTTATCATTGCGCGAGTAGTGTAGCTGTGAGATTAGAAGCTTACATGATTTGTATTAATGCCTTCAGCTCCTGAACTTGCGTGGAAGGTGGGTCAACTATACCAGCCAGTGCAAGATGCCTACTAGTGTACTTGATTTAATGACTCTCATTTTAGCTGTCTCTTTTTTGTTTCTTATACTCTGTTCTTGTGCTTTTTACAAAGGCTAATTGAATTTATGTTATATCGATATCCCGGTCTAAGATACCAATTGGACCTCCGATTTATAGTGCGATCCGAAACAGTCCCATATATCCTCAATGAATCGAAGGCGTTAAAGAGATGAGAGAAACTGTCTATATATCGAAATTATCGAAAAGCGTAAGACCGAAACCGACGCGACACCAGTCAGCGCGGCGGAAAAAGGAAGTGCGCGTGCAAAGCACGCGCCACCGGACTCATAAAAAATGTCACATGAACTGTAATAGTTACAGTGGCTGGAATATGCATTGGACTTGTCTAGTCCCATTTATTACACATTTGACTTGTGTCCTATGTCCACGGAATTGCAATGTGTTGTCATGTGGCTAGATAACCGCAACTCCCATGTTGATTATCCCAGGATAACGCTAAGAGTGGTTGAGTAAGCAGACATTGCTCATTCCTTCTCTAATCATTTCCGACAGGTGAATTGGGTGGTAGCTTTGTGTAAATGTAAAACCTACCATTTGAAATCTCATTCGAATGCAACGTGGATTTGTCACTGAGGCATATTTTTTTTCAATTTCCATTAGATGATTAGGAATTAATCTGCACTTTTATGTATCAAATTTCATTCGATAAGCAATATTTTATTTTAATCATTTCTTTTGCTGAGAGTACGAGTATTTTCTCGGGCTTTCTAATGTGAACTATTTTTTCCCTCAAGAAAGTTTCCTTTTGTCTAACTAACAATATTGTCCGGAAATGTCATGTATAGCTAACGATCCCACCGCACGCGCTTGCCATCCACGGCTTTGCCGCGGATGGCAATTCAGTACATGGACGGTTTTCAATCGATTTTTATCATGAACTGTGACAATATTGGAATTATTGAAAAAGTAGGCATAAGTGATTTGCTGAAACTTCTTCAATCGAATTGTTTTCGCACGAAATTGATTTCAATAAATATCAACGTTGAAGTTAAACGGAAATATTCGTTCACGGCCTCCGAATTCACGATGATTTGCAGGGAAAAGTCCATGATTTTTCAGCTAATTACCGCAGTTCAATGCGCTTTCATTTGGCTTTATTGTCACTTTCGTTTACAGTTTGGCTTTAGAACGACCCGCGGTGCACTTTCTGCTGTAAAAAGAAGGTCTAGCCGTCCTTTCACCATTCGACACCAGAAACACCCGGGAGATTCTCACGGTAAGGCAATATTAATAGTGAAATTCATACACCACTACCAATGCTTATTTCTGACGACTTTCCCAGCTGTTTGTCATTTTATTGTGAATTACAATGTCCTTGAGTTTGCAAGTTGCATCTGTTGCAAAATCAATGAATGAATTAAGAAAACTTGTAATGTTATCTACTGCATCTTTCTGAGGGTTATTGATTATGCAGTCATTAATAACTGCAGGTCAAGACTATTTTTTCAAGTCGTCTTAAGGTATTTGTCTTAACGCATTCTGGATCTGAGGGATTTTGTTCAAATGCATCTCCTGCTGTTTTGTTGATAACGAAATATCTCCGGAATGGATGGAGATATAAAGAAAAGATGTGAACAAATTTTGTTCTTCGTATTAAAAGCTACATTTTATGTTTCATAAGTTTTCCTGTAACTTTTGTTATTCAAGCCGAAATGGGAGTCGAAGCGTTGCGGACGGCGAGTGAACGCTTGCAAGTTACTTGCCCGAAAGTCCGCACATTTTTCAGCAGAATCGAGTAGAGAAGAAATAGTGATAATAAAGTATATTCGACATGGGAAACCCCGTCTACGAAGTTGTACTGATCAATACTAATCAATTGTTTGTTTCGTTTTCTTTGTAATTCGATGCCTATCTCTCGAGGGAAAAATCGATTGACTAAGCATACCCAAAGTCGCAAAATGCGATTGCTTGAAATACTTTGACCCACTGAATTGTTGACTTGTGCCAGAATTAGTTTTCACTTTGTCCAAATACTGGTCATGCAATCGATGTCTCAATAATAAAACTCAACGACTCATCACTTTGATGACGATGGCATGTTGAATGACGTTTAAAAATGTCATGTAATTCAATATAGGTCAATGTTGAGGCCCAAATCATTCTTGAAATGCTAAGTATGTGTTGAAAACGAGAATTATACGCAGAAAAAAAATACCTGATTCAGGTATATTACAAAACTGGGGGATATGACAAAATATGAGTAAATATGCAATGTGATTGGTTGAAGGCCCTCGGGGGATAGCCGATTGTAAGAGAATTTTTTGTTTTTTTTTCTTGCAATAAAGACCGCTAAAACTTAAAACTTATGCAATGGGTGACAAATTTGGAGGATTGGGAAGAATCACACACATACACACCCACCCACCCACGCAAGCACCCAACAACCCACCCACCCCCCATCCACCCACCCACCCATGCACCCACCCACCCATCCATCCACCCATCCAACCAACCCCCCCCCCCCCCCCCCCACCCAACCACCCACCTATTCACCTAACCACCCACACACACACACACACACCTAAGGCACACCTATGGAATGATTTCTTCAAGTATGAAATGATACTTGAATGTGTGGGTGTGTGGGTGTGCATTTATGCATGCAAATCTAATTTTTGCTACACAATTATGCACGAGATGATAACGCGAGTGAAGTCATTCAGGTCGGACTCGGAAGGTCTTCATGTAGCAGAAACTCCATCAAATGATGAAGTCGCTCCCGTGTTTCTATTATTCTACACAATTTCAAATGCTTGTAGCACATTATCTCAAGAACGATTGTAGATGGCAAAACTATATGGAAAGACAAATGGACCTCACGTATTCGATATCCGATAGTTTTTTACCTTAAATTGCATTATCAAGGCCTAACTTGAGGGAGCATCTGCCAATGGTACCAGAATTTTTGAAAGTGGCGCGCGCATTCCGCCGCACTTGAAATTTCGCAAAAGCCTCGAAAAATGAATACGTCAGCGGAGACGGTCGCAAATTTTTTTTTTCCTGTTAACAATAAATATAGCTCGACTGAAAATTATTTCAACAGATTCTAATTAGCTATCTCATCAACGGAAGATCTGTTTGTCCACAAATAAAACTAAAAAAAAAAGTATCCGCAGAAGTACTCTCCCCAAAGTAAATTCGACGTATACATTTGATTTTGTATACACCAGAACTTAGTAAATAAAGTTGAACGCTATAGTTTCCGCACAAATATAGTCTCCAGTGTATATACCCAACCTAGGAGACCTGGTTTGTAGAATAGACGTTTGACATTTTTATGAACCTGTCGTCGAGGTCACAAGATAAATAAAATTGATATCAAGTCTAGAGGTTACCTAAGCGGTGTTACTGCGCTCATTTTTTGATTGCCAAGTCACCAAAAGTCACTCATGAACAATCATCGGCGATGTGCACTTCACCATCTTCAAGTTATCAGTTCATCGACGAAACTCACTTCACTTGGAATATTGTAATGTCTTTTAAGTAAGCACATCACAGGGAATTATACAAATAGTGTTGCCGCGATAGACCAGAGAATCGAGACAAGACGAGATAATTATGACTCGATACAATACGACAGAGCAATTTTATGATTATCACCAAGTCGAGACAATATCTGACAAGAGACCAGATGTCTCGACAAGAATTCGAAAAAAAACTTTTTAAGAAAATCATTTTCACTCACAAAATAATGATTTTTTCTTCAATTTATGGTGAACCTAAGAAATAATAATAATGATAATAAATTGTTCACCCATTTAGAACATTTTATTTATTCAACAGCGTAAATTTGAACATGTATTTCTGTCAATATAACTACCAATATGAACACCCACTTTGTGGCAATATTTTCTTTCTCAATAATTACAACGAATATTTGATGGCACTTTTCAATTTTGGTGTTAATGAACACTGGAACCAAGAATGAAAGCACAGAAGCATTTCAGCATGAATATAACTCAATTGATTCCTGTGTGTTCGTATTAATGAGCCAGCATTCGAACAGAGTCATTCTGAAGCAGCACTTAAAAAATGAGAGACATCGAGATAAGACGAGAGGATACGAGATCGGATTCTCGACCCTCGAGACGAGAGGCGAAATTCTCGCCCTGTCTCGTATCGCGGCAACACTATTTACCAAGTAATCTTCCTATCATCACATTTAATTAGTTTAACGAAATCATGCACATGAATTCGAAATTTTCGCGGTTCTGCATGGAAGTCGCGAATTAGGATAAGTGCATTAATTGTGGATGTTACCGCTATTTTTAGAGAATAATGAGAGATTGGAGGGAGATAGCAAATATTTTATAATAACCTTTTTTTGTCGAGAAAAATGCGACTTACAAAAAAGGTTCTCATAAGATATTGCATATATGCCGGGGTTCTCGAGGTATTCGCGAGAGATTGGGATACCGCCAAAGCCAGTCACCCTAGTTCACACCACTTCATTACTCTATTGACGTTTTTTAACAAATAAAGATTGTCACAATTCATTGTTAAATTTCACTAATCGTCAGTCAACTCGCACTTGGTTAATGGAAAAATTGAATACCATGTAAACCGATGTAATGCCTTCTACGGCCAACCATCGACTATTTTTATCCACCCGCACGCGTATAACCACATACGTTACTCATTCGCTATTATCCATTGGAGAACAACGCGCACAGTGGGCAATACTCACTTTGAGAATGCGACTCGTGTTCTGACCGGAATAAATCGATTGCAATAACTCGAAAATGGTGTTGGGGGGTGGGTGAAAAACAAATTATACAAAAGATTTGAACATCGCGTGATGCGTGGACATCTATTATCAAATTCTGTGCGCGTACCGCCGTGTCCATCCAACACTTCGATAGATATTTACCGTTCTCTCATTGGTTAATTATTCATCTGCGGTGAATGATAATGATAATGACCACAAGCACAGGTTGCTTTGAATATTTGAACATTCCGAGGGGCTCGAGCAACTTTGTTCTCTCAAAATCTTTTAGTTTCGGAAAATCGGTGAATGTTCAAATCGAGTTCAATTAATTTTGTTCCCGTTAGAACTCAAGTTTATTGAATTTGAAGACTGGTGGGACCAATTGTGTTTATCCACTCACTTGGAATTCTTGCCTGACATGTTCTTTATTCAACATTTCTCAGGACCTCAAGTACCTGTGGGTAGCCCGGCGAAATACGCGCGCGCGACATTCATGTGCTTGAGCACTATCTGCACATTCCACTTGCGGTTACCACTCAATTATGCAAGTTACGAAAAAAATCATATAACATAAATTGTGTATTTTTATGTTAGTCGAACAAATTCATTTCGTATAATCAAAAATGAATATTCGATCGTAAATCATTGCTGTTTAAATAATACTTTCAATAATGACCAAGGAAATAAGTCGTTTGATGATTATCTCAAGAATTTTAATCAAACAGGCATAGATTTTTCTCACATCTCAATCAATGGTGGTTGTCGATTCATCAGCCAGCGACAAAAAATAAGTTCTAATTAGTGAAAAAAACCAAAGTCATCTCGTGAAAGAATGCTGATGCTGGAAGCTGGGGAGTTTCCTCAAGCTCCGAAGGCTGTCACTAAGGAAACCAAATAACCTCCGGAAGATCTATAGATCATCTGATCATCCAAAAAATCACCATAAAAATTTACCTCAAATCAAATCCTGCTAATGAATTTTTTTTTGGCTCTTCCCTCCTTTCCCTCCGAGCGGAACTTCAGCTGCAAAATCACTGAACAATCACTGAGTAGTTATTGAAAATTTCCATCCTCAGTAAATCACACATAACTGATAATTGCACAGAATTCACAAAATTTTCACAAAAAAAAAAAACAAAACAAAAAAGCAATTCAAGGAGTAAAAGTAGTTGACTAAAAAATTGTTGTTATCCGTGGATAATTTTGTTTTTTCATTGAGAAAAAAAAAGTGAAAAGAAATGGAGTGGAGAGCTGAGCGGGACTCATGAACGACTTTCGAGTCCTGCCGCACGACTGATCGAACCGCAAATCGACTGAGTGCGCAAACGATTGTTGGATCGCACGTAGAGAGTGACCAACGAATGAGACATGAGACCCAGGTGTTCCCCTCCCATCATCTCAATATTCTCTCCCTCGTTCTTTTCTCCCACCTAACAATGCTTTTCCAACTTGGTATAAACGTTAATTTTTCCAACCGACCTCCCCCCACCCAGCCGCCCCCCGCGTAATTTTTCTGTTACCTTCACTCCATTTGTCTTATTTCGATTGCAATTGATACACGTAACACATTATTCAATCTTTATCTGAGATGGCTCATGATCCTCGATGCATATTTTCATAGGTAGATTGGCAGCAAGAGAATGTGGGAGTTGGGTGGCTAGTGGGGCGGATGGGGGAGGGGGGCTTTTTATACACTTTTTGGAGTGATCGAGAGGAAAAGTGAAAGTTTGAGAGGGAGTCTGATTTTTAACGACCTTCAGAGGATACGAAATTGTCGTTCACGCATTTCTTCTTTTTTAATGAGCATGATTTCTTTAACATGGATGCTTTTGTGTTGTTAAAGTTTCCGGTGGATGATATCTTAATATGGTATTCTATATTACGTTATTCTATTTGGAGCATGTGCCAAATTGTATTGTGTATTTTGTTATAGAGTAATACTTTGAATTACAATTTGATATTTGAAGTAAAAATATATTTTCCGAAGTTGAAAATACTGTTAATCATGGACTCCGAACAAATGAGAGCTTTCAATTTTCCAATTTGGTGCAAGCATCTTTTGTTTTTTCTGTAATTATCGCGTACATATAAAATTTGTCAGCACTGGACAGAATATGTAAAGCACTTGGAACTTAATCAATTAACAGAACGTCAGGAAATATTCTGTGTATATGATTTTCAATAACTACATAAGCTATGACAACTTGAACAATTGTCATACTCTTGAAAACTAAATCCGAATCGACATCCCAAATATTGATGTTTATCGATGCAAATGCGATTACCAACCAACTTCACGATGTTATATGATTAATCTGATCAAGCAGTAAATGAATGACGATTGAAAAATAAATCATGTCACGATTTTCGACATAGTCCGACTCTAACGATGTTCATTTATGTGTATGCGCTTTCTTGAGTAGGATCATTGCACAATACGACTTATTCTGACTGGGCTCGGACCATATTTTTCCATAGTGAATTCCACTTTTTCGAGGTTGAATGTGAATAAGTTGGAATGGCGCTGAGTCCACATGTGCAATAGCTATTTTCCGAGTTGTGGGACTGGGGATTTTTAGGTTGCGGAAGTTCTTCAGCAGGCGAGAACTGCGCAAAGTAGAATTCCCCACATTCACAGTCCGGACAACATTTTCCCACAGTGATTTTCACTGCTTCGAGTTTGGGAAGTACACAATACCAATTTTCAGATGGAAAATTTTCAGTAGTGAGGAGTAATGTGGCAACTGAATTCAGCGTTTGGAGAGTTGGCCCTCTAGAGCAGCTGCTGTGGAGGTTCCCCCGAGCGTGGGGTTATAGCGGCAAATATGAAAATGAAATAAAACTAGTGGGGATGTATTTGGGCCCTCAGTGAGGACACAATGAAAACTTCCCGATTTGGTAACTCAAGTTTTCGAGATCATGACTGTTTCAAAAATTTACGAGACTTCTCACTTGAGTATTTACTGATTTTTTTTTTTCATTTTTCTATATGTTGCGGCCTTTTGTGATTTTTTTCCTAATCAAGAGATAGCTCCCTCTTCCACGTGAAGGTCATTTACTCCTCCTTGAAGCCTTTGAGTCTCATTGAAGCATTTTAAACCCACGAATATACAACTACTACGTTGAAGAAGTTCAATAAGTCTGTATCTCCGGCTTCACTCGACGTCACGTTCCTTGCAGCATTGATACACAAAAATGATATACAAGTATTATATTCTGAGTCGATGCATGTATACTTGTAGAGACCAATTTTTGCGATCGCCGCCACCATCTAGTCTCCATTCATGCATTCATCACATGAATTATTTTTTTCTAACGGCTCCACCACCTCAATTATGCACATTATGGGAAAAAGTCCATAAACATTGAATGTGGATCTTTGTATGAGGAACAACTTATGTCAACAATTTTTTCCCCTCACTCAAACCGTTTACAAGATATAGCGTTATGAACAACTGAAATTGTTAATATCAATATATATTCTGAACGAATGGCAATCAAAAACTAATCAGGGCTGAGTTACATGAAGACGCGTCGATTAAGACCTCGATGGCTTCGATTGGTGTGTCCATTCGTGAGAAAGCGTTGACCAAAATCTAGGCCACATACATACAAACATACACACACACGCATACAGACATTGACTTACAATTTTTCAGGGATCATTTTGGTACCCTTAAGACACCAGTTACAAGCCGAAATGAAAAGTTCGATTTTCGGGTGATTACAATAACTTCCCTCCCAGCGGGAAGTTAAAAATTCGACTTTTCGTTTTCGGAGTGATCACAATAACTTCCTTCTGCGATCGGGAAGTTCATAAAATAAAATTAAAAAAAAAAACAAAATGAAATGAAATGAAATAAAATACCATAGAATAACATAAAATAAATAGACTCAAATAGAAAAAATACATATATTTCTCGTATTTCCGGCATATATGTTTTTCCACGCCGAGGAGTGATGCAAGTCCTGAATCTATACTGCGGAAGAGAAGATAATGCTTGAGCTCGAAAAGGAAACACCAGAAAAGTAACGATTGTAGATGGTATCATCAAGTCTGAAGAAAATAAATGATGAAAAATCTTGGGAATTATTGAAGCATAACCGCAATATGATAGTAATTGTATCTTATCCTATCATATCGTTAAAATCAGTACCTAATTTTCAGTCACATTGTATCTTTCAATTTCAGATAACGTGGTTCGAGAAAATTTCGATCATATCTGCTTAACGATGGATGCTTCACAAAAGTTATAAGATATAAAATGTGGATTTTTCTGAACGGAACAACATTTGTTCAATTCCTTTTTCCATATCTCGAGCCTATTAATTTCAACTGTGTTCAACCTATCAACTTCGCCTTCGACCTCGGCGAGTAATTGGCCACGCGGCTAAGAAAAACCATTTTTTTTTATTGTTCCGTCCAAGAACCGATGCCTAATCGAACGAATAATAATAATAATAATAATAATAATAATAATCCGTGGTCAACAATTTTCCAAGGAGATCTTCCAGGTATTTCAATACAACCCAAAAGAGCTCAGATTGGTCAAAACGATTTGTAAATCTCTAAGGATATCAGTTTAAAATAATTTCTACACAGTTAACCATCTCAGTAGTACCTCTCGACCAAAGCATTTTATGACTTTACTGGGAAAGCCAGACGCTGAGAAAAATAACAGCCTTGTCTTGCAATTAGAGGCTTCATCCCTTTGTTTTGTGAAATGAGCAAGAGCAGTCGAAGATATTTCAAGGATCTTTCCTTCCTTCACCTTTGCACATGCTGAATATTTCGACTGCAGTTGTTTATCACGAATAGAAACTGGTTCTGAATGATAATATCATCAGGATTGTTGAAAACATTATTACTCCGTTTGACTTCGGTATTATTTTTTAAGGTATAGTGAACCAAAGAAGTTGCGCGTAACTTTCCAATGGTCTTCGGGTCATCGAATTGATAACATATTGTCGATATTTATCTTGGTACGTATTTCTCCGCTGACCGTCAGCATGGCCGCTACATATACCGTTTGTAGATTTATTGAATATAATTAACGTTACAGGTATAATTCGCAAACGAATGCGACTCGAAATTAACTGGATGGGTGGCCATCACGGATCACGTTAGTAACATCCCGAAATCTGCTCAGCGTTCTACCACGATCTACTATGAGGACTACGGAAGAGAAAAAAATGAAATTGAAATGTTGATAGAATATTTATCAAGACACACACACACACCCACACTGACATCTTCTAAAAGACGTGTCAGGATGATTCCAAGCACCGAGAAACTTTTAATTTTCGGGATGATTGTAATAACTTTCCCTCTCGAGCAGTTAACATGATAATTCTGATGGGTCATTTTTGAGGGTGAAAACCCCGTTAGTTTGGAAATGTGCGCCGCCCATCGAATGCGAAGTATTTTTTGCCAATTTGGTTGGCCCCACCATCCATTACCGAGTTCAGCGTGGACATTAAATGTGGGAGTCTACATGCGACGGACCCAATTGGGCGTTTATCTATTCATAAGGGGCCATTAGCGACGTTTCTGGACTCTTTACTGTCCTTAGAAGCCCATGGTCATTATCCTCTCATATCTTATTAAGTCACGACTATTCAGATTGTATTTCAGGTGAATTATCACAATGTGATATGCTCGTATAGGCGTCTCAAGATAGGTGAAAGTGTGCACGTAGTGTGCAGTGCATGCGTTGAAAATTTTCAATTTCAATTTACTCATTTTTGTCGATCCCGCACGGAAAAGCATATATCCATACAGCCATATATATGTCAGTTATTAGACATGTACTTCATGACACCACACACTGAGAAACAAAATTTCACCTTCCTCGAGAATGTCATTGGAATAGAAAGCTTTTTTTTCTGTGATTTTGGTGAAGTACAGGAAGAACACAAAATGGATATTTTCGGTACAAGGCCGTGAAAAAATGTTTACGTACACTCAGTCATACATTTTCGTAGTAAGATCATAGGGGAAGAACTTTGAGAATTTACTATGGTAGATCTTGGAGCTTAGGAATTCTCATGGTGCTCCTCCAAGATCCTCTCGTGTAATGTCCATTAAGAAATTAGCAAGTTCATATGTTAAAAAATGAGAGAAAAGCACTTGAGCGTTAATGACGGGAAAGATCAAGCCCTCACCTCTTGGCCGCTAATTCGATGTGTCGCTTTAGACTTTTATGTAAAATGTAGAAGCGATGATTCTCACGCTCGCGCCCGGTGTCAAGCAATAGGAATATTTATCTTGGAATGTATGAACATTTATTGATTTACAGAATTTTGGAGTTATCTAAAAACCTGTTGGCACGCGCAATATGCAATTGATAGGAATATGAACGGAAATTTACCTATTAGTTTCCACGAAGAAAAAAAAAAATTCCAAAGGAACGGTATAACTTCCTGTTCCTCCAGGAATTGCTCCAAATTGAGTGTGAATGGTGGACTAAGTTCCAATGACATGAAAGACAGTTCTCATGAACACATCGCATTCCGGGCGACAAAAGGGAACTTGCAAATGTTTCACTAATTTTTTCCATCGCTCTAATGCGCTTAAGTTTGTATTTCGTGAAATAACAAAATAGTATATTGTGCATATAACTGATTTACTTCATTTTGTGACATATAACGATGCTTGTAATGGTTTACAACAGCTGACACGAATGGTTTCAGCCATGTATTTTAGTCATCGATGATTGGGTGAAAATGTTACAACTGCGCCACTTGGTAGATGGCGGTAAGAAATGGAAATCAAAGTAGTAGAGGAAAAATGAGTTGGCGGAAACCGGAAGACAGCTAGCGTGTGTGAAAAGTGGCGCGCAGTACTTTTTACAGACGCCAGCTGACTTTATGTTCACGATCATGAAACTATTTTATGTCCTAAAATTCCAATAACATTTTTCAGACCTATATAGGACGTAAAATGAAAAGTCCTAAGTCGCATGTGCAATTGCCAGCTGAGCCGAAGGCGATGTTGGATTCCCGTGGAATAAATTGTGAACTTCAGTTTTATCAAAGGAAAACCTAGTTATTCATTCAGGAACTGTTATTGTAAACTGTAACTATTGGCTCTGATTTTTAATCTATTAGTTCCTTTGACCATTGGTTCGATTTACAGGCAGAGATACTATTACAACTTCAACTCTGCTATTGGTTACAATTTCCTTAGCTTATATATTCTTGATTTTTGGGTGCAAAAGTGGAGAGGGAAGTTGAGGGAAAATAGGGGAATAGGTCGAGCATGAACACATTTGGACATGCGAAACTCTGACATCAAGGATTTTCGCCGAATTTGATTGTCATTAACGAATTTCTGAATTTTCGTAGTGGGTGTGATGGTTAGGGAATAGTATATTTCCAGGCTGTCATTTTGAGGATTTTTGCTCGCGCAAAGTTTGCGCTCGAGGCGAAGCCGAGAGCAGGCAAAGGCGCGAACAAAAAATCCCCAGCATGACAGCCTGGATAACATTTAATTCCGTAGTGACTTTTACTTTTCCAAGTTCGGAACAGGGCTAATACGAATTCCCGAACGAGGAAAAGTACAAGGCGGTACGGAAAATGGATTTTTCCGGGCTAGGGGCGGAAAAGTCACTAGTTTCTGGGCTGTTTCGGGAAGGCAAACTAACGTTTTTCCAGAGTGCTCGAGAAATTGGGGTAGAATCTGAGAAAGAATCTCGTCCTGGTCCGTGTTAGCATTTTCCATATTCCCGACTGCAATCTAAAGCCTCATCGCGACATCGGTATGCGCCCCGAATTTTGAAAATGTCTCCGGTAACGGAGGAATTGCTATTTTTTGAATTCCCGCGTACGTGCGCACGCAGGCCTGCCATTTCTACTACCGGGACTACCGGCAAAATCGCGTGGTTGTTTCATGTTAACCTCAAAATCAGTACTACATCGACCGATATTAAACATTCCCGAGAGTCATTTATATTTTTAAAAATTAAATCAAACAATTGAGTGATGACTTAATACAACAATTTCAAAACAGTGATGATATTGATCTACCGAGAGATATCGTCAATCAAGCCTTGTATTATGCAGGAAAAACTCTACCAGAAAAATCTCAGGCAAAGTATGACAAGTGCTATCATACTTTCATCGAGTGGACAGAACTAATAGTATATTATGTCATAAGGCCTGTAAAGTATTTTTATGACAAATATGACCATAATGTGGGCCTTCGGCCCATGGTCATATTTGTTAGAAAAATGCTTTAAAGGCCATATGACATACTATGCTTTTTGTCACGAGGCTTCCTACCCGAGTTCTTTGCGAGGCCTAGGCCTCGCAAAGAACGAGGTTAGGCGGGCCGAGTGACAAAAAGGGAATTTCTGCATTTGATGAGAAAGTGTTTATGGCGTATTTTGGCTTTTTATCGGAAACAAAATGTGCATCGACTTTATGGTCTGTTTATTCGATGCTGAAGAAACAAATGAATCTCAAACACAATATAAACCTCGAGAAATATATTCAAGTAATTGCATTTTTAAAACGAAACGGAAGCGGTTATAGGCCCAAAAAAGCCAGAGCATTAATGCCAGAACAAGTCAAAGAATTCCTGAATAAGGCTCCCGACCATGATTATCTCCTCACAAAGGTAATTTGAATAAATTTATTCAAACAGCTCCTTTAAATAAAAAAATAGCATGTACAAAATCGAAAAAAAATCAAGAATTTGTGATGACTTTTTGACGGCTGGGTTTTCGCCCAGCGTCAGTTTGATTTTGATCAGTTGGATTTGGACTAACTACAAATTTGTAAGTCTCATTGTCTTGTGTAAAAAAGTTTAGTAGTAGCCGATAGTAGGATAAGTGTAATTGTACTTTACATTCATTTTTGGAGGATATTTCGGAACTGAAGAGTTTTGGTGAATATTTTAGAAGAACCTTTTTGTAGAAGAAAAAATGGTATACAAAAAAAGTTTCTATGAAAATCCCTCTATCTCTCGTAAATATTGAGACATTTATCAAGAAATGAGCATAAAAATGAGTTAACTTATCCTAGTTTACCACTTCGCTACAGCATTGATTCCCGATAAACTTATAAAAACACTTGATTTTTTTCCAGGTGATTTTGATTGTTGGAGTAATGGGTACGTGAAAAATTGAGCTTCATTCTCTAACAATGGAAAATATTGAAGATGATCCAGTAAGAGGTGAATTGAAATTTACTCTCCTGAATACAAAGAATGATGTTGATCGTACTTTTATCGTGGATGGAGAGTTTTACTCAGGTGTTAAAAAATACATGAAACTGAGACCAAAGCATACAAATACATCACACTTCTTTATTGCATATCAAAAAGGAAAATGCAGCATCCAAAATGTTGGGGAACATACGTTTAGTAAAATGCCTCAAACAATCGCCAGTTTTCTGGAATTGGAATCACCCTGTGATTATACAGGTCATACTCTTCGTCGCATCTTAGCATCAATTGTTGCTGATGCAGGAGGAAGTATGAGTCTCATCCAACGTGCAGGAGGATGGAACTCTGCTACAGTAGCACAGGGTTATGTTACGAAGTCAAATCGAACGAATAGGTTGATTAGTGATAAACTTAAAGAGAGCTGCTACATTGCATGAGTCACGAAGTTCAGACGCGATCAATGATCGAAACAATAATATCTCTCACAAAATTCCATGCACCAGCGTCGAGACTATTACTCAAGAACTATTACTAAAACAATTTACCAAACAACAAGGAGAATGGGAATCTAACTACGATTTATGCTATTCAGCTGTAAGAAGAGAACTCATGACAACTATTATTTTTGTTCGATTATTGTTTAAACATTTAAATTTGAGAAATTAATTTATAATACAGCGTTGAAATATAAATGTCCAAAATTTATAATGCTATAATAATAGATAAATCCTACGTTTATGTGTGAAGTTTAATTGTGTACAAAAGCTAGTAATTTTCAGTTTCAAATAGATGTATATCCAATGTTCATGATTTATCTAGACAATAAATGAAAAAAATTATGTTGGTAGTTCAAGAGAATTGCAGAGACCTGACGGAGACGGATGATTCTTGAAACTAACAATTATTCAACTAAGTTATAAAAAGCGTAATTACAGGGTATCCGATCGGGATAAACGGCATTCGAAACACTAGCTACTTTTCATAAAATAAGTTGGTTATTGCATATATTAGTTCATTACTTAACAACTTGAACAAATTTTCATAATTTTAATGCTTTTTTCTTTTTTAAACTTTCAAACTTTTGAAGATTCTAAAATTATCACATATTTCCAAATTATTAGAGTTTTAACATTCCTTTTATTTTTTAAATTTCTATGAATGAAAACGCCATTTGGCTACATATTTTCTCTCAATTAAAAGTAAGTTTGATACTGTATCAATATGATGATGTATATCGCTCCCATAATACTCAAATTTGTAAAAATGTTTTTTCAAGCGCAGATTTCGGGCAGCTCCGCATTTCGTCCATGCATTGTGTAAAATAGGAACACTTCACTACATTTTAAATTTCGCGCGCCCCACGCCCGGAAAAATAGTATGTTCGCCACGCCGGGAACAATGCCGTTTCACGGCACGACGTGGTAGCAGTGCTCGCCTTCGGCTCCACGCCGTGCCTGGAAAACGGCATTTTTTCGGGCTAGCCGCACAATGTACTAATTTCTAGCGGCGTGGAAGTAAGGCAGGTAATAATAATATGTCCGTCTACACTTGAAGAAACAATATGATGGAACCATTATGCAACATTAGTGCAACTAATTTGTTTGTTTTTAGGCAATAAGGTCCACTTGCAAATACTTTAACTATTGTTATTTCCTTGTGGATTCCCCTAGTGTCACCACGCAGTGGCGCCCACTGAATAACGTGAATTTCTGTTAAAATACTAACTTTACGTGAGGGTATACAACACTGCCCAGCTGAGCCGAAGACGACGTTGATAACTGTACGGCTCAGGGTTCTTTATTTTGTGTCCCATGATCAGAACATCGTTTTCTGTTCTGGCAGAGACAGAAAGAGAGATTTGCCCCCCACACAGTGGGAGGAAAATCGTTCTTTGCGCCCGCCGGGTGGGAAAGAAGGAAAATGACCATCAATGAATAAGCAAACAATTATTATAAAATACAATGTTTCAAACCGCTAGGAAAGGGCAGTGACATTATAATACCCAATAACTTTACCCACTTTATATTTGCTTGGAGAGCGCACACTGGGGTTTGGTTAGGGTCGTTCGCAGATTGGTTCTCACCATTCGGACTAATATCTGAAGTAATCTTCGTCGGGCCGTTCAAAAGTCCCCATTTTCGTCTAATAATTCTCATGGCAATAACTTTCTCTATCCGAAAGTTAATAGATCTCAAATAGATTTCGTGATGTGCCCTACATGTAAACAAGCAAACCAATGATTGTACAACTTATCGCAATATAAAAGAGACGGCTATATTTGAAGATTAATGACACATTATATGTATTATTGCTGCAATTGTTTGCCAATTAACATTCTCAATAATTTAGTTGATTAATGATCTATTACAGATTGCAGTTTTTTTTTATTCTTTAACGATCGTTATAGGTTTATTGTGTTAGAAGGTTGCGTCAATCAATTGGTTAGGGTCATAGTGTGCCAAGTCATAGTCGGAAAATGGGGTTTCGATGTACGTCAGCCACACAGCGACAACTGGTCACGATAGATAGGTGTTGATAGAACAATTTACAATTAAAAAACAAAAAGTGAATGGAAGAGATGAAATTTCAAATGAAAAAATGAAATTAATTTCTTTACCAACAATCTGAATAGTTGTAATGGATTCAGCAAAGATGAGACCGGCTATACTATACAATGAAAATGATCGTTCTAGCTGAACTGTCGGCAGGCATATTAGCAACGAGGAAATGGACAACTCACATTTTTGGTTTTGAAACTTTGTGTGCATTGAACAACATATGTAAATAGAAAAATTGCGAAAAAAATTAGCTGTAAATTTATTATGAGCCATTAAAATTTGCATATAATTCTACGGGGAATGATGACCAAATGTTGACTTAGCGGTGATGTGCCATTTCACATGGCTTGCTGATAGTATATATAGATATATTGATGCTGCGACTGGTAACATTCCTACGTCACCAAGGTTCGAATCCCGTTACCATCGCACGAGGAGAATAGGAGAAGGCAATTCGGAGAACGCGACACTATTTTTTACCCCCACCCCGCTCTGACGCCGGGCCTCCGTCCTTGGAAATGGGGTTCGGGAGAAGAAAGCGAACTTATTGAAATTTCGTTTAAGTGAATTAGACATTCAGCTGGAGAGCAAATCTCAATTGAAAAGTCAATTGCTCTTCTTACGGACTATTAAAAAGTACTTTGATTTTATGGTGATTTCAATATTTTTTTTCTTCAGTATGGAAATTAGATTTTATGTCACTGAACTTATTTTCGCTTTGATTATATTTTCCGTTAACCTTTAGAGGATACTGCTCCGAAAAATGACGTTAAGCCTACCCCCCGGTCTACCAGACCGCTATGCGGTCCAAACTCGATCCCTGTTCGAAAATCAGTTGGAAGTGCTCAAAATATTTATATTATTATATTCTACAACCTATATTATATATTGTGTTGTATATATATATTCTATTATAGTCTATATACTATCGATTTTTGCATACGTAACTCCACGAACTGGGGATTTACCGATATAATGCCGGGTTAAATTATTTATTTATCGCTGCGAAACAAAATCAAAATTGACGTAAATCCATTGGGGCAGATAAGATAGGAAGGTACTGAAAGTTTGAAGTGAGTTTTTTTGTGTTTCTATAGTTAGACACGATGAAAGTTTTGATATTGGCCCCACAGACCGGCAGTACCCTCTAAAGGTTAAGCACCACCTTTTTCGGATGGCAATATTATTTTGCGCCAAGAGAATAGAGGTGTTCGTTGTGACGGTGCTAGGAGAAGCGCGCTGAAATTATCCCTCAAATAAATATTCTTCTTATACATTTTGGGACCGGTCACTCACGCAGTTCCACGAAAGCGACACTTATTTTGCACCCTACCTCCCCGCACTCCTTAGAAGCTTGAAGGGGTGTAATCGTGATTGGAGAACACATTTATTCGCTCTCGTTCCTGCCTTGTCTTCAAGGAGAAATAATAAACTGGCAGGTTTATTCAGAGGTGGTATTTAGTTAGGGCCGAGTGGCGAAATGGCTCGAGTGTCCGGCATGTTTTGATTCTATGAAAATTGCTCGAAAGGCGACAAATTGCCAGAAAGGCGACGATTGACCAAAGCACAGTTAACCTTGCGCTGGTCGCGATCTCTCTCGTGTCCTACTAACTCAGACGGCGACACTATAGATTGGACAGTGCTGTGTGAGCAAAATGCTCATGGCGCGGCCGACGAAAGTTAAACCGGCTCTACTGTAGTGGAAATCAAAAGGATGCCTCTTACCGCTTATCTTGTCATGTCAAATCATGTCTACTGTTCCTCAACAGAATTGATCGCAGTTCGTAGGGAAAAATGATTAATCAAGCGCCAGTGAGTCGTCACGATCACCCAGGACCACTTATTATTATATTATGAGACCAGAATGTAAATTTAATTGTATCATTTATGTTTTCTGAAAACTACACAAACGCGAATATGTGCATTTCATCACATCAGCATAGCCGGAAGTCATCTTGGGACATATTCACATATCTGAAGGACGGTGACGGTCTCAGCCCACACAAACTGCGTTACCCGCGACAACCACTGGCGGAATTACTACAGGCTTTCTGAGATGGCACACATGAATTCCCCATCACGCGCTATTTTCTTAAAGTGATTTGCTTACTTAATTTTTTGAGCTACTCATTAACTTCTCAATTTGATGAAGTTATCGAGATTGACTTTTGAAGATACTCAAATGTTTCAAGATGAATTCTGGATGTGTGTATGTATGTATGTTCGATATTGGCATCGAAAGATCTTCATATAACTCAGTGAGGATTAGATTTTGGATTGAATTGGTTCAGTATATGTAGTGATACCTCGAGAGGCGATAAATTCGAGACGACCCGAGAGGACTCGAGAGCATGAGATAAACGAGACGAGATACGAGAGGAAAATAGAATTACTGAAAAAATATTTGCCCATATCAATATATGTGAATTTCAGTTTTCAACGATGTTCATTTATTTTTTCAAATTTGATAATTTTTTTAAAAATGGAAATTTCACGATTTTCAGAAACTTCATTGTCGGCGTCATCACAATAACTAACCTACCGGGAAGTTAACCAGTGATCAACTAGGCTAAATTGGGGAAACTAGTCGAGACGAGATGGGACTAGAGAACAGATTTATTTCAACGAGACAAAATGACTTTTCTCATCCCGTCCCGTCTCGCCGCATCACGAAGTATATGTGATATTGTTATTAACTATCTCAATTGTTTGCTGTATTGCTTAAACGGTTTGTGAGCAGGGGAAAAAATTGTTCGACAATAAGGTAGTTCATCATACCAAAAGATACACATCGTATGTTTAAAAGCCGGATGAAAGATTATCTACATGATCAGTGAGTAAGTGGAAAGCAAATGTAAGATGGAAAATTGCAATATATACCTGTATATTTGTGTGGTTAAGACGGTTTGTCCCTGCCTTCGCTATTTTCCGAAAAGATGGAAACACTTCAAAATCTTTGCCTAATTTTTGAAAACCTTCTTGGGAAGTCTCAACTACTTTCCAAGATTTTCTATAATGATAACTCATGAGCTATTAAAATTGTTAACAACATGACTATTATATGTCGTTACAGTCGGGTGATCCTCGCGAGTGCTATACGTTGACTTAAATTAAAACAGTCAGTCTAAAATTTTCTAACTGGCTAAAACATTTTCCTCTCATTGTAGCTTTTGGATAAATTAGTATCGTATCGATTGAAATTTTTGGCAATGCTGTATTCCTTATTTTTACATCCATGATCGATTAATCTTTTGACGAGTATTAGAATTCGATTTTACATAGACTTTTCAATCCAATTGAAACTACCCACCCACCCACACACCCGCACCCACCCACACCCACCCACCCACCCGCACCCACCCACCCGCACCCACCCACCCACCCACCCGCACCCACCCACCCACCCGCACCCACCCACCCATCCGCACCCACCCACCCATCCGCACCCACCCACCCATCCGCACCCACCCACCCACGCCCACTCACCCAGCCACACATACACACACACTGACATCGTCCTGCAGACGTGTCTGCAAGATCCCGAACCAGTGACAAAAGGGAACATCGTAATATTACATGACATATAGAATATTATATCTTTGCAAATATTTCGCATGATTAAAATAGAAAATTTATCTAGCATCAACTTACGTTTAACCGATTTATTCCGCGAGAATACATCGCGCAAGTTTACTGGACAACTCGTCATTCAATGGCAAATGTTATTTGGTTATATGCAGGTATGTATTGTTTTTTTATGCATAAGATTATAGACTCTGAACTGTGGTCCATGAAGAGCGGAAAAATACCACTGAGAATGCTAGCCAGATGACAGGATGCTAAATCAACGACATAACATATCGGCACACTGGAAAAAAAGGAGTTAATAATGTTATAGAAGCACACGGAGGTAGCAACATTTTTATACTTTGAACAGTGCAGAGTTTATGAACTCCATTATGTATGACTGAAAAAGAAACTGAAGGTCGCGTTAAAATATAATGAAAAACTTATTTCCCGTCAAAAAGTGAATTATATGAGGATTGTGTAATTACGACGAAAAAAAATTGTTTAGTTGTAAAAAAGAAAGAATTGCCCAATCGTCATTCTTCCAATTTACCAGATTATTCATTCGGCTCTCGTATATATAGGCCACAAGCCCAAATGGGCGCCTCGCGCGCTGAATTACAGTTTGATATTGGAAGTAACAATACATTTTCCGAAGTTGAAGATACTGTTGATCATTGACTCCGAACAGATGAGAGCTTTCCATTTTCCAATTTGGTGCAAGCATCTTTTGTTTTTTCTGTAATTATCGCGTACATATAAAATTTGTCAACACTGGACAGAATATGTGAAACACTTGAAACTTAATAAATTAACAGAACGTCAAAAAATATTCTGTGTATATGATTTTCAATAACTACATAAGCTATGACAACTTAAACAATTGTCATACTCTCGAAACCTAAACCCGAATCGACATCCCAAATATCGATGCTTATCGATGCAAATGCGATTACCAAGCAACTGCACGATGTTATCTGACTAACCTGATCAAGCAATAAATGAATGACGATTGAAAAGTAAATCATGTCACGATTTTCGAGATATTTCGACTCTGACGATGTTCATTTAGGTGTATGCGCTTTCTTGAATAGGATATATATAGGTCGTAAGCACCTTGTGTTGTCCAAGATGGTGATGAATCAACATCACAAAATATGACGTCTGGAGATCGTTAATCAGAAAGACGTAAATGGTGACATTTCAAAAATTACAAAGAACGTTTATTATCCTAATTGCATTATGGATGAAGTCAACAGCCGTGCGACCGCTCGAGGGTTGAACTCGTGATGCCTCCTTAATGATGCAAATCTGAGTAGAACTCGGTGGTACATAAAAAGTGTACTTGTGCATAACAACTTTGGTTATGATAATTGTTCTGTTATATTGAGCAATGGAAATTAGTTTTAATACTGTGTATAGTGGGTCACACACACACACACATACTGTCTCGGAAGTTGTTGCTAACCATTTCGTTAGAATTAGAACCCTATAGTCACAGGCAGGAAAAAACGGAGTGTATAGCTTGGGAGTCAAGAAGGTCTTTTTAAAAGCAATTCTTAAATTGAATCGAAGCGTGAATAAAAAAGAAGAAGTCTACAATAATTTGCAAAAAAGTGTCAACATGATGTTATGAAGAGTGAAATGTCGAGGATCCTTACGTAAAAATTACCAATCCAAGTTGGCACCTTCCTCGCTTATTACAAGGAAGGAGTAATCTTCAGGTTTAGCCCAAGGTATCCCCAGAACTTTCCAATCGTATCATGCCATATAAAAAGGGGAAATCCACAAGACAGAAGACAAGAAGAAGTGAAGTTCTACCCCTGCATTCGTGACTATTCATGAAAGATAGATGCAAACGAGATCTTTATATCATTGTCAGAAAATTGCTCTTATCAAAGAAAAATAAGGAAAAATTGGCTCAAGTCGTATAAGCACTTCCGCGAATTATTCATTATGAAAGAATTGGCTGAGACATTTTATGAATTTCGTAAAATAACAACTGACAAAAAACAGTGGTAAAACGAGGCAAGTGAGCGGATTTCTCGAACAGGACAGTTTCCGGAACTATTCAAAAGTTTTGAAATAAATTATTTATTATTGAGCTTATAGCCCGATGGGGGACCTTATTGTACTTGGCGCCGAAGATGAAAGATCGATTCGCCACTATATTTCCGCGTTTCGAGGTACCGCTGACATTTCTATACAACTTTTAACAATATATAAACTCGGTTCCAGTTCCACCCGGCTCGGTTCCACGCTGCTCCAGTTGCACGCGATCCCGGTTCCACACGGTTCTGATGCCCGCCACTTACCCCTTTGAATCTTAACCGAAAACTAAATACCCATCACACTCCAATTTTCAACCAGTCGGACGCTATATTTTGTTTGTTTTTTTCTTATTCAAGAAAATTTTGTTCCGAATGGAACCCCCGGACACCCCACAGTGGGTCAGCCATTATTTGGGAACATTAAATCCCCAACAAATTGCTATAAATTTCATTAAATTCCATCGATACAGTGAATGAATTTGTGCAGGTGCACTAGTGGAGATTCATCGTCGATTATTTTTTCTCTTTTTTTTTTCTTTCATTTTCACGTGGCACTGTAACACCGGTCAACAGACGGTCCCCGTCACTTTCCCCAGGAATTGCGCAACGCTGTTCTACACGAACCAATGATGTAATAAAAGTACGATTGAATAACGTCGAAGGAAACATGCCATTGCGAAAAAGAATATAGTAAAAATGTGGCATCTCAGCATAAGGGTGGGGGAATTATTACGAATTGTATGAAGTTCGGCCTCGCCCTTGGGCCAGTAAATGAAGACATGTACATAAGATTGAATGCGCAAGGAAACAATAGTACGGACCACCTAACTAAAAAACAAAAGTTCTTTAAATTAATCTGGGTCAACATTGAATGGCAGACGGGAACTTCAATTCACTCTTAATTATGCAGTATTTATGAAATCTTCATTAGCGCGAGATCGTAAGAAATTCGTATGGCGATATAAAGATAACGGGGTATTTAAAGTTAATTGAATATAAACTATATATTAGAAATTGAACGCTCTATTAGGGAGATTGAAGGATTGACCTACTTTCATTGGAGGATACATTTTTTAATTTGAGACTTTACTGGGCCCCATCAATAACGGAAATTTCGAAATTTTCGAGGAAACTGGTGCAATTTCATATATCGACAGGTAGAAAAAATATTAAAATCGGCAGGGGCTGGAGAGGGGGGGGGGGGAGGCAGGTGGTTCCAAAAACTGAACGTTTTTCTCAAATTAAACAGCCTCGGCTAAACATATATATATATATAATAATTAGTTTTGATCTATTTTGTAGTTCTCCATAAATTGAGAAAAAAAAGAATAGTTTGATGGGAAAACATGGTCCCTAGGTATATTTTGGGATGCTGGGTCAATCTCCGAAATCTCTCACAGAAGCTTCAAAAATTTTGGTTCCAGCTGTGAAAACGAAAAACCCATTTTCGGAAAAAAGTTATATCTGACGCTCTGATAGATCAAAATCTGAGGAGGATGTAGATCATTTGTAAAGGAAAAATCAGTGAAAATAAGTCGAGGTAAGTTTATCTCATATGCTCCGCTATATTCTTCCTATATACCCTGATTTGCATTTTTCACATCTTCCAGGTGTCCCATGACGTCTCACTTTTTTTTGAATCCTTCATTACCAAGCCCATTGATGAACGATAATTGATAGTCCTTGAACATTAGCACTTTTTCAATAGCGCTTTTTCAGCTGTAGGATGCACGAAGTTGTAATGAAGATTTTTCGATAATATTTCAATACGAATGTATTATATCCGTTATTCTCTGGTTCCATGGCGTATCAATTTCTGGTTCCATGGCGTAGTTTAATCTGAGGACCTCGACTTTGGCGCCGTTTTTTTTTGCGCCATTTTTTTGGCGCCGTCTTTTTGGCGCCGTTTTTTTGGCGCCGTTTTTTGGCGAGTTTGTTCAATAGTTCTGGTGTGGTTAGTGTCTATTGGCGCCAAAAATTGCCGTTCCCCTAAGTTCAGATTCGCTCGAAACAATGCAATGGTACTCTCCGGAGCTTGTCATCTATAACAGCTCTCATATAGAATATTGCAGAGCATTACGTGCTAGGCTATACAATTTCTCTTTTGTTATCTGAAATTTGTATAGAATTCTTAAAACTGTATAAGGAGAACATCATATAGTGGCGACGAGAGTGAAGGCGACTAACGAAGGTTTTCTAAGAGGTTAGCAGGTTAAACCTTAACAGGCTTCCTAAGATTTTCTGTGATGGAGAAGATCGCAAAATGACCCGAGAAGAACGATTGTTGGGAACTTATGGATAAAATTGAATTCATTCGCGTGTTTTCGCAGATCAAATTGATGATGACGGATCGCAGGCATCCAAGAAAAATATCATTTTCATCAATTCAGTGAAGACATTATTTGCGTACGTTTCTTGGTCGTACTTTTATTATTACACTTGCAATCCTTGAATAATCACTTCATATTCACAATTAGCATAGACCGAAGGACACAAGTACAAAAAGATGTGTATGTAATGATCCAGTCGGACGTAGCTCATTGCGGCGACAAAATGGAGCGATGAGATTACCTTTGATCAACGAGAAAATGGAAACAATAGTTGTAGATGTCTACAACGGTTTTGAGGGTAATGTCCACGCAAGGTCTACCAGAAAGTTGACGCACTGCTCGTGGAGATGTAGCGGCGAAAGCGAAAGTATTCCTGTGCAGGCGAACTCGCATGGTCATTCGCGTGGCCTCTACTGATGACCGGGAATTTCCAAAAGAGTGGCACTGAAAGATTCCTTGTCGGCTCAATATATTTCAGTGTTCGCTCAGAGCCATTTTTAACTTTGCGATCTCGGGAAGTTATTGCAACGATCCGCCATTCGAAAAACGGACTTTTGCTACGTAAGTGGTCGCTCAGGGATGCCAAAATGCTCCCTAACAACTGGTGAGGTGTGTGTATGTGTGTTTTTACCCCGGTCCCACGCGTTTCTACCCCCAAGGTAGCTGCTCTCGAGCTCTGAGCATAAGGGCCTACTGGACACCCATCCGTCAAATTATCAGTAAGTTATCGCGGTAAACTTTTGCTTCGGTGTTGTCAAAAAGAGTAATAAAAAAAAAATTCAAGTTCCCCATTCACGGAAAAATACCTAACTAAATAACTGAACTGAAAATTTATTGTGAAAAAAAAAATGACGAAATCCAAGTGGGGTCTCGTGGTCAAGGTATTGGGCTGTCACAACACTGCTCCTTTCCATCGTTCAAGGCAGCAAAAAATTCATACGCTCCTTTCTTAGCCAGAATTCGCACTTCCATCGTACGACGTGTGTTTACGTAAAACTTTACCGAGTAGTTGCCAACGGCGTGCCCACTTCCATCGGCCGATAATACGATCGTCTGTGGCTTAATATTTGGTGAAGGCGTGGACAGGATGAAGAGATGACGCCACTGATTGTCAATATATATTTAATCTAAAATCTGTTTTCTTTCTTTTTTCGGTAATTACATGAGGTATGCAAGAAAGAATTTGCTGGGTTTTTCAGAAGCCGGGTTCACGCAACTGAGGTATGATGGCTTTTCCGTTGATGGTTTACGTAACACAGCAGCCGGATTGACCGCTTTCACGTTTACGTTGCAAATCTTCGCTCTCGTTTCAGCATCGCTTTTCGACAATGAGTTCCAACAGTATTTCTCATTGCTATCAGCCGTTTTCGTGGATGTACAGCATGGTAATTGTAAAAGCAGTTAGGGACATAACCATGGGAACCAATACATTTTCAACATTAGCCGACATTGGGAACAACATAAAACTACCTGTGAAAATCAAGTGCTGAGTGATAACACTAATGTGAATAACATCATAGTGCTGCTTCGCTTATCATGACTTTGTGGCAATTTTTCTTTTGGTATTTCCATGAACAAATTATTGCTTTTGCAGCTGATCCATCGGCTGAGTGCAGAATGACGCATGAGTTTGTACATTGCATTCCAGTGCCATGGTGTGATTCACATATGGGGATATACTATTGAAAACTTTCATCATAATAGTTCCAATCTGGCCGCCTGATGTCATGTCAATATCGTACAGATCCGACCTGGTTATGGACAAGTTGATCTTTATTTCTTTCTGAATTTTCTCTCTTTCGTATACCCTTTCGAGTTTTTACGATTTGTTCCCTTACCACCCCCCTAAACCCCCTATACCACATTCGCCGAGGGAGGAGGGAAAAACCTCCCCAGGTACAGTCGTTTCTTTTACGAGACAGTGAGACTGCGAGATTAGAGCGGTAAAAATTTTGACCGCCGTTGCCCGGGATCGAACCCAGATTGCTGGCATACGAGTCCAGCGCTCTAACCGCACAGTCACTCCCGTCAGTTACTTCATTTCTTTCTATTTAGGGGCAGTTTTTAGTCAAGTTAGCTGTAGCTAACTCGTGGTTAAAGTTAAAGTCAAGTTCCCCCACCACCAGCCCCTCCGGTTGGGGTTGCAAATGACGGCGACTGCTAGCCTGAACGCAGGAAATTGGAGTAACTTAACTGGCTTGTAACGAATAATATAACTAATAATAATGTAATTGGGGGAGGAAATCGTCGTTTAGGACGCAATGTGCATCCAGTGAATCATTTTGAAGTTTTATCAGAAATCCAATTCAGGCAAAGATACTACACATCCACGGCCATAGGGGAGGCACTTTCCCTCGCGCGGTGAACATGGTGGGGGAGCTTGACTATTGGATTATGGGGTTAAAATAAAGACTTTAATTTCTCAATATTAATTTTAAGAAAATTCTTTGAAAGACTCGAGACAGTCAAAAGGTACTACTTCGTATTAGTATTCGCATAAGACTAAAATGGCATTCGCCTATAAGACCCAACCATGGCTTTTAGAGTAATATAATTTGCACCCCCTGAAGTGTTTTCCCTTTTCCTTCCTGAACCTCGATGGTCACCATATGCACATTTTGGAAAAACCATGTAATAGTAAAAACTAATGTAGAAGAAGTTCTACCGAAACACTTTGTTCGCTTTTACAAGCAAATGAAGGTCCCAAAATAATGAAGTGATAAATCTAGCCATTTGCAAAGGGCACAAATAAAACTTATAAGCGGAATGAATTTTATACCTGGGTAAGCCCTGCAAACCAACACTTCAACTTTAACCATGAGTTAGCTGCGGGTAACTTGACTAAAAACTGGCCCTTAGGGGCTGATCCACTTTACGAGATACCGCAACCTCTCCCGGCGGTACCGATGGAAATCGACTCTTTCCCGAACTGCACAGTGTTCAGACAGTTTGAACCACCGAACCCATTGCCCGCTGGGCAATACACTCCTCGGTTTATCTAGTACTTGAAGTAAAAGCTTGTTGTTCACGAATAACAAACACACATACGCAGAACACTCATTAAAAATTTGTTAGGGGTATGTGGAACGTCGAGAAAAGTGCAAATTTCAGGATTCTAAGGTAACATTTTTACAAATGTCTGGTCTGTACTAGAGAAGTCATTCGAACAATTCTCTATTTTGAAAAATACATAAGCAAGATGATTGAAAAATGTTTCAGTGTTTTTCTCTCATTTATTATTTATTGGTAAGCCGAGTGAATGATTGGAACAGGCAAAGCTTGTAAATAAATAAATTACACAAGTTCTCTATACTCTCTTGTTATCTTTCTGCGCATTCTCATGCATGGATTACCGCCAGTTGACATGTAAATTTCAGTGGTCTTGTCCAGGATTCTCCAAGGTCAAGGTGCAATATATCATTATTTTTTGAGCCATGCAAGTGTGTATGCAACGTCGTCCTTCTTAGAACTTGACTTCTCCGGGATAATGATACGTGAGCTGATTTCAAGTAGCCAATTTTGAAAAGTTTTCAAGAGATGGAGGCCAAAAGTGACTGAGTCGGTTTGGTAAATCTGAACGGTGGATTATTTAACAGTTAAAATAATTTACTTGCGATGCAACTTAGTACATTGATGGAAAGACGGTTGCCAAGGTTGAAATTACTGTGAATAATTTAGCGGTTTCAATAGTAGAACACTATAGTAGATTTCCCTAGGCCAAAATGGAATTTTTTCATTTTACATTCCAATTTTAGAAAATAACAAGATAGATTATACCATCGAAATTATGGTTGTCTTTGATTGTTGCGTCGCAAACATGTCCGGAGATAACAATGTACGAAAGGTTCTTCCAGACTCACATACATACACCCACTCACCCACCCACACACCTACCCACCCACCCACACACTTACCCACCCACCCACTCACCCACCCATCCACCAACTCACCTACACCCACTCACCCGCCCACCTACCTACCCACCCACCCACCTACCTACCCACCCATCCACGCACCCACCCACCAACCCACCACCCCCCCTACCCACCCACCTACCCACACTCACCTACCCACCCACCCACACTTACCTACCCACCCACCCACACTCACCTACCCACCCACCCGCCCCCACTCGCCTACCCACCCACCCACACTCACCCCGCCCCCCCCCCAACCACACACACGCACACACACATTCTGGAAAAACGTGAGGACGTCATGAGCCTCGGAGAAAAGTGAAAATTTCATGGAAATGACACGTTCATTTTCGAATCGATTACAGTAACTTTTCCTATCAGTTAGGACATTTGAAAATCCATATGAGTAATTCACAGTAATTACGTAGCTAAAATACTATGCAATTAATCGACGCAGTTTACGTGCCGAGCCAGGTTCTGATTGCAGCAGAGTACATCGTTCTCACACATTCGATACTCGTACTGCCATCTTTGAAGAAAATTGACAAGCTCGAGCGCCGATATCAGACCGTCAGAGCAGGAAGGATAAATAAGTACATGGATCGATATATAATGCACCTATATACGTTGGTTTGAAAATATATTCCCATGAACATATGTAGAAGAACATAAACACAAACATATAATCCGAACTATAAGTCGGAGACCAAAAAAAAGTTTCTAGGAAAGTACTAATCATTAACAAAAAAAAAATTAATGCAACGGATGAGTCAAACCAAAGAGTTGAGTAAGCATGAACAAATTAATTTCATACTGACAAATAGAGAAATCAATAACGGCGAGGGGAGTGGGACGAATCAATAACTTCCCGATAGAAATTGAAAAATCCTGACTCCTATTTCATTTCTCGAAACACCGTTATCTCGTACACACACACACACACACACACACACACACATCCACATGGATGTATTCTCTCTAAAGTGTCAGGAATTTTCAGTAATTACAACTACAACTAAATTCCATGGTGTCACTGAAGCGAGCATCGGACATTACTAGGTCATCTCAATTGTCTCAATGTGAAGAAATAACAAAGTTCGCCAATACCACTTCTTGTGTCAAATAATTACTTTGTGAGATTGTTTTCATTCCTTTTTTGTGGTGAATCCGTTGTTTTTTAGCATTTAACCTCGGCTTTTTACCGGTCTTGATGACCCCCACCTTCGGTTTAACGATCAAGACTGGTTCCATGGATTCTTAACGCCTTTCACTGAGGAACTTTACTGACGCAGACTTAAAATTTTCCTTCAAACATGCGCAATCGCTATTCAAAAACTTTCCCGGATTTTGGGTAAGCGTCAAAGGCCAATGGTTTCTAGGTCTCTGATAAACATATTTATAGACTTCCTCATAGATAATCATCGCATTCAACCTGACCTTTGCCGAAGGCGTTTATGCAGAAATATATATCCATATCTGCGGGGAAAACGTTCATCATCAGAGACCTTCAAAAAAATTCCCCAGACGGAAAAATTATATTATATCCGACATATATCATTATTCGGCCATATATATATATATACAAATATATATATAAATGTGTATCGTGTGTCTATATATGTATATATATATATATATATGTATATATGTCTATATGTGTGTATATATATATGTATATATGTCTATATGTATATATATATATGTATGTGTGTCCACACATATATATATATACATACGGACACGAGTATTGAAGCGTTTTGCCCCTTAAGGTTGTTGTCGACTGAATTGTTTCCCTACTTCTATTGTAAAGATTTTCTTCTACAATTCGTCCGTTCGCAATTGTGGATTTGTCGGTTCTGCACGTGAAACACCATTTTTGAGATTTTGTACAAGTTTATCTGAAGTTTCAATTGGAGTTTCATACATTAGATTTTCCTTTAAACAATACTGGGATACTGTTTAAAAAGAAAAAAAAGGCGGAGGTAGCTGGGTCAATGATGACCACGGAAAACGTGAAATCAGTTGTCTCCTTGTTCAGTGAATATCCGTTATTTACTATCAATCGGAAGTTGAAAAATACCAAATTCATTGTAAAATAAAGTTGATGCGAATAATCAATTAACTGTTCGCACTGGGTTTAATCATTTCTGGATGTTTCTGCCGCTAAGGAAATTTGTGACGTAATTACTCTTTAAAACATAGCCAGGAAATTACTCCGTCGTATAAATAGTAGTCAATGATATCCCAGGTGGACTCGTCGATCGACTTTCGATTGGCTTTCAATTGCATAAACGACTTGATCAGTATGTCGATTAGCTTTCGAGTAGAGGTTGATCGAGTTATCGACATATTTTTGAAATCGACTCACAATCGATCCAATGCCAAAGCGACTGGGTCTCGATGATCCAGAAATTAAAATTAAATCGACACACAATCGAACCAATGCCAGGTCGATTCGGTCTCGATCAGTTTCACACCAGTTCCTCGCCAGTGGCCGCTACGCGGCCACATGCCTTTACTTGTCTGTGTTCTCGTTCGATTTCGATTTTGTCACCAATAATCGAGATTCTTTCTTCGACTTTAGAGTGTTCGAATTTGATAATCGATTTATTTTCCGGGTCGAAGTGCTCAATTATTTATGTAGACTAGTTCCTTGACTGTGGCCGCTACGCGGCCACATGCCTTTACTTGCCTGTCTTCGAGTTCCATTTCGATTGTGTCATCGATAATCGAGATTTTTTCTTCGACTTTCGAGTTTCCGAATTCGATAATCGATTTCAATTTTTATCATGGCATCGATAATCGAGATTTTTTTCGATAATCGATTTTTTTCTTCGATAATCGATTTATTGCGATTCTCATTCGATATGTGGTCGAAGCTCTCAATTATATATAAGGATTCGGGTTAATCAACATCAATCGATTCAAGGTAAAATCGATCATGTTTCGATTACTTTCTATATCTCCCTTGTATGAATGAGCAATTTAACTTCGACCGCAACAATCAGCTAAGTTGAGCACCCCTGATCAGCCACCATTCTACAAATTCTTGTTAATGTCCTTGTGCCAGTCATGAAGATTTTGAAAATGGATGAATGGTGCCAAGCATTGAAATCTCTGCTATACCGACAAACACATTTGTCTGCAGCTGGAAACGAACTAGAGCGTAACCGTCATTTCACTTCAAGCCTCAATACTCTGTAGTTCATCTTCCAGTCATGATGATGCTGATCACACTTTTAACCAAATATTATACACCTGTAGACAACATGGCGGTTGCAGAACTTCTCTGTTGGCCGCCAGTGTTGTAATGGGGTACTTATTATGGAGCACGGTTTTTTTCACTGTTGCTTCTATGAGTTCCATACCTGGGCTCGCATAATCTTCTTTGCATGGGAAACAATTTTTTCGACGTCCCAATAATTAATTATGAGTTTTCGGAAATATCCGGAAACGTTCTAAGAGCCCTTGCGACGCTATCAAATGAATTTGACGCTGTTTACGTGGCGCCGCCCGGCAGAACGTAGTACTACCGCTGTCGGTGTGCATAGACGCTAACCAAGAGAACAAGCACTCATTTAATGAAGCCACGAGGGCTGTCAGAGCCTTTTAAATGTAGACTTTTTCAAAAAATTATAATTAATTACTGAGGTGACCAAAACTTTTTGCAAACGAACAACACGAGAACATCGAACGGACAACACAATGGCCGGGTGAGCTGCGCGCGCAGCTTGCATTTCTATGTTCAAATGCCCGACTAGGGAAACTTTTCTGTAGTGGCCAGTTAGGAGGGAATTTCCTGGTTAGTCAACTACAAGATCTACTCTGGGAGTCCTCTGCCGCAAAAAATGGTAGTCTCCGTTTTATACCTGAATAACTCGCAGCATCACAAATGTATGATCTGCATTGAAAAAAACACCCTTCGATTTTCATTCATTTCATCATAATGATTATTACTGTCACTAGTAAAATCATAGCAGAGGCCACGTAAAATGATTTATGCAAGAGAAAAACTATTGAAAACAAGATGGTAAAAAAGAAATTTACATTTCAAATGCAAACACAATAAAAGAATACAAGTGAAGTAATGAATTGCTAGGATAGTATCAAAATTAAATTTAATCAGTTTTTGTGTTCGGCGGAACATATTTTTCAAACCATTTGAGAACGGCGGGGGCGTCTGCCACTGCCCGCGACAGCCAATCACCGGCCGTCTTTAACATGACTCGAGCGGATGCATGCAATAGAACGTGTAAGAACACCAGCGCGACTGTGGTGGCGTCCAGAACGACAAATTGGCGGTTTAAAGTTGGGGAAATTTTATATCAATGGTTTGAAAAAATCGAAGAACTACCATCAGTTTCACGTGAAATAGCACTTGATAAGTTGTAATGAATCTGTTAATGTGGTTACTCCGTGAATCTGAGCTGCATGCAACTTCCCTATTCATGTTGTACACAAAATATTAACGTATATACATTATCATTGAATGCTCATTAATGGTGATTATGCAACAAAATTTCACTGAATTCAGCCCGGCATTCCACATTCTCCCGTCATTCCACTTTGCCCCGACCTTTTTCCAAGAGAAAATAAATGATTTATCTGTGAAAACGGACTAATTACATATTTGTTCTAATTATCTTTTTTTTCCATTATGAAATCGCAATTTTTCTATTGAAAAAAGTTTATAAAAATACAGGTATTCACGACATACCGGTATAGCTCAATATACATAAAAACTCGACGCCTTCTTGCAAATAGTAATTTACGCGCATTGCTCGATGTTTGCCCCCTTTCGCAGTGGAGTAGTGTTAGATTTTTCAATTGCACATATCCTATGTAATTATACTTCTTTTTTACGCGTTTCAGAAAATAATCGCGTCAACTATCAACAAATCATCTCCTGAATTGATATTGATGCAATAACACGAAAGAATTTCCGGCAACTCACATTCCAGCAGGAATTTTCGGCCACTAACATTTTGACAATTCTAACGTAGTTCAGGATAAACAACCTGGCTATGGTACTGCTGACTTACCTCGTTAATCCACTACTCCAACTGAACATCTTCCGTATTCTTTCTGCTTGTGGATCGTCCTTCGTGGTCATCTTGTGCTTTTGAGTGAACTCGTTTCTTATTTCACGTCCTCGTATCTTTCAATTAAATCAATCAACTTTCCGTTTGCCCTCTGTCAGAGCATTTTTCCTCAGTATGCTGGTATCATGGCTGAAAGTAAAAAAGCCAATGTAGTGCATTGAATTGTTGTATCTCCTCTTCTGCATACGACTTCCAGTTTTTTCTCTCCTCGAAGGATAAAGCACATGGTAATTTTATTGATAATTTTATATGGATTGAGGCGAACGCCGGGGATTGCTTCATCGTGGTATAGCTCAGATCATTATTAGAAAGTATTCAGCCAGCTCTAGCTCATAGCAACCTGAATTTTTGTTGTCATTCTCATTAATTGAACCGATGGGCGACATGTCTGAAGAGCCTAGATTGAAGATTGATATCAAAAATTTATTTCAGATACGAGAAATTTTCTTTCTGGTGAGTTATAAAAAAAAATTGATGATAGAAAAAAAAATATTGCATCGTGTAAGTTATCGTTGAGACAGGAATGTTTTTTCGTGATAACGCTCTGGTGTAAATTTCTGTATGCTGAAGATTAGCGAAGGGAATTGTACTGCGAAAGTTTTTCAATTCAATGATTCGCGAGTTGTGCCAAAGAAAAAAAATGATGAAACTAATTTATACGGGTGACAGATATTTGACATTTCGGCGGTGATGGATACTAATTAGATGCTGGTCTCTCAGGTAGGCAATTAAGACATTTGCTTCTCAAATAGGATAGATAACTCCCCAATCTTGTAATTCATCCAAGTAAGAATTCAAATGCTATGTGAAGTAATTACATATTTGACTATAGAAAATGTGAAGGCGAAAGTATAGTGTGGTGTGCACCTAGGGCGGGAAGCTGAACCGGCGAATGTGTTAGGTGTGGGCGAGGCCGCAGAAAGGGTTGAAAATTTCTTGGGCTAGGAATCACATCGTTCTACAGATTTTCCGGCCTGGAGAACAGCGGAAGGCCGTTTTTGAAGAAAAAAGAACATCAATTTAGTTGATCCGTTTACGAGAAATCGAGAGCCAAAAAATCACTCGCATACTAACACACACACGCACACACCCTTACGTGTACAGACGTAGTTTTACAAGGACCTTGAGGACCGTGAATGATTCGCCATGAAACAACAAACATTTCATGTGTACAGCCTCTTCCTCTACCTCCATGATTAAATCAATCGGGAAGTCGAATTAAAATGGCAAATCGAACAGGTTTCTGCTCGGCCACAATCTTAGTTTTTCGGAGCTATAACATGTGTGGCACCATGAAGCGTTTAAAACATATTGAAGAAATAATTTTTGTAACCGATACAACCAAGAAAGGTAATTTCTGTCAGACCGGAAGCTTCGCAGAATCATATTTGTGCAAGTGGGTTCTGACGCTGAAAAATTCGGGCGGCCACTTTTGATTTATTAAAAAAGCAAATTCCCGATTTGTAACTTCTGTTTGCCATTCCTAGATTTTTCGACACGCCAATTAAATGTTTAAAGACTGGTTTCAGAGGAAAAAATAGGAATCATGAAATTTGGAATACTGGCATACGACAGGTGTCGCTCCATGCGAATATGTCACGTGACGCACTGACCAATCACACTGCGCGGCGCGCAATTCAAAAACATTGTGTTGATAACTTGTTTTGCCAATATTTCGGGAAAACTTGACAAAATTGGACTAAAAACGTTTTCAAAATCGAATGATACGTTGTCACAGCCGATCCAAATAGGAACTATTTGAAACGGGAAGATTCTTCACGTTTTTTCATGTAAAACAGTAGTTTTTTTCAAGAATATGAAAAAACTACAAAATCGATTCCAACCAACACCTAATCGGCTTTGAAGGCGACAACGACGACTTGATTGCGCTATACAGCATCTCGATCGCATAACACACACACACACAGACACATCCCTACTTTGAAGCGGGGAGATATATTGAAAATGAATTGGTCGAAATCAATTTAAATCTTCAATAAATTTTCAACAACTTATCGGAAAGTTAACAAAAACGCCTTCTTATACCACAGACGCACTATGAAATATGAAAATCGCGATAATTAGTGTATTAAGAGCCCTTAGATTAATGAATAACTCATCAATTGAAAATAATATTTACAACACAAAATGTTTCCATCTCAAATTCATCATTGAAAAACGAAATTCCAATTGACCATTGACAATTCTGTCCACAATTATACGTTTCTCAACGTGTGTTAGATGGTAACGATTAAACCGGTCCTCCTTGTCCCCACCTGATCTAGTCATAAAACTCTATAGTCCTCGCATCAATCGGAATGCTTCACCAAATTCTTGTGCATTAGAAAGCATTTATATTTCGTGAAAGTACGCATTTGATAATAATAATCCATACATAAACGCAGGTGCAACATAATGTTGAAGAGGTAACTGCTGAGATTTCGAGACCTACATTCACGGCGACCAGGAACGCTGCCACGATAGCCCCATTTTTTTTCTCTCAATTCAATCCCCGAAAGTTAAACGCCCGAAGAAAAACTGCTGTGCCAAGAAAATTTCAGGAAATTGACAGAGCATTAGACATGTTCCATTAGCAATAAATAATGGTTAGCAACAAATCAAATGAACAATTTCAATGATCTGCGATACGATTGTTGCTGGAAATAATTTTCTAGGGGCACAAATTTTCCCCATTTGACTTCACTAATCGAGACAATTAATATTCGATAATATGAGTTTGTCGAGTTGAAGGATTGCAAAACACTCAACTGGGTTATTATGACTTCAACATTCACGATATTGTGAAAATTCAAATTATAGGTGTGATTCACTGGCATTACAACATTTGCATTCCTCACATTTTTTTTCGAAATTTTTTTTTCCCCAATAATTTTCTTTTGCACTTGCGTCAGATTAAGGAGGCCACGGGCTGTCAAAATATTTTGTTGAGCTACTAAATCTTGGCAATATTTTTTCCCCCGAGAAAATTATTTCGAATTGTTCTTCATGGCTTAAAATTTGCGCGTCAAATTTTTCCAAAGGGCTAATTTTCAGAGAGGCTGCAATTGGCTTTAAGGCTTAAAAGCATCAATAGCGAACCTCGTAGTTTTAACACTAGACTTTCCACCTTAATCCATGTTTAGGTCAGTATCACAGTTCATGCAAGATCACAAGCACTGAGATATATCTACATATCACTGGTATCATGAATTATCCATAAATTTCCCACTGGAAATGCCACTTGAAATAGCACAAATAAATACATTACTAAGAATATCATCCTTACAATAAATAGAGAAAAAAAAACAAATATGTTTACCAGTGAATGACCACAATCTCAAAACAGAATGTCTTTCAACGGCAATTCCTGATTGAATTCACCATGAACACTGAAACTACAAACATTGGATATTTTCACCACTGGACAAATTTAACGTACACACGCTATTCATGAATAAGTTGACCACTTGTGTAGTGAAAAATACGCGCTTCCACTGAAAACTTGTACGCCCATCCGTTCGACTTTTACGACTGCCTCACCTGTCTTTCCCTGCACTTTCTGACTAGTCTCCAATGAAAGTATACGAACCCCACTCATCTGCTGCTACTGTAGGTACTCCATCTTGTCTCGCGATTCAGGAACAATTTCCCCACTTCTTCATGGGTGCGAATGCGACTGTATCAATGTTCTGGAATGAATGAACATAGTTTTTGGGAGTCGGGTTTTTTTTTGCACAGAGCTAGAAATTGTTGACCTAATTTCCTGGTCCCAGAACCGTCATTCCCGTCCCATTTTTCTGGGATTTTCGGGGGGAGTATTGGAGCCGAAAAAAAACGGCAAATCCATGGAATGCAGGTAATGTACATGAAATTTATTTTTTTTTTTTATAGTGTAAACAGAGATTTCGTAGATGATATTCAGGGAGTTAAATATTTTGATCTGAGCATTCCATGCCGAGTTCTTCCGACAAAATATTCAGAGAATTAAATATTTTGTTCTGAACATTCCGTTCCTGCGAGTTTTGTATACATTCAATGTGCAATAGGGAACTTGCTTTAAAAAAAAATGGGCAGAATGTGGTCCCCTCAATTAACGGATAATTGCGCCAAACGCGCCCCTTATACCCCCCCCCCCCCCCCACACGTTGCGAATCACTCAGTTCAGAGAACGGTTCCAGGTGAACAAACAGTTCCACGCTTAGCATCCCAGAATTGAACTTACATTTGGAATCAGTCTTGGAACCTCCGTAACTGAGGTTCCACCAGGGACAGTGCCCAGAATGGACCGTCCACGTGAACCAATTCTTGGAACTGTCCGTTTACTTGGAACCGTTCTTGGAACTGTCCGTTCACTTGGAACCGTTCTTGGAACTGGCCGTTCATTGGAACCGTTCTTGGAACTGGCCGTTGAGTTGCAGCGATTCTTGGAACTGTCCGTTCATTGGAACCATTCTTGGAACTGGTCGTTGACTTGCAACCGTTCTTGGAACTGGCCGTTGAGTTGCAGCGATTCTTGGAACTGCCCGTTCATTGGAACCATTCTTGGAACTGGTCGTTGACTTGCAACCGTTCTTGGAACTGTCCGTTGACGTGGAATCGTTCTTGGAACTGGAAGCACTGGTCCGTGGGGCTAGGTAGTGCTATAGCTGTTTAACTTCAAACATCGATAATTTCAAGTGGGGGGGGGGGGGGGGGGGGGGGGGTAAACAGAAAGGCTGGAGAGGAACTTCCGACTTGGACTACCCCCTTTTTTTACAATAAAAAATAATTTTTAAGTTCTAATGTTGCTTTTTTTCTAAACGGGCTAGTTTTCTCTAGAGTCCGTGAAGATGCATCGCTCGCCCCATAGAGCACCGCGACCCGATAATTCGCCAATGAGAAATCCCCCCGTGCGGAAAAATATATATCCCAAAGATATATCTTCGATACAGCATTTTTGGCCGAAAACATATCCTGGATATATCTCACATAGAGTATTTTTGGCCGAAAATATATCCAGATATATTCGTATATTATACATATATATCTCCGTTAATATATTTTTTCCCTGAGGGCGCACTGACGAAATTATTAAATATTATGAACTTTTTCCGATTAATCAGAGTTTCTTTTTCTTGAATTGTATCAGACGGCACCTTGTTACTACCGGTGAAGGCAACATTTTATGTTAATCTGGAATGACATAAAGATGAAGGAGGTCGGGAAAGAAGTTTTTAACGGGGTTTTTTGGAAAGGTGGAAAGTTTTCCACAAAGGTTAACCGATATTTCCTGGAAAATGAAAATCACTGAGAGGATGCGATAATTCCATATATGTAGGTATACACACAAATATATAGATGATATATAGCGAATATGTGCGCATAACTATATAGCTTCCACACGTATATTTTGCATGCTTTGCATATATGTATATGTTACATATATATATATATATATATGCAAGCGGATAATAATATATCTCATATATGTCAGATATAATTTTCAGCATATATAAATGTTGCGCTGGGAATTAGCAAGTCCTGATGAAAATATTATTTGCAAAGACATTAACTGTGGTTCGGGAATTATAGTGTAGGAAATATCAAGGTAAGGACCTGTTAAGAAAAATGTCAAGAACGTTTCTGCCCGCGATCAATGTTTCTGGAATCTGATTTTGATTCCACTTGGCTTTTCACGTTATCAGGATAAATTAGCAGCGAAGTGGTTCAATCAAGTTGAATCTGTTTGAGCGTGACGTCAGTTTTTGGTAAATATCTGAAATATTTAATAAAGATGTAATTTTCTTCCATACAACGAAGTAGGTCATTTTAGTCTACAAAATAGGTATAAGGTATATGTGAAACCACTATTATCTTAGACTTGAATGTTCAAATTTCAGAATTTTAATTCAATTTTGCAGCCTGAATTCTAATTTTTTTCAGGAAACTAAGGAGTGCTTTCTTTAATCGAATTTTAAAGAGATTGAGAATCGTTGAATTTTTCAATCAATAATGAACAAAATCATCAACTTCAAACCGCCAATTTGTGGTTCGGGACGCCATCGAAGTCGCGCTGGTGTTCTTATACGTTCTATTGGATGCTTGCGTTCGAGTCAGGTTGAAGACGGCCTGTGATTGGCTGTCGTGGGCAAAGGCGCTCTTCTGCGACGCCAAAGCTCTTCTCAGGCGGTGGTTCGAGAAATACTCATTTCCGATATTCGATAATTAAAAAAAACAAACATGCAAGTTCTCTGTTGATAGATTCTTCAATAACATAGATTCGAATATAATATAACCTACCAATAGTAACAATTAATATAATTATCAATAACGTTCACTGTTGAAAAATTTGAAAAATTTTTTGCTAAGATTTCAAGACTTATTTAACAGCGTGGCGGAGACTTGGCGAGAGGAAAACCGACTCAAACCGGTTAACCACTTCGCTGCTGAAATGTCAATTGTCATGATGAATTGTAGCTTTAAAGAACCCAGGAAAGGTTCCCTAGTTGTTCTGAACATGTTTACGGCTAAAATTTACCAGAAGAAAAAAATGGACTCACTGAAATTTGGTGTACTAAGAGCGGGACACATAATAATATTTCTGCAGTGGGCAGTGATTGGAGGCCCGCTGAAAATTTTTCCATCTCCATCAATGTAATACAAACGCACTATACCTGATTATTCCCATTATACCTGCGTAAAACGGTGGCCATGGAATTTCTGGGTCCATCACCTGTGCAGCCGCTGCTATCTTTTCACCTCTCACTTTTTATACTGACGTGTCATTGATGAAGATCGATCAAGATTTTATTAACGGAATTCCAAGTTTTCATTCGAGCACAATTGGGGTCAATATAAATTATGTTATGTATGTCCAATAGCTGATCTAAATTAATTTAAACTAATGTTTAGGCAGTAAACGAGTATCAAGGAGGAATTCGAGTTTCTTGCAATATTAACTGCGCTTATTTTTTTGAAATTATTTCTCAAGGTGGCGTAATATTCCAGTTCTACTTGTACAGCTCTAGAGTGGTCTTTGGCATGAAAATGCGCGAATTTTATTTGGATTTAAAAATATGTGATTTTAAATTTACTTGGAAACTAAACTTAGTCATTTGCTGTTTCGGATATTGAAAGCAAAAAATAATTTACGGCGTAAGATGCTAATTAGAAATTCATGGACTCAATCAGTTGAGTGTTGTGTATTTAGGGTCGGGTGTAATCATTTTTCCTGCCTTTACGCTCGGAACGCCACCACTCTTCACGGTCAATTTGAGTACCGCAAAATGTCGTGTACACGTCAACTCATTGTGGCCTCACTTCTCATATTATAAAAATGAAATAGTAATGTAAAAATGGGGAAATGACATTTCACAGGACGGTAATTAGGTGTCATTAGGTTAAAGTATTTTTGCAGTACATGTCGAGGGTTTAGAGCAGGGATGAATACCGATAGTGCCAACTCTTAATCAGCTGCATATTCGGATAACAGATCAACGCATATATTCTCTACAGTAAAACGGAGAGACCAAAGGAAATATAAATATATATCGGATTTATCGAAAAGCGTAAGACTGAAACCGACGCGCCACCAGTCAGCGCGGTGGAAAAGGGAAATGCGCGTGCGACGCACGTGCGGTTGAACTCGTATGAAAAACGACTGGGAGCACTGTCTATTGCTTATAGTGGAGCATCCCATTTGTTAGAAAAAATTGAGGTAATATACAAGAAAAAAAAATGTAAATATGTCAAAGCTAGCAGATGATACAGTGTATTTGACAATAAATATGTAGGACAAGGTAATGTTATTTGAATAAGAAAATGGGCCATTCAGCTAAGCATAGATATATCCAAAAATGTGTAATCTTGAAACTCCTCCATCCGGAGCTATTGTCAATCGGATGTGGCTCACTGGCCCATGCCAGTCCAGGCTCTTCGAGGAGTAGACGTGCGACTCATGGCCTGATAACTGCGGATTTGTAAGCGATTAGTGCACACACTATTGTTTGGGGTATTGAGAAAACTACACACACACACACACACACACACATACGTAAAGTGTCAGAGTCGTCAGCCATTGAACATCGAGAAAAAGGAAAAATTTTATGAATAGTTCATTACACTCATTTTCTCTGTCGCAGAGTATGTCAGATAATCTGCTGAGGATTATGTTTGAATAACGAAAAAATACTTGTCAATAATGAAGAACGGTTTATCATGAATGAACAAAAATAACGGGGAAGTGAGTTTTAGCGACTTGGTCGCCCACGCCCACTAACTAATACATAGAGTCCTGCTTGTGACAAACCTCGAACGAAAAGGGTTGTCCACTTCACCTGAGTTATGAAAAATCATCCGTTGACAGGGTCTTATACCTATCTTTGATTGCACCTCCGTCGGATGTTTAATCCTCTGCGTAACGGACCATTTTAATACTTTTTAACTCACTGTGCGCGAAGCACCGTTTCCCGCACGCTGCGCGTGCGTGAAACCTTGTCCGCGCACATTGTATGAAAAAATATTGTTCAACACACGGGCAGAAGTCACTTTTCTATCTCCTGTGTTGCAAAACTCGTCTTCGGCCCATCTTGCAAACTCGTCGAAAAGAGTCGCCAGAAAAGTTGTTTCCGCCCTTGTGTCGAAATGTACTATTATGATATACCAGAGGAATGTTGGGTTTTTCTAATACTTTGGACATGCATTACTTTAGCATAATCAAAAGCACGAGTGATTGAAAAATCAGATTGCTTTCACATTGCTTTTGTCTTCTCCCTAGGCATGCTAAAATCGAAATTCTTACTTTTTTCGTTGAAAGAATTATCTTCCATTTCTCATCGTTATTGTCATCATCAGCAACTTTGAGTATACCCTCTAACTTAGCATTGTCCGGAAAATTGCCTTTGAAGTGTGTGGTATCTATAATAACCGAGTCCACAATACCAACATTCGCAAGTTTGAATACCGCCCACTCATTGCCCGGGACCTGAAAAATAAAAAAAGTCTCTATTATTTCTTCCTAATATTGGGAAGACATTCGGAACTGTGTCCACAAAGATTTCAGACCTTGACCATAGAACCTACCTGCAGAATCCCAGAAGAGTCTACCTGGATGATTGGAGGTCTATCAAGACGTCTGGCTGTCTCCCAACCGTCAGCCATATTCATACCTTTACCAGGTCTAATAATATTCTTGGGATGTCCATAGTGCGCATTACTGTATTCTTCACAGACTCCTCCATGTTCTTGAGATACTAGATCAATCAGCTCCTCCGAGCCGACTCGATCCGAGCATATGGTACCATAAACTCTGAATCTAGCGATTCCACCGTCAGGGAAGAGGTTCAAACGAAGGTGAGTCCAGGACGCAGGTGATGATGACGCAATGTAATTGTGGCGAGATTCTGGGTATCCAGGACCAAGCTCAGTCATCGGGACTATTGTCTCCCAACTCTGAAAAAGTAAAGCGTGGGTTGAATGGATTCGGTCGTCCGTATGTTCAGGATTCATGATTATAATGTCAGGTTGAATATATGAATATAATCATTGGGTTATTGGATGCATAGTAGCATCCGGCCCATTCTTCAACCTTCTTCGTTCCTGGATCAAAAGTACCTCTGCCGAATCCCGGACCTCTAACTTAGCGCTATTCATCAGCATTATATGGTCGGGGTAATATGAGAGCTCCGCTCGGGCTTCGAGCTGAACGCGCCCCACCACCACCGACGCCTGCGCGCTGTCCAGCTCCCCCCCCCCCCCGGATCAGAGAATGCGCAAACGTCGATAGTGGTGGGGAGAGTCCGGCTGGAGCCGAGCACAACTCTTACAGTATCCCAACTATATATATGCCTGCCGATCGTCGGCCATCACAGCCAAGCTTCATCGTCCATTCTCATATCGAGACTTTCTGTCGAAAAATAAGCTATGTACTTGCTCAAGCAGATTTATACGAATATTCTACGTGTACCTTTGGATTGATCAATTGACCACATAAATCGACGATAGTTTATAACGTATTTGTAAGTTCAATTACCTCGGGTCCCAAACGCGACATTTCCTTGAATTCTTGGATTGTAGCAGCACTTCCGGTTTTGGTATGTCTTGTAGGTAATAGTTCAACATCTGTTGGCCATAAAGTGCGGATAAAAAATAGAAATAAGCAACTATATGCGATTGCGACCTCGATTTGGGAGACATAGTGCATGGCTGCGCTTGGGGCAGCCAATCCTATGCCTAGATTTCCATTTAACTCACTTGTCTAATTAGTAGAAAATTGAGATCAATGGAACTTACGGAATTTCATTGACTCACCCCCCCCCCCTCCTCCCCTAATGGAGTTCTCCTAGAAAATCATCAAGAAAGCTCCCTCACCATCGTCGCATTCATCAATAGTAAAATCTTATAAACTCACCATGGCCAGTGAGGTGTGCAGCTTGGATGGAAACTCTAGGTGCGTAATTTCCAGTAAAATACGCAGTATCGACACAAAATCCTCGGATGACTGAGGGCTTTCGTAAGGCTATTATCGCCCAGTCATGACCTGCACATCGCTTGCGACGCGTTTCCCAACCGTCCATCCATTTTCCGAATTCGGTGAAAACACCTTCCTTCCATTCTGGTTCACTATCCTAGAGATATCAGATAGGGTATAATTTAGAACCCGTAACAGCCGGTATTCACAGATTCAGTAAAAGAATCATGAAATCTGGGAAAAGAGTACTTGTGCAATGTTTTCTTTGCTCCATGGTCGAGTTCAACCTTAAATTGTAACATATACCCCATAATTTGATACTAACCAATTCGCTGAAAGATGAGTATAACAGCAAGGGCCCATCGATAAGCACCCAATTACTCATTGTCCTAATTACTATATTTTTATTTATCGACAAAAAAAATGATTTACCTTCAGAAGATTCTCTGCCGGAGCAAACCAATCATCGGTAGCGAAAATGATTCTGCCCCCATTCTGGAGGAAAGAAAAATACATTGGTAAATGAGGGAATACGTGAGGGGGCGCGTACATATGTGTGTGTGTGTGTGTGTGTTCTAATTGACAGTTCATCCTCAAATGCGAAAAATATGTCATAATTTTTTCGACGCCTCGACATTAAATATTGCACCCCCCTCCCCCCCCCCCCCCCCCCCCCCCCCCGCCCCCATTGTCAAATTTTGGTGCCAGAGCTATGATGATCCTACTGCAAGTGTTTCTGGATTATCACCGCAGAGTGTGGAATGCACTCCATCTCCATATTGAGAAGTCTCTCTTATCCTTTTCTCTTTTGGTGAAAACACGTAAACAGTACCCTTTTGCGCTTCGCTGAGTCAAGTGTAATTGTTGGGAAAATTAATAACAACGCTAACCCCAAGCAAGGTCCCACGCACGATAGCCAATGCTTGGTTATTCAATTCTCCCAACTTTGCGCTTTATGGTTTCAATAATTTATGCGGGGCCATAGCATACTATAGAATTTAATTTTTCCGCATTTTGCTGTATGTTCCTCAAAAAAATCTGTATGGGAATTAATTTTTTTCAGCAAGTTTACTGGAGTATTTAGGTTCCTAGATCTAGGTAAGATCTTCGAGGATTTTATTGTATTACCGCAGCAAATTTTACTATGCCACTCGACCACTTCATCTTTTCGCCGAGCAGTTACGAAGACACACACACACACATCGGACAGTTATCAATTTGTTTCAAGAGAGTTTTGATTTTCGGGAAATTTGAAGTTGTCAACTTCTCGTCGTGATAACTGGTGAACATTGCAAGTAAGTTTCCGTTCTCGGATCGGAACCGAAATTAAGTAATAACGTTATTACGAGAAACGAAAGGCGGAAATAGAATTCGAATGCAACCGAATACTTTCAAATTACTGCCGAAGATGAAACTAGAAACTGAATTAGTGGAACGTTATGATCAGAAAATGAATGGAAAAGTGGAATTCAAATTAATCCGTCGGTGATCGCGTAACGTGGTCCGCAACTTTGGTCACTTGCGTCTTCTTTGCCCGCGCCACCCGACGTATTTGCCAGCATGAGGTCTTCCATGTATTTCCGATTGGACTGTTGCCGCATCAGCGCTTATTCCGTATCCAACTTTCGTTGCGAAATGGACAATTTTCTTTTAATTACTTGAATCAGTTATCTTGAACATATTCGATAATAATATCACCGTTATTACCATGAAATATTTGAAAAAGTCTTCAAACCCATGAACATGAGATCATTGATCTCTGCCGTGGTTTGGAGGACAAATCAGAATTGTCTGTGTGCACCTGGTATTTTCTATAATTTATTTTCCATAGCAAATTTCCAATTTTTAGCAAAAATTCCTAGAAATGTTTCGATCGCAGGACATACTGATGATATCGCTCTGTACTCACTATAGAATCAATCAATAAAGCTGCTAGAAAAATTCAAAACACAGTGTCTTTGACAATAACTCCACTTTCAAAATGGAAAATGCTGAGGTGAATGCTGCTAAAACAAAAGCAATGATATTTACTGGGTCCGAAGCCACTCTAACCATCCGAAGCAATAACAACACATCGACGAATTCTGTTAAATAGTCAGGTTTATATTGATTCTAATCTCCTGTCGAAAAACACAGATGAAGTCAAGATAAAAGCTAAAATTATTTCAGTAAGATCATATAATTTACCAAGGTCACTGGCACTCAGTTAAACATCCCTGATGGACCCATTGATTGCAACTTGATTTGGGGGATCAACTTGTGCGTGCACTTGATCATTACTTGATCGCCGGTCCACTGAGAAAATATATATGCGGGTGATCAAGTCATTTATTTCGGGATTCTCAATATATATGACTTTTTGATGTTTTTTGCTTTTTTTCATTTTTTTCGGTGGAAATGTTTGCCTGCCAAGTTGCGATCAACTGTCGATGAATTCTTCATGAAGCAGGGATCGAATAAGCAGTCAAGTAGCGATCACCTAATAATCCAATTGTCATATCACCGTACGCACAAATTGTTCCTCTCTCATCCGCAATCCAGGAGTAATCGATAGATCAGTCAGGGATTGAAACTCGCTATATATGAAGAATTGGTTGTTCTGCCTGGCTCAATGCAGGGAAAATTCACTTGAATCAACTCCAAGTTGTCCAAAATAAATTTTTACGAATAACAGGAAATTTCAGAATAAGAACCCCGATGTACAGATTGAGATTCTCTATGGGTTTCCTGTAATTATTGGACAAATCATAGGATGTAGTCTCCATTAAGCATTGTGTTCACTGGTTCAAACTGTGCCAATGCTGTACAGTTTCGGAACAAGTCGCTTTTAGCTGGAACCGCCAAATAAAGAAAAAATTATTCCGAATTTGTTCCAATGCTATTGAGAATTGTTCAGAATTATTTACTGAATTATTGGACATACAAAGTGTCCCAATCTTGTCCAAAAAATTGATATTTGAAAAAAAATGTTTGTGCTTGCAGCTTGCAAGCTCGAACTTAAAAGCTTGAAATAATGACCAAATCGGATGTGCCCCTGGGAACCCCACATTTTTCATTCGAAACATTTTTTTGTTACATTGCCCTGTTGAAAGATTTAGGTGCAACTTTTTAAATGGGACACCTTATATATGGTGAATCGAGTTGATAATTTTGTGATTCGCAAATTATTGAAAAATCGGAAAGATTTAGGGAGACAAGATTACTCCCATGTTTTTGTAGTATTCACGAGACTTTTTCACAAAATCCAGATATTTCGCTTGGAGATAAAAAGAAATTGGTTGATAAGATTCGTTTAAGTTGAACTTTGCTCGTAATTGTCTCAGAATTTCCCCGGTTAATCCATTTTTCTTACAAATGCGTTACTAACTATTTAGGAACCAACGGTGTCTACCGAGGTCAACAATATCTAATAGGGAACTTGCATCATAAACGCCCGCCACAAGTTTCTGGCGGTTTACCCGGTGTTCAGAAATACGATGGCCTAAATGGCAAAAGTCGGTCCCAGCCGCATGGGTGGGTGTCAAGTACTCCCTTTCGAAAAGATGTTGAGGAGCAGCTACTCTCGAGAGTACAAGCGCGAGGAACGGAGGAAGAGAACACACATAGCGTTCTTTCAATTCCCATTGGTATCCGATATATTCACTCATAACAGATAATGTTGCAAACGGCCTTTAACATACAACGTGTATTTTTACATAAGGACCAACTTTTGTTCAACAATTGTTCATCTAGCTTTGAACGTTTATCCACTAGAGTGGTATGAAAGATTTAAATTGCTGGGAATAATACGAACCGGAGCAATTTTATCCTTCGCGAGAAGACCAAAATTTCCGGAACACATTCACACAACCACACATCGATTATGGCAAGTTGAAAACTGATAAAATAATTAGCAAATTTACCTGTTCCGAAGCAAGTTCATGAAGTTCTAAGAAGTTCAGATCGTTGACACCCATATTACGACTTTCTACACTTAACAAGCTCAACGATAACATCCACGGCAAAGTATAGGGGATATTGCGTCTTATCGTGTGAGCACAGTGCAATTTCTGGATAAAAAAATACTTACACCAGCTGTACAAGCAATGTGTCTGGTACGATAAATATTCCCCAGCACGCGTTTCTTGATGCATTTATTATCATTTTTCTCCTCCCGCAAGTTTGGAAGACTCGGATTGATTACAATGCTATCGCTTAAGAATTCATTATCTGCATTGAGTAAACATAAACTGCGACGATTTTACCCAAATTGTATATTATTGATTAACTGATGAGGCGGGGTGTAGCCACTAAGCGGAGCGCATCAAGAACTTATTGTCCAGGATGCCAAAGTTTATGACGGGACTAGATCAGCGGCAGCCGCGCTGATTGATACGAGCACCAATGTAATTTATTGATAAGTGCTTTATTTACAAACACATCGTAGACTTCCGTCGTTGATTAGCACTTAAAGAAGCCTAAATATAGCAACGTTAAATAACAATAAAAAAAACATACGCCTCTTCAGGAAGGAGAACAAATTGACTGAACCATCTTATCGACCTTTATGGATACTGGACACAATAAGATCCTGGAGTGCATTGGACTTCACATGATAGAGACAACCGTTGAGCTCTCGTAGGCAGGCAACCACTATGGTTTCAGGCGAGGCCGATCCCGCTTCAGCCTTTCGACCTCGTGATGTTGCAATTTTTAGGTTTTCAGCCGAATTTGACTGGTGATTACTTAGAAACATTCAGGTACCTAATCTTTTTCGTGAATCTATAATAGAACGGAGAGACCAAAGAAAATATCGATATATATCGGAATTATCAAAAGGCGTAAGACCGAAACCGACGCGACACCAGTCAGCGCGGTGGAAAAAGGAAACGTGCGAAGCATGCGCGGTGGAATTCGTTTCATAAAAAAATATAACACTTAGGATAAGGACTAAAATAACAGTAACCCAATGGTAAAATAATTAAATATTGTATTGACATTAATGAGGCTAATACACTTTTTTTCTCTTGAAGATTCCTCTGCAACACGCATAAAAACGAACATAAATGAAAATATATAGTACAACGTAAAAAAAAAAATAAAATAAAAATAGTAATCGTCCTGTGGAATTACTTGATGAGGTCAACTCATGCACACAATTGACATTCGATCAACTGATATGTCAAGTTTCAATCAACCGAGAAGTCATGTGCATGCATTGATTATCGGTCGAGTATTTATCAACTAGTAATCCGTAGGTACCATCAGTGAATAAATTCAACCTTTCACTGTGGAGAAGAAAATGTCATTCTTAACACACTTGGAAAAAATATTTTTAAACATACGTAAAAATTCATGCTGTTATATTTAGCCATAAACCTTATGGACATGATTTGCTTTTTTTTCACAGTGAGCAGTCTCTCCACTTTTATAAGAACTTCAAAAGAGTGAACATGACATTGCTACTGTCCACAATTTCGAGAACATTTAGAATAATTACAATTATGGAAATTAAGTTAAAACATGAAATAAAATTTGTTTTTTTTTTGACTCACAACATTTTGGTGAAAAGTCGATTGGTGTTTTCAAATTTTAAGAAGTCTCATAAAATCAAGATGTTTCTTTTCTACATTATAAAATTTTCCTGTCACATGGGTATCGTCTGATTGAGCTTAGCCAAGAGACCATTGGTGATACAAATTGCACGGATTAACCGTATTAAAATCATAAATAAATTCAGATTACCCTACAAAAGACTTGATTGAGTAATTTTAAATACACTGCACAGTTTTTACGATGATCATTAAAATTGATTACAAATGGAAAAGCCAAATTCTAGGTGAAAATATTTTGTTCGTGACTAATTGTCAGGCAATTTCAATTAAATTTGTGTCCATTGAAAAAAACAAATATTTGTCTGTCGAGAAAGCTTTTCTAATAAAAAATAAATCTTGTAATTGCTATCGAATAATTTACATGAGATTGTTGTATTAACAGTTATTCAACAATTAATTTCGAATGCACTGTAGAGTGCATTTTGGATATATCGCCAGATGACAATTATACAGGATGTTCCACATTATTTGTAATGCAATCCAAGGAGTCGAAAACTATTCCAATGTAATGATATTTTGGAGCAAATTTATACTTTGCAAGGGGAAAAAATGTGAACCACATTTTAGTAGACACAATATTTTGGAACACCCTATATATTGAGAATCAATATTAACTCTTGCATTTATATATAAATCTTAACTACCTAATTCACCCAGAAATTGTATTCTCGATTAATTAAGTGGTTATTCCGCATAACGCAACTGATGAATTGAGCAATTTGGATTGATATCAACATTCACTCTTCTTCTCTCTTCTCATTTCTCTGTTATCCAATGTAAGTTGTATATAGTGTCTGCATTATTTTCCACTTAATTTTTGTCGAATTGAAGTGCGATTGAATCTCATCAGACCTGATTGGCCACTGGTGTTGCCCCACCATTGGCAACCAGTGGAGTTGGAGCAGTTGTTGATGAATTTGTGGTTGTTGACCACTTATTCTTATGGGGGTCAACGCCAAAACCTTCGTCGTAGTTGCCACGAGCTATGAACAGTTGCTTGAAGTGTGGAATGCAGTAAAGTTTACCATTGTTCAGGGTGAATGTATCCATTCTGAAATGAGGAAATACAATGTAAATATTTAATATTGCAAACATAAAATCAGATGAAACAAATTGAGAATGGTAAAAATTGCAATGCTGTTAAACAGTGAGGAACGATATGGTAACACATATTCGAATTGAAAGTATTTATAATACACCATTGGGTGTTGGATAATTTATAATTTTGTATAATTTTTCAAATATTTGTTTTGCATGACCATCATCCATAATTACTGTTCTCCTCCTTAATTAAGTAATAATGCTTAACTACATTTACCTCAATACACAGTTGCATTGTAAACATCGGAAGCAATGTTTATGAAATATTTTGTTGTTCGTTTCCACCTTCTCCAATGGATAAACTTTCTTCTCGCAGCTTTCACAAACATCAGTACAGGCAGTTTGAATTTCCTAATTATATTGAAATAAATTTTTGAGTGATGATAATAACAACTAAAAAGACTATTACATTCATAAAACTAAATTTGGAAAATTTCGTGAACTATATTTTGCAAATATCTGTAATGTTCTTTTAATCCGAGTTTTTTTCTAGGGTAAAACAAGTATTTTTGGAAAACTGAATTGTTAATTCCTTCATAAGCTCTACGATACTTAGTTATGAAAATGTTTAAATGCTATGAACTTTTTTATAATAAATGAACTATCTATCAGATTGTTTGAATTGTTGTCGAAATTGGCGAATTCCCATTGAAAATATTCTCTATAATTGACATAGTTGAATGCGTAAAACGTCAAAATTTAATTCGCTATATTTATTAATGAAAAAAAACATAATTCTTAAATAAATTCCATATATTTTGAAATGAGATGGCGAGGATTGACGTGTTATACACATTTTTTCCGAAGACATTTGCAAAATACGCGGAAAATGTATAGTCGTAACAATATAAGAGTTGTTTTCGGGTTCCGGACTCTCCCCACCGCCGTTGACGCATGCGCGTTGCAATTCAATCTCTCCCCCACCTCTATCAAAAAGTGCTATGCGCATGCGTCGGCGGTGGTGGGGAGAATTCGGCGGGAGACCCGAAGACTCTCCTAGGGTCTCGACTATAGTTCCAAACTCGAGCTTATTGAAGTTTCATATAATAACAGAACTAAAAAAAAAGGAAGGTGATGAGAGATGGAAAGTGCATTTGACCGTTACATATTCTATTAATTATCCTAATCATTAAAATAATTCATATAGCGATGTGTTTTTGACAAAACCCAGTATCATCTGTTTATTTGTTATCGTTAAATTCCACAGTAGAAAGATACAAGTCGATGATTATATTTCATAATACAATATTACTGTGTAGAAACTCCATAATTTCGAGCGATTACACAATGTATTACTATTTTCTTTCCATTTGCAGAAAGTACCGCACTCTCATTAATGCAGATATGTTACAATTATCAATTGATAAAATTATTAATTATAAATAAAACAGCCAGGAAATAATTTTCTACTTAAAGATTATTCAAAATCTGTGAAAATTATCAATTCACAAAGATGCTATTTCGTTTCGAATTTTGGTTAATGTAAAAATTTAACTGTCCCGAGGACTTACAAAAAATCGAATTATTCATTGCAGACTCACTTCTTTGGTTTTTGGTGAACCTTTGAGTGGTTGCGCTATGAGCAAAGTGCCGCTCCGTTTGCTTTTCGCGTTTTTGAGGAAACCGTTGTCGATGAACATGGAAAAATATTAAAATATTTTTTCTAAATTGATTAGAAAATTCATTATCATTCTACGGTTAGTCTCCATCACAAGTATGAAATACTGTGTAACTTTTTGTGGCTGCTATTTTTTGGGATTTTATCGCTTTCGAATGTCAGTGTGATCTAGCTAAATACTTCCAAGAATACACGAGCGGCGAGTTGCTACGGGCGTGACCACAAACGATCTTCCGAAGGTTATTAGGGATACTAAAAAATTATGTAGAAAGAATGAATTCTTAAATTCAGAATCGATGTCAATTATACTGACAATACTAAACCTATAGAATAAATTTTGTGTTTCAAAACATGTTTAATAAATACGTTCATATGAAAGAGCCTATTTGAGAATTTTCGTTTTTTTCGGACTCGAAATTGGAATTTCCAAAAATGTAAAAACTTTCTGAAAAGCCTCAACCGAATTTGAAAATATATTTGTGGATATAGTTACATTTTTTGTTATAAAAAATTAAAATTTGGTAATCATATCAACAAATATATTTTAAAACTTCATCGGTTAAAGATTTTCAATGATTCTCAAACTTTTGAAAATTCAATTTTGAATTTAGGACAGGCAAATGAGAGTAAAAAACAACTTTCAATTTTTGTTCATCAAAAAATGAAAATAATTTCCTAATTTGATAAAAACTCCCAGATGGGTCCTCTTTATACGAACCCACAAAAAATAATTTGTGTTTTTAAATGAGAAGCACTTCCCAAAACAGTCGGCATTTCATAAGTAAATAAATGATGGAGAAAATAATTTTTTGCAGATAATTAATTAAATATAAAAATCTTTGCGAAAAAAATGCCGAATAAAATCGCTGCATTAGTAACAACTGCGGATATATATATTTCCTCCCAACAGGAGACAAAATAATTGAAAATATTTGAAAATTTAATAATATTTTCTACATAATTTTTGTGTTATGTTTGCCAGAAGTTGTCGCAAACATAAAAAACAATTTTCATTCCTGAGAATGCCACTAATTTCGTGAAAACAAATCGTTGAAATACTAACTGTTCTCATCAGTCTTTTCATTACTTCGCCGGGTACTAGTTACATTGTTCTCGTTTTCCCCATAATTGTTAATTGGCACGCGAAAGAAAATTATAAAGATGTTAATGAATCATTCAACGACTGAAAATAGAAATATTGAAATCTTAGTAACTACTTTTACTAAATTTGAATTTCAAACAAAACTTTCAAATGATGACAACTCATATATTGCACTCATTTATTTTATTTTTAGTTTCTTTTTTTTTTCGTTTTTAGCATGAATCAAATATGTAAGAATATAATACATGTAATAATCTACATTGAATCGTATAGAAACCTAACTTCAACAAATAAAATTCTCTATAAAACGTAAATACGTTTATAATCATAGGAGTAGTCATAATTATCTGTTAAATAAACTTTTTTTTTATTCGTGCTGTTTAGAAAATCCCTGACTGTGAAAAGTGCTTCGATGCTCCAGGGTCGATTCCTCGCTGCTGATCGAACTGGTTTCGCTCATCGAGTCTTACTGCTCCCCAAAAATTGGAAAATTCATTCAAATGTGAATTACTTTTGATCATTTTTTTTGGAGAATTTCTAGCAGGACACACCGAGCAAATTAAGGTGATGGTATCGCTGTTGCCTTAAGATAGGCTAATCTGCTAATTTTCATAAGTTGACAGGCCTCTTAAGCTACTGAAGCATTCAAGACAATTCCAAAAAAAAATTTGTTATGGCAAAACTTACGCAGTAATTATGTTTTGAAGTGGCAAAACGAAGCTAACTTACCTCCAGGCTCGAAAGAGCCTTTTTGTAGAGGCATTTACATCCTACAACAAAGCTCTTATAAAGATTACCGCAATCCTCCTAAATTCTGAGATATTTAGGCAAAACTGTGTCCATTGATAAATGCATTTTCTCCGTTCTACCACTTCGCTACCGAACTGTACTATGGAAATGCTTTGGAGTAGCTTAATCTCAATTTTTAATGATACAATAGCGTACTCTTTAATTTCGGTTTCCCTAATTGTCCCGAACCTCCCCTCACGCGGTGTCGCCCCTCAACACCCGACCCCCACTGCCTACACTTTGTCCGTCCGTGTTTTTGACGTCGTACGCTTCGGATTGCGTCTCCATGTCTAATAATAGTGTTTTCTCTCTAAGGTAGCTCAACAGCTCTGTATAACATTTTTGAAACTTCAACAACTCACCGGGAACAGTTATCAAATTGTTTAATCATGATTTTTGAGTGATTCAATAAATATTCTACGTGTTTTCACGGGTTTCGCATAGTTCACGGGTACTACATACGTGTGAGTCGATAGCGTAAGGTTACGTGTGCTCCCCACCCTGCTTCTAATCCCTCCACCCTGCTTCTAATCCCCCCACCCTGTTTCTATTCCCCCCACCCATGCATACGTACTTGCCCCACTCCAACCAACTGATGAGCGGAGGAGGGGGCTCCTTTAACTTAGGGAAGTGGTAAAACCAGGTCATTGCATTTATCGGTAGGCTTGGATTTTTGCCAATATCCCAGAACCTAGAGAAGATACAGCAATTCTAATTAACACTTTTTTGTAGATTTTGAGTATCGCCACCCAAAGTTTTCAACGAAAGCCTCTCCATCTATTTTTATTTTCGAGATATCCAGCAAAAAACGAGCCTAGAGGCAGGTCAACTTGTCTCATTCCACCACTTCACTCCAGAATTTGTTTCCGAAGTTTTAGGGGAATTTCAAGGGTCGAACATAAAGGGTGCTCTACTGTATCATCTTTCCTACAAAGTAGAGGACAACTCTTCAATATTTATGAAAATTATTTTATATTTAATCGGTCATAATCAAGAATTCCGTCACCTTAAAAACAATTGTTCATCCAAGTTGGAATAAAGTAATAGAGTGCAGTTTCGTCACAGCAATGCTCATAATGCTAAATTATACATGGAATTGCAGCCACCGCTCATGCTAGGCAGGCACCAAAGAGAAGAAAAAAACAACAGAAAAATTACAAAAAATAACTTCAGAATTTCGCAACATCAAGTTCAGGTTTTAGTGTATGCACAATATTTGCAATAAATGTTAACTCGTCCACTGGTGCGTTCGGTTTGTTCGTGGAACTACCTAAATTATTGACATGAATAGTTTCTCAAACTCGCAATTAGGAGATTAAACAGAGTTCCGAGAGTAATATTGAAAGTTCGTTTCTCCTGTTATAAGCAATTTCTCCATCAGTTTTTCGTGATTTAGAAACGATGAAAGTTTTGTAAAACAATATCAAACTGCTCAATTTTTGGATTGAAAATATTTTGATAAGTCGCATAAATTAAAATATATTGAGCAGTGAAATGTTTTCACATAAAATAAATTACATGCTCGAATGATTTTAATACATCATATATCTCAAATTAACATCAAAACTATCCATACGCTCGTGCTTTCCCATTATTAATTTTAAGATAAACCTCTTTTATGCCATTAGAAACAAGATATGAACAATGAGTTATCGTGATTGCTCTGAGATTCAGTGAGGCTTTTGGATAGAATTGATGCTAATTATTGATTATTCCGCTAATTCTCTACTTTCTTAATTGTCGTGGTGCAAACTTAAAATGAACCTGGTTTTAATTGAGGCATCACATCAACACAACAGCTAAATGTAAATTAAATTTGAGAGTACAGGGCTGAAATGTAAATTGACAAAATTGATTGCTGTATTATTTCACATTCTTCTAATAATGACTCTTTGAGGGATGTATAACAATGTGGAAAATATTTATTGCAATAAATAGAAAAAGTAAAAGACTACAAATTTCAATATAATTTCAGCCCTATACTCAGGCACGACAAAACAGCAACAAACATTCTTAAACATAAAAATCGTATACAAAAGTAATTACAAATTATTGTAAAACTATTAGAACCACAATAGCACAGTGAAAAAAAAACGGTCAAACGCATCTCACAATAATGAAGTTAAATAATTATAGAAAAAAAAGAGGAATTTTCTTTACACGAGACTTACCACAAATCTGTTGACTTTGACTTTGGCAGCGCGGGGTGCTTCAGCAGGTTGCGACCCAAGTGATTCAAATCTAGCTCTGAGACTTCTTGCAGATTCTATACTCTGTTGCTCACCATCTGCTGTCTGAGCAAGGTCCATCTCAGCAACATGATGACTCGTTGGTTTCCCATCAGTCGTTTCCCACTGCTCAAATTTGGCACGAAGTGTCTTAGCTTTTGCGGCATTCTGAGCGTGCTTTAAGAATTCGTCCTCAACCTGAAGAATCAAAAAGACGAATGTTCACTGAGGACATTAAGAGATATAGATCGTTTTATTGACTTCCCACGGGGTCAAGTTCTTGTGAACGCTTTTGTATGTGTGTGTGTGTGGGTGTCTGTGTCTGTATGTGTTGGTATATGTATAAGTAATTCTTAAGATCGAAGTTTGTCAGAAGAAGTTTTTTCATTTTGTCTTATACAAAATACTACGAAGTACCACTTCACATGAACTTCATGGTAATCCTTCGTCAATGATTTTGGAATAAACAATAAAAAATTGGTAAAATTTAAATCGCAAATTTACCGTTCGTGACGTCACAGCTTTCTTCAAGTGATTTGCAAAACAGTCCCTTTCAATACTCGATAATTTAAAAAAAAACTGTTAAAAAATTCATTGCTAGTATTTTTCCTCATTGTGAAGTGTACATTTTCGAACCGAAAAATATTTAAATAATATGGAAGCTCACTATTGCAATGGATAGCAACTCAATTTTTACCTTATCGGAAGCCCTGACATAGTTTGGATCTCTCTCCTCATCGCTGCCCGACTCCTCTCCATCTTCCTCTTCTTCTTCTTCAGAGTCTGAAGCTGTAGGCCTGGCATATTTATCATCGGGTGGCGGAGTGAAGCATTTCAAGGGCTTCGGACCATCCGGCAAGTCCTCCTTAGTTGCTTTTTCCTCCATTTGCCTGAAGATTGAGAGCATTTTTCTTGCTGTATCCGTATGGACAACTTCGTTCACTCTGTCATCTGCTCTTATGACATCAGGATCACGATAAATCTCGCGTTCTGGGGAATTTACCTTTCAAAAAAAATAATTCAAATTTATTACACAATTATGATATGTCATGTGAATTTAGTTATCAACACGTGAGAGCAACATTGAAGCATGAAATCATCATTCGCCTCCAGGATACAATACATAACATAAACGTCACTTTTGTAAAGTGCAATTTCGTGGCCCACACCTGATCATCCACCTCTGGTCGAGGATTAGGACACTCCCTAATCAGTTGACCCTCCTAGCCGGAATTGCCCTAAACCGGAAATTCGTCGCCCAGCTAAACTAAACTCTACCACCGGTAAAATCTTCCAAGAAATTGTCGACAGTATTTCGAACATTACAATCCATTATTATTAATTCGTCATTTTTTTTGTCCTGCATGACACGGTATCTTCTTCGCGCATTATGACTCGGCCTAACGAGTTGCCTCGTTACTCTCAAGTTGGACCGTTACAGATACCGGCGACTGGTTATAAGACGTCCAATGGAAAATAATAAAAGGCGAAAAAAAAAGTGTGAAAAAAAATATTCAAGCGTCTACGTAGAATCTGTGCTTGCATTTTAGCCGAGGTGGAATCATGAGAGGCTTGGGACCATTGGAACTTTCTATTGTACTTTCGAACTGGCGAAATGGGCATTATATTCAAATATGCAGTGAGCTAATTGTTAATTTGCCCATGGACATGCGAGTTCTCTATAAAAAATGGGGTTTAGTGGATGGTGCCTATTCGGAATAATCAAATAGTCCTTTTGATTCTTCTAAGAACTTTTGAATTCTCGAATTATTGCGATAGGAAGATCGCTATGGTCATTCTGACTAGTATTGGGAATTGTAACGACCCATAGTAGCTCTAATCACCAGCCAAGTTAGAAGTAATCAGACCATAAAATGTCATCAATATTGAACAGAGAATTAAGGAAAATCTTTTTTTTCCTCACGATTAGAGACCACTGGACATCGCCGGGGTGAATTTTTCTTTCCCCATAAAGCATAAAAAAACCGAGTCTCCACCGCCGGAAGCCAAGTGACTTTCGTAGGGTGCTGATGTGCATAATCGGACGAAAGGCGAGATACCACAGGAATTCCGGGGGAGTTATCGCAGTTTGATTCAGAGAGATTATTTTAATTCAGAAGCGTGGGCATCGCAGCTCGCATCAAATATAAAGAACTATTTTCTCCTGATTATTATTAAGAAAATTTAGTAAACCATGGAGACGAAAAATTGCAATGCAAGCAAATTGACATTTTCTTCATATGATCCCAAATTTTGGTATCGCAAAATATAATAACCAACATAAAATTGAACAACAGAATTATGTTCTGAGTAATCATGCTCCACTGCATTTGCACTATCAAAAACTCCACCATGAGAACTAATGACTAGTATTTATCATCAATATCGAATCTTTCGTGCCTCGCGCTTATCAATTATCCCGCAAATTATTAATGTTCCGTATAAAAATAATAAGTATCCATAAAGCTTTACCTCGCTCATCATCGACTATCTCCAAAAGAACACAGTGTCTTCCAATTTTCAATAATATATAACAAAAATGCGGTCGAAATAGAAGAGGGGACGGAGGTGGCAATTTCGAGATTGGCGATTGATTGACGAAAAAAACTATGTACGTTTTCTGGAATTGGTATAACTCGTTATTTGAATATAGAGCTTGGGACCGGTTTGTTGCTCATTGCACCGAGCATCGTTGCACACTGGTGGCTGAGCGGGTACATTACTGGGTGGCCGATGGTTTGGGGGGACTTGATGGGTCTCTTTTCCACAAGAAGACAAGGATAGGGTACAACACACTCACTTCAGAGCGAATGGAAGGATGTAGGAATACTAACGGTAAAACCTTAGCAAGCAACTTCTCGGGGTTCAAGGGCACTCGAGAAATCAAGTGCCACCCGTGTATTACCCCTTTTCTGGCCTTCATGATTTCGCTTTTTGTCGCCTTTTTTTCAGTCTTGCAGGGGAATTTTTTATTCCGCTTTTTCATATAATTTTTGATCGCCCTTTTAATGCAACTAATAAATGCAGTCGAGTTATACTTAGTGGTAATGTTTTTAATGGAATTTAGTGGTTCTCCAATGCTGGTGGAGGTGGATCCACCGGTTTTCTATAGTTGACCAACAATTGAAAATCATGGAGAAGATAAAATTATAATTTTTGCGAGAGAGAATAAAAAAAATAGAGCCAAAGACATCTCTGCTTTTTCCTTTTGAATGATTCAAAATTGATCATTCAGATTTTTAATGAAAAAAACAATAGACACATTATGGAAAAAATTCCATTGAACAATCAAACTAAATACCCGATAATATTCCATTGACAAATCTAACGTAATCTAATGGTAAAATAATGTGCGAGCCCTTTAGTAGGTGAATAACAACCGGAAAGGATATTTTCCACTGGCCAGTAGTGCGAAGTGCAGACATTTCGTACCTCCGGAATGGCAAATTAATTTGAGTTGGTTATTCGCGGGAAAAAAACCACAGAACGGCCTTCGTCCGACTCCCCTTTGTCTGCCAGTGTTTCTCCACTTATTTTCAAGTATCTCCAGAGTCTCTTCCAGTGGTTCTCTTCCAGCATGAAGGATACCGCCCGCCAGTCCCTCCCCCTCCCACCCGCCCGCCCGACCCACCCACCCAGCGTCCACATACTGGACTCCCTTGTTCTCATTTTCTGGGCAAAGACCATCATCGCCGATGTGATGGACGCCTTTCGGGCCATTGAGTTAGTCCACAAGAATTAATTTCAATCTCTCATGCAGATCAAAAATCATTTCAACATTTTTAAATTTTTTCATAGACATTTTTTAAGGTAGTCAGTTGATCTGGACAATGTCAAGATAAATTATCAATGAAATATTGGTATGGATGTTGAGAAAGGCAAAGCCAAATTAATTAAAGAAAATTGAAATTTATAATTAATCATCAGAAAAATAATTGTTTTTTTTTTCAAACTCAAAATTTCGAATTCAATTGATTTGAATTTGTATAAGCAAATTTGTATTTTATTGATTGCTTGTAGCAAATGTGTTAATGTCACGCCAGAATACTGTTAGATATAATATATATTTTCGGCTCTAACGAACCTTAACCTGTCCGTCACGCGGTGGAGTTATTCGAAATTGTTTTCGCGCCTTTTCTGGCTCCCTGTAGGTTTCAAAAAATTTAAACTTATTGGTGATGTCAGAGGTTTCCACCTGAATCTCCGCAGTCGTATCTGTGCTTCGAATCACGTCGTCTGATACCTGTCGTCCCATAAATCCCTTTTGTTCCCACCCCAGAAAAAATACATGATTAATCATTGAAAATTTAAATGGCAAGGTCAAGAGGGCAGAGAAGTTTTTTGGGTTACATTGGTAACTTGTAGGTGGGCCATATTTATCAAGTAATTCCATTAACAGATTTATTACAACCTAGCCGGTACTACTTGCCATGAAATTCATGGCAACCCTTCCTCAATATTTTCCAACTAATAATAGAAAATTCGTCAATTTCAGACCGCAAATTAGTTTCAAGTGCGGCGCAGACATTTCTATACTTTCTATTGGATGCTGCCGCTCGAGTTGTGTTAAAGACCGCTTGTGATTGGCTGGCGCCGGCATACGCACCTTGTGACGTCACTGCGGTTCTAAGGTCATTTAAAGTAGCGTTTTGAATATTCGATAATTTAGGAGAATTCAATAAATAAAATTGTTCAATTTTCCTCAATGTAGAGTATATACCTTTGGATTTTTTTTGTTTTGATTGATGGATCAATTGATAAATGACTTTAAACGTTTTGTATACCTGAATTATTCTTTAAGTAATTCAGTTCACCATGAAAAATAACACATGCATTTTAATTCTGAATATTCTAAACCTGAACGCAATTTTAGATTAAATTGCTCATGAGAATGGTGATACATTCTGAAAATTCAATAAACTTGATTTTTTCATTATGAATGGTCATTGAGGTGTCCATGATGCACTGGATTTTTAAACCTATCATAAAAATTCAGTATAACACTCAGCTGAATTTTCAAAGGAAATTTTGCAGCAAGAATTATCGGAATTTCCCTATTTTCTGTAATTTTCATTATCGCATTAACCTGGAAATTAACGATGCGTTTGTTTCAGATTTTGTTGAAACATCTTCCTCAACATTGAACCAATTGAAAATTTATTTGCTAGATCTCAGCTCGGAGGTCTCAAATCGCATTTCCGATATCTCGGACGAGTTCAGATATTGATTTCAATTGTGCATGAGCTTGAATTCAGTATAAAACGTTGTATAGAAGTGAGGTCAAAAGTGCATTTCAGGACTTAGAAACAAAATACATTTAGGTAGAGTCGAGATTTACATTATCTCCCAAAACCGATTGGTCCAATAATATTGTTTCCAAACATCGTCGTCTGCTACATTATCTCATCATCGCAAATGTTGTGGTTGGATTTTGTCAAAGATCAAATTCTCTATTTTTGTCCCAAATGTAATAACAATCTGCAAACCGAACATCTGAAGCCAACGTGACAATTGTAAAGTGGCCAAAAAGGTATCAGGCGTAGGTCGAGGTAATTACAGCTTAATAATTACCAAAGGGATTATCCAAAACATTATGACACCATATAAACTAAATTAGTTCGCAGGTCTTTCGTCCCTCAAATAAAATTCAGGTAGTTAGGGTACGCGACGCTACGATTCATTTTTGTACAATGTTAGTTGTTGACTGGGATTTGTTGTGAGAGCATCTCTCTAAAAAGAAAGATTGAGTGGTGTGCTTTCTACTCGAATCGCTTAAACAAAGGAAATAAAGACGATAATTTGTTCAAAGAATTGCAATTATAATTATTTAAAATATCCGATTTCCAATAGTTGTAATTGGAACATTACATGTCAAGTCAGCTACGTGGGCCATAAAAAAATTCAATTGTCGTGTGTAAGAAAAAAAGTTGTGCTTGAATTTCATGCGAGAATAAAAGTTTTCGATTGTTGGCTGGCCCATGAAAAACTCAATGATGAATTGAAAAACCCAAAAGTGGTACGATACTGGAATATTTCCCTTTGAAAGGCGAATAAAAACGTTTGTTAGCCGTTCAATTAAGGTTATTTGTTCATGAGATAAATTTTTAAAGATTATCTATGTGATAAGTGAATGAGTTGACAACAAATGGAAAACGTAAAAAGGAAATGCATGTCTGCATATGAATATATATATATATATATATATATATATATGTGTGTGTGTGTGTGTGTGAACCAATCGTTCAAAGAAATTTGTAGAAGTTCTGAATTTTTCAAGAACAACAACTGACATTTCATTCCTATTTTTTTTTTAAATCATGATACTCTTTTTCATAACTTCTGAACTTTTTCCTGTATTTATAACTTATGTGTAACTTGATTGTGCATATGTTCTTCTATACCACGTGTTACATACGAGACTCATTATTTGTCGTAGCTCGTCCTTTTTCTTCTTTTCATTCATGTTAATTATTGAATCGGTGGTTATTAACTTGCCCATTCGGTTGTTCAAGTTTGCTCACATAATAAATACTACATATACATACACATTCTCTTGTGTGTCATCTCGATTGTATTTTTTCCGCCTCATTTTTATCCACTATTTTGAAGTGTAACCGTAAATTTTGTAGTCGTGCATCATGATGCGTTATTGCATTTCGTTGATATTTAGCAGAAACGAAACTGATATCGTTTTCAAGTTTAAGTATTCTGTGACTCGGAGTGGAATTTTCGATTTTAACTTGGTCCAAATCGGAGTCTCAGTCTATCGCGGCAACACCACAGATAATACGTAAGCTCGTATAATCGGATGCCGGATAAATGAGGCTCTACTGCATTCTAGAGGTAAATCTAACAACTTTGGTGTCACTGATCATTAACGATTTGTTGCTGACATTCGGGATGGTCTAACAAATTTTTCTCTCTCCCTCATTGAGTAGGAATATAATTGCAATGAACATGTGAAACTCACATCTCGAGCGCGTCTCGGTGTTTCAGTCGGCGTTTTGGGATTAACAGGCGTTACAGGTCGTCCACTCTTAGCTGCCGTGGCATCCAGTTCCAAAAATAGAGAGCGGGATTTCCTGCTTATACCTGTGAAAGTGTGAATCAGGTCACATTTGCCAAATGATGATGAGAATAGTGAATTCCATGTCAATTCACTAGGAGCACAAATTCTTACACGCAACTATAATATTCAATCGATTTACTCAGAAAATGGCGTGAAAGTTTTTTCATGGTTTCCTTTAGTAATGTTTGTCACGGAAGATATTTATTGGGAACGGCTTGCAAATTTTATTTACATTGATAATAAAATCTGTTTGGTTTCACTGAATTCACTTTGCCATGGAAACCATTAACCAATTTTGTGAAATCAGCAATTCGAAATACATGAGCGAAATGCTTACTATAAAAAAATTTCATGTGGATAATTTGAAACCTAAGTGGTTAGATATTGTTGACAAATTCTTCATCGAAGTACTTTTTGACTTCTCGATAGGGGCAGTTATTAAAATTGGAAAAACTTTCAGTTATTACTTTTTGGCATGTTTTAGATACGATGTGTGTGTGTGGGTGGGCCGGTGGGTGGGTGAGTGGATGAGTGGGTGGGTGTGTGTGGGTAGGTGGATGGTTGGGTGTGTGTGGGTGAATGGGTGGGTGTAATCGTACAATTTATTTCATAATAATAAAATTTGCCGTCAATTCTCAGAAGAGACATTTTGATATGTTGATGACGGAACGATAAGCAATGGATTGGGTTATCGTTTATCGACTGCAAGCGAACTTTAACAAAGGTACATATCAAAGGTGTTTTAATCTAGAATGACTGGACTAAAAATGATATCAAACACTGTAGAAATGTGAAAAGTGGAAATGTCTTGAAAAGTTCCCTATTGATTCAGTGAGTCATGATATGCGTGCACACCTGTGTGTGTATGCTCAATCAATTTGGACTTTCTTTTTGTGCAAATTGCGTCTCTCCAATTGCGGAGTGTAGAAATAAATTCAGTGAAATGTGGCAAAGTGGTTATTTACTTATCAGTCATAACGTTCTATCGTAACGACTATTGGAGATGGAAAACAATGTTAATCACAACAATTGATCCTTATTCAAAAATCCACATTTCAGTTTGTATGACTTTTGTCGCTAGCACCTGTTAATAAGGAGATATCGCAGGTTGAAAGTAATATTGCTATGGATTTCAACTCTAGAAAAATTGGTTTGGAGTAAAATAATATACAACTTTTTTGTCGCAAATCACATTTTATACATAAAATATTTTACTATTAACTATTAGTTTAGTTATTACACGAAAACGTGAATTTTGTCACTTGGTGATGACATAAGAATTTGTCTTTAACGGAAATTCCCCGGAAAAATCTTAGGAATCAACCGCATTAATTTCTATCGTGAAGCCAATAAATCAAGTTATTTCCCATATTTGAAGACGTAGTTTAATGTATTTACCTGCAGCAATGACTTCCTCGTCTGGTTTCTCAGCTTTCGGTTTATTGTCCGCCTCATTATCATCAGAGGCGATGGGCTTGCCACTCTCAAATCGCTCTTTGATCGATTTAGCATGAGTGGAATTCTGAATCTCTTCAGCTGGGTTGATCTTCGTGACCTTTTCGCACGTTGCAACCGCCTGCTGATACATCTCCTTCATCTTGCCCTGTTTGCCCTAAAAGAAAGCAACAATGTTTAGTATAGCCTCCAGAGGTGCAGCATCATATTCAAAGGAGCACAGTGGAATAAAAAAAAAAACGAAATCGTTAAGAAACGCTGGACGTCTCTTACCATGAATAGTCTTGATCGAATGCCAGCGATCTCCTCTTTACGAGCCTCACGTTGCGATTCCCTTCTTCCCTGCTGACTTGTTACTTCCCAACGATTCTTCATATCGTCCATCTTACTGAAGCTCATTGGACGCTCGCGAGTTGTATTCTTTGATTTTATTATCTCTGATTCTGCGGAGAAAGGTGTATGGTATTATTATCAAATCACAATTATATACTGATAATTAGCTGGGAAAATAAGTTTCTTAATATAAAAATTAATGATTAAATGGGGGATGGGTTATTCAATTTATTGGTAATTAATGGGTGTCGAAAATATTGTTTTTTTTTTAATCTTTCGTATTTTCAAAATGTTCGTATGTTTAGTCGAGTTCAAAATGCATCATCTTCAACATACTTCATTATAAAACATTGAAAATTGGTAATCGTATCGAAGAATACATTTCCAAAATTCGTGCATTGGGGATTTCCAATGAGTCGATTTCTCCTTTTATTCTAAATACAAATATAAAGAAAAAATTACTTATATATGAGTTGAGGCACAGAATATCTAGAGTTAATTTCTTACATTGTCGCGCAGTCGGTAATGTGGAAAAGATGCTGATCTTCTTCATGTGCCATCTAACCAGAAAAGCCATTTTAAACTGCATCTACGCTATTATTTAGTCGTTTACATATGCTAATCATTTTTATGCGGCTTTCGAAGCCATTGAATAGAGGTATTTTAAGAAGATGGAATTGCCGACTGCCTTTTTTGAGGTTTGGAACACCCGTTTCTTTGAGGTTACTGATCGCGAAAATGACGGAAGCCATGTTTACAAAATCCGAAGCCGAAGTTTGAACTTACTATACAGTTAAACAATATGAGAGCGTCCAGAGATAGCAAAAAAGGTTGGAACAAAATCTTTTGCTTATGTAAAAATATATAGATTTAGTAGTACAAGTCTTTCTCTTAACTCCTATACTAGCCCTTGCAGATGTGCGCGCACTTCCGGGCGCCAACTGGGCTCTCTCAGATCTAACCAACCAATCTTAAATTTTATGTAGATCATTAATCAGGCGGATGGATTAAATGGAGACAAAACAACGGAAATGAGTGGCAAAGTGGTGCACCGCTTTTAAACAAGTTTGACCCAGTGTCAGTTTTTACTGAATATCTAAAATTTATCGCGAATTATCTGAGTGCCACAGCGAAATTGGCTTTCTCATGTGATTACTATATATAGTATAGACGCATTGGCATTGAGCGGAATTACTGCTTCCCAACTGCAGTTATATATACCAAGTGTGATCATAAAAGTTAATTCTTCGAGTTTAAATACTACGTATCTGGTAGCGCCACGAGCGCCGCGCCGATTACCGATTATTTAAAAATTAATAACGAATTATTCTGCAATTAAGTAAGCACGAAATCGTGATTTCTGGATAGCAGACATATCAATTTATTTTGTTTTATTCGTTTCCAAGGACTATTGGAGGCAGGTTAATCTAAATTTGAGTTGTAGGGTGTTAACGGTACATTGGAGAGAAAACTTCCTGAAGACTCGGTTCCCAAACCAACCGTAATCATTCACAAACTTTTGCCCCTGATTGTACACCTTGATTTTTACAACTAAAAAAATTAGGAATAAATATGCACCCTCAGTTTCCTCTTCTTCATCCTCCTCCTCACTCTCACTGGTCTCCTCGTATGGTATACCATTCAGTGACTCGTCAGCCACACCAATGTCCATTCCCTTTGCCTGGAATCTGTGATGCAACATAATCTTAACTTTTGTTACGAACATCAACCAGAGAAAGAAAAAAATAAATTCCAGTAAAGCAACTAAGCGAAACTCCAATGTTCTTCAGTCGTTTGCGAAATTTTGCTGACCACCGGCGTAGAATCACATTTCCTCTGTCGTAACGTGAGATTCGAAAACCTCGAGCATATATTTTTTTCGTCTTTTGTAAGGAGATGAATGTGTTTCGAGGTTTCAAATAAAATAAATAAGATCTTTCTACGGTATTGGTTGGATTATGAAATTTTTCGCAATTTCTGAAATGCATTGAACCAGTTGATGACTGACCGTCATGATTAATCTCAAATGTCCACTTCTTGTTTCTTTTTTTTCAGTATGAGCTCGAAAAAAATCTTAAAATGCTAAGTCTAAATGACAAAATTGATATGCCTAATAACTTACTTAGCAAGTTTGCTGAGAATACTCGGTGATCTCTTAACAGCCACCTGGGAGGGCGATCGTTCCATCTCATTCTTCTCAACTTCAGACTTTTCAAATACTTGGAAGCGTGATTTAACGTTCAACGAAGACAGCTCTTCCAGTCCAAGGTCAGGCTTGTCAGATGCTGCAACATCATAAAAATAAAGTTCAGCTTTGATTGTAATTGATGTTTACAGGGCACACAAAGAAGCTTGTTATCAGCACGTTAGGGGGCTAAAATCACTGCAAGAATAAGACATTAAAATTGTGATTGTCAAAATGTAAGGTTTGATTATGCTCCTGTATATTAACAATGTGTTTTAGTACAGAGTTATTGCGTTAATGTCTATTCATCATATCAGATTTCTTCACTCAAAACTATATTTTTTACCTCTGACCACATCAGGTGGCAATTCTTTTGGCTGATTCTCACGTATGATCATCTCTGGTTTTCTCGGTCTCACTAAGAAAATTATAATTCATAAAAAATGAAACAGAAATTGTGAATTTTCTAAAACTGTTCATGACGTCAAGTTACAGCTGAAAATATAGCCAATTACAGGGCCTATGAAACTAATTAACATAATTAAACTAATCGCGGACCTTATGTTTGAGGATGGAAAGTGGACAAAATTCTGTCTAACGCCCCCCCCCCTCCTTAAAGTTCTTGAAGTTTGAAGTTTCATCGTTACAGCACTGCTTAGCCCCCTAGGTCAGTGGTGTCAGTTCCGAGAACGGCTCCAAATAAACCGGCGGTTTCGAAAATTGTTTCACTTGAACGGTCCGTTCTAGGGAACGTTGCAGGTGCAACTTCAATGGCACAAACCGTTTCCGGAATTGAACTACAAGCGGAAACCGTTCCCGGACGTGAGCTTTCATGTGAAACCGTTCTTGGAGTCTGAAACGGGAGAAGCTCCAAAAGATAGGCTCAGAGTGTCAAAAGTTCCCAGAACGAACCCTTCACGGGAACCGTTTTTTGAGACTGCTCCTCCACTTGGAACCGTTCTCGGAGATGGATGCCACAGTGCAACTTTGAATTTTGATAACTTCATGGAAGGAGGCGGGGAGGGGGGAGGGCAGGCAGCAAAGTTGATGAGGAACTTTCGACCTGAAGTTTGTCTCCTAGTTCACACTCAAAAATAGAGTGAGCAATTTTGAGACACCAGATGTCGGTGAAATATATGTAAGTTATAGATATATATATATATATATATATATATAGTATTGTGGCCAAAAACCACTATACTAAGAACATATGGGGGATATATGCACAATTATGTATCTTCCACACATATGTTTTACATCTGTCTCAAATATATATTATATATATATATATATGCGACCAAATGAAGATATCTCATATCCCAGATACAATATTTGGCACATATAATTACTCTGCTCGGGTGCGGCCGTAAGATGACGTCATGACGTAATATTGAAACTCATCGTTTTCTCATTAATCTCTCGATGAAAATTCTCTAAGTGATGTTTATACTTCTGAGGAAGAAAAAATGGTTTTTCATTATGAAAAAAAAAAAAAAAATGAAAGACCGTTTTTGCGTCGTTTTTTTCCGGAAAGAGATTTTTCCATGGAAATTCTTTGGCTACCGGAAATGCAAAATTTGGACATAAATCCAAAGATCAACGTATTCAAAATCTCTGAACCTAGGAATTCATTCAATATATATCTGCATGTGATCACTCGATATCAATTTTTTATGACGAGAAATGGGAGAGGGGATGCATTTTTCATTTTACCGAAAAATGAGACTTTCAAGTTAAAGTTCCCGAATATCTCCCACATTTTTATTTATAATTTTTCTTCAAATTTGATGATGTTATGAAGAAATTTATTTGAGACATTTGTACATTGGAGATGTTCGGTATGCGTATTTATCTATTTTCGGGAAATTCAAATTCTGCATTTGCGCTGGCTCTACAAATTTATCAACTTCCGGTTATTGAAACTTATGGTCAAAACAGGGGGAATTACACTTGAAATGTTAACTTTTCTCGACTTTTAGCATTACCCTGGCATTTTTAATCTTCAATTTCTTAATTCGACCATAGAACTTGGCGAACTGACAGGATAGTTCGGAAAGATACTGACTACGTTTAGGTTCTTGGGACACCCAAGTCGGAAGGGAACCCAGCGCAAGACTCTATTGGGCTGTTCTGACAAGCGCTGTCTATTCAGTACGTAACTGGGCGTTGTATCGTCAGGATATGAGTTTGTGTGTGTGTGTTACGTTATGGCCCCCACGGTCATACTGAGTTGCCCCACTAGTTTGTTCTCAGAACCAAAAAGATCTCTGGAGTCTCAACTATTTCTTCCTTGACTATGACACGATGGCCCATCGATACCCAAACGAGACCGAGGCGATACAAAGTCACCCTGTTCCCTCGACATGAAGACTACAGCATTTGAAACCGCCGACTCATCCGGAACTTAGAGACCTTATGGTTCCTGGCAAAAATGGCAAACTTAAACTTAAACCCTCTAGTTCACCCTGTAGACGCGCTTTGGCCATTTTTAAATGACCTAAAATCGACGTAGGAAAATCAGCTGCAACAATTTCACACCTCCACTGGTAACAATCACCGCCATTATCATTGTAAAGAGGAAGTTAATCTCTCATTGCGCAGGCAAATGACGGTGTAATCAAACGTTCAAACTGCAATTTCTACATATTCCTTATTTAAAATAATCCTTACCAGGTTGATCCGATTCTTCGACCGGTTTGGGTTGAAACAGCTCCTTGAAATGCGCTTTGCAGTAGAGGATACACTCGTTGCTCTCGTAATTGTCGACATTCAGTTGCTTGCTACACTGTACACATCGGAAGCAGTTTTTATGCCATACCAGTCCCTCGGCCTTCGTCTGTTCCATTTGAAATACGACCTTGCCACAGCTGCGACAGTTGGGATTCGCATCGCCATTCTGGCCCACCTAATAATGCCATCAGGAAGTGTTAACGCCGTTCAATGTTGGTTTAAAGTTAAAGGTTTATCAAAACTATAAGGAGTCATGTGATGATCAAATTAGACATTAGGAAATTCAAATAGATTTGGAATTAATACTTTATGTTTCTGTCACAGGTATGAGCAAAATGCCCGCGAGATAACGAGTGGGTGGAGTAATTGCGGACGATCATTGAGTTCTAAATATCTCATTTTGGCGAAATATGAAAGGCATAGTCACACTTACGGAGTTCAACTGCTGTTGGACTTTTGAAGCATCAACTGAGCGCATGTGGAGGACGTTCTTCTTGCTGAGGGCATCGAATTTGTTGAAACTCGATTTCTGAAACATACATTTTTAAATTATGTCAATTGATAGATATAAATGAGAGAGCTTACAAGAAAGATATTCAATGCCTCCTTTGCATGATCGAACAAATAGTGTATGTTTAAATGAGTGAAATATGTATAAAGGACAAGGGATTAGAAAAACTCTCATTTTCCGGTGAAATTTGAAATACATCTCCACAATATTTCGGTATAAAAAATTGATATTTATGTGCAGTACTATATCTGAAAAATTCGTGCCCTGGAGATCTTCGATATGTTGATTTTTTTCAGTTTGAAAACTTTTACTTTGTTTTTTTATCCAAAGATGAAAAAATTCATTTTCCGTGCAACTATGATTTCTCAGAAGATCTTTTACAGAGAGAGCATGGAGATACCCATTCTCTCCCGCTCTGTGGGAGGGAAATCTCTTTTTACGTTGATGCCGGAACGGAAAACTATATTGGATAAGTCGAATATTTGTCGCGTATTTTTATTAAACCGTTCAATATTTGACATTGAATATAGTTAAATCTAATGCATTAGAAAAATCATTGGTAGAATTATCTTGATACACAACCGAAATGTCATGCAATATTTTGGGTGAATGTCTGAAATAGTGTAGGATATGTGCGACCAAGAATTTCAGGAGAAAAACAGAAAAAATTAAAACTACTCTAATTTCTGGAAAAAGTATTATTAAGAATATTTCAGCATTATATCGCTTTTGGATATCGCTAAATATTTCCAATCATTTAACATGTTTTGAGATGAAAATATTGAACTTTCATTTCTCCGAATTTGCAAAAGCAGACCATATTTGTCTTTAGTATTTTTTCACCCATTCCCAACACTGCGACTGAATGCAAGGTAAGGATTGCTTTTAAAACTGAGAAAAATGAGTAAATCTCATGAGATAAATACTGGCTTCTACCCCTCTTCAATGAAAAATTTGTTTGCTTTATTTGATAGTTACAAATTGCCAAACTTTTCTTGCTGACTGCTGCAAAAAGAATGTGTCGGGTAATCTAGCTTTTTCCAGTTATTCTCTTCGAATACGCATACTGGGACCGTTTCTTTGGTACTATAGGCGCCCCCATATTTCCACCCCGCCTTTTCCCTTCAGCTGTTTCTACTTACTTCCCGCCTTAGACACTCGTTTTTTACCCAATTATACTTCATTCACATTTACGGCAAAAGAAGAAGAAAGCCGAAGAAAAAGCAAAACCACGATATAGACGGCCAATACGATAGGGAACTTGCATGCAGCCCTATTAACAAAATAACCCATTACCAGATGCATTACAACCTACCAACTACTACTTCACATGAAATTCATGGTAACCCTTCCTCAATATTATTAAAACAATCGAAACTCCGTCAATTTCAAAGTGCAAACTTGTCGTTCGTGACGTGACAAGATTCACCCTGACGTTTCTATACTTTCGATTGGATGCTTCTGCTCGACTCGTGTTGAAGGCGGCCTGTGATTGGCTGGCGCGGCAGCGTCACTTTCGTGACGCCACGGCTGGTCTCCGGTGGTTTTGAAAAGCAGTCGCTTCTAATATTCGATAATAACAAAAAATGATGAAAGAAGTTATTAACCACAGTTTTTCCTCGTTGGCGACTATATATATTCGGAAAAAAAAGAAAAAACATGTCCTGATTCCATACAAATAAAGCTCAATCCTTCTTTACTTTTCACTCCACGAGACATTCTCCAGAAGGAAAAAACATTATTCGATGTATCTATTGGTAAAAAGGAGAGGCCAAGGAAAATATCGATATATATCGAAATTATCGGAACGTGTAAGACCGAAACCGACGTGCCACCAGCCAGTGCGGCGGAAGAAAGAAATGCGCGTGCGAAGCCGCGACTCGTGTTACAAAAAATGAAACATCTAATTTATTATATTTTATATCATATGTTCATGTATATGTTGTAAATATTTATATGTGTATATATGTTTTTGTGTAGTTTGTATATAGCTGTTCGATATAATAAATTATATGAGATATAACAGCGCGCTATTTAAAGACGTTTCATAAGAAATTAACTCAATTAAGCATCGCATAATGAGACATGTGCGTGGAAACATCAATAAATTGTACAGGTGGACGAAGGTTGATCTATCAAGATCGTGGGCGCAGATGGTTCCTGGTGCGATAGTTCGTTGTGACAAAAATGGCTACAAGGTGGAAAAACAACGATAGCCCCATCACCATGTGGCAATAATTCAGTTTCTTCCCATTGGTACCTTACCTCAACTCCAAGGAACTTCGGATGCGAACGGCCCTCCTGTTCAATGCTTCTCGCTAAATTTGCCAAACTACAGTAGGAGGCCCTCTATAGTTTTTAATGAGCAGGCGGGTGTTTACAAAAAAATAAAATACCGAAAAGCTATTTTAGTAATTAAAATGACTAATAGAAGCATAGACGGAATGGGTGTTATCGCAATTGTTCGCAAACTCGTTGAATTTATTCCCTAACACAATTACCAAATAAAATGATCCAATTTCAGGATGATTACTCATTCGTTAAAAATTGAATTTCAAGTTTGCCAAATAACGAGTTAACAACCAAAAACGACATTGTCCGCGGATTCGTCACAATGTATTTTTACTTTATCAAATTACTCTACTATACTTCACACATCAAATATATTTTAAAGAAAAAAAAATAGTAAATTTTGTATCGTCTTTAAATAACGACATAATTTATTTTCCTATTTTTGTGTTCAATGGCTCAAAGGTTGGCAAAACGAATTAAATTAATAGTGACGAATCTGGGATTAAGAGATCTTGAGATAAAATCGACAGAGTATTAAAGCTCTTCAATAGATATATGTCCTTAAATTTCGAGTTAACTATTTTTTTCGCAACACGATTAGTTCAATAACTTTGAAGTTCTCATCGTTTCCATCTCAGGTACTCACATTGGCCACAGCGAAATGTACTTACAAGAGCTGTGACATTGACTCTAGCAAAGACTGACGCATCTTTTGTTAATTTTCTCGTTCTGTCGTAAACTCTCAGGTCGTCCATTGACTTTGCTTTCTAATCATGCCAGCCAGAAAATATTAATTATCAGTCTTATTAATTATGCAATATTAGCATCAGCAAGAAGCATTTTATTTGCTGTATCAATACAAATTAATTGAACAATGCATTTGATAAAAGCGTGAATGAGCTCTCAGGGGAGCGTGAACGTACCTCATGTGTCTCCATGCTCTGCTTCCCATGTCCTGGTGTCGCGTAATCCATCTCGTTCGTATTAGATATGTCACCAAAGCTTCGGCACTGTTAGGTAACAGGAATGCTGTGTTAGTGACAAATGATGCTTAGACGAATTGATCGATTCATTTAAATATTTAGAAACTGGTGTGGCCAGTGCTCTTATCAGTGGCATTGATGGTAGGTTTCAACTATGCGTCTTCGCGTTATTCAATGAGTGCGTGGGTCTTAGGCAGCTGCTAAGGATTCACTTTATAGTAGGAATCAATGCAATTATATACATATGATGAGCGCTTAAATTATTCCCATAACCCGTCTTTAACCGATCAAATATGCCCGAACTGGGATTTTTTTCCATATATCAAATCATTATCCCTGTGATATTCATGTCCACGATTTAAGGATACAATACCTTGAATTCGAGGATAAAAAATCCCCAAATCAGGGGGATCGATCCTTAAATCGGAGGTCTATGATCCCGGAAGCGAGGATATCAAAATGTCCGAATAGGGATTTTCATCTAAGAATCAAGTATTCTTCATCTATGAGAATGTCCTGGAATAATGCGACATGCGGCAAACTCTCAGACTGCTTTCAGTTACTCTCTTTTCATACCGGAAATGCCGATAAAATATGTATTCCACCAACAAGAAATTCATGTCACAAATGATTTATATCAATTCCCCCCCTTGGTTTTTCTAATAACACCAGACGCATTCTGCTTTTCGTTCTGCAGATGTGTAAAAACCGTTAAAAAGATTTCATACATGTTTTAACCAGTAAGCCATACTGTATGCCACTTACCAACTGTTTGATGGACACTCCAGTCTCGATTACTTCCTTGTTCGATTTCTCACTCTCGTTCCTACTCGTCTCTGACACATAGCACTGTGTCTGTCTCATGCAAACACCATTTTTTATATCATTCAGACAAAAAGGGAAAATACAAAAATAGGGAGGAGAATTGTTTCAATAATTTCATTACGAAGTGGATGAATTGAGGCATTATTAAAATTCCCAAGAAAAATCTTTAGTTGAGTGCAAATATAAATTTATTATATATCGATTCATCGGATAGATTTATTTCATATAACCCGAAAAAAAATAATTCATGAAATATACATTGAAAAATTACGATGGAACCTAATAAAATGAATCAATAAAAAAACGAAAATACCTACAAAAAGTCAAACAATTTTTATGCCAAAACCGCGCAATGGTCTACAAAAAAAAATTAGTAAGTCGAAATATCATAATATTTATCAATTATGCAGAAGACCCCTCAAAAGCTGACGCCAGCAGCGCCATAGCAGTGCTGCGCGCGCAGCCTACTCTCTTGGCGCGCTGCGTGGAAATTTTGAATTTCTTGAAACGATCAATTCTTCATCTCTGTATACTCAGCCTAATCTGAAATTTTGCCACGATTTTGTCAATTGTATAAGCTTAAGTTCGTCGATCATAGTTCTACGACAATCCCGGCGATTTTACAATAACTATATATAACCGGAAAAATACACTTCTAAGTGAAGAAAGAACTCAGAAACCACCGAAGGAACCGATACATAAATTACATTCTTTTCTACATCACAACTAATGGGGATTTGTTAATGACAAATAGGGAGATAGAGGATGCTATAAGACTTTTTCATGGAGATAACAAATCTATGTTTGTGTTGAGTAAGCGCCCAATATTTCTTGAATAATTTTCCAATTGTCAAATTCAGAAATTGGTGTGAGTTGGGTCCGGTGTTTTGTTGAGCCATTTTACCGCAATGGTCCATTTTGCCCGACCATTTTGGGCTTCTCGTTTTGCCCGGTTCATTCATTTGGCATGACCCTCCCCTATGCTATAGTCAAGTATACTGTACACTTGAGTCAAGTAAAATATATACTAGAAGCAAGCATGAGCTATATATAGGCTGGAATGAAGTATATTGTAATTCTCATACAGAAATCGTATAGAACTTTTTCATACGTGATTGCTTGACAGGCCTGATGCATTCATCGAAAAGAAAAACCCCCGAATGAAGAGATCCATTCATGAAATTCGTTCAATAAAAAACTGACAGACTCATAAGAAACTTACATTATTCTCAAAAAAATTGGGTGGCCATGTGACGAACTGGACCAGAAAAAACATTGTTCTGTTAATGAATTATCCAAGTGCGGTGTGCTCAAATGCTACCTATCATCTCACATCAATCATCACTACCCTATATTACCGCTGATTAGCATTAATAAGTACAATTTGCACATATTATAAATGGCTGATCTAAAGACACACGACACGCGCGTCTCTTACGTTTAAAATAAAACTAATCTACGGCATTCCATAATTACAGTTGCAAGGACAGAAATAGGTAATGCCCACTGTATGTAATCTTATCAGTGAGGTAGTTGCCTACACCCGTGTACCGGCATGTTCAATTCGTTCTCAGTTTTTTTTTTTTTTTTTTTTTTTTTTTTACTAATGACTGACACGCGATCGCTGAAGCATTGGTTTAAGTTGACACTTTGCTATATGCACTACGTACTTTCATGTCGGTTTCCTGTCATTTGTCGTAATCGCTCGCATTGGGACTCGCTTACGATCGGGCCAACCAAACCAAGCCCCCAGTTTTTGATACAAGAAACATCGGATTTTTCGGTTAAATTTTGTTGACCGTCGTCAATGCAATTGTGTATCTAGATGGATAGACTGTATGTAAAATATAATAGTTAAGAAAAATGTTGTGCAGGTTTTGACAGAATTCTTATTTTTCGGTATGAGATTCAAACTACATCTGTTGTATTTTCCATTATAAAAAATGGAAACTTGATTATCATATGTCAAGATGTGCGATTTGCGATGATACGATAAACGCCGAAAAAATAATATGCAAGAAACATTAATAAATTATTTGCGCTCCGTAGGCGCACGTGTTACAGATGGTATTGCGCATGCGCTGTCCCTAAACAGACTGTGTGTTTTCAGATAATGAAAATCGAAAATTTTTTACACATCTGAATTTTGTATTTCGTTAAAAATCGTGTCAAAAACATAAATCCCAGTAATAAAATTGAATTGCTAATTATTTTATCTAGTCTTGTAAACAAAACCCTGGATTTTTCTAACTACAATTTCTTCGTTATAAATTTACTGATGCAAATTTCGCCATCTACCCATTCTGAATTTCTACGGTGAAAAAAAATCCAAGAATATTTGGTACTGTCAAGTTTCTCTCAATCTTCTCCATAAATGACATGTAAATGTGTGGGAGTGAGGGATAATATTTTTTGAACATTAGGATATGTTGAGCGAAGGGGTGCTACTCACCAGGGACTTGACATTGACATTGGACAGATCGTCTTCGTCTGAAAGCTCTTCCAACTGGTGTTGAACTCGCTGATTGTTGTGCATGCTTTTTTCTTCGGCATTAATGTTCTGGGCGGACAAAACATGCGACTAATGGTAGTGTGTTTGAGGGGGCAAAAAAGGCGAAACAAGTGGGACTGATAGTCGATTCGACAATGGCAAAAAAGGAAATTTACTAAATATCAATGTGATTAACTGAATAAATTCTAGCATCACAATAATTAGCAACATAGGCATGCACATTTATTAATGACACACACTTATTTTCACTGTTTTTGTTACTCACCACTGAGATATTTTCCTTCTCAAGCTCACTCTTCTTGCTCTTCTTAGTCTTCTTGGTCTTTGGAGTGCTGATTTGAGATGCATCGTTGGTGCTTCCCTGGATCTTCTTCTTCTTAGTTTTCGTGATGCTTTTGGAGGTAGACGAGGTCACTGTGCTTGTTGTTATCATCTCCTCGTGGTTCTCACTCTGCACGCAATAAAATTTAGTTAATGCAACTTAATTGGTGAATATTTATTGAATGAATATTTACGACAGAAATTTGTTTTTACCCATTTTTGTATTTTAATAATATTTCTTATCTTTTATCATTTAAAATATTTTTTATTCCTTGTAAAATTGCAGCACGTTTCGTTTCTTGTCTTCAGGTGCTATATCTTATTCTAAAAAAATTGAAAAAAAAATTTAATGATTTTGTCGTATTATCAATATATCAAATATTTTTAAAACAATTCAAAGTTTTCCTCAAATTGTTCGTCATTTTCAGTTGACTTGAACAATGAAATTCCGTATTTCTTTTGGTTTTTTCGACAAAATGTTTTTTCAATTAATTTATGTTTATCCAGATATTTATTTATGAATTTGATTCGAATTTAACTAATTTTGTGCAACAAAATGTAATCAAAATATTTATTTAAAAAAAAATTCCAGCTTGAAATTCATTTCTGACTGAAACTTTCGAAGTTCACTTTCCCTCTTTTAATTTAATTTTTTTTTTTGCTTCGGAACGAAAAACGGTGAAGAAATTATTATTTTCGCTATTCCATTTTGACAATAATAATTTTGTAAGCTTTCTAAGGGTTCACCTCGCATCCTTTGCGGTGAGGAACGCGATAAGTAACCCGCGTTTGATGGTGAATAATCAACGACACTTCCTCCCGCCGTAAATTATATTTAAAAAGAAAAGAAACTCAGAGAACTGTTATCAACTGGACACATAAGATTTGAGAAAAGTATAAGACTCGTATGATTTTTTATTTCCCATTTTTTTTCGGTCATTATAAAAAAAAATTAGAACCATGAAAATTATTCCAATTGTTTCAAATATTTTAATCACAAATTAAATATTAACGCATTTTTGAATGAACCTGTTGGTTGCGATAAATGTTACACTTGCAGCATCACTATATCTATACATACTGTCAACGACCCATGTGCGATGGGCCGGCACTTCCGGTAACATTATATTAAAATTCCAAATAATTCATATCAATTTTATAATTTGTTTGCGAACACAATTAACATTTATGTTCACATTTACTATTCAAAGCATGTTTTGAAAAGCCAAATAAAAAGAATGTTCAAGTTCCCCATTTATGATGATCACTCGTAACTATTCACACATTTAGCTGGCGAGATGATTAAACAGTATATACACTATAAATTTATCAAAAATTGCTTCAAGGAATCGGAGCAAAAAATCTTCTATGTTACAACTTTTTACGCTTTAATGGAACGTAGAAAAAAAAGAACTTCTACACGCAATGACACCAGAAAGTCCTTAAGGCCGCAGAAAAAAAATCGCAATATTGTCACCCATTATCTTCAATTTTGTTTTGCCCATCTAGTCGCGAAAATGTATCCTTCAATAAATAAATGGAATACCTACACTTTCAGTGTCTTCAGTTTTATCCATAATCGCCACTACTGGTGAAATAATACGAGCAAAGACAGCATTGGGCCACACATCCGGCAAGTCAGGAACCGTAAATAATAATAACTCCACCCTTTCTTTTTTTCCACGAAACAATAATGTTACTCCAAAGGCCAGAACTTTAACGATGACTGGCGCGTCGATTGTGCTTCAAGTGAAGGCCCTCTGTGGGGAATAAATACGGAACTTTCGACAAGAATTACGTGGATGCGGTGAGGAGACCGTTTTCTAGTCTGTGGAGATGCCACGCGCGACTAACAGGTAACGAAATCGAATTTGACTCGCGCTTAAGGATGCTTGCCTGCTTGAGAGAGGAGGAGGGGGGGGGGGCCATAATTACATAATCACAGAAAAAGTTTTACCACAATGTGAAAACTGTCACACTACCCTGTGATACATGTCCTGATAAAGGGTCGAAGCAGTGGAGACCGGCAGCCACTCAAGATACAATCGAACTTTACAGAAATACTGAATAAAAAACGCAATACGGATAACATGATGGAACTATTGGAAAGAATGAGCATAAATGAACCAAGTCCATGAAGTTGGTGAGGACCGACCAGTCGAGACGACTTTGAATAAATGAAAAAAAAAACTTGTTCCTTCAAAATCGAATTTGGAACACTTCAGATAAAGGGGCAGAACTACCAAATTTGAACGCGTAATGATTTAACAGTGAATCACACATTAAAAAAAAAAGAAAACTTCGATGGAGTGCACTAATAACTGTTTCCCAACCATCAATAAAAGGCCACTCGTGTCTCCAATAGACTTGAAAAAAAATCTCCTCCACCAATTCGAATTTCTATTTTCCAATTGAAGCACATCCGTAAAGACTCGAAATCATCAAAGAGGTCGATGAAAGCGGTGAGACACGTACATATCCGTATTAATGGTCTCCACAATTTTCCACAACTGACCCAATAATCACTCACTCCTGATACCTGCCCCCCCCCCCCCCAATTACTTGATCAGTTATGATTCTATTTTTTTGACGCACCAATTGTTGCACTTTGCTATGATTAATTGTTGATTTAATTCAGAAAACTTGGCCGTCGCTTTGGACCTACAAATGGTTACACACAGCGTTAACTTACTGGACTCGGCCTTGAGGCGATTAAAGGTATCCGAGACTTGTAGCGAACGGGTTCAGGAAACTCCGTGCTCCTCAAACCGTGGCACGAGTAGAGATACCCACAGCCGGATAGTGAAGATCGGTTAACTTTGTAATGTAAGTGGGGAAGGGGGCGGGAGGAGAGGGGGGGGGGGGGAGGATTGGTTGATTCTCTTCAACGTTACGCTACGATTGGATACATACACACACACTAGATACCTTCTTTTGTCAGTATGTGAAGAAAATGTACGTAATAGTGACCGCGGAGAGTGGAGGTGAAGCTATTACGGACATTGACTTTGCTAAACCGGAATTTATCTAATCCGCATTCAGAGTTGCTCATAATTTACTATAATCGATTCTATTTTATTGCAAACTCTTGGATAAAATCTGGCAAATGTAGAATTTTGTAATTCATAATTATCATTAAGCGACAATGAAACCCCGGAGAAGCATTGCCATTGGGCCACCAGGGTTGGCGAATTGGAAAGCTTTATTTTTCCATACCGATCGCCATGCATGCGCCACTGTAGCGACAAGGATGGTTAGCATAAAAGTTTAAAAAATAAAAAAGACAAAACATGTAAAACAACACTTACATCACACGAGTTAGAGAAATCGCTGCTCTCGTCGTCTGGAGTTGCTAAGGGAGCCACAGTGGCTCCACTGAAGCATTGCTCACGCACACTATCATTTTTAGTTGGATTATTAGCATCGTCACTCTTAGCCACGTCTTCACCTACAGCAAAGCCTACATCTTCATTCACAACTTCATCCTGTTTTACTTGTCCTTCTGATAGAGGTGGATCTCTAGTCGTTTGACTGAGATCCCCTGAATCCGTTGCAGCCTGAGGTGATAGACCATCCTCCAGTCCATTATTCTGAGCAGTGTCCTGTTCCTCAGAAATGCCAGCTTCTTCCTCAACATCATCATTCTCAGCAGTGGCAGAGGGCTCTTGCTGAAGAATATCCCTACTTGCCTCATCACTAAATTCTTCTCTCGACATTGCAGCATCCTGCTCCTCCGTAATCAGAGGTCCAAAGACACCCGCATCCTTCGATATCCCTGATGATTTTCCAAGTAAGTCTCCAGGCTCCAGTACCTCAGTCTCAAAATCAGAAGCATTCGCATTACCCGTTACATTTGTATCCACATCTACCTTTAGTTCCTGATCACCACTGACTTGAAATCCCGAGAACAGACCATACTGAATGTAATCACCATCATCGTATGTGAGTTCCCTATTAATCGGAATGGCAAAACTATTGGATATGTGGTGAACCTGATCTACTCGATCAACCTCATCCATCCACATATCTCTTGCACTCTTCCTCTTCTCATCTGGCTGATAAACTTCAGTAGAGATGAAATCTCCTATAATCAGCATATCATCCTCAGGATCTGCATGGTGAGGCTCTCCATTGTCAACATCAGATTCAAGTTCGCATTGAGTTGTGACGAGGTGAGTGGCATCGATCGTCTGATTGGAAGCATCAGGAGATTCAGATGTGATGGTAACTTGATTGCCGGATTGGTCTTCAGGTCTCTCCATGGTAGCTTCGTCGTTGCCAAGATCGAGAAGTGATTCGGTGGCACTGACACTGCATCTAATCGCTGCTGCTGGAGGATTGCTAACAAATTCTCCATCCAAGTCACTGTCTATCACATCTATGGATTTGTCAGGTTCTGGCGATTGAGAATCTGTGAGAATAGGACTACCGTGACCATTTCTGTAGGTATAGGGATCCTCCACCATATTGTAATGGTCAATTTCCGCTCCTATAAACTCTGCATTAATGTCCAACAAGTCCTGGCGTGGTTCGAGAATAATTTTTTTTATGGAAATTGAAGGTTGGTGATGATCCTCCTCAGGTGCCAACATCTCAACTTCGGTAGAAGGCTCTACACATATTCTTAAGGCCAACTCATTTTCGATTAACTCCTGGAGACTTTTGTCCTCTGGGGTCAGCTCGTTCTTTGTATTGTTGGTTAGTATCAAATCGTCTTCCTCGTCACACATGTTTAATAGCTGATTGTTACTTGGGGTTATATCGAGATCTATCAAACCATTGTTAGATTTGACACTGCATACATCATTTTTTGTACTTACTACATTGGAGGATTTCTTAGAGAGTAGCTCGGCCATTGCTGGGGATGATGATTGGGACAAATCTGAAAGCACAAACGGAACAACGGTTTAATAAATAAAACCACATGTTATTCTACAAATATAATTAATTTTGTGGGTGTGTGTGTGTGTTGTTTTTTCTTTTTTTATAGAAAATTGGTGTGTGGGTGGGTGGGTGGGTTAGTGTGGGTGGGTGGGTGAGTGTAGGTGAGTGGGTGTGTGGGTGTGTGTGTGTGTGAATGAAAGCTGTTGGAAGAAAATTATTGGAGAAAATAATTTGGATTCAAAATGACATACACACACCATTTTGAATTTCAGTGTGATTCCAATAACTTCCTAGCGTCGGAAAGTATGGAGAAACAATTATAGCAGCTAATGTTTTCATCAGATATGGCACTTTATCAAACATATCGATTACGCCGATCTATTTGAGCCTCTCAATTTTCCACTTCATTTATAAACCATTTTTCCCCATATTGTGTATTATTTTTCCTCCCGGTCTACGATTACGAAAGCAGATACCTTGCCAATGCCACGCGTCATGAAGTTGACGCCGCTGGAGTCGGAAGGATGCGCGGTTGCTTATGGTTATGCAAATGGAACGTTAAAGTGCGGGTTGTTTGCCCCCTCTCGCTCTCGAAGCATAAACCCCTCACTAACACATTCAGTATGGCTCGATGCACATATCCAATGTCACAGACTAGAATGCACCTGTGAACTTCATTACTCCCGAGACTATTAAAAATTTTATCAACATCTCCAAGCAACATTTGGTGGCAAGAGAATTTTATTCCGAAAAGAAAAAGTAATTTCATATTGGCACGAACTGGTTCTTGAAATGAACCGAAAATGTCCAATTCTGGTTTTTGAAAAAGTAAAAAACTATCCAGTCGATTTTAAGCACTAAGAGGGTCGCGGTGGTCCGTCTCACCTCTGTGATATGACACCTATAATACACCGCCGAGCTTGTCGAGTAAATATGCAAAAGCTTTTTGGTTTCATTTTCCCGAAACCATTAACGTTTTAAGGTTATTAAATATTCTGTTTGCTATGGGTGGTACCCGGGCGGCAACTCAGCCTAAGGCAGGGGGAGGGGAGGGGGAGTTCCAACATAAGCGCTCGCTAGCTGCAGATGGTGATTAGAATTGCCCACCAAGCAAGTCGCAGCAGATGCTGCGCGGTGAGAAAATTACTCTTGAAATTTCCAGTGAAAAATATTGAAACTATTAACAAGGAATAATTTACCTACCAGTTTCATTGATAATACAATTGGGAAATCAATCAATTAAATCTGAATTTCCAGGCTAATACGATAATGAAAATTACAGAAAATAGGAGAAAATAAAATATTTCTTCCAGAATCCTTCGGAATATTTGTCGTTTTTTTCCCTGCTTGAGTTTAGTTAAGATCCTCGAGGCGTTTGGAATCGCAAGTGCGCTCGGTCGGCACGCCACCCGACACATACACCTCCTATTATTAGATGTTAATGTCAGTCTGCTCTTAAAGCGTAAGACCGGTAGCGATCAAGTTTAAAATGAGCATTTGGACGGACATTATGTCATTAGATTTTCAAACAAAACGCGATTATCCATTGTCAGAATCATGACAGTTTTTTAAAGCCATCAAAAATATGCAAAATGATCAATCTGAATTGATCCGCGGATGCTGCAAGTCCGAAGCTTTACCGAAATAGGTTTTGATTAAAATGTTCCACGAATAAAATTTAGCACACGTATCACCCCATCAAATATCTGATTGTGTCATCCATGAATTTTAAAGCAAAGCAATCAAAAAGGTATTGACTTTTCAACCGAGTGGTAAACAAATTCGAGACCTATGAGGTGCGAAGCCTACGTGGTTGTCCATGCATACGTATATGCACGCTCACTAATGCGGACCCGCTCCTACCTTAAAGTCGGCCAATGTTAATCCTCCAAATGAACCATAAGCCTGATAGATGTCATCTTCTCATTTAGCCGATAATGGTGATATTTACTAAATGGCAAGCAGTTACGAGCATCTGTTTGAAGGAACGGCCAAAATAGCTTCCTCCTGCTCACCGAAGCAGTTTTTGTTTACATGGAAATGTAGCTAATCGACGACACTTGAGAAAACAAAAAAATTATAGCGTCATAAAGTACATTTTTAGGATTTCCATAGGATACATTTGAGTGTATAGATCATGGTTTTCCATGACTTGTTTTTGCATCGCAACCGCCAGTTGCTAAGCATGTATTTTAGCGATGATTGTAGTGGCCTCGTAGGGATATTTTCTGTTATCGTGGGTGAGAGGGAAGAAGATATGACCCGAAAAAAGAAATCAACAAGTGTGGTCCTTACTGAGGGTGTGTCAGGGTAGTTCATCAATGGTAACTGCCTTGATCTCTATACTGACTCGATGCTTGTCTCCTAAAAACATGCTGCTGCTTCTTCTTCTTCTTATTCTGGTTGCTGGTGTTCTTCCTGTTCCTGCTCTTGTTCCTGTGCATGCCCTGGTTTCTGTTCCTGCTGTTGTCCCTGTTCCCGCTCAAATTTCTCGTCCTGTTATTGTTCTTCTTGCTATCGTTTTCGTTCTTATCCTTGTTCACATATTTGGCACAATTTGATCAGCAATTGTCCCTCTAGTGGTATTTAGATTTCAACCTCGAGAGGTCCATGCCTAAGAATGTTAATGAACCAATCTCAATAACAACATCGTAGAAAGATTTTAATCTAATACTTTTCTTCTATAGAATTCCTGTTAATGTGTCATAAACGATTTGTGGACAAAAAATATTGACCGCGAGATTTCTGTGCAACGTGTTGAACCCAAGTCGTAGGTAACTTTTCGTCCACCTCAATAGTTCCAGAACGCATAGGAACGAGAACATAATAGACATAATTTCGTCTTTCTGTGAATCCAGAACCAACTTTGACACCTTTAACTCACTTTGCGATGAGGTGCGCATCATAAAATTACTGGTATGATTCCCACTATTTTCGATTCTGTATGACACACATTATCATTGTGGCTCGTACTATTCCTGATGGCACTGCGTTTTTGGTGTCCCAGTTATAGAAGATGTCCCAAGACGACGGGCCCCATTTTCGAGGGTGAAAAGAGGGCAAAATTCCAAGTCCCAAGTTCCACTTCAGTTTAGGAACCTTTACGTCCGCTTGTAGCATTCCCCGGAACTATACATCCATCTGAAACAGTTTTCGTAATCGGAGCTCTACCTAGTACAGGTCCTAGAACTTAATATTCATCTTGAATAGATCTTGCAACTATTCTTCCACCTGCAGTGATTCTTGGAACCGTTTCTGGAATTCAACTTTCATCACGAAGGGTTCCTGGACGTGAACTTTCATCAGAAACCTTCCTGGAACTGAAGTTTCATCAGGAACCATTCCTGAAATTGGACTTTCATCAGGAACAGTTCCTGGAATTGAACTTTGATCAGGAACCGTTCCTGGAATAGAACTTTCATCTGGAACCTTCCTGGACTTGAACTTTCATCAGGAACCGTTCCTGGAATAGAACTTTTATCTGGAACCTTCCTGGAATTGAACTTTCATCAGGAACCGTTCCTGGAATTGAACTTCCACCTGGAAACGTTCCTGACATTGGACTTTCATCAGGAACCTTCCTGGAATTGAACTTTCATCAGGAACCGTTCCGGAATTTGGACTTTCATCAGTAACCGTTCCTGGAATTGAACTTCCACCTGCAACCGTTTCTGGAATTGAACTTTCATTAGGAACCGTTCCTGAAATTGGAGTCCCATCAGGAACCGTTCCGGGGATTGAACTTTCATCAGGAACGGTTCTCGGAATTGAACTTTCATCAGGAACCGTTTCGGGAATTGAACTTCCATCCGGAACCGTTTCTGGAATTGAACTTTCATTAGGAAGCTTTCCTGGAATTTAACATTCATCAGCAACCGTTCTTGGAATAAAACTTTCATCTGGAACCTTCCTGGAATTGAACTTCCATCAAGAACTGTTCCGGAAATTGAACTTTCATCAGGAACGTTCCTGAAATTGATCGTCCATCAGGAACCGTTCCTGGAATAGAACTTCCATCTGGAACCGTTCTTGAAACATTTTGGAACACCGTGTATAGACTTATTGTGGATTACTTGGCACTTAGACTTCGGATTGGTCGTACATTTGACCCCAATCAATCACAGAACTTAACTTCAGGATTGACCACTGATTGACCAAATTCTTCGTCAAGTTAACCGTAGGTAATCATCGGTTAGAGTTAAGCTTACCCTTCGATCAAGACTGATTGGTATAGCGTTCGCTGCCACCATCCACAAGATCAGACCGGAAAGCTGAGTATGGCGCTAACCACGGATAACTCGATGAGGAGCTATTTAGAACATAAATTCGTCATTTTCCCTGGGAAGAGCCATTCTTCTTATTCTAAATATTTTATGAGCTCCGCCCGCAATGTTCCGGTGGCGCACTAATTTTCCTTCGGTTCTATTCTCCACGTTATACTCGTCGGGATGAATCCACTCATGCATTGCCGTTACTGCTTACCTAAGTCATATTCCCTTAACTCCGAACGCACGAGATTCCCGTTTCCTCATGGAAATCTTTAAGTAACGACTGTGAAGAATCCACTGCCACCAACACGGTGGGAATGCTTATAAATTTTAAAGACGACGTTACACAGTTAGAGAAGTGTAATTTATGCAACATCTAATTGGTAATAAAAGTTGAAACAAGACTGAGGTCCTTAGGATTTCTGTGAGAAGGCTTATTTCAATGTGGTGTTTTGTGTGGAGCAACGTATATTCCGTGATATTGCGGTTTTTAAATTATTTGAAAGCTTGACCGCTATTGACTAGAGATGTTTATAAAATTACTCTCAAGAATCCTTGGTGGCAAATAGTTGGAATAAAATGTACAGATTCTACTAAATCGAACCTGGAATTTCCATCTCCAAAAATGTCGGAAGGGCTGTTAAGTATATTACCAGGGTGAAATTGGAACATAAGAGCTTGGAAATCCTTGTAGGTAGTTGGAGAAATAATATTGACCTATCGCAAAAACCTTGCAATGAGTAATCAAAGAACATTTGATTGCTTTCCTTTTACATCTATCTTCATTCCACGCCAACGTTCGGAAGATTGTTTCATGTAAGGAGAGACATCCAATCTGACATAATAGCATGAAGATTACTCGTCCAAGGATTCAATCATTCCTGAGCTCCTTTTGGACAGTCTATTTATGAGGTAAATTAATTCAAAGTTCGATTCCATATTTCCCCGGGATTGCTGATTTTTACCAATTTCGAGGGATATTCGGGCGTTACTCCCTTTCCTCGTTATATTTTTTACACCGCTATGTACACACATTGGTAACAATCTACATTGGCGAGACTGCACGTGCTAGTTGTGTTGAAAAATAAACGGTCGTGGGTGTAAACAGTTTCCATATGGAGGCACATCCATATATGCGTGAAATCCGAATAGGAGTGGATTCAATTTTATCTGTCCTTGACTATAATAAAAGGAACTGATTTTTTTATTTATGGAATGGAGGTCCTTGAAAATAGTCTTACTTTAGATGGTAGTAGTTGAATCTTTCAATAGTGTCAAATAAATTATAACAAAATGAGAGATAAGAAATTTTACATTCAGCAATATTATGTATGGATATTGAACCACAAATACACAAAAAGATTATCATATCATTTAATATTGTTTTTGTTAATATGAATGGTCGTCATAGTCAATAAAATACTATGATTTCATTTATCAACGAAATTGTTACAAAAATTTTCTAACATTCAGAAACAAAATTACTTCTTTAGCACAAAATTTCAAGATTTCGAAGCTACATCCGAGTTTGTTCATCAGACTCGAACCAATCTTGATGATTGATACTCGATATTGCCCCTGATATAACGATATTGATGGCTGCTCGCTACATAGGTTGGTAATGAAGTGTACCTATGCTGATCTCTAAAAATTTTTGTCAATGTGCATTCAGCTCCTTTGGCACATGCGGTTCAAGGATGGAATGCCCGTACCGGGAGTCTCCTCCGATATAGTAGTGTGGAATTGTCCAGGTTCTAATTCATACGGATTCATTATAGTTTTCCATACTTTTTCAATTATTGGATAAAACAAGGAATGCAATGTCCATTGGGCATTCTGTGCATTGGTCCAAACTGTGGGAATGTTGTGCAGTTTGGGCAAAAGTCGAGTTCCATCGGCGCCGCCGAGAGGCTCCTCATTGCCGAGAGGCATCCTTATCACAACGGTAACAACGATAGATACCAACACCAGTTCAATTTCTATTGGGAAGTCATTGGTGTGATCCATGAAGAGTAGCACCCACACCCCGTTCACTGAGATATGAACTCTCCATCATTGGTGATGACTCCTGGCGAGGACTATCTAAGGAGGAGAATCTCTCATAAGCCGTTGAATTTCATGCTTAGCGTAGTTGTCAGTGTTTTCTGTGTGATTAGTTGGCCCAAGAATGGTCCAGATTTGACCCTGACTTGACAACTCACGTTTGGCAACTGGCGAAAACGTCAATACTTTTCTTGGACGGTTAAGGATGGCTTGTAATTATTGGGCGTTGCGACCTCCAATAACCATTCAGTCATCGATTAATATTGACGTGAAGAAGAGTCGAGACTTCGATCTCATCAGAAGTCCCCTTTAATACATTTCCCACTTTGTATTATTTTATTTGATCGGTGTTAATTTGCTTCTCACCATCTATGTTGATGTTAGGTCAAGTGATGTGTACCCGGTACACAATATATATATATATACACCGTATTTTAGGGGCTAGTCCTACATCGAGAGACACCCGTACCATGTCTCAAAGGTTCTCTACTTTGGAGTAAATTACAAGATTCGACTGATGTTGTCATGATCCTCCCTGGACCTCTAGTCTCGAGCGTGCTTCAAGTTTTACCCTTCGATTCTATCGGTGAAAGTTATGGTCAAAGCCTTCATTAATTCCATTCCATCGATGTTATTGGCTAGTGTCAAATAACTATTATTCTTCGTAAACAATTGCAAATATTTCCATCGCATTACATGGTTTTATTTAATCTACCTTAAACCAGGAACGAAAGAAATGAACTTTTTCCGCTTGGAAATGCCAGAGAGTTCACGCCGGAGACTCGTGGAAAGGCGAATGGTTTTGCGCTCGGTTAGAAACCGTGGATTATTTTTAGGATGACATACTACCGCGACGCTGACTGAATCTTCTGACCAAAAGTGGTTGTGGGAAACAATACTGAAGGACGAATTCATGTGTTCAAATGTATAATTCAATTTGGAGCATAACAAATGGGTGGATTAATGAGTAGGCTTTTATTAATTTTTGGCAATTTCATAATTAGTATATACGAGGAAAAAGTCAATAAACTCTGCAGCGGTTGGCGTGAAACATGAATAACCGTCGTTTTCTAAAGCCTTCCGTTGCACTTCCCGTGAATAACGATACAACGCTTAGTGAACTTACAAGTTGGTGGTCGAAGGTAATGAAATTTAGCAATTTTACCGAAAAATGTGAAATGCATCACTAACATCCTGAACGACTGCGGAGAAGTGCAAACGTCATCACCTAAGATTTTGGGTCTAGAAACTTTACGCTTTTTCGGCCACGCCATCATCTTTATTTCCAAGATAAATCGGAGCATATCATAAATTGTGCAATTAGGATTTATGATATCCCAAATTGATAGGTCTGCTGTCTAAAAATGATGGTTTTGTACTTACATAATCGCAGAATAATTAGTTATTAATTTCAAAATGAAGCGCGGATCGAGAAATGCGGCGCAGCGCTTGTGGTGCTACCAGATACGTAGTATGAAAATTCGAAGCGCTGTCCCGACTAGAAATTTGTACAGGCTAACTTTGTGTCACATAAGGGCCGAGTCCGGTGGGCCCCCCGGCTATCTTGATCAAGTTGCCGTAGATTTGCCTTATGAGGACCGTGTAAGGGGAATATCTGGCAGCCGTGCAAATAAAATTCTATGCTCTATCCGGTTATCTGTACAAGGGCCTGGTCAGGGCCTTATATGACTATCTGGATCGAAAAATGGTCAAATCCGGTCAATCTTGATGGTCATAGTCATCATAATCAGTGCAGTACTTCCATCAGCGCTTTTCGGGCATATATGGCTTAATCCAGCGTATTTCTAGACACAGGGTGAATCTCCAGACACCTCTCTGCTACGACGGCGGGCGTCTGTAATGAACCTCCCTGCGCATCGAGTTCGGCTCTCGTCCGACCTAGCGTTTTCAATTCAAAGACAAATATTCCTGCTGTCGGTCGTAACCTATGAGAAAATATTATTGAACCAACTAATGCAAAAAATTTTAGGCCTTTTTTCAACACAAAATTATACAAAAATTTCATTAATTTTTTCCTTCCCTTCTCCATTACGACTTTCCCACTCATCTGATGTGTGCAAAGTAGTATCAACCGATTCTCCCCAATTTAACTGGCCATCAGAATTAAGCTCGATGAAAGGAGAAAGACTCATCAGTACTAGTGTCACGCTCACTGTTATCGCCTTTATAAACCACAGTGTCCCCCTTCAAAACGCTTTGGCTCAACATAGCGTGAATCACTTGTAAATTTGCTTGGACGTCACGTTTCAATGAACTCATACAAATACAAATGCTCTATCGAATCAAGAGATGATGTAAATACTGAAAGAAAATTGATTGAAATAATTTACAATAATGGCATGAGAAAAAAACCATAAAATTGGTGGGAAATTGTTACAAGTAAATGGAGATTCAATTGCAAATTTCGTAGACACATGCGCAATGTAGTGAGTTGAAAATATTTCATCACACTACCACGACTAAGGACTGTGGAATGTCGGAGATGCCCAACTGAGTCTGCTCGCTCAGCGCTCTCTTGGAAAATATATTAGTAGAGGCGTTTTGAGTGTGACTAAGACAAGAATCAGTCGCTTGGTTTAGCCCCGGAGTTATGCGTAACAATAATAAACATCGCTGGAGTTCATTTTTGCATCTATTCGGATATTTGAGATGAGAAAAGACCATACCAAGATTTTAGTAGTGTGGAATTTTTCGGGCTCTAATACCGATTCATCATTGAACGGGAGTTTGGTGAAAGAAACGGCTATACAAGAAGGAATCCATAGTTATTCTTCGATTGCTGGATGAACCAACCAAATTGAGCCCACTGGGCATTCTGTTCAATTCGTTTAAACTGTGGGAATGCTGCGCAGTTTGGGAAAAAGTCGGTCTCCATTGCCACCACCGAAGATGGTCGCGATATGCCGAAGCGTAAATGAAAAAAAAGGAAATATCATCCTGTAATATCGAATTATGAAGCCGGGGCCTTCGAGGTCGCGCAATGAAAACATCGTCGCGATGTTGCCGCGACATTCAATGACTACTAGGGCATAGGGAGCACTCTAAAGTAACTTGAATGGTGCACAATTATTTTTAGATTTATTGAGAAGTTGTGCCGCTTTTAATGCCCATCTGTCCCCGTCACCTCTTCCTCAACTCATAAACTGTTACCCCACGAGGTTAATAATTCTACCTAGACGCATATATCATGCAGACTTGTGCGAAATTCTCCACTGGAATTGGAAAACAAAATTATTATAATTCTTTCGTTATATCGCCTAGTCCGGAAATACAAACAGACCACTTGGAAATCACATTCCTCCATCAGTCCAAATTTCTCACTTGAACCTCAGCCAATACTTTGCAACATGTACGTGGTAAAACCTACATTCCTTACTCCTGCTATCGTTATTCTTACTTTATGAAAATCATTAGCTACCTGATTTTTTAAAATAATTTAATGGGCAAACCAATAACTGCCCGATAGAATTTGAAGAATACAAAAACCTGTTATGTAATTGTTCGCTGAACGGACCTGCTTGTAAGATATGTAGTAAAAAAGTTTTTAAAAACGCGCTTTTTTACCTAATAACTGTAGCATAACACTCATACTTTCAACATGGAAAATCTCCGTAATAATGAGGGCGAGTGACAAAAGTCATATAACCTAAAATGTGCATTATCAAGTTGGAAACAATAATCGTTATAAACATTTTTTCCTATCGTCAACGGTTTTTGCGATAGAACGTTATAAGTTCTTATCAACGGCTTTCAATCACCAACCACTGCGCTAATGCAGTCACAAAGTGGTACCCTTGGATAAGTGTATTTTAATATTGCCACAATTTTTACCGAATAGTTGTAAATCAAAGGGGGATAGAGGATATTTTATAAACACATTCCTTGAAGGGAAAAACGTGTTTATAAAAGTTTATTGATAAGTAAAAAAAATAAAATCCGCTTTAGCCAGACCAAATTTGCGGAAGAAAATGGAAATCGAGTAACGCACAATCGCACACAAATACACATACATTATGCAAAATAGGTCGCCGGGAATTTCCCATTTATCGAAATGATAATACGTTGTTTTATCGTAAAAATTTTATCATATTTTATTTAAAAATCCGTGTCTTATGACATGTACTCGTCACCGTGATGACCAGGTGTTGAAAACTAACTTAGCACAGTGAATTGCCTAATGAAATTACATGACTACGTATGGTTTCCACTGAGCTGTCCAAATCTATAGTTTCAACTCGTTTGCTTCTTCGTGAGGGAAAAGAATATAATCAATAATGAAAATACATCGTATGTGCTTTAATGTCGTCTGTCCGCACTGTACTTAATCAGGCGACGCGGTAGTGTCTCTCCAATGAACAGTGTTGCCGCAGAGACAAGGCGAGAATTTCAATCCTCTCGTCTGTATCGAAATGATAACACCAATTGTTATGTGGTCTCGCCTCGCAGGCCGAGGATGCAATCCAATCTCGTATTGTCTCTTCTTGTCTCGATTTCGTTCATTTTTTAAGTCCAACTTCAGAACGACTCTTTTCAAAGGCTGGTGTATTGATAGGAAGACACAGGGATCGATTGAGTAATATTCATGCGGAAATGTTTCTGTGCCTTCATTATTGGTTCCAGTAGTCATTAACACCAAAAATAGATTCAATTTCGACAAGAAAAATCGCGAGAGGTTTAGTCGGGATCCGAACCCGAGACTCCCACTTTTGCACCCGACATTTGTCAACTATAAGCGACCAAGCTTATAGAGACTACCATTCTGAAATTCAACAAATACCACCGCTAATATCTCCCATGTGAATGGAAGCGCATCGATTTCTGGGCGTTCGTTTTCCAAAAAACACGCATCCAGGGGAGACTTTCCTGGCCAACCTGTCACGTCGAAACGCCTATACCCCTCGGCTGGCAGTCGGGGACCAAAATGAATATCCGCAGTATTCTAAGAGTGTGCTGGCTACTAGGCCAGTGATTTTTTTATGATCTCGATTTAACCTACTTCTTCCGTTTGCCGCCAGAATAACTTAATTTGTAGTTGTGCCTGTTTACACTAAAAGTGTGTGGCACAAATGCGCGCTACACGCATAAATCAGTTGAGTTTTCCGGGGGGGGGGGGGGGGGGGGGGGGGGGGGGGGGAGGGGCACGCGCTATGCCCTATGAAATGGTGGGTGTCACACGCACCATGCGTTATGGCACTCTAGAGCGTCGCACGCACAATGCGCAATTACACTTTAGAGTATCACGCGAAAATGTTCATCTGAAGGTTTCGCATCCGCAATTTTATTATTCGATTTTCGCTATTTTATAGGGATGGTTTTTTTTTCAAGTATGTAGTCTCCAGTGAAGAAAAGCACAAGTAAACAATTTTCTTCGTGGTTTTTTTTTATTATGGAAGATTTAAGACGATTGTTCTTCAAACCACCCGAGAGAAGCGGTGGCGTCACGAAAGTGACGCTGCCGCGACGGCCAATCGTAAGCCGCCTTCAAAATGACTTGGGCGGATGCAGCCAATAGAAACTATAAAGTCCCCAGTGCGACTCTTGTGACGTCACGAACGACAAATTTCCGGTTCGAAATTGAAGAAGTTTCTATGGACGTAGTCCCAATAAGTTGAATGAATCTGCCAATTATATAGTGTATGTGGGCTACATGCAAGTTCAGGGGGGGGGGGGGGTATCGGCCCTCGATATTGAAGTTTTATCAATTTTTGAAATCGGAGGTTTTCAAAATTCTTAGGATTCGAATTTCAAATATTCAAAATAATCAATTTTCATTACTTTTCCAGTACCAAAATTTTGTAAACTTGCCAGATTTTGAAATTTTTGGAACTTCCTCAGATTCTCCGAATCGTAAATTTTCATGAATTTCGTGAAAATCTTCACAATTTAAAACGGACGAAAAATTCAGAACTCCCCACGATTGTTGAAATGTTGGAAAAACGTCAGGTTGTTTGGCATATTCATAGTTTTGTGTTTTTTTTTTTTTGGAAATTCTGCATTCGTAACAAATGAATAAAAACTTCTAAAATGTGCTCAGGATCATCAGTATTTATCGGAACTTCCGATGAGCAAAGTTTTTCCTGTCGACCACATCTGAATGTCCGCTTTTCTGTGATATAGTCCTGTGAGACAATGGGCTTTGGGCGCAAAGCCCTCACAATATCTCAAGTGATAATCCCAGTATCTCAAATTTTCTAGTTACCTGACTTGTCCTACCTGGAGGTGGAAAAGAACACAAAGAACCCGTCGTTTACGAAATGCACTCAGGCACCCAAACACACACACGCACACATACCCACCCACCCAACAACACACCCACCGACCCACACGCCCCGCGCATATACGTAGGTACATGACTGTATGTATATCCACACACACACACACACACAGTGGCGAATGTTTATTTTCTATACGCATCTCCCCATTAATCCAAAGTAATGATAACTTATATTTGGACTATTTATTTCTCAAAAAAATGTGAGAAAAAGGGAAAAATCATTTGCATACGTTTGTTTGGAAAACAAATAAAATGTGAATTTCACGGAAAGAAGAGAACCTCTGGCCAAGAGGATATGAACCACGTGTTCGGGGAATGACGTCAGCCTCTTGGCTGGATGTATGTATTGCCCTCTCTCCCCAAAAATTCCGGCAAACATGGAAAAAAAAGTCACTAGTGACTAAGACCACTCTGGCTGAGCTTGATGGCGTTGGAGTTAGCCGTACCGCAATGAATTATATAAAGCGCTGAACAAACTAATTAGATGTATTTTTTTTATTTTCTATGAAGCTAAAATAACAGCATCAACACTTGCAGTGGATGCGAAGGAGCAAGATAAATCCTTCATCTTATTATAGTTCCCTTAATTTTACTCTAAATTTAAAGTTAGTAACCTCACGGAAAATTTATGAATTTGGAGTTAATGTGTTTTCCCTCATGCATTTCTACACAGTTTTTAACAAAATGTGCGTGTGTGTGCTATTGAAAACAGTCCATAGTTTTCCAAAAATATGATATCTCTATATCGAACGATTTTGAGACTAATGGTGGAACCACTGAGCTAAATAGTTAAAAATTTTGAATAATTTGTCCTTCGAAATGGTGAAAACATGAAAAAATCGTTATGCCGAGTGAGAAAAAAATACCAAAACTCCCCCAATTTTTTAAATCATCAATGTCGAAAGGTGTATTCAGTGAAATAGCTATTCGGAATTCTCTGACACACATTAGGTCAGCCAAAGATCCGAGAATAGCATTGGTATAATTCCGGAAGAATACTGTGTCACCAAGTCACTTTCTCTAACTCCGGGGATACGTTGTATCTATTTCCGAGGTTTAAAAGCCCTCCCCGCTCTATCCCTTCACCCCTGTTACTCGTCGTGGTTTGAGAATTATATGGAACAGGCCCATACATCGTAAACCAGTCGGCACAATAGCAATGAGGTAACATGCACACACGTCTCCGGTTCACCCAGTATTGTCATTACACTAATTATGTCCTCCACGTGTTTTGGATCGCCTCACTGGCCAAGTGAATCGAGGCGGATGCATTGAAGAATAAAATTATACTATGTATTTTATTATATTCCTTTCATTCCATTAACAGTATATCGTTGAATCGTCAATGATTGAGGGATTCAGACTCGTCATTGTGCAGCAATTGGTGCACGACATAGCCGTCACAACACTGTCTCCTTTCACAATACCACTTGGACTATTCAACCCAAGTTCTGTGATTATCCACAAAATCAATTCCTACATAGAATTTCAATTTAGCTTACGCTCTGTGCAACTTAGGATATACCGCGAGCCCTCGCGGTGGCAATGGAAGCCGGCTTTTTCCGAAACTGTGCCGCATTCACGCAGTTTAAATCACCTAATACGATGCCCAAGGGGTAGTTGTATTCGTTGTCTCATCCAGTGGTTAAAGAAAAACCATGGAAAACCTCAACTTGTCCCGCCGTGTCTTCTACGACACTCCCGCTCAAAGAAGAATCCGTATGAATTAGAACCTGCATGACTCCACCCTCCCATACTGAAAGGAGACGCCCCGGTTCATAGGACTGTAGAAGAAATACGGATCATACTCACTATTGTCGGATTGCAATTTCAGCGGTTGCGTTTACCCAACTTCTGTGGTTGGACCTATACCATGGTATTTTTAAAACGCGGGGCAAACCTCCAGAAACCCCTATGCTATGCTGGAGGACGATTGTGATGAAGCGCCCTCCCCCCCCCCCCTCGACCCGGCCCCGCGTGGGATGGGGTCCGCGTCCGGTCTAACATTTAAATAGAAGAATAGCTTCAGTTCTCCGACCACAATCTACGTGGTCGAAATCGCAATGATTTTCCTCACAATCCTTATCTAATTCCTTCAATGTGGAATAGACCGGAAACGCTCGATACCCCTTCCTATCACGAATCTACCAATTCTGTGGCTGAACATTGATAAAACATAATCCTTACATTGTCTCCATGCAGACAAGACGAGAGTGAAAATTTCTCTCGACATTCCATACGAAACGAGACGAGAGCGTGCGATTGAATTAACAAAATGGGACAATAAAATAGAAAATTCTCGATTGTCTCGTCTCGCAGCATCCCTACCGCATAATGTATATAAAATATGAAGCAACTCGCAATCTCAGTCTCACTATCTTCATAACATCGAAAGGCAACGGTATAGCTATAGCAGAGAACAAGGCTTTAAACTTCTGGTATAAATGAAATAAAAAAAAAACAGACATGATTTTCAGGATGTGCAATTGCAATGGCTACACTATGGACCATTTCGCGTTTACATTTATTCTCCATAGTCCAATGAATGCAGATAAAAGTATCTAATTGTGAATTATAGTTTCTTCATGGTTTCCTCCATTCTCCAATTTTCTTCATTCTCTTGAATATTTCCTGCAAAATTTCATTGCTCTTAAATTTTTTTCATCTTCACCATCTTCATTTATCATGATAGAAGGAGCTTGGGGATGTGATCGAGTACGATGGCCTCATTGGTAAACAAAGACGATGGAAAATAATGGATCGGCGTGGACGATTAATCATAGAGTTAATAATCCTGGTTTAGTCATCTTCCCAGAAGAATTTCTGGACTTGATTGAAGATGAATGGGAAGTACTTGAGTACTTGAGTACCGTTTTTTTTTTTAGGATGGAGAAGAATTATATAGCTGAATGCTTTTAATTTATGGGGAATGAACTGGTCCGATGGAGAGGACATTACTGGCAATCTGTCATATTTATGGAGTGATTTGATTAATTCTGATATTGCGCCTGTCACGCATCCTTTGCCATATCTCGATTCTAGGACGTTTTTTCCCCCAGGAAAAATTCCCCGGCAATCTTTCTACGGGCGAAAAATCTTCATGATCTTAAATACAGTCTCCTTCATTGAATTAATCGAAAAACAAAATTCCCATGTGCCACTTTTCCTTTCTCCGCCGTATAATTTTACTCGATTACAACTTCGGTCAATATAAATACCAACGTTATATTATAAGTTAACAAGGCATCTCACGCAGGCAGTCCCGTGGATTCGCTCATCTATTCTGAAATTAGAAATTTTCCCCCTGAGTGTGAATGTGTAGATATATAACTCGAATCCACTTCTGGATCCTAAGCGGATTCCCGTTGCGCGCATGCGTTGCGTACCACCGTCATGGTATTTAATTCTTGGCAAACGCTATAAAAATCTCGGTTTGCGTCTTTTCCTTCCCCGACTTTGAGAGAAAAAAATGCGACAAGAAACGAAAAGAAAAAATTCTGGGCAATGTCATTGATATTTAATGCGTGGTACATGTATTACTCTCACGATAAGACATCTGTCTTATCATTTACTTGACAATACCTGACAATCGGCCAACTGTTGATTTATTGAAAGTTGACTGATTTGTTGACAGTTGACAGTTTGTAGTTAATGACTGAAACACGACCATCGGTATTGAACACCCGTTAGTTTGCACTTGACACTTGACAATAAACTAATTCTTTAAATTTCCTAGAATTTGCAAAACTGGACTTTTCTATTCTTAGTAGCGAACAATCAAAAACTGGAAATTTATTTTCTCTTCTTCCTTTGAACGCCCCAGTATTAGTTGCAGTTTTTTTTTACTCAAGTTTAAAAACTAGGGACACATAAAAATGTTGCAATTTCGAATTTTAAAATCAATATAATTTCCTGTGCCAATAGATTTTTGTTTCTTCAATTTTGTATGCGAACCATTGGTCCAAAATACAGGATAACATTATCCCCTTTTTGGGTTGAACTGATTCGATATTGGAGAGCCTGTATTGACAGGGCAGCGTATCAAGCCTCACCATTTCCATATATTCGGCATTAATGACTCAACAACGCTTTCGCGATCTTCATGGGCTTCACCTCAACCTAATTTTTACACTTTTACTCATGTCACGTAAAAGTAAACTTTTTGCTCAATCACACCTACAAGTAAAACAGGTAAATACATTTTGCATCGTACCCCATTTTGCCCCGCATTCAATTTTCTACGTCATTTTATTTCGCTCCCCATTAGACCCAATACTTCATCTTATCCAAATTTGTTTTCATTTCCAATCTCGTCAATATTGACATCTTCCCATTTTTGTGGGCTTCCTGGACCTTTTCCTTTGACATCTTTTGGAGTGTTCACTTGTCAAGGAATCATCGTGACACGTTTGCAGTGTGGGTGTGTGTATGTGCGTCTGCCACAACCCCATCCCATTCATTAGTAATACTTTCATTTTTTGAATATAAAGAAGAAAACATTCCTGGACATTCGGGTCAGCCGAATTCTGCCCAAGGATATGCCCTATGTGCGTGACCATGGAAGAAAGTATTGAATAGCGCGGCGCGAGCAAAACTCCGCTTCGTTGTCAAGCGGAGGTGGAGTTCTTGCTTGTGTGCTAGTAGAGCCGCTGCCACAACCTGCTCCGAGTTTTTCGGGTAAATAATAACATTAGGTCGTGCCGCGTGACACATATTCTTTCCACATACTTTTACATATTTTTGCGCATTAGTCTTTCCATAAACAGTACAAATGCGTTGAACTGCTAAACTTATTAAACTCCATTTTTGCTGGATCGAAAGCAACAAACCATCCTATTTCCTTTCCGAACGATAATCGCTTCTCCATTAACGCTTTAGCATTTGCACTTGCCAGTTAGACCACGGATTGATACTTGAAAATATTGGAGCGACTATCGCCTGTCGCCCTGATCCTTAGACACAAAAACCCGATTGATCGGCAATCGAATGCCTCCATTAAATTACCCAGAATTTCATCAATAGTCCACTCCTACAAGGCTTGACAATCGCCAAACAGGCCATGCTAAAGAATCCTCAAGTTTACAACGCACATTCCCCCATCGAATAATTCCTGAAGGAATGCCTCCCTCTACTTAACCATCCTCATCTCTCAAAGGACACTATCGTCTCGTGTGCGAATCTCTCCCACCGTCTCCCAACCCGCCAAGATCGATGCCCGACGTCTGGATGGCAAAGCGTGGGTTGGCCAAAACTCCATACCACCTCAAATCCCCCCCCCCCCCACCCAATGAAATCAATGAAAAAAAAATTCACACTCACCGCCTTCACCAAAAATCAATCGTCTGCAGTTGTTCTCCAACTAGTCGTCTCAAGTTCTCTCCAAGAATCAACAAATGTTAAATAAAAAAAAATAAAAAAAAACCAACAACCACCGAACAACTTTCAGCAAAAGAAATAATCCTTCTTTCTCCCTGATTCCTTTCCAGTTGGCAATTGTAATAAATTATCCTGAACGCGAGGAAGAAGCGACACGTTGAACAAAACACCCTGCGTGATACTGAACCTTAGCACTCTCGCGTATATTCGCTTGGACTGAAACGCGGGGGCGGTGCAACTACTTCACCTCACCTCTCTTGCTCACCCTATCCCTCTCCCTCACCCACAACGTCTCGGTTGCTCAGCAACCAACAAGCACCACTGGTTAAAAAATAATTTAATCTAAATTTTCGAAATTAAATTTAAGTCCTTCTTGCCTCAAAACAAAAACACTGAATTGTCTATGATGATGGGACTTTTAGTAGTTTACTGATAGGGACAATGGATGTCCCAACGTGTGCCTCGGGAGTGACTACGGCACACTGGCAGAAATTGCCGGTTCTTGCTATGGGGTCACGTATCGGGTGTAAAGGCGCAAAACGAGACAACTGCAAGCAACAGAGAAAAATTCGTGAGAGGGAATGGAAGCGGTGGGGCGTCGACGCCGTTTGCGTGGATAACCAGTGCGCACACCGCAGAACACCCAGTAGAGAAATCACCATAATATGCGGATATAAGAGTGTATGGGTCAGGGAATAAAATGGAAGTGTGTGGGGGAATATTTGAATTTTTTTTCTGGGAAACTTTTTGGTTTTAGACTTTGCCGATTTTATTTTCATTGGTTCCATGGTAAATGGAATCTGTTGCAAATGTGAGTTTTTTAGAGGAGCCGCGTGGTGGGGAAGGGGGGGGGGGGGGGCGTTACTTCACTATTCAGGTGCTTAGGAACTAAAATCAAAAGTCCCAAATTTTTAGGTCTATACAAGAGATTCAACGGAGGAGCATTTGTAGACTTAATTGAGACGAAATGTGTTTATTTTGGGATTAGAAGATCGTCATTAGGACGGTCATAAAAGCGGGTGATGACCAAGCGACGTTCGGCAAAGCTTCAAAAGTACTTTGGGTCCTAACTCAATTAAGGTGTTAATGGCTGTTGGGAGTTATTAATTTTAAGACCGAACATGACTCGATCGATTAAACGACCGATTTGTAACTTGGAGGTCCTGGGTTCAGATCCACGTCGCGCCGTTTGATACAGGCACCAATGTAATTATAATTATAAATGTTTTGTGTGCAGGAAATCGTAGACGTCAGTCGTTGATTAGCACTCAGAAAGAGCCTAAATATAGCATCGTTAAATTAAAAAATATCAATTTCAATAGGATCATTAGCATTGATACTGACAGTTGTTCACGGGAAAACGATAATAACGAAATAGGAGTTCAATGTAAACAATCTAGCGCAGCGGTGCCCGGTTAGGCGAAGACCCACCCAGCCACTAACCCAACTCGCTGTTACGTAATCTCAGTAATCGCTGAATGTTCAAGAGTCTTCTGATGCCAGGTGGTTGCTTCTACCAAACGTAAGCTCTTTCTGACGTATATGGGCAAGGTATGAGAAAGTGAGATGACATAGGAAAATGAGAATTGATAACTGGTCCATGCTCAAGCTGAATTCAAAAGATTCTACGCTATTTTCCTAACGAAATATAGGTCTGTGTGCATAACCACTTGAATGCCCGCTTGGTCCAGCTCTGAGATCCAAACGTAGCCCTTCCAACCTACGTTAATAACATTCTAACCTCAACGTTTGCAGCTTTAGTGCCGCTCTTTCAATCATACATTGCCCAGCATCTGGAACTGTAGTGAATTCAGATTGAAATTTCATCTACTACGATCAATGTTGGGTACAACTCGGTCGTAGATCTCAAGTTGAGGCTTGACGAAAGTCAAAGCAAGGTTGGTACAGGCTCAGATGGCAAAGCTTGGATTCAAAGGCACATAAAGGTTGGAGTGTCACCAACCTGAGACATGCTTTTGTCAGGCCACTCGATCAAGCTTGGTCGCAGCTCCAGTTGCCTAATGAACTGGACCGAACTCGACAGAGAGCCATCAGAGACTTGGCCACAGCGCTCGAATTTTATCAATCCATATCCGATCATGTTCCATTATACCCCCCTCCCCCTTCCATAGATATTAATATTGATTCTAGAAGCACCGCTCAAACAAAAAAGGGATATAGAATAGGTTTGTGAACATAACTATGATAAATAAATTACATTGGTGCTCGTATCAACCGGCGCGGTTTGAATTCAAACTCAAGATGTCGGACGTACAAGTTCATTGCCTAACCGATCGATCCATCGTAGTCAGTTCAGTGAGGAAACTTAGGTATAGCCTGTACTTGTAAAAGTTATATAAGCCTGGAGTTCTGATTGATCCAATACAGGATTCGGAAGTTATCCCCTTCATGAAGCCAAGAAAATTGAGTGGCTGCAAAACAAATTGTTTATTATTCATTTAATCTCCAACCGTCCAAAACAGAAACCAATATTTCAGGATCCTCATTTTTGAAGCTCCCAGGTATTATTTTCGTATTTATCAAACAGATATCCCGAAGACTAGATACATTCTTCAGATTGGGCTTCTAAATCAACCTGCCGCGACCGCTGTTGCCCCAAAACTGTATATATTGACGTTGCCGGAAACCGTGGATGATAACCGGATGAAACTGAGTATAATAGGGAACTTCGCTGTTATGTGTGTCAAAGTTTACGCTCATTCCATGCAGTCAATGAAAACTACTCTCGCTCGTCAACAATTTTCAAGATTTGAAGCTAATCCTTCAGCGTCATCCACGGACTTATCCTCGTGCCATCTCTTTCCTTATCGGCGCTTCGCTCACGCATGCGCATTGTTAATTCATCTGAAATGTCAATTGTATTCAACACAACTATCTAAATAGAAATACATTTTTTTTTATTTTCAAATCTCACTTCATTTATTTAAAACATCCGTCAAGACAATTAAATATTGCTAATAACAAGTATCGCAAACTATACCAGTAATAATAGTGAATATGTAAGACTGTTTCATAAGAATCAATATGTAACTATTATTAAGAATAATTTTTATGAGATAATTATTCAACAATACATCAATGAATCAGTAAGGAGAAATATAAATCAAATAGCAAGTATGTTGTACCCTCTCATATTACAAATTACTCAAAATATTTAGAGCCGCTCAGGCATTTCAACGTTTTGTGTTTTATAATCAAAAAATTGCTAATTCACGCCAGGAAGACAATTTCAATTTCGACCTCGATTACGTTTGGATAAGCAATATTTTCCAAATAAAAATATATCCGGAAGAAACATCGCAGTTGTCCATAGAATATTGGTCCCGGAGATGTCTTCGTGAGACGGTACCTCCTGGTTTCCCAGTTACCTATTTCTATATTCCATCATGGGAGTAAGTAGTGTTTGTCCAGACACCAAGGATGTTTTTTCTCTTGGTAAGACCTATACAAAATATTCGACTTTACTACCCTCGTTTGTCCACCTCCATTTATCGCCAAGTCAGTCGAATAAAGAAAGACAGAAATATTGAATATTCGTCGGGGAGGAGCTCCTTTATTATTGAATTCCAATGCAAAGAGTCAAGCGCAAGGCATACAAATAACACTTAGAAATTTATCAATACAGTGAACTGAAGAGACAAATTGATTGGCAATTTGCAATAATTTTTCATTTCGCACTGACATCTTCCAAAGTACAGAAATATTACAAGAAAAAGAGGAAGAAAATTTGGGAATTTCAAGACATTTTCGCATTTACCAAAGCAGAATAAAAACAAAAGTGTAAATCTTGAAGAAAGAAGAAACGATGATGCAATTACGTTTTTACATGTGAGTTTCCAATTATTCCTTCATCTTCTCCTCTGGAATATCCTCGATCATGACACTCTCAGTTGGTACCAGTTTGATCTTCTCCGATGGTTTCGGTCTCATAAGAATGAAGGGTAGCTCAGCAGTGAGTTCTCCACCAAGTGCACCAAGATACAACTTGACCTTGACAGCATACGAGACAACAATTCCAAATGAATCTTTCACATCAGGAGTGGTCAACAAGGTGCTTGATGCCAAGACATCGTCCTCCCTCTTGAGCCTACCATCAAGTGCGATCCCCCTTCTCTCTCTATTGCACTCCAAATCAGGTTTCAGATATATCACCTTCTGTAAAGTAGATCCCGGACTGATAGGGCAACCATCTTGAGTTTCTACAGCATCAATAACTGTCCTGAACTGTCCATTTTGGAAAATAACCACATCTATTCCCTGTTGTACCAGAGCCTTTATCTTCTTCACCATCTTATTGCTGTTATTCCGAACACAAATATTGACAGCAATTGGTTCTCCATGATTATAAATTTGTTTATCTAGAGTAACTTCGAGTTCTAGCTCTCCGGGACTTAGCAAAAAGTCCTTTCTGACGACCGTGCAAGGTTGTCGACCCTCCTTAGTCGGTGCAAATTGAATCTTCCGTACTCCAAGACAGATGGTGCTTCTCTTATGAGAAAAATCATTTTCCGTCTCACCTGAGAAGATCTTGATGTAGTAGCTGACGCCGCAGGGATCACCAGCCTCCTCTTTCCCCTGTTGAAGGGTGACACTCGCTGGTGAAGATTGAGGGAAGTTGAAGGTGAATGGAACTGCATTAGTCTCCAATTTCTTCAGCAGACGATCTTGCAGACGAGTGGTGTTACTGTTACTCTTTTGCAAAGGGTAGATCTGCTCTGAGGCCAGGCAGAGATCCTTCTGGAAGTTGAGGCCCATCACTTCGTCTTCTTCTCGCCCATATCGGAAGCTGCAGATCAATTGGCCAAAAACCTTTCGGCCCGAATCTACATAGTCTTGGTCCACTCGTAGTACTCCATCGATTGCCTCCGTTCCAGACAAATAGTCAACGAATTCACGCTTACCGAGGTAAAGAGAAAGTTTTCCGTTGGGAGAACATTTCTTGAAGACTTTGAAGTTCACAACCATTTTGATGCTTGGGAATTTTCCGGTTTGTCTCTTGGCTTTCAGAAGCTGATGATGTGATGATATTACTGGTAGAGGAGTGACTGAACAGTGCGATCTGGGCGACGCTCTTATAGGGAGGACTTAGGAATGTTTGCGAGGAATAGGGCTTCATAATCTTGTTGAGAGGACTGACAAATACTTCCGATTTCGTGCACGTGAAGACTTTCTGTTCGTTGAATGGGCGTATTTAGATGGGGTGACATGTGAAAGTGACGTGAGGATTGACGTATTTGTTTTTCACGGCTTGTAGAAATCTTCGATGGGAATGATATTGATAATTGCGCATTGAGAGCGAGAGGTTTCTCAGTAAGAACAATATACGTCATGGTGAAAGAAATTAACCAACGGACATATTCGGACATTTGCTAGAAGTATAAATGATTAGAACATGCATTCGAATTCGGCTTCGGACCATTTTTTCGAAAAAGGATTTTCCTCCCGTAGCGAATCATGGACCAGGTGGTGACCAACCATGTTCGAAAAAACTCTTCATCAGCTGCATGTCGTAATTCGATTAAAGTACTAAAAATAAGTATGAACGGTTGCGTTAAAAGCGATTATTGACGTCCTTGAATTGAGTAAAATCCGATTCAATTGGGAATATCTTGTTGCAAGTACGTTTCACCCATCGGAAGTACCTCAGATTATTGCTATATATCACAATCAGTCATGGGCCAAACCAGTCACTAAATTCGGAATCCGAAAGGACTAGAGAAGTGTAGGTACCCCAGTGGGGGTCTAGATAAGAAGCCATGAACTCCAATTAATATACTTAAAATTGAGTACTATGTAAATGAAAAATTCTCGGAGACTTTTGTAGCCCGGTATGGTCCATGTTCGTCTAATCATAATTATGGATGTATAGTCAGGCAATCATGATATGACTTATTTATGTAGGAAAGATTTCAGATAGATGTGGCTCCCAGTGAATATAAATATAAATGCGATATCCCCAGTACACATAAGGATTCCTTCCGATTATTCTTTGATTATTTGGTGTCCGGGGATGTTGTTGTTGAACACCGTGCAACACCGATCTCAAAATTGCAAGTGCACAACATCCACACACAACACTACCTAAGGTCGCGTCTCGAGTCCTGAATCCCGCTGAGTAGTGACGATCGGAGTTCCCTCGCCGGTGTGAGAGTTCCCGAATTCATGTATTTAATATATACAGATAGCTTATCGAAATTACGGGGAATGGTGCAATGCCACTGGCTGAAATTTAGATCCGAAAAACAATCTATGAATTTTTCAGCTTCACAATTCATGGCTGACTTCTTATTCACAAATCTAGGTGTTGGAATTTAGATGTTCATCATATCGAATTCTGCATTACTTTTGATGCAGCACAAGCCTTTATCACAAGTGGTTGCGCTTACGCTAATGAAACAAAAATAAATATATTGTTCAACTGCGATGCCACATCATATGTTTGTCAACAAAACTCACTATTCAAACGCGTAGAGAAATTCCTGGCAAGCTACTGGTTTATTGTGACCAAGGTCACATGGAAAGCTCTGGCGACGAGAGTTACATTGGCTCTGCAAGTATATTGGGAGAAGTAAATTTGATCCAAGAACGGTGCTTCAATATATAGTTGTACCGATAAAGGACCCGGGTTCGATGCCGGACCCCGATGCAGTTCTTGATTTAGTCCAATAATGCACACCGACGTTGACCTAGTTCGGCGTAGTCGGCGGCAATTAGCTACCTACTGGTCAAAATTATTCGAAAGGATATGGATTGACTCCTGCTCCGAGGGACGTTTTAAAAAAGGAAATTTTTTCGTAACACGCATTGGACCAAACCGTAAGCCGAATGGTGAGATCCAACCGTTTCTAAAAAAGAGTCTTGCTCAGGGTACATGCCCTCAAGAGTAAAGCCATCAGTTATGACGAAAAAAAGCATGGGTACCACGACGGAAAAGGTTTCTCCCTTAAACGAGTACCAAAAGCTTTACAACCTATACGGTCGTCATGAACGGCACCTTCAGCTACAGGAAACAGTCGTGAGCTGACGACTATATGTCAAGGGAAGCCGCTGGTTGGTCGCTCCAGGTCTGGGAGATTATTCTCAAACTGAAAACATTCGATCTGCGTAATCTCATCGCATAAGAACCTCCCTAAGAAAGGATTTCCTTTCGGTTTTATCTGAACTATTACAAAGTTCAACTCTGTTGATAACTTGAAACAAATTTGCGGAATCTGTTACGGTCCCTCCACATAAGGTTACTTCCGCAGTAATTTGTAAAAGAGAAATATGTGGAAAATTTCGGAACGTGCACAAATTATAAAATTTAAATACTTTGTAGGTGAATACATGACCAAACGAATGTCGAAATTCGGAGTGCTCCTATGATCCCATTTCGTAATTATAACATATTGGAAAGTGGGGGAAAACGCCATAATTAGAGTTTTTGAGATTTCATATCTGGAAACTGGAACGGTAGGGGCAGTTCAAATGTCCAAATTCGTTTTGTGACATATCCCACTACACACGACCTAACTTTCAGAATTATCGCACATTGCGAGTTTTATATATATATATGTGTTACTATAGAAGTGCCTGAACTAGGACGGTTGAGTTGAATAGCTTACGCAATGTATAGAGTCAAAATTATCAGATATCCTCTATCATCTAGCATCAGTCTTATGTTTAAGCAATATCTTGCTTTTGCTATACCAATTGCCGCTATTGCTAATCGTTTATATGCGATGAAATTGTGGAAGCTCGTTTGAATAGCATAGACAAGTAGGATCATTTGATACCTGTAGAACCAATTAGTCTAACAGTGTATATGCTATTACAAAGATGCTACTCATTCCAGTATCCACGTGAGAGCTAGTGTCCTTATTCAGTCGGGATTTTTATGACAAATATTGGAAGAACGAAAATCTGTCCTCTGAGATTTTGAGGCTGAACGCCTCTCCGCTGAGAAATATACTGGAGATTGAGGAGGGGAAAAATACATACATATCTGCAACCATCGAGCATGGAGATCACCGAAAAAAATTGGCATTTGTTTCTCGTATATTGTATGGATATATAATCTCGTATAAAAAGTCATATATCTGATTTCTGTTGTTTCGTGGGTAGAGCATCAGATGATGGTGGCATTCCTTGTCGTTTTTTTCCATGCTTATTTTGATTTCTCTCACGTTTCGATATTTTCTCACTGGGATCAACTCTGAAAAATTTGCAAAGTATTGTATCATTTTACAACTCAAATGAATTGTGCTCAAACAGGTAATTGTTTGTTGATATTAATCAATTCGAGACATATTGGATCTTTCATTTTACTGTATAGTACTCATTGCGAACAGACGACAATCAGACAATAGGAAAAGCATCCATGAAATCAGTCCTACTCTGTTGCTTGGGATACAGGAATGATTAATAGAGCATAATTTTTTATATGAAGTTAAACAAAAGAGATTTTGCATTAGAGGAAAATTGTGGAAATTCTCTTTGAAGAGTACTGTGAAAAGATGGAACACATCGAACATGATAGATAAGTCTATAGGTCATAGACGTGAATTGAGCGAGACCTTTTATAAGATTTGTGATATGTCATTCTTAGAAAACCAAGATCGAAAGGTGCTTTGTGAGTGATTAAGAAGAAGCAAGTCTTACATTGTCGTTGATCTAGCACCTGGTCCCCAATTGGGTGTAGGATTCACTTGAAATCTCTGCAGATGCATTTTCCTGGAGTTTGGATTTGCCTCAGGATGTAAATTGAATGAAATTTCATTTTTGGATTCACTAGTCAAAATTGCTAATGCTGGACTCTCTTTACCAAGTTTTTCACGTTTGGCTGGATGCATCTTCTCCCAGCTTCTAACCACATCCCATATAACTTCAGTAGGTGCATCAGTCTTTATTGATAATTTGTTGGCGTGAGAGAAGGATACCTTGTAGCCTGCATTCAATAATGCTGATCTGAATTTTACCATTGACGGTGTATCACACCTCACTATGGACATCTGTATAACAAGTAATGAGAGAACAAACATGATTTAATGACATCACGAGGAGGGAATAGTATGCTTCAGCTTTGAGACTAAAAATTTTGTCTTTTCAAAGTTGGTACTTTCGATGTTTATTTGGTTTTGCATGTAACTGACATTTAGTCGACTCAAAAGAAGACGAATCATTTCCAAAGGGCAAATCTGTATGATCAAAATTTCTGGAAATCAATGATAAAAAATAATTTTTCTACTCACCACTCGATCAAGAACGTAATAAAGAGGAGTATCCAATTCTTCATCAATCACATTAAGAACTCCAATCAGTCGTTTCGATGTACCCAGGTCCATTGTCTCTATACTGTTTACTAGGTTTTGTATGAATGATTTATCATGGAGAGGTCCCAGCCAAATGGGTCCACCAATCTGCAAAGATGTAATTCATTTCAAGCCAATTGCATAAGTACACGTGGAGTAATTTATCTGCATCGTAAATTAGCAGATCTAAATTGATCTGTTTATATGAATCATTCATTTTGTTCAAATTTCTGTTATTGGCCTGCACTGGGAGATAATAGAAGACTACTTCAATTTTGCAGGTATCCGTTTTACGCCTTGGGTCCATTTTGGTACCTCAAGGGTAATTTGAGGTACCTCTGTAATCTGTATGAAGACAAAATTATCTACATAATTGGAGATTAAGGAATCTTCATAACTGTACCTTCAATTATGAGAACAATTCACCACAAACGTTTATAGTATTTCTCACTCAGTTGTTATCTATGTACTCACATGATGCCGATGCTGACAGAATTTACACAATTGATCCACTGGAGGTCCTGTAGATAACTTATAACGTCCATTCAGTTTCTTCATTCCAAGTGGATGCAGCGCAATACTCTCACATCCAGTGCACTGATAAACCATTCCCAAGTTACTCAAATTTTCTTTGCATTTTACTTGGCCAACATATACACGGACGAAAACTCGAATATAAAAATCTACGCTGACAGAAAGTAATGGCACGATGTAGCGTCCATACCGTCCTGCATGAGCTGATATGTGCTGCAGGAGAATCCTGAGAGCCTAGAAATATGGGGAAGAAATTAGCAAGAGAAAAATTTGTGATGATCAATCAAGATACCCCACTAGCTTTCAATTTTTCATATTGACTTAGTGATAAAACAAAACTATTTTCACCCTTGAAAGTGATGTACATAAAAATTTTCACTTACAATTTCATGGCAGGCTTTGGATTTCAATGAGACTGCGCCATATTTAAGATAGCACGTTTCTGGAGAATTCCCAGCTAACACTGCCATATCCGTTGCTGTGATCAGTAGTAGACCACCATTGGCCACACACTGAACAGCTGCATCGAGGAAGATAGATGGACAACCGTAAGGATCTAGATCTACTGCATCAAAGTGCTTCCTCCGACTCTGGTACATGACCATCGTGGCATCATCATGACTTGGAGTTATCAGATCATTCACTTTGTTATGTTCAATATTCTTTTTAATACTTTCTACTGCTTTGAGAGAAATATCATTGGCTATGATTTCATTAACGTGGGGAACTTCCTTAGCGTATCTGATACTCCGTAATCCAGTAGCTGAGAGAGCTTCCAAGATTCTGATTCCATTCTGATGAAAAGAATAGAAAATTAAAATATTGCGTACATAGTATAAAGTATTACAAATGTTTTTATAAATAGTCAATTATAGTTCATGTAATAACTATATCTAATGTCTTTAAATATGGTTATGGATAAATCAAGATAATTATGAATCGGTGAACATCATTGTAACTAAGATATAATTATAAATATTTATGAATAATAAATTCTTATTTTATGTGAAAATCTGTTTTGTAAAAGGCTTTTTGAAAGATGTTGGAAAAATAGAAAAAAATAGGAAAACTTCCGAAAGTGACTTGGGGCAAATTATTGTGGAAAACTCGAGCTTTTAATGCAATTGAGCTAGCTGATTTTTATCAAAGTGATCATTATATTGTATGCGATTTTCAATGACTTTCCTAATTAAAATTCACTATTCATGGAAGTAAAAAACCGCCGATTTTTTCAATGTTCATTATTGTAATTTTACAAAAAAATTGTTCGTTTACCCAGTATCACATATCGTATTATTACGCTAATCATACGAAGATTCATGATTGAATATCCATAGGCATAATCTAACAGTGATTGGGGCTGAGATATGCCCTTTTTATAAAGGAATACTCTGTCCAAAAAATGCACTTTTGACACAAACAAGTTTGTCCAAAAGTCGGGGAGAATTCTCAAGAAAAATAGAATGAAATTTTATGAAGAACCATCAAATTATGCGAACGAATATACCTTGTCTTTTACACCTGGTTGCTCCGATGAATCAACAAGTGGATCTTCCTTCCCGGCACCTGAACTTTGATGTTTCTCCTTCGAAAATAAACTCAGCACTGCAACGCTACAATATAATAATTGTTTTACAATTGGGAATTTATTCAGTGGATTGAACCAACAAAAAATTTAGCCTCGTCCCTCAAAATTTTTAACTTCCCAATCTAGCAAAGCAATTTCCCAGACATGGTGTCATTTAATTCGCAGAGAAAAAATCTGTCGTGGAAAATTTGTTCACACATTCTATGGATCCACGTGTTTTTCCACCTGAATATAATAGTTATTAGTATAATTAGTAATAATTGCAGTAAATACCTGTGCTAACTTTTGCATAATTTGTGAATTAACTGGTAAAAATTTTCATTAAATTGTTAGCACACTCTTAGCAGGGATAACAGATTAACCAGCTAATAATCTGTATGACTCTAATCTGAAAAAAATTGTATATCGTACTCGTGCTATTCTCAATGCATATGAACTATATCTATGAACCCTTAGCGATTACACCACATCGATGTCGCATAGCGGCCACACGGGGTATCTCATTACCCCACGAGAAAAGGATGCAATTAGACAAATTATAGTGATGCTCTAAAATTGTTTAATTATCACCCCAAGTTCATTGAACTGTTTCCCAACTTTTTTGATTATTTAAGTTAGTTAAATTATAACTGACATTGTGAAAACTGGACGTATAATTTTGAAAGTTTAAGAGCTGTAATTCCACTACTTAGGAACCTGGGATCACTGATCACCCCATGTGGCCGCTAAGGGTCAATCTAAATTACATTTTAACCATACTTCGTAACAGTGCTAATTATTAATCATTATGAACCCAAGAGATTTTTATGTAGAAATTTTCCGTTTATCCCCGGGGAAATTTTCTCCCTCCAATAAAACACGTTACATGAACACACACACAAAAAAAATTGAGTATTAAGTGCGAAATGGAAAAAACGAAACATCTAGGGAAAAACTACAGGAAAATTTTTGGAAAGCTGCGTCTTGATGATGAAACGTAAACGAACCTCAGGTCTCGGTTGAATTCCTGCACCGGATTATAGAAAACATTTTTCTCCAGCACCAAAATCTCTGCTTTCCCCTCTTTAATTGTTTTCGGTGCATCTTCGTTTTCCATTAGGCTGATAGGCAATTACTGCGAAATAATTCCAATTTACTACTTGTTGCTTCAATAAACACCGGTTGTGCTTTCGATCAAGTGCATCCAATATTGAATGAGAGGTTATATGCGCAAGTTACATGCGTTTTAAAATGAAAACAATCTGGGTTGCTGTTTAGATGATGTCTGATTATGCCTAGGCACGTGTCTATTTCTTTTGCCGGATTTATGACTGTATTTGCGCAGTTTTGATCCGTCTGGCGTGAAGATCACAAAAAAAGTGGAGCGTCAAGTAGGTAAGTTAGAATGTGACAAGTTCCCTAACTTATCCGTTTTAGGGCAGCCAGGCGATTTGCTATTCTAAGTGCAGATGGTGCCATTAGGAAGTGTCACCTATTCCCTAACTTTTGGAGGGAAAAAACTACTTCTTCCAGCACCAATAGTAGATTACATGACTAGGCCGAATTGAAATTTTCCTGAGTTTATAGTGAGCTTATAGTCCAAGGCAGGGAGGTGACACTTAACCATTTTCTCTAACAAACTGGGCGGCCACACTTTGTCGGCCGGTTTGTTTACATAGTGCATTTTCACCCTGAATGCCAAATCGGGAAAAAAATATTTGTGGAGTGTGGAGTGCTTTGCTTAAAAAACTTAAGCAAAAACTTCCCGAAAATCGGAAAGTTAAAAATGCTGAGTTGTGTAGTGGTGGGCTGTACAGTTGGGTACAAGTCTAACCCCGACAAAAGTATATTATGTCATAAGGCCTGTAAAGTATTTTTATGACAAATATGATCATAATCTGAAAGGCCATATGACATACTATGCTTTTTGTCACGAGCCTTCCTAACCGAGTTCTTTGCAAGACCTAGGCCTGATAAGTGCCACTTATCGGCCTAGGCCTCGCAAAGAACGAGGTTAGGCGGGCCGAATGACAAAAAGGTCCTTTTTTGACAGCTCCTAAAGATCGATGGGAGCTAGAAGTATGGAAAACGGCAACAAAATGACCGGTTTTAAAATATGGGGATTCAGTCTGTCACAACCATTTTTTGCCAAGTGAAGTACTGACCCATAAGGCCATGTACGATCGCGATGGCAATGTGATAATCAAAGTGCCGTATAAAAAAGTTTTACGGAAAAAAAGTGCTGTTCCTTCTGAATTTCAGTGGACAATCGGTCCAGGTCAGTGTTGGACAGGTTAAAATACGAAGAGGTTCTGCATATAACAAAATACTAGAATATTTTAGCAATTTGCGATTTTGTGAACCAAATTATTATAAATTCTTTCAATTTATACATTAAAAGTTTTTAATTAGACTCTCATTGTATCTATTCTAAACATTAAAATACAACATAATTGATTATTTTTGAACCTGAAAAATCAAAGGACGGAATAATGAAGTATTTTAAAATCTGAAAGAATGAATTATAGGAAATCATGAAGAATTTTGTAATCTCAAAAATTGAATGACAAAATATCGAAGTATTTTGTAGCCTGAAAAATTGAAATTCTCAAATTCAAATTTTCAAATGAAAATTCTCAACTTCCATTTCTTGAATTTAAATTCTACAATGCAAATGATCAAATTCAAATCAATTCTATGATGAATTATCCAAGTACTATTTTATTCTAGAATTCCAAAATTCAGAATACTCATTAATTATTCAATCTGTAATTTTTTAATTTAAATTACGTAACTACTATTTTATTCTAGAATTCTAAAATTCAGAATAATAATTAATTATTTATTCCGTATTTTTTTTTTATTCCAATTAACCAACCGTAAATTTATTCTGGAATTTGGAAACTCAAAATACTAATTTTTCATTTAAATACCCATTTTTTAATTGAAATTTCTCAACATTGGAATGTAGTCAAACAAATTTCACTGGCAACTTCTAAACTAATATTTTTTTTTAATTTAACAAACTAAATAGTCAAATATTTGGCAATTTTCCAATCGGTATTTTATAAGTACTAAGTTGTCTAATACTAATCCAGGTTCAAGCCAAGCTGTAGTAAATTCAAAATTCAATGACGACCCTATTTCTGATGCATCTAATACGTTAAGTCCTCCAAAGGCCATTTCTGACGACCATTCCTCACTGATTCAATCACTACCACCTCAAGGTGTATTAACGGGGGAGACTGATGCTATTGGAGATGTCACTAGAAATGGAGAAGTCAAGGTCACACGAATCACATTGGAACAACTCGCAACACAAATTCACCTCCCAGCAGGTTGGGCCTTACAGCGTATCTGTAAGGGTACTGACTGGTTACTAGCTATTTCTGAGAGAGTGTATGATGATATGAGTGGAGTTCTCAAGCTGTAGGATATTAAACGAACTTTAATCAGGAAAAATATGGAAGTACAGGTGAAAATTTTGGATGAACCGTTGAACTTGACGGTGGAAAGTTTGCAAATGCTCCAAGATATGGTTTGCACCTTGCATCAAGCAAAAATTTGTAGTAGATCGCATCTTCAGGAAAAACTGCCGGTGATCGCATGTGCAACTGTGAAAAAAGATTGTGGAGTTGCATGGCGACATATATCATGTCAATTGATTGTTACGGACTGTACAGTTTGTTCCTTTTGTCGAAAAGTAAAACAAACTATTGCAAAAAGGATGAAAGTTCTGGAACAAAGAAGATACCCTATCCCCCACACGGCGATGACCCTGAAGTTTGCAGAAATAAATATTAAACAGAGGATATCTCGCTGGAAAATCATGCGATTCTGAGATTTTTGGTCTCATTTGATTTGGTGTGAATTACTTTAATTAGGATAAGGGCTACTTATTGTGGAAGATACATTGGAGCATGAGTTTAATCCATATTTCTCATAAAACACATTGTCAGGGCATATCTCCTTTCAGAATTTAGTCATTTGTGGAAAAGTCTCGGTCTCAATTGTCATTTTGCGAAACTTTATTGGGACATTGTTCAATTTTTCAATACTCCTGATGCTAAAAGTGATATCCGCTGTCAAAGGAACAATGTTTGTCAAGTTCTATCTTACATCGCAACAGCGTGATTCGAAAAATGCACAACATCCCACCTACAAATTCTATTGGCCTTCTTGGGATATCTCGATTTTTTTCAAATAAATGTTCGGTTCATGATATATGCAATGTTTTTTTATACGACAAACTATGACAGAGGATATCTTTGAAGGGAATTATTAACGTCAGTTTATAAAATCACAGAAAATTGCATTAGAACTAAATCAGAATGAGATTGTCGTTCAAACCCATTTTTTAACATTTTATATGCGCACATGAGGGAGATTTGAAAAAAAAATATCTATTAACAGCGGATATGTTCGTGTTAATATTCGAACCAAAACAAATCTATGCATTCTTTGCTCCTAACCTGTATCTCGACCGAGGTATATTGTAGGTCATATCGCTGGATCTCACCAATTGATGATTCTATGAAAACATTTTGTTAAAAAAAATAGTTGGAGAAAATTAACAAGGAGAAATATAAAATCAACATAACTAAACATAATTATCGCTTTTGACCTGTTGGCGATTGCTATTAGCTGCGTTTGCGCCAGGGGGTAGAAACTTCTTCTTCTTTTTTATGGCACTGTGGCATAAGCCCAATCGGCCGTTAGGGGTAGAAACTCAATGGAAATCCTATGCCGAGTTATTTGGCCGTTGTGTAGCGTACAGCGCCAACTTACGGGCAAAATTCTCTAGACTTTTATGTTGGTTTCTTGAATTTTGGTGTTTTCCCCAACCAAATAATGATAATGGTAATACGAAATTCAATAAATAATGGTGAATGCATGAATGAATAATTATAATGAGAATAAATTCGAAAAAAATCAGAGAATTGATGATTTTGAGAATTACGAGAATTAAAAAAAAACGAAAAGAAACTACGTACTGGAGAATTTGGATTTGAAATAGAAGTAATAATTACATATTATTTGATTATCCATTAATTATTGATAATAACAGGGAGGGTGGGTGCAAAAAACACCTAAAAAAAGAATTATGGGGTTACACTGGGACAAATTGTTATAATGCAAAACGTCAAAGCATTGAAAGTTGTCAACATTTGGAAAAAAAATGTATAAATTGTCAAAATTTTAAAGTGGCGCAAAATGAAGGACTCATCATACCATCCCTGGTTTTCTACAGATTCTTATTTACTTTCATAAAACAGAATGTACGCCAAAAACAAAGAATAGCATAGCAATAGCAAAGAAAACATTAAAAAAAATATTTTATACAGATCCAAAAAAACAATCGTGATTTTTTAAAAATGAAAATAATAATTAAAAATTCAATGCTGAAGTGGCCGATGGAGGTAAGTGTGACTTTCATTCGCGTGGGTCTTGTAAAAAAATCAGCAGATGCGAGGATGTTACAAAAACTGCGCCCTAAACAATTTGTAGCACTCAGTGTGCTCAATAACAAATGTGACAAAGAAATTTACATTAATCTCGATTGGGCACTTCGCTACTTAATTTTATCTGTTCAATATGCGATTTTAGCGATAAAACGGATTTCGTATAAAAATGGATAATTATCCTGTTAACAGAGTTACAATCCAAATCAAAATGATGGGCATGAGAAAATATAGTCAACGCTATGACTAATAACAAAAGTGATACATTAATAAATTCTTAATTAAAATGCGTCCAATCTCATACAACGGAATTTAATATCTGAATTATGAGCTTGTGTCGGTGGGAATTTAAATGGACATATTTTTTGGAAGGAACTACCCTAGATTAGTTGCAAAGAAAAATGGTTTTGCAGCCCTTCCATTTTGGGACAAACAAATTTATCAATTGCAGTCCTTATTGGCTTCGCTACAAATCCAGGGATGATTGTTGTCCTAAATGTTCGCCAACAGAAGAAGTTTTTCATTACTTTTTGCTCCGTTGACGTCCAGGATCACCCAAGTTTGATACTGAAAAATATGTAATGAAAAAATTTATAGTTTTTTATTACTGTCACTAATTTACTTGATACATTACGACACGAACAATTATTGTTTGAATCAATTATTTATATGCAATGTGGTGCTGTACAGTAGTATATTGTGCACGAGGAAGGGAAGAAAGTCATTCGGACCCGCGTGTGTTTTTTTCCCGAGGCGAAGCCAAGGGCGAATATCACACGCGGGTCAGGATGGCCTCCTGACCTTCCGAGGAGCATATACTTTTTCTCGTCCCTTTTGGTGGAAAGTTTAGCGATAAAAAACTTACGTCAACTTTTAAGCGGGAGATTTGATGCAACTTCATGTATAAATTGAAGGTGAAATGAAGTGACTTCTGAAACAGTATGATTACAATGAAAAATTATTATGAACAATAATAATATTACTTTTCATGAAATTAAACATAAAGCAAAAAAAGTGTCAATCACTTATCTACCAAGTTATTGTCAATTCAGATTTTCCAAAATTCCACCTCATTTTCCAATAATTATGAACATTTCCAGAATATTTGGAAATTTTCGACATTTTTATTTTGTTTTTACAACTTTCTTTAGCATTTGTACACTTTCAAATGTTGTATATTTCCAGGAAAATTAAAAAAATGGAAATATTGTTTTTTTTTCATTGTTTTTAAGAATTTTGAACTTTTTGGAAATTATCATCACTAAACAAGTTTTCAATTTTCACCATTGTCAGCAATGGTGATTATTGTTTGAAAAAAGGAGCTTTAACCTTTTGTAAATTAAAAAACATTTGGATTTTTCCCAATCGCCACACTTTAATTAAAAAAAAAATGTAAATAGTCCAAAATAAGAGTGTAAAAAAAAATTTTGCACACATAAGGGACGAAAGTGTTATTTTCAAGTTGGTATATTGGCTACTGATTATTTAAACCTGTTTATTGGTTTTCAAATGTTCTCCATAAGCAAATAAGAGATGTTGTTCGAAACCTGGTGGATCATGGTATGGCATGTGTCTGAAATGCAGTTATTGCAAATATCATGCAGTACATTATGGATTTACGACACATGGCTGAAACCTACGTCATCGATTAATTTTTACGACGTGAATCATTGATTTTAGAACAAATTAGCAATTCATTTAATTTCGATTAGTTTTGATTGAAAACAAAAAAAAAATTTGGAAGATTATTTTTTTAAATTTCTTCACGTAAAGGCTTTCTCTTTGAGTACTTTAATATATAAATTAAAACTTATATCATATTTGGACTAATTATTTACTATTGTGAAATGAGTGGAGGCAAGAACTTACGACGTGATATTATTCGTTGGTATCGCAGTCAATTTTGGTTTCCATTTACTACACCGCGGCAGCTCTTGTATTCTGAAACAAGTACATATTAAAATTTATTTCATGTTCCATTATTATTGATTGCTGTAGGAAAAATTTTTAAGTAAAATGTTTTACACATTACATAATAACAGTATTCAAGGCCCGAGTGTATTATCTACCGAACGATATCTCGATTTTGAATTATTATCTGAAGAATGGTACAATTCCATTTTCATTTTTCACTATGGAGAAACCCGAAATAATTATGAATCAGTAATCAAAAAATAAAAATAAAAAAATCCCGAACGTTGTGAAAGAGTGTTTTTTAATTAGTTGTTATTTATGGAACTAAAAAATGAGGTAAGTAAAAAACGATAGTTTACCGTCACCGATTGTTATCTGACAGTCGCCATGAGGCAGGGGCATAAACAATTCCGAAATCTGCTATTGACCGGAATTTTCAAAGAAAATGACTAAAAACGCTCTTTACCCCAATAAAAGAGATTTTTTAAGATTTTTTAATGATATTTTCACGTTTTATTTGTTCACTTTCATGCTTTAAAACCCCTAGAAAGCGTCAGCTGTCAAAGAGGTTTCACTTGTTTGATATGTTTTTTGAAGTATCCAATCAGGGGCGCGGCAGGACAATTCCGCACGATTCGTAATTTGTAATAATTTGCAGTATATCTTGGGGTAGCGAAATGACAATCTTGACTGAAAAATGTTGTAAAATCTAAAAATTTTGAAAATGTCAAAAATTATGCAAATTCTGAGAATTTTCGAGCTTCTGAAATTTCTCAATGAAATTTCCAATATGTACTCAAAATTTTCGAATCATGAAACGTCTAAAAAATTCTAACGTCAAAAATTTAAATGTCATCTAAAAATTGACCATTGAAAATGGACAAATGAAAATTGAGAATTGAAAAACAACAATTGAAGGTTGGTATTCGGAAATCAATAATTTACAATCTTCAACTTCAATTATGAATTTCAGTTTTCAATTTCAATTTATAATAATGGCGTACTTCTAATTCATAATTTTCAATTGTAAATTTTCAATTGTCAATTTTCAATTGTCAATTTTCAATTGTCAATTGCCAATTTTCAATTGTCAATTGTCAATTTTCAATTGTCAATTTTCAATTGTCCATTTTCAATGGTCAATTTTTAGATGACAATTCAATTTTTGACGTTAAAATTTTTTAGACGTTTCATGATTCGAAAATTTTGAGTACATATTGGAAATTTCATTGAGAATTTTCAGAAGCTCGAAAATTCTCAGAATTTGCATAATTTTTGACATTTTCAAAATTTTACCCCAAGATATACTGCAAATTATTACAAATTACGAATCGCGCGGAATTGTCCTGCCGCGCCCCTGATTGGATACTTCAAAAAACATATCAAACAAGTGAAACCTCTTTGACAGCTGACGCTTTCTAGGGGTTTTTAAACGTGAAAGTGAACAAATAAAATGTGAAAATATCATTAAAAAACCTTTAAAAAATCTCTTTTATCGGGGTAAAGAGCGTTTTTAGTAATTTTCTTTGAAAATTCCGGTCAATAGCAGATTTCGGAATTGTTTATGCCCCTTCCTCATGTCAGATGACAATCGGTGACGGTAAACTATTGTTTTTTACGTACCTCATTTTTTAGTTCTATAAATAACAACTAATTAAAAAACACTCTTTCACAACGTTCGGGACTTTTTTATTTTTTTTTTTGATTACTCATTCATAATTATTTCGGGTTTCTCCATAGTGAAAAATGAAAATGGAATTGTACCATTCTTCAGATAATAATTCAAAATCGACATATCGTTCGGTAGATAATACACACGGGCCTTAAATCTTATATTAAAGTTAAATAGGGTTTTCCTTAACTTTTGGTTTCAAATATTTATTGGATTTGTCGTACCGTGTCTTTTCCATATAGCTTACGATATTAGTTATCGGGTTTATAATATATATTATGAAAAAAGTAGTGTTCGTAACTTGTGCGTAAACAATTTTTTTAGCGTCGGCTTCGCCTCGCACTGCAACCTCTCAATCGCCAAAATAATTCTTCCGGCACTCAGTTACGAAAATTACTAATGCGTAATGTGGCTCAAACAAAATGGACTATCTTGCTTGACGGACTCATCTCGATTGTTGTTGTGCGATACGAATGCAAAGGGTCGAAGTCATAACCCAAGTTCACCATAATAGGGACGACATTCAGTTACTTGTCCTGGTTTATTCCACCCAGATTGCTCGAGAATCGACCTTCGAATAACGTTTACAACTGAACTTATGTCTTCTGGTACGCAAGCCTAGTAGTTAAGTGGGGCCATCCGTTATTACCAATACATCTGGAATAACACAATATTTAAAATGCCCATAGATTAACAGGTTCGTCGTCATTGAAGGTTGTTCATGCTTGACAATTTTTCAATTGAATTCTCAGACGTAGAAGTTTGTATAGAGAACCGTAATATGGAGTTACTATGAAGCTACTTTAGGAAAATACCTGAACAAGATCCGATGTTAACGCTGATCTACATGAATGACGTTGATACTGATGAAGAGATATAGACAAGAGTTTCAGTCTTGCGTTCCTTCCCAATGTTTGACAGACAATGTGCCTTGTCCCAGCATATGAAGTTTCATTTATGATCCTGAGAGGGTTCCCCTAGGTTCTGCAACTCATGATGTGTTCACACGATCAGGCACTGAAGATTTTGTGCTGCTTTACATTCTCTCTCGTGTATTCTAACGATGAACAAAGCTCGTTTACGAGGGCTCCAACGGTTAAGAAAAGCGAATAAAGAAATTGCATGAGACCATGTACTATTTGCCTCGAGAATTCGTACAATCTATCTGCAAGTTGAGAAATCAGAGCGATTATGAGAATGAAGCGTTAACGACATAACGAATAAGGTATAGATTGATGAGTTCAGCTTAATCATGCATAACATTGCAAGCAAAGAGGGAAATGATAGCAGTCTTCACTTATTACAATAAGTTGCATAATTCTTACGGTGATCAGTTGCGATGATGATAATGATGGTGGGACAATTACATGAGAATTTTGAAAATAGAAAACGAGTATATAAAAAAAACACACTTTTTTACTTTTACTCCAGCTTGTTGTGCTACTTTCCGAGCATTTTTCGTGGACCGTTTTGCCAGTGCTACCGAATTATTAATGTACTTGCAATGCTCCATGAGTAGAATGCGGACCAGTAAATGGAAGATAGTATCCGTAATAATTGACCGGTGCACAGAGCATGTGATCCGCATCGTTTCCATTGTGCTCATAAATTCCTCAAGAATCACATACTTAACGCCTGACAAATGAATCTTCGGCATTAGTTTTTCAAGAGCTCCCGTGCTGTGACAATGATCCTCTTTAAATTGTGGGAAGCTTTGTAACTATGATCAACACCAGATTCATTGACGTCCGTAGAAATGTTTGTAAGGCTCTTAATGCAGTCTGAACAGCATAACTTCAGAGCCTGAAGAATTCTCGCCGGTAATTCATCCGAAAACACCCGCTCTTCGTCCATCTTCTGCACAAGAGTGTCAATGACTTCGTCATTATTATTGTCAACCTCCAGATGAAGTACGGGTGGAGAATCAGCTGACAAATAATCTGTTGTTGAATTCTCGGATATGTTGTTATGATTCTCGTCACTGACTTCTTCTCCAACAGCCATCTCCTCCGAGGAGAAAAAAGTTTTGAGGTTCAGCAACATCTTCCCATTATCTCTTTCGCAATTGGCGCCTGACGAATGTGGTGCAGAATGTCGTGCCACCAAGAGTGCTTTGTATGCGGCCTCAAAATGCAAATATGACGGATTGTCATTGCACCCGCAATTCTGGCGAATCAACCCAAAAAAAATCTCCAAAGGATCTTGATTTATATTCCTTAAAATGAGCGTTTTAAAGTTCAGCTTCTGCAGATCTTGCCAAAAGTCCTGGAGCGCTGATAAGGACATGACCAAATTTTGTGCACATGGTGGTTGACGTGAAATAATTTTCCCAGTCACGTCAGTGAACTTCATGTTTTTCGCTATTTCACGGAATTTGGCCCATTTTTCAATATGGTCAGAGTCGATGGTAGGATTCGTCAAATCTGAATCTGTATCGTTCACTTTGGGCCCGTTAACGCAATCAAAGAGATCGTTCAAGTCTTTGATGACTGCGGCTGTGGAGCCGAAATTGGACGTTTCTTTTGTTGGCGTGCAGTTGGCCAGGAGCTTCAGGGTGTTGCTGTTATGATTACTGAAAAGTTGAGTAGAAAGCTTCACCCTCATTTTGTCCCTGGATTGCGGAAAAACATGGGTTTCCGATAGCTTTTTATTTTCGGCTCCTGCGGCTTTCTCTTTCTGCAACAGTGTGATTATATCTTTGTATTTGGCGACTCGTCCATTCCACAGCAGTCCTTGTCCTGAGTAGGAATATTTCGAAGATTGAGGATGGCTTCGAACCCACTCCTCCCAATTCCCCATGAAATTGTTCCTCAGACATTTGAATAGGTGAGGCCAATCGAATAAAGTAAAAATTCTTCGAGCTTTCCACAGAAAATAGGTTTCGGAACATTTTGCTCGCTCGTCCGTCAACTCCGATTTCAAAATCTTTATAGCGCTTTGATTGGTACTACCTTGGTCACATACCAGAGCTTTGATTATCAATGTCGTCTCATCCACTGCCTCAATGACCTTTTTTATTAATTTAGCTAGACGCACTCCACTTGTGGTGCCATGGCAGAAATAATAAGCTACTGGTTGCCGGTATTCATTGTTTATTCCCTGAACCATAAACACTAAAGCGTGATCGGCAACTTTTTCGGTACGATCACCGTCTCCAAAGTCTTCAAAGCCAAGAATCGTACCAGATGCTTCATGGTACACTAGCCCCTCCGCTATTTTTACTTCGTCAAAGGTTAAGATGCAGTATTTTTTCATGTCACTCCAATCTGCAACTGTAGTTTTCATGTTTTTCATAACCTCAGCATTAATTCCAGTATGCATTCTGATGTCTCTCAATAATGTAGATATGGTTTTAGTTGATGGTAGAGGTAAAAGTTCTTGGAGTAGTTTATAAGCGGCTGGGCCGCGTTTAAAAATAGACAGGGCTGTCAATTTTTCATCAAGAGTCCACCTTTTCCCTGTGGGCTCTCGATTTACGTTTCTGAGGTAACTTTCTACCAATTGTCGTAGCACAGGCAATGTTATCGCTTCTAACAAATGGGAGTATTGTGTTTCTGAACTCAGTGCTTTCAGAGCATCTTCCGATTCTTGCAGCTGTATGATCGTTTTCTGGAGTCCGGCGATTTTTTCCTGCAGCAGTTCTAGCAATCGATCCTTACGTGGACTTATGATTTCGTTTTCGAACGCTGCCATCTCGATGCATTGTTTCTTCGTAACGCGCTGGGTTGCAACTGGTTGAGGTTAGTGAAAAAAGGAAATTATAAAAAAAATTATTACAATGCGCACATGCTCTTCAATTGTCTAAAAAGAATAATCTAGCCATAATGTTGCAAGCATGGAGCCTTCTCCCTTCATTAATTTGATAATAATTTCCGGTAATGTCTAAGATGCTGTGATAAATGTCACCCAATATGTATAAACAGAACCAGCAATGCAATGGATGGAATAGTGACAGAGATTTTTCTTTTATGGTATTTTTTAATATAAAGAATATTAGACATCATTCCGATGCGTTAATTGCACGTTAAGATGAACGAAAATTACAATTGCTCAATTGAAATTCAAATTGAAACTTGGGGGATTTCGGAATGGATTCTCATAATTGCATCAAAGATATGATCAGATCTACGTCGAAACCGAGGCGGCCAAAGATTAATGACACCGATCGTCTTGTTAATTGATATAAGGAAAGACGAAACTGAGACATGAATGGAAAAAAAAGGTGGAAATAGTATATTACGACCCACGGCAAGAAATCAAATGTATGCATCTAGGGAGCAAAGTGCGCGATTCTAACCTCGCTTCGCTCGATGGGATCGCATTTTGCTTCCTCGATGCATAAAATATCGTGTACTCCTTGAGAGTAAAGGTACTTGCTCGCCAAATGTCATTACTACCCTCGGCTTCGCCTCGGGTGTAATTTACATTTGTCGAGCAAGTACCTTTACTCCCTAGGGGTACAATTGTGAGATCAAACGAGCCCGCCGAAGGCGGGCTCGTTTGATCGAAATTATACGAAGAGTCTCGTTCGAAGATGATAATAATATTGTAGTCATGTTTATCATGCTTACATCACAACGTTTCCACGCATAATTTGAATTTTCCCGCGCCATGCGCCACCTGGCGTCATTCATTCACTGTAACCTTCATATTGTTTTGTGTGTTATTCGTGAATTATCACATATTATAAGGAAGATAGGGGGATATGATTTTTTTTTTTTTTTTTTTTTTTGGGAAATGAAGGGAGGGAGATTATCATCTTCGAACGAGACTCTTCGTATAATTTCGATCAAACTTCGCCCGCCTACGGCGGGCTCGTTTGATTTCACAATTATACAGTGAGTCTCGTTCTCGATGATAATAATATTGTAGTTTTTTAGAGGGTGTGATAATTCCCTTTGATTATCGATCGTTTTGTTATTTCAAACAAGATATTTCTATTATTTATTCTTGAAGAGTATTACAAAGTTCTTACATTTTTAGAAGGCATTGATAATATCGACATCTATTTCATTCTAGAATTGCACGTGCGAATTCATCATTTGGTGATTCGATAGGTCTATTGTAAAATCTGAAAAAAGTTTGGGACCCTCGGGACCACCCAGCAGATTTTCTTATTGTATCAATGTCTACTCCTCTTTTGTGTGCAGCAGATACAGCTGCATGTCTCGTGCTGTATGCTGTAAACTTATCTGTATCAATACCAGCTTTACCCAATAAACTTTTTATCCAGTGTCCAATTGTGTCAGACTTAGCTGAGTCATGTGGTTTAACCGACGAAATGAAAAGGTACTTCGCTTTTTCACCTCTCAAGTCCCGTGTCATATTCAAATATTCTAATACTAAGGAAGCTACACATAAATTTGGTCTTTTTCCGTAAAAGGGGAGTATCAACTCAGGTTGAACAGAACCTGCTTTTGGAGTTTTGATTAGATCAGTGATTTTTATGTTCAGGCCGAGAGGATTAACAGAAATATTTCCTATGTTTATTAAAGCCAATGTTTGTAATCTCTGTGCTGTCGTGAGCGCTAACAGAGTTGACACTTTCTCCGAAGCTTCTTTCAACTTCAGTTCTTTCAGGGGAGCAAGTTTTTCCATATAATCTAGTACAGGTTTAACATCCCAAGTGGTTGTATATTTGGTTTTGGTAGGTTTTTTCCTAAAGACACCTTTGAAGAAACGAGCAATAAGTCCATCTTGATTGATATTATTGATTGAAATTAGAGAAATTGCTGAGCGGGCGGTATTGAGCGTACTGTAACTAGCTCCTTCCTTGAGTTTTTGAGTTAAAAATTTTATAATGTCTGGATTTTTTGTATTATAAACGTCTAAATTATTTGTGTGGGCAAAGTTCCACCATGCTCATAGGCCACTTTCATACTGTTTTCGAGTAGATTCTGCGATAGAATTCTCATACATATCAATCGATTCTTCATTAATTCCTCGTTTCAGGAATGCTGCCCTGATAATTTCCCTGCCACCAATGAAAGGTGGGATGACAGCGGATGAACTTGGTCTCTGAAAGGGGATTTCAAGAGAAAATTACTTGGCTTGAATGTGATTGTGGGTTCAATTAAAAGACACGTAAAGAGAGGGTACCAGGGTTGAGAGGGCCAATGAGGGACCACCATTACACCCATTGCTTTATCATTAATAATTTTCCTTAGGGTACGCAGGATGAGTGCGAATGGAGGAAAGGCATAGAAATATTCGTTCTGCCAAGAAGTAGTGAGAGCATCAATCAAATGGGCTTCTGGATCTGGAAATCGCGAGAAGAATTTCTTACATTTTGTATTAATTCGCGATGCAAATAGATCCACTGAAAAGGGTTCGAATTTATTCTCAATTTCCCTAAATGCACTTCTCGAAAGCTCCCATTCTGTATCATCATTCGTATTACGTGATGCAGCATCCTCTTCCACATTATCAGCTGAACGAATATATGAAGCCCTTAGCCAAATTCTCCTCTCTTCGCACCAATCCCAGATTTTTCTGGATAATTCGCTAAGGTGAGGAAACTGGACGCCTCCAGCTCTATTTACATAAGCAATAGCAGTGGTATTGTCTAAACGTAATAATACCTCACAATCATGTAAATTCGACGCAAAGCATTTTAATGCTAAAAGCGCTACGTATAATTCTAAATAATTAATGTGAAATTTCTGTTCTTCCCCATTCCAGAACCCAGAGGCCCTTGTTCCATTGCAGAAACATCCCCAACCTGTCAAAGATGAATCAGAAAATATCTCTAGACAAAAGTTCTGAGTCCGAATTAATTGTGAACCAATACGAGTATTCTTTTTCCACCATTCAAGGTCCTCACCCATAATTTTGTTGATATAAATTTTCCCCTTATAGTCTCCTCCGGCAAACTTTAGGGAAAGAAATTTTTGTCTCTCTAGTCGTTTGCAATGGATAAATCCATAAGCAACTGCTGGACACACTGATGTTAATACTCCTAGTAAAGTTGCAAATTCCCGAATTTTATAATTATTTCCCACTTTGAACTTATTTATGAGCTCTATAATTAGTCTCTGTTTTTTATCTGTGAGATTTAAAGAAAAACTAACTGAATCGATGATGAATCCCAAATATTTGCACTTTTGGCTAGCGTTTAAACAACTCTCTTTATAATTTATAATAAATCCCAGGTGTTCCAGTACTTCCAGAGCTTCTCTCATATTCTTATTGCAGAGTTCTTTTGAATTATTAATGAAAAGAAAATCGTCTAAATATAAAACCAAATACATTCCTTTTCTCCTCAAAAAGTTCACCACTGGTTTCATAATTTTGGTAAAAACATATGGGCTCGTCGATAGACCAAAGGGAAGACAAGTAAATTGGAAAAGTTTTCCTTCAAATTGAAATCGGAGAAATTTCTTGTGCTCTTCATGGATTGGAACTACGAAATATACATCCTTCAGATCTAACGTTCCCATAAAAACGTCTCGAGAAATTAATCCCACAACTGTTTTCATATCTTCCAATTTGAAATGAAAAGTTTCGACAAATTTATTCAAATGTTTTAAATTGAAGATAAACCTGAAGGATTCATCCGGTTTTGGGATGAGGAAAAAAGAAGATAAGAATTGGTTTTCACATGGTTCACATTCCTCGATAGCACCTTTTTTAAATAATTTATCTATCTCAATTTTGAGTTGCTTTGTCTCATCATTAGAAAATATTCTTCCTTTTGGGGGATATTTTTGTGTCGGTGTTCTTGCAAATGGGATTCTATAGCCATTTATATAATCTAGAATTGATTTATCAGTTGTAATGTTCTGCCAAGTTTCTCTGAAGAACGATAGTCTATCCGCTGGATTCTGTACCTGGATTACTTCCTCGACAATGGTCGGCTCGTCGTCCGAGCTGAGGACCTGGCTGGAGTTTGTATTGCAGTACGTGTTCCCCTCTTGAACCTGAAGGACTGAGGTTTCTTCTGTTGACCCGCCTGCCTGTATGATGGAGGCGGGTATTTCAAGTTTCCCTGGTCTCGATTTTTGGCGTTTATTTTTGGTTTATCCTTAATGTCAGAGCAGATCTTCTCAACTTCCTTGACATCCTTTATTTTATCTCTAAGGTTACCACCATAAAGCCATTCGTCCGAGACCAGTGAATCAGCAGTTGTTTTCATATTTTTCCCGAATTGGGGGGTAATAAATGCCTTACGAGCCACCGATTGTCGATGGAATACCTCGGTTAACATCTGGCCAGTATGGCTGAGATAATCAGTGAAGACATCTTCATCGAGTCCTTCCTCCGGGGGATCTACCATCATAGAAAGGGCGGCGCCTAGAGCTGCCAGCGCTGTCCCAACACAATTTTGAGTCTCCACAGAGTGTTCATCTCTTTTCTTTGCTATGTCAGTAAGAAGAGAGATCAATTCTATGTTGATTCTGGGAGCCTCTGTGTACAATTCACCCTTTCGGTTATACAACTCCAATATCTCTTTTTTATTTTTCTCCGGAAGTCCTTCTTTGATCCATTTCCCCCACGAATTCACCAATGCTGAGTGATATTCTATCTGTCTGAAATGATTATCGTTTAATTCCAGTCCCAGTGCTTTCAAGATAGCCTCATCTGCCGAATCGTTGTTAGTTTCCTCATTTGATTCATTATCTTGAGGAATCTCCTTTGGTGATTCTCGATTGTTATCCTCACGATTTTCTTTATTCATACCCCCTGTAAGGAGAGAGTAAACTCATCAAGAAAAAGAATTCATGAGGGGGCACTTGTTGTGCTAGTGAAATTGTACTCTTGTTGAGTTATTTTCACGATATAAAACCCCTATCAGATTCGTATGGATTCTGATTCTCAATTCTCGTGTGGAGAAATTGAGTATTATATCTTTATTTTTATCCGAGGATAACAATTTATTACTCACCATCAACCTGAACGTCATCAGCTTTTTTAGCTGTATTTTGATTCGACGCATTTTGTTGTACCAGTGACTCAACAACCTTTGTTAGGTTAGATAGTTGGTCCTGCAACTTTGTGTATTTATCCTCCTTCTTCTTCTTATGTCGATCATCCCTGGAACTCGAGCGTGATCTTGAGCGTTTTCTTTTGTGGTTTGACATCTTTCGATGATGAAAAACTTATTTTTTGAATTAATTTTATTGGCGATACGTTGGAAAACGTTTCGATGCGTTAGCACAACGAAACAATATGAAGGTTACAGTGAATGAATGACGCCAGGTGGCGCATGGCGCGGGAAAATTCAAATTATGCGTGGAAACGTTGTGATGTAAGCATGATAAACATGACTACAATATTATTATCATCGAGAACGAGACTCACAGTATAATGTACTATTTCTGGCCGTGTGTCGTATGCTATTTTTCTTTCTCCCCACCCGAAAGTACGTTCAACAATAAATGTATCAATTTTGAAATGTTGACGATCAATCCAACGATGAATACTTTTGTGGCCTGCCCGCGCACGCCTCTCGTGGGTCACCTTGCGAACTACATGCCCGCCCGACTTTTGCAAAACCAAGGCGAAGCCGAGGTTTTTGCTGGTCGGGGCGGGCAAAAAGTAAAAATGCATGAGAAAACATGAAAACATCGAAAAGAAAATTAGAATGCCGAAATCACTTTTTATAAGCATATTTTCCTTCCAACTTTGACCTCTCTGTCGAAATTTCTAAACATCGCGATGAAGAATCGCTGATTTTTCAGGTTAGGGCAGTCTCTTCATTCGCCGGCGGGAAACAGTTTTAATTTACTTTTTCAAAATCAACTCGTTTTATCCAATATTATTTTATCCACTAAAGAAATTAATGCATAATTTAAAGAAATTTTGTTCCACAGGAGCACTGGCGACATGAACCTTTTATGCGTATATATTATACAGAGAAAAAGTGGCTTCGGACTTTGACACGTTCGGTCGCGATTTGGGCACTGAAATATATCATGCGCATGCATAAGCAAGAGTCGGGGAGCTTCGGGTGGAGATCCGAAGATTACTCTTTCGTTAGCAACTCTCGCCTGCAAACGCGAGCCACAAAAGTTTTGTGGCCAATCACAACGATTCGCCGTCGAGAAACTCCAGAAAAGCCGTTCTTTCTGGCGTTTCAGACCACGGTGGAGAGCGTACTTTCGGGTCGGGGAGGCAGAAAAAGCATTTTTTGAGGGAGTTACCCGTTTTTTTTTATTTCTATTTTTTCAAATTAGAGGTGAATTCATACATTTTAACTCATATCTTGGCCATTTTTCGACCGTTTCTATTCTTGGGTTCCGCATGGTTTTTTGGGTGTGGTTTTCAAGAGTGTAGGTTTTTAGGTTTTTGATTTGGGTTGCACGTTTTGGGTTTGGGTTTTCGAAGTTGCGTTCTTTGGTTTTAGATTTTTAGGCTCAAAACCAATACCCAGAAAAATCAAAAACCAAAAACAAATACAAATTCCAAAATTCAAACCCAAAAGGTACTACCCAAACCAAGAATGGAAAACCTAAAAATCCAAAACCCAGAAACCCAAACCCTGGAAACCCAAGACGTAAAAACGTGGGGTCTGAACACCCACACACCCAAAAAATCCCAAACCCAAAAATAGAAACCCACAAACACAAACTTTTTGAGTTATTATTGAAAAAAAAACGTGTTGCTGCCGAACTCCCATAACACAGGTGGCAGGTCCTTCCATAAGGCATAACTTCGAACGTATTGGTATTCCTAGTTACCGCTCGAGGCCAAGCCTCTGGTGCTAACCACGCGGGTAGGGATGTCCTAGTTTCCTCCCTCGGTTCACCCGATATTTCCAGTTGTAACTGCACGGCGAGTTTAATTTTTCTGTGAAAAATGAGGAAGGAATGTTGTTCCCAGGACCCTCCAAGGGGAATCGAATACACAACTTCCCTCCCGCAATTTAGACAGCAAAATGGAACTTTCCGTGTAGCTATGACAGAACAATCGTTGTGAGCTACCTAACAATGAATGCAATGAATTTGAATAACAGAAATTTATCAGTGGAGATGAGAAAATCCTATGGCAGTTGTTTACAAGATTTTCCATAGAATTGTCCTGAGAATTCTATAGAAAACCTACAGTACATGTCATAAAATTCAGTTCTGTGAGGAAGATCCCGATTCTCTTCGGTAGTTCTATAGTGATTTCTATAGCAAATTCTTCATACGCGAATGATTCATTTCCAGGTTTTCCCTGCAGCGACAATGGATTGGTCGCTGAAAACTCCAGATCACCCAATACAAACCGACATATACAACTGTGGTGTGTTCGTCCTTCACTACATTGAAGAAATTTTTGCTGGACATCTTTCTACAATGCAGCCATTTGATCCAAATACGAAACGTGAAGTAATACGAACAGGCATCCTAGTAAACTCGGTCGATGTCAGTGGACTTTGTTTGTACTGTGGAAGGGATGAGTCGATGACCAAAGATTCAACTTGGGTTCAATGTTGTAAGTGTAATAGATGGGCCGAGTATTCTTGTTTGAAACATCTGAATGTTGAAGAGAAGACCTTGGGTGATAAGAATTTCATCTTCGTTTGTGACAACGATGTTAATTGGTTCTCAGTGAGTCGCGATCTCAAGTAAAGACTATGAGCATTAATTTCGAACTTCTAGTTTCTATGTGGTTTTTTAATATCATGAGGGGACACAAAGGGGTAACAATATTTCAAAGTTGCCGAAATGATCCAGTAAACAATAGCATAAGTGAATGCAATTGGCTGTTCCAACAGCGCAAGCGCAGTCGACATCAATCGAAAACAGGTGAAGCGCTATTGTTGATCTGAGCTGGTTTTTTAAGGAAAATGTTATGACAAAAATGTATTATACCTTGAATGCTTAAAACAAAGCTTAGGAGCAAAGAAAAACAAATCACATGAAAATTTGGATGTAAGTTGATCAAGTCTAGCACGTGACAACAGGCAAACATCGTTAATTAAGTTCAGTTATGTTTCTATATTTTTTATTGTTGATTTTCTGTGACAAATTTTCACAGAAAATGTTCTGATAGACTTATCTATTCGTGAGATTCAACAGAGATTAAAGGACATTCAGCGATATTATCTACTGTATTCTTCGATTAGAATGAAAGTTGAAAGAAAAAAAACGAGTCATATAAAAATTTGAATGTAGGTTGATCATAGTTGTTTTTCAGCTCGACTATTATCATGTATATGGAACATATCCGCTGTTAAGAGATATATATTTCTTGAATTTCCGCCCCGTGGGTAATAAACTGATGTAAAACGGGTTTGAAAGACAATCCCATTTTGACTTAGTTCTAATGCAATTTTCTGTGATTTTATAAACTGACGTTAATAATTCCCTGCAAAGATATCCTCTGTTATAGTTTGTCGTATAAAAAAAATTGCATATATCATGGACCGAACATTTATTTGAAAAAACTCGAGATATCCCAAGAAGGCCAATAGAATTTGTAGGTGGGATGTTGTGCATTTTTCGAATCGCGCTGTTGCGGTGTGGGATAGAACTTGACAAACATTGTTCCTTTGACAGCGGATATCACTTTTAGCATCAGGAGTATTGAAAAATTCAACGTCCCAATAAAGTTTCGCAAAATGACAATTGAGCCCGAGACTTTTCCATAAATGACTAAATTCTGAAGGGAGATATGCCCTGACAATGTGTTTTATGAGAAATATGGATTAAACTCATGCTCCAATGTATCTTTCACAATAAGTAGCCCCTATCCCAATTAGAGTAATTCACACCAAACAAAATGAGACCAAAAATTTCAGAATCGCATGATTTTCCAGCGAGATATCCTCTGTTTAACATTTATTTCTGCAAACTTCAGGGTCATACACGGCGCCTAAATGACTAAATATGAGAACAAAACTTCGCAATGTGGTTAAGAGCAAAAAAAGAGCTGATGAAACCATTCGAAACTTGAGGAAACAACTATCAACTCAAACTATCGCAGGTGGAGGATCACGCATTAACCCAGCTGCTGGATTCTAATAAGATTTCTGTAAATTAACACGTCTTATTGAAACAGATGATAACTTCCGCGGAAGGCAAAAATATAAATGGGGTACGATATAGTGAAGAGTGGATGGTTCTAGCTTTGTTGCTCTACCTAAAATCTCCAGCGAGCTACAGCCTTTTACGTGATAATAAAATTTCGCCATGACCTTGCATTCGGAGAGTCCGCAGGTATGATGTCTATTTTACACAATTCTATTTGCGTTGATTAATTTGGTATTTCAAACTGAACATTCAAGTTGCGTCGTTTATATTACAGATATCTAGGGTCGATGAAAGCAACATATGGATTCGATCCGAAAGTCTTCGATCTTCTAGAAATGGCTTTCAAGCGTAAAAGGGACCATCAGAAAGATGGAATTTTATTGTTGGACGAAATGTTCACCCACAAAAGTGTGAAAGTGAATAATAGCCATCTCACATATGTCGGACTCCAAGATTTTGGATCAGACCAGCCGACCCAGGACCCAGAGTCATAGGGGATTAAGTACAGAGAAAATCACGGTTTAGTGTTGATGTTTCAACCATTGAATGACAAATACGCTCAGCCTATTGTGTGTTTGCATCCAAAGGTCTCGTCAAATGCGATGATCTGGTTCCTTTGATCATAAGAGCTATCATCTTGATGGAAAATATTGGCGTTAAAATTCATGGTGTTGTAATAGACGGTGCTCGGACCAACCGAAAATTCTGGGCACATGAATCGATCAATGTTAGTGGAAAATATGATAATGCTAAAAGCCCTGGATCCAGAACGGAAAATATTTGTTTTTTCTAATAACCCACTTTTGGTGAATTGTATTCGGAACAGATTGGAGACTAAAAAACTTTGAACGTACGTCATTCTGCATCAATCTTTTTACAGTGAATCTTAAATCTGTCTTGGTATATTCGAAGGTCACTCCCGAGGGGCCTGAGATCAAATGGCACCATATAAGAATCCTCCATGAAACGGATAAGGGAGCTGCTGGCCCCAGTCGACCTCTTTTGTGCCGGAAATTGACGTGACATCACATTTACTTGAATAATGCTCTGAAGATGCGAGCTCCTGTGGCAACTCAGGTAGTTCAAGCTTATTGATAACAAAAATTTCTCCTATCAACATTAATTTCCATGTAATCAGTTTATATGTGTTTGTGTTCAACTATTAGAGGTTTAGCAATTCAATCTATCGTGGACTCATCACATATCGTTACAGGCCTGGGTTAACTGACAGTGCGGCGACCGCTGACTTCTGTAAATGGATCAATGACCTTTTTGATGCGCTAAATCGGAGGGAAAAAATGGACGGTGTAACTATAGACAATACTGATTATAAAGTAAGTTTTATTGACCAAATTCTTCATTTGCACATTAATACTGTCAATTATGTTCAATTGTATATTGCTTGGTTTTTCCAGGAAATTAAGAAGTCGCTAGAAAAATTGAATACTTGGGAAAGGTATGTTAGAGAAGGGAAAATTTCCAAGGATCAGTTTCTTACTCCAGATACAGCAGAAGGTGTCCGTCTAACCTTGATGGGAGAATTAATCAGGACGCTTTGGAGTTTTGCTTTCGTTTTCATTTTTTGCTTCAAAACATCACAAAAATGTATGAGAGGACATTATGAATAACGTATCATCAATGCCTTCAGTGTTGTTTCAACATTCCTTCGATTTTTGGTTCTTCTTTCGATGATTTTATTTGAACAGCCCCTTAAACCGATTTTTAGCTCTTCGTTCAATGCTTTCGGTTCGACACTCTTCCAAAGTGATTTCCCGTTTTATATTCAATAATTTCCACGTAACAATTTGCATATATGAGTTGCAAATTGATAAAAGGAGATAAGTGCATCTTTACTTTACCGTAAACTATCAAGTATATCTCGATACCAGAAGATGATATCAAAAATTTGTATAGGACAGCTTTCATAGAGTATACTTAGATCTATAAAATTGATTGTCATCAGATTTCGAGATATGGCTAAAAAACTACCATCGGTTACAAAGGCACTTATCGCCTGTTACCAATTCGCTACTGATATGTACTTTTTGTTCATTTTAGTTACTCCTTAACTTTGTGTTTTTCTGTTTGTGTCTTCTGTTGCTATGATTTTTATATGTGGGGTATTCCATGGAATATTATAATCTTGACGTGGACGTATATTCCGAATGTTTTTCGGTCTTCATCACTTGAAAAATTGGTCGAAATTCGTTGAAAAAATGTTTATCTTGAAGTCTCCGATCAAAAGTGAATTGAAATTTAAAATAGAAATGTTCGAGAAACGAGGCTTTTGAAAAAACAATTGCAAAAATATAGGCGTACAGTCATTGTTTGATATTCGTTGGAATATCTTCGTTGCATGTCTGAGAGCACTAATTATTTGTTCTACATTAGCGGTTCTTTGGGAGTGTACAACACGCTGGTGGCTGTAATGATAACCCTTCCACTCCAACCTTCATTTGTATAAAATCGTGGCTACCTACACCTACAGTATATTGAGATTACCAACTACCGGAAATTGCACAATCTTGAATGATCCTCCTACTGGTTTTTTAAGCATGTCTGATTTGAAGACAATTTTCCACACCCCTGGAATGAATGACAAGAAAAAAGAACTCCTAGCGAAAGTACATAATTTAGTCAAAAACTAGGACTGGAGTATGGAAGACATTATCGATCATGACTACGCGAAGCCTGATGTCATTCAATGAATCCTATATTGTTTAACTTCTGATTTAGTCAAACGTATTATGAATACTGAAATATGTGTCACTTGCAAGAAGGCCCTACTTAATCCCACGGACAAGCCTATTCTCCCAGAAGCTGCCTTGACTCAATTGACCCGTGACTCTGTGCCTGTATCATCTCAATTCGCACCTTTTCCGATTCATCCAAACATTGGAGGATTTTGTTCAGAAACATCAAGATGCAAATAATGAATTTGGATTAATATAATATAAAATCATGCAAGTTATTCGGTATTTTACTCTAACTCGTGTGGGACAATACTGTCATAACATCAGTCAAGAAAACGATAAATCCCATCAAGCGAAGAAAAAATCGGCGAAATGGTGTAAAACTTAACCCGTAATTATCTCAAACATTACTTGTTCATTTTGTAATTTCCTTATTTTATATTTGCAATTAATAAAATACATAAAAAGCGGAAGAACGGCTTGGTTTTATGTCCCATCGTTGTAAGCGGTATTTTTTTTACCATTTTTCAAATATATATGGTTATATTTTTGTTCACTGAATCACCCATTTTCAGAATATAAAAATTTCGGGAAAATTCCAATCGCTATGCAAAAATGTGCCTTATTTTTTTTTAGATTTTTGTGCCTGTTTGATACAGGGATATGGTTTTGAAACAAACAAACAATCTTCTCGATTTTATCGAAAATTAGATCACATGAATTGTACGCAAAATTCATGCCTTTTTCAGCTTTCAGCTTTCAATGATAATATATAGCTTGGCTATAGATGCTCCTCTATAGCTTGGCTATAGATGCTCCTCTATAGCTTGGCTATAGATGCTCCTCTATAGCTTGGCTATAGATGCTCCTCTATAGCTTGGCTATAGATGCTCCTCTATAGCTTGGCTATAGATGCTCCTCTATAGCTTGGCTATAGATGCTCCTCTATAGCTTGGCTATAGATGCTCCTCTATAGCTTGGCTATAGATGCTCCTCTATAGCTTGGCTATAGATGCTCCTCTATAGCTTGGCTATAGATGCTCCTCTATAGCTTGGCTATAGATGCTCCTCTATAGCTGCGCTATAAATGCTCCCCTATAGCTGCAGATGCTCCCCACAGCTGCCCCTAGCGGAGCAGTTGAAGAGTTGGGTAAGAGTTGAGTAAGACTTACATATTTCATCAATTTAAGAGTTGGAAATATTTCATGTAATAATAATTGACAGATGGGTTTTCGGGCAATTGGGGTCTCTTTCAAAACTTCCAAGTGGGAAATGACTGAGAACAACATTTTGCAACGAATATTTTCAAACTTTTGACAGTTTTAAACTACGAGATGAGTTTTGAGGTAGGTTACGACCAGCTTTTACCCAACTCTTAACTTTGTGTAAGCGTTAAGAGCTGAGATTTCAGAGATTACGAGCAACTCTTACCCAACTCTTAACTTTGCGTAAGAGTTAAGAGTTAAGATTTCGCAGTTTACGACCAACTCTTACCCAACTATTAACTTTGTGTGAGAGTTAAGAGTTGAGATTTTAGAGGTTACGAGCAACTCTTACCCAACTCTTAACTTTGCGTAAGACTTAAGAGTTGAGATTTTAGAGGTTACGAACAACTCTTGCCCAACTCTTAAATTTTCCTAACAGTTAAGGGTTGAGATTTCAGAGGTTACGAGTAACTCTTACCCAACTCTTAACTTTGCGTAGGAGTTAATAGTTGAGATTTCAGACGTTACGAGCAACTCTTACCCAACTCTCAACTTTTCCTAAGAGTTAAGAGTTGAGATTTTAGAGGTTACGAGCAACTCTTAACTTTTCTTAAGAGTGAAGAGTTGAGATTTTAGAGGTTACGAGCAACTCTTACCCAACTCTTAACTTTTCCTAAGAGTTAAGAGTTGAGATTTTAGAGGTTACGACCAACTCTTAACTTTGCGTAAGAGTTAAGAGTTGAGATTTTAGAGGTTACGAGCAACTGTCAACGTTTCCTAAGAGTTAAGAGTTGAGATTTGAGAGGTTACGAGCAACTCTTACCCAACTCTTAACTTTGCGTAAGAGTTAAGAGTTGAGATTTCAGACGTTACGAGCAACTCTTACCCAACTCTTAACTTTTCCTTAGAGTCAAGAGTTGAGACTTCAGCTACGACCAACTCTTACCCAACTCTTCACTTTTCCTAAGAGTTAAGAATTGAGATTTTAGAGGTTATGACCAACTCTTACCCAACTCTGAACTTTGTGTAAGAGTTAAGAGTTGAGATTTCAGACACTACGACCAGCTCTTACCCAACTCTTATCTTTTCCTAAGAGTTAAGAGTTGAGATTTCAGACGTTACGACCAACGGAGCAGTTGAAGAGTTGAGGAAGACTGACATATTTCTTCAATTTAAGAGTTAGGATAGAGTTGGGTAAGAGTTGGAATTATACACCGTTTTTTCATTTAGTAATAATTAATAGATAAGTTTTCGGGCAATGAGGGCCTCTTTCAAAATTTTCGAGTGGGAAATTATTAAAAAAAGAATTTTGAAACGAATATTTTTGAACTTTGACGGTTTTAAATTACGAGGTGAGTTTTGAGGTTAAGAACACCTCGACAACAACTCTTCACTAGGTAAGAGTTAAGAGTTGAGATTTCAGAATTGTGAGCAACTTTTATCCAACTCTTAACTTGGTAACAGTTTAGAGTTGAGTTTTGATGGTTACGGATAACTCTCACCGAACTCTTGACTCGGAAAAAAAAAGTTGAGAGTTCAATTATAAGAGGGCTGCGCTTCAGGCAAGATGGACACCTTGGCCAAGATGGATCCCTGGGGCAAGATGAACCCCTGGGCGAGATGGGCCTCTGAGGCTATCTTGCTCTAGCAGATCATCATCCCTTAGCGGTCGATCTCACCCTATGTGCCCATCTTGCTCTAGTTAGGAGTGGAGTTCTGAGCTACGACCAACTCTTATCCCACTTTTAACATGGTAAGAATTAAGAGTTGAATTTTAAGAGTTACGACCACCTCGTATCCAATTCTTAACTAGGTAAGAGTGAAGAGTTGAATTTTGAGGCTTACGCCCAACTATTACTCAACTCTTGACTAGGTAAGAGTTAAGAGTTGAATTCTGAGGATTACGACCAATTCTGATCCAAACTAGGTAAGAGTTAACAGTTGAGTTGTCGGGATATGACCGACTGTTACCAGGTCTCACTGGAGAAAGAGTTAAGAGTTAAGTTTTCGGTATATGACCAACTCTTTACCAACTTTGTCCGAACTCTTCACTGCGGTAAAAGAGTGAAGAGTTGAGTATTCGGAATATGGCCAACTCTTGACAAACTCTTCACCGCGGTAAGAGGTAAGAGTTGGGACTTGAGTGTTCGGAACATGACCGACTCTTGGCCAACTCTGAACCGGGGTAAGAGTTAAGAGTTGAGTTTTTGGGGTATGACCAATCATTTACAAAGTCTTCACTACGGTAAGAGTTGAGACTTGAGTCTTCGGAATATGACCGACTCTTGGCCAACTCTTAACCGGGGTAAGAGTTAAGAGTTGAGTTTTTGGGATATGACGAACTGTTCGGAACATCTTCACTGCGGTAAGAGTTAAGAGTTCAGACTTGATTGTTCGGAATATGACCGACTCTTTGCCAACACTTAACCGGGGCAAGAGTTAAGAGTTGAGTGTTTGGTATATGAGCAACTATTCACTAACTCGTCACCGGGGTTGGAGTTAAGAGTTAAGTTTTCGGGACATGCCCAACTATTTACAAACTCTCAACTGAGGTGAGTTTTCGGGTTATGATCAACTTTTTCCGAACTCTTTACCAGTTAAGAGTAGAGAGTTGGATTTTCAAGATATGACGAACTCTTTGCCAACTCTTTACTGGTTTCGAGTTGAGAGTTGGGTTTCCAGGTTATGCCGAACAATTTACACAGTTCTTCAGCGGAGAAAGAGTTAACCGTTAAGTTTTCTTTTCAAATTCTTCACTAGCTAAGAGTTGAGAGTTAAGTTTTTGGTACACAATTTTCGCAGGAGTGCTTCAATCTTTTGTTTTTCCAGCAGGGCAACCGCATACAATGGACGGCGCCTCGCGTGGAGCGCACGCTTTCTTATTAACCTGTCAGTTGTCATGTGGTTACAGCACCGTTCTTTAGGCGCCCCAAGAGAAAATGTCTTTTGGGCTCTACACCCCAGTACGACAGAGAGGTTGGAGTGATTTGGAAGGTGGAAATGACGCGATCGGGGGTGGGGATCACTAGAACATGCGGTAGAATCACCGAAATCCTTTAACCCGTCAGCAGTCGCGTTATGCGCTCACCTAAATTTTCAAATCGCGTAAAACATGTATTTAAATTAAAATATTCCCATGAAACTTTTGTAATGCCTCAAGCAACTATTCTTTTTTCCTCTGATGTAAAAAAAAACGCTCTAAAATTGTCACGTTGAATAAAAAACTAATAATTTATTGAATGCCGTTCGGCGATCTCCCTGCTATTTCCTGATGTTTTGGGCGTACTGACCGTGCGCGCATCCTTCCCCCCTCCCAATTCAATCCGACCTCTCCCTTGCACTAGTGCGCTGAGCCTATGATGAGACATTGTCTCGCGACGCGACTAAAGGACGTTGTAAAGTCGACGCGACTGCTGACGGGTTACTCGCGTCAAGAGAGAATCGCTGAGGCGCGCAAAGGACTGTGAATAAATTATTATTTATCGATGAATTGAACCATAGCGAAGGTAACTTTTCTATTTCAGACATATCTATTTATTTCAGATCAAGTAGGATAGTTGCTCCAGGCATGAGAATAGTGTCAATCGAATGTTTCAAGAATGTTTTTTGAAGAAGTTTTGTATAAGTTACTTCCTCAGTAAAATTTGAGGAAGAAATATGTGAAAAAATTGGTAATATGCTGAAGACCTGAAATTGGATGCGTTTGAAATTAATTCTCAAAATCTCAATGCCCATCACCATTAAATAATCCAGATATACAACATCAAACAGTAGAATGATTGCATTTCTTCAATTGTCGACCTACTATATCTCGATGAACAAGAGGTAAGAGGGTCGTCAGATTTTGAGAATCGGTCTCAAACTTAGTTAACAAAATGTAATGCAACTTTTACGTCTTCAGCACATTAAAAAAATTTGCACGTCTTTATGTTTGAAGTTTTACTGCGGAAGTACCTTAACAACAAATTGGAACATTTCGTCGTGACTGACAGAATACTCGTCAGATTATGTCATACGATTTGGATGTCTTTACAATGTTCCGCGGGTACAGAGGAATTTAATTGGAATAATAAGATACCCTAAAAAATATAAATTTCAACAAATCGCAACCTCGGATTTTTCGCATTACACACGAGACAATGCCAAAGCAAATTACGCGATGAATTTTTTCCCCATCTATTTTCCTTATTTAGCTGAGTTGCAGTTTGTCAAGCTCCTCTTTGCTCGAGGGCACAAATCAACCGATCAAATGGCAATCACTGCACTGATATAAGGGATCAGCCATTGTTAACGAATGGATTTAGCTGACGTTACACTTTGTGCATTTACACTTTGTGCTTTATGTTTGAGCATTCTTGGTAACTCTCAATCGAAAGCATTAATTTTTTTATAAACAAATGACATAGAGACAAAAATTAACAGACAATGTTTTTTTGTTAATAAGAAACATTTTTTGTTGGACACTTTATTCGGTATCTTCGCCCGTTCTTGCAACATCGGAGGTTAAGTAATTGAATTGTTACAAACAAATGATAGACAAAAATGTTCAAAGAAAAAATAGTTTTTCTTCATGAGAAAGATTTCTTGTTGAAAAAGTTATTCTCTATCTTGAATAGTTTCTCCAAATTAGTTATCTTCAATTAGTATCTCCAAAATCGAAGTTTTTGAGTTTAGTGACCGGTTTTTTGGAAATAACTCATAAACTGTTGAAATTATGATCACCATCTAATCACTTATAAGTTAGCACAAGACGTATCGATTGAAAAAAAAGTTAGTTAAATCCCACTTTTCGTTCGAGAGAAATCGGTAGACAAAATGTTTGGATACAGACTCACACACAAACGTTTTTTTTGAAGACTCAAGAAGACTTAAGAAAAGTTAAGAGTTGGATAAGAGTTGGTCGTAACTGAAGTCTCAACTCTTAACTCTTACGCAAAGTCAAGAGTTGGGTAAGAGTTGATCGTAATGTATAAAATCTAAACTCTTCACTCTTAAGAAAAGTTAAGAGTTGGGTAAGAGTTGGTCGTAACGTCTGAAATCTCAACTCTTAACTCTTGGGAAAAATTAAGAGTTGCTCGCAACGTCTCCAATCTCAACTCTTAATTCTTACACAAAGTTGAGAGTTGGGTAAGAGTTGGTCGTAACCTCTAAAATCTCAACTCTTCACTCTTAAGAAAAGTTAAGAGTTGGTCTTAACTGAAGTCTCAACTCTTAACTCTTACGCAAAGTCAAGAGTTGGGTAAGAGTTGCTCGTAACCTCTAAAATGTCAACTCTTAACTCTTAGGAAAAGTTAAGAGTTGGCTAAGGGTTGGTCGTAACCTCTAAAATCTCAACTCTTAACTCTTACGTAAAGTTAAGAGTTCGATAAGAGTTGGTCGTAACCTAACCTCAAAACTCACCTCGTCATTTACAACTGCCAAAAATTTAAAAATATTCGTTGCAAAATGTTTTTTTCAATCATTTCCTAATTATTATTAAATGAAATACTTCCAACTCTTACCCAACTATTAATCTGAGGAAATATTGAAGAGTTGAACTCTTAACTTCGTCCGCCAGGGGCAGATGCTCCCCATAGCCGCAAGCTCCTCTATAGATGCTCCTCTATATAGCTGCGCTATAGATGCCTAGCTTCTTCAATTCTTTTTCAGTATACCCTGGTAATTCAGAGTGGCCCCTATTAGTGTCGTAATGAAAACTTGCAGATTTGGGAAAATCTAAACTGTTTCTAAACTGACTCATTTATGAAGCGGATAATTATGAAGATTTGAGTAGACGCATGGTAAGCATGAGACGCATGGCTGTTACTTGAGTGAGAGTGAGACGCCAATAGGAGTGCGCCCACAATAAAGCCGGCAACTTTACGATTTCACCCAGTGGAAAAGTATGAACAATTGCAATTGTTAATAACATTGCATATTGTGCACGAGTGCCATCCAGAATGCAATCCGGTGAATTCTGCACGGAAATGCTTCGATTGAGACCTTCATGACAGAGCTGGATTCATCCATTCACTTATTACATACGTAATTGTTGAGACTGTTATACCTCCTAAATTATGCAAATTAACGAAAAAAGGCATTCCACATAAAATACGTATTTTTATATGGGGAACAATTTTTATTACATAAATTTAGCGCTAACTCTAATAGTTCATGCAGTAGAACATTATAAACCATTGACATTGTTAATAACAATATATGTAATGGACCGATTCCTAGTACTTTCCATCCCAAAACTAATCAGATCTAAGTTACGTGAAGATGCTTCGGTTGAATCATTCAGTACCTCGATCGCATAATTCAGTCACGAGAAATCGTCGACGAAAAATTTGACCACCTACATACCTAGCTACACACACACACACTGTGTCGGGGCTTTGGCGTAGTGAGTATTTGTTTTGAGTCGGTGTCGTGCGGACGCATGTCTACCGCTCCCTACGAATTACAAATTTCAAACGTACCGTGCTTCTAGTACATTGAAATTTTAAATCGAGTAAAAGTTTTGGCACAAAAGTGTCAAATCTAAAAAACCTGAAAATTCCCTTGGCTCCCAAAAGGAAAGCCAAAACGAGTCCTCCGATGGAAGACCCAAAAAAAACAAAAAAAACCGTTATGAAACGGTCAAACAGCGCGAGCTCTGAACCAGCCCGCCCCAACAATCCTCCGAACTCTTCTGATGGGCCTCAAGACGCTCAAAAAAAAACCTCAGTGCCTCCAATCATCGTTGAAAACGACAAATTGGAGACCAAAAAGTTAATAAATTTCCTGCAAGTCAATGCCTCGGATAAAAACTTCAGGATGAAGTTTAATGGAAGTACCACGATCGTCCACCTACAAACGACCGACGATTACAACAAAATCGCAAGTATCCTGAAAAGGCAAAACCTTAATTTTTTCACCTACGACCTTAAAAGTGAAAGACCGAAGAAATTTATTTTGAAAGGGCTTCCCAGCAGTTTCTCGGAAGCCGAAATTCAAGCCGAATTATCAAATCAAGGCATTAACGTACTTTCCGCTCGCCAGTTCGTGAAAGTAAATAAAGACGGAAATATTAAAGAAAACAGGCCTCTCCCGATCTTCGCAATCACGGTTGGCCCTGAAGTAACCTTGAGCAGCTTTGCTGCTATTAAAACTATTTTCTATCACACATACAAGATAGAAAAATTTGTGAAATCCGAGCAACCGACCCAGTGTTTCAGGTGCCAACGGTTCGGCCATGCAAGCCAACACTGCAACCTGAACCCCAGATGTGTAAAGTGTGCGTCAAATCATGACGTCAAAGCCTGCACTTCGAAAACTCTCAAGTGCGCGAACTGCGGACTAGCCCACACGGCCAGCTATAGAGAGTGTTCCATGCGCCTAAAATTCATGGAAACTCAGAAAAAACGAGCTCAATCGGCCAGGCCCAGCATAGCGCCTCTGGAATTGCCCACTACACCTCACTCGGCCACGATCCAGAATCTGGAAAGGAACATCCAGTCCCTCCAGTCTCCTGCAGTCCCAGTGCCAACTCCGAGTTCTACTGCCAACACGTCCAGGCCCACCTACGCTTCCTTCTTCCCGACGGTGGAAACCTCGAGAAGGAATCTTAACGCACCCACTGCTGAACCTAGGACCATCCCAATGGAAACACATATTCCCGAATCTCATTTAAGTAGAACCATAAACTATGTAATTACAGCAAAGCAAGTCCTTGACGAGCTAACAACCCTTAGAATTCCCGAAATCCTTTCAGAGCTAAAAGAGATGAGCTCTAAACTCCAAACAGCCCTTACACCAATTGATAGGATCACAATCATCGCATCCTATGTCCACCTCTTCTTACCCTCCTCAAACACACCTACGATTCCCCAGCAAACATAACCAACATATTAGCAATTAATATTTTTGCGCTCAAGCCTAATCTGGACGAGTTATTACACATCGTCCACAGAAATAACATCAAAATTTATTTGATTTCAGAGACTAAGTTAAACAGCAGAACGAAGAAAATTAACTTCCCAGACTTCTCGCTGATCAGGGAAGACAGAACGGCCAAAGCAGGTGGTGGTGTTGCGGTGGCGATCCACAAAACCTTGTCACATAGAACTCTTCCGCATGATCTCCTGTCGCTCACCGAATACGTGGGAGTACAGCTCCAAGTAAACAATAAAAAAACGAAGATCTACTCGATTTACAATCCACCTGATGTCTCAATAGATACAAACCTATTGAGGCACCTATTTTCCGATAGTACTCCAACAATTATTGTTGGAGACTTCAATGCGAAGGACACTGCTTGGACCTCTGCTAGGCCAAACGAATCAGGTAAGATTCTCTCAAATTTTTTGACGGAACAAAAAATTAATCTGCTCTTTCCAGACGTTCCTACACACTACCCTCATAATTCAAACACTCCTAGTACTATTGACCTTTTATTAACAAATAACATCTCTATCATTAATAATTTCACCACACTTTCCGAATCTCCATCCGATCACCTACCATTGTTTTTCTCCCTATTTGGCCGACCGACCTCACCAGAATCATCAAAAATTTTAAACTACGCGAAAACCGACTGGAATAAATTCAAGGATACCTTAAATGATGAGATTTCTACACCAAACCCCACTTGTAACAACACTGAAGCAATAGATCAACACATAACACATTTCACCCAAGTCATTCAAACAGCCCTGGATTCCTCCACTCCCAAACGCTCAACCAAATCCACCCACACTCCTATCCCACCCGAAATAGCCTCATTAATAAAGCTAAAAAATTACATTAGGTCAAGATGGCAAAAAACCCGAAATCGCTACCTTAAATCCGAACTCAATCAGCTGATAAAAGAAATCAGACTTAAATTAACCGAATGGAAACAATCATCTTGGGACAACAAACTCAGAAACATAAACTTAAAAGATCACTCTATTTGGCGCGTAGCAAAATATTTTAATAATACCGGTAAACGAAAAATCCCCACACTAAAGTCAAACAACACACTCCACACAGAAGACCACGACAAGGCAAATACACTCTGCAGACACTACGCACAAATACACGCAATATCGGCCTCCCGAGGCAACAAATCCTTTGAACAACAAGTCACAGGTCATGTGAGAAAGACTATCCTCGAAGCCCCTATCGAAACTCCCATAAAATTCCTCACGAATCCCCGTGAAATCACTTCCGCTATCAAAAAACTAAAAAATAAATCTGCCCCGGGTGTGGATAATATTCCCAATATAGCACTAAAAAACCTCCCAATTAAAGCAATAAGTTTACTAACAAAGATATACAATGCATGCCTCCTCAGACAATATTTCCCGGAACTCTGGAAAGGAGCGGTGGTCATTCCGATTCTAAAGCCCGGTAAGCCCCCTTCGCATCCGGTGATCTATAGGCCTATCAGCCTCCTACCGGTATTGGCTAAACTCTTTGAGCGAATAATTTTAGCTCGTCTCAAAAAACCCATAGAAGAGTTACAACTAATGCCTATCAATCAATTTGGTTTTCGGTCAGAACACTCGACCTGCCACCAGCTGGTTAGAATTACGAATGATATAAAATCCGCGAAAGACCGGAAAGAAGATACCGTTCTTCTTCTCCTGGACAGCGAGAAGGCCTTTGATTCTGTTTGGCCCACAGGCCTTATATACAAACTCGAAGGATTAAATGTCCCTAAATATCTATGTAAAATTTTACTATCATATCTCTCAAATAGATATATCCGAGTTCGAGTCGAAACTTCGCTTTCGAATAAAATAGAAATTGTCGCGGGAGTCCCACAAGGGTCTATTCTCTCGCCTGTTTTATTCAACTTGTACATTGCTTCTGTTTTTAGTAGAATTCCGAGAAATGTATCCATTGCAGGCTATGCTGATGACATTGCCTTGTACTCAGCTAGCAAATCGATAAACAAAGCTATTAGAAGAATAGAAAATGCTGCTTCTCTCACAATCAGTGAATTAACGAAATGGAAAATTCAAGTGAATGCTGCTAAAACAGAAGCAATCTTATTTACTAGCTCCAAGGCCAAGCCGACCTTAACTATTCGTAGCGATAAGATCACACCAACCGACTCTGTAAAGTATTTAGGCTTACACATCGATTCCAAACTCCTGTGGAAAAAGCATATATCTGAAATCAAGGTCAAGACTAAAGTTATCCTAGTAAGATTGTACAATTTGCTAAAATCACCCGCGCTCAGTCAATCCCTCAAACTTACTCTCTACAAAGGGTTAATTAGGCCCATTATCACCTATGGTTGTCCTGCCTGGCACAATGCAGCGAAAATGCACTTGAATCATCTTCAAGTAATTCAAAATAAATTCCTACGAATAATAGGAAATTTTAAAAGAAGAACGACTATTGTGGAAATACACGAAACGCTCGGCATGACAACCATAGGCGAATTTATCGATAGAATAAATGAGACATTTAAATTTAAGCTACAATCCCATCCTAATCCCCAGCTCCAAAACATCAATATTGACATAAAATCCAATTGGTCCCGCTGACCACCTGTTTTGTCCCACCTTTCCATATATCCTTTTCTCTCCCGCCCCTCATGCACCCATTACTTATAAGGTTTTTTAGAAGTCATTTTTCCTTATATCGAGTCATCATGTAAATAATCACAAATATCTGTAATAATGAAAAATTAGGTTACACTTCTTTCAAATTAGATATAAAGCCAACGGCTGGTGATCTAGAACGTAACACTTAAGATATTAATACTGTATATAGTATGTATATATGACAAATGTTAATAAACAATTTTCAAGTCAAGTCAAGTCTTTGGCGTAGTGGTAGAGTATCTGCCTACTACTCCGAAGGTCCTAGGTTCGCGCCCGGCCGCCGGAGAATATTTTTTCAAAATATTATCTTACGGATTCCGACCGATGCAGGAACTTCCGTGTGTGCCATCGGCGGTACCCATAAAATGAGACCGCCCGGCCGAGCGGTAACCTAACCCGATGCAGGGGGGGGGGTGGGTTCCATCATAGGCGCCGGCCATCGTAGCACAGGGGTTTCTGGAGGTTTACCCTGTGTTTAGAAATACGATGGCCTAAAAATGGCGAAAGTCGGCCACCTGCATGGATGGGTGTCCGGTACGCCCCCTGAAGGAATGCTTACACGGCCGGTACCGGGGCGTACAAATGAGAGGGACTGAGGAAGAGAAAAAACACACGCACACACACACACACACAGACAGATATTTTGTTTCAAATAGGCTAGAAAGGTCAGAGATATCATGAACCGTGGACATCTGATGGAAAATCAATTTTTCATTTTCGCGGGCAAAACAATAACTTCCCCTATAAGGAAGTTAAAAAATCTTAGATTTGAAATTCTAAGAATTTCAAATTTTAGGGTGCAACGAAATCCTCAACATTTCAAATTTTAAAAGATACAAATTTAACACACTTGAAATTTAAATAATCTCCAATTTCTAATTTCGAAAAATATCTCGACTAATAGGAATATGATTTTTTTCAGAAATGTATTGCGCGCGCATCTTAAATACCAAAAATTGGAAATTTTAAAAATTAAAATTTTAGCAATTTTTCTTTTCAAAAGTTTCAATTTCTGAAAAGTTGAAGCTCAAGACATTTTAAAAATTTTAAATTGGAACTTAGAACAATTTCACTTTTAAGAAGTTCCAATGTCGAAAGCTCCAAATTTCACAAATTTCAGAGTAACTAAATTTGGAATTTACATAAACTTCCAAACCTCCATATTTCCAATTGAATGTTTTTTTTTTAATTATTTACAAATTGACTTGATAACCGACATTAGAATAGCAAATCGGACTGAGCGCGCAGTCTTAGTGCTGCCGCTTGGGCTCCTAGTTTAAGTTCTCGACCGGACGAGAATTTTTCATAGAGTAGCCACGTGTACCGGCATAGGTTTTCTGTGGTTCCCTGTGTGTTATCATGCGAATGCGGTGCAGCGTATGCCCCACAAGCCTCTACATCTTACGAGTCGACGGCATTAAAGATAATTGAAAAAAAAAATTAATTTCATAATCCAGTTTTCAATTTAAGGATGTTTTTGGTTTTCTTGGCGGGAAAAAAACGTACAATTTGTGCATAACATTATTATTTATGGCCTCTCGAAATTTTATCACCGTAAATATATTTTTGAGTCTTTTTTCTACGCTTGTATGAGAACTCATAAAACTTTAGACTAAACGCTGAAAAATGGGTCTGCGAAATTTTAGGAGTCGATAGAGAATGACGCTACAGAGAAATTGTACATTTTTTCCCGCCTATCAAACTAAAAATTTGGGATAAATTAGCAAAAAATTGAGAAAAGAGAGAAATAGCGGTCGAATATCCTTGAATGTCTAAGTATCACATTTCAAATGTTAAATCATTTAGAGTATGAACAAAAATTTTAAATTTCCTAGAATTCAAATTCCAGAAATTAAATAATTAAAAAATTGGAGATTTTAAATTTCGAAAAAGGGGATATTTCATATCACCTAGTTAGACTAGTCAAACTAACATAAAATTATAATCTACATCCTTATCCTGGTTGTTAATTCTCACCTGGGTTGTCGAATACAGTAGAGCTCCCTTTATTTTCCGAGCTCGGGGGGTGACCTTGAAGCAATTTCGTGGAGAAAAAAATTAAGGAAGCCCCCCACTCTGCCCACTGGTTGGTTGACGTGGTGGGGGTTGTCGGAAGCGGAAGGGGAAATAAGTGCAGAAGTAAACGGACTATAAATAGTAAATAGGTTATGTTTCATGAATGCTCGGTCCCACTATTGAGACGCTGCGCAGTCTGGAGCGCATGACGTCGAAAACAAGGATAGACAAAGTACGGGGAGTGGAAGAAGGTTTTTGAGGGGAGACAAGTCGTGAGGGGAGTACAGCGAAAATAAAGGAAGCGGATAATTAAGGGAGCTCTACTGCATATATCCTGCTCTCCATCTACATGAGATCGACCGCACATGCGCATTTCCATCTTTTGCCGTAATAACTTTTACCAAAGCTGAATAATTATGTTGTCTAACCCAATATTGCTCTGGTCGAAATTAATATTTAGTTACAGCTGACGCTAGCACAACCTCCCGTTCTCAGTTCTCGACATCGGCCAACTCTGCACGCGCTATTTTGTAGTCTTCTCACTACAAATTATTTTCTTCCCATATCCCACGAAAATTGCCTGCTAAATATCAAATTCGGCGATCGCCATTATTGCTGAATTCCATTCTCATTCAAGGAATACTATTACCAAATCCGGCAACGAATTTGCAGAAAACTCGTAGCTATCGAAATATTAGCTCATCACAACAGCATCTACGCCTCCATTGGAGAAGATTAACGGTTGGCCTTCCAGCCCACCTCTATTCCTCGCTTCTCCAAGCTTCAGATTCATTCAATACAGCCACTGCTATATCATTCAATTAACGACAAGCATATTTGCGAAAACGGAAGTCCATGACAGAAGAGCACAGTCGAACTTTTTCGAGGCATGACGTCGCACCTACTTGACCATATTTAAGGGTGTGCCCAACAGTTTCCATTGTCCGCGTTATCCTTTTTACTGTTGCCTCCGGTTTACTCGTTCAGCACTTCGCAGAAAGAGAATACTCAAAGGGAAAAAAGAAACACAATCTGAAGACAAAGTGGGCCCGGTCTTATCGAGTTGAGGAGCCCATGCTGGTTCCAAGTGAGTGCTCACAATGGCTACAGTTGCTGTTATTGTTTATGTACTTATAGTATCAAAATTACCACGAAGTGGCCTATGGGACGAGAAAGTAGATGCCTTATTGCCACACAGCTTCTTGGGTGGAGTGCGGTAATAAGGCCATTTCTGCTATTCTGATTGAAAAACATGATTCCTTCAAGAAGTCTTCCTTGCAACCAAATTCATTTCTTGGTAATTTTCAAATGCAATTGAAAATGTAATTGACAAATGCATTTCATTTTATATTAGAGGAGTAACTCCGATAAGAGATTGATTGCAACCTATCAAGTAATACTTCACATAAAGTTCATGGTAATCCTTCCTCAAAATTTATAAATAAATATTAAAGCAATTGTTAATTTCTAACCAAAAATTTGTCGCTCGTGATGTCACAAGATTTGCTCCGACGTTTCTTTTCAATTGGATGCGGCTGCTCGGATCATGTTGAAGGCGACCTGTGATTGGCTGCCGCGGGCGAAGGTACTTTCGTGACGTCACAGGTGGTCTCGGGTGCATAGAAAACCATTCGATAATAGCGGGAAAACTTTTGATGGCACCGGTCCTCACTTCCGAGTACATGTTTGAAAGAAGATATTTGAAAAAATTGTACACGAGTTTCTTGGTTCCAGTGACAAGCAACTACTGTTTTCATGGAAACTCTCTTTTTGTCGGTGTAGAATTCAAGGATTAGAGTCAAGTTCGTACAGTGAGTCATTCGAAGGTCAGATTTCTAATGAAACATTGCGTGAGTGGACTCATCATGCAATTGGCATCGTTACGCAATATCCTGGATGCAGCAAGTTCACTTCCATTTGATAAATACCGAGTTATCGAAGAAGACAAATTTAAATCAATGGATAGAAAATTTTCAATAGAGGTTCTTCCTCCGAATACGGGGTTGTGATCTCAGAAAATATTTCTATCAGTTTGTACACATATACTCAAAAAACGATTGACCTGGTGACCATCATGTAGGTCGAAGTATATTCCTGACGTTGTACCACCGGGCCCATTACTATTACTACTCCCGGCCTCGACTTCCGCCTCATTCTTCCCTCACAATTTTTTGTCCTTATTTATTCGGTTTGTATTTTTGGGTGGCCCCTCGTCAGCCGCTGGTGATAGCTTCTTTGTAACTTTTAGTAGTTAAAGTACCACATGTGTAGCAGGTTTATATTGAAGAAAAAAGTTAGTATGTGAAAATTGTTGGAAAACGGCAATATTTTCGAAATAATGATTCAAATCAGGATACTTTTGTACCATATCAGATTTAATCCGTCCAAGTTGCATATCTTCAATAATATTAACCATTTTGATTCTAAAATATAACCAAATATTAAATTCTTTCTCATTGAACTAAAGTTAAATATACAATAACTAACGGAAGACGAGCATCCGGCATCAGTCTCTTCGGTCTATCTCAACTCAAATATCTTTCTGACTGACTCCCGAGCAGTGATCGCCGAGCGACGACTATCGCATCTGCCCGTCCGACATTATCTATCCGTCTTTACTGTAGGCCCCACCTCCTCCACCTCTTCCATCTCCATCACTTTTTCAGCTAAGCAGCCTCTGAACTTCACCAAGAGCGATCGCTAGGGACAGTTGCCGGTAAAATCTGGAGCCGTGCAATCTCCTTCAGCTCCGGAGATTCTGACAATTTTCACTTCCGCTTTTTCACTACGGTCCGTGTCTTCTAGCGGGAATTACTTAAAAAAACACAGTTCAAACAGCCCGCCACATAACCAGAATGTGCCGAAATATCCAAATTAAACAAAAAAAGTGAAGAGCCTGTGTAAAGAAATAAAGTGCCGTGTCTGTTCTCAGTGAAATGACCACAGTTGAAATGGATTACCATTCTATGCCTAAATTTTCCATAACGAAATCAATTTCATTGGTGGACATTGATCTCCTTCATCATTCTTTAAAAATATTTTTGGGTTGATTGAAGGCGAAAGATTTTAACTATTGGTCCAGTGAGGAAGCTGTACGATTGAAAAATAAGCGTTACAAAAAGGGAATGGAAAACTCGTCACTACAGCTCATTCTGATTGTAAAAAATCCAATTTACAATAAGGAATGGATAAATTTTGTTCGATGCACTTCATCACTTGCAAAGTACTTAACTCTCCATTGTTGTATTTGACCGCCCAATAACCATCGACTATATTTATCTCATCCTCTTCATGGCAAAAACTGGTAAGGCAACTATCAAGCTGTACTTATTAATTCATATTGAGTCCTGCTATATGTTGATGGAACACCGCGACAAGATCACATTTTACCGCGATTTGATTTATCCAAGTGTTGCGGATTTTGCTCCTTGTGTAATGAAATAATTTGCATTTATTCGCTCCCACTGTGAGACATAAAAGGCCGTCAATTTCGAACTCTTTAGCCCTGCATCCAATCTAATTCAATACTGATCATTGGACATTTCAGGATCCATCAATATTTCCGCAGTCAAGTTCAGTACCGCTAATATGCCTTCATATAGGGTAAAAGCCATCTTACCCACCACTGCAGACACTCACTTTTTCCTCACTCGTTTTTGAAATTCTCTGTGGTCTCGTGCGCTCGTATTTATAGATAGAGCACGGTTACAAAGACATGAAAGAAAAAGCATAAAAGGAGAAAAAAAACACACAACATTGGAGCCTGAACCTCGTGAGGGTTGGTAGATGCAAAAGTAAAAGACTTGAAAAAGTGGGATATCGTTAAAACCCATAAGACGAACATAGAAGGAAGTACAGTGTGGAAGAACGTGATTTGACGGATCATGAGTCAATGTGTTGGCGCATGTTGTCCAGAGATCAGTGCCGAGGAGTGCCTGTCTGGTGCATCAACATGATCAACTTCAGGAGCAACAGTGGCTTGTTGGCTCTTGGGATTATCTTCATTTCGCTTTACACCGGTGAATCCCACGTGAGTATTATCTCGGTACATGAGAGTAGGATGTGTAAAAAGTGGAAAGTGCTTTCGCGCTCATCCATTGATAGGAGGATTTCGGTGTTATCAATGAGCCTGGTATCAACGACACGGCAAACATAGGGTCTTACAGTCAGATGTCAAACAGATGGACACAACCTGATGTTTTAGGATTTGATAACAGAAAAATTTATTGTTCTGAACTCGGGCATTGGTACCAACTTGTAAGATGTTTTGGAAAAAAAACATTCTGATATCTTAAACATTTAGTGACTTATTTCAATAGCTGATTGAGAAATCTTATGCACTTTGAAGTTATTTTCGCTAACTCACTCAGGTTGTACCTAGATGAAGTCTCCTCGATGTGTTTCCCAGGTATTTTGAGGGGATTTTCCCAGGTACATGACGGGATTTTTCCGAGGTAGTATGACGATGCTTTCGCCAGGTAGCTCGAACGGATTTTCCCCAGGAAGTTTGACACAGTTTTCCCCAGGTATTTTGGGAGAATTTCTCCAGGTACAATGACAGGATTTTCTCCAGGTAATACGACGAGGTGTTCCCCAGGTAGTTTGAAAGGATTTTTCCCAGGTCTTTTGAGAGGATTTTCCCAGGTACATTGATGGGATTTTTTCCAAGTAGTTTGAAGGGATTTTCTCAGGAGAGTTTGTAAATTAAAATGATCATGCGATTCTATCCAAACTTCGCAAATGATCTGTTGACAACCCCATTGAATTTTACAAACTTCCCGGCGAATGTCTTCACGGAAAGAAAAAAAACATAATTATTAGACCCCTGGTGACTAATCTGAGGACGAAATTTCCGTGAGTCCAAAAATTCATCCCAGTGAGTATAAAAACTATCCCGAAACAACAGAAAAAGTCGGCCCAATGCGACTAAATTTTAGACTATAGGAGTCTAATTTTTCGACTCACGGAAATTTCGTTCTCAGATTAGTCACCAGGGGTCTAATAATTATGTTCTTTTTCTTTCCGTGTTGTAACACGACCAGGGAAACATGGAGTCGATCGGTGTGAGGGAAACTCCTGTCAAACGGGCTAGGAACAATCCTATCAACCTACCTGGGGCGTAAACTTGCGAAGTACCTGGAAACGGAACTGCTGATTAGAAAAATAAAATTCGGCCACTTGATCATGAGATTACTTTAAACTACTGAAGATAAGCAAGATATTTGGAGAACCTCTCGAATGAAGACATGAAAAATAACTCCAAAGTGCGGACAAATGCGGAAAAATTCATTCGTTAACAATAACTAACCCGTTCTGTAAGCGTGAGTGTTTATAGCACCTGATCGATATAGAATCTTGCAGGTAAAAGCCTGCAGCCATGCGGCTGGGGCCGACTTTTGCCACTGTAAGCCATCGTATTTCTAAACACAGGGTAAACCTCTAGATGGCAGGTGTCTGTGATGGACCCCTCCCCCACCCCCCCCCCCCTCGGTCACTTGGGGTCCCGTCCGGCATAGCATTTTCATCTAATGAGGGCCCTATCAGGGCCTTGGCGTAATGGATAGATGATCTGCCTACTACGTTACGACTCCTAGGTTCGCAGCAACATTTCGTGTGTCCTATCGGCGGTCCCCATAAAATAAGACCGCAAGGCTGGGCGGGATCCTAACTCAACGCAAGGGAGGGGCAACATCATAAGTGCCCATCATCGTAAGCGATTCTGGAGGTTTACTCTGTGTCTAGAAATACAATGGCCTGAATGGCGAAAGTCGGACCCAGCCACATGCATGGGCTGGGCATGGATGTCCAGTACTCGCTTACAAAACCTGCTGAAGCGCAGCTACCCTGAGGAGTATAAGAGAGAGGGACGGAGGAGAAATTCGCACACACACTTACAATGCATGCCATGACTTTTTTTACATTCTAAATAATTTGTTCTTTCCCAAATAAAGAAGACATCGCCATAATCAACGCCATTGTACGCCGTGAAAAAACTCATTCGCAATGATAAATGGATGATAAGCAATAGCATTGTCTATTCACGCAGGCTTAACGACCCGAATAATCGGTTACCGCGACATATCGCTCACTTAGCTTTCCATAAACTACAATGGTATAATAATATGAAAATAATCTGTGGAGTCTTTAACTCCATTTGGTATTTACAATCGTATACGCGGCCAATTTGTTACCTAGTATCGTAAACGTACAAAATAATGAAAGACTCAGTGAAAGAGATCCAGACGACAGTAATTTAGTTCAGGAGTGTGTCAGTGAATGACGTAACGCTCGATTGCACGATTACCTAGGCTTATATTGGCACTGGTATATATTGCTCCAGGGCGGGTCCAATTCCCGAAGGCCCTGACTCATTTAACCCAGAGTTTTAAACCGTATGCCATTAATTTAACAGTATCCATCCATTACGGTTTTATCTCCAACTTAGGATCCACCAACTAATCATCTCCTACCCATAGTTCCTAATTCAGATCTCGAGTTACAGCTGATGTGAATTTTGTAATAGCTGTTTATTATTGCAGGGGGATAATTCGACTGTTAGCCGATTAGAGAGGGCGCGCAGAAGACCATCTCGCCACCGAGGAATTGCGCAATCACCAATGCATAGTGAGTGATTTTAAAATTAACTCCCGTAAATATTATTGAAAATATCGAGTAGAGTTTTTGGAAGTGATACGAGGCAAATGAGCTTATTTGGTATTTACATACCGAGTATCGATTTAAAGTACAGCATTGAACAAATGGCTGAACTATTATAAGTTCCGTACGTGAATACATCATGTGAAAAATGTTTAAATAATGGACAAAACTAGAGAACACTAGGCAATGGAACTAGGCACCAATAGGGAACTCCTATGCGGCTCATTTTCTCAAAATATAGATAATGATAAATGGGACCCCAATAATCTGTGTTTCTATTTAGAAGTTTTCTGATTGGTCCAGTCATCAATTATGAATTTTCGGAAAAGTCCAAATTTAAAATGCTATGAAGACCCTCGTGACGTCATTAACTGAGAAGTACTTGTTCTCTTGGTTAGCGTATGTATACAGTATCCCAAAATTGCCTTCTTTATTTCTTGAGGATGAAAGGAGGGCAAAGTTCCTCTTCAACCTTTTTGGTAGTCGCCCCCCCCCCCTTAAAGTTATAAACACAATAAGTTGAACTGTTATAGTACTGCTTGGAGCACTGAACCAGTGCTTTCAGTTCCAAGAACGGTTCGAAGTGAATGACCAGTCCCAAAAATTGTTCCCCAATGAAGGAACTCATGTCTGTTCTCGGACCTGTTCCAGGTGGAACCTTACTTCCGGAACCCGTTCCCGGAACGGTTCCAGTTGAAAGCTCAGTCCCGAGAACTATTCCAAGAATCACTCCCGTAAAGGAATCAAGATATGTTCCACATTAACATTCAGTTCCAGGAACTGTTCCAGGTAGAACTCGGATTTCGGAAACAGTTCCCGATGAGTGTACAGTTCCGGACAGTGTTCCAGGCGGGAGTTAAGGTTCGAAAACTGTTCACGTGAAATGATTCTTGGAACCGTTCTCGGAATAGAACTGAAAGCACTGGCCCAAGTCAGTGAACTAAGCAGTGCTGTAACCGTTCAACTTCCAACTTCACTAACTGCAAGGGGGGGGGGGCGTCACACAGAAAAATTGAAGAAGACCTTTCAACTCGACACTCCGCCCTTTTTCATCCTCAAAAATAAAGTGAGCACTTTTGGGATACAGACGAAGACACAAAAGTCACATGGTTCCAAATAAGGCGAATACGGCGAGTCGGTGATGGTCAAAATTTGTTCTGTTCGGCAAGCTGAAATTATCCATCAAAGGACAGCGCAATGCCGACGTGGAGGCCACCCAAAAGGCTTCCACCGTCATTCCGGCCAACAAGCTTAAACATTCCTCTTCAAACATTATTGGATCGAGTTAATAACTGTATTCAATCAGAGGGACATTACTTTTAATAATAAGAAAAACAAGTATTTAAGCACCTATTCTAGTTTTCATTTGATTCCAAAAGTTCCGGAACTTTTGCGAAAGACCTTGTAGTTCTGTTCAGGTCACGAGAGGAAGACTCTTTTCTTTAACTTCCCGATTTTTCGGGAAGTTATTCCAATGACGCCCAAATCGATTTTGTTTATTTGGATTCGTTACTAGGGTTGTAAGTATACCAAAATGCTTCCCGTCGAATTCCGAACACATATCTGTGTGTGTGTGTGTTTGTTGTGTGGAATGACAATTTCGCACGACCGGGTCGAACGGTCTGGGCCTGCAAGGTCTTATTCAAAGCGTCGTCAAAGCATATTTATCATAATTAAGCAGGTATGACAAGTTTAACCCTCGAGGGTTCGCACCCCTATTGGCGTCTCACTCCCACTCCGGTAACGCGCACAATTCTCGTCCTCACCCTGACTATGCCGCTAGTCAAATATTCACAATTATCTGGTTGATAAATGAGATTGAAACATTGAATTAACGTATCCAAAAATCTATAGGAATGGCAAACAAAAATTACAAATCGGGAAGTTTTGTTTGTGTTCCGAGCGGGGACGCACACTTTTATCCCACTAGTCCCACTAGTAAACAATCGAATTCATTTAGAGAGCTCTATGGTGAGAACAATGAGAGGTTGGAAAGAAAGTACACACACGCAGACATCCGGAAGTTATGATTTTGGCCGGCGGAGGGTCAAACCCACAGCCCATTGTTGAAATTTGTAATCTGAGCAATTTACCCACTATCCAAAACCGGTTCCCTAATTACTATGTAATAACAAATAACAGAAAAATTAAGTTTGGTCTTTCTCTTCTGCAGAGTCTTCATACTTCACGGATTGGAGTGAATGGTCAGTATGTGATCGGCATTGCTGGCAGAACCGAGTTAAAATGTGTAAAGTAAAGAAAAGCTGTGGCACAACCATAATACGAGTAAGTATCTAATTTTTCTGAAAGTACCTGATAAAGACATCAAAAATCGTATATCAACTCATTGGCAGTCAAGAAATTTGAAACAAATTAGATGTTCGATTTTCGCATATAGAATAAGTACAAAAATTGCGAGAAATCTCCATGTAGGGGTCAATGTGTCGATTTGGCATGGAATACATTATATATTTAAATTTAGGTAATTTATTTATATCTTATAATATAAATAAACAGGAAGAAAAAAGCTGTTATCACAAAAAAAAAGGTCGCAGGTGTTCTCGCATGGAACGAAAACACAGGGATCCTCGCCTCACAGAAGTATTTCACGTGGTCCCAGTGCCAAATGAAGCAGAGCCCAGGCGGGGTAGTATGCGCGAGCGAAAAAAAACGAAGAATCGTCCTCCAAGTCACTATGGAAAGTGGAGTAAGTGGACCCCCTGTACTCGATCGTGCACAACACAGAGACATAGATGGTGCAGGCGACCTGGTATTTGCGGTAGAGATGTCATCAGGGAGAGTGCCTACTGTTATGTTGAGGGAAGTTTCTGTCAAAAGTGGATTCACAGGAGGATAAGAGGCAGTTACGAAGATGATAGGGATGGTAAATAAGCCATAAATTATTTTTGTATCCCAAACTATGTTAATATTATAGTCTGGAGTATATCATATCAATTCCGCTATCCAATTTTTCGTTGGTTTTGTAAACAAAGATTGACCAATTTAGAATGACGTGCTATATACAAATTGAAAGTTTATCACGAGAAAAAAAAACTCAATTGGTTTCAGAAGAAACGTTTACCAAAAATTTCTTCACTCTCTCACATACACACACACACACAGCGACGCAGGGGTGGGGCTTTCGGGTGGTTTACCCTGTGTCCATGGATGGGTGTCCGGTACTCTCGTTCGAAAAAATGCTGAAAAGCAGCTACTCTGGGAAGTACAAAAGGGAGCGGCGGATGCAAAATAAATTAAAACTAGTGGTGTACAAATGTGTGTGTCCCATGCAGGGCACAAACAAAACTTCCCGATTTGGTATTTAAGCACAGCATGAGAACGCAACCATGGTGGTGAGCAAACGCAACGACGATATCAAAAATCCGAGTTCAATTCTAGCAATTGAAAAATTGAATTACACTAGTTTTATACACAAGCTTACCAGTATCATTCGAAAAGAAGGACATAATGATTCGGTTTTGTCATTGGTGCATTGAGAAGTTATGAACAGCTACGTTCTTTCTTCTCGTATGATGTACGTAATTGGTTAAACGGCCATACGTCCTCAAATATGCGAATTACGGAAAAAAGTCATTCAACATAAAATGTGTATTTTTCATGCGGAACAACTATTATGCAGTGATCATTCCGCTAGCAGATACGATTTACGCCATAGAGCGTTATAAACAATTGGAATTGTTTATAACAATATATATATACGGTCAATTGCATTCAAAATCTAATCCTCTCCGAGTGCATTAGAACACTCCGTTTCAGACCCTAATGGCCGACATGGCTTCATTCTTTCACTTATTAGATACATAATTTTTCAAATGCCCATACCTCCTTAATTATGCAAATTAGGAAAAAGTGTTATACTACATAAAATGTGTACTGTTGCATGAGGAATAACTTTTCTCTCAGAAATTTTTCGCTAACTTTGATAGTTTAGAACGTTATGAACAATTGAAATTGTTAATAACAATCTATACAGTGCATCAATTTCATCCAAAATCTAATCTCCTCGATTCTGCATGGAGATGTTTCGATTGCGACCTTGAAAACCTCAGTAGCTTCATTCGTTCGCGAGAAACCTAGGATCAAACTTTTGTGCACACACATACAGAAACACATACACACACAGACATTTGTTCAGAATTCGTTGGGGATCATTTTGGGATACTTAAAACCCTAGTTACAGGCCGAAAAGAAAAAGTTCGATTTCGGGGTGATTACTATAACTTCCCTATCGGGAAGTTAATAAATTTCCCGAGAAGTTAATAGCAAATACTATGCTTATATATTTAATTTTTTGTTAAGAGAGTGCATTGGAGGAGTTTGAATTGAATCCAAATACAGTGGATGGCCTAGTAGCACCGAAGAATGATGATATTTGGAAATGTGGAGTCATTGGGAATGGAAAGATTTCTAAACTCTCATACTTCACTCGAATTATTGGAGGACATCCTACAGTACCTGGAAGCTGGCCGTGGCAAGTTGCTGTGCTCAACAGATTTCGAGTATATATGCGTTACATTTGAATTACTTTTATTCAAGATTTTTAATTTTTTTTCATATACGCGTACTTAGTCACAAAATAAAAGTCATCTAAAACGATGAGGCAGAAATTCTCATCGATCACCATCAAATATGGAAATTCTATACGTAAAAAAGATCTAAATTTATCCTGACAGACAAATTGGATTTGATCCATAAATCGCAAACTTCGCTGTCAGAAAAACTTGGCCTGGTCGGAAAAAAATTCACAGCTATTGCTAAGGAAAAATGAATTGATTTTAATATGTTAAGTATAGCACTTCATACAATTTTTTCTGACTAGGAGGCATTTTGTGGTGGCACATTGGTCTCACCCCGTTGGGTCCTAACAGCAGCCCATTGTGTCAGGAAGCGCCTCTATGTACGCCTTGGAGAGCATGACCTCACAGTTAAAGAAGGAACAGAGCTCGAATTTCGGGTGGACTCGGTTGTAATTCATCCGAACTATGATGCCGACACTGTTGATAACGATGTGGCACTCCTCAAGCTTCCTGTACTCCTGAGTCCGTCATTATCACGAGGTATTGCTTGTCTACCTAGTCCACGGCAGGCACTGCCTACCAATAACTTGTGTACAATTATTGGATGGGGCAAGACTCGAGCAACTGATGACTTTGGCACTGATGTCTTGCACGAAGCCAAAGTAAGTTTAGTTTCTTTTGTTAAGGATTCAAAGAAAATCAAATGTTTTCGAGAGGAAAAATTTGATTGGTAAAAATCTGTAGACCCATACGACATTCAATTCATGAAATTATATTTTTTACAGATACCCATAGTGTCAACGGAAGTTTGCAAAAGTGTTTACGTAGATTATCGCATAACCGACAATATGTTCTGTGCTGGCTATCAAAAAGGAAGAATGGATTCTTGTGCCGGAGATAGTGGTGGTCCTCTTCTTTGTAAAGATCCCAAACGTCAAGACCATCCTTGGACTATTTTTGGTATAACAAGTTTTGGAGAGGGTTGTGGCAAACGTGGGAAATATGGTATCTATGCAAAACTATCCAACTATGTGAAATGGATTACACAGGTCATGAGAGACTAGGACAAAGTGTTATTGTTTATATACGCTAGTCCCTAATGGAAATTTATAAACAATACTTGTAAGAGATGCTTGTCCATGTATCAAATGTCTGCAACTAACTATAAAGTATAGTAAGAATTGTAACATTAGCTTCTATATTGTTACTGTCTTCAATTTCAAAAGTGTGATATCGATTTATACTTCAACTTGTCAGTTTAATATCAAATTCTTAATTTATTCAAATGTGTTAGATTTTATGAAAAAAGGAATCAAAAAGTTCGGGGATCCAAACCCATGGCCTCTTACCCCTCATCGCCTCTGGTTTCTTTTGATATCACTCCCTACCCGCTCATACTTCGACCACCCCCTCAGTATCTCCATCAACCCCTCTCTCGATTTCTAAGAAGACGTCCCTTTCAACGCCCGCCTCCATGGCTTCCAAAGTATTAAGTATATTCTGGCAATAAATGGTGGAAAGGTTTCTTATACACTGATTTTATCAAAAGAAATTGATCGTAATTAGCTACATGAATTAGTTGAAATTTACTTGACGGATATTTAGAAATTAATATTCGAATTTAACAGAGTACAAGGCATAACGTCTTGTCTGTACGCCTTCTTGAAGCTAACGAACTTAGTTTTTTCCTTTCCTTGAGATACAAGAAGAATAAGTAGGTAGGTATTTACCAAATGTGTTGAAAATGATAGCTCTTGAACTGACGAATGAAATGGTCGGGATTTTCTGCAAAATATTACTATTGGTGATTTTATAAATAATGGGAGCAGCTAGTATGAGATCTGGTAAGCAGCCTCGGATTCTATATTGGAGCAATTTTTCAGAGGCCCAAGCATAGCAAAACTCTCTAAGAGAACACTAAAAGTCTTTTCACACATAAAATTTTATAATCAGCACTAGATACCCTTCCTACAAGAAATGGGGAATTCTCGAAAAGTGGAGAAATATTGTAAGCATCCCTTTCACAATTCTATATATAGGACCTGCAATAAACCCGAGGTTCTTATTAAGCAAAAAATTCTCGTGGATAATTCACGTATGTTCTATCAGTAATTCCTCAAAATTAACGAATCAGTCTCCTCGCAGACGTGATACTGACCACCGGTTCTTCCAATTTTTTCAATCTTCCAAATTTTCAATTACAAGTCGCAATTAGCGACTGCTTCCAGAGAAATTCCATTTTCCATACCCATTCACTACACTTTTGCTCTTGAGTTTTCCTTCTCAATCTTGATGAAATGTTGATCTCTTATAAGTTCAAATGTTATTTATCATGTAAAGGTGAAAAAATCGTCGGCAATACGAATACCTACTGTTATTTCCTATTTACTGCCAATTTCGATATGAGACATGTTATTACGGGAAAGGTCCGGGGGTGTTCATAACTAATATAGACATTGTCTCAAGCTTTGCCCATGATTCTTATTCAAATATCTACACCCCTATATCTTACGACCCACTCATAGCGATATGATCAATCACCTTACTTCTCACGTAAGTCTAAAATGCTCTCAAAGCATTCTGCTCATATGATAAGCAATGATCTACAATTCCATCAACTAATTTGCCGACAATATGCCGTCAGACATTTCAAGCTGCACCAACCAACTCACCCCGACAAAGTTTTGAGCAATGGAAAAGAAGCACTTAATTTATCATGAATTTATTATGATAAAGTGATTTTTTCATCTCCTATATTTTTTTGTATTTTTATGGTTGGTCCAGGTTAATATTAAGCTGGACCAACCATAGTCCAAATTTATATTTCTATTATTTTTTTGCTTCCGAATGGAGGCTTTGTCATGGGGCGATTTTCACATTTTCTAATTCCATGTGGAAATGATCTAGAATCGTCTGAAACGTAAAAATACAAAATTTGAGGCCGCCGTCTGTCTGTGAACATGTCATTTTTGGCACCTCGATTTACTAATTTGAACACTTACACGGGTAAAACTGATTTATAAAATCTCAAATTCTCTCCAATAATTGGTATTGAGTCCCTCTTACACCATACCAAATTTCAACTCGATCGAAGCATAAGTTTTTGAGAAAACTTGATTCATTTTTTTTTTTTGGTTTTTGCTCCATATCACCTTCAATATTGAACCGATTCATTTCTTTTTTTTTCAATCTTCGTCATTACGCCATCTATAAGAGGGAACGAAAAAACACACATGCGTCCGTAGAAAGTTTTCGTGTTATTTGAACGTTTATGTTTTTCACTTAAAATTTTTGTTAGCGCATCTCCTCCTACAGTTGTCATAGAGACTTAACATTTCACACAAATGCTCCATTTGGTATGTGTATGTGCAAGTTGTTTGGATTTTTGAAAATTTTCATTAGTTCCTGAGATATTCATTTTTTACTAGAAATTCATTTTATTCAATATCTCAAAAATTAACGAACGGCTTTTGATTTTTTCTTTTTTTCAAAACATTCAGCTCAATGGTGGCTATGGAATGTAATTGGGAACTATATTCCGGCACCAACTGGAACTATATTCGTTCCAAAATATCCATTGAAAACGATGAAGCATAATATTAATTCACCATGAACGATTCTCAATCCGACATTTTCCATAACAAACCCTGTCAAACTAAGAAATTATGCATAATAATAATTCGGATTCTATCAAATTCTATTAAAATAACACTAACTCTTGCGGAACACCTTCCTGGATGTTATGAATAAAATGAGGGTATTTAAAGGACATCGCTTCCATACATCCCGGCAACTTATTGGTCTACAATACATTCCAGTAGAAATTATGGTTAGTAGAATGAATGAAAAATTAGAAAATAAACTTTTCGTATAAGTTGTTTATAATTTTTTTGGTCCACTCCACTAAATGTTTGTGCGTTTCAAATACGAATATAATTATGGGAATAACAATGTTATGTTCACAATTACGTATTATGTAAATTATGTATCAATGACCATTTGAGAAATATATTAATTAACATGGAAATATGAAATGATGACACTTACGGTAAATACATAGTTACTGTATTTCAGCTTACCTGTATGAAATAGCCTATGTTTGACAAAGATCAACGCTCAATATTGTGAAGTTGAGTACTGAATGGAAAAAGAAAAAATAGGACTTCAATTGTAATGAGGAACCTTTCTCAAATGAGTTGTAGATTTCCCTATATCGGAAAGGCATGATATTGATTCAATATAAATCAATGAACATCCAACTTATTGCATAAAGCGTTAAAATAAACCGTGTCCAGATCCTTCTTCCTCAAGAAGAAGTTTTTAATGGCGGTTCCAGACACTGGGTCAATAAGAATGCAGTGCATAATTTGTTCCATTCAGTGATATCCAGTGTCTCATAATTAACAGAGATATGAAATGTTTCCCATAAATCAGCTATGACAAAACCGGTACCATTCGGAAGCATACCACCAATGAAATTGATGGAAATAAAACGGCAACGTTAAACGAAATAAAAATAGCCGTCATGCATTCGATGACCGTCTGCTTGTTTTAATTCTGAACACTGAGCAAACTCGAGAAAATTATAAGGGAATTTGCTCACCCTTTGAAAACGACAAATGAGAGAAATTGATCAATTTTTGACAATTAATTGATTGGAGCTCATGTCAACTAACATGGTGACCAGGTCAGAACTTGGAACATGTGGGCGATCAAACCCTGGAACTCCAGGGAGATTTCCAAAACATTTTTTGCACACACCCAACTACACAGCCAATTGCACCCCCCCCCCCTCCCACTCACTCCCAACAACACAGGCAATTGCACACACCCAACTACACCTGCACGCACACACCCACCTATACACACAGACACCTACACGCACACACAGAGAAACCTAACTCCCGAAACCAAGGGTGCCAAGGGTGGGCTTCCTATAACAGCCCATGAAGCAAACATGAACAGTGATGATAAAACAATATTGTTCCACGCGGACAACCTCCAAAAGGAAAATTCCGCCGTCGGTTCCTACCAGGTGAAAGCCCTGATGGCCGGCGCTGGCTCCTCGGATTGGAGGAAGAGCCAACCATCACTTGATCATCCCCGGGTGGCCCACTTGGCCCTTAATGCTACAAGTGGAACTGTACCTACTATGCAGAGCACATGGGACCTGTACGAGAATGATCTGGCAACGCTAGTGAATTCTCTCACAGATAAAAACCGGAGAACCATCAATGAAGACATGAGAAAGCTGGCTAAGAAGATCCAAATGGCCGCAAGGCGAATAAGATCCATGACGGAGACAGGGGTAGGCAAAACACCCTTGCCAGCAGTTGGATGGCTCACCCCTCCAGGTCCTAGAATGTCCCAGCTAAGCCTGGGGAGTAGCCATAAGTCCATGGAAAAACCGAAGACATCTGAGGAGACCCCAACCCGACGGGACAAAAGAAAGGAGAGGACACCGCCTAATGACACAACGGGCAAAAAACTCAAGAGTGCCGACAATGAGGCAGCAGCAACGTCGTCCAGAAATGTGGAGGAGCGCCAAAAAAATCGAACCCGGTTAGAGGGGAGCAGGGACATGGAAGAAGCACTGAAAACTGATCCAATAGACAGTGGAAATGTCATCGAAACTTAGTGAAAACCGACAGCCACAGGTGTATTGGTGGAGCGATGAAATTGCGCCTCTCCGCAAGGAATGTTTCGCAGCAAGAAGATCTTGGCAGCCCGCAAGGAAGAACTGCCGCCTGGAAGCCTCGAAGTGAAGTATAAAGCCGCTAAGCGTAAACTTACTAAGGCCATAAAGCTTCGCAAACGAGACTGTTGGAACGAGCTCTTGGAGGAAGTGGACAAGGATCCTTGGGGTAGACCGTACAATGTGGTTATGGCACGACTTAAGAGTCAACCGATGTCATCACCGACCTGCCCCGAGCTTCTGAAGAGGATTGTGTCTGTTTTATTTCCCCAACAATCAAATCTCCCTAGAACATATGGGAAGAATGTATTAATGGCGAAATTCCAGCGATTACAGCTGACGAACTATTGCAGGCCTGTAGCAGAGTGGGCAACAACAAGGCCCCCGGTCTCGATGGTGGGCCCAACATTGCGTTGAAGGCAGCCATTAATACAGCACCTGGAATATTCCTAGACATCTACAATGCTTGTATTCAAGAGGGTATCTTCCCCAACAGATGGAAGCAACAGACTCGTACTTCTTCCTAAGGGAAAAAAACCACCGGAGCAGCCGTCATCATATCGTCCACTCTGTATGCTGGATACGGCGGGCAAGATCCTGGAGCGCATAATACACCAGAAAATTGAGGCAGTCGTGGAACCCCTGTTGGCCGAAGCTCAATACGGCTTCAGACGACGACGATCTACGTTGGATGCTATAGATCGAGTGGTCAAAACGGCCCAAAAAGCAATCGAGGGCGGGCGATGGAAAGGAGGTACGAAAGAATATTGTTTGGTCGTTACGCTGGACATCAAGAATACCTTCAACTCAGTGCGGTGGGATTCCATCCTGGCGGCATTGTCCAAGCTAGTGGTGCCGACATACTTGCGAAAGATGGTAGGAAATTACTTTACCGACAGAGTCCTTAGATATGACACGGAAGTAGGTCCTAAAACATATAAGGTTACTGGGGGTGTACCCCAAGGATCAGTGTTGGGTCCTCTTTTGTGGAATATCGTATATGACGAATTGCTCAAAATAGCATTACCGACGAGGGCCAAACTCCTAGCTTTTGCGGATGACGTAGCCATAATCATCGTGGACAAACACCTTTTCACGCTCCAGCTCATTTTCGAGAATGTTTTCAACAAGATACGGCAATGGATGGACACAATAGGTTTACAACTTGCGGAGCATAAGACCAAAGCACTCCTTATCACAAGCCGAAAGCAATTGGAGACAATCAGGCTGCAAGTCGGCCAGCACAAAATAACGTCCCAGCCCTATATACGGTACCTAGGAATCATGATTGATGCCCGACTTAGTTTTAGACAGCAAGCGCAGCATGCAAGCAGTAAGGCAGGAGCAGTGAAGACTCCCCTTGCACGACTGATGCCAAACATTGGAGGACCAAAACAGAGGAGAAGGCTCCTGCTATCATCAGTTGTTACGTCGGTATTAACATATGGTATTCCTATATTTGCCGATGCATTACGAAGCCAAGCATCTCGGCGGCAAATTGTTCCCGTCTACAGACTGAGTGCCCTTGGAGTGGTTAGCGCATCGAAGTGCTAGCGGAGGAGCGTCGGTGCCTTTATACCCGCAGAAGATCAACCAACCTGAGCCAAGCGAAACTGAGAACGGAAGAACGCAACCACAGCATTGAGCGATGGCAGCTACTGTGGGACGCCTCAAGCAAAGGCCGGTGGACTCATCGAGTAATACCGAAGCTGGATGTTTGGCTTGACCGATCACATGGGCAAGTTAACTATTATCTAACCCAGATGCTCTCGGGACACGGATGCTTTCGGGAATATCTTCACAAATTCAAACATGAAGATTCCCCGTATTGCCCAAAGTCTGAGAGAATACATGAAAATGCGGAACAACGATGTATATGGGAAACTACTGCAGGCAAACCCATAAACGTTGAAAATCTTGTGGAAGTCATGCTGTCATCAGAGGCAGCATGGAATGCGTATTTGCAATGGAGGTTCTGACGGAGTTGCGCCGCGAGGAGCAGCTACGGAAAAATCCAGAGTAAACGGAGGATGTTCTTGCCGTAGAAGGCCGGAAAGGATTCTCTACTGAAGAAGCCACGGCTATCGTCCCCTACACAACGAAGTATTGCTCAGCAGATGTTCCGTCGTGGTGTGGGGACAAATTGAACTGTATTGTATGTGACAAGGGGTATTGTCCTTTGCACTTCATATTTTATTTGTTAATTTTGTAAGATTGTTTATTATTTGGCTTCCTTCTTTCTCTTTTTTTCTTTAAAAAAAAAAAAAAAAAACGCACACACAGACAGACACACACACACCCGCACACATTAATCATACGACTTCTTCGAAAACCAGTATAACCACTAAATCGACAAGATAACCACCCAATTGAGAAACGAAAATTACTAAACCAGGAATACCACCCAATGGAAAGACAAACAATTGAACCAGGATAACGACCACTCGATTAACTAATCCTCATGATAAGGGGGACAACATAAATCGATGGCGCACAGAATATCTTGCGGTTGCTCTCGGACGGGGGAACTCACAGCGTATAGGCTAGGCTCGTCACCGATCGGGCAAGTACTATCAATTTCGGCTATGACATCGAAAGTTCTGAGAGTTCTTCTCAGCATCATGAACGGAATTATCAAATGGAGTGTTCGCTAGAGGCAATAAATGTTGATACTTGAAATGATCAACAATTGTCTCGGGAGTTGGGTCTATCCTACTTCTAGCTTCGTTATAACGTGTCAAATTATTTGACTTCTTTACCCTGTTTTGCACTAAATTTAATTCCCTCCTAACAGATGGATGAAGCTCGAATCTTTGAATTTTGGAGGAACTTGGGCCATAAAATATTTCCGGCGGAATACCACGCCTCATCTGCTGGCTGCGCATAGCCTCCTGAGGAGTTGCAATCAACGCCCAGGCTCTTCTGTCGAAAAGTTGCTCCGCCGGATTGGCTCCGTCAATCAGAAAACGTGGGAATATATTAATATTGTTAGAAACAATGTATTTTTTAAGGGACTTCAATAGAGTGAAATTGGTAACCTCATCGGTGTGGAATACAGAAGAAGTCAGTAGAGCACCAATGACTGGGTGGATTCAAATTTGTGTGCACTACTGCAGAAACGGTCACTGTGAGAGAGTAGTGCATTGGTTTTGGATTCTCATTTTTAGATGAATATTTATGCAATTGGTATTCCACGAACTCGTTATTCAAGCAAACGAGGGGACACATTTGGGGCTGACTCTTATTGAAGACGGTGAACAATTTCGCCCAACGCACGCTATAAACGGAATACATATACGTGACTGCATAGCATTTGTTAAGTGAGCCATCAGCATGAAAGATATTCGGAAACTCTGCCCAACTGCGTATAGGCAGACATGCATACAGATGCAGAATTTGTTCCTTCATGTTTGGGAACGGCCAGCTAGCTCTCAGATGTTTTTCCTCGAGCGTCTCTATCACAAAATGCTGGGGATCTCTCAGGTTTGCCATGAGTGTATCACAGTTTTGTCCTGATTTTTCGAGAAGCCAAACCAGTTAATTTTCGAGGACATACCATTTTGTGAGCTCTGCCTTGGTGGACGGTTTCGTTAAACATTGGTAATTGAAGCAGAGCTCGATCCTTCCGACATACTTTGAGAAAGTTACTCCAGAACACAGTACTAAAACTTCATGTCGGATCAAATGATCGAAAACGTGTTCTAATTTTGCAAGTATCCTATTTTTATCTGCAATCAGAGCTATATCGTCTACGGTCATGACGGCCTCACAACCAACGGGGATGTTGTGCTTGATGGCATCAATGTGGCCTTGCAATGTGAAGAAGAAATCGTGGACTTTCTGACCATATGAAAGTTTACTGAGACCCTGGCATCATTGGAACACACTACCCTTCCCCATCATGCCAAAACACGTCGGCCAACCGAACCTTTCTAAACGTTGCTGATGATACAATGGATTGTATATCTGTAAATACATAATATCATGGCATGTGTATACGTTGGTCATTTTACACATTGCCCCTAGTCTATCAATAGCTGGATAGGTTTGAACGGCCTGTCCAGTCCCTATGCGACAACTTGGTTAAGTCAGCGAATGCTCCTATTCTATGCCCAAGCAGAGTGACGCTAAAAGCTGCATGAACTTGATAGAATAACACATATTTACTATAAGTCGTCTTAACGTTCCCTTCAATCCCATGACGGCAAATATAATGAACGAAGGTCCCTTTCGTGAAATACCTAGCGAGTTTTTCCTCTAACTTCTGAACGAATTCTACCCAATCCTTACGCCAAATCCTAACTTTTTGAGTACAGTGGAGATTTTCAATATAGGAATTATATATTACCGACTTGCATTTGTTCTGTCTCATCATCTCTTGGACTGCTCTCACTGCACTCTTCTTGAAGTTTTCTCTGTAGAAAAAACGAATGTTTGTTGAGGGGATACATGATTCAAACCAAAACATATGTGGGCGCTGGGGTTAAATTTTACATGTTACATGTAATTTGTGTGGCAAGGGAACAAATTGTAAAAACCGAAAAGGTATGTCCTTGCGTTTTTCGCTATTAACCTTCGATCACTCGCGTCTCTTCGATGGACGTCGTTCGTCGCATGGCAGGCGCTGCGCTGCACAAATATTCACGAGGACAGTGCTGCCAGCGAGGGCCCCATTCCCCCCACCTTCACAATTCATAGCGCGGGCAATACGAGAGATAAAAAAAGGGGTGCGTGGTACCACGCGCGTAAGAAGTGAAACTTCACGTGTCCATATTTTGAAATTGCAAATTATGGAAAAAAGTCATTGCACATGAAATGTCTATTTTCATATAAGGAATAATTTTGTTCAAAGCAGTCTCCCGATAACTTTAATCTGGACTCATTTGTTCACTTATTACATACATAATTGTTGAGATTGCGATGCCTCCTTAGTTATGCAAATTATGTTGTTCTGCAAATCTCTCCGAAGTTTTCGAGTGGCTCACCAACTTGTTCCTAGTTATCGCCTTGAACACGAAATCATCACTTAATCAATTAATGATTAAAAAAATGTTTTGATGACTTTTTTTTTATTCCAACAAAGTGAGCAAACACTTGGGGCATGTTCTATGCATCCCCCTGACGTTTCCAAGTTTGCTCACCAACTTGTTTCTAGTTATTGCCTTGAACGCGAATTCATGACTTAACCAATTAATTATTTAAAAAATGTTGATTTTTTTTCAACTCAAAGGAGTGAGCACACTCTAGGGGGATGTTCTGAGCATCCCACTGACGTTTCCAGGTTTGCTCACACACTTGTTCCTAGTTATTACCTTGAACGCGAATTCATCACTTAATTAGTTAATTATTTAAAAAATGTTGATGATTTTTTCTTTTTCAATTTCACAGGAATGAGCAAACTCTAGGGGGTTCTTTTACGCATCTCCCTTAAGTTTCCGAGTTTGCTCACCAACTTGTTCCTATTTATCGTCTTGAACACGAAATCATCACTTGATTAATTAATTATTTAAAAAATTTTGATGATTTTTTCTTCAATTTCTAGGGCGATCATTTGGAAATCTCCCTGGAGTTCCCGGGTTTGATCGCCCACATGTTCCAGGTTCTGACCTGGTCACCATGTTAGTTGACATGAGCTCCAATAAATTAATCGTGAAAAATTGATCAATTTCTCTCATTTGTCGTTTTCAAAGGGTGAGCAAATTCCCTTATAATTTTCTCGAGTTTGCTCAGTGTTCAAAATTTAAAAAAAACTAGTGGGTGCGATGTATTTGTGCCGTAAGTGAGCACACAATGCAAACTTCCCGACTTGGTAACTCGAGTTTTCGAGATCATGTCTGTTAGAACAATTTACGACACTTCTCACTTGAGTATTTACTGATTTTTTCTTTCATTTCTCTATATGTCGCTGCCTTTTGTGTTTTTTTTCATAAGCAAGAGATAACGCCCGCGCCCACGTGAAGGCCATTACTTCTCATTGAAGCGTTTGAGTCTCATTAAAGCATTTTAAAACCAGGAATAAACAACAACTACATTGAAGAAGTTCAATAAGTCCGTATCTCCGGCTTCACTCGACTTCACGTTTCTGGCAGCATTGATACACAAAAATGATATACAAGTATTATATTCTGAGTCGGTCCATGTTTACTGTAGAGACCAATTTTTGCGATCGCCGACGCCATCTAGTCTCCGTTCATGCACTCATCACATGAATTATTTTTTTCTAGCGGCTCTACCACCTTAATTATGCACATTATGGGAAAAAGGCAATAGACATTATTTAAAGTTGACAATAATTTTCATGTCAAAAGTCGAAATGTATAACCGACGAATTTCGGTAATATTCGGGTTTGCTCGGATTGAGCCGAAGTGACTAACGCCGAGGTATTAGCTCGGTCTGTTTCTGTTCAAGAGTCAACGTGTTCGCAACGTTTTTGAGTTTCAACCGTTTTTCAACACCAACCAACAGCGGTTCAAGTGACTAAATTCGATCTTTCCACTTGTGTGTTAGAGATTCGAGTTCAGAATTTACGCCTCAGGGCTGGAATTGTCTAATAATAGTTTTCAACGTAGTGTTCAATCGATTATTAAATTCGACCAAGCTAAAATTCACCGATACACGTGATTATTGCGCGATCGTCGCCTTTTCACAGTACACCAACGCGACACAAACCGTACCTCACCGTATTTCACCAGACAATTGCCGTGTTTAATTCATCGCATACAACCAACGATTAACTTCGTATAAAGTGTAACTAATTTAGACAAGGGATTTATCCCAATATATTAACGGTTTGCCTTGCGGCTTAATTCATGTGTTTAACTGGAATTTATTTCCACACTTCCCAGCTCCTTTATTCATCCCCGTCCATCACCCTACAAAACTCAACGGACAAAATTCAGAAAATCAACATCCAACTTATAACAGGCATGAAATGTGCACCTTTTTCTGAAGAACAATTTATGTTAACAAGGTTTTTCCCTAACTCCAACCGTTTACGAGATATAGCGTTATGAACAATTGAAATGGTGAATAACCATATATATTCTGAACCAATATCGATCAAAAACTAATCAGGGCTGAGTTACATATAGACGCGTCGATTGAGACCTCGATGGCTTCGATTGGCGTGTTCATTCGTGAGAAATCGTTGACCAAAATTTAGGGCACATACATACAAACATACACACACACACACAGACATTGACTCGGAATTTTTCGGGGATCATTTTGGTACCCTTAAGACACCACTTACAGGTCGAAATGAAAAGGTTCAATTTCGGGGTGATTACAATAACTTCCCTATCGGGAAGTTAATAATAGAAATATAAATTTGGACTATGGTTGACCCAGCTGACAAAAAGATATAAGAGATGAAACAATCAATTTATCATAATAAATTCATGATAAATTAAGTGCTTCTTTTCCATTAGTCAAAACTTTGGCGGGCTGAGTTGGTTGGTCCAGCTTGAAATGTCTCATAAAAAGAGGCAAAACGATAGATTCGCAATGGCGGTGCATATAGACCCGATATTTTCCGGCAGAAATTCTGTTGTCGATCCGCCCATACATTTGCGCGAGCATTTTCTATTTGACAATACCTTTTTTCATGAACATATAAGATGCTGCCATCTCTTTAATTAGGAGCAACTTATTATTCTAACCTGGCGTAGGTAATGACGATTACAAGTCTACGACATTGGCGCTGTTTGACCGACGGGTCGTCTTGCTCATTTCCCTACTGCACGGCCTAAACAGGTGTGCCATCTACATCTTGAAGCGATCATGAACAAATTACCCCACCTTATCACGTCCCGGTTGTAATTCAACTTCAAGCCGCACACTTAAGGCGTCAATTTGCTACACCTGGCCTATCTGAGTCAAGCTCGAGTCTGTTTACTCTCATTTTTGAAATAATCAAAACCAATAAGCTTCATGTATTTGAAAAATAATGCAATCTGCAGCTCTGAAAGGAATGAGGCAAGCACATACAGAATGTTCCTGCTATCGATCGGAATCCGTGAGAAAATATTTCACCATGCGAAAGATTCTCCAGGAGGCCGGGCGCGACCCAGGACCTTTAACGTAGTAGGCAGATACTCTACCCGCTTCACTAAAGTCCCGACAACTGCCCTTTCGTTATAAGAGTTAGAAATTATCGAGATTCTAATTCCTATGGAGTTATCGTCGGACGAGAGTTTCGTAAATGAAACAGTTGTACAAATCGGGATTTTCCTTCAAGCATTGGGCAAACCATTAATATAATACCAATCGGGTAGTATGTCCGTTGGGTTCAACTGTGAGAATGCTGTCCAGTTCGGAAAAAGGTCGGTTTGCGTTGCCACCGCCAGGAAGGGTCACGGTGTATCCTCTCTATTCCCAGGTAAATTGCGAAGTTCATATATTATCCCAGAGCAACACGAGATTTTCAACAACTACGCAGAATTCAAAACTAAAAGAATTAAACGCAAACTTATGACCGGCAGTTTACCCGAAATTGAAATCCTTGGGAACATTCGTAGATACAAGAATGATCGTACCGTAAATTTCCAAATTTTAATGAACTTTGAATTCAAATGACTCCACTTGTTAGGATTCACGAAATTTTATTTGGGTGAAAAAAAAAATGCAAGTGAACCAAATATTACAATTTCATAATTACTTAGTTGCGCTTAAAATAATTCCTTACCAAGTGATAACATAATCTCCAAAATTAATTAAACTTGCATTTTGAGAAATCCATCTCAGGATGTTGCTCCATAAATCTAAAAAGGAAAACACACATGAGCGTTAAGATGATATCAAATGAGTCTGATTCAGCAGTTAGAATTAATGAAGTGACTTACTTCTTTATGACGTCTTGTTTCTTCTGCTCGTCAGATGTTGGTAGCCCGAGTTCCTTTTGCCTCTGATCGTACATCATTTTCTCAACAAGTCCACGTGTCTCACCGTCGAGGTCAGACAATTTACTCGGCTCTGGATTCACTTTCTTCGTGTTGATTTCAGGAGCAGAGGTCACTACGTGAGCCCACCATTGCATTTTATTTACCTGTTCCAAATATCAAATGAACTAATTAACAAAAGTTGAAATGGAAGTACGAAGACTATGTTTTAAAATTACATTACTTCTTTTTACAAAGATTATCGTGTTTCGAGGCGAAAGAATAACTTCCCCTATCAGCAGGTTGGTAACATAAACCAATTGACCTCTTCAATTTTGATGAGAAAGTTCAGCGTGAAATGGAATTTTGATGAGAAAGTGCTACATGACTGGCAGCAATTATTATTGAAAGGAAATAAATGTTCGTGAGAAAGCCAATTAATTTAGTTATTAGTTTACCTTCTCTAAATTAATTAAGAGCTTTCTTCCATCCTCAATAACCCAGGTTGACTCTTCAACTTTAATTTCATATGGGAGATCTCCATCGATTATTGGAGGCTGTCCCTTGATTCCACAGGTCAAATGTTTCTTTCCAATTGTCACAGAAACGTCCCTGGGACGAATGCTGATGTTGAAGTTAAGTGGAACTCTTATCTGAAACATAACAAATTCAATCTAAATTGCCATATCGCAACGACATGATTAAATAATGAGAATGCTAACATATGAGGAAGTTGTTGCTTAATTAGTTACATTGTTAGGTGGTACAATTAAACGTAGGAAATGTAAAACATGACTTTTTAACTCAGTAGGTTTGAATACATTTCAAAGTAATTGTGATGATAACTCAAGTTTATATGCATTGGGAAAAATATATAAAAAATATATATAAAATGAAATGAAATACAACAAAGTAAAATGAAATAAAAAAAATTAAATAAAATCAAATGAGATAAAACAAAATAGAATAAAATAAAATGGAATCAAATAGAATAGAAGAAAATGACAGAATAAAAAATAAAATAGGCCAATTCAGTACATAAAATGTATATTTCTTCAGAATATTGGGATGAGAAAACGCAAATGCTATTTAACCCCACGACTATTTCTCACGCCATCCGCAGTGACACCGTTATTGGTACCTATGACACCTATACAGTGTATCTCATCACGGGGATTCCCCGTGGAAATAGTGGAAAAGAAACTGGGAGGATATGTCATGACTCGATGAAACCATTCACATTGAGTAGGTTACTCCCAACGCCCATTTTTTATTGTTATTTCACGTGTCTATTGCTGCCACCCAACGGAGGTCTGCGCTGTGTTTGTAAAAAAACATTCCTACGTTGTGTTTGTAATGTCCGAGGTACAAATCCGTCGCTTAACCGATGGAGTCATTGTAGGACTCCTCAATACCCATTGCGGAAGATTTCCACTTTCATGAAAAGCTTTCACGCTTTAGATACGTTCCGTTACCATCGACGCTATCATCAAAATTTATGTTTATATCGTTCAAACCATCCTATATCGTTTCCAGACGAGAGAGAAAAATCAAATCATGATAATACTTGCATTTGGAAGCAAATAGCAGAGAAAATTCGGATATTTAAATTCTATGGGACATAACTCCGGTGAAGCATCAACAATTAAGGTCATTGACCATCTCCAATCGTGTTCACAAAGCAATTTCTCATGAATTGGTTTATTACAACATTATAAGTACCTTTTGATAAATATATTGCCATTACATTGCACCTTTTTTGTATTGTACCATAATATTCAATAAATAGATATTTATTATGGCATTTGTATGGCAAGGCAGTGTTGCTGATATGGAATGAGGTATGCGGGAATATTGTCAGCGCCAAAAATTTGGAGACCTTCCGACTGCAGAGTCAACGACGGGTCACGTCAGGTCCTGATCTAGTTTCGTAATGTAAACTGAACGACCCTCACCCAACGATAATGAAGACTTTCAAGGTCCTGACCGTCACACAACTTGACCTAGTTGATCGCATGAGGAATTGGTGGAGGGGCCTGACATAGACCTCATGTACCGCATATTAAATTGCCTGATTAGATGAAATTTTCAGCAGAGTAATGCATCGGTTAGTTACGGAGGGAATATGTTAATTGGGGAATAATATACGCTGATGCATTTGTTGATCGTCATTTTAAAAAATCAAACGATTCAACACAACTCGTTGTTGGCCACCCATCCCCTTACTACTGTATACTGAGGTTGGTGGAAGAATGGCCTTCGGCTTTGACCCGAACGCCCCCCACTCCCACGTTAACACACACGAAAGCGATCATAGAGGGGGCATTTCGGCTTCGAGCGCAAAAGAATTCTTTAGTATGATTCAGTATACTCGATATTGCCTAACTTCGAACCTTACTGAAGCTTCATCTGTCCTGTTCCATTGGATCGAAAGTATTGAGGGGTGACATTGTCTATTCCGATGGATGATATAAATCTATTTTCCGTCCCGGCGGGCGCAAAGTAATATGCCCATCCTGCGACCAAAGGAATCATAATCATGCAATCAACATCCGGTTTGAGCCATCAAAAAAAAATTTTTTCCTGAAAAATAGATTACGCAAGGCATAAAAGGAGTAATAAGAGGAATCGAGCAAGTTCCCTATGTCAGGTTTTAAAAATTGCTCCTAATATTGAAAAAAAATCCAACGCAGGCGCAATTGTTATGAGGTCTTACATATGTTTTTGTTTCAATGTAATTCCAGGGAAAACGATAATGGCTGTACAAGATACCTTACAACATTTCCTTTATTAATAACCTTGGCTGAACTATGAAATATGACCGGAAAACGGAGAAATTGAGATTCTACGCATTGATAACTATACACTGGGAGAGAGTCCTCTACTAATTTATTGACTACGGGTGCAATAAATGGTGTGAACCTTGGCCGTTCCCTCCTAAAATTTTCCCATTTTGTTAAAAAAAAAATTCTGTTCCAAATTTTTCGGGTATCTGTTATGTGTTACAACAGGATTATTTTTCATATTTTAAAATATTAGTGCTGCCACGAGAGAATCGGAACAGCATGAGATGATTATGACTCGATACAATACCAGAGAGATGTGACAAGAGACGAAATGTCTTGACAAGAATTCGAGAAGAGAAGTCGTTATGAACTAATCAATTCCATAAACAAACCAATGATTTTTCCGTAAAGTTATGGTGATCCTAGGAAATAATAATTATAATGAGGAGAATAATAAATTATTCTATGCAAATGCAAATTGTAAGATCAAACGTCCATAATTTTTAATCAGATTCGAGTCATAAACAATTGGCTCTTAATATTACATTTTTGAACGAGCTTATCTCTCAGCATTACCGGTGAAGCATTTAGCCACCAAAAATAGATTGTTTTTTGGAGATTATTTTTTTCTCATTTTAAATTTTCTCAAGTTTGTACAATTCCGGAAATTCATAAATATGAGAACGTAGTTTCCTAATTTCACACATGTCCCTGAGTCTGACATAAATTTAAGCTGGATGAGTATAAACAGAATTGCGACTTTTCCAATGTTACAATAACTATTTCTTGACAAAATCTCAAATAAATGAATGCATATCACATATGAAGCAATTGTCCAGATATGATGGTGATCATTGAAGAATATCAATACTGTCCTACCAGCTGAGAAACTTAGAACAATATTATCTCTCCAACAATATAACGGGGCATTTTGTACAGAATCTCAGATGGGTAAGTTGATTTTGTGTACCTTGGAGACTCTTTAGCGTGACGATATACGATGCTGTAGACGTGAGAGCAACGGCCCGTGGAAACGGATCATGGTTACCAACTTTAATCCTACGTTAACAAAGTAGAATATCATTAGAGAAAAAGTGGTTTTATGATGATCATCGTAATGGTCTGGTGGTTTTCTCATATCTTTCTGGCATTATCCGGAGGGAACGGTGAGTCAATGGCTTCATGGAGGATGGTGTCATTTTAACACAGGTAAGATGAGGATGTGTTGCATCATCAAGCGCTTCACGTAGATGCCTTCTTTCATTGTATGAAGGGAGCATGTATATACATTTCGATTCATTTACCTATTATTGAGAAGAAAGCTACGTCTCATAACGAGTTCCGAGACGAGACGGCCGTCTAAAAGTGATCCCGACTTAAACCCTTCTTTGCCCGCACTATGGTGTGAGCGCCTTAATTTTTTCTATTTCCAGGATAAATCGATGCACATCACGAATTTTGCAATCAAGATTTATGGTCTCGTCAATTAATATGTCTGCTATCACGACCTGACGATTCCATCCTTACATAATCTTCACACAAAACGGCGCAGCGCTCGTGCTGCTACCAGATACGTAGTATGAAAATTGTCAGCGAAGTTGCTAAACTCGCTGAAAGTAGTCAATTTAGGTCAAGCTATGTTCTGAAGAAGTTTGCGCCGTCGGCAACGAGGTGCGACAGTGGTAGGATGTCAGGCCTATTGATTCCTTAGTCAATTCAGCGGGTTCGTATTTATTGATAACACCAGGTCATGGAAGCTAATCCGAAGACAAACGGCGCCACGAATCGGCAATAAGAACCAATCTTCTCTGTCTGATTATCGTACCGTTACTATGACTTGAACAGTTTAGACAGGACATGGGCCAGAATGCCTCCTCAGTTTGTAGCTATTCAAAGAGGCAAACGGCAACTATGTAACAATGATTACATTTATTGTGACGTTCTAGTGTGAGGATGAAGACAAATGGTAATGTGCTGAATATTTGACCATGATTCAGGCTACTCATGCTAGCATCCGTAGACTTCTTAGTAAGCTTTGAAAACACACCAAACACTAGCAAAAGGAATGTTACAGTAGGTCAATGCCAGTAGATGCGAAACTGACAACAGCTGTGTTATTCAATTCCAATTGATTAAACTGAATATCTAATTGAATTATTTGGATGATATTCATTTGAATTGTCCGTGAAAACAGTCCTGGTATCCAGTAGTAATGGTAGTCAATGAAGCCGTGTGAGAGTGCTGTAAAATTTGATCAGGCTGCGCCGTGAGGAAATGTCCCTACGATTAACACTGTGGTCATTCCATCAATCAGCAAACCTCATGAGCGTTGATGACACAGCAAAAGACATACTTTAGTATGCAACAAAAAAGGAGCGGGATGTACAAAACGTGGGCTTGGAAGATTGTCAGGAAGAACTGCGACTAGATGTTTCCTCTCATGAAGCAATACTTCACCCCGTAGAGAATGTCGATGAAATGATTGAGGAAGGTTTTAGTAGGTTTTCTCGTGACCGGCACAGATAGGAATTGCCAATGGTAAGTAATTGGCGAAGCCTCAATTGGTGGCTGTAATTGTCCATGTTTTAGGCCAAGCAGTGGTCCAAAACTGGCAGCTGCGGGTTAGTCGATAGGCCTCGGCCGACTTACAGGCTAATGCAAGACGCTAATGACTAGGCTTAGCACTTAGGCTGTTGACTTATTGGAGATGTGCAATGACTTTAATATGAAAAGAGAAATAAATAATGGTTAGAGCTCCGATAGCAGAGTTGTAGCCATTGTAACACCATCAATCATCACTTAGTATCAAAAACTGAATGTTGAAACCATCGAATCTAAATGGGGTTTCGATCTTGGGCTAACCATTGAGTTATAGTGAGAGGCCAAAATTCCTATCACCGGAATTCTTCTCCATGCATATTGCTTCGATTATTATTCCAGGGCAGAGTCCCACCTTCGCAACTCCTAGGTCAGGATTCGTATGATTATTTTATCTAGCTACTATAACTTCTTGACATCCCTCACTAGGTCAAAACGCCAAATGAATGCTTGTGTGGGGTAAGTAACGAATATGATATATTAACCGTCGGCGACAGCCGTGTGGTTAAAGCACTTTGAAACACGGTGATCCAGGGTCGAGTCCCGGTACGAGGCTGATCCCGTCGGTACAATAGTACGGAATCATCCAGGTTCTAATTCATATGGATTCATCTTCGAACAGGACTTCCGTAAAAGAAACAGCTGTGCGAATTGAGGATATCCATGATTCACCTTCAATTACTGGTTAAACCAGGGAATTTAATGTCTAGTAGGCATCGGCTTCGTTGGCTTTAACTGAGTGAATGCTGTACAGTTTGGGGGAAAACCCGGTTTCCGGTGGCGCCGCCAGGAGGGACCGCGGTACCACCTGAATGCCGAACATTATTTTTCGAAGCAATGTGTGCAATGTGGGATTTAACGCACGCTGAACCTGAAAGCAAAAGCATCATGCTCCCCTTTCAAAAGCAGATTTTAAAAAATAAAAACACAACGAAAAAATAGAAAATTTCAGATTTATCTCAAAAGAAGTCACTCTGTGAAAAAATCATAGATTTTTTGTTCTTAATGAGATTCCATATAAAAAATATTTAATAGTATTTTGTCGTAACATCACACGGTCACGAGGTATTCGAGTTTTCACGCAAATTTCAAGCGATCTTGGTGTAACCTCCATCACTGACGTCCGCAGAGACCTCGAGTGCGAGAATTATTGTAGTTACATTATGGTATGAACGGTTACACCAAATTCCAATGTCAAGTGGCCGGAGACCGGTTCACCGAAAATTGGCGCCGATCTGATCAAGGCGGGTCAAAGAACGTCCTTGCCTCTTGTCTCACCTACACCTTCATCGAAGCCTTTCATTTTCTCTCACTGTGTCTCTCTCTCACTCATTCCCCGACCTTTTAATGACATCCACCTTCTACTGGCGTCTCCTTCTCCTCCTGTTCCCCCCATTTTACTTATCATTGGCGTAGTCACCAAAAATTATAATTGTCCCCTATTCTTACAAAAATCAAAGGAAGCAAATAAGTATTGGGCGTTCAAAGAGAATTCGTTCAACGGCAAGAAAGTAACAGATTACCACTGTAACAAACCTTTTCTATCCAATCTCATGTCTGCTTTGCAATGCTCAACTGGAAAAATTGTACATTGTTTTTCGTCAGATTGGAGTAAGCCTCCGCCATTGAGTATATGTTACCGCCTGGGAAATAACGAGACTTGTGCAGTAAAAACAGAGGAAAAAATACCGACGCCGTTGGGTTTGGAACTGAGGTTGTTCGACCGCCAAAAGTGAAATCGGAGAATATCTTTTGGTTTAGAGAATATAGAATGAAAAGTGACGGATAGAGTGAAACAGAATGATGTGAGTTATTAATGTTTGACATCGTGTTATTGGCTTTTTTTTTAATCAGATTCAGAATTAGGGGAATTTTCGCAGACAAGTTACATAACAAGTCCATCCATCTCAAATACCATTACCATTACCCAGGTGGAAATTGACTATGGAACGAAATTTGATGGTATCTAAGCTAGGCCGAATCTTCGTTGAGGATCTCATGAGCATGGGAACCAACACCAAACCTCTATCTGACCTTGATCGCGAAGCTTCATCCAACGTCAGCAGGCTCCAACCAAGCTTAGTGACTCATGTTCAAGATAAATTGACTTGATTACTAATTTAATAACTTCCTCAAATCAGTGATTAATTCGTTATTACCTCTATTAGCAGTATTAACTTGTTCCCGGAAGAAGATTTTGATCTATGGAACGAACCTTGCTGTAGGGTCTGAAACCCGAAGATCCCAAGAAGCTAAACTTGGAGCGAGCTGCGAAGCTTGGTACAACCTCAGATACCGAAGCTTGATTGTTACTGCTATCGCCAAGCTCGGGTCTATCTAGGTTTCTGCTACAGAGGTTCGTCGGAGATAAGAACTTCATGCTTTGGTATCGAGCAATCCACCAAGCTTGGTACCAGGGCAAAGCCATTGACTGATGATGTAGCCCGAGGTATTCAAGATATCAATACTGTATACAGTCTGTATGTATAATTTGTCACAGAAAGCTATTTTTTACCAAATAGATCTTTGGTGGCTCTAACACTCGGTTTCAGTTGATGTTTGGTAAAATTGATCGATTGCGGTACTCAGGAAAGATCTACAGAAGATCCAGACTTGAGCTAGCTAACTACCAAGCTTGGCCAGAGCAGCTCTGATATTCTCTTGACTTTCCTCAACGCACAATTCCTCTTTGGAAATATACTCTAATTCTTCATATTAATTGACAACTTGGGATTTCTTGAAAGATGAACATCAATTCATGCACGTTCTTCATTCCGTTTTTAATTCTTTTGATCGATTGTCTATCTATTCTTTTTGGTCTCGCCGCACTTAAATAAAAAGAAGACAATCCCCTCAAATGGATACTATGGAGTTAGAAAGATTGGGTAATCTTTTTGTTGCTTCGGAGGAAAAAAAAACATTTTTTTTCCTTCTCACCTTGCTGGGATCAATAAGCCAAATATTCAGATCAGACCAATGAAATATACCTGAAATTCAACCTCGGAATCATTGTAACCTGGTACGTGTAATCAGAGTTTGACGCCCCCGATTAATTCCATAATTCCCATTCTGAATTCCGGTATTTCATCACAGGCATGAGTAATCCGCAGGTTATATCATCGAACACGGTTCAATTTACCCGGTCTTGGATGTGATACGGAATCAATAAGAGTGTGCTTGTTACTGTGCGATGAATACAAAAGCAAAACCTGTGATGAATGCAGAAAACAAACGTCAATGTCAGCCGTAGTATAATAGAAGTTTATTCATGGGATAGCAAAGCGATCGTTTCTCTATTCATATAGGAGGTTAAGTTCTACTTGACATTGGGGAATGTGGTCATCCACTCAATCAACATTTGTAGACGAACACATGAAATTTTGGGTGAATTCAGTTTCCGAGATATTCACGTTTTTCTCTTCGCAACTTCCCGTTAACCCAATGTTTAATTATTGATTTCATCTGACCTAGCGACGAAAGATTATGTGGTACCATAGTCATCCTTCATTCAAAAGGTGGATAATCAAATCAAGATTACTGTAGCATACATAACTCAAAACCGACCAAGTGGTCCCTTTTCACATGGACATCCCCATTTTTGCTCCTCTACATTTCCAAGTCACACCATACAGTATTTCTTCCTATTTATGCGAATACAATGAAATACGAAGCGACTTAAACTTTAAGTTCTTTTATTTTCAAAGTCTGGGCAAGTGCCACAAAACGGAGGACATTTGGACAGTCAGGATGTATAATATCCGTTGATATATGAGACATAAGGGTCTATTATCCAGAGATAAGGTCCAGTCACATGCTTACATAGTCATAGAATAATGAGTTATTAATTTTTAAATAAAGTACGGATCGAGAAAACCGGCGCAACGCTCGTGGTGCCACGATACACGTAATAAGAAAATGCTGCGCGCTGTCGTAGCAAATTATTCTTGAAACTGGTAACCGGGAATGCCTGTTAATAACAAGAAATTCATCGATATTCCGAATTATTCAGTTGAATCTGAATTGCCGAGCCAATGGGATTATAAAAATGACCAAAAATATGAAAATTTAGATACCTTTTTCTTGTAAAATTCGTATCTACTGAGAATCTATTTGAATATTATACTGAATTCTCATGACGAGCGTGAAAATCCAATGCGTCATTGAGATATCAATGATCATTCATGATGAAGAACACGAGTTTATGAATTTTTGGGATGAATCAAGCATTTTCTGATGAGCAATTTTGTCTCATATTACGTTCAAGTTTAGAATGCTGATAATTCAAATGTACCGGTTGCTGAAATTTCAAAAAATACTTCTAACAGCGTATGCAAGACAAGTCGAGGGACGATTGGAGGAGGCCCAAGAGCAGGAACGGACACGGACGGACGCGTATGGCACTGGGACAAGGTTGTCGGGGCCCATAACTAGCAGACCTGACACATAACAATGTGCGTTTCTTTTACCTCCCGATTGCCTCAAATAATTTCTCCCACCTTTTCATCTTCTTTTTCCAGTGGGCAAGGCCCACCCGGATGGCTCTGCGTTGATCCCCACCATTAATTTTAGTGACGACCGATGCTTTTTAGCGCAGTTATTGCTTCAAGTTCGTCAAGATCCCCCCGTTTGTGACTATGGTACGTTCCCTGTTTTAATAACATCCATGAAACGAAGCCAACGCGACTGTCACGATCATATAATAACAGCGGAGTTCACTCAAATGCTTTTTGTATTTGCTGGTATTTGGCACCAAATTGAGCCCAGGGAGGACAATCATTTTGCGCTCAAAACGTTATCATCAATCTGCATGTAGTGCCTGATCGAACCTCAACTCTTACGCAGTTTAAAGGTGCAATTGAGAAGTGAATAGAAAATCTTGAAACAGTTAACGTTTGACCGCGTATTTATACAGTGGAGCATTTTATGAAGACACAGGAGAGAAGTTTTTTTTGGGAAGATTGTGAAAAGTTTGGGCCTATTGTCAACAATGGTGAGTTATTCAGGTCTTATTTTATAATTTTATTGACACGATTTAGGCGAGACAATTTGCCATGAAAATCACTTGATTATTCCCGTTTTGTACAATCAAGTCTTTTTACAATTTTGAAGGCTATTTTATTTATTAAGCCAGTGTTAAAAAATTATAATGAAATAATGAGGTGCTTATGCATACTTTATTATAAATTGGAGGTGTATTTGGTGTATAAGAACTACAATACGGAAAAAAAATCAGGCGGGTTGGGTTCTCGTCCGGCCTAGTCGTATAGTTTCGTGCGGCATTACTTAGACAGATATTGAGACTGGAATATTTTTTGTGGACGTCGACAAGACCACAGCACCAAAGTCTCGATTGTGTGTGTGTGTGTTCATACGCGGGTGTGTTTTGCTCTTCTATTATAATAGCAATAAGAGTAATAATGTAAGGGAATAATAGCCTCTTTAATTCCCATCCCCGAAAATTCACAAAACGCCAGCGAATTACCACTATTCCAGATCCTCATACTACTGGATCTTCCTACTACTATACAGATTGCTTCCTAAGCTGCTTCTCACGGTGCGGCATCATCAGAATCTCCGTTGCAAAAGAACGTGGAATGTCCCATGCAGTCTTCTGTGACAACACGACTCCCACCAACGTTTTCCGCGCGAGTTAAATCCCCCAGGCCCGTCATGTGACAATATACCATGTTCGTATGTGATCATACATGCGAAGCGAATTCATTTTTTTCTTCATCGATGCGTCTCGACTGTCTCAAGGGCTGCGAAGACTGAATGCAAAAAATGACTTCATGTTTATTAACAAATTTAACTATTAGCTGAGTTATTAACAAATTTAAGCGTTTAAAACTTTCTATGACGGGAACGGTAAGGAATACAAGAACGAAACGTTCCGATGAATCTTCTTCGGCGCATTGAATTACATGTTTCCTTCACTAGGCCCACTTCATTCAGCCTGAAAAATGTTTCTGACGAGGATGATCGCATTCGGTGTCACCTCTGCCTGACACTCTCATCCTCGTCCGAAAAGTTTTTTAGGCCTTATGACGAAATACACTGTAAAAATTTCCCTAATTTTCATAGCAAAGACGTTAGTAAAACTCCTAAGCGGCTTTGAAATGTTTCATTCAGGCATCTTAAGCTGGCAAGGACAAAGCAGCGAAACCAAATTTGGTCAATAGCATCGCAATCTCTTAGTTTTTCGTGAATTTTTTTCGAAAATTTTGAATTTTTATCATTTTTTTTTGTTTTTTAGGGCTTTGCCAAGATTTTATCAAACTGGCAAGGCCAGCAGAAAAAAGCTTAAATTATTGTTTTTTGGCGGCCATCTTGGGCCGAGAAAAATTCTGTAAATGAGGATATAGCCTCAGCTCGTCCTTCCAGACTTTGCAATAGTCCCAAAACTCATCCCAACAATAATTACCATGACTTAATTAGTTAATTAATTAGGCGCGTGCATGGCCAGGGCTCCAGCGGCCATCTTGGCTCGACAAAAATTCTGTAAATTGGGGAATAGGTTCAGAGCATCGCTCCAGACTTTGCAAAAGTCCCAAAACCGATCCCAAGGATAATTAACATGACTTAATTAGTTAATTGATTGACCGCGTGCATGGACAGCGATCCAGCGGCCATCTTGGTCCGAGAAAAATTCTGTAAATTAGGGAATAGGTTCAGAGCATCGCTCCAGACTTTGGAAAAGTCCCAAAACTGATCCCAAGGATAATTACCATGACCCACTTAGTTGATTAATTAGGCGTGTGCATGGCCAGTGCTCCAACGGCCATCTTGGTCCGAGAAAAATTCTGTGAGTCGGGGGATAGGTTCAGAGCATCGCTCCAGACTTTGCAAAAGTCCCAAAACCCATCCCAAGGATAATTGGCATGACTTAATTAATTAGGCGCGTGTATGGCCAGTACTCCGGCATCCATCTTGGTCCGGAACTTTTGCAAACTCGGGGAGGTCGAGTTATGATGATTTCGTATTTTTGAATGCTTATGATATACTTAAGAGATTTATTAAGGTTCATAATATATAAACTGTTAATTAATTTTTTTTTCAATATCTGTGAGTTTTGCAAACTGCAGCATGGCATACCCGATTTTGCAAAACCCCTAAATGTATCAACAAACAATAATTTAAGCTTTTTTCTGGTGGCCTTGCCAGCTTGATAAAATCTTGGCAAAGCCCTAAAAAACAAAAAAAAATGATAAGAAAAATTTTAAATTTTCGAAAAAAATTCACGAAAAACTAAGAGATTGCAATGCAATTGACCAAATTTAGTTTCGCTACTTTGGCCTTGCCAGCTTAAGATGCCTGTTTAATTCCTCTGAGTGTTGGCAAGGAAGTTACTTATCGAATCGGGATATTTCTAATTGTTTGGTAACTATATAGGTAATTTTCCAAATGTCGACAAAGTTTTCAAACATGCGCCGGAAATTCATAAACATCGATCTTTGTAATCGTCCGAATCTTCGACGGAAACTCTTTTATGGTTTTATTACGGTATGGGGAATCCCCCAGACGTCTAGCTGGGCCGAACTCATACGTGGATACAACCTTTCGTATCTTTTCATACCTCTTGGTTTTTTTTTTATGTTTTTGGGGTTTTCGAGGGGACTCCGAATATTGTCGCGCAATTAGTTTGTCGGCCATTTAGCAGATGAGACATTCATATTTTTTTCCCTGCAAACATGGCATCTTAAACTATTTACAAAATCACGGATCATCACCGAGAAAGACGAATTTTAGTTTTCGCGGGTACCGTAGCTGGCATTATCAGCAACGCAGTGAGAAATGTCTGTTTACCATCTGAGCATGAGTATCAGGTGAGTGCAATAATATATTCATATTTTTGATTGAAAATTCAAACTTTCATGTTAGATAATATCTCTAACAAATGTAATTTCGTCTATTTTCAAGCCTGGTTTTCCGCAAGAAGCGGCCTATTTAAAGGAAATAGAGTTAACTTAACTTCTCATAAATTTGATGATTGTTTGACATAAATATTTTCGTTTTCTTGCAAAGCGGTATTCGAGATCAATGCTGAGGAAGGAACTAGGCAAAACTTTAAGAAGAAAATGAAGAGTACCGTGGATCCAAAAGTGAAAAATGACATTGTGCAGCGATTTGTCTTCATATATAAACGGATATTCTATTAGTATATTAGGTTAATTTACCTAAAAAATTGTATCCATTTCTATTCAGTTGTTCTAGAAATAATAAAATATATATACCTACTACAAACAATTAGTAAAATCCCAATTCGGTAAGTAACTTCCTTACCAACACTCAGAGGAATAGAACATTCCAAAGCCACTTAGTAGTTTTACTAACGTATTTGCTATGAAAATTAGGGAAATTTTTTACAGTGTATTCATGTCGTACGACTTTTTGCGCTAACTCTCATAATAGGGAAATTGCATGTTGTTCATTTCCTTAAAATACCTCTAATTATAGATATTTTTCGGCACTAATAATCAGGTAGTGTTTCAATTTTTTTGTTTCGCTGAGGACCTAACAATGAATTTTTAGAAAAAGTCAAAATTCAAAAACGCTCTTATGGCCCTCGTGGCGAAACGCGCAGTGGTTGTTCTGTTGGTTAGCGTCTGCATACACCGACAACGGTAGTACTAGATTCTGCCGGGCGGCGCTACGTAGACGGTATCAAATTCGGCATCAAATTCGGTATCAATTTCCAAAAAAGTCATAATTAATGATTGAGTCGTCGGAAAATTTTCTTTTTCACGCAAAATAGATTATGCAAGTGATCTATACGAATAATTGCGAGCTTCAGCCAGGAAAATAAATCGATTATCGAATTCGAAAACTCGAAAGTCAAAGAAAAACATCTCGATTATCGATGACGCAATCGAAATCGAACTCAAAAACAAACAAGGAACGGCATGTGGCCGCGTAACGGCCACCGGCAAGGAACTAGTGTACTCATAAAATGAATGATGAAAAATCATGCAAGTTCCCTTAATAATGAGTTAGCCGAAAGTATTTATCCGAGTGTTATTGGGGTCATCTCATAAATGGACCGATTGAAAAATGAATGATCTTTTTTAATGATAACCCCCTTTTTTATACGGAATCCCATATTGTGCAGAAAATGCTTCATGGATTTTCTCCCGCGAAACCCCTATACGGTATTCCTGGAAACCTGAAATATGCAGGGAAATACCTTACGTTCACCTGGAGCGTTTACCTTGGATAGAGGGACCCCATAAAATGTGTGAAATATTCCACAAATGAAACCATAGGGAATGAACCTTATGCTGCGATCATAGGAGTCATAGTCATGCAATCAACATCCGGTTTGTTGACTCTATATTGAAACTTTCGTCTGGAGAACTTGTAGCGGTGCGGGGGGAGGGGGGTGGACCAAACGAGTTTAGAGCCGCGTTTACATCTGAATGCCTTTGTCTCACATACAGGTGTATGTACAAAGAAAGGACTTGAGTATATACTTGCATTGCACTCGAATATGAATTATTGATTATAATGACTACAAAATAGAGTACTGCATCGAAATTTCATCAATTGCACTGCAAGATGTCTGATAATGCACATATGTTTCTTCCCAATCACTAATTATATGGAACAAACCACTTACAAGCAGAAACCAGATCGGTCGTCAGGCCACGATCCATGCTACCGCTCAAAAATTATGGATATAGTTACTTCAGTAATAATATAATCAATAAAATGGAAATGAATTCGATAACACAACTGCTCAGAGAGACATTGAAATTTTTAACGCTACCTGTATAATGTTTTGATGCATATTACTAAATTTATTCATGTTTATTAATTCCGAAAATCTACGTGATAAGGGCCCATTTGAGCGAAGTTAGTTTCGGAGATATGCACGTTCTATTGCATCACGCTTTTCTAGCGGTTTGCATGGAAAACAATATGATACGCATTTCAATTGGTTTAGCAATATGATGCAACGTTGCTAATAACGGGGCAGTATACGATATTCAATTGAGGGATTATTGAATTATGAACAAAATCGGCGACCATTTTCAATCCCATACCTCAAATATCTGTTCTTTGCGATGATGGGCCACGTTAGAGACTTGCATCGAAAACTATCTGAAACGTTGGCATCCAGGATATCCGGTTTAAATACCTGCCGTATTGAAGTTGATTTGGTTTTTTTTTGTAATTCAGACGCACAGGTTTACACGTCAAACGGTAGTCTCGTAAAAGAGACGACAGTATAATTTGAGGTTTTTCCCTGGTATCCTTCACATTCCAAGCTGAGAGAGTAACACTGGGGCAAATGGTGTACAGATGGGGACAAAGTCGGCTTCCACACGTACCCCAAGGAAAGGATACTGTATATATCATCGCTTTACCGGTAAAAGAGCGTAACTCCAAAACCACAAAATTTGAATTGGAAATACACACACACATAGATATGAATATAGAGGACCCTTGATAGTTTTTTAATGCTCGTTATTTCATGGATGACCTCAAAGCTCGTCCCTATTTCCGGCTTCGATCCCTATCAAAGCGACTAGTAAAAATAAATTATAGGCCTTCCACTGAACGCAGGCGGCTATCTGCTATAGGCGCGAGCATAGGCGTTGGACGAGTGAGCGCGACCTCTCAAAGGTCACATGTAAATGAGACATGATGCTGAAACAATCTTGGAATTCCAATGGGTCTTATAATGGACCTCTAGGAACTAACGATTTCTTCTGCAACAATTGTTACTCTGGACGCGCTTTGATATTCATCTGGGCTGAAAATGCCGGTTTCAGGGTCATTCGTGTCATCGACATGGAATCCTGTTGAGTTTTTGAAGTGGGTTCGCTTTGTAACTGAAACTCGCCTACGTAGAATCGTAGGCGTCCGAGGAATTCAACAGGAACTCAAATCGCGCGAGGTTTTTCATTTACCAAATATCGTTGGGAATTTTTTTTACAAGATAATTAATGCTAGTTTAAAGATATGCTCAGGGAAGAAAGAGCTGGATACCGGACCTTGGTTTGCAAAGCGGACAACAAGAGAATCAGAAGGGAGAGGGAAGGAGGAACGCTGAAAGGCGAATAGTTATAGCATATGCAAGGACACAACGATCTGGTTAAATTCTCGAATCCTCCAGGTGTATTCTCTTCCATTATCGATAATGAAAGCAATAGATAAATTCCTCCTGAACACGCTCTTTTTGTTGTTTACAAAATAAAAGCCCTTTAGTTGGTTTCGGAATTCGTACATTGGGGTCAATTGATGGGCTCACCCTTACTCCCATAACGGTTTTTTTTCAATGCATTGGCTGGTAATTGGCTCCTTCTTTTAATCTAACTCGTGTTTTAACCCGTGATTTATGCAATTTTTTATTGAACCGAAAACGAGAGCAATTTGAAAAATTGGACTCTTAGTCGGGAAGATATTTCGGGCATTTTAGTACATTTGAAAGAAAGCGTAATGAATTCTCGATTTGGGGGTGATGGCAATAACCTTCCTAAACAGCTAAACATCAAAGTTAAACATATGACACAGCGGAGGAGAGGAAGGGGGAGGGGGAGAGAGTGCACTTTAGCGTAAGGGGCAAAGTGTATGCCTACGGCGGTGAAACACCCTGAACATCGCGTTCACGAGGGAGTAGGGGAAGCTAATTCGAAGAACGCGAAGCTATTCTCTCCCCCCACCACACTCAGACGCCGAGCGTCACTTCTTGGGAACGGGATTTGATCGAAGGAGACAAATGACACTGAATTTTCTTTTATTGAAATAGGCATTTAAATGAAAATTAAAAGAAAATCAATTACCCTTTTTACTGAACAATTATAAACTGCTTTCAATATATATTCATTTTAATGTTTTTGGTTTAGGTATATGGCAATTATTTTTATGTAACTGAACTGTGATCTTTACATTGACGATATTTTCCACTATTCACTACCTTTCTTTTATAGTAATATAGTTTACATAGTGGATCGACAGCGATCGCCACACGGGTAGTGGGTAGTGTACGGCTCCGGCGCTTAGCCAATTGCTAAGAAAATAAAAATGAAAAAAAAAAAATAAGAGTGGTCTATATAGTAATAAAATATATAAAGACATTCAAACTGTCCGTTGTAGTACTACAAAAAGGAACTGAGCTAATATACCTCAGAGTTATATTTCGCTCGTTTTGTTTTGGCAATCTTGGAAATCAAATCAATGCGAATAGATGTTTTTTTTCACACCCTACGGAGAACCTTGATTTCACGGCGAGTTCCCGAAACCGTGAAATCGCATTTCACGATGCACATCCATCTCCGAAATTTTACGGATTCTTTTTGTGACGGATTAGCTGTGATTCGTTCGAGAACATGACGCAGGTAGTAAAAAAAAGGTCAAATCTAGAGATAGTCAGCGGCCCATTAATTCAACGTTAGGAGCGCTAGTGAATGCACCGACCAGCTGAACGAGCATTGTACATATGAACCATAGGTGAATTATAACAAAATGGAAGACTACATAAGTGACGCGACTCAGATAAATTGTAATTAATTTTTAATTTACAATTATTCTCTGCACATTTTTTATTTGTGTCTGAGAATTGACATTTTCCTTTGCTATGTGGCTTTATTGAGGGGGGGGGGGGCTTTGCCACCCCTCCCACCCCGCTTCCCTTCGGAGGGCTTGGCCTCCTTCACCCCCGTCATGGGCGCCGGTCATCGTACCGCAGAGATTTACCCTGTATTTACAAATACGATGACTTGAATGAGGAAAGTCTTATGGATGGGTGTCCATAGTTCTCCCTTCCGAATGCTCAACAGCAACTACCGTGGAGAGTTCAATACAGAGGAACGGAGGAAGAAAACACACACAAAAGCGTATATGTATGTGACCTAAAGTATATTTCGACATACCCGACCAACGTAAATGCAACGTAAACAATTGGAAACAACAAATTTAGGGAACGTACACGGAAAGAAAAAAAACATAATTATTAGACCCCTGGTGACTAATCTGAGGACGAAATTTCCGTGAGTCCAAAAATTCATCCCAGTGAGTATAAAAACTATCCCGAAACAACAGAAAAAGTCGGCCCAATGCGACTAAATTTTAGACTATAGGAGTCTAATTTTTCGACTCACGGAAATTTCGTCCTCAGATTAGTCACCAGGGGTCTAATAATTATGTTCTTTTTCTTTCCGTGTAGTATTTGAAAACTATAGATTTAGGGAACGCAATGCTTCATGCAAAAATAATAAGGCTACCATGACGGATAATGAATCACATCTCACACATCACCATACAGCTCCTAAGGACACCAATTATCACTCTATAACATTTCCTTGTGTTAATAATTTCCTCATTGTAAATTGAATATATACTGTTTTTTTTTCATAACAAAAAGTGGCGGAAGTATTCCATCCCATCTTCGTCAAAATCCAATTAGCAGTAAAATAGATTAAAAAATCCTGACTTCTTCATTTGTAGTGCTAATAAATCTACCATTACTCATGTTCATTCACGGGTACATTGAATTACAAATTATTATGTGGCTATAGTCAGTCATTTTTAAAAATAAAAACATGAGTAATTATATGCATTAATCAGTGTCAAGATTTATTGATGTTTTTATTAGTCAACTTTTGAATTCCCCATTGTCGGGAGGTTATTGTATGGATTCTATTTATTCATTCTTAATTTTCGTGGGAGATGTTGACAGGCAAGAGAAGCTAATGATTTGTCAAATATTGCCTACCGAAATGAACGGGAAATATTTTAAAACGCACCTAAGTCTAAAAAATTCGTAAGAAATTCCGGCTGGAATGCGAAAGGATTGTGGAACATTACGGACATCATTTATCGGTTTGTACAAGTTGCTTTAAAATATTATGAAATACGAGAGGGAGGCTGGGGGGGGGGGGGGGGGATAAAATTTCGGACATGCCGAAAAAGTCGAGTATTCAGTCACATTGTAAGTACGCGCGTATGTGACTAATCCGTACAGTCAACTTATCATACAAGCATATACTTATTAGAATCATTTCCTTACATGGGGTTGGTAACGCTTTCAGCTATCAAAAAATTCCAATATGTTACGATAGAGAGATGATACACGTATTCTTTTTGTCGGTCTCGGTACTTGTATTTGTCACGATGAGGGAGCAGCCGAAGTCATTTGCGTAAGAATTCCAAGGCACTTCACCATATTCCTATAGTCGTGATGTTGTAATACTCGATAATCTTGGGGTTTACATCGTGTAGACTCACGCCAGCCATCAAGAAAGCTGTCGCCATGGTGACTTAGATCCTGGTTAGGTGCAAGGTCGTATTCCTATCGGGAACGATAATCGCGAGCACATATATATGTATATGGAATGATGTTGCAAAATATACCAAAAACACTACAGCCCCTATAATTATGACTAAACTAGAAATCATTTGTGATTGAATCTTGTGAAAAAACATCGTTCTCTTGTTTCATAAGATTTTCTCTCTGGATCAAAGTTTCAACTAGTGATGTGTGCATGTGTGTGCCCCACTCGGGGCACAAACAAAACTTCCCGATTTGGCTTTTCAGCACAACGTACTAAATTTATTCTTCTCCAATATACTCCGATTAATCAGTGTGACCCCTGTTATTATCATAACGAAAACATGCCTATTTCAGAATTCCAAACTGACTCATTTATGAAGCAGATAATTATGAATACTTGAGTAGACGCACGGTGAGCATGAGGATGAGACTTATGCGTATTACTTGAGTGAGAGTGAGACGCCAATAAGGATACGGCTGCAAAACACAAACTTTAATATTTTACCCAGTGGAACAGTATAGACCATTGCAATTGCTAATAACATTGCATATACTGCACAAATGCCATCCAAAATGTGATCCGCTCGATTTTGCATGAAAACGCTTCGATTGGGACCGTCATGATAGTGCTGGGTCCATTCGTTCACTTATTACATACATAATTGTGGAGAGTGCTATACCTCCTTAATTATGCTAATTATCGAAAAAAGGCATTCTACATAAAATACGTATTTTTATATGGCAAACAACTTTTCTTGTATGAATTTTGCGCTAACTCTAATAGTTTATGCAGTAGAACATTATAAACAATTGACATTGTTAATAACAATATAAGTACTGGACCACTTTTACCCAAAATTTAATCAGTTATACAATATGCTTATATCTTTCAACTGTGACATTGAATACCTGAATTACAACATTTTTGTGTGGATGAACGTCCATTATCAGTATTTTCGATTTTTGCTCAACATGAATTTCTCAAAAACCGGGGAACTACTCGATGGATTCGATCAAAAATCTAATCAGCTCTAAGTTACACGGAGACGCAACAATTGAAAAAAAAATTAATCGCATCGCACGATCCGTTTCCGAGAAAACATAGACGAAAAATTTTGCCACATACGGACGAACACACACGCACACACACACATACAGACACTTCTCTGAAATCACTTCAGGATGATGCAAAACGTCGAGAAACGTGAACATTTCATCGATCTGGCACTTTTCATTTTCGGAATCATTACAATAACTTCCCTAGATCGGGAAGTTAAAAACCGCTCAGATTTCATTTTAAACCAATTTCACTAACTTATCGACAACAGAAATTTATTATAATTATCCCGATTCAAGAATCCTATTTTCACTACGCAACTAGGAATTTAGGTATACTAAAATGATCTCCGAGAAATTTGAAATCTGTGTGTTTGTGTATATGCGTGTTAAGATGTGTGTAACCCATTTTGGGATCCACGATATCTGAAAAACCCATTCTGCAATTGGAATTTTTAAGAGTACAATGAGAGCATCTTCACAAAAATTGGAGCGTATCAAATTTTCGGTAAAGTCCGTTTTTTTTTCAAGATTCTTAATCTAGCTTGATAAAGGATGGAATTAGAGGAGAATGTGACCTTCAATTGATATTCTAAATGAACCCATTATTATTTCGATTTGACCACCTCGTGTAACGATCTTATCGGTTAACCCACAAGATTTCTAGATCGAGACAGGGATACTATATGTTATCCTTTCACTCCCTTGTGCCTATATGACACCTTATAATGGCTCTACCAATCCTTGTAAACACTTGAATTATTATCCACATTTATAATACACAATTCGACAAGTATACAGCTACGCTGAAGATCTCAACCATACCACTCGGCAAAGTTCGTGGAGGAAGCTTACATTGAAGGCTGATGGCTTGGATGAGATTTTCCAGGACAATATTCGGCAGGTTTCGAGGATGATTTGTTCTGAAGCTTTCTGATGAGAGAGCCGAATTTGTCCGAGAGCTTGTGCGGCTGTAGCACTTGGTGTATACAATTGTGGTATTTACGGATCCAGTACACTGCTTTTAGAAGAATTTGTTGCCAGGGTTGGCGGCGGTTTGGTGGACGTTGTAACTGTGGTGGTAAATACTTGCCTGCTGGGCATCATCTTGTAAGTTTTGTTATTTAATTTGAGTTATAGAAGGTTGTTTTGCCAGCATTATTGAAATGTTTAGCAATACGCCAAGTACCTCATTGACGTTTTTAATTGTGTTGTCTCAGTCAGTCTATTTCATGTTGGTTATCAGTTAGATTTCTTTAACCAATTGAGATTAGCAGTTAGATAAGGGTTGTCGGTTATTTGCCACTCTAAAGTGCTTCTCCGGTTTCATGGCACACACTTCTTTGACCAAAGCTTTTATATTCCACTTTAGGTCCTGGATGGACCAACTATAGACATCAACTTGAATGGCTTAGATTGAATTTTAGAGATCTTTTTCTCCGTTTCAGGATGGGTGACGTAGAAATTTACATCAATCACGAAGATTGCATTCAATCAACAAACAAATGAGTCGCTCAAAAGTTATATCTTCATGATAATGTGCGTGGAGCACAAAGAATTTGTGATGGTTTCAAGAGCATGCGAACTGAGTCTCAAGCATATTGAAGCATAACCAAAGCCAAGGTCTTGGTTTTCTTTGTTGGCGTGAATCGACAATTCATGGCCGATGATGCGTTTTTGTGCGTGCCACTGCTCTGTTTCTCTGTAACAGCGAAACAGTATCAGGGTACATGGATGAAAATACCTGAGATTAACCCGAGGCGACAAATGCCCATCGCCAACGTATATTTTTTGACGAAGCGATTTAAATCGATCACAAATATCTGAACTATTCTAGTTTATGGAAATTTAATCAACATTTCATTTCATCTTAATAACCAATAAACATTAATTGGCAATCCGATAGTTTATATGACGGTATACCAATCAGCTGACAGCTTGGCTATTCATGCTCGCTCTTCTTAGACATGATGCATCATGGTTACGAACCACTCAGTTGATTCGTCGATTGCCCGCTTTTGAATCAAATCATACGATATCTTACAGCTTATGATGACCTAGTGCAGACATCAAATCATCGTATGATACGGTTCCTCATTTATTGTGAGTAATACTCTTGTGATTTCGGAAAGATTGTTATAATTCCCACGTAGAATTGCTTCTACTTGCTACGGTAGGCCTGGATGCTCCTTCAGGCGTGGTTTTCCTCAGTTAATAACAACCCTTTCACTTACGGCCATGTGCGCCATGTCACTGAAATACTGGGCAAAAAGTCGGGCTGCTTGCCTTCAACCTTCAAACGATGTACTTGCTTCAAGTCCGTCGTCGACACTCCAAAGATAAATGCGTCTGCTATAGGGTTCAATTACCATGATGCATCCGATGTTTCGTGTGAATTGGAATAGTGGCAATACATGGAGTGTATAAGTAGCACCGTGTTCCATGGCATCAGATAAACAATGATGAACTTGATTAGTTGGAGAATTCAAATTGGAAAAATTCTATGTTGGATCATGTTTGCTATCCATGCTGCAAACGGTTAGGGCAGAGTATTTGGAGGGAGGAACATCTTATTACATGCCTTAATTATTTGCGGATATGCTACGTAATACTAGATGGATTGTTATCAGTGGAGGCGCCACTAGTTGATGGTATCAGTTGGTATGTCACCAGTTGAAATGTTAGTCGTAATGTCGTTAGTTGGAACGTCCTAGTTAACGATATCAGCAGTTGATAAGACCTGGAGTCTTCTGAATCTATACCACAGTTATAGTCAAGAACGGTCAGGATGTTGGTGGAATTTCTTCAGATATGTTTTTGTACTCAACGTATTCTTCCTCAGGGTATTCATTATCTTAGTAAAGATATTTTAAACCATCGTAATTTCTTACACCCATAGTGTGTACTTGATTATCACATCAGGAAAATCGTTATCATTTTCTTCACAAATTGCGAAACAAAATAGTTTCCATCAATGAGACGATTCTTTTTCTACCGATTTGCGATGCCCAATTCTAATGATTGAGTTTAAATGGATCAATTAATTAATCCACGAGTATTGTTTTTTTAATGAATTACGAGGATGAGGAATATTAATTCAATTGTAGGATGATGGTGTATCTTTAGTGCTCTACGTACGCCGAAGTGACAGCCTTGCATTGAAAATTTCCAATTAACACGAACCGTAGCTCACCGTTACTGCAGCAACGTACCAATAGAACATTATTAGCTGCTAACGTCAATGGAAGTTTCTACGTTGGCTTAGCGCATTAGAAGTACCTCAACCCTTGAGAGGTCGCGTTATAGTCTCAGTGCCGACATTATCACTCAAAGTGAAGTCAGGACAAATCCGAAACCAAAAGTGTATTTATAGTCTAACTTATACAAGAACAATGCTCCTTGAAAGATCTTAAGTTGTTCTTTTTCCTTCGAATTTTATTCGGTTTTTAGCGACGTGGTAAGGTTTCCGGAAATCCCTAAAATTAGAGGGAGCCTAGAAAAACTAGACTGCGTCCAATTATCCATTGATCCTCTCAGACTAGGTCGAATTTTAAAGACTTGGATGATTCAAATATTGCTTCATGGCGGCTGACTGCCTCCTCGTCAGAAACACGGTGAGCTGTACGCTCGATCGAACGGATGAATTGGGAAATTCTGCCTAAGCATACGTGCTATCGTGCACGCTCTTCTCTTTTTTTCGGAGAATGGTATCTGGGATTTACCGGAAGATCTTTCTCCTCGGTCGCCCGTACCACTTGCATCGGCCGAAGATACCCGATTTCCCGCGATAACGTCCTTGCTGCTTCCCCGAAATGCCAGCAGAGTTTTCCCTGATTCCCCAGGTGAAGGCCTGTTGGCTCGGGGATAATCGAGCGACGGACATTCGTGACCCTACGAGAATCCCAAGTGATGACACACACTCGTAAACCGCCTAAACGTAACTGATTGTTTTTTAATGATTCATTTACTCATGTAATTTATTATAACACCGACTTCTAACAGGTTAATAGGAGGTCCAACTCTGTTTGGACAGACGCATAATTATGTCGATGCCTACTCCTGGATGATATATAGAAGACGTAGTAGCTAGGTTATTGTTCGGAAAAGGGAGGTACATCGGAGAATGTGACTGTACTGCGAAAGCGGGTCGGGGACCAGGATATGGAAGCATCATGTAATCTGGGGCATACTAGATTGTTAAATATGAGCTCAATTACAGTTTTCCAAACTGATATTGCCAGGGTGTCGAAATCCATACATTTGACACCCTATAAGACGGGACCACGACGGGTCTTCTCTGGAAAATCGCGCCTTAGCACTATTGACACGAATCGAGACAAATATAGAATTTGTCGTGCAGGGTATCCAACACTTAATAGATTTAACACCTCATTGGTAATTAAAGGGTTCAATTGAAAATTTTGAATTAAAAAATCGCATTATTTCCAATGAAGTGAAACTGGAGTAAATTAAGAAAACAATTGGCAATATCGTAGTTACTTTGGACCCAAAAATTTCCTGATTTTGTGGATCTGTAATATAACATTATAGTCGTATTGACAGAATATCGTGAAATACATTCAAGCTTATGTTTACAATACGAAATTTCATGGGCTTCATCTCGGCCGATTTATTATTCAATCCTGAGTGCTTTCACACTATGATCAGCGCAATCCATACACACCTGCAATCTATTCATATTCACATGAGTTATATATAGGCACTGCGTGTAAATCCCTATTACTCAATGTATTCATCACAAGCCCCACCAAATTGTTCACTTTCTCTCGATTACGTCTATATAACCAGGCGCGAACACTGCTTTAATGAACCTCATCTTCTTACCTTTTTCCTTCCTAAGCGTAACCAGAACTACTTCAGACCGATCTGTCCATAACGATTATTATCTCTAGTCAACAGATTTGCGCTGCCATTATACAATCAACTTCCTCTGGTAAGACCACATCCAAACATAGACAAAATGTCTCCTAACTGACTTTTCCTTCCAACTCTTCACTTTCTTTTTGAAGCCAATATATATCCGTGAAGGTTACTTCCTAAGTGCTATGCGGCACGTTTACATCTGAACAAGAGCATTCGAGCAACGACACCACAAACTCACTATAAGAAATTTGGCCAACTTGTTAGTTGAAAACCTACATTAAAAATTTGTTAATTTCTGACGCACAGCTGTCGTGGTTACGTTGTTGAAAGAGATGTTATGTGTTGCAAGCTGTTTGAAGTTTCTCAAGGCCCATAGAAGATCAAATTCCTCCGAAGCAGGAAGTCGAAGGTAAAATGACGATGACTTGTCACTAAGAGTAATCTTAATTCATGACGATTACGAATATTCATTGGAGAAAATGGGTAAATAAGCTTTTTCCTGATGTTATGTGCAACCATTATCTTCATTACGCAGACAGAAATCAGTACCGTGGATCATAGGTGACTTTGACCGTGAAAAAAATTCCAAGATTCTGCACACTTGGATGGGATTCTTCATCAAGAATGAATCTTTGAGTAACCCTTACTGCTCCCGCCGGACCCTTGAGACCCAGGAGATAGTAAGTATTTTGCATGAAGCCCAGTTTTAGGAAACATCTCCAGAAATGGATGCTCTATGATTTATGATAAGAAGAATACGGAGAAGACGCGGAACAAAAACAAGAACGAGAAGAACAAGCACCAGAAGAACAAGAACAAGAAGAACAAGAACAAGAAGAACAAGAACAAGACGAAGAAGAAGACCGACAAGAAAAAGAAGAAGCTTATTTTGTAACAGAAAGAAACCTCAGCCAGAATTTGGAGTCGATCCCTTCACGACGGATGTGAATGCTATAACCTATAAAGACACGATGTCACGTGCTAAGCCATCGAAACGAGAACCATTTTCTCGACGAGAATCGCATGACATTTTTTGTCCTTCAATTGGCATAACGCAGTATTGTGGCAATGTGCAGATGTGGAATTTCGTACGTTTATGGTCCTGTAAACTTTTTTTTTTCTATCTAGCATTAATTTTCGCTGTAATTCATCCGTTGAACGAAACTAACAATAATTATAAGCCGAATGACGCTAGAAACAAATATAGAAAATGACATTGATGCACGTGGACTGCTCGTTCATTAAGTAAGACAAACTAACCTAAGAGCGATGGAAAGACAACGTTTATTCCCTATATGATTACGGAATTTGAGCTCTTTTATTTTAGTTGATGAATTTAGAAAAAATGTAGTGATTGAAAATTGTAATGTTTAGGCAGTATTTTATGGTAGTTTTTTTATTTAAGTATTTGGAAAAACTGACTACTATGTTGCCTGAGGATTTTTATTTTTAAAAATAGACTTTTCCCTCCAAAATAAATTCAAGAGATTTTTTTACTCTTATGGTAATGGCCATGAAAATCTCGATGTCCATTTAAGCATTCAACATTCCATCGCTGAATCTCGCAATAATTCTTGATTTATTCACAGATCTTTACAACCAGCGACAGACTCGGGATTTGTTTAAGCCATATTGGTGGCAATGCACAATTGACGTCAATAATAGTACATGACCAAATTTTTATTGAAAGACATTAACTATTGATCGGGGGGGGGGGGGGGAAGGGTTGCGGCTCGAAAAAAAAATATATGAAACTTTAATGACAGAATTCAATGGGAGCGATTGCATTTCACATTTCATCTTGGCCATATCAATTAAAGTATTATTAAATTGAAGGAACAACTTGGAACCGTTGACAAGAAGTATGTTCAACGATTCAGCAGAGTGCTGATATGCCTGGGAGACTCTTATGCAACTGATAACGCAAGAAAACTCTTATATATTGCATATTATTTATACACGTATAACAATTTGTTGTGTTCAATATTGCATGGAAGATCTTCCAGTAAATGAAAACAAATCATAAAGATCAGAAAATTATGATTGGAGTTAAATAATGAGCACAAATGCACGATTTCATTCCGTAATTTGTCTTGCACGGTTGGGTCTCAATAGAGATTGAAAAACCGCCCAAGATTGACGAGGCGAGACCGACATGGATTTGAACAGTTTCTTGTAACATCGAGACGATATTGATGGTTTATGTGTTCAACGAGACCGAGACGATATGATGTCCAATATCCTCTCTTCTCGTAGCGCGGAAAACCCCGGGGGGGGTTTAATGTCACTATATTTGTGCTACTTTTGAGTGCTAATCGCCGACAGAGGCCTACGATGTCTTTGTAACCAGGACCTCTGGTTACAAATCCGTCACCTAACCGATCAAATCGTCGTAGGTTCCTCATCGGACAGCCTACGTATGACTGTTCCAAATCTTCCGAATTCCTCAAGAGATAGTTCAACACCGCCGAAGTGTCCCCTTTCCATGCGGACTTCTACATATCGTAACAATGCATTGCATGTACCGATCGGGGGCTCACCTGTCATCCTCCATTCACCTCATAAACACATATCATTTGAGTATGGAGGTATTTCCCACACCCGCATCAATTCCACCAGTATTACTGTTATTCGACACGTCCACCCATATTACATGGTTATCCCTGACGCAATGCGGTATTAAAAAACGTAATATCAGGGTTTCTTCGAAGCGATGAACTAACATACTGCATTGACGCCAATGATCTTGAAATACCATCAGTATGAATCAATGCCACAATCCGAGACCCTACGCTTTATGGACCTCTTTGAGATTGCCAACTTTCCCATATTCATACATTTTCTGACATCAGTCAATTAAATCTAAATGCTTGCGGATTGCACAGGTTCCAATAAATGCAGAATCGGTATAAACGAGTTGTGAGTCTCAGGGAGCCGTACCAGTAACTTCACCTAAAAAAAGGGGAACTTTTCCGATGTGTGTGTGTGGCAGTCTGTTCCAATTTCAGGTAATTAAAATCAATGAAACCGATTGATAATTTAAAGTGCACGGATTAATCAACTCAATCGTACAAAACATAAACTTCTGAAGTTCTATAAAGTTGTGGATCTCGTGTAAGTACGAAATCCACATTTCATTCCTACGAATTAGTTTCCAACATCCATTCATTTAAATGCATCTATTGTGGAGCAATGAAAAACCAAAAAAAATCTGAAAAGTGCATTATATTGAGAATCTCGAATCACTACGATTTTTTATTCACCTCCTCAGTTGTCCTTGCAATAGACCCAAAGCCATCAACAACGCATGAGATCCGGTGAGACGCTGTCACAGGTATAGAGAAGCCAGACACAAGCCGCTTGTTTCATACTATAAGCTTGTAAAGCTTGTAAATATGTCTGTGTTGAGCGTTACAACACATAGGAGGGAGATGCGAAGGTATATAAAACCGATCTTAGCCACTGTCAGAGCCAGTCCAAAGGCCAGATGCGGGCGGCACTAGTCGCGAGTGTGAGGGAGATACGTTACAACTGACGAAGGGACCAGGTGGTACTACGGTGTGATTCTGTGCATGATTTTCCATCGGTTTATTTTAATTGGATGTGAGTGGTGATAAATTTTTGATCGGATAGTCGAAGTACAGAGCACGATACTGTTGTTACCGTTTTGGTGAAGGAAGGACGGTTTAGAAGTAATTGATTAGGTCCTGCGGAATTTTCCCGTCACCGCAGTGATTAGTTCTACGTAATTAAATAATAGATGAACTCAGGATACATTGCACTTTTTTATAAAACAAATATATTGTGCAGTGGAATTATTTACACCACAAGGTATCACTGAATTTTTTAAATTCTCGAGTGATAAATACTGATGACAACTAAAGTCCAATTCATTTGATTTATCACCGAAAAAAAGAATTTAAAATGTCTGGGATTCAATACAAGGCGGAGGGACCATCTAATGCTGACTACAAGCTGACCCATAAGGAAGTAAGTGGAGAATTGAGAAGGTCAGGTTGAGAATCATTCTGTAGCAAACTGGTCACAGGAGATGCATTCCAGATTTTATGATGCATGTTTTTTTCGAGTATCGCACGAAGAACTCAGTGTAGGAGAAAATGTCAAGGAACCTTTCATTATAGTGAAATTCTTTACCCACAAAATAATCGTCTGCTGATCGTGATTCAATTCCTTTTCAAAATCGGTAGCAGCGCTAAAGTTGCGCTACTGAAATTTGTCCTCCAGAAATTGATTCTAAAGTACCTGTGAACCAAAATTTTCTTGGTTTTGTTTTCTTTTCTTTCAATTTTTGAAGGTTTAAACTTCTTGGAATTCTTTTTCAAACGATTTTTTGCCTCTCTAGAAATGTTTCCAAATTCTCAATTTTTTACCTCACTATCGATCAGACGGAATAGTGGTGTAGAGAAATATTGGATGAGAAATATTAACTTCAAGACATTCTGAGAAAGAAATATTAGTTAAGAAAAATTTGCCACTAAAAATTTATCCCTAGAACCTAAAAACCACGAAAGTCCTAACTAGTACCAATTGAATTAGACTTCAACCGTTCAAACAAATTCTATTATGTTCTATGACTCAATTGCTATTTAACTCCGAGTTTCTACCGGCAGTTATCTCATAACACGGGTACTTTTCGTTAGTAAATTGTCGACGAAGAGATTCGCAACCAGGTGTGTTCTCCAATAAATTGCTTATTTCAATGTTATAGTAAAAGATATTTCAGTTGGTAATATTACGGTAACTACTCCTGAGATTATTCAATGTGACCGATGATCTAATTTTATACACACGCACGAACCTTGCTACATAAATTCCCAGGAACAATATTGATTTTGGTAAGATTATTTTTGTGTAATATTTTTTACTGTAATCGTTCAGTATGTAATATTCCGTATTCGTAATATTTAGACCTGAGCCCGTTTCAATTAATAGAAGGAATCGTTTGTAAATAATGAGAGAGAGAACCAGCAGGTTGCTTTTTGAACTGTCACTGATGGAGAACCATAGTTGCCAATCTTCAAAGAAATTATTTGAAGGATTATTTCATACGAGCAGTGATGACTTAGAACGATCTTTGACAGTCCCATTGAATCTCCGCTCATACCTGATTTAAAGAATTCGTATAGGCAAAGAACGCTGTTGTCATATTTTCGAATCATCAAAAAGTCGGTTTCCAATGGTACCGCCGGGAGAGGTCACGGAATATGCTAAATAGGATCGAAACGGAAACAAAACAAATATCTATTCTGTTACTAACCGACGGCGGTGGGCGAGTGCTTACAGTCCGAAACTTTGGCGTTGAGGGAAGCCGGTTCCAGCCCCGTCGATAGTCAAAATTTGAATTTTTCTCGGAGTCTAATGCAGCTGCAGGACCACTGAACGGGAGTCTCGTAATCGAAAGAACTGTACAATATATGTTTTCCATGGTTTCCCTCGAGTTCCAGGCGGAGGATGAGCTACGCTTGGGGCAAATGCTGTACAGTTAAGGGGCATAGATAGATGTAAATCGAAATTTTTTGGCCAAAATTTTTTTTTGCTTTAAACAATAGTTTATCATCTGGAGAATATGCTGTAAAAAATTTTAATTTGAATTCGAACTCTAAGTGTCGGCACGAAGACGGCTTGCATTTGCGCCGCAAGGGAAGGGAACAGATCGTAAAAACTGGAAAAGGGTATATGAATGGAGCGAAAATTATCTACTCTGTAATTCAAAAAATACTGCAGAGTTTGTGCAGTTTGGTTGTACGTGCTCCCACCCGCTCCGCGATGGCCCCACACACACCTTTACTCTTGAATTAAATTAATAATTAGAACGAATAACTTCCTGCATTGGGAAGTTAATATTTTTCGATAGACAGGAAACGCTAGACCGTGGCAAAACATTGAAACGTTACTTGTTCTGTTGAAAGACGATCACATTTTCATTGAGAAAAGGAATTTTTAAAAGATGATTCTATCGCAGTAAGATTCCATTTGTCTAAAAACAAACTATATATTTTCATTTTTCCCCAAAGCTTCTTCAGCCTTTTTGCAGTTAATCTCCTCCTGCCCAGCCCTAACGTCGCTGTATCTATACTAGGTTGAGTGCTAACCAACCACTGCAATCAACGATGTTTGTAAACAAAACACTTAAAAATGATTTACATTGGCGTTTGTGTCTATCAATGCGGGGTTACGTATGAACTCAAGACCTCTGGATAACGAGTTCGACGCGTAATCGTTGGAGCCATGTAGACGTCTTCCAATCTTATTTTGCGCATTGTTGAAATAACAAAAAAACACAGAAGGAAGCTTTTCAAATATGGAAGAAAAACTTTCGGTATTAGGAAAGTTTTGGGTTTAAATTCATTTTAAGAATCGCGATCGGAAAATAAACATCCATCGAGAACGAAATCCCATTGGGCAATCGCAAAAACTTTACAAATTTCTCTAACTTCTTCAGGTCGGTATGCCGCACGATTATTGTGAATAATATTAGCTGTTCGGATAGTGATTAGGATCATAATGTCATTATGCCCAATTGAAATAATGAACGCTGCTGTTTTCGCGCAGGTGTTCATTTTACCTAATCAATTGCATTTTACACCACTTAACAGCATCTTTACTGTTATTGATCATTTTCTAGATTGGAGGGGAGTACCATGCAACAACGATACCACTCAATGAACGCTTGGGATCCTGGCACATTCCAAGGCCATCGCTTGTTGGGCGTAGTGACAAAGACAGTGATAATGGTAGCAGTTGGTCAAGACATCACGTGCACCCAAACACTTCGTCCAGAGGTTCTACATCATCTCAGGGCTCCATGGCAAGCACGCATGTATGGACTTTGTTAATAATTTCAGTAGAGTATCCAATGAGTCTAAAAGCGGATGTTGATATCATGTACATTGTCTCTCCCTGACCTAACCTGAAGCTGTGTGCTTTTCCGTCTATGATACATGGCTGCCTGGCACACTGAGCTGTATACGTTTTAATTTAAATGTACAACTTGGTCAGGACGGCTCCCAAAATGCACTGCACCTCATGACTCGCACAGCGACACACCGCTTTACCAAAATGACATCATATGACATTACTATGGTTTATCTATAGTCCATCATATGTTTTCGAAAGAGCCATTATTCCGTTCATGCTAGCCAATCCCCCGAAATGAGTGACAGTGAGTTGCGATGTGAGGAATGGTCATCATGGTCCTCCATATTCTTCCCACATACTATAATTTGCATGTTTCACATCCATCAAGTATTCACCTTCTTGGTTTGTTTGCGCTTTGTTTTCCTTGACGTAAAGAGCACAACAATGATAATTGTTCATTAAATTGACAGAGTGCTGCATCAGGCACCTTACTGCTAACAGCAGAAAACCTGGCAACACTCGCCGCAATGCATCCCCCAACTGTAATCAAGTCAAAGGCAGCAGACAACGTGTCGGTGGCAAGCAGCACGCACTTTACCGTTGTGAATGGTTTGGGTAGACCTACAGTTTGTAAGAAATCATGGTGTGCCAGACATCAACTGACGGTGCTCGTTTGCACCATGAGCTTTCTATTCATGGTGGGACTCTTCGCCGGTGTTCTCTGGATGGAAAGTGAGTATCAGTATCTTTCTCAATTCCGCCAAATTAATAATCATTTTTTTTCTCATTATTTCAGTTAGAGCTCGTCATAAATACAAGTAATAACCACAATGAGTCTATCTGTGCTATGAAGTCGTAACGGCAAGGAAGTCAGCTCAAGAAAACTCACATTATCCATACTAAATAATACGTTTAGTATTAGAATGGTCGAGACCCAGATTGCAATTCCAAGTAAAAGTTTTACTCGTACTGTATAAGTTGTATTATATCTCTAACAAATGTGTAGTACGTGACAATCAAGATATTACATTACTACATTATTCGCAATAATACTAAGAAAAGTGTATAATCGGTCATCAGTCATCAGGCCGCGATTTAATCTGTATTATAATTTATAACTGATGAATCATCCAAAATGATCAATGTCATCAATTACCTCGGCTCATTATTACTCTTATGCCGATAAATTCCGAAGAGAGCTCTAATTATATTGCATACAACATCGCCCTATAAGATCCCTAACTGTTCGGAAGAATCTTCAGCAAGAGACGACTGTGTCTTGGAAAAGTCGCGAGATATGTGACATCCATCATATGTTGCAACTTGATCAAATATATGTAAAACTGAACAATTAGTGTGCAGTCGAACACCTAACAACTCAAGTACTTGGGATTAAGTCATTTCGGAGCGCCCTCACGACTCAGCTTCTCCTCCTTCCCCCATTCTCGAACACGCAGCGCATGCGCTGTATGAGATTAACACCTATCAGATATTTCTTGGATTGCCAAAACATGTTTCTTCACTTGCATAATTCTAAGAATATTTAGTTTTTTGGAAAATTTTCAAATTAAGAAAAACATTTGACGTATTAGAAGGAATTCCACTTAATCGACGAAAGGTAAACATTTTCATGAAGATTTCGTGAAGATCATTATTATAGGTCACAGTTCCCCCTTCTCGCTTCCTTTTATTTGCCGATAAATCGGGAAAACCCACACCGATGGTGGTTAGAAATATCAAGAGTTGTAGTTGCGCAGTAAGCGGCGCAATGGTATAACCGCTGAAGGTTGAATGATCAGGGGTGGAGTCGTGAGGGGTAAGACTGTAAAATAATAATTGTTCATTGTCCAGTAAGCTTTCAGATACTTACAAGTGGGAAAATAGCCCAGCAATATGGAAAATTTCCGAAAAAACCTGTATAATAATTGTCAACAAAAATAACATTAGAAAAATTATGAAACATTGTGTTTCAATTCGATTTTGAAATAGTCAATTTCGGATTTGTTTTACACTTGAAAGAAACGAGCGCCGATAGTTCAGAGGACAATATAGGCGAACTACGACGATTAAGACTTGAGTTACTTGATTTTTAACGAATGAGAAACCATTGAATCGATATTTAATCAAATTCTTTCAAATGATATTTATATAATTTCAACAAACCTTTTAGTGTTGAAAATAATGAATTCCGAAGAGACGTGCTCATATTTGATTATGACGGTATGATATACCCATCTTGACGGATTTGATTGAATTACAACACATACGTGGCTTTATTCAAATACCCTAAAACTTGGAAAACTCATAAGCATCTTCAGCAGCATTCACTGTAAAATTAAATTATTTTCTACAAGAAAAATGGGCGATATTTAGAAAAAAAATTCAACGTGTCAACGTTGAAATGTGTAAAAAACATCATCAAAGAAAAATCAATGGCTGGCCAAAACGAATGTATGATACCTAGGTTTCTGCAAATCAAAATGTAATTGATACGCAAACTGCAATTTAAATTAAGCAAACGAAGAAAAGCAGAATTGTGTTTTTCGTGTCTGTGATATTACTGATGTAATAGATGTGGATGCTCAGCGAATAGAGTGTGAAAAATGCAAAAGAAAAAATTATCGAATTTATCCTTGATTTGAATAAAATTTAACCATCCATCAAATCGATTTTTTCAGCGCAATTACATGTCGACCATTCCAAATCAATTCTTACAAATCGGACAATCGATTTATCGACAACCCCAAACGCAGAAATCATTGTGCATTTCCTGATATGGTGACTAATTTCCAATTATTCATTATTAGAACTAAGCGACAGGAATTCTATTCGAGGTTGCTGAAAATACTGTTCCTCCATAGTAACAACCTGGATCCAGTACTTTTAATGCAATAACCTCGCATCGAATAGGAAAGAATGATACTTTCACAGCATCGAACAACAGAACCCAAATTCATTGAATTAACAAATAAAATCGAAGCCGAGAGGACGTTGAATATTTTCAGAGTTAATCTGCCGTCGGACTTTGATTTTTCATTTCACCCTTCTTCAAGTTTGAGTCAGGGGAATGAAAGATCCCTTCACCCCCATTTTGACAATGATGACATAGCTTACGCTTATATAGGAGCATAAAGAAGACTAAATTTTCCTACGAGCAGTCAACTTTGACCCATGGACGACTGACCTCTGGCGATAAGAAAAGTCACTATCGTCGGATCCAAGTCTATGACAGATGTATTTATCTCGCCGAGGGAAGTAATCCGAAGGCCACTCATCCACGTGTAAGATTACTAGCTGATCCGAACACGAGATGGGTAAGCACGTCGATAAAGGATCTCGATTTTATTTCCGGTGGTAACAAAATCGGTATCTAACCGATCAAGCAAAGATGAATGTCCTGTGCTTCCGCCGTGAAGGATTAATTATATTATGCGCTAACGTTAATTTATCCAAAAAAAACCACAGTGCAGAATCAGTTCCTGTACGCCGGTGTACATATCCCAATATAAACGATAATCTTGGACAAAGTCATTTTGTTCTGAACTAAGATTTGTTTCCCCACCCCTTCTCACCCAATCTCGTTCATTATCGAGCTCTTTTATACACTATGGATGTTTGTCCATTAGGGTCAAGGAAATTCAATTGAAATGCATGTTCAAAATGTAGATTTCTTCCTTTATTTGCATTACCGGTAATGAAATAGGCAAAATTCGTATCGTATGTCAATGTTTCAAAATATGTTAATGCTGAAAAAAAAATTTCCCGGTTGTTAGTAGTGAAGATTAACTTTTAAGTAGGTTACGAATAGAAAATCGAAATGAAACGATATCTTCTTACGTACCAAATTTCAAATCTAGTAACAGAGTTATGTCACTTTCATGCTGGAACAGTTAGTGGATGAATATTTTTCGACTTTTCACCTCGAACTTTTTTTCTCATTCTCATCGCGATCGAAGCATTTTCTATTTTCATTTCAGAATAGAAGTGATAATACAAACAAAAGAAATGAGAAAATGACGGGACGGTTGATGGGTTGTCTTAATTTGAGGACTAAGACTAAGTACAAAGTGAGAACTCAAAGTTATTCAAATGAGGCATTGAAAGTGCGTTCAAGATTTTTTGCGAGCCTCCCAATGAGGCTTTGCGTATAGCTGCTTGGCCGTTTTTTAAAACATTTTTTTATTCTATTTTTTGCTGGGGATTTACCTGATAACTTTATTTATAAAAAAAACGCTACTTGCAGACTCTTAATCGGTTTGCCGGGTCCTCAAAGTCTATTTAGGGAGGTCACTCAGAAGCAACTGTTGGTTGAAATAATTCACACTAGACAGAACTATTCATACCAGGTGGCGTAATAAAAACAAGCGTTAAAAACTTTGTTAGTTTGCATTTCTTGCATTTCTCCAAATCAGTCCAATCTAATTCACCCTAAAATACAACTAATAGCGCGTTAGACCAACCGAGAAAATAATGAAAAATATGCAAGGTTCTTTATTACTTGTTGCACAATTGTATGCAATTTTCATATAAAATGACAGTTCGAAGAAGAGAGTTGACGTTGACGCGAACGTAAAGCTCCATTCGACCGCATAAAAATGAGGCCCTATTAATTGGGAGTATGTCAGTTTATTATACAAATTTCGTTCTGGTAATTACTTACCTCAACCTCTTGGAGAGTCTGCGTCCATCTATAGTCAGGAAGATCTGCTCCATTTCCACCATTGGGTTTCAATTTTCCTTTATCCGCTTCATCCTCTTCTTCTTCTTCTGCATCCATCTTTTCAGAAGTTGACGGTGGGTTACTGGAACTTGTGCTGGGCCTTGATGATGCATCAGCGGATGGTGGATGCTGAAAAATTCATACTAAAACTGATGAAGGATGAAAGCATGCAGTTTCATAATGGATGAGTACCTATGATAATTTAATTTTAAAAAGTAGAAATTAGTCTATTTCCAAGTTCTCATAAACATAAGAACCTTTTTGAAAAATTTAATATAATATAATATGTAGTAAAGGATAGCATAATATGAAATTATAAAAACCCGAAAAACTGGAGAAAATGTAGCATCTCCCTTAACAAAAATCTGAAAACACACTCATAGTCCTTACGCCCATGACCATCCTGTGTAAATTTTGGGGTCCGCGAGATATTTTGGGTGGAATCTGTTTTTTGGGTCGCTGAGTCTGAATATGTCGGTTATTTTTTCTTAAATTCGGCGTTCAATTATTATTAACAATTTAATTGTTTAAATCGCCGCCTCCGCCAAGCTATGAGAGATAGCAAAAAATTTCCTTATTAAAAAATGTTCAGAATTTAGTGAGGAATGTTTTTTGATTTCTATAAATTTTTTGCATCTTCCATAGAATTGCAGGTATGACTAGTAGAAGGGCTGCGCGACCCGGCGCAGCCCTCCAAGCCCCGCGCGCGACGCGAACAATACAAAGTCGAGTGAGTAGCATAGGGAGCGTTACATTACTTTTATCAAAATCAGGGAAAATACAAAGAGAATTGAGTTTATATTCGAAGATTATTCTAATGTATCTATACATACTCATAGTCAGCTACCACAGTAACTCGACTTATTGCTCTTTACCATTTGACCATTGAATTTTTTAGATGCGAATTGATCCGGTTTATGGTTTCATGATTTTTTACTAGGTTCAGTGACGGGGTTATAAAAAATTCATAGCATTTCCCATGCGATCGCTGTGCCAGTTAGAGATAAAATTTTTTGATCATCACCAGAAAACAAAACCATGTTGCGAGAGTATCTACGGGTGAACATCCTTACACAAGCCAATCAGATATGGCCAGGTCAAGAAGTAGTTTGCGGTGCTACGATAAAAGGTGACTGTCAGTCATCTGTATCTCCTCGAATTTTCTCTGATATCATAAATGATCTAGAAATAGGAGAGGCAAGTGGCAAAGTTGTCAGACGCATTTAGCACGCAACATTAGAATCACATTCTAACATTACTGTGAAGCCCATTCTCCACTTCTGGGAGACGTACGAAATGCCACTTTACCATGATGTATAGCTAGAGTATGGAGAGGTAATATTTTACCTCTCCATAAATTCTATGGACGAAAAATTTATAGAAAACAAAAAAAAATCCTTATTAAATTCTGAACAGTTTTTACTAAGGAATTTTTTTGCTATCTCTCATAGCTTGGCGTCGGCGGCGATTTAAACAATTAAATTGTTAATAACAATTAAACGCCGAATTAAAAAAAAAATAACCGACATATTAGGACTCAGCGACCCAAAAAACATAGATTCCACCCAAAATATCCCGCGGACCCCAAAACTTACACAAGATGGTCATGGGCGTAAGGACTATCAGTCGCTTTATGATTGTGTATGCAATATAGTGAAAGATTAGCAACAACGACATCTTTCACAGAAATAACGTAAAAAGTGCTTCATAAAGTCGTTGTGATGAGAGTTCACACCTATTTGTAGTCCCAATTTTAGCTATCAAATCTGTAAACGCTAAAAGTTTGAAAAAAAAATTTTGGTGTTACTGGCGAATATCCTATCACGTTCATTTACTGTTTTTCTATGCATTCTCTACAGAACGTCAGCGAACAATCCATATTCTTATTGAAAAATATAAACAATTAATACTCACTCTACTATCTATTTCTTTCTGAAGTTGCTCTGCTTGTTCATCCGTCAATTCCACAATTTTATCATCACCAATGTCTACGTTATTCCTAGCAGCTTCAGCCTCTTCTTTCTTTTTCTTTTCAATCCTTTCCTTATGTTTCTTTTCCCTTTCAAGGTTCTCAGCCCTTTCCATCTCGTACTTCTCCATGGCGGTGGTCTGATGCTTCCTAAATTTGCTGGTAACTAGCTAAAATCAGTACCAATTGTTTTTTTTTTATTGCCGCATTAACAGTGAATTAAAATACAAACGTTAAAGATAACTATCACGCACTGACGGGCTCAAAGGGACAAGAAATTCTAACCGAAGGTTTTAAAAATTGTTGAGTTCATATTTCACATAATGTGGAAACGTATTCTAGGATTAAGTTGTATGATATTCTTGAATTATTTATCCTCTCTAACCTTCTCCGCAGCTCCAGTACCTCCACCTGTATAGAAATCTGTTTTTCTCGCCAAGAAACTGAAGATTGTATCTAAAAGCTTAGGAATAAAATGACAATTAATAAAATTATCAATATGAATTGGCATAAATCAAATTTCATTTTTTGAGGTTATAAATAACAACCGGTTAGAAACTACTTACGTCCTGGACACCTCCCTCATGTTGCTGGGCCATTGCCAATAACATTCCATCAAATTGCTCTTCTTTCGACATTATTTAATTACGTGGATGGTTCTATCAAACAGTAATTGAATGGCAAGTAGCGTGTATATTGTTTGGTAGGTTGCTATGTTACAATGTATGTGACTGTTTTTCTTGACGTTCTCCTTGCGGAACAGCACATGGGCTAAGTATTGAGCCTGAGACTATGGATATGTATGTAACATAACTTGCTATAAGTTCAACATCCGTTGGAGTCGGAAGAAGAATGCGACACCGTCTGGGGTGGCGGCAATTATAAAAAAACGACATAACAGCACACGAGATTGACATGTCTGCATCCACTTGACGAGAGACTAATGGATGGCATAATTAAATTTTGGACATAATTGCATTATTAGACCAATTTTGGGAGAGCATTTTTATGTATTACGACAAGACATGAAGAATAGAGAAGGCCGAACAGTGCTTCACAGATCCAGGCCGAAAGGGATGGTCTTGCAATATTTATATAGGGGCCGCTTCAGTCAACTAACTCAGGGATCGGGAGTGGTTGTGTAAGTGCATCAAATTGCGTATGCTTCAATCAATAGCGCGCTCGTTATATTATATTGTAAATTCATTTATTAACATACGCCCTTTGAATTCTTTGGAGTTGGAAAAAATGTACGAATATCCTTATGTCTTTTTTCCAACAAATTTCACAATTTCGACACTTGAACATTTCTTAAATTAAACAAGATCGGAAATTTTTAAAACTTTGAAAAAGTTGCAAATGTTGAAAATTTCTTATATTTCGGGAATTGTAATGATTTTTGAAATTTTCCGAAAAACAATTTTCAAAACTTCATCATTTCAGAAATTATGAGAATTCATAGAATTTTGGGAAATTTCAACAGTTTGAAAAGGATGGAAATTATGAAAATTTCAGAATTTTTTTTCAATTAAGCATTCAAAATATAAAATTCCAAACTCAAAACTCGAAATTCGGAAATAAAAATTCTATTTATTTGTTAATTTATTCATGTCTTTTTTTTTCTAAATCAGAAATAAGAATATTCCTTTCTTGTCCAGTAGAGTCATGGATAGGGAAACCATATTCCGCGCAGACTTAGGTATTATTTCGGGCAAATGCCTCACCCCCAAACCTCTACACCTCTACATTCTTTACTCTACCTTTGGCTGGATCACGCTTATTGCTTTTTCCCCCTATTTCCCATTTTTGCATTCCAGCCTTTTGACATTTGGAGTTTATTTGTTCCCACCACCTCTAGGAAAGAAGAGATTGATATGAGCGTTTTGGGGGAATGGGACCGTGCTCACACCGGAAATTGGCACGTGTCCGGTCCCAGCCACATGTCGCACTTATTTGGGGAACTGTTTTACGCGAGATTCGAACGACTAAACCAATGAAAGCCACAATATCGATAATTATTTATCAAAGCACTAATCTATTTCACAGGGGTCTCAATGAATCATAAAGACAATTCGTTACGATGGCTAATAACAACGTGGTTGAACACCCGTGAGCTTAGCACAAGCAGTCGCGATCTGAGGAGAGAACAATTTCAATTTTTCTTGTTTGCGTTCACACAAGTTCATTGCAATTTTCATAAGAGACAGCTATGCAATTCAGAGTTTCAGGGGTTCCATTATTTCTAAGTAGATATAGCACACTGCGGTATAACGACCGGCCTCCAAAGTTCCTCTCAAAACGGGGAAACCCGAAAGAGCATAAGTCAAAGCGACGTTTTATTTCGAATAGAATGTATTCATTATGCCGCACAGCCCTAGCACACCAAATCATTTAGTGAAACACGATTTCATATCCAGCTTGGGGTGAAGATATGTTTGCAAAAGAATTGTCGCCCCGTAGCTTGAAGTGAATGGTGTGATCCAACCATCAAGAACTTTCATTGGGTTCTCAGCATATCCTGCAAAATAGAAGGAAGTAAAAAAGCAAATAAAAAAATAGTGCTCATCATAATTTATTCGGTATAATTTTAGACGTGTCGACTCCTCTCATCATAGGACTTAATTGATAATATATCCACATAATAATTAAGCAATCATCGCCTCGGTGGATTTAACAGTCCGAATATCCCATTGAATGCTCTTTCCTGAAGAATGAATTAGATTCGTCCGTTTTAACTACCCCCCCCCCCCCCCCCCCCCCCCGGAGGCCATCCACGAATTCCGCTCCCTTAAGTTTCACATAGGCCAATAATTAATCATTATTGATGGGTTATTTATACATTATGATATCCATTGAAAATGATCTATGATAGTAAACGATTTAATCTTAAGATTTACTTTATGTTATTGATAAGTGTGAAACATTCCACTACTCAAACACAGAAGAGTCTATCACTGTCTTAATGCATGCCTTAGTCATTTGGATCATTTTCAGTTTCATTGATGTGTCTCAAGAAGAACGTCACTTTAACTTGCTCAACGTGTCTGCAGAGTTTCATCGCTATGCTCGTTCGTAGTTTCATGTGCTCAGTCAGTGAAGGTAGATTCAGAAGCAGGAAGGCGAGACCATCGATTTCCTGGGGAATAAAGAATAGTATGACAATTTCTACGTCAGGTGATGCAAGAGACGGTATTCAAACATTTCGTAATTAACGAATTACACCAAATCAACCTACCTCTTGTTTCACTCTATAAGCAATATCTTTGCAGTCACTGGTTTTTCTTAAATATCTAAAGACATCCTCAACAGTCCAAAATAGCGGATTGCTATCCAACTTCCTGGTCTTTGGTCTTCTCTGTTTTTTCTGTCTCTGAATATATTCAGCATCTTCGTCAGAACATTCCGAGTCTAGTTCGTCTTCAAAATCACCGTCTTTGTATCGCGCATTATCTCTCTCTCTTTTCATTTTTTTACCATTTTCACTCACTTCATAGTTTGTATTGATATTTTTCCCATTAGAGCTTTCAGGGCTATCCGGAAAAGTTTCCTTTTCTCTTGGTTCGTTAGACGAACTCCTAGAATCGTCAGAACCAATATGGGAACGTACCTAGAAAAGCAGAAAATTTTGGTAAATGGACATGCCTTCGCTAAACAGCTGGATGGGGTATCTATTAAAAACGTGCGTGATATTGCATTGAGTGTTGAGCCCTTCATATTGAAATTTGATTATGAAAGTTTCGGTAAATTATTGTTGGCTACGGAAATCAAGTATAAACGAATGAATCAATTATGCCAACCTCATGTTTTTGGTCTCCTGTTTTTTCGCCTTTACCCTTCTGAATCATCACATCGATCTCTGAAAGCTGCGGTCTTCCATCGATACTCTCATCTACCTCCTCCGAATTTGTCCTCTCCAAATCCATCGACAAATAGTTAATTTCCTCATCTCTCTCTTCATTCTCACATCCATCCTTATCCCGATTGGCCCAACGTCCACGTCTCCTCCTCTTCTTTTTCCCCCAGGGTTTCGGTTTTGGCACCAAAATGCTTTCATATCCCTTTGGTTTTCCTCTTTTTCCATTAGAAATCACTACAAACTTATTTTTGCTCATTCTATTGCACTTGTTGGGACATTCTGCTTTTACCTCCTGTGGCCCAAATAGATTCGGACATACCATTAACTTCGCGCAAATACTTTTACAGAATTCAGGAACCATGTCCCCTGATGTAACTACAGCAACATGAGCTCTGTACGTGTTATGTTTGTGTTTAGCCTTGAGGACTTCCAATTGATAGCCAGGATCAGGTTTGGTATCACACTGAAGAACTTTGAGGATTCTAGCACTCCTGTAGCCAACAGAAACAATCATGGAAAGAACTTCTTTCATCACTAAAATCACAGGACCAGGACCAACAGCTTTCGGGAGTGTAGCTAATTTTCCCTTCGATATCATTGGGCCAGTACAGCATCGATAATTAAAATAAATCTTTGGACACCACAACGAGGATCTGGATTCGGAAATGGGAATATCTAAACACAAGGCTTTGCTTTGCTCAGCCTTACATTTTTCCAGCTTTTTGCAAACCTCAATGTAGTTTCTTGGTGGCTTCAATGGGTAATGATTGGATTCACACCAACCTACAGGAAATATTTGCAGAGAGTGCATGTGTACTATATGTTCAGATGGATCAGCATAATTATCGAGCGCCAAAAACAGAAGATCGTCGATGATTTTCGTAATATGAGCAGCGGCAATGATGTTCTCATTACTTGGATCCACTGCCTCCAACCTCATTCCCTCTTCGAATCCGGTATCAATGGCTGATTGTCGATCAGGGAACAGATGAACCCCGGCAGCTTCAGATTTTGTATCTTTTAAATAGTCTTGCCAGTTGAAATTTTCAGAATTGGATGTCCAGTTATTGGGTGGCAAAAACTTAATGTTGTGTCTTTTCGCCCAATTAATCGGAAAAATATAAGGATGAGTAGAAGTACAAAGCCATGTAGTCTTTTTGGAGTCCTGGTGTGTCAGGGGATCTGCAATGGTTCCTAACGATTTCGTAATACCGTCAATCTGCACCAAGAAATATATATCGTCGAAGACTTTTGTTACTGTCGCCGGACAGATATGGATTTTATCAATTGGAGATAGGGCCTCTAGCTTCATTCCTATACAAAATTGATGGGGTGTGTGAATAGGAGGATCAAAAAACAAGTTTTCGGTGATTTCAACCATTTTTTGGGAACATTCCGTTACTTCTTTCCATTCTTCATACGTATGAGATTCAACGATAGAGCTGGGGGGTTCCAGGAACCATTTTGAGTCGGATTTAGAGGCGAATCCATAATGGTGGAGACAGTCTGAGATACAGAATATCCAAAAATCCTTATATTGGCTGCCAGGGGTGTCGTAACCAAGTAGAAGTCTTCCTCCTACGTTTTTTATTATCTGGAATGGAATGATTAAAATTTAGCGATTGTTATAATTTCTTGATGATATGGAAATCATGATAGCTTTTTACCCTTTATAAACCAGAGGAATGCTTAATAACAATCAAATGCATCGTTACGGTATATTTTGTAAGATAAATGTTGGATTGAAATCATAGATAGAGAACTTTTGTAGGCCTCCAAGGGGTATCAGATGCTGATTTAGCCCACTAGTCAGCACGTTATATCGTTTTCTAGAGCTTCAAACATACTACGTATAAAATACTATTTTGCTTCAAGCACGGCCATTGATAAGCTTCACTAATTTTTGGCGTTTTCAGAATAACACAATGTATAATAAAACTGAACTAATTCGATCCATATTGTTTACTTCATTTGATGTTCCAACTTTTCCAGAATATTGAAAATGAAATAAGTAAGTGACATACCGTTGCCACCCAGAGCTTATAAGGATGCTCGAAATCGACTAGCTCCACTTTCATTCCAGGTTTGATTTTTTCCATCACACTTAAACCTTCCTAAACATTGGAAAAATAACATGATAATTATATTATGTAATAATATCCATCGAAATTTGCTTGTAACTAGGGTCAGGAAATTTACATCATCTTGATTCCTAAATCTTTGCAAACGTTACAGATGAATGAATGAAACAATCTTGGAATATTTATTTACGGAAAGCAACTGGCAAGGAAATGAAGTGAACCTGCGACTCCCTTCAAATTCATGCAAGACTATTAGTTCGTGAAACTAGGATACTGGTTCGATGTTGGAACACTTACCCCACTCAATAATTCAAATGGCACCGATTTGGCTGTCGTCAAAAACTCTGCCAGCATATCCAAGCAATCTGGAGATTTCTGCATGACAACATCAGTCGGCTCCAGTCTCTTGTTATTTCTGGCACACCACCCCAATTCATGTGCAGCCTCTTTTGTTAAATTAAACCAAAATTCTAGACTTCTATCATCACCCCCAAAATATCTAAGCCGCAAAAGAGGTCCACAAGCCATCACAATTGTTGCTACCCAGTAGGGAAGCTCTTCATTATCATTCTTTGTTGTTGGAACCTCCAGGGACATCCCTATTTCAATTCCATTCTGAAGAGTCAATTCCACGTGGGGGAAATTAATCTGAGGGACTTCCGTCGTTTCTGTAGCATCAAGATAATCCTGCCAGACGAATTCTTTATCTACAAGAAAATATATAAAAATGTTTATAAAAAAATGGTAAATACGTCTCTTTTATTTTGTCGATATCCATTTTTATCTTTTATCATTGAATATGAATATTGTATTTATCTGGCTGAAAGCCCCCGGCCCATTACCATTCATTGGCTTCCCAGCTAGGTTCTCACAAAAAAGAAATGATTGGCGTTCTTGCCTTGTTTTTATGAAAAAACAAAAAACCCATTTGTAAGACTTCTTGCACTAAAGACTATTAAAAGTTCAAAAAATAAGTTACAAAACCGTAGACATGAACGATCCAAACATGTTAAAGAAACGAATAGAAAAGAAGAAGAATATATGATATTAAATGAGTGAAGAGCTTTTACTTCACATATTTTCTGAATTCTACTTGCAGAGACAATGATGGATGTGGCGAGATGATACACTTCATCAGGAACTTTTCACTCTATTTCATTCTTTCTAAAGTCATATGACCTAAATTTTTAGAGAGATGTTTAGTAAAAATCTCGAAAAGAAAATTTTCTACTCAATATTTTCTTACATAATCATTAGATGAAAAGGAAAATTTTTGAACTGTTGGAAATAGGAAATAACGTCAGGATATTGATGAGAATGGTGAGAGCCAATCATCGGAAGACCCCAAACTAACCCGAGCGCACTCGCCCAATGAAAATGACCAGTGGGCGGGGTTGTGTATCGTAACGTCGCTTTCCTTTTCAAATATTTTGAAGAATAGCCGTTTGAAATGTTTAATTGCTCATTAACTGAGTATTATTTTCACCGTTTTCGAATTTTTGAACGTATGAAATATAAGTGAGAACATATTAAAGTTATCGGGAAAAAATAATGAAAAATATAAGTGTTCTATCATAATGAACAGTTAAATCTGAATATGAGCTTAACTTAGTTCACTTATTTTCGGAATCAGCGTTCTACTTGTAGTATCGATAAGAAATTGCAAGATGTCACGCTGGATGATTACATGAACCGACCTCAGGAGTGTGGCAAATATAAGGCCGTTCTTAGGACAGTCATAATGTGGTAAAAGTTCTAGTCAAACAATTAGTATGCATCATAATTGCGATCAGTTTTCCCAAATAATTATGTGCCCTGAATAGATAAGTTGTCGAAAAAAATCTATTCTTCAGATGAAATCCTGTGGATTACAGTATTTGCCATCAGCAGAAATTATCAGCAGGGCATAACCAGCTGGGTTCTAACAAAAATGAAATGATTGCTTTTCTTGACTTGCTTTTGTTACTTTGTTGCTTAAAAACTGCACTTAAAGATGAAAATTTCATAAGTATTTGAAGGGTTATGAGTCTCAACAATTGTGAAATATTTGTCTAGTTTGTTAAAATCTGAGCACTGAGTTCATTACTTAAAAATATAAATCTCTTCAATAGAAAGAATAGCCAAAAATGATTTTTCATAAATTTTTCCTACGTGTTGCAACGCTGCAACATTTTGGCATTTGTGAGATGTTCATCCCTTATTATTTTTATCAATTGTTTTGCAATTTGGGGAACATGAAAAAAAAAATACTTTCCCTCAATTATTTAAAGGTTTAAACTTTTTCAATTGGTTGAAATTTCTGCTTTTTTTTAATATACGAAATTTTCGAAATTGATCGAAATTTCGGATTCCCGGCCATTTTTAGAATTAGGGAATTGGAAAGATTTTTGATTCCTTTAAGTCTGGGAAAAATATAGAAGGTGTTGAATATTTCTTAAAGTGACCCTCAAATCACATTCTTGTACAATCTTTTTCAACGCTTTTTCAAAGTTTATAACACTGAAATAAGAAAAGATCATTGAACATTGAAGTTTTCTTCTCTATTTCGAGATCACCTGAGTATGTTATACATCTCAACTTCGCGAAACTGCATTTTGTGGCATGCACCAATATTTAGATATTTAGTCTACTATATTAAATTTTGCATACGATAGTTCGTGGCAAAGAATTTTGAAAGTAATACCAGGAAAACGATATGAGATGGCGAAAAAGTCACTAAGCAAAAATATGTATTTTCACATCCGAAACAACATTTATAAAATTCTTTTTTGGGATCTCCAACTTGCTAGAGTGAAAAAGGCCTCTTCTCTAGGATTATAAGTTAACACTTTCATCTACCCAGGTTAAACGATTTGGATCAATTCAAAAAACCAGTTACCACATTTCCCAATCACACCATTTTTTCGAAAGAGTGAAGATCAACTATTGATCAATTTGGCGGTGAATTTTTCATCTATAATTATAATAGCAATCCATACGTATGGATTAAATTGTTATACTAAATAATCTTATGTACCATTTTGTGATAACTCATCATTCCTTCGTTTTCCAATCATTTCTATGTCTGCAAAAGTATTCTTCAACGACAATGTCCACCTGAAACAAAAAAAAATCATATTTTAAGTACAGCAAAAGTTTAATTACACCATTAGTTAAATTCTAATGATCGAGCAATTCAATCCACAATTAGAATGAACGACACATTGATCTCGGTGAATAAATGAAATTTTTTTGTATTTACATGCCAGTGTCATAATACATTAATTGCAAATTATTATTTCAATAGTGCATTCTACATTCTCTTATCAATTACCTTCAATGCGCGTCTTGCGCACCTATATCCGTTTATAATAACGACAAGATTAAAAATTATAATACTATAACATGAAGAAAGGAAAACCCGAACACATGCTATGAATCAATGCATTGCGCTAATGGCAACTCTCAAATACTATAAAACATGTTTGAAAAATACTATTGAATTCGTTTTCGCGAGGCACTTATGACTTCTGAGATGTTATTTTTACAACTTTTTTTTGTATTTTAATCCCTAAGTGTTGACGATGTCTCTTTCGCCAAACCCGTCGACCAAAGTCAGCGCGAAAGTTACCATCAGGGACTGATCTGATTTTTCAGCCGCCGAAATTTGAGTTGCTAAGAATTATACTGGGGGCGCGTCGATCGTTGTTCGAGAGAAGGGGGGGGGGGGGAGAGGAGAGAAAGAAAAAATTACTCCATGTATGTGCATGTACCGAGATCGGATTCGTTTATTTATCCCTTTATTAATACCTCTTAAACGGTTTTTTTTAAACCTCACAGAAATGTGTTTGTCGAAGACTGATGCGTAATGCAAAGCACCGGGTGTCAATGTCTAATCTCTACAAATAGTTGAAATAAAAGAAAAAAACCATTCTGGATGTTGTGTATCATAATGGCAAATGATTACATATGGGCAACGGTTGGAAAATGTCTCAATGTCAATGGTTTTTTAATTAGAAAATTAAACGGCTTCTGTACATGCGCGCAAACGGTATTTAAAACCCCGCAAGTTCAAATCCCGCTATCCTGTTTTAAGTATAGTGATATTCATAGTTTCTCATTGCTTGAGATTTGTCGTTCATTAATTTGTTTCACCCTATGTCATTCGTTTCATTATTATTTTGTTATTAAATGTCTTGCGGGTAACACCGGGCACAATAAGCGGAATCGAGAATACTGTGCGTCTCTCGGCGGCAGGACCGTTTTTTGATGATTCTGATCTGCAACTTCAGCTTCCCGTTGAACTACATCACAATCGCCGAAAAAGTTTCTTATACCCTAGTGCTTAAATTCACTGTTTTTTCCTCGAGTTCGCAAGACACTAATTCATGTTGACTCTCCTGACCATTGAGGGTTCACATTCCCACAAAACAAATGGTCGACAATTGATCGAAAATTTGACTGACACTTAACTGCAGAATTATCACTGTATGTTTCATCAATTGTCGGCATATTTTTCCGATAATTCATAATTAACAAATAACACGGAGCGGAAAGTTATCGGTGACATTATCCACAAATTATGAGAAAAATATATCGATAAATGGACGGATTTTTTTTCCGGCAGTTTTGAACTTGTGGTAATCACATGTAAAGACCAAGATAACCGTCAATTAGGCGATGAATATCCGTAGAAAAATGTTGTAAAGAATTGCCACACTTTTGCAGCCATTTATCACCAAAATCATACCCAAATTATCGGCAAAGTTATCTGCAAAATATCGACCAATTATCACTGACTATTATCTGTAAATTAAGGGGAAGATTATTATTTATTTTAGCGTGTTTGTCAATTCACCACAAATTATGAGAAAAATATATTGAGAAATTTACGGATTTTTTTCCCGACAGTTTTATTTTGAGGTTGTGGTAATCACATGAGAAAACCAAGATAACCGGCAATTAGATGATAAATATCCGTAGAAAAATGTCGTAAAGAATTGCTATTTATCAACAAAATTATACTCAAATTATCGGCAAAGTTATCTGCAAAACATCGACAAATTATCACTGAGTATTATCTGTAAATTAAGCGGGAGATTATTATTTATTTCATCGTGTTTTTCAATTCAATAATAACAATTGTGACATCCTCAACATACATTATAGATTGTAGGATATAACCAAATCTTTATAATTGCTGATAATTAATTAATGACTATAGAATGCTTTTGGTTTTAAACTGTTTTAGGATGTTCGACCGCTATTTCTCACTTTTGTCAATTTGTTGTTAATTTATCTCAAATTATTGGTTCGATAGGCGTGAAAATATGTACAATTTTTCTGTAGCATTATTCTCTATCGACTCCTAAAGTTTCATTGTCGCAGACCCATTTTCCAGTGTTTTGTCTAAAGTTTTATGGATTTTCATGCAAGCGTAGAGAAAAAACTCAAAAATAAGTGTACGGTGATAAAATTTTGAGAGTCCATAAATAATAATGTTATGCACAAATTGTACATTTTGTCCCGTCAAGAAAACCAGAAGGTTAGAGTAAATCGTCAAAAGAATCGAAAAAATGACGAATAGCGGTCGAACATCCTTAATAAGTTCGAGAAGAATATTTATTGATGCCTATACGTTTAACTGAAAAGAAACATTCACGCAATATCCTGAACCGCAAAAATCGTCAGAGTGCTAAATGCGTAGCAAATTAATAGTATATTTCTGGGCTGCCGGTGGAAACGAATCATCCCTCTGCCACGTGTTAGATTTCCAGTCGAGGCGACCTACTATAAGTGTGTAAAGGGGTAAATATCAAAACGAGTGGGATAAGATTTTTGATGTTCTTTCGTTTTATACACGTGTAACGTACTCTATTTTTTCACAAAAGTGTGTGGAGCCAAACTTAGATAAGCACATAATCCTGATCTTAGCGAAATTAAAGCTGAAGTCTGGCTTTTCAAAATTCCAATACTGGATTTCTTTATGAAAGGTTTCATTTGCAGGCTTGCGTGCGTGTACATATCTACGGTAAAGAAATGAACATATTTTTTTTAACATTTTTCCAGGAAAAATATAGTTCGGAAATTATAAATTTAAATCATTATGATGATTTAACGCAGTCGCTAAAATCATTAAAGGCTGCCCATTTAATTTGCATGGGGAGCCTTTTCCGTCGAGGATCTCGGTAAGTACAGTAGAGCTTCCTTTATTTTCCGAGCTCGGGGGGTGACCTTGAAGCAATTTCGTGGAGAAAAAAATTAAGGAAGCCCCCCACTCTGCCCACTGGTTGGTTGGCGTGGTGGGGGTTGTCGGAAGCGGAAGGGGAAATAAGTGCAGAAGTAAACGGACTATAAATAGTAAATAGGTTATGTTTCATGAATGCTCGGTCCCACTATTGAGACGCTGCGCAGTCTGGAGCGCATGACGTCGAAAACAAGGATAGACAAAGTACGGGGAGTGGGAGAAGGTTTTTGAGGGGTGACAAGTCGTGAGGGGAGTACAGCGAAAATAAAGGAAGCGGAAAATTAAGGGAGCTCTACTGCATACTTATGTACTATATCTATATGTATCTATAGATATAGTTTCAGGCGCCTGAAAAACGGCGGCTTTCGAAGCTAGGGCTGGAAGCATTAATTGCTTTCAAACGTGATTCTTTGCTCATTTTTTAAATATTGGTATGATCTATAGTTCTAATCTATGAATCCCATAAGCATGATTAATAATTGCCTATTTGTGTATCAATATTATATATTAATGCATTAAGGGCCAATTCTCTATTAATTTACCCTCTATTAACGTTAAAATTAAGCGTTGATTGGCCGGAATAAAATTTTCGACCAATCAGAAGCCTTAACGTCAAAATTAAATATGGCGCTCACTCATCAAGAACTGGCCCTAAGGATCAGTTTTTGTTTACTGACCGCCATATTTAATTGTGACGTTAACGTAGTTTTATCGTCTGACGATTTTATCACGATTGAACGAAATTTTTATGAGTGATAGAGAGCTATGTCCATGACTGGCTCAAATAATTTGAGAATTTTCTGACTCGTGGGAGTAGAGTAAAAAATTCCCAAAGTTGGTATATTTTCGGTCCTTATACATGGCGAACATAGGGTTATGTGACCTAAAATTGCACATAAAAATTTGGTTCATAATTAAGTTTTATCAACGATTTTTTACAAAATCAGGATGCGATGGGGCGATAATAAATGCACAATTTAAAATTTGATTTACCGTGATCTGACACACGGTTAATAAAATAATCCAGGGTAACTGATGAAAAGTTCCTATAATCACGGCACTCGGAAACATGTGGCGAAACGGAGAAAGTGCTACACGGCAACGTCGCTAGATAGTTTGGTGGGGGGAACGAGCGGGAAAATTGAACGGATCGTCGAACCAAAACTTGTTGTACGTGGAAATTTTTTTTTTCGCATTAATTACATCGATGAGCAATCCATTGATATTTCAATATTATTGCCAGGAATTTGAGATTTTTTTCAAAAAAATTGTCCACTTCCTAAAATTTTGGATATGCAAGAATTTGATGACTTGGATGAAAATATCCAAAAATTGAAAAGCTTCATAATTTCAGAGAACTTCATAATGTTTGAATTTAGAAGAATCAAGTCGAATGATCTGAAGCTGAAAACCATGGGATCTTTGGCATTTTCTACTTTTCTTATTTTCATTTCAATTTCGGACACTTATGAATATAATAAAATACACAGAGTAGAGAACAATTTATTTTATATCATACGACCAACACGTCAATATATTTCAGACATCGTTTATAATTTTTCTGCAACAATTTCAGCACCCACGAGTCAATTCACCGGTTGTTTACATATATTTTATTTCACAGAATGCGACGTTGCCAAGATGGTCGTGCCGCCAACTGCGCATGTGTCTGTGTATATATGTACACATCAGCGCTTGCGTGTAGCGCTGGAGACGGACGAAAAATATTCAGAAATGAGGTTTTTCTAATTTATATTTTTTTTTTATGGTAACCTGGTTTTTATTTATATTTCCACCTGCCACGAGGTTTCTTGACTCAATACAACGATAGAAATAAATTATGTACAATTTCCATGAGTTGCATTTAATAACTCACGTGCACCCCATGGGCCCCTTTTCTCACGTCTATGCAGCGATACAACCACGTTAAGGCTTCTGATTGGCCGAAAATTTAACTCCGGCCAATCCCAACGCTTAACTTTAACTTTAAATCCTGATTAACCGCAGTTAACTTGACCGAGAACTGGCCCTAATACAATCAGGGCCAGTTCTCGATCAAGTTACCCGTGGTCAATGTTGAAGTTAAGCGTTGTGATTGGTCGGAGTTAAGTTTTTGACCAATCGGAAGCCTTAACACCAAAGTTGAATATGGCGCTCACTAACCAAAAACACTAGCCTGTACATTATTTATATCGGTCATGTGGTAATTGTTGTCGGTCATGTAGAACGTTGATAAGAATCATCGAGTGAATAATTAAACAATGTACAAACGCAACAATGATGAAATTCATTATCTACTAACGATTTCTAATAAAATTCACCGATTGTGGACCTTAAAAACATAATCGTATTATTTCTGACGGCTAAGACCATCTCAAAATTTTACTAATTTTTCGTAAATAATTGGAGCATGTACAAAAAAAATGAAACTGTGTACAATCATGTACTAACGATGTACAATCGAGTACGTAAAGTACGTTTTCTACTTTGTATACTTTGTCGGCTATGTACCTACCGGTCCAACAGAGGGCAAACAATCGCTTTTGCTATCGCGAAAAGGGTGTGCTTGACCCAAGACAATTGAAGAAGAAAATAAAACATGGAAAACAGCGAAAATAAAAATTCGATTCGAATATTCATGAAAGAAAATTGAATATCGATATATCGGTCCTAGAGAAAATCGATCGGAACCAACCCTGGATGCTGACATCCTGATATGAAAATTCACGCATCCGGCATCCCTAGTTGCGCCAGTTCAAACGGTTCAAACAGACCTCCCCCCCCCCCTCCCCGCCGCCGTTGGCTCCTTTTTTCTAATTACCAGAATCCCCCAGAGATGGCTTATGCCATGAACAAATTACGTCTAAACTGGTCTAAACTTGGAAACTGTGTCCAGTAGATTGCATTGAAGATTCTCTTCATGATCTAAACCACGATTAATTACAACGTTTATTTCGATTAAAATTGCAATTGTAAGTACTAATAAAATTGCAGTACCCTAACCAATTGATAGGCTTCTCTTTTTCGGTGCTTAAAACAGGCCAACTTCACATGTAATTTTTCGTTGTTTTTAAGAGTTCGCCAACACCAGACTCATGGCTCTATTAATGCCCCCGTGTGTGCCAAAATGTCCAATTTTTTTTCGCAAATCTATTGATAAAATTTCGTGCAGCAGAATTTATCAATTAATCGTATACTAATTCAGAGCTCCCACAATTGACAATTGTTTTGCAATTCCTTATGTATAGATATGGCGATCTACGAGCGTACAGTTGTATTTTGAGTTGACATAACCCTGAAGGCACCTGGAAATCTAGTTGATCGAAAAAATTTTCGTTGTAACTAACACGTTATAAATTTTACGAAATTCGAATATTCTAGGATTATTTCACATACATAACGTAAGCGTATTGACAGTACGATTGACATTTATTTGACAAAATGAGGGTAATGATTCATAGGTTAGAAATGGAATCAGAAAAAAGTATCAGACCTAAAAAAACGTAAAAATTGGTGCACAAGACGATTGTTTCCAGATTGGTAATTCCATCAGGGATGTATCAGCACTGGTTTCTTCAGTTTACGATAACTATTGCACCATTCAGTAGAAAAATGTGCAAATCACTATCACGTTATCGGAACGTGAAACAAAACGTTAACATTTCTTAAATCATTCTAAGTTATTACCTATTATATTAATTATTTATAAGTCATTCCATTATTTTGGTCCAAAAGTGCGTGTGTCAGGAGCAATCTGTGAAAGGAATAGAATGACCATGAAATCGAGATAAGCTAAAGAGATTAATCAATGTTTTCATTTGTAACAGATGTCTAGTGGACCCCAGCATAAATATCGTTACAAAAATGTCGGTCTGGACTCCCAGGAGCTCCGTCGACGTCGTGAAGAGGAAGGTGTTCAATTGCGCAAGCAAAAACGTGAACAACAATTGTCAAAAAGGCGCAATGTACCGACGATTGTTACTGAAGACGAGACAGTTTCAAGTACTGACGAATACCCAACACCAGCAGCTCTGGTGAGAGAAACTCTATGGAAATAAAAACCTCTAGTTTACTGATTAACGTTTGTTAGTAAAAAACAAAGGTAAATGTACAGTTAAGCGATATCATCTTGCTTTTAATGAATTGCAAAGAAATTCAATTTTTCCGAGAAACAAATCGAGACTCTCAGGCAAGGTTTGAAGTCACAACCTGTAGATTACATGTAGAGCAATGTTAGCGAAAGTTCATGAGAAATTGTTTCTAGAGAAAAACAAGCTCTACAAAAAAATGATGGAATTAATAAGATACTATGGGAAGTCACGCTAATCTGCAAACATATCAATTGGAAACCTTTTAAATATTGTTTGAGAGTTTTTGCCTGTTGAGAGAAAAAAATGGATTGGAAATGTATAACGGTCTGGAAAAAAATCACTGAATAATGTCACACTTTTGCTGTTCTACGAAGTAATCCCTCTTTCGAGGGAATGTTATTGAAAGGACGTTCAGATAAGAAGGGGAAAAAATTGAATGATATTTTGCAAAGAATACACGTTAGAGAACCTGTAGCTTGAATCTAACAATGAAATCTCTAATGGCCTTCAAACTTTTTGCACGGGATAATCCAATAAATGTTTTCTCAAGATTGTTATCCTTCGGGGGTAATAAAAAAATTATAAACGCTTGAAACATTGTCATCTATCGTCTTATAATGTCGTACACATTCGGTCCAAAAATATGAACTTTGAAAATTTTTGTTAAAATCAATTACTTAGAAATTGTTCATAATGAGGCGGAATCTTTTGTCTTAATGATAGAGATGGACTTACATGTCAAGTGTCGTAATTTTTTTATCTCCTTACACGAAGGATTTGGCTGCTAAGAATCTAAAATCTAACCTTTTCTGGCCATCCGCATCTCACGAATATTAAATCATTCCAACTAAATTGCAAATGTAAATACTGACACAGCAACAACCAGTAATAACAAAAGAGATGGTGGAGGGCCTATACAGTGACAACGTCGATGAGCAAGTTATAGCAACTCAAAAATTCCGTAAACTGCTGTCTCGTGAGCCAAATCCACCGATTGACGAGGTTATACATACGGGAATCGTCCCGCGATTCGTCGATTTCTTGAAGACAGACACAAACTGCACCTTACAATTTGAAGCAGCCTGGGCCCTCACGAATATTGCCAGTGGTACATCTCCCCAGACACACATGGTCATCGATGCCGGGGCTGTGCCGACATTCATAACTCTCCTAGGGTATGTTGAAAAAAGCTATTTTTATTTTAACGAAAATATCGAGACAATGAATGAACTGGACGGGTTTCTTATAATAAAAAAGAAGAAAAAGGAATGAAAATATCGAAAGCATCGAAAATATCGATATACCTTGATTGATTATTGATGCACGGTAACGGTAAGATGGAAAGTAATGTGCTACCCCTATTCGAGCGACCTCGAATTCACGATTGGGTGACCTGCGATAATATATTTTCTGTAGAGAATTCAGTTTCTAACAAAAAACCTTTAATGCCATTCGTTTCTAAATCAAGCTTCACAAGAAGGGTTGCAAACGAAGGTTTTCCCTGCGGTTGCTCAATTACTGACCGAATGATGTTTCGAAATAATGTCATGGACATAAAATTCTTGGGAACCCAGTCGCGCCTCAGCCTTTTCAAACTAAGCTACTGGACTTCGTTTAGCTTGAATATTGTTTAGTGTCATTATATATAATTTGATAAATTGCATTAGAATTTCAGAATAATCTCTTGTCAATTATGAATTAGAAAAAAATTTTGATAGGGAAAGTGTACATCTCCTTATTGAGAAACTTGAATAATTTCATGGAGAGAATTATCAAGAAATTGAATGCTATGTCAATCAATAGCCGTTCTTTGAACCACGAGCATATTGCATTATCCACAAGGCTGTGGGTCGCTCGTCTCAGTCCTTTTTTCTAACAGAAATTGTATTATTGTGATCATGTTGCTACTCATCATTTTTATTTATTTTTATTCAATCCACTTTCGAAGAGTTTTTGTTGGAATGTAGAGCTCGCTTGTCACCATTTCAAGTGGAGCCTTTCATGTCACATGAATTTCAATTTCCCTAATTTTTTTTTCGTTTAACGCTTCCATGTTAAGATTAGACTTCTGCATACCCAAAAAAACACTCGGCGGGCAATACAGGTCATAAACAATCGCCGAGCGGTCGGGTCGCTGATTCCCTGTTCTGTGTTACAATTAAAACGCACAATTTCAATATAGATATTGCAAAATCAATGCTGAATTTTCAAAAACCCATTCCACTTTTAAATGTATGAATATCGAAGGAATTGCAAAAAAATATTAGACGGAACGATGCAAACATCCCCTCAACTGCGTCCTGGTGACCAACAACCGCACTGGCAGCAGTAATCTCTTTGCCTCCTTCTTTCAAAGTGTTGATCGTGATGGTCATTCAGATGCTCCAGAAACCACTGATGAAGTCAACGAGTGTGGATATGAGACCGAGCTTTCTTCCTTTTATGTGAATTTTGATGGGGTCTTCAATACGCTAACCATGTTGAATATAAATAAGGATACTGGGTCAGACGGATCACCAAATATGCTCTTGAAAAATTGTGCAAAATTATCCTTGGCAAAGCTTTTCGAAGTCCTTGTGTATCCGCAACTTACAGCAACATTCAGAAATATTCTAGTGATCAAACCACATGGTTTCGTAAGGGGTAGAACTACTCCTACGAATCTATCGCTGTATACCAATTATATACTGAATTCGGTCAACATAAGGTTTGATGTGCATGCTATTTACACGGACTTCAGCAAGGCATTCGATACTATGGATCAGAACATCCTGTTACAGAAGCTCCAACTTTATGGTGTCCGAGAAAAGGCACTTGATGAGTTTAACTGCTACTCGTGCTCTCCAATCCGATCTTACTGAACTAGAAAATTGGTGTATTGCCAACAAGCTAAGATTGAATATTGGGCAGCTATGGTATTCTCACGAACCACCTACCCGATTCCGGTAAATTACCAGTTGAGTGGACAATCCCTTCAGATTGTTTCCATAATAAAAGCATTAAAGACAGACACCAGTAAAGATAAAGTCTGCTATATTCTCCTATTTCTCCAATCAAGGTGAAACCCTTAGTCAGATCTCTGAAAGTGTGAATAGTGTTTATGATCATGATATTGTGATAGCCAATCTCGTACAATTTTGGTTTCATCGATTCCGTTTCGATAATTCTTATGTGAAAGATGCACCATGCTGTGGAACACTAACTGTCGAAAATCTCAATGAATTAATGAGAATCCTCAGGTCTGGCCGTTATGCAGACATTATTGCGATTTGCCAGCAACTAAATAGTGCAGAAAAAAACAGTGTGTAACCCCTTCGACTTGAAGTTAAAATTTCGGTTGGGCAAAACTTTCAATATTTTTTCGTATGAACACTCGATGTGAGGAAGCCATCTTTATGGAATAGTGAAAAATAATATGATATGTGTCTGACGTGTGGTTCATTCAAAGACTGTTTATACAAACTCTAACGTACCATTATCCCAATCCTTAGTGACACATGGAGGGGCAACTTGGATAAGGAGTCTTTTTTCACCAAATTCTTATATCAAAAGAGCTTTAATCATGTATATTTTTTTTTTATCTTTAACGCCTTCGATCCATTATGGATATGTGGGCCTGTGGATCATTCGCTACACCGCATTCGCATGATAAGACACCGGAAACCACAGAAAAACCATGTCGGTATAGGCGGCTACTCTATGAGCAACGTCCCGCTCATCAGGCATTCCGAAAAAATTCTCGCCCTGTCGGGATTCAAACTTAGGAACTCAAGCGCCAGCGCTAAGACTGCGCACTTAGTCCACTGGGCTATTCTAATGCCAGTCAATCAATCAATCATGTATTATATGATATGTAAACTAACTTCACATGTAATTTCTAGAAATTATCTATGACTTATCATTCTCTTTTCACTCCGTTTTAGCCATCTAAGAAATAGTGTGAATTAAATATATTTACAGTTCCTCCTACGAGGATGTTCAGGAGCAGGCGGTTTGGGCTTTGGGCAATATAGCAGGTGATAGCCCTGAATGCCGTGATCACATTCTCAACAGTGGGATTCTGCCGCCCTTGCTCCAACTATTATCCAAAACAACGAGGCTATCAATGATGCGAAATGCAGTGTGGGCGCTTTCCAATCTATGCAGGGGCAAAAGTCCGCCGCCAGCCTTTCCGAAAGTTTCACCCTGTCTGCCAATACTAGCCCATCTACTCACTCACTCGGACTTTGACGTCTTAGCTGACGCTTGCTGGGCATTGTCATACCTCAGCGATGGACCTAATGAGAAAATTCAAGCTGTCATCGATGCTGGGGTAAGAGCCTTGCACACGATTTCCCCATCAGCCTCTGCGGGATGTTCGAAAAATTATACAAAATTGTTTTTCAAAATAAGGAATTGAAAATCATCATATTAGAAATGATAAATGGCAGTTCATGACGTCAAACTGATGGATTCGCGGTTTAGTGAGCCTAGTGATGAAAATTACATTTACAATATATGGTGCATCAATCTCAAATTATTTTTAAAGCATTCATTAACACAATAAGGTTCTTTACTCAATATTTCCTTTTGATATTATTTCATTTTTCTTTCTTCCACAAAAAACAATATCTTTTGGAGGAAAGTTTTAGTGGAAAGCACATTACGTTTTGAGGTTTCAAATTGCCGCTTCCGAGTCACGTGACTAGGGCGTTGCCAAATGCAACGAGACTGAAATTTTGTAAGGAGGTGAATGGAATTGTTTATTTAAAGGTGAAAAAGAGGTTTGAAGAGTATTGTGCGAACCGTCACAATATCGAGGTATTGTTGCATCGTTTGGGGGAAATCACCAGAGGCAAACGCGCCATCTGTTTTTTTTTGGGCTTATCCCTTCTTCCATTCCACTCCAGCCATGTTCCATCCACCCGCATCTTATTGTATCTTATCCACCCCTGTTTCCTTACTTCCTGCCAATTTTCCGCCTCTCTTTCAAGCCAGTCTTATCTTGCACTTCTCGCTGCCTGGTGGTGTAATCATGTGAGATGAGAAGCCCCCAACCCCGCCCAGTTAGTTTCTGCTTTTCGATCATCAACATCTTCTTCTACGCCAACTCCTCCAGTCTCCCTCGTCCCTTGTATCCATTCCGGAGAAATCACCTGACACGCCATTATCAAAAAAAGTTTTCACAGGAAAAATTATCCCTAAATTGTACTTTTCCAGAAACTTTTCTCGGGTTTTTCTTTGTTTAGTTTTCTTTTCGGGGAACTTTCGAAATCGTGCTGAACAGATATGCTCGTCATTAATCTTCCATGCATTTGAATTTTGCTGCATATCAAATATATAATGGCCGTTATCTCGGGGGATTTCGTTTCCGGAAAAAAATTTGTTACCGAAAGACACTGCTATAAAACTGTAATTTAGATCACATACAATGCACAAATGCAAAACAATGATTACAAATCTACAAAATTGTAGGAAAAGTGTAAAAGCATTCTTTAGATCTCGAGGAAATTGTGAATTTTTTTTTTATTATTCTAATGAAGAAAAAATGAAATGAACATGAATTCCGTGATTAATTACAGGTATGCCGACGTCTCGTCGAACTACTCATGAATGAGCAAAATAACGTGGTAAGCGCTGCCTTGAGAGCAGTGGGCAATATTGTTACTGGAGATGATGTGCAAACTCAGGTGGTCCTCAATTGCTCGGCACTGCCTTGTCTACTTCATCTACTGAGCTCGTCTCGCGAGAGCGTAAAGAAGGTAACGAACTCAATTCGAAGTACTCAACATATATGTATCACTGGGACAGAATTTGTTGGGTCTAGTTTGAAGGCCTCTATCCGAGTATACGCACTATTGACATTTTAACATAGTGATTACCAAGTAATCATAAGTTATTCCGCGTGGCATTGCGTGAGGAGCAAGTTTTATTACCAGTTTCTATTTCTTTTAGGTTAGTTGGTCAATTTGGGGTTACCTATTTTATCATTTACAATAAGTTTGGGGTCTTTTCGCGAATCAATCAATATCTTGACTCTCAACAGATATTCGAGATGGAGATATTGAAGAATATTAGAGTAATTTACTTGTTAGTTTGAAGTGACTATTCTGCATGGGGAAACAGTTTGTAGTTATCATTTGTTTCCTTTGAGTCAGAAGCTTGGAGATTTTTAAACTTGTCAAAGTGTTTTGAGATTACTTGAAGTTTGAGAATTGTTTTCCAAGAGTGTTGAAATTCATGAGCATTTCATAACTGTTATTAACTTGCCGAAAGGTATTTCTTGCCGAATATAACGTGTCTCAGAATCATGAAACTTCCAGGAGTTCGGCAGGATGCGACAACTAGGACGGAGCACGCGCGCTCGTTCCTGTTCAATGTTCCACCTAAACCTTTTCGCTTATTTCCATCATAATCCCTATTACACAATTATCCTTTCCTATTCCATTTCATTTCTTTCCCAGTACAAGTGAAAAAGTCATACTATTTATTGGTGTTCCGATAACTAATAGCAATTTTGAACAATTGCCGTCATTCTCCAACAACAATCTACCTCCTACTATTGGCGTCATCTGTGATTATTTTTTGGAGGCATACTTACTCGTAAGCGGCTCGACAAATCTCAATCCTTTTTTTGTCCAACTTTGCATCTCACAGTATAACAGGTCTGAAAGGAGGTCGAAGGCCATCTACCGAATGATTACTTAGTTGTTCGTGAAAAACGGCTATTTGTTTGGAATTTTTATACTTTTGCAGTTATCTCTTACAGCGTTCGGTATAAGGACAACTGCTGATGAAATTTTTTGTTGACAGTCGTATTCTCTGCACTAAAGATTCTATGACATTTCATTACATCGCTCACTGTTGGCAAGTTATAACGGAGAAAAATCCACAAAGGGGGTCACTCTTCGCCCACTCCGTGTTAATTGGATTTTTCTGGGGGGAGGGGGGGGGGTCGTCCCTGGGAGTCTCCACATTCCTTGGGCTCACCTTCGATGCTGTAAGACCTCTTTTTATGGTCTTAGTCAAAAAGGAAATCTTTTTTAGAATTCTGAACGGAATAACTTAGGATTTTGAAACTGCGCAGGCGCCTTACAGTTTTCCGCAAATGAACTATCCCCCTACGTATGCATTTACCTTAATAGGAAACTTGATTCGATATATTATTTGCAGGAGGCATGCTGGACTGTTTCCAATATAACGGCTGGGAATGCACAGCAGATTCAGGCGGTTGTTGATGCCAATATATTCCCGGTGCTGATTGAAATTTTGGGGAAAGCCGAATTCAAAACAAGGAAAGAAGCAGCCTGGGCTATCACCAATGCCACTAGTGGGGGAACACCAGAACAAATCCGATATCTAGTGCTGAATGGTTGTATTCAGCCACTTTGCGATCTCCTTACAGTGATGGATCCCAAAATTGTTCAGGTTGCACTCAATGGTCTCGAAAATATTCTGAGACTTGGGGAGCAAGACGTCAACATCCATAATGGGGTAAACCCATACACCGTTGTCATCGAAGAGTGCTATGGTGAGTACTGAGTTCCATGACTGATTATTCAACGACAGGAATATTTAGAGACTAAACCCCATACAAAATGGCAACATTCCTCAAGCGCAGCCGACCGTCTGTTGTCAACCTGGTTCTTTGAAAAACTTATTCAGTCATATTTCTTGATCCATTTTGCATGCTGGTTTTATAATGTACCTTTAGGTACCTATTAACACAAGTCCGTTTTATTCCCATTATTAGGTGTACAAATCAAAAACGACCGTTTTTTCTCTAAGTTTGAGTTTTTATTCTGCCAAATGGCTTACACATCTATTCCATAAAGTATCATCCATTCCTGACTATGACTTTTATGTATTTATCCATGTCTTGGTTTCTTCAAAAGATGTGAAACGCTGTCCGGCCAAGCCGTGTGCCATGGATCGAAAAATGTAGTAGGAGCTATGACGGCTGAAGTAGTACTTTCCACTTTCATGCTTCGAGTCGGATTTTTGCGACTTCAGTAACGTACGGTCGAGCGCTGTCGTGTTGCGAAATTATGTTGTCATGCGTGCGCTCCTACTGTGACCGCTTTTCTCGTGAAGCTCTGCTCAAACGCATCAGTTGTATTTGTTTGCAATAACTTGGAGTATACCACACCCAGCTGATTGCATCAAATACAGAGAATAATCTTTTAACCATGAATGTTCCGTTCCGTCCGATTTTTCAGGAAGTTATTGCCATCACCTTTTGTTCAATTCGTAACTAACCTTTTAAATATACCGAAATGCTTCCCATCAAATTCTGAACAAATGTCTGTGTGTGTGTGTGGGTGGCGTATCCTTGTATGTGTGGAATCGCAGTTTTTCGTTGAAACTGACCGAGTTGTTTTTTTTCTAGTAAAAATTGAATTGTTCCCAATGCTCTATTGCAAAAAATGGTGAGAGATATAGCATAATGTATTGAATAGGACTTACTTTACAAGTACAAATGTACATTCAATTCTTAATGACTTTTTTCCATAGTTGTCATAATTGAGGAGGTATGACGGGTTCAACCCACATAAGTCTCGTCCTCACGCTCCCTATGCGCCCACTCAAATGTTCGTAATTATCGGCTCGATAAATGGGATACTTTAAAATTCTCAAATCTACAAGTTTTCATTGTAAACCTCACGGGTCACAGTGAATTAGCCACACGGGTATTCTCTGAAACCAGACTTTGAACATTTAATGGACGCGGGAGAAAATATAGGAATGGCAATCAGAAATTACAATTCGGGAAGTTTTGTTTGTGTTCCAAACGGGGGCACATTAGTACTTTTCGTAACAAGGGCATTAAAAACTTTTTTGGCGATTGTGATGTTGCAGTCCGAGGCGAAGCCGAGGATTGCATTTACAATCGCCGGAAAAGTTTTTTTGCCCGAGTAACGAACATTGTTTTTTGACAGGAAGGGCGTGGGCGGGTTTTCGCGCACGCGAAGCGTGAGTGAAAACAGGCTTCACGCACTGAGTGTCAAAAACGCTTTTATCCCACTAGTTTAATTAACACACATACACACCTTGTGAATACAGGCTTACCCTGTGTTCAGATATATGATTGTCTAAATGGCGAAAGTCTGCCCCAGCCGCATGGGTAGCTATCCGGTACTGTCTTGTGGAAGAATGCTCGAGAGAGAGAGAGAAAAAAAAATCCACACACACGAATCCAATCGGGATGTTGAAAAAAAATTTGTCAAAGTCTTGTAAATTTGAGAAATTCTGATTCCCCTGCAACTACAAAGCCATTAATATTTGTAATTTTTTCCCACAGGCCTAGACAAATTGGAGTTCCTCCAGTCCCATCAGAACATGGATATTTATCAAAAGGCTTTCGACATAATCGAGCGTTACTTCGGATCTGAAGAAGAGGATGCGAGAATCGCCCCGATTGTCGATTCTCAAGGACAACAATTCCAATTTACAACTCAAGACGCATCGCAGATGCCAGTTCAGAACTTCCAGTTCTAGATTAAATTGTAAAACCAATGTGGAACGTGCATTATACGTCAACCTTATTGCTAAACACTGTCCTTGTGATGAGCAAAGCCTCTAAATTATCCATTTTTGAGTTTTTATCGCGTCTTTTGTAACATGGTAATTTGTTCGACAAAGAAATATCGTGCAAGCGTAGTTGACGAAGATTGAATCAAGTATAAAATGATTCATTCAACTTTTGCAGACAATTTACCTTGATAAAGGACTGAAATGTCAATGTAGGCCAGTCTATCGAAACTTTAGGATGGAAATAATTCAGGACGTTGGGGAAAATATATTGATATTTGGAGCAAATTTCAGAGGCAAAAAAAGAAGTTTTGCGTCAGGAAGTAACAGGAAGCTCCCCTAGAGACGCAAATTCTGAAAACCTATTTTTATGAGGCAATTAGGTTTTTTTTTGTATTATCAATTTTTTCACAATTTTTTGAATTTTCAAAATCTTTAAAATTCTGTAACTTGGAAGAAATATATTTTGTTTTCATATTCATAGCATCTTGTTATTTTTCAAAATCTTCCATATTTTTTTATATTGTGTATATTTTTGAGATTGTGCAAATTTTAAAAATTGTGGAATGAATTCTGTGATTTTCCTTTTATAGGAATTTTTAAGAATTTGAAATGTTTTGAAAATTTCAATGCTTTGAAGTTTTTTTAGATGCTTCATTTTTTTACTGTTAGATTTTAAAATATCTCAAGCTTTTGTATTTTTAAAAAATATTTCAAATTAAAAAAATCTCCTGTTATTAAATGTTTGTATAATTTCCAGAGTTAAGTTATTTTCAATTTTTTCGTTAAGAAAGAATAACATCAATTATGGATAATTAAACATTTGTGTCTATTCCTCAAGCATAATCTTGTTTTTCAATACTAAACTTCCTTTTATGCACGTCATTAATCTGATGGCAATCACATCTTAAATTGAGGAATCAGGACCATTTATAGGTGCAATCATCTGACTGTGGCCACCATTTTGCTCGAATAAATTAAATGAGAAAGTATTCTTCATAATTTATTTATCAATTGATTGATTTGAAAAATTATAAATTTTTTTTGTCTCTAAGGGGAAGCTTTTATAAGTAATTGTAAATATTGAATAATTAGATAGTCTTGTCATAGACAGGAGTGCTTTACTGTTTGTATGTCCAAGTAAAAAAATGAAGATACTGTTTTATTCGGTAACGGGTTTTTTTACTTTTGGAAAATTTTGAAATTTTTCAAATTTTGTATTTTTTTATTTGTTGACACTTTTCATTTTTTCTCCAAACCTGAAATTTTTTGAATCGTTAGAATTTTGGAAGTTTTATTCTTAATATTTGTGGAATTTTCAAAAGTTTAAAATGTTTGAATCTTCAAAATTGTTGGAAATTTGGAAAAAAAAACAAATTAATTTTCGAAATTGTTTCAAACTTCAACTTTTTCCCCGTCCTTATATTATTAGAGTGTTTTCGATTAAAATCGAAAAAATTTGAAAACGTGAAATATTGAAGTTTGAAATTATTTTAATTTTTTGAATTTGCAATTTTTCTCAATTTTCAATGTTGGCTCGAAGTAGAGGACCAAACAGATATTTTTGCTTACCCAATATTTCAACATCTGTTTATTACCTATACATTTTACAATTCTTGTTTACATATAAGAGTCTCTTGCGATAATTCACCAAATTCTTGTTGAATATGACGTGGTTTTCACCTCCAACAACACAATTGTCTGCATTTTCAACGTTGAAAAGCATCTATTTTGATTGGTTTAAAGCTTTTAAGTTTTCAAATGACGAACTTTATTCGTTCTTATTAGCAACTCATTTTCTAATTACGAATTCACGGGTTATAACATTTATAGTGCGACATAATTTTTGTTCACTCGAATTTCATTTTATTGTTTTTTGTTAATTGTTCAGAGTGGTATAGGTGAGGGATTAACAACAATGTTTAATGTTCATATTAGGTAGCATATCAAGCGAAATCCACTAGACGTACCTGATGGGTTCTATTTTTGTTTTTTCTTTTTGGTCATTAGAGGCTGCACCACAGTGGATGTTTCAAAAATTTGATTTTTTTTCATTTCCTTAAAAATTTTTTAACCGTCTTAGAATAGAGGAAAAGAACATCGGTGTCGAAAATAGTATATTGTGGGGTGAAAAAAATAGTATAGTGAGGGATGGGAAAAAAAATTCTCATGTAAATTTAGAAGTTTTCTTCGGACGTGGCGGGCGCCCGCGGAACACCTACCTGCTTCGGATGATCACCTCTCGGGGCTATTAAACTTAGGTGTCCACGTTTCAGGTTTTAAGTTTGACTGGAATCCTAACGTATGTATTTAGAGGGTTCTTCTTAGCGCGAAAGGACATAGAGTTGAAATATGCCAACTTGGAACGGTGGCTTTCTACTCTCGGGATTGCCAACGGATGGTAAGAGTTTTTCATTTTTTTAAACATTTATCATTCAAAAAAATTTTATGTTCGTATCGTCTTTTCCTACTGAAACGCCCACGCATTTGTTTTTAAATTAATTGGACGATTTTAATTATAACAAATAACATTTTTTGAAGCTTGCCCAATTTTACAAAAACTGACAGTTTTAAAAATCTGTACGTGCTTCACTAACTATACTGATAAGGATTGACTGGATTTGTTTTGCTTCAGGTCCAGACTGGAATCACTTACACTGCTTGCATAAGAAGCATATATTGACAAGACTGATTTGATTTTTGAATGGGACTATCAGGACTGGCGTTTTTTGCAATACGATTTATTCTTCTATTTATTTATTTGGTTTTCCATTCATTCGTCTACGTATATTTATTGAAACTGCTGAAAAGTAACTCTATTGGAGTCAATTCATAAGGATGCCATAATAATTATTTTGACGTGGGAGACTATCATGCTCTAGGTGGTATCATATATATGAAATAATATCCACTATAGTGGAGTTAAAAATAGCAAAAGAAATGATAATTAATATTAAAACACAGGAAAAGGTAATGAAATAAAATTGACACAAAACCCCGATCCGATGTATTGGTTTCAGACATACTTGTTGAGAAATGATCAACTGTGAACGACGGTATAATGTTTCCATACACAGACATGCATTTACATCGACAACGTCTCTTTAGGAACACAGCGACCCGAACCATAGAATGACCATGTAGACACACACATGCGCGTTTCAAGTTAGATTGTAAACGATGGATTACACGCAATGGTTGTGTAGTTTGAGGCCGACATTATATACTTAAAAATATGATTCCCGTTTGAGAATAATCAATACCAAAGAAGTCACGGAATAGTTCTGTTCTAATTGTCTCTAATTCTCTGTTATAATTTTCCTCCTACGGCGATGGTCTCGGTCGCAATGAGCGACCATTCCAAACGGAACATACTCCTGGCCGAGGCTGCAACATGACGTGGTGCTGACTGGTCATGTTCCAGTAATTCAAACACGAGTGCAGTGTGATTCAGGTTGACTAGTCTTCACTTGATGGCAACCAAGCAGAGACGAGTAATGTGCCGCTTATAGAGGCCACTGGCTGTTTTTACTGAGGCCACTTGAGCGACGCCGTCACTCCCAGGAAATACTTTGACAATCATCCGATGTAGGCCACGATCTTCACGAATTTCTCGAGTTTCAATCTTTTCGAGTTAGAAAAACGAGAATAGAGAGATTTACATGAATGAGCAATGAGTAGGTAGATGCTCTTTTTTAGCGCAGGCGCTAGAATTGGAGGAAACGATTGACGACTGCTAGTACGTTTCCTCAAGAGCTAAGTATTTAAGACCTGAATTCATAGAACATTATTTACAAATTCAAAAGGGAGTTGTCCTCGAGATGAAGCGTCAGCCGGATTGTCCTCAGACCGGACGTGTTTCCAACTAACTTCATTATATAGTTGGAGTTGGGATATCTGCCACTGTGTTTGACTCGATGGTCCTCAAAAAGTCAGGACCTTGCTTAACCAACAAACACCTATACTGGAATGAGACCGTAAATGTACCTCATTGATGAGCAAGTCAAATTGAATTTTAGTCTCAAGATATAATTCTGTAAGGGCAGAGGCTGTGCAAAAGGACAGTCTGCGAATTGTAACTCCCCTCAGTGGTACTACTCGAGATTTACTGCGGACGAGCTTGATTAAGACTAGACTTTTGGAACGGGTGGATTTGAAGTACAGATGAGGCCGATATCGCTGTATAGAGGCAACGCAAAACCCATTTGCAAAATCCCAGAACACACTTCTGGCAAGTTTGATGATTGAAAAGTTAATGACGTCCATTGAGTATGGACATCCTTACGAAGAGATTCCTTCCATCTCCTCTATCCACCAATTTGTGGAGCATGAGATCGAGGCACTAGGTACTTATCACGAAATAAATTGGAGACAATCACGCTGCAAGTCGGCTAGCTAGATCGATGTCCGACTTAGTATTAGACAACAAGCCCGACATGCAAACAGTAAGGCAGAGGCGGGGAGGACTGTCCTTGTAAGACTTATGCCGAAACAGAAAAGAAGGCTGTCATTATCGTCAGTTGTTCCGTCGATATTAACATATGGTATTCCTATATGGACTCATGCATCACGAAGTCAAGCAGCACGATGGCCAATTGTTCCAGTCTATAGAGTGGCTAGTATCTAACGACGCGGTATGTGCCATTGCTGACATGCTACGTATCCGAGTTGTAGCGGAAGAGCGTAGGTGTCTCTACACCCGCAGAAAAGCAACTAACCTGAGCCTCTTCGGTGGAACCGAGGAGAGAAGAACGAAGCCACAGCATTAAGCGATGGCAGCTGCAGTGACACACCTTGAGCGAAGGCCGGTGAACTCGTCGACTAATACCGAAGCTGGATGTTTAGTTTGACCGATCACATGGATAAGTCAATTATTATCTAACTCAGAATTTAGCTCAATGCATACGATTCACCAAAATACGATGGATAAAAGTTTCAATATGTAGCCAAACTAATGCTGTGCGAATTATGAATGGGACCGCATGCCTTAAAGTCACTAGTTTATTTGATATTCATTAATTAGAATGTCACTTATCGAATTAAAAAAGTTTTTAAAAATATATGGAATTGATGTATAACGAAAATTATTAGATTATGTATTGGGTGATGCAGCTGTAAGTGCTTCTTGTTGAGAGATTTTTGATACATTAGAGTCAACTGCAGCTGTTGCAGGAGCTAGTTCCAATCCATGAGATTTGACTTCGGCTTTGAGTCCTAGCCAAAATTGAAAGAGACCTCGCTGGTTGATATCTCCTGTCCACTCACATCCTTCAGCAACGAGCTTGAATTCCTTCAGAAGATTTTGGTCGATCCTTCGCTCCACAAAGTCCAGGTAAGTCGATAGAGAGGTGTCTGTTGGGGAAATTGTTGTGTCGGAGGTGGAAATCCCTTGAGATGTTTTTTTCACGAGATTATCATAATTAATTGCATCGGGTGTGAATGGGTACAAACCAGTAGCTCGAAATCCACTGGCGAGAATTTTTTCCCAATTCAATCCATCGACTACTGTCCTCAATATACCAGAAAAGTTCTGTCTTTTCACCCGCGCGCCGCCATTCTCTATTTTCCAGTTGGGAACAGCCTTCTTCCAAGAAGCTTTAACAGCGTGAAATACAGCCACATCCATAGGTTGTGTTATGTGAATTGAATTGGGCAGGAGGGCAATCAGCTCGATACCTCTCGAGCGACAGAAATCGCTCAATTCCAATGTCAAATGAGACGTGTGGCCATCCAAATACAGCACAACTGGTAGTTGAATATTATTTCCAATTAACCATTTGTAAAAAAAATTAGCCATCCACTCATAAAATGATGCTGCCGTCATCCATCCACTGTCCGACCGTCCAATGGGCCAACCCTTTGGCATAGACTGAGAGACAATGTGCGGTATTCGCACATAATTAAGCATTACCATAGGCGGCAACAGCTGCCCAACAGCATTACCGCAGAAGAGGGCAGTGATGGCTTCTTTTTCATCGTTTTGAACAAAATTGTAGGTGGCTCGATTTCCTACCTTCGTCAAAACTCTCTGACCTTGGGAATACAAATGGAATCCTGATTCATCGCAGTTAAATATACGAGAAGGTGCAATGTCCAACAAATCCTTGGATTTTAAATAGTCTCGAACTCGATCAAACCACCCACGAATTTTGTCTTCAGTAATAAGGACTCGAGTGCACAGCATATTCTGTGCTAGTCTCTCACAAAGTTCTGGATGTCTGGTGCGAAAGTTATTGAACCACGTTCTCCCTGGGCGGTTCTCGGTGAAGACGGTGACTTCTTCAGAGCTCTCCAGTAGTCGTTGGACGCTGGTCATCAAATGTTGTTTGGTGATAGCGAAGCCCATCTCGCTCATGTATGCAATCCAATCCACAAGTCTCTGCTCATTTTCCGCTCCAAGGACACTCTGAGGTCCCCTTTTCATTATCACCGGATTAGAAACTCCTCTCATTTTGTCGGATAATGTAGATTTTGGAATGTTATATTGATCACTGACCAGTCTTAGTGATTGTCCTTTGCTCAGTGCTTCTAACGCATCCTGTAATGCCTGACTGTCATATTGAAGGGGTGGATTTTTTGCCTTTCTTTTACCCCTGAAAGGATAAACAATTAATGAAAAAAAAATGACTCAGATAATTGACTACCACAACTCGAACAATTAATTGGATTCTCAATTAATTTTTACTCAATTTAAAGACAAGATAAATTCGATGAGGTTAAGTGCCAAAAATCTTCTGTCCGGAAACAGACATACCCGCGACATTATCAACATCGATTTTCGGACACCGTATTTTATAGAAAACCTGCATATTTACACTATTTTGTATTCGTCCTTCGACTTAAAAGTTATCACTTTATTCCAAAAATGAATTTGAATTAAGAAAATACTCACATTTCGCTTGGAGTGCTCTTACGCGATCTCGAGATTTCTTTGAGGTTACGTACAAGCCAGCCCTCGCGAAATCAGTTGTAAGTGAGCATCAGCGTCAAAATTATCTCTATTAATTTTTCACTCAGACAAAACAAAAAGTGACCGGTATATACAGGGAAACGTTACATTATTCTTCAAAAAAAAAAAAATATACATTCATAATTATTTCTTCAATAGTAATTTGATAAATCCAGCATAAATGCCGAGAAATGGTGAAGTGTCCGAAAACCGATACACTGATGGTATTACGAGTTTCGCTATATGACAACGCCGTTCAGCGCGTGCTGTCTGCTCCATTAGAGGTCATTCTACAATAAACGCAATGCAAAAACGCCGGAGCGTTACTAACGGAAATAATGTATTCTGTGTCATTATTGTACTGAGCGTCATTCGTTCACGATAAATACAGATATATTAATTACCTTAGAAATGTTGGGGCAATCCTGCGTTCGATTCATTGTAGACCAGTCGAATGGAGCAGGCAGCGCGCGGCAAGCCTGACAGATCTATCGATTACTCCTTGATTGCGGATATGAGAGGAACAATTTGTGCGTACGGTTGATCATTACCTTATAAAGTACTTTTAAAAGGCGCCGTTACAACATAACTTGTAAAAATACAATGAGGTTTGGTTCGATCAACGAATATTAAATAAACTGACTTCAGGGCACGGATGTCATAATTTGTAGAAGATTAGTTTGTCCACATTGGAAGTTTTATTCATCAGATTTAATACATTGGGCTAAATGTATCAAATTTCTTACCGTTAAGCTGATCATTTTTTTGAGCCCACCACCCAAATACCTCAAAAAATTCTCCTTTCCTAGAGTGTGGACTAAGCTATGTGTAATATGAAGTAAATAAGATATTCGATCGAAAATATTTTTTATTGCTAACTTTTCGCTAACTATTTGTTTGGTACAAAATATTGAATTAACACTAACACATGCAAAATTATCTCTTAGTCGTACAAAATAAACAATTTTAAATATTAGAAAAACGGAGTACTTCAGTCACAAACAAAAACCTCACGTTTAATATCTAAGTGGGCAAGTTTTAACATAGGGCTCTGGTTTTACGTGAATAATTGCCCCAGCAGTTATCCTTGTAATGAGCGGCTGAAGTTTTTCATCATTCACCTTTTCCTGCAGCTTCAACGTCAAATGCTTCTCGACGAATTCCATTATTGATTCGTTCCAATAGTCGTCGACCACCATTGTTAGGATGTAAATTGCTTCCTTAACAAGCGGATTTTCACGATCACATAGATTGTGGAAACTTTTTATCGCTTCAGGATGAATGTCCAAGAAATTTTCTACTATCTAGAAATGCAAAATGAAAGGAAGATGCAATATCTGCAAATGAAAATACCTCATTAAAACAAAGCCTAGGATCCCAATGAATGAATTTTTGAGAAAAAATATTACAAAAAAATGATTCTTGACGTGCAAAGTTTCCTGACGTCGAATCTTAGACTTCATTATCGTTGGTTTGATTACCGATATGTCAACCAGCAATTTCTGACTCGAGTGAACAGTTCTACATGTGCCGGCAGAGTTGAATTCCTGCTATTCATAGTTGGCGGCAAGTTGCTATTAGCTAGGTTTGCTAAGTCTGGTTTTAGAAAATGTTAGGTGCGGAAACTGATATCTAAAGAACAATGCCGAAGCGTACAGTGGTTTGTTACATAGACGCATGTGTATTTTGATCCATATAGTACTATAGTTATAAAAATATATTGCCAAAAAACTGTTTGTTTATAATTAACTATTAGAGTAAATTTGAAATTTGAAGTTAGAAGTTGAAAATTTGAAATTCCCAATTTGCATTTTGAATTGCGAAATTTGCAGAAAATTCGACATTTGGAATTTGAAATCTGAAGTTTGCAGTTTGAAATTAGAAATTACAACACTTTAAATACATTTAACTGAGATTTACAATCAGTGCATGCAATCACCTGTTTCTATAAACAAAATCGAAAGTGGGATTCTTCAATTAATGTTAGGAATGACTTTTATTTGGAACGGTCGATAAAAAATATGTATCCAAATTTGAATTTTGTATGAAAAAAGGTTTAATAGCATTTATCCATGATGAAAAGGATCGTTTGGAGAATTATTAGATTTTGCGAAACGTTTACTACGGTTCCAAATGGGTATCTTTAAAGGCCACTAGTTGATTAGTTAATTTTGCGATTTAGTAATAAATTTTTTTTTTCGTTCCCATGGTTAAAATTGCTGATGATATCTCTGATTACTATCTTCCTAAAAAAATTGTTTTTACATTCCCCTCCCCAACAAACGAGATTTTTTTTCCAAGGGTTCTGGCTTATTTACTAACAGTATTTACCTACAATTGTACATCATATAGACATTATTTATTGATGTTTAAGGAATTACTTTAGCAGGAATAGTCGAAATAGTGGAACCCGGCATATTCGTTTGCACTTAACTATCTACATGGCCAATCAGGGCTTCTCCTTTTTTTCTTGTAGTGTCACGCAAAAAGTTTTCATTAACAGTAACGAAACCGAATTTCATGAATTTTTTCATTTGTTATTAATATTGCTACTTAAAAATTCATCATTCGTGTTACTGAAGAGTGACGGTAGAGCGATTCCGAACTGCCTCTATAGGTAATGCACGAAGCGTATAGGAATCACTCCACATTCCTAGGTTAAAGATGATACATGGTCCTACCTCAATCAAAATTAGTAACGCCCGCCGTGAACCCAAGAAAGTTCACACAGAAATACTGCGAACACAAGAATATTACAACATCAAGATGCTTCGGGTTATTTATATCAACCGTCCGTGTATTCAAGATGGGAGCATTGTTATAATAGTTTGATACTTTTTGTCTTCCCATGTCTACTAATGGAACAAAAAATACCAATTGTAAAACAGGATTTGTTACAGTAATAGACGAGAAATTTAAAACGGCCAATTTGGTGCGAGACCGCGGATAACTTACTTGGCTAAGGTTTTGGCTGAGTTGCTGGACTAAGACCCTCGAGAAATTACCTGAGACAATCCCTGATCAAGTTACTTAACCAATGGCCGAATCAAGTGGCTTCAATAAGAACCTGATCAAGTTGCCATTATCAGTGCCGGGGGCAACCAACATGTTACGTTCGTGACCAGGACCTTACAAGGTACCCAGACATGGCTCTGGCAAGTTGCCTTCATCAGGTCCCTGCAACCTTCTCTTTTCAGGCCCTGATAAAGTTCCCGGTACCCGGTATCGAGCTGGCTGCCTTTGTCGGGGTCAGAGGGTACCAACGCGTTTCGTTCCGGGCTGGATACGACTCGGACTTGACCTTTAAAGTGCACGGTGAGTGTTTGACACCCACCTCAATTGTCGCGCTCTCGAAAGCCTTACTTAATTTGAGAAAAACAGGTTTGGTTTCATATAAGGAAAATAAATGAATGATCAAAAGCTTACTTGCATACTAAAGTAGATATGCTAAACTATGCAGTACTAAATTTTTGTAACGAAATAGTCAATAGTGACTGAGTAATTACCCTTCTAATTCCCTTAGGTCTCTACACACCCGCGACGCACTGAATGATCAGTTTCTTAACGATGCGCTTTAAAGGTCAAATTTATAGTGGGGGAGCAAGAGGCAGTGAGGCAGAAGCCGAGAAGAAACAAAACGACGGGGTCGGCAAGAAAAGGAAACAGAACGCGGAGTACAAAAGGGCCGAAGTTGAGAACTTCTTCTGTTGTTCTTTTGGGACGTCGAAGAAATAAACAGATTGATTGATAAGGAGATGAAGACGGTAGCGATGTTCCCGGCAACTGGGAGGCACCCACTGTTCCTGTCACTCCAGCCCGAGAATGGACTCGGGAGTTGAATCGTATGTACCTGTATATACTGTTTTACGCCGTCCGAAAATGGTACTAAAAGACCTGAAATGGTCGATAAATGAGGGGAGTCAGGCAATCAGCAGCAATGTTGCTATTTTCTACTGACAATAATTCGATTCTGTTGGCTCTCGCGTCCTTGTATGTTTTGGGGGACCCTTGCGTCATTATGGCTTCTTACGCAATTGATTAGAATACCACCTCACGGTCAGTTGGTCTGTCGAGTTGGCAATGCTAGGTACTCAGACCAGGTCGTGACCGGACTCATACTTACGTGCTAATAAGGCGCTTTTTTTCGTGTTTCATACATTTTTTTTATCATCAGGGCCATAATGACACATTTTAGATGGAGTCAGGAGTCTCATTAAATTGGGGATACCCTGTTTTCAGAGTTTGAAAACACCATATCCATACTCAGGTCAACAATCGGGACAGGTGATTCAGGGCATTATTAGGAAGCACAAAATTTGAAAGTGATATTATCTGACAGCACCTTATTCCACGGGACTCCTGAGTCCATTAAAATGTCTGATTAGCCCCCTGATAACAAAATCCATTCCCTCGGGTTGACTCTGCAGGTGATTCAGGTAAATCAAGAAGCACCAAATTTGAAAGTGATTTTTTTCCGAGAGCACCTAATTCCATTGAACTCCTGAGCCCATTAGATTGTCTGATTAACCCCTGATAACAAACTCCGTTATCTCGGATTAACCGCGCAGGTGAGTCAGGTAAATCAGGGAGCACCAAATGTTAAACAATCATCATTCAAGATCTCCCAATTCGAGTATTTGACCGATATGAGTCAATTGTACTTTGCCCAATGATTTTAAAAAGTCCATTAATTACTTGTTTTAAAAATCAAGAAGAAAAATGTTTTCCTTGTGTATTTGAAAACACCCAAAAAGCACATAATTATTTTGTAGATTTTTTTTATCTGCATTACAACGGGGATGGATTGCTCACTCGATGCTCCTATTTGGAAAACCGCGATTCTTCATGTTTTTATGTGAGCATAAGGACAATGGATGGGACACAAGAAAAACGCTAAAACGCTGAATTAACACCTAATTATGACCCCGATCAAATCCTAATGTGAGTACCTAGCAGTGACAACTCGACAGACCTATCTGTTGGATAGTTGAGTTCTTGATATATGTTTTGGAATGTAAACAAATTATGAAATTTAGTGAGGGATATGAAAAGTCCTTACGAAAATTTCACTACTTTCGTGAGATTCTGAGTTATTCCCTGAAAGTTTAGTCAAATATGAAACCGACCTAATATGCTTTACTTCCTTACTTTCGACATTCAGTGTTCCCTTTACTTACCACGACCTTCTGGCGCTCGATTTTTGCCTTCAGCGTATCCAAGGCGGCTCCATAACTTTCTCCAAAATGTTTAGGGGACAACCGCAGGTCTTCCTCTGACCCCAGAGCGGTTTTGCTTGCGTTTCCAATCATCTTAGCCAAGCAAGACATGGAATCTTCGTCACTGGAGAACAACAGAAAAATGGTGGGTCTCTGAGGGTTCCTAATTACGTCGGCAATACCCGCCTCCAGGTCCCGCCATATATATGAAGATTGATCCTTAAATTTCCGTCTAATTCCATCAATATTATGTCCCAATTTGCTCAGTGCTTCAAAACTTGACCTGTCTCGGTCCTCCGGGCTCTCACGATTATGCACATTCATCGCCGAGGAGTAGTGCAATATCAACGTCGCAGCAACGACAACTGCACCAGTGACACAGATCCGACAAGCTTTCGATATTCTTGGGCCTCCATCCTGGAGGGTGTTCTTCTGAGAAGGCTGACGCGACTTCGGACTTGCAGAACTGTCGAATTTTGGGCGTTGATTCATATGAAAGACAAATCAAGTTGCAAGTTATCATGTGCATGCCCATATGAAGGACTTACTCACAACGAAACGAGTTTTACTCGTAGCCATTTTACGGTTTTGTAGAATTTCAAAATAATATTTTTTAAATAGGTACTTATTATGCACCTCTGCGTTACGTAGCCAACCTTTACAATATGGTGTTGCAGTAAGAGAAAATCCAGAGAACATAATTATGGATATTGATAAAAAATGATTCAATCATAACCTCCGTTGGCCAAAAGGGTGACGGAGGATATCAACGAAAATTCCATGTTAGAAAGAGTGGATACAAGTTTCGTCCAACAATAAGTTATACGTTCAATGGTTTGCCATACTGCCGCCATTCCATTCTCTTTTCTGAAGAACAAAAGCCATACGTAGTAAGTTAAGGTCGTGCTGTACGGTAAAGCATACGGCCCTTCATCTTATTGCATATTTGGGCTGAGTGAATAATTAATTTTTTCAACTAAATTGTATGAGAAAAATCAAAACAAAGTACACAACCAGCATCATCCATATACCATTTGAGAACATATTTTTTTTCAAACCTTTCCATTTGTAGCCAAATGATAAAAATGGTTGTAGAAAATGGTAGATTGTTTTGTATGCAGGTTTCCACATATTGATTATTCTCGGCTCCTATTATGATACTTCTTTATATTGTAATCTTAAAGCTAATATAAACTCTTCTGAAACGTGTGACTCACCCTTAAGGCTCGGAGTCATTTCGTAGATGGTATTTAATCCTTTTAACCATACTGAACGATTGATCGACCATATACTGAACCCGAAAATTTGTAAGATCGATTGTCAAAAAAAACAAATAGTTTATACTTTAATATTGAAACTGGATTTGCGACCATACTACGTTGACATTCACGGGGGAAATTACTGAGTTAACGCTAAACTAACTTACCCATTGTTCGCAATACGATCGGAAGTTCTGCAAGGACTTCTAGAAGTTCTGTCCGTTCTTTTCGAAATACCGGATAGCTCATTGGCTGGGTAACATCGGTCAGCATCAAGAGATACATCCGATTCTGGTTCACTGATATCGGCCTCTGATTCAGCTTCCAGAGGTGGAGTTCTAGGAGAAACTGATGAACCCTTGGTTAAATCAGGTGGGCTGAGCATTCTAAGGGGAGGTCGAGGACTCGGCTTCTTCGGAACGTAGTACGAATTTCCAAACCTCTTCTGCATAATAAATGAAAGAATTAACTTTGGCAATTGGCAACATAAAGTGTTTTTCGTGTCTCGAAGAACTGAGTAAATGTATAGTAAGTAATCAATAAAAAACTGTACACCTAAATGTTTTTTACTAAATACCGGCACTATAATCATTCTCTCGAAGCGTGATAAATACATCTCCTTATCGACAAATCAATAATGGAAGGATATTTAGTCCGTGCGTGTTTCAGGCAGTTGCAAAAATGTGTTTCTATGGACCTCTTGTACATATGCCTTCAATCTGCTTTTCACATTGTCGTGAAACGATTATGAGTTTGCAAAAAATATCGATTGTACTGGCGGACTCTACTACATTTTCTCTGGAATGATCTCCAAACTATTTCAGGACTGTATGCGAAAACGGTATTCTGAACTGCGTCAAATGCGCGGATTTTAATACAGGTTACAGGCAGGGTAACGGCGGAGAATAAGTGCCACAATGTTTTCTCCTAGTGCAGTATCCGCGGATGTGTGGTGTTTGAATAAACCGAAAGGTTTGAAAGCTTTCAATAAAAAAAAAACGGTGTTTAACTAACCTCAGACAGAAGTTTTGAGTCGTTCGACATTTGCCAACCTGCAAAATTGTTTAAATCAGTAGCCGCAGTTGCTGCTTGCGTCAGGTATGCGCGTAAAATCAGCAACGCACTTCCGGTTAATATATTATTATAATTTTATACATATAAACATTTTTTTTTTGAGAAATTCGACTTTTTGTTCTGTTGAATCCATTAAGGATGTTCGACCGTTATTTCTCACTTTTGTCAATTTTTTGCTAATTTATCCCAAATTTTTGGTTTGATAGGCACGAAAAAAATGTACCATTTTTCTGTAGCTTCATTCTTTATTGACTCCTAAAATTGCAGTATCGCAGATCCATTTTTCAGCGTTTTTTATAAAGTTTTATGAATTTTCATAGAAACGTAGAGAAAAGACTAAAAAGTATGTTTACGGTGATAACATTCCGAGAGTCAATAAATAATAATGCTATGGACAAATTGTACATTTTTCCCCGTCAATGGAACCAAAAATTTTGGGTAAATCGTCAAAATTTTTTTAAAAAACGACGAATAGGGGTAGAACATTCTTAATAATGCAGAAACACTTCGATTTGATAATATTGTGCTTCAGTATCATCATGCGTCCCCCTAAAAGCTTAAACACCCTTTGGGCCAAAGGAAACAAATGTCGGTGGTCGAAAAATCGAGCCAGCTCGATTTTCTCTAAACAATAATGATGGCAATCTAGAGCTTACTCAGGTAACAATTTCTGCCGATACCATATAAAGTTCTTATTATAATTTCGGTTTGTTGTTATCGACGCATCAACTACAATGGTTCTTAGCGCCGGCTCTGGACTTATTATAGTCGTTAGACGCTCACGACTTTTTCCTTTGTAACACAGTTACGGATGTTATTCGTTCACCATGAGAGTAGGAACATTCAGTTGTAAACAGTTTTTGGTACTCGTCGTATAACTTTTGGGGGTGAACTGTTTTGTACTTTTGTGGTGCCCATTATTTGACTAAATCAAATAATCCAGAAAAAATCCACCGGTACCTGGGCTTGAACCCAGGAACTCTAGATCCGTAGGCGGGCACCTTACCTACTTCACCATACGACCGGCGTTCTTATATAAGATCGGCAGAATTTCAACAATTTACCGGTAAATTGTATTGAGATACTTTCTTTTAACTTTCATCAACCATTATAGAGGTGTTGGGGGGACGCAAGACAAAAATACGAGCCCAACCAAGAATTAGTTAACTGGAGTAACTAAAGAAGATTAAGGATCTCTAAAGGAGGCCGATTGCGATTCCTTTGGCGTTACATTTTAACGGTGGATTCCTGAAGTATTTTGCCTGAGGAATACAGGAGAAATAATAAAAAAATCTCTATCATTGAATGAAAAATTGAATATTGAAGTGAAACTTCTTATGGAACTATCTGAAGGTGTCACGCTGTCCGAACACTTACGGGGGGTGGGGGGTAGGAGTCGAGATTGGGGGGGGGGGAGGTGAAGGCTGGGGGTTGAGGGCGCGAAGGTTTTTTCGTTGTTTTTTTTTAATGGATAAGAAAAAAATGATATTCCTCTTCTGAAGTTTCACTTCTCTGACGTGTTAGGAACTACACGCCAATTTATCTTAAAAACATGTGTATTAATACGTCATATCATACTATCTTTCGGTGTTTAGAAATGAAAGGTTTTGGAGTGGGGCAAAAATTCATTTAATTTTTTATATGGAAACATTTATATTTCTATAGAACAAATTTATCATTTTCCATTTTACTGTTCACAGTTTTGGAGCATTAGAGATGAGGAAGTGTTCGGTTGGGGAAAATTTAGGTATTTCATTGCGTATACAAAAATTAGATTCTTATTTTCAAAAATAATTTTTTTTTTACAATTTTCCTGAACGCGTGAGGATTCCTCGATTATAGTTACGTACGTCTTGCGCGCCAAAGTATCCCACAGAGCGCTGTCCACCCCCCCCCCCCCCCCTGGTGCGCCGGCGGTACATCCGTCATATCATTAATTGCATTGAATACGAGAGATGTTTTATCGGCGAAAATTTTATTCCTTGAACAATTTTCGGTGGAAATTTTGTTCGCGGAGTTGGCGACAATGGGATGCTTGTATCGACCGTCTATTTGACACCCCCGCATAAACACTACGGAAAATATTCGAATTAATATGGGATTCCCCAGTTCAGCATCATTTGCCCAGCTCTTCGGCCGAGCTTCCAACACTCCTTAAGTCTATTTATACTAAATTCCGTTGAAATCTATAGTATTGGGATCTTGTGATATCGCTGTCAACTGTATAATTGAGTAGATATACACAATTATTGCTTTAACCGGATGCTAGTGATTGGTAGAATATGCTGTCCAGCATTGATTATTTTTACGCTACTCCACTACTAATTTACAATCACAAGTAAATAACTGGTGTTTTTTTATCAAACAAAAATTTGTTTTTTAAAATCAAATTAAGTTTTTTAACATTTTAGAACTTTGGTATAACGTGTCAATTCCAATATTTCTACCGATTTTTTGAATGTTATTTATTATAATTTCATCGGAATTGTTAAAATTATTGAAATGTTCAACTAATGAAACACATTAGTGAAACGTTGGAATGAAAAAGAATGTTTGCAATTTCTAAATTTTGTGAAAATCTGGAAACCTGCTGATGCAGTAGCATCGATAATTTATTTCATTGTACTGTACTACTAATACAGGTTGACATCTTCACAAACTTTTTATTTATAAAGTATACTTTATAATTTTTTGTTGTTTATTGGCATTCTAGTTATTTTATTTTTTAATGCCCAGCAAAATGAACGAATTTCAAAATTCTCAATATTTGGAAAACAAATCTTGATATTAGCAATTTTGAAATTGAAAAAAAAAAAACATGATTTTACATATTTTCAATATGTACACATTCTCTAAATGTAAAGCCATCGAGGAAATGAGGAAATTCAAACCTTTTATGTTTAATTTTTCTTTCGATTTCCCGTATTTAGAAATAAAGAAAGAACTGGGCAACTTCGAAAGTATCAGCAATTTCAGGCCCTTTTACCAATAAAAAAAAAATTATGGAAAATGTCGAGAGTTGGAAATAGCAGAATTCCAAAAATTTAACAAATTCCAAGTTTTAGAATATAAAAAATTTGAAAATGCACGAGAAAAGTAGCCGCGTAGCGGCCGTCGTAGAACTAGTAAAAGAAAACAGTGTTGTGGAGTGATATCGAGGCCCGTGGAATGCTCGGAAATTTTCTTTGTTTTTGGACTTTAGAAAAATGTTCTTCGGTCCATTAGGCAAAATTTTCCACTGGGGACCACTTACGGCTTTCGGTGAGTTCCTTTTTAAGTATTTTAAATCTCGGAAAATAAGCACAGGTCTTCTCTTATAGGTTATTTAAAAGTTTGACTTTGTTGAATTTCTGTCGTGAGCTAATGGATTCATATTGTACAGCTATTTGCACTTTGTTACTTTCTAGGCAGTCATTTCTTGAATTGATAGCTTTGGCTGGGTTACATTCACGTTTGTAACGATTTCGTAACAACCCGTTGAAACATCATTGTAAAATCACTGATTCCGACACTTATGTTGATTCGTCGCCCTACTATTCGATGTGCCGCATATAGCGTGACGTCATCATTTTTTTACCGCGGGAACTTTCAAACTCTTGCGCTTATTACTTTGAGCATCATGGAATGCGGTGAAAATCAACCAAAAAATTAAGTTCTTGGAAAAATTAACATTTACGAATTTTTTAAATTGCGGAACAATTCGAGAATTGCGAATAATGAGAATGGAATTAAAATTGGTGAAGTTCCTAAGGGAAAACAATGAAATCTGTGAAATTTCCTGAAATCTGTGTTGAACAAATTTTCTTTAAAGTTTATGTTGCAACTCAAATTTCAAATTTAATCCTGAGAAAATCAAAAAAATTTCACAGATACCAAACAAAATTGTAAGAAATCAAAAAAATGATTTCATAACTTTGAAATGAATTTTTAATTGTTCAAACAAACAAAATTCTTTAATACGATTTTTAAAGCTATATTAAAAATTGAAATTTCGGATAAAACCCTAATAAACTAAAAATAAGAGAAATTCTGAAAGTCGAAATGAATTTTCAATTATTCAAACAAAAAAAAAATCGTTCAATATTATTTTTAAAGTGTATAGTAAAATTCAAATTTCAAATTTCAAACTTGGAGAAATTCAACAAAAATTCACATAGTCGAAATAATTTTCAATGGTTCAAAGGAAAGAAAATGTTAGTTCTTTCGGCGGAGGATTAGTTTACTGCTCAAAAGATTGCCAAAAGTCGTATTCAGCGATGGGCAATAGTTCAAAGAATAGATGTGTAAGCCTTTTTGTAGACCAAAACCTCCTATTCAGAAAAAACCTCCTTTTTGATCTGCCCCCATAATATTTGATAAGAGTCAGTAAAGCTTCATAAATGAGTCAGTTCAGAATTCTCAACTTTCCAAGTTTTCGGTGTGACCCTAACAGGGGTCACACTGACTCCCCGTTCTATATTGGAAAAGAACAAATTTTGTACGCTATGCTGAAACGCCAAAGCAGGGTGTTTTGTTTGTGCCGTGAATGGGGCACCCACATGCTCACACCACTAGTTGACAGGTTTGATGCGTTGACAACTTGGATTGATCGGTGTTGTTCTGTCTAGGGATGCGCCTTGCCAATAGTTGATATTTGATTGTCCAACTGTTGGAGATGGTTCAGGGAATTACCTGCTTTCATTTGGGCACGATTACGAGTTTTCTGCTCCATGGGAGAGTCGCGAACCCCTCTCTGACAGGCATTTCTCAGTAATGACTATTGCCACATCGTCCGCAAACGGCACAAGTCTTACCTGACCTGGTATTGTCAGTTTCAGCAGTCCATCGTACCTGATATTCCACAACAGAGGCCCCAGTATCGATCCTTGGGCTACACCTCCCGTGACTCAATATCTCAATATAATCTTGGGACCCACATCGTTGTCATACTGAGGCCTCGATCAGTAAAACAGGTACATACAAGTCTGCGCAAGTACGCCGGTACTTGCAGGCTCGACAATAACTCTAAGATACAATCTCATCGGGCTGAGTTGAAGGCATTTTTAATGTCTAACGTAGCAATGAGGCAATACCCTTTCGTGCCTCCCTTCTATCTCGGTTTCTCGATAGCCCTTTTAGCGGTTTTCACGACTGAATCGATAGCGTCCATCATTGAGCGACCTTGTCTGAAACCATAGTGGTTGTCGGCCAGCAGGGGCTCAACAATTGCCTTTATTCTTTGGTGTATGATACGTTCGAAGACTTTGCCTGTCGTATGAAGTATGCATAGAGGACGATAAGATGAGGATATATATATATATATTGTACACTTCGAGAAACATTTCCGGTGCCGTGATAATCGCTGCAGCGCGATGCTGAGGACTGCGTGGAGCTCAGGTGTCTTGTTGTTGTACACTTTGCCGCACTACCTCTGTACTTTCCCGCTCTTTGACATCTTTCCCGCAATTGTCGACATACTCATTCGCCAACTATATTCTAGTTCAACTCGCGATATGTCCTAACATATATTGAAAAAAGTCATACTGAATGTGCATTTTGGTATAAGGAACAACCCTGGTGATACACTGAGGGAAAAATATACTTCGGCCCAACAATTTCATTTTTCAGAGTAATAGGCATTCCTAAAAAATGAAATTTCGTCGTTGCATTTAATCTCTGACAATTACAATTAAATGTAATCATGTGAATCGCTCAACTCCAAACAATTATATGACAACTGACCTGGGTTGAACATTATTTTTATTAATTTGAACATAAAAAATTAATTAATTCGGGATTCTTAATTATTACTGTACAAATTCACCTAAGATCCTCTGTTTCATAAGTATCACGTAGAGTTATATGATTAACATCATTGGTAGTTAATTAATGTCTCTTGGGTTTCACTAAAACAATAAAATTCATTTTTTTATAAATATCTATTTCTCTGAAACATGGTAATATTGGGCCGAAGTATATTTTTTCCTCAGTGTATGCATTGTTCCCTCCTTACCTCCATGCCTCCTTAATTATGCAAATTATGGAAAAAGGTCATTCCACATAAAAGGTGTATTTTCATATTAGAAATAATTCTATTTTGGGAAATTTCCCGATAACTGTAATATTTTACCGAGTGGAAGAGTATAAACAATTACAATTGTTAATAACATTGCATTTATTGCACGAATCCCATCCGAAATGTAATCCGCTCGATTTTACACGGAAACGCTTCGATTGGGACCGTCATGACAGCGCTAACTTCATTCGTTCACTCATAAAATTTTTTATAATAATAACTAGGCGGACAAGTTCCAGTTGAATATTTGTATGGGGCTCAAAAATCAAACTAAATCGATCGCGTGCAGTAATTATTAGTCGCAAGTTCAATGATTGGTACCATTGTTAGGTTTGCTCATCATCATGGTTACGTTCTTATTCTGTGCCGAAATAGCAAATCGGAAAGTTTTGTTTGTGCCCCGTATGTGGCACACACGTTTGCACACCACTAATTTCACATTGTTTCCATCCAATGAGCATCTGAAAATTGTTACATATCCAATCTTTTGCATTATTCAGGATAATTTCAGGATACCCCCAATTTGAAGCACGGAATAGCCATGTGAATTATTGAAAAAATAAATAGGCTGTGGGTTTGACCCTCTGCGGGCCAAAATTATAACTTCCCGATGTCTGCGTGTGTGTGTGTACTTTCTTTCCAATCTCCCATTGTTCTCACCATAGAGCTCTCCAAATGATTTCACTTGTTTATAACGCTCTAACGCCCAAACGGTCAAAGATACAAAAAAAGTCAGAGAACACAAAATATGAATTTTTTTATAAGGAACAACATTTATTCGACACATTTTTGCGTATCTATAATATTTCGTGAGATAGAGCGTTATAAACAATTGAAATTGTTAATGATAACAGAAACCAGGAGACATATATGGACCAAAAACTAATCAGCTCTGAGTTACGGCAAGACGCTTCGATTGCGTCATACATGACTTCGATCGGATAATTTGTTCACGAGAAATCGTTCCGGGAAATTTTTGGTTACATACGTACATCAACACACACACACACAGACATTTTGTTTTAACTAGTCTAGAAAGGTCGGGAGTACCATGAAACGTGGAGATCTGATGGAAATAGTATAGTACGACCCAACTCATATCACGCACGCCAGGAAATCAAACTTTCTGGCCGTGTGTCGTATGCTATTTTTCTTTCTCCCCACCCGAAGGTACGTTCAACAATAAATGTATCAATTTTGAAATGTTGACGATCAATCCAACGATGAATACTTTTGTGGCCTGCCCGCGCACGCCTCTCGTCGGTCACCTTGCGAACTACATGCCCGCCCGACTTTTGCTGGTCGGGGTGGGCAAAAAGTAAAAATGCATGAAAAAACATAAAAACGTCGAAAAGAAAATTAGAATGCCGAAATCACTGTTTATAAGCATATTTTCCTTCCAACTTTGACCTCTCTGTCGAAATTTTTAAACATCGCGATGAAGAATCGCTCATTTTTCAGGTTAGGTCAGTCTCTTCATTCGCCGGCGGGGAACAGTTTTAATTTACTCTACTTTTTCAAAATCAACTCGTTTTCTTCAATATTATTTTATCCACTAAAGAAATTAATAATTTAAAGAAATTTTGTTCCGCAGGAGCACTGGCGACATGAACCTTTTATGTGTATATATTATACAGAGAAAAAGTGGCTTCGGAATTTGACACGTTCGGTCGCGATTTGGGCACTGAAATATATCATGCGCATGCGTAAGCAAGAGTCGGGGAGCTTCGGGTGGAGATCCGAAGTTTACTCTTTCGTTAGCAACTGTCGCCTGCAAACGCGAGCCACAAAAGTGTTGTAGCCAATCCCACCAATCTCCGTCGAGAAACTCCAGAAAAGCCGTTCTTTCTGGCGTTTCAGACCACGGTGGAGAGCGTACTTTCGGGTCGGGGAGGCAGAAAAGCGATTTTTCATTTTCGGGGGCAAACTAACAACTTCCCCTATCGGGAAGTTAAAAAACAAAATTATTTGAAAATGTTTGGTCACTAGACATCTACAATATATCCATTTCTTAGCCATCTACTACTCCATGGTCGAAAGTTACTGACATCGGCGTAAAATTCGTTTATTCATAAATGTTAATCAAATGGAAAAACGATTTTCTCGATGAGTAGGGTTAAAAAAAATCGTACCTTATCCAGACTGGTAGATATGACTATTAACTCCATAATGTAAATCTTTCAAGGGTGCGAGGTAGAAAAAAAAATACTGTTTTTTTTGGCAAGGTCTATTACATATACTGCACGAATCCCATCCAAAGTGTAATCGGCTCGATTTTGCACGGAAACGCTTCGATTGGGACTGTCGTGACAGCGCTGTGTTCATTCGTTCACTCATTACAGACATAATTGTTGAGACGGCCTCCTTAATTATGCCAATTGTTGAAAAAAGTCATTCTACATAAAATATGCATTTTTTTATGGGGAACAACTTTTCTTATATAAATTGGTAAAAAACGCTACCTCTAATAGTTTATGCAATAGAACATTATAAACAATTGAAATTGTTAATAACAATATATATACTGCACCAATTCCACCCAAAATCTAATCAGCTCTAAGTTGAAAGGAGACGCTTCGATTGCGCTATTGAGCACCTCGCTCGCATCGTCCGTTCGCGAGATATTGCTCGACAAAATTTTTCGCCACGGACAGACACCTTCACACACACACACACGCACACATCATCGTGCGAGAAACCTAACTCCCGAAACCAAGGGTGCCAAGGGTGGGCTCCCTATAACAGCCTATGAAGCAAACATGAACAGTGATGATAACACAATTGTATCCCACGCGGACAACCCCCAAAAGGGGAATTCCGCCGTCGGTTCCGATCAGGTGAAAGCCCTGGTGGCCGGCGCTGGCTTCTCGGATTGTGGGAAGAGCCGACCATTACTTGATTGTCCCCGGGTGGCCCACTTGGCCCAAAATGCTACAAGTGGATTACAAACTACGATGAAGACGACATGGGATCAGCAGGAAAATGATCTGGCAACGCTGGTGAATTTTCTTACGGATAAAAATCGAAGAACGATCAACGAAGAGATCCGAAATCTTGCTCGGAAGATCTAAACATCCGCAAAGCGGATAAGAGCCATGACGGAAAGCGGAGGATTCAAAACACCTTTGCCAGCAGCGGCATGGCTGACAGCCCCAGGTGCCAGATTGTTCCAGGCAAATCAACGGAGCGGCCATGATCCCATCGAAAGACCAGGAACATCCCAAGCTATGCCAACAAGACGGGATAAAAGAAAGGAGAGAACGCCGCCCAATCACATAGCAGGAAAGAAGCTCAAAAGTGCTCTAACAACAGTACCCATGAATGTGGAGGAGCTGGTGAGTAATGAGACTTCACCAAGTGGAAACAGGTGAAGTCTCGTTTTAGAGGCCTACGATGGCTCGGTTGGTTACGGCGACGGATTCGTAACTCAGAGGTCCTGAGTTCGAATCCTAGCCGTGCTGATGTGACACGAGCACCAATGTAATTTATGTATAAGTGCTTTGCTTACAAAACACATCGTAGACCTCCGTCGCTGATTAGCACTTCGGTAGAGAGCATAAATATAGCGACGTTAAATAAAAATTAAAAAAAAAAAGTGGAAACAAGGCCACGGACGAAGTATCCAATCCGGAGATGGAAGACGATGAAAGTGTTTGGGAGAAGAGCCAGAGACGAAGGAAAAAACGGAGGCCGTCCCAAAACCCCCCAGGAGTTACGCAGAGTAAACCTAAGCCGAAGAAGAAAACAGCTATCCGACCGGATGCGCTGATTATTCGTCCGACCGGCACGGAGATGTACTCGGAAATTTTGGGCCGAATAAAGAAAGATCAGAGTGTCTATGCGACTAGCGCATGCGTGGACAAAATACGCAAAACAGCCGCAGGAGATGTTCTGTTAATTCTTGCCAGAGGAAAGAAAGAGCAAACCATTGAGCTCGAGAAGGCCCTGGTTGGAGCCCTCAAAAATGACGCAACAGTCCTCAATAAAGGACCACAAGAAGAACTGGAAATAAGAGACCTCGACGAGGTCACAACCAAAGAGGATATTCTCGATGCCTTGAGAAGAGCTGACGGTGCGGACAGTGACGTCCCACTGAGTGCCATCAGGAGCCTTCGGAAGTCATACAGAGGAACACAAACAGCTACAGTAATACTTCCTACAGCTACGGCAAGGAACGTATTGAGCAAGGGCAGTAAAATACGAATAAGCCTAGTATATGCCCGTATTGTGACAGTGGTAAGGCCCATGAAGTGCTTCAAGTGTTGGCAGTACGAGCATCTTGCCGTTAATTGAAAGAGCTCCATTGACCGATCAGACCTGTGTTAATACATGCGGCGAAAAAGGACACAGAAGCTCCGATTGTAAAGCGTCTCTGAAATGCGTTCTATGCGTAGAACTGGAGCCCACGAAAGCCCATGTAACTGGTAGCATCAAATGTCCAGTCTACCAGGGTGCACTCCAGAACAATGAACCTTGCTCATTGTGCAACAGCACACGATCTGCTGACGTAGACGGTTCGAGACCTGAAGAATGTACATTCCACAAAACTGGGTGACCGATACTAGCAATAAAGCCGTCATTTGGTCCTGCTGTGGTTTACCGTTTGAAGCATACGATGGTGTCGAACAGTCTGGATTTGTTGTGGCCAAGGTGAATAGTATCTATTTCTATAGCTGCTATGCACCACCAAGCCTTTGTTATGAAGACTTCACAGCATTTCTAGATAGACTCGTGATGGATGCGAAACAGCATTTCCCGGTGGCCATTGCGGGACATTTCAATTCCTGGGCAGTCGACTGGGGTAGCAAGGAGACGAATCAGCGAGGACGTGCTTTACTAGAAGCCTTCTCGACTTTAGATGTTGTCCTATTGAACGATGGAAATGAACCAACATTTCGCAGAGGACAAGCGAGCTCAATTATAGATCTCACCTTTGTCAGCAGTAGCCTGCTCAAAGGAAATTGCGCATGGGAGGTATCTGAGATCTATACTGCCAGTGATCATAGAGCGGTACTCTGGGAGGTGTCTGTTGACCGGAGGTCCGCGCCCGCATCAGAAAGAACAAACGGAGTCGGCTGGAATGTAAGAAAATTCGACATTACCACCTTCCTTATAGTACTGAAGACTGACCCCATAAACGGTAGCAATACCACCGAAAAAGTAGACGGAGTCATGCGGAGAGTCACCGACGCCTGAGATGCTACTATGCCCAGGAAATTTAGAGGAAACCGACGGCCACCGGTGTATTGGTGGATCGATGAAATCGCGACCCTCCGCAGGGAATGTTTCGCAGCGAGAAGATCCTGGCAACGCGCAAAGAAGAAGTCCAATCCTGAAAGCCTGGAAGTGAAGTATAAAGCCGCTAAGTGTAAATTCACCAAGACGAGACTGTTGGAACGAGCTTTTGGAGGAAGTGGATAAGGATCCTTGGGGCAGACCGTACAAGGTGGTTATGGCGCGAGTTAAGAGTCAACCGATGCCATCACCGACCTGCCCTGAGCTTCTGGAGAGGATTGTGTCTGTCTTATTTCCTCAACAATCGAATATTACTGGGACGTATGTGAAGAATGGTATCAACGACGAAATTCCACCGATTACAGATGATGAACTATTGCAGGCCTGTAGAAGAGTGGGCAAAAACAAGGCCCCTGGTCTCGATGGTGTGCCAAACATAGCACTGAAGCCCGCCATTAATGCAGCACCTGGAATTGTTCTCGACATGTACAATGCTTGCATTCAGGAAGGTAACTTCCCCAACAGATGGAAGCAACAGAGATTCGTACTGCTTCATAAGGGAAAAAACCCTCTGGACGAACCGTCATCATATCGTCCACTCTGTATGCTGGATACTGCGGGCAAGATCCTGGAGCGCATTATACATCAGAGAATTGAGGTACTGGTGGAACCCCTATTGGCCGAAACTCAATACGGCTTCAGACGACGACGATCTACGTTGGATGCTATAGACCTGGTGGTCCAAACAGCCAAGAAAGCAATCGATGGCAGGCGATGGAAAGGAGGTATGAATCATCATTGTTTGGTTGTTACCCTGGATATCAAGAATGCCTTCAACTCGGTACGGTGGGATTCCATCCTGGCGGCATTGTCGAAGCTGCAAGTACCAGGATATTTGCAAAAGATGGTAGGCAATTACTTTACCCACAGAGTACTCAGATATGACACAGAGGTGGGTCCCAAAACATATAAGGTGACTGGGGGTGTACCTCAAGGCTCAGTCTTGGGGCCCCTTCTGTGGAATATCGTATATGACGAATTGCTCAAACTGGCATTGCCGGCGGGGGCAAAGCTCGTAGCTTTTGCGGATGATGTGGCCATTATCATCGTGAAAAAACACCTTTCCATGCTCCAGCTCATTTTCGAAAATGTTTGTAACAAGATACGACAATGGATGGACTCGATTGGTTTACAACTTGCGGAGCATAAGACTGAAGCACTACTCATCACGAGCCGAAAGAAATTGGAGACAATTACGCTGCAAGTCGGTGAGCACGAAATAACTTCCTAGCCCTACATACGGTACCTGGGAATTATGATTGATGCTCGACTTAGTTTTAGACAGCAAGCCCAACATGCAAGCAGTAAGGCAGGTGCGGTGAAGACTGCCCTTGCCAGACTTATGCCAAACATCGGAGGGCCAAAACGAAAGAGAAAGCTCTTGTTATCATCAGTTGTTACGTCTGTATTAACATATGGTACCCCTATCTGGACTGACGCATTACGAAGTCAAACAGCACGACGGCAAATTGTTCCAGTCTGCAGGTTGAGTGCCCTTAGACTACGCCACGGCTATCGTCCCCTGCACAACGAAGTATTGCTCAGCAGATGTTCCGTCGTGGTGTGGAGACAAATCGAACTGTATTGGATGTGGCAAGGGGTATTGTCCTTTGCACTTAATATTTTTATTGGTTAATTTTGTAAGTTTGTTTAATAAAGGAAAAGTATTAAAAAGAGGAAGGAAAGAGAAAGAAGGAAGCGTGAGGAAGGCGGTTGGCTTCCTTCTTTATCTTTTTTTTCTTTTACTTTCAAAAAAAAAAAAAAACAAACAAAAAACACATACATCATCGTAAAAATGATCGGGGAGTGTCGTGGAGACCTTGAAACGCGAAGATATGATGAAAATTCGATTTTTGGGGTGATTACAACAACTCCCCTCCGGGAAGTTAATAATCCAGGGGCGGCGGAACGTTTAGGGAATGTCGGGAGTACCCCCTATGCTACATTTTCTTAGGTAGGCAATTCCCTACACCCCCCTTCTTAACTTACAGAATAGTAACTCCCGACCCTAAAATTGGTTGTTCCACCGCCCCTGAAATAATCAGTTCCCCATGACATGGCTAAGTGATAGACTCGAAACATCATTTCATTTCATCAAGTTCAATTCCAGTTTCCTATTCGTTGATTTTCAATGTAGCGTAGATGATCCAATATGTGAAGTTAATGACAAAACAATTTGTTTCAGCAATTATCAAAACCATAACACTGACGACAATTCATTGCAGTCGACAATGGTGGTCCCCTCAGGAAAGCTTCCTCGGCGCCGCAATTTTTGTACTTTTTTTCAGTCTAAGTGGATCAACAATTTATCACTTTATTACAGCAATTTATGAGGGACCTGGATTTTTACCACTACAATGGATGCCGGTAGGTTCCACAATGCTTATAATATTTTTTCACAAAAAAGTTCGTTATTCTTAAAATTTGCAGAATAAAGAACAAAGAAGAATTTACCTTTGAGAGTATTGAAAACCTTAAACTTTTGTCGGCACAAACTTTCTCCCCCAAATAACGTGGTCAGGAAGGTGCACGATGTCCTCGAATAATTTTCACCTGGCTTAGACATGATTAGATTCCATACGTTGTGCCGAGTCATGCAAACAAAATTTGTTTTAAGTATTCAAGGAATCGAATATTGTGACAGGAGAACGAATGGTATTCCTATCTAAAATCGTCGAAAATATAAGATCTTTGAAACGTGGAGATCTGATTCAAAATCGATTCCTAATTTTCAATGCCAAATATAATAAAAAAGAAATATTATCAAGAAATCAACAATGTTTGCACGTTAACGCATTTTGAAATAGCCTGATATTACCAGTATTGGGTGGGTGTGAATTTTAAAGGATCAATTCATTTACAATTCGTCATTAACTTCCCGATTTAGGATCGTGGTAATGACCACGATAATGAAAACTCTCAGAAATTGATTTTTTTTTACTTTTCCCGACGCTTTACATCATCCTGACAAATTTTAGATGAGTGCTTTGTGTGTCTGTTCATATGTGAGTGATTGTTTAGTCAACGGTTCCTCCTTGTTTCTACTTTGATCAAAAATCACCTCTTACTGATATCTACGCGGTAAAGGAGTGTCAATCTTGAAGAACAATTCCTTCAATTGGTATTAACAATTTTAATTATTCACAACGCTCTATCTACGGCCGGTAGGATGGATATAGGTCGAGTGGGGTGGCTAGGGTTGGTGGCCCTTAACTTGGTTGCTCTTAACTATCTTGGAAATGATCAGAGTTTTGAAGAATAAAATATTCTTTATTTCAGAGTTTTCAAAGTGTTCGAAAATCGGACAATTTGGACAATGTTCAAAACTTCACCGGTTTTATAAAATTTGAAAAATCGCAAGTGCAAAAATGTTGGTAACGACGAAATCATTGGAAACCTTATTTCTTTTGCAGGAAAAAATGTCGGACACTCAATATCTACAATTCTGCAAGGTTTGCGAGGGCTACAAGGCGCCAAGATCTCATCATTGCCGTAAATGTAATAATATTCTACTGACATCTATTTATTATATTGTTAATATAATATTGTTAATATTTCTTAAATAGACATTGGAAGGAAGAATTTTCAAGCAATGCATGACTGAATGAAAAATTGAAAGAATATTATCAGAAAAGTTGTACAACAATTCGGTTCCAAACAGTGATTCACGCGTTAATTTTTATCTTGATTAGAATAAATTTTTCAAAACAACTTCGGAATATCCTGCGCGGCAAGAATTCAGTTGCCTCTTCTCTTGCGAACGTTGCTTCATTATTGGTATTTAGTACGACCACATCCAGTGTGTACACGACTTCCAGCAGTACTCTCCCCCGCTGATGCGTGTGACTACCACCCCAGTCAATTGCTCAGGAATTGAAGTTCCCAGAAATTGCAAATCCTGAGTGCTGCTTCGCATCTTACACAAGGCTGTTTTAAAACTTCTCGAACTCTTCAGAGAGAGGCTGGGAGGTGCATAGTAACTGGAAAAATAAATGGCGTTCAATTTAGCCAGTACAAACTCGGTCTCCCTGTCATTAATACTCTCTAGCAATGGAATTTTGGGGCAATACCATATAACAGCCTTGCTGCCTGCATCCGTCCCCCAAAGTCGAGTGTAACTGTATTTAAACGGCTCGGAAATGACCGTCGGTTCCCAGGTACCTTCAGTTCCCGCACGATCTGTGTGAGTACATCGTGCGCGGCAGCGCAATGAGCAAGGTTCACCTATAGCACGCGCACTATGGCTTAGTGCGGCTCTTCTGGATTGCTCCCTGGTGGATGGGGCACATTTGGTTGCGTGGTGAGTTTTTGTGCATAGAGCGCACATATGCGGTCTGTCGTAATCAGCGTGTTTATGCCCAACTTGCCCACACCTAGTGCAGCATTTCGACCCATTGAATTGACTCGTACACCTGGAGGCAAGGTGTCCAAAGTGCATACTCTTGGAACATTTAAGGGGTCTCACCACACTGAGAATACGAGCATTGATCATGTCTATTTAGATTTGGTTTCCTTGCTCCGGCATTCGTCTTGCAACTTCGACGGGGAGCACAACTGAGCCCGTTAATGTTCCTCAGTACGCTTTACGCAGGAACTTGATGATGTCTAAAGTAAGCTCGCTATCACCCCCGTCTGCCTTCATCAAGGCACAAAGAATATCCTCCTTCGTGGTGAAACTATCTAGATCTTTGATATATATTTTTTCTTGGTGTGCTCTGTTGAGCACCTTTACCTCTTTCCCAAGAACCTTGGTTAGCGCATTCTCTAATTCATGGCCTTGTGCATCCGTGCTTTTGTCAGCATTAACAGCACATCTCTGGTGGCTGTCCGTTCCAGCAGCTGTTGTTTCTTCATTTTTAATGCGACCCAGGAATCTGAATACTTACGCTTATCCGATGGATGGATGATAAGTGCGCTCGACCTTATCGCATTTCGCCTTGTTTGCGAAAACCATTTTCTCCACTTGGCTTTAAATGTTTTTGTAAATTATCCATTTCCGGGCCCACGAGTTCCAAGGAAATAAATGGTCACCTTCCGCAAAGCCTTGGGAATGTTGAGGTAAATCCATTTGTATACACTTACTCGGGGGTGACTCGGTGCCCAGAGGGGGAAATTCACGGTGTCTTTGTCCCCGACATCTTTACAGGTATTCTCAGCAGGTTCGTACCTTCAGCAGTTGTGCGAGTATGCCTTGCGATCCCTAAAGTAGGAAATTCGTAATCGTGCTCAAATGAAAGCAGGTAATTCTCTGCACCATCTCTAATAGTTTTCCATCCTACATGTTGGTCGTAGAAATGGACCATAAGTGTAAATCGGCTTTCGCTCAAATCACTCGACCTGTCAACAGTCGATCAGAATAGCCAATGATATTGAATGCGCCAAAAATATACAAAAAGGTACTTCTCATGCTGGATAGCGGTAATGCTTGTGATCCAGTGGATGGTCCACAAGTCTTATTTATATAAACTTAATACCGAAATACTTCCATAGAATTCTGTCACCATGTTTCCGAAACATATATTTACGTTAGAGTCGAAACTTTCGTATGGAATAAAACTCAGATTATCGTGGGTGTCCCACATGGTCTATTCTCTCTCACATTTTATTCAATCTTTCCATTGCTTCTGCTTTTCAGCAAAATTGCGAAAATGGAATGTAAAATGTAAATTGTTGGAGAAATCATTTTAACAAAGAAATTTCAGACGGGAATTTGTTGTGGGAAACATAAACTCTTGTCACTAAAAGTGATATAGGTAAAAAATCATCAGTCTCTTTATTCACGAAAATTCTTCGTGCTTTCAGGTGGCCATTGTGTCTTGAAGATGGATCACCACTGCCCATGGATAAACAATTGCGTGGGTCATCATAATCACGGATATTTCACGGGATTTTTGGCGAGTGCTGTTGGTGGATGCTGTGTGTCCACTGTTATTCTTGTTTCCTGGCTCATGACCGTTTTGTCCAGGAGAAATTGCAGTTTTCCAACACCACCCCTATTCACACTAGTCATTGTTATTTTCACTATAGGACTCTCGATAGGAGTTGTACTTGCGGTCGGAATGCTGCTATATTTCCAAGTCAGTACACTCGAGGTTTTAACCCGAAAACAAATATTATATAACCTGAATCGAGGATATTTCATGCCCGAATTGGGGACATGAGTGTCTCCGAATCAGCTGCTGTAATATAAACAAAATCCAGATTTTTTCCGTAAATAATGCCGAGAAAGAAGCTAAGCCTCAAGGAGGGTTCGAACGCATCTTAAACTTATTTGATCCCAACAAATGAGTAATCAGTCGAACTACGGCGAGAGAGCTGGCGAAGCGGTATGACGTCATATGCATAAGAAGACGTATGTCATCAATCAAAATATGTTGTGAAAATTAAATTGGTTCATTCCGGAAATTGTAAAAGCCAACGACCTCAGTATACGAAAAGACACGACTGCATACCATGATTAGTGCACTGCATGCCGATTACGAGAAATTCAGGTGTAAGGAGCATCATGCTGGGAGACTTTACAACCCTTTCAATCAAGAGATCGTTCAGAACAAAGTCTTGAGGAAAGTCTTTAAGGAGTGAATTTACACATGTACATTTTCAATTTAAGCCACAAATTTACATTTGAACCATCCTCGCTATACTACTGGACGGAGGGTGGTTGCGTAGAGATCACAAAGGAACTTACCGATTTCCATTCTACGCCGCGATCACTGTTTAACTTTCCTTCGATTTCCGTTTCAGGGGTAAATGTCAGCCAACATTTCCTGTAGAGTCAAGATATAGCCAAAATTTCTATGTGTTCCCTCTCTTTTTAGAAAAATAACAAAAATGACGGGGCCACTTTTTATGAAGAAGATATTTAGTCAGGAACCTGGCCCACGATTGGTATTTTTTATTTTCGGTTCATATAGGAATATTTTGTTCCACGCCAAGTACATCTGGACCGATAGTCAGCAGTTTTATCGGCATTTCACAGCAGAACCAAATGTCAGAATTCAGGATATTTCTTATAGGCAGTTTTACGGTGTTTAGTAATGTCTGAATTTCCGCATGTTTTGTAAATGGATGAATTCAAACATTTAAAAATATTTGAAAAATGCCGATCAGAAACGTCTTAGATTCAGACATTTGTTTTGGTTGTATTGCCACGTGTTTTCACTTCATACATTTCAGCTATCTGCGATTATCCGAAATACAACGGGAATCGAAGACTGGATTCTTGAGAAAGCCAAATACAGAAGACTAGGGACTACCGAACATTTCATTCATCCGTACTCGATACGATGGGGTGTTAACATAAGGCAAGTGCTTAGGTGGCATTGTGTCCCTGATGGTGATGGTATAATTTGGCCGGTACGTGAGGGCTGTGATCAATATACGCTGACGGTAAGTGATCAGAGATTGAGATCTCCCTGGGTTAAACAGAAATTTACCTTAGACTTAGCATAAATCTGAATAGCGTATGTGTATTAAATAACACGATGTGCGGGATGCATATGTGTGTACACCGCAATGTTGCGTGAATATATACATTGAACGGTATGATTTCCTAATACAGTGGACCTTCGTTAGTTGCAACATTTGCCTCGTTTCCAGTGCCGATGCGTTGCCCACACTCTTCCGCGCCCGATTCGCCAAAACACGGGCGGGTTACCGATGTCCGTGTTTCGTTTACATTTGGTCAACCGAATGATGTGAAGATTGAAAGTAAAATATTATTTATTCTTTCGAACTTCTCGGAACTGACGCCGAGCATCTCGAAAGCGTGGAGGTAACTGTTTAGTAGCACCGCTCCAAGTTTTCTCTCCCCTACTGTTGTAAAAGTGTTGCAACTAACGAAGGTTCACTGTAATCCAAAATCAGTCCTGATTTGTATTATAGTTTCGGTCTGTTAAAGAGTCATTACCTTATGAAACTGCGCCTAATGAATTTTTGAATTACACCAAATTATAAAAAATTATATATACTAATTGGGAATTTTCTCTGTGTGTGTATGTATGTATGTGGCCAAAATTTGGTCCAACGATTTGTAACGAAGAAAAAACACGATTACGATTATTGACATCACAATCGATACATCTCTATGTAACTTAGGGGTGGTTAGATTTTGGATAAATTCTATCTAGAACATATATTATTGGACTCTACCGCTTACACTTTCATAGGTAATGAAAAGTTTATAGCAGAAACCTGGTTTTACATACAAAAATGGAATTATGTTTAATTACTTTTTTCCATTATTTGCATAATTAAGGATAGGTATGGTCGATTGAACAATCATTCATGTAAGAAGTAAACGAATGAAGTCAGCGTCATCATTGAGGTTGCGATCCAAGTATTTCCATGTAGAATAGAGCGTCAAATATTTTTGATAAAATTGGAACAGTATATACATTGCTAGTAACAATTGAATTGTTCATGCAAATTGAATTTTCAATGCACTGTTGCAAAAACGGTGAATGATACGGCGAACAGCGTTAGACGGAACCTGTTTTGTATGAGGAAATGCATATTTTATTTTGTATTTATGACTTGGTTTCATATTAGTCATAACTAAGGAGGTATGACAGGTTTAACACTCGAGCGGTCTCGTTCTCACCCTCACCATGCGGCTATGCAAATGTTTATGATTATTTGCTTAATAAATGAGTCCATTTGAAATTCTCAAAATTGCCAATTTTCGGTGTGGCCCTCATGGGTTTCACTGATTCACCCCCACTAGTGAACAATTTCAATTGTTGGTAACGCCAAAACCATTCAAAATACGAGAAAAATATATGTAACCAAAGTTTACCAACAGTGGCTGCCAAACGGAAGGTCAGAATGAGTCCTCCTGTGGCAGATCCAAAAAAGACGAAAGAAATCGTTACTAAACCATCAAGCAGTACGAGCTCGGACCCCTCTCAACCTAACGTACTTTGCAACACTGATAGAGTTCAAGAGTTTCGTAAACAAACACGAGTACCTCCACTAATCATCGAGGATGATAAATTGGAGACGACACAACAATCAACTTTCTGCAGCTCAACGCTGCTGATAAAAACCTTGAAATTAAATTTAATGGAGGAACCACGAGCGTCCATCTCGGAACAACGGAGGACAACAACAAAATGACGAGTATCCTGAAGACACAGAACTATATTTTTTTTTACCTTCGGTCCAAAAAGTGAGCGACTGAAGAAATTTATACTAGAAGGTCTTCCCGCGGGTGGCAGCGCGAATGAAATTGAAGGTGACATCTCAAAACACGGCATAAGCGTACTGTGTGTACACCAGTTCGTCATAATGAACAAGAATGGAGATATTAAAGAGAAGAGGCCAACACCGGTGTTTACGATGACAGCCGGGTGTGAGGTAACTGTAAGCAGCATTGCTGCTATCAACACAATAGAAGAATATTTGAAAACCGAGTAACCACCGCAATGCTTCAGATACCAAAAGTTTGGCCATGCAAGCCAGCATTGCAATCTTAACCTCCGATGCGTCAAGTGTGGCCAACACGACATCTAATGGTGTAGCCAGCAAATTACGAAAGTGCGCAAACTGTGGACAACCTTTACAACGAACTACAGAAAGTGCACGACTCGGCAGAAATGGATATCTCAAGAAAAAAAAATGAGTACACCCACCCATACCTAGCGAACTAGAGACGGAGAAGCCTGCGACTCCCTATTGTGTAACCATAAAAACATTGGGAACGAACGTACAACTCTCCCAGACCCCAGAGATCCCTGAGCTTCCTCCAATTTCATCTGCCACGGAGCTAATCAGGCCGGCATATGCTTCGATTTTCCCAACGAAAAAACCTTCAAGAGTCAAACCTACTCAATACACTCCGGAAACATTTAAGTACCACAACGCACCACATAACTACAGCTAAGAAATTACTTGATGAGCTTAATTCCCTCAGGATTCCTCAAATCCTCGATGGGATTAAAGCCATCGTCACCCGCTTAGAAAAGCTACCACTGATGTGGAAACGGGAAAGAACTTTGAAGTAGCCATAAAAATATTATCTTTATTTTTAGGGCATCTTTGATATCACATGGAAAAACAATTGAGGATCTACCGGGGTTTTATCAGTTTGATAAAACCCCTGTGGCCCGGTGATTTACCAAAATAAAACCAACGTGAAGGTGTCATGTGACCGCAAATACTGCGCTCTGATTGATCAAAATCGGGGGGTAAAAAATAATCAATTGACACTCGATCTTCATACGTTGTACACGCAACAGAATTTCTATTCAATTTAGTATATCGTGTTGATTTTCATAACTGGAACCTACAGAGAATAAATGACGATAGACTTTTTTTTATTACGTTCTGTTCACTGACAAGCAACGTTCCATAGGAGTTGACCGCTGAATCAACTGATTTATCATTATTAATGCGGGGATAACTTACACTGCATTCAGCAGGTTGATCACCATGCGGTATGGTTAATCAGGAAGCGACAGGTCCACATTTATTCAATAATATCTCTTTATGGTATTGTCAAGGGACGAAATTTTTCGGAATTCCTACGCATTGAACTACGAATTTCGATGGAGAACGTGAATTTGCAAACAAGGCATAGAATGCGGTTTTAGCAGGACTCCACCTCATTTCGCTCGAGTCAGGAAAAATCATGTCAGCAGTTCCCTTGGGTAGCGTTGGCCGGGTCGAGATGATCATATTTTGTGGCCTCTACGATCATCGGAGGTTACGTCGTTGGACTTCGTCAAAGACGTTGTTCACACAGACATATTTTTATTCTATTTAGTCTAGACGTGGATATCCTTTGTTATATATCATATTCTGCCATGAGAACCTACTAGATATTGTTCTCCGCAAGGTAGACGTCATTGGGGTCACATACAAAACTTCCTGATTTGCGAACCCAGAAATTCGAGAGAAATCCGATATTCCTGGGCATTTCTCCTTGATTGTGTCTAATCACTCATGCATAAGCCATTAGACTTTATAGCAAAACCAGCAGCAAAATTGCACTAGTTACTACGTACAATCGACAATATCACGGAATTCCAGTGATGAAACCTGAGACGCTGGACGAATTTTCAGCATAAAAAAGATTTCGGTTTGGCGCACAGTTTATATCTTGCTCCTAATTTTCGCACTCATTACATGCATAATCTTTTCAAGTATGTAAATTATAAACAAAAAAGGAATCACACATAAACGGTGTATTTTTATATGAGAATAACCTTTGTCCTTCAATTTTTCCTGTAACTCTAACCGCTTGGCCAATATAGTATTATAAACAATTGAAATTATTGATGACAATATGTATACTAGTGGGGGTAGGTCAGTGTGACCCGTGAGGGTCACAACGAAAACTTTCAGATTTGAGTAAGTAAATTATCATAAACTTTTGCGTAGGCGCATGGTGAGCATGAGAGCGACACTTATGCGCGTTACCTGAGTGCGAGTGCGATGCCAAAAGGGGCGCAACCACTCGTGGGTTAAATCCGTAATACCTCCTTAATTATGAAAATTGTGAAACAAGGTCATTGGAAATTAAATGTCCATTTCCACTTACAGAATAAGTTTCATGTAACATTTTTCGCCGTTTCCCTCAACATTGTTGCACTAGAGCATTATGAACAATTCAGTCATTAATGATAAAAACACTGCTTGATCAATTTAAACCAAAAATTAATCCGATTTGAGTTCCATGAAGACGTTCAGGTTAAGAACTCGATGACACAGATCATTGGATCCGTGCGTGTAAAATCATTACCCCAAGTTTCGATTCCACACACACACACACACACACACAGAGCCATTTACTCAGAATTTGATGGGGAGCTTTTTGGTATAGGGGAGGGTGGGGCAATATGGACACTAGATCCAAATAATATTATGAATTGTCTGTGAATGCTGTCATAGCTTCATTTGGAGGTTAGAAGTATGACAGCGGCATTATTAAACCACATCCGAGTAAATTATGTCAAACGACAAAATGGGGTAAGATGGACACTTTGATTTTTTTTATTTCGTAAAATTTTTTAATTAGTTATTTAGTTTAATGTGCACCAATTATTGGTCTTTTTGTGTGTTGAAAAATCGTGATTGAATATTCACAACTTGAGTTATTCGTCGCGCATGCGCAAAACTCATGTACAACGGAAGTCGTAATTTCAATTTTGAAATTAAAAATTGAACAAATTGTTTGACCTATGTTGTAAGATGTTTTGCAAATTCCCCCTCCCCCCTTTGTTCTATTCTTTATCTATGTGCAACATTTTTCTTTGTGAAAAGAACAAAGGCCTCGAATGTGTTCAGAGTTATTGAAGTGTAATCGATTGTGGAATTGAGTTTGTGAAAAGAGAGTGATTGGAAAAAAATGGTAAGAAATTACAAAAGGAAGTCCGATCGGCAAACATGGGACGATATTAGGATGGCAAGAGCAATCGAAGCTGTGTTGGACAATGACTGCCCATTATCAACTGCAGCCAAAAATCATGACGTCTCACGAAATACCTTGAGGCGTCGTATATTATTATATAAGCAAATTCCTGATATGGAAATTGTTACCATGAAAGGTAAGTGACATTTTATAAGCTATTATTTTTTTAGTAAAAGTACAGAGGTAGATCCGCGATGTCTGGTGCAACGCAAAAATTGAATCAAAAGCTTAATTTATCACTCATTCTAATTTGTTTCAATTTACTAGGTTTGGGGGGTCGTCAGACCGTCTTCAGCCATGTCCAGGAAGCAGAACTGACGGTTTACCTGCGAGAACAAGAGGCTTCTTTATCCGGGTTGACGACGACAGAGTTGAGGAAATTGGCCTACCAAATGGCTGAGATGAACGGCATAAGTCATCCCTTTAAAGGAGGAATCGCTGGAGAGGAATGGATGAGAGGGTTTCTCCAAAGATCTGGAGCTCTTTCCCTAAGGAAGCCTCAGGCAACATCCGTTGCAAGAGCGATGTGCTTCAATAAAGTGCTTGTGGGTAATTTTTTTCAAATTCTCCACAAGCAACTTACATTGAATACGGATGTGACCAATTTGCAAGAACGTTTTCCCCCTGGACGAACATTCAATCTGGACGAGACGGGATTTAGCATCAATCCAAAACAAGTGTCGAGAATCATCGCGGAGAAAGGCAAAGGACAGGTGGGCAAACTAGTCCCTAGCGATCAAGGAAAATTAGTGACTATAGAATTGTGCATTTCGGCAGATGGGCAGTTCCTACCCCCTGCTTTCATCTTTCCTCGAAAAAAGATGAATTCTTCTCTGTTGAATGGCGGCTTGAAGGGCTCTTGGGGAATGGCGAATCCCAGTGGGTGGATCACTGCCAAATTGTTCTCAAAGTGGTTCCAGTGGTTTGTGGATAATGTTAAACTAACGGCTGAAAGTCCAGCTCTTCTATTGGTTGATGGGCATACCAGTCACACCCAAAATGATGATATGCTGGAGTTTGGTCGCCAAAACCACGTTGCCATCATCTGCTTCCCTCCTCACTGCACCCATCGGCTTCAACCTTTGGACTTTGCTGTGATGAAGCCGTTGTCGACATACTACTCTAATGAGATCAACAGCTGGATGAGGCAACATCCCGGGCAAGTCCTGACTGAGTATTCCATCTGCTCATTGATTGGAACAGCTCTTCAGCGTGCGGCTACTCCAAACACAATCATGAGTGGATTCAGGAAAACTGGAATTTGCCTATACAATCCCAAGGTTTTTTCGGACGCGGATTTGGCCCCCGCAGAGGCCACAAATCGCTTGGAGCCACAAGATTCAAGCCCCGAGCCTCACTCTGAAGCCCTAGAAAATACCTATAATCAGCCTAGCACTCATCATCCAAATGAAGATGAATCCTCAGAATTGATTGCTCCGCCCCTCCTGCTGGATGAGAGTATGTCTCGACGTTGGTCTCAATCCGAGAATCAAGTGAGGGATGAAACTGGACATCGCCAGGAGCCACAACCAGGACCATCCCATGCTTCAATATCTCCACTGCAGAGGCAACGGAATCGATGGAGGCCAATTGTAATTGACGACAGCTCTGACTCCAGTGAGGAAGAGCTACTTGTAGCCCCTCCTCCTGCAAAAGTTGGGTATAAATTAATTCCCGACAAAGTATTAAAAAATCACCCCTTCGGGATTCCTCCATCACGAGTCCAGCCCCTTCCTACCTCTGCAGATAAGCCTCCGCGTAAAAGGCGAACTAGAGGTAGGACTGCTCTGTTAACGAGTCTAAGCTATATCGCGGAACTTCGGGAGAAGAAGACAAAGAAGAAGATGATAGAGGAAACCAAGAAAAGCAAACAGAGGAAAAGCCAAGTCAGTGAGATGAGAAATCTTGGAAAAAGAACCAGTTTACCGCGAAAAAAGAAGAAGCTGATTTCGAGAGGAGAACATGATGACGACAGTGATGCAGTTTGCATTTATTGCGACGGACTATATTCAGATTCAAATGAGAGGTGGATCGAGTGTGAGTCTTGCCACGAATAGCCGCACAACTCCTGTGCTGATGTGCCTTCAGAGGAGGAGGACCCTGATTTTATCTGTGGGATGTGCTAAAGAGCCAAATGTTATTATGATCATGAGATCGTAAATTAAATGATTAATAGGTAATTGTTACTCCTACGTGGAATATTTTTGTAGCACTACTCAATTATAACTAAATAAATAATTTTTTTCACTGATGCCTGAAAAGTGGTGATTTGGGGCCGCTTGTTCGGTCGATAAGGTGAAATTATCGTCAATTGTCAATTTGTTATGGCCGTCAAAACGCGAGAATGTGGAGGCCATGGCCTTTTTTCATTACTTATCGGGCCATAGCCTCTCAAAAGCTCTACTTGAAGTGCGCCGATAACCGTCACTCTTCACAACCGAGAGGGGAAAATATTACATAGTTCGGTCGGTGCGTGGCGCCACTGATTCCTAACCCCTCTCGTAGTTTCCAATTCGCGTACACAACATCAGATCAGCCAGTGTGTGGGAAATATCCGATCGTAGTGATCTTATTAGCGTAAAAAATTTATTGACAAAAAAAATGGACGAGTGGATCCCAGAAACCCCAGATGAAGTAAAATAGTTGGAGTATTCAATTTGCCTTCTAGTATTTTTTTTTCCTTTTATTCTATTTTCTTTTGCTGTTGTGTTTTTTCCAGGTGGGGGGGCTGCGCCCCCCGGCACCCCTCCGCTCCCCCCCCCCTTCCGCAGGTCAGGCATACGTGAAAAAAATAGCCTGTGTCATGCGGCCGATAACGTTGGTTCGCGAGTCGTGTGAGTTTGCCCCACAAGGTGGCGGGAAGGCATGGACGAGGCTCGCCGAAGGCCCGCCTCGCAAACCGCCGTTTATCGGCCTTATGACACAAATAGCTATTGTTTTTCAATTTTCCCGAGATAAAGCGAGATGAGTCAAAGTTATAGAGATCAAGAAATTTCCTACATTCATAAAACATCAATTTACACGTTTTTTATCCGCAACCTGTCATCTAAAAAATTACATTTTTCACAGATGTAGGTCTGACACCAAGAAAAACAGCCATGGCGTGTCCCTCACTAATTACGAAGTATCTCATGGCGTCCACGAAGGTGTAGAGACAATTGTAGAAGTTCCTCGTCTTGTCCTCCCCTTGTGTACCCAAATTGTTCGCTTCCAGGTGATTTTGCATCCAGAGAATAGAAAAGAACGAAGCCTTTATGCAGTACTTGATGGCCTCCTCAGGACAGCTCTTTTGGAAACCTATCACTATCTTTCTGGCAGTGTCACACTGAAAATTTTTTGCATGAGTCTCTCCACGTTAAATGTACTCCAATGTCCTAGCTATAGTTTCCAGGACGTCAGCGTTGTGTATCTTCTTAACGATTCCTTCAATCTTCTTCAGTGAAGCCTCTCACTTTCTCTCCTGTCGAAACTTGACGTAAATGCCGAGCTCAAAGTACTGGGGAATGGCCAGGAGGTTGGCTAGCTTCTCCGGATCACCTCAGTACTTCCCCAGAAAGAGGGGAAGAACGGGGATGAAGGGCTCTATGAGCCTCTATTTATCGACAAATTCCTGGTTCTGCTTCCTACCTGATAGCAATTTTCATATGGGTCCTTGGTCAACGGGGACTTCCCTAGTGACTAGTTTGATAACAGAATCCAAATCACCAGCTTAACAGCCTACACCACCACATCATACTTGTTGCCCAGGGTCATTGCGATAATTTTGTCCTTGAATTTGCTTTTAAAGGGCCCAAGCTTGACCACTAGCTCTTCCAAGACATGAAGAGGCTGAAGAGCTTACAGGTACGTCAGCTGAACCTCGCTCACCTTATCGTAGAGGGTCCAGTCGATGTACATCAGGCGAAAATCATCCAAAAGGTTTAAAATTAACACCGACTTAAATTTACATCGGCATGCTTTTGATTTCGTCCATTTTTATTAACTTCCCGATATAGGGAAGTTATTGTAATCGCCCCGAAAACAAAAAAGTGGATGCGACACTATTTTTAATATTTCAAGGTCGCCAAAATGTTTTTCAAACATTTTCAAGATGATGTCTGTGTGTGTGTTAGTCTGTATGTGGTCAAAATCGTTCGACAACGATTTCTCGCTAACAAATGATGCAATTAAAGTGCTCAAGGTCGGAATAGAAGCGTTTTCACGTAATTTAGACCTGATTAAATTTTGGGTGTGATCACTTCAGGGGTTGTCTAGATATTGGACTGCAAAGAGTGAAAAATTGCAAAAACAGTTCCGTTTCCCCTAAATTAAATGCCATAATGAAAACACAATTCGGGAAGCTGTTGGTACGATCCGCGTGACGGATCAAACCAATCTTAATACATCGCTACCAACGCATCAACCACGGGAGAGAGCGAGGTGAGCGACCAACAACGGTCCTACTAGTTTTTATTTGTAATCACTGGTGTTTATGAAGAATTGCATCAAAAAGAAAAGTGCATTGTCTCAATTCTCAAGAAGACGCGGTTGTTCTTGGCAATATAGTGGAAGGTCTTGTCATCCTCGGAAATCGAGGGATTAACAAACTTTTCCGCACTACCTCGACCACCTCATCATCTCGTTTTATATCGTGTATGTCACTTTAACACCGTGCATTTCAGTTTTGATCAATATCATGAATCTTGTGCAAAAGTGCATATTTTGTAATGAAACAAATTTTCTGAAAAGACAGTTTCTTTACTTTTCAGTTAAGTTTTAGTCAGTTCAGAGTCACTTGTAATGACAATTTTTTGGTCAAAATTACCTCTACAAGGTACCCTTAAATGATATCCTAAGAATCGTTTAAAATATAAAAAATGGTATTTTTCAAGGGATTTTTTCAACTAAAAAAAAGGCTTTTCTTGATCAAATACGTGATATCTATATGTACATATGCATGCGGATGCAATTGCCATTGAAACATGAGCAAAGTTCCAGAAACGACAATTGCGCGAATAACGCGATTATATCCAAATCCAAATGAAAGAAAAACATAAGTGTCCATCACCCCCCCCCCCCTGACATTCCGATTTTTTAATGTCCATTTCCCTCAACTTTCAAAAAGAAAAAAAAATTGAAGTGTCCATCTTGCCCCACCCGTTTCGAAATTTTGAGAGTGTCCATCTTGCCCCAGGTGTCCATATTGCCCCACCCTCCCCTACTTACAACACCAGTTACATAGAAAAAAATCGATTCGGGGTCATTCCAATAACTTGAAAATAACCTGAAAAATGGGAAGCAAACCAATTGGAAAATGTTTATACATTCGGAATATTTATGGCAGTGCACAAAATCGTGATCTCTTTGTATGGAAACTGCTATGGGGAAGGTTTTTCAAACGAAATATCAATTCATTTTCCGTTTCCATCATTCTTTATTCTGAAAACACCCCTTCCTTGCTCAAAGATTTTTTGTTCTAAAAAACATCATATACAAACCAAATATTGTGTGTCCTCATCACGGAGTGTCTATCTTGTCCCATGTTATGTGAAAATTGGGAGTCGGGATAGTCACTATAATGTTGTTGGTGATTCCTTATTATTTTTTTAGAGGGAGCAGGGGTATCAAAAACAGGATAAGCGTCGTAGAGCTCGAAGATATCGAGTAGTATTAAAATATTCTGGCTCATGGATACCAATTACTTACGGCTGGAGAGTATTCTGTCATCCACCATGCACTGATGAGCCCAGGATTAAAGTCGATCCAGAAGATATCATCACTGTAACAAGATGGCGACGGTTAGTCCTACTTTTCCAATTACAATATTTTTGTCATCTTTATTGTACTAGTTCAGGTGGTGGCCGCTACGCGGCCACCTATCGTTCCTTTTCTGATTTCGAGCTCGATTCCGATAATCTATTTATTTTCTTGATTGAAAGTCTCATATATATGTATATAAGAAAGAGATAGAGACTACAATGATCAACAGAACGGTTGCGCGCGCATTTCAGCGTGACAGACTTCGAGATAAACGATATATATCGCACATTGTCCTTTTTAGAATAGGAACTGAGCAGGTGTATGGGCCGAGGTATGGGCACAGCCTCGGCGTCTTAGCCGGGCACGCGATGATAATTGTTACTCTTATAAATGCAAAAATATGTACAGATTCTGCATTAAACTGTTCTTCTGAAATATGTCTCGGTGGTAATGTTACGTAGCATTTAGACTATAAAAATTCATATTTGTTTTCCAAAACCACTGGAATAGTGAAATAAAAATAGTTAGCATTCCCTCTGCATTGTACCTTTCGACATCATCAAAAATATAAAATAAACGTTAGAAATTGTTAGACAATCGTGGAGAAATTGGATTAAAACCATAAAAATAGGTCGTAAATTGTCATTACATAATATGTGAGCAACTCAAAATTATCATGATATAATCCAATTTATTTAAATTAATTCAATTAATTTCATTTCGTTGAATTCCATTGGCTACCTTTGCCAATTAAACAGTTTTGTTTCGGAAACATCAGGAGTATTTGCAGGCTAAGCATGGAAACTTCTCCAATTCCACGCCACTCGTACCAATCGTTACAGTTTTCTGTCTCGAAAATGGGTTAAAAAAATGGCGATCAACACCTTATTATACTATAGTATTCTTATGTAGAATAGTCTAAAACGATGCAAATAAAAAATTCAAACGAAAGGCACAGACACACACACACACAATTTGTCGAACATGGTCTTAAGGATGATAGGGCATCACGTCAAAAAAAAGTGATAAAAATCTGAAAAAAATTATTTGTCTTAAATTTCCCCTAAAAAAAATTCAGTAAAAATTTCAAGTACTTTAGAAAGCTTTTGTAGGAGATAATCAAGTTTGAAATTAACATAGGTTCTTTGGAGAAGCGGTAAAAAAAATCTGTAGGCTTTAAAAAAAAGTGATAAAAATCTGAAACTTTTTGGGTGTACTCGCAAAGGATATTAAGATTGTTAAATTTTTTTTATAAAAACATTAGGAAGCTTTGCGATTTTTAAATTAATTATTTCACCCGTCTAGTTACAAAAATTCTCCCTCTCGTTCAACGTGACAACGCCGCAGTGATGCGCGGCAGTAGCGGCAAATTCAAGTGTCTATCGGTGGCATACCGGCTTACCACACGTGAAGGCATAGGATCATTTGATTTATGTAATCAAAGATGACGTTTTATCAAACCAACTTTATTTGTATTAATAATTGTAATAATTTGTATTTTGGCAGTCATACAAATAACAAAAATGTCTGGAGACATAACAAATTTCTAACCTCTTGATAGCCGTTGCATGGATCTCAAACCTCAAACAACTCGTAAACTTCAATTCAAATATAGAATTATATGTCCCCAGGAAATTTCTTCAAAAAATCCACAATGCTTTGGCTCATTTTTTTGCTCTTTGTAACTCTTACAACCTCATTCTCATCAATACCCAGAAGTGTTTTTATGCCATTCTCTTGACGAGTTCGAAATGTATCACAAATAATTTCAAAACTTATGTCCGACTCAGCCATTTTCTTCCTCATTTGTACACTCACACAATCCTTACTACTTCTACCCACTTGCACCTGGCTCAATCTCGGTTGATGAATTTTCCGACACACGTTTTCGCTTCCATATGAAGAGTTTTTTGCCATTTTTATCGAGTACAATTTTACCGGGATCATTCGACGCGATGATGTTTCGACTTACACACATAGATATACTCGTATACGCTGAGGGGCCCATGATTGGACGCTCCTTGCAACGTTGTCCAGATGAGAGAGTTACTGCTAGTGATAATTCTCTAGCCTGAGGAATAGCGATGTTAGCCTAGACGCACCATATTTTTTGTTAGCTACAATGGACTGTAATGCCCTATGATCCTTAAACCGTTGCAGACGCAACGTGAGCATTTATTTTGCCAAATGAATTTCTAGTTCTCGGAGCCTTTAGGGTTGGGGAACTCACAACGCTTTTTACAAAACTTTGATAGTTATTAGTCCGTAATGGCTTATCTAATGATAATTTCAATTTGTAGGCATTGGCTGTTCGGAGAAAAGATGCTGGAAAATGGTGATTCGAAGGCACGCATAAAGGGATGGTTCCCACGTATCAGTACTATCGAGGTCTTGGAAAATGCCGAGTACACCAAATCTGATTCTAAAGAACGCTGTGGCTTGTAATTGTATATTGCCGAAATGTTTTTCCATCGTAAATATCATTCCTTACGTACTATCTTTATTCATTTACCCCTTTCCAATCTATTCCCCTTCATGTGCGTTCCCCTTGTGCTATCTTTTGTTCTCGCTCGCGATGCGTTTTTCCCCCACCGCTGCACATATATGTATCCTTCAGTAACCGTCCGCGCTCTGACTTAGAGTGGAGGCCCCTCTCAAGTCCACAAACCCTCGAGCATGGACAACTCGAGAGCTTTTAACGTATTACTGATTGAACTTACCTTTGATAAGAGGTTATAGTCAGTAAGGAATAAGAATAAGAAGACGGGTTTCACTGAGCTATTATGATTATAGCAGTGAATTTCCAAGGAGCCATTATATTTATGAATAAATATTGTACTGCAAATTTCCTGTATACTATTCAATCATGTAATAGAAACTACACAACTACTTGGTATTCAAATAGAGGATATAGCCTCTCCATTTAATACAATAGAGACTCTACGCCTAGGGCAAACAGGGGCAAACTGAGGTATCTCAAAGTAAGATAGAAAGTTTATTTTTGTTCTCGAGTACAACAGTAGATTTTCCGTTTTTCTTTTCAAACTTCACAAACACGCTGAGAATTAATTTCCATCAATAAGCGTATCGAAAATCTGCATGTGGGCTGTGATAAAACCTGGAAACAGCAATATCATTGGAGGGGAACGAGTATTGAAGGCTAATCATAATATTAAATGTGGATTCCCTTCCGGATTTACGGGGAAAACTGAATCAAATTGATATTTCGATGTCAAATGGTAAAATTAAAAGGGCACAATGCTCATATGAAGCGGGAAAGGGCGAGCCACATAAACATATTGTTGCCACCTTGCTGTTTTGTAATAGAAGTAAGTTTGTAACTTTGATGATCATTGTTTTTAATGAAAAATTCAATAAAAATACCGAGTGGTGAATATTACAATTACTCTAATAATTTCTACATATACTGAGTCTGACCTGCCAATTTTATCCTGTACTGAGAAAACCTGCGTGTGGAAAAGTTCTTTTAAAAACACAGTCGACAGCTATGCGTACCACAATCCGTTGGTGGAACACGAGTGTTTTAAGAAAGTACCTGTAAAAATGTACACAGTTAATGGTGCTTAGCATGATGTTATTACACAGAGAATCCTGAGTAATCTCCCCGATCCTGCATTCTCACAGCATGTCAGAGGAAGGCATGAGCCTATAATTTCCAACAGCCAGATGCAGAATACTCCGATGCTCATCGACAGGCAGTAGCAGCTGCGTTTATCAATCAAAGAAGCGAGCTTATGGCACGAGTCCACGGCTTGTCCATTAATAATAAGAAACAATGTTGCAGTGATAATAACCGAAAACTAGAAGGTGATTATGTGAAGATTGGCATGGGCACATCGCAGTTATATTGTAAATGGGATAAAGAACGACAATACCTGATCACTGGATCTGATGCCTGTGAACTTTTTACGTATGCGAAAAATAAGAATCCAAATTGGACCGAAAAAACAAACTCCCATGGTTCAATTGAAAGTTTCAAAAATCAGTATGTTGACTATGTTAGGGCAAAGGAGAAAGAAGCTCGGGAGAAATTGAAGAGGAGATGACAGAATGGGCTGTCATAAAGACAGGCTTAGCAGTTAGTAAGCAGAATCCTTGGCTTGCTTGTTCACCTGATGGAATAATTTTCCATGAGAGTCAGCCAGTCGCTTTACTGGAGATCAAAAGTTCTTTTAAGGGTATAACTTTATCAATTCTTAAGGCCATGAAGAAGGATTTCGGTCAATGTCTGGTTTGTACTGATGATCAATTTACCTTGGAAGCGGAACACAAATACTATGTCAAATCTGCATGTTTTTTCGTCTATGCCTCTTTCGATAAGAGTTTTAACAATATACATGCTCTCTTCGACCAAGAATTTGTTGTAACGTTACTCTTCAACTTGAAATTGGTTTCGTTTGAGCACATGCTACATAATGTGTGCATGATGAATAGAACTGACAAAAAAATGAGGAAAATAAATAACAAGTGTTAGGATGTTACACCATAAGTTGATAAAAACAGAGAAAAAAATGGAACGAACAGTTAGTAACAAGTTGTGTGTAATTCAGATTGCTTGTGAAGATTTTATAAGAGTTACTTTGTGCAAGTCTGCGGTTAAAAAAAGATAGATCTTTCCATATCCAATAATTTATCATATTTGATGTGATATTTATTATAAAATCTTTAACATAATTATAATATAATCAAAGTTACAAAATATTCTTAAGGTTAATTTTGCTCACGTTTCTCGCTCATCATAATCTTAAATTTATCATTTTCAATAATCGAAGAACAGAGGTTGACAGTCGCACAAATTACAGTAAAAATCTGCCGTATATATGGGATTAATCTACAAGGCATTGTATCGCTCAGAATTTTGAAGTTTTTGATTCTTTGATTTGAACGTTCGACGTGAACCCTGGCATTAGCAATTCATCTACGCGTCAGCAGAGTTTCTTATTTAGTGAACTAAGATTTTGCCCGTATAAAGGGAGGTCGATAATATTTCCAGTCGTGTTTGGCACGAATCTCATCAATGGTAAAGCCTCCATCGACCATGACTGCATCGCCTCTCTCCCAAAAGCTGCTAGATCACTATTTTCGAAAATCGCTTTATCGCTACTACAACCTCCATACGCTCTACTAATGTATGAAATATTCTCTGCTGGAGTAACTACAGTGATGAATTTAATAGTTTGTAACCCTTTAAAAACACATTCTTTGGATACTGAGTGAACACCTCGCTGCAATTAATGGCAATCTTAGTATCCTCGAAACCCTTGACACATCGAGGCGAATTCCTGGAATGGATGTCTCTAGATGACCACTGAATGACTAACTAGAGACACGCATTTAAAATAGTTATCATTTCGTAAAATACACGGTCAGGCTATTTGTACCTCCTGGTGGTCGGAGTCGTTTCTAAAGTCACTCCCAGTGCTCCGGAGTGACTTTAAAAAAATCACCGCTTGGTGATCGGAGCCATTTGTAAAATCACACTCCATTGCTCCAAGATGACTTTTAAAGAATCACCGCCTGGTGATCGGAGCCATTTCTAAAGTCACCCCCCCCCCCCCCCCAGTGCTCCAGGGTGACTTTGAAAAAATCATCCCCTGGTGATCGGAGCCATTTCTAAAGTCACTCGCAGTGCTCAGTGCCGCCTCGGTGACGAAATCTACTATTTTGATACAATGTGCATGGGCAGGGTTTCACGCACGCGCAACATGCGGGAAACGTTGCTTTGCGCACAGTGTGTCATAAATTATTTTTTTTTCTCAAATTTCGTGATGTTCCCATAAAAACTTTCTCCCTGAAATTAAGCTCTTTCTTGAAACACGTGCCGTGGATAATGGGCTGAATACCATTGAAAACACCTATAATGGTAAGTAAATTTCATGCAGTTACATAGGTACAAACTTGCAGTGCTGTCGAAATTTGCATACGATTCTCCATGAGTACATCCGTGGTTACTCTGACGATCATTAGGCGCGTTGGTAACTAGTTATAGTAAGGGTTCCTACAGAGTTGCGAATTCCCTAGAATTTAGCGCGCGGAGATAGAAAAATACATTAGGTTCTTCGGCTAGTTGAAGATGTTCATGGGGTTTAAAATCAATGACGAATCAATCCTATTTCTTTTGCATGGATTTGTATACCGACGAGACGGAAAAGGAACCTTCACCGCACAAGATTTCATGTCGTGATTTTTTTTTTGAACAAACGTCATGCCCATGCACATTGTATCAAAAAATATTGTTCGCCACACGGGCAGAAGTAACTTTTTCTGTCTCCTGTGTTGCAAAACTCGCCTTCGGCTCGACGTGCAAACTCACAGTCGCCAGGAAAGTTGTTTCCGCCCTTGTGTCGAAATGTAGTATTATAGACACTTGGCTTTTGGAGGATGTCTACAAGTCAGTTATCTACACATTGTAATGAAAGATATAGGTCGACACAGGTGCAGTAACATGTTCTTCGGCTCATGCCATAAACTCCCGCGAGCTGAAGAATATTTAGCCGCACTTGTATCGAAATATTATTTTCATACTACTCTGAAGTCCTCGCCCCTTTCCAGTCTGGACATTGATTTTCCTTTCAGTGATTGAAAGGAAAAAGAATCAAAATCGGTACGTTGGTCTTTCCGGTAATGCTCAAAGAAGAAATTACTCCACACTCATAGACATTGGGAAGCTATTGGTTCTTCCGTATATAGATGGCCCAACGTACATCCCGTCCATTTCAATTTTGTGTTCGCCCAAGATCAATCGAGTGCAAAAGTTTCAAATAGCAAAAGTTTAGAGTTTCATATTCCAATTTTCACTATGATGCCCAGATGGCGGAAAAATATTGACAATTTTGTTGGGAAGATGGGGCAATTTTTCATCGCAATTCGTAGTTTACTTTTCTTTGAAGGCATTATAGAACTCGTGAAATTTGTATTTGCATTTCAGTAATGAAATTAGTTTAACTTAGCCGGGTTTGTTTCTCTCGTCTTTTATTATTAACATATACATAAATGAATCGATAAATGGATGGAAAAATAGACGACCAAATTTGAGAACTAGAAAACAAGAAGAAGTCTCGACAATCAGAAAAATACAAAATGTGCCTGTGTCCCAGTAACAGCCGTCGAGTTCGGACGTATGTTTATATCGAAGTTTCGCGTGTTTATGCTCAACCTGAGCTGTTGTGAAGTGACCAGTGGTCAGTATAGGAAATAGTACAGGAAGAAAAATTCGTGCTAAACTCATACAATTACTCTGCTTTGGTTTCAAGGGTTCTAGCCCTTGTTAAAACTTTTTTCTCGGATCTCCCTGACTAGAGTCCCAAGGTCGCTAAACTCTGAGGCATCTCTCTGACTACAGAGGATTCCAAGGAAAATGTCATCGCAATCAACAGTCAGCTACTCAGCCGTAGCTGAACAAGAAGTTTTCCCTGTAAACGATCAAGACATAGTTTTTTTCTGACATATCGCAAGACGATGAAGCCATCGAAAACGTCAGTATCACTAAGTATGCAATTGCAATCGCCGCAAACATCGAGAGATCTAAAATACGATTCACCTACAAGATGTAAAAAAAAAAAAATTTGCTGCTACTTAGCATCCAAACAATTAGCTGATGGAACACTCACAAATCTATAGTGATCAACAGCAAAACCCTGATAGCTAGCCCACTTATTATTCGAAACCAGCGCATCATTATTTCCAACGTTTGCCGTAGTATTGCTCATGCTGCAATTGACGGGCCTTAAAGAGGAACAAATCCAAATCACGTCTCTAGTAAAATTTATGAAAGCAGGATTAGACGCCGGGTAAGGTTTCGATCATGTATTCTGTTCCCGCAGAGACACTTATGTAAGCCCCAATCAAATTAATAATTTACCTCCAAACATTTCCGTGTACCACGGCGGTATAAATCACCACTTACTCGTCAATATAGCAAATTTGAAATGTTTTCAATGTAACCACGAAGAACATATCGCAAGGTATTGCCCTGACAGACGAACAAATTCAAATCCGCTGAGTCAGACTATTCAAGAGGAAACTGTAACCATTTCTCAAGAATCCTTAGTCGACGTGGTTTTTCTCCTTCCAAATTTTCTCTGAAACCCCGTCCCCGAGGACATCCGTTTTTCCCCTTATCGCCGATGCCAATCTCAACAAAATTCAAGCGCCCAAAATCCCCCTCTACATTACCCCAACCAAGTCAACAGACAGATCCACCAGATTCATCTGATTTTGAAACAGGTGAATCGGATGGATTCGATTCAGAATCAAATGAGGAGAGAGAAAAACCCCAAGGCCCTGAAAGAAAAAAACTGAGGAAAAATGCAGAAGAGCCCGTCGATGTTTTGAACCAATTGGCACCTCTATAAGAAGAAATGGATTCCATACCTGAAGCATATCCCGTCAATTTCAACCAATAGGTAAACCTCTTGGACAGAGCCAAAGATAAACAATGCATGAAGGAGATAGCGAGAGACCTTACCCTCAAGCAAGTCGAAAACACTGTCAGTAAAATGTATCGATTGCTAAGGGCTCGCGGAATGAAGGCTCGTTTCCCCCGAAGAAAAAAACAAAATTTCCAAGGAAAACGAGATGGAAACATCCACCCCACCAGCAGATTCGTCGCAGAAGCCCGAGATGTTCAAAGAAATGGACCAGGATAACAGGGTAAATAACACCCCTCCACCGTCCTCTCAGTTACTACCGCACAAATGCATTTGATTCAATGGAACTCAAATGGGTTCAACGCTCGTTTCACTTTCATAAAAAATATTCAAAAAAAATACAAACCTGAAATTTTTTGTCTCCAAGAAACAGTAGACAAATAAGGGGGGTTCTGACCCCCAAAGTGAGGATCTGCGCATCTCTTCTGCGCAGGTCGTCGCTGAGGGTCAGGGGGGGGGGGGTAAGAGTCAAATAACTAAATAAATATATATTCATATCTCGGTGTTACCGGACACCCTTTGCTATGTACCGCGCGCGTAAATACAATTTGAGACGGCTTCAAATTGTTTTTTTCGATAAAGCCAAAATGCTCTATTTTTTTCACGGGAAGAGATTAGTTGATCGTGGGAGCCTCGACCGAAAACTTTCCGTAGGGACGCAGTACGTAATTAAAAAATATCCGCCATCAGTTCGATGACAGATCTCATTGTATGCAGATCGTGCGAATTTGTTTGAAAAGTGACTAATTGCAGGAAATTTCAAAAACTCAGGTAAGTAGTAAAGTACTAAATATTGTGGGTGTGAGCGGAAGGTTCTATTTCGGGCGTAATATGACGGTAGCGAAGTTTAGCAGTCAATTTTTTTGAAATTTTTTACATACATACTCTTCAAATTTGAGAATTTTCAGTTGGAGGATTTTCAACAAACGTGAAAATTTTCAAAAAGTGTGTGTGAAAAAAGTGAAATTGACAGTTTTTCCCACACGAGTGGTATTTCGGTACATTCATCAGCCATTAAATTTAATTTTGGGGAACATTGGGGGGCTAGAGGTAAGTCCCATCGCATTGCGCGTTGAGTGGGTGACGCCACCCCCTACCCTGCGCGGTATTTCGGTAACGGTCCATCCCTCAGCCTCCAAATTACAATTCGGGGTACATTGGGGTCTACAGATAGGTCTTACCGCAATGCGCGTACAGTGGGTGACGTCAGCTCCTACCCCGCGCGGTATCTCGGTAACGGTCCATCCCTCAGCCTCCAAATTAAAATTCGGGGTACATTGGGGGCTACAGGTAAGTCCCACCGCAATGTGCGTTGAGTGGGTGACGTCACCCCTACCCCGCGAGGTAACGGTCCATCCCTCAGCCTCCAAATTAAAATTCGGGGTACATTGGGGGCTACAGGTAAGTCCCACCGCAATGCGCGTACAGTGGGTGGCACACCCCCTACCCCGCGCGGTATCTCGGTAACGGTCCATCCCTCAGCCTCCAAATTAAAATTCGCGGTACATTGGGGCCACAGGTAGGTCTTACCGCAATGCGTGTTGAGTGGGTGACGTCACTCCCTACCCCGCGCGGCATCTCGGTAATGGTCCATCCCTCAGCCTCCAAATTAAAATCTGGGATACACTGGACCCCCTTTAGCCTTTTAGGCAAGGTGGGTCCTACCCCCCCAAATTTCCACCACAAGGTGTTGGCAGAGTACACTACCCCAACGCTACTGCCTTCAGTTGCGTTGAGTGGGTGACGTCACCCCCTCCAGAGTCAATTTTGGGGTGTAGTGGGACTAGGTCCTCCCATGATGGACCTATCTGTGGGCTGTTTGAGCGGGAATCGAACCCCAGACTGTATGCACTACCGTTCGAGCGGGAATCGAACCCCCGACTGTATACACTACCGTTTAAGCGGGAATCGAAGCCCGGACTGTATACACTACCGTTTGAGCGGGAATCGAAGCCCGGACTGTATACACTACCGTTTGAGCGGGAATCGAACCTCTAACCTTCGGAGTAGTACTGCAAGTGCATCTGTGTGTGTGTGTGTGTGCATACATTATTGGGGGGGGGGGGGGGGATTGAAAGTCAATCACGAGCAACCGTTTTTTTTTCAACTTATCATTTTGTTGCTTGTACATTTTTTTTCGTAGACTTACGGAAACAAAAAATGGCAGCAAGGAACGGCACACCCCCTCAGCCTCCAACGCCCCCTCGCACTCCATCACCTCCTGAGGTTATGGGGGAAGAAGTACACGTGCCGCATGCAGTGCGTGTTCTCTACGTGTACTCACGTCGTCTTAATATGGTGGTCCCACGTGCCTTGTGGATGAGGCTCCCTCAATTTATCTTGCAGGAAGTGTGTCAGAAGGTAATGAACAGATTATGGGCTGGTGAAACCCTACCGATCGTGGGCACCATGGTAGGGATCACCATGCACCTCAAGGCATTGGACACTGGAAATTATATTCTGCAGGTGATCAGAGCATCACCATCGGACACCTTGCGATATTTTCCATAGGTAAGTTTCCTTATTCTATATGTACACGACTAATTTTTTTTTGTAAAGCCGTTTTCCAGGTTTTTAAAATCTATCTTGTTTTTTGTTTTGTTGCAGATGAGTCCAGTTTCCATGAGATGAACTTCATCATTGAGAGAAGAAAAAAACAAATTATTATTTCATATGTATATATGTTCACCTCATTTTTATTTGATTCAAAATAAGATTTTTATATACTTTAGAAAAAAAAGGGTGGCTTCATTTTCATTATTTCCTAATACTTTTTGATTATTTCCAGGTGTGAATAACAAACATCGTTTCCTAGGTGTTTTTTCACATTTTCTTTTATTATTCTCAGAAATTATGGTACATATTTAGTCTTTTTTTTCAACAATAAATAGTTGCGCACGAAAAATCTTCCTCTTTCAACTTATAATACTAACATGTCTTTGAAATAAACTTCAGCGATATGTCGTGCTGGTTGAAAGATGCAAGATCTAGGGAAATCACAGCACGTTGGTTGACGGCAGTAATAAACATTCACTTGTCTCGCTGCAGTTCGTGGGTAAACAGAAAGAATTTGATATGCATTTTCATCTTCCTCAGAGTCTGAGTCGGGCAGCATATAAATCTTCGATTTTGGACAGAACATGACAAAACATCACCTTCGAGTTATATTCGCAGATATCATCAACAAATTTCATATCACAGATATCCAGCCTGTCATCATGATTGAGCACAGAACTGGCTGCAATGCTCACAAGTGATGGTGGTTTACGCTTCAGAGTAAGATGCTCAATGATAGAATTGGGATGCAGACTCGTGCAGATTACATGTGTATAGCTTCTTTTGAATCCACCATGTTCTCTGAGTATTAACCATGGTCCTTCATCACGCTTTTGCACGTCACTGTGATGCACATGAGAATTGTAACAGTCGTCCTGACTGATACATCGTATTTTCTCTCTGATACGTATTCGTGCAGTGAAGGGAACCTGACGTTCATACATATGTGCTCGCAATATCTCAGAAAAAAAGGCATGATGCCTTAAATGATTTTTTCTCGGAGTGACTGACTGCTAGAACCCTTACGATTGTTTTATATATGCTATACCCCACTTAGGTACCAAGTGAGTCAGACGACTGCGTGGAAAGAAATAGTGTCCAAGAACTGCGTTAGAGAAACATAATCGGAACGATAGCACTTCACCATTGTTCCAAAAAAAACTGAATTGGTGGACAAAGTTTGATAAACATGATCTGTGTGCTAAGAACTTGACTCCACAGCGATATACTGGGTGCGAACACGTAATCCAATATCTGCGTTGGAAAAATGTGAGTGGGGACAGAATACATCGGAGCGATATGATTTCATCAGGGTTTTGAGAAATGAATCAGTGAAACATGATCCGTGAGAGATGTGAAACCTACTCGGAGCGATAAGACTCCATCAGTGCTCCGATAAAATGATTCAGTGTCAAATGTTGGAGAAACAGAATCTGTATGATAAGAAACTATTTGCAGAGCGATATGACCTCACCAGGGTTTTGAGAAATGAATCAGAGAAACATGATCCGTGAGGTGAAACATGACACCTCCTAGGAGCGATAAGACTCCACCATTCTTCCGAGAAACTGAGTCAGTGAGAAACGTTGGAGAAACATGATCTGTGTGATAAGGCCCTAGTTGCAGAGCGATATGACCTCACCAGGGTTCTGAGAAACGCCTCTGAGCTCCTATATAAAACCAGTACCATTGCGCCTGTCATCAGTCTTTGTACGGACAAGCAGTGTGTGTAACCATCGGTAAAACAGATTGTTAAGAGCGACTTGCAGTTGAATAATTAAGTGTGCAGTCATAAGTGCAGTGTCTTGAGAGTGTATGTGATTGACTGTCAATTAATGTGTATGGTGTTGATAATGATAAGGAAATTGTTCCTTTATATTTGAGTAAGCATAGATCAGTCTGGGACACGATTCATCTCCTCTTGCTTTATGATGATTCAGCTGCAAAGCAATGGTCAGAGAATCTATCATTTCGCTTTGATCAAAAATTTGTCCCGATTCAGTGAAATCGCAACTGTCACGAAAAAAAGCTGCTATGTATTTTTGCGATCATTGTTTGGCACATTTCATCACTGAAAAATCGATGCAGATGCATAGAGAAGACTGCTTTGCAATCAACAATTGTAAAATGATACTACCGGAGGAGTGTAAAAATATTTTGAGTTTCAAGAACCATCTGTTCAGGGAGTCGGTTCCATTTGTGATTTATGCAGATCTGGAGTACATTTTGTCTCCAGCGAACGATGATGATGACTCACTGTGTCAGAAGCATATTCCTCACAGTGTGGGTTTCTACTTGCACTGTGACTATGATGACTCTCGCTCAGAATTCAAGATGAATCGTGGACCACAGTGCATTGAATGGTTCATAGATGAATTGTTGCGAATTGCACATGAGGTCGATGTTATTTTAAGCACAAACGTACCGATGGCATCACTCACCAGCCAACAAGCTGCTGACTTCATTACTGCTCCAAATTGTCACATCTGTGAGAAGGCATTTGCAGCGACTGGGGCGAGGCACCGCGATCATTGTCACTTGACTAGTAAGTATCGCGGTCCAACTCACCCCGGATGTAATCTCAACTACAGGGACTCTCACATGATCCCAGTAGTGTTCCACAATCTCTCTGGCTACGATTCACACTTTTTAATGCAACTTTTGGCTACCCGATTTTCCGGTCATATAGATTTGCTCCCTATCAACAAAGAAAAGCATATCTCTTTCACCAAGCATGTTGATAGTACACGGGACTAGTCTTCCGAATTTCAGGTACTGTGAAGATTTCTGTTGTCCAGTTGGGCGCGTACCCTTTCTCGAAGATATTCTTATACTTGCTGACGCGCACCTTATCTCCCATTTGGTCACCAACTTCACCTCTTTCTGCTTCCTTACATATTCAATGAATTACCAAATACTGCATTGTTCATCAATTGAAAGAAATTCTTTTCCAACTCATTGGTAGATTGCTTCCTCAATTCCGCATTGAGGTCGATGTATGGTTTCATCCATGGCGCCTGACTGAATTCCAAAACCCTATGAATTTTAGTCAATTTCATACCCAAATTCAAGCATTGCTTGAGATTCTTGAAGTGAATGACATAGTTTTTCTTGGGGAGCAGAGTTGTCATCAATTTGCAAGTTTTCTTATGGGGGGGGGGGGGATCGAATGTTCTGGGCGGAGGGGTAAATCCTTGTGAGACTCGAAGAGTTCCTTGGGATACTCCAAGTCCACTTCAAGGATGTACCCTTTCGAAGCCTCATCTGGAATGGTGTGCACATCGACAATTGATGGTTCAATCCATTGGGATGACCCCGTGGGTAAGTATTGTGACATAGATGCACCGTACAAGTTATTCACGGCAAAGTACATGAAGTAGGATGTCTCCTTGGTGGGATCGAAATCCTCCGCCATGTACTTGTTGTTGGCACGAGCGTACCGATTGCAGCACTGAGCCACTCCACCTCGAATGCCCTTCTCCACGAACAAGTACATTTCAATGTCAGTTAGAAGTTCGAGACTGACACCAGTGCATTTGAGCATAGCATCCAGTGCTAATCCTGGTGCCGTGTAGTAGTAAAGGGGGTCAAACTTATAGACGGATAAGCAAGTTCGTCGGAAATTTTGAAAAATGTCTGCCAACAGCACCACATCTGTAGCCAAATACAGGTCTGAGTAGACACGTAAAGATGTAATCCCAAAAACGTCCCATACTCTCTGAGAATGCGCATAATCCTCATCAGATACGCTCTCATCATTCAATTTTGAGTAGAAGTCATTAATTGGAGGCAATTGAGGGTCGTTGAGTTTTTCCCAAGAGTCAACGTACTCGTAAGGAAAAAATTCCTTTTCTAGTTAAAAGTTGGAATTTATTTTGATCATTATTGCAGTATTTCAGGGTGATGGATTTGTTCTGATCCGTGAGGTAAGAAGCTAATTTCTCCAGACTACTCCCCATGAATTTGAAAGAGTCAAGGAATCTGAATTGAATGTGTGTACTATCAACATGCTTGGTGAAAGAGATATACTTTTCTTTGTTGATAGGGAGCAAATCTATATGACCGGAAAATCGGGTAGCCAGAAGTTGCATTAAAAAGTGTGAATCGTAGCAAGAGAGATTGTGGAACACTACTGGGATCATGTGAGAATCCCTGTAGTTGAGATTACATCCGGGGTGAGTTGGACCGCGATACTTACAAGTCAAGTGACAATGATCGCGGTGCCTCGCCTCAGTCGCTGCAAATGCCTTCTCACAGATGTGACAATTTGGAGCAGTAATGAAGTCAGCAGCTTGTTGGCTGGTGAGTGATGCCATCGGTACGTTTGTGCTTAAAATAACATCGACCTCATGTGCAATTCGCAACAATTCATCTATGAACCATTCAATGCACTGTGGTCCACGATTCATCTTGAATTCTGAGCGAGAGTCATCATAGTCACAGTGCAAGTAGAAACCCACACTGTGAGGAATATGCTTCTGACACAGTGAGTCATCATCATCGTTCGCTGGAGACAAAATGTACTCCAGATCTGCATAAATCACAAATGGAACCGACTCCCTGAACAGATGGTTCTTGAAACTCAAAATATTTTTACCCTCCTCCGGTAGTATCATTTTACAATTGTTGATTGCAAAGCAGTCTTCTCTATGCATCTGCATCGATTTTTCAGTGATGAAATGTGCCAAACAATGATCGCAAAAATACATAGCAGCTTTTTTTCGTGACAGTTGCGATTTCACTGAATCGGGACAAATTTTTGATCAAAGCGAAATGATAGATTGTCTGACCATTGCTTTGCAGCTGACGATCATCATAAAGCAAGAGGAGATGAATCGTGTCCCAGACTGATCTATGCTTACTCAAATATAAAGGAACAATTTCCTTATCATTATCAACACCATACACATTAATTGACAGTCAATCACATACACTCTCAAGACACTGCACTTATGACTGCACACTTAATTATTCAACTGCAAGTCGCTCTTAACAATCTGTTTTACCGATGGTTACACACACTGCTTGTCCGTACAAAGACTGATGATAGGCACAATGGTACTGGTTTTATATAGGAGCTCAGAGGCGTTTCTCAGAACCCTGGTGAGGTCATATCGCTCTGCAACTAGGGCCTTATCACACAGATCATGTTTCTCCAACGTTTCTCACTGACTCAGTTTCTCGGAAGAATGGTGGAGTCTTATCGCTCCTAGGAGGTGTCATGTTTCACCTCACGGATCATGTTTCTCTGATTCATTTCTCAAAACCCTGGTGAGGTCATATCGCTCTGCAAATAGTTTCTTATCATACAGATTCTGTTTCTCCAACATTTGACACTGAATCATTTTATCGGAGCACTGATGGAGTCTTATCGCTCCGAGTAGGTTTCACATCTCTCACGGATCATGTTTCACTGATTCATTTCTCAAAACCCTGATGAAATCATATCGCTCCGATGTATTCTGTCCCCACTCACATTTTTCCAACGCAGATATTGGATTACGTGTTCGCACCCAGTATATCGCTGTGGAGTCAAGTTCTTAGCACACAGATCATGTTTATCAAACTTTGTCCACCAATTCAGTTTTTTTTGGAACAATGGTGAAGTGCTATCGTTCCGATTATGTTTCTCTAACGCAGTTCTTGGACACTATTTCTTTCCACGCAGTCGTCTGACTCACTTGGTACCTAAGTGGGGTATAGCATATATAAAACAATCGTAAGGGTTCTAGCAGTCAGTCACTCCGAGAAAAAATCATTTAAGGCATCATGCCTTTTTTTCTGAGATATTGCGAGCACATATGTATGAACGTCAGGTTCCCTTCACTGCACGAATACGTATCAGAGAGAAAATACGATGTATCAGTCAGGACGACTGTTACAATTCTCATGTGCATCACAGTGACGTGCAAAAGCGTGATGAAGGACCATGGTTAATACTCAGAGAACATGGTGGATTCAAAAGAAGCTATACACATGTAATCTGCACGAGTCTGCATCCCAATTCTATCATTGAGCATCTTACTCTGAAGCGTAAACCACCATCACTTGTGAGCATTGCAGCCAGTTCTGTGCTCAATCATGATGACAGGCTGGATATCTGTGATATGAAATTTGTTGATGATATCTGCGAATATAACTCGAAGGTGATGTTTTGTCATGTTCTGTCCAAAATCGAAGATTTATATGCTGCCCGACTCAGACTCTGAGGAAGATGAAAATGCATATCAAATTCTTTCTGTTTACCCACGAACTGCAGCGAGACAAGTGAATGTTTATTACTGCCGTCAACCAACGTGCTGTGATTTCCCTAGATCTTGCATCTTTCAACCAGCACGACATATCGCTGAAGTTTATTTCAAAGACATGTTAGTATTATAAGTTGAAAGAGGAAGATTTTTCGTGCGCAACTATTTATTGTTGAAAAAAAAGACTAAATATGTACCATAATTTCTGAGAATAATAAAAGAAAATGTGAAAAAACACCTAGGAAACGATGTTTGTTATTCACACCTGGAAATAATCAAAAAGTATTAGGAAATAATGAAAATGAAGCCACCCTTTTTTTTCTAAAGTATATAAAAATCTTATTTTGAATCAAATAAAAATGAGGTGAACATATATACATATGAAATAATAATTTGTTTTTTTCTTCTCTCAATGATGAAGTTCATCTCATGGAAACTGGACTCATCTGCAACAAAACAAAAAACAAGATAGATTTTAAAAACCTGGAAAACGGCTTTACAAAAAAAAATTAGTCGTGTACATATAGAATAAGGAAACTTACCTATGGAAAATATCGCAAGGTGTCCGATGGTGATGCTCTGATCACCTGCAGAATATAATTTCCAGTGTCCAATGCCTTGAGGTGCATGGTGATCCCTACCATGGTGCCCACGATCGGTAGGGTTTCACCAGCCCATAATCTGTTCATTACCTTCTGACACACTTCCTGCAAGATAAATTGAGGGAGCCTCATCCACAAGGCACGTGGGACCACCATATTAAGACGACGTGAGTACACGTAGAGAACACGCACTGCATGCGGCACGTGTACTTCTTCCCCCATAACCTCAGGAGGTGATGGAGTGCGAGGGGGCGTTGGAGGCTGAGGGGGTGTGCCGTTCCTTGCTGCCATTTTTTGTTTCCGTAAGTCTACGAAAAAAAATGTACAAGCAACAAAATGATAAGTTGAAAAAAAAACGGTTGCTCGTGATTGACTTTCAATCCCCCCCCCCCCCCCCCCCCCCCCCCCCCCAATAATGTATGCACACACACACACACACAGATGCACTTGCAGTACTACTCCGAAGGTTAGAGGTTCGATTCCCGCTCAAACGGTAGTGTATACAGTCCGGGCTTCGATTCCCGCTCAAACGGTAGTGTATACAGTCCGGGCTTCGATTCCCGCTTAAACGGTAGTGTATACAGTCGGGGGTTCGATTCCCGCTCGAACGGTAGTGCATACAGTCTGGGGTTCGATTCCCGCTCAAACAGCCCACAGATAGGTCCATCATGGGAGGACCTAGTCCCACTACACCCCAAAATTGACTCTGGAGGGGGTGACGTCACCCACTCAACGCAACTGAAGGCAGTAGCGTTGGGGTAGTGTACTCTGCCAACACCTTGTGGTGGAAATTTGGGGGGGTAGGACCCACCTTGCCTAAAAGGCTAAAGGGGGTCCAGTGTATCCCAGATTTTAATTTGGAGGCTGAGGGATGGACCATTACCGAGATGCCGCGCGGGGTAGGGAGTGACGTCACCCACTCAACACGCATTGCGGTAAGACCTACCTGTGGCCCCAATGTACCGCGAATTTTAATTTGGAGGCTGAGGGATGGACTGTTACCGAGATACCGCGCGGGGTAGGGGGTGACGTCACCCACGGTACGCGCATTGCGGTGGGACTTACCTGTAGCCCCCAATGTACCCCGAATTTTAATTTGGAGGCTGAGGGATGGACCGTTACCTCGCGGGGTAGGGGTGACGTCACCCACTCAACGCACATTGCGGTGGGACTTACCTGTAGCCCCCAATGTACCCCGAATTTTAATTTGGAGGCTGAGGGATGGACCGTTACCGAGATACCGCGCGGGGTAGGAGCTGACGTCACCCACTGTACGCGCATTGCGGTAAGACCTACCTGTAGACCCCAATGTACCCCGAATTGTAATTTGGAGGCTGAGGGATGGACCGTTACCGAAATACCGCGCAGGGTAGGGGGTGGCGTCACCCACTCAACGCGCAATGCGATGGGACTTACCTCTAGCCCCCCAATGTTCCCCAAAATTAAATTTAATGGCTGATGAATGTACCGAAATACCACTCGTATGGGAAAAACTGTCAATTTCACTTTTTTCACACACACTTTTTGAAAATTTTCACGTTTGTTAAAAATCCTCCAACTGAAAATTCTCAAATTTGAAGAGTATGTATGTAAAACATTTCAAAAAAATTGACTGCTAAACTTCGCTACCGTCATATTACGCCCGAAATAGAACCTTCCGCTCACACCCACAATATTTAGTACTTTACTACTTACCTGAGTTTTTGAAATTTTCTGCAATTAGTCACTTTTCAAACAAATTCGCACGATCTGCACACAATGAGATCTGTCATCGAACTGATGGCGGATATTTTTTAATTACGTACTGCGTCCCTACGGAAAATTTTCGGTCGGGACTCCCACGATCAACTAATCTCTTCCCGTAAAAAATAGAGCATTTTGGCTTTATCGAAAAAAACAATTTGAAGCCGTCTGGAATTGTATTTACGCCCGCGGTACATAGCAAAGGGTGCCCGGTAACACCGAGATATGAATATATATTTAGTTATTTGACTCTTACCCGCCCTCCCCCCCAGACCCTCAGCGACGACCTGCGCAGATCCCCCCCTCTCCCACAGCGATGACCTGCGCAGAAGAGATGGGCAGATCCTCACTTTGGGGGTCAGAACCCCCCTTATTTTTCTACTAGAAACCAACTTTAACAATCCACTGGGAAGTAAATCGAGAGGGTATACATGTGCTTGCAAAAACCGATTAGAATGTGGGGAACCGAGTGGAGGCGTCTAAGCAAGAGAAAACATACCAAACCAAGAAATACCACTGGTCACCACTCTTGAAGTCGTAGCAATTCAACTAAGAATTTTTAAAAAAATAACTATACGTAATGTATACCTTCCCAACAGTCAATCACTAGATCTCCAAGATATCAGTGAGTTGACCCAACAACTTCCAAAACCCTTAATGATTGTTGGAGACTTCAACAGTCAAAGTCCCTACTGGGGAGACTCATCGATAAGATCATGCAGCCGAGGAAAAATAGTCGAGAGATGGTTACTGGATGATCATCTTGTGCTATTAAATGCCAACGAACCCACCCATTTCAGCGCAAACAGCGGAAATCTCAATTCAATCGATTTGCCAATTTGTTCTGCTGACCTATCGGCGAACATAGAGTGTTGTGTTGATGAATACCTGCGCGACAGTGACCACTTTCCAATTCATATTCACTATTCTACTCCTCATTTAAAGTCTGAAGATATAAATTTTTCCACAACCCAGGTACGAAAAGAACAACGGCCCAGGCTTGGGCCAAACCTGACGGCCATGCTCCCAGGCTTGGGTCCCGCGACTCATAGGTCAATATGATAGGTCAATTGGAAAATCCAGAAGTCTCTTCAAGAACCATTAACGAATTGTTTGAAGAACTCATGAGTGCTATTTCAGAAGTCGCAAATGAATCTATCCCAACACTGTCTGGTGAATGAAAAAAAATACCGTTACCCTGGTGCAATGAACAGTGCTCCATTGACACAAGGGAATCCCATCATGCATTTAACAGATATAAAAAACACAAATTAGACATAACCCTGAAAATGGAGCACAACAAACTTCTAGCTAAAGCAAGAACACTGAAAGAAGCTTTTTTCAAGTATCTGAAAATAGTAATTTTCGTCATAAGGAGAGGAAGCGTAGCGGCGGAATGACGAGCACTATTTTTTGTCGCTGTAGTACGAAAACAAAATTGTAATAGTCTGAATATATTCGGCTAAGAAATAATTGAAAATAAAAAGAAAAGGAAAAGTAAATATATCCCGGGCAATAAAACCAACGAACCACAAAAATCCTATGCAAAAAAGTCATCAGAATAAAAAATTGAAATACAAATACTCAAATTGCACAAAAAAAAATTAATAGATAATTGAAAAATGGCAGCAAAAATATTTAGGCAGATAAACTTATTTAATATTAAAGTTATTAAATATTTAAGTAGATTAAACTTGAATAATGCTACCAGGAGGGTACGGTGGGGCATGATGGGACGTTTTCGCATCATCTCTAATCGTTAATGTCTTCCTCAATAAATCAAAATATTGAGTTTTTAAGAAGATTTAGAGAAGTTCCATTATACCCCACCTTCCCAAAAAAAAAAAGAACATGGAATAGACGTCAAAATATATTCGGCCAAAAAAAACCAAAAGTAGAGACAAATGAGATTGAATTCAGAGAAATGAAATCAAACGAAAGGAATAACGTATAACCTATGATTTTATTTTAATTTGCAAACAAGTGGAGTCAAGAATAACACAGAGGCAAGAAGATTGAGAATGAACGATTGAAATAGATTTACCTTTTATCAACGTAAATCCCTTTTATTTCAGCAACATATTCCTTTCCAATTCTTTTAAAGTAACTCCAATATGTTTCTCTATTTTATGCGACTTAAGTTTGACTAATCATCACATAATTATCATGAGTCATCACAGTACATGACACTTATTAGTTAGAAATCTTGGATCTCTCTCCTTGACGTATATACTGATTTTAGGATACGATATTAAACTTTTGATTGAAACAACAAGACAACAAACTTTAGCAGCTCAATTTACGCTAGATTAAGATAAAAAAAACTTAAGACAATATTCTTTGGCCCCTCAATTAACTAGTCTAGGTCTTTCATTGTTCCGGTATCGCAGACAAAAATTTTGATATTTGTGCAGTTGTTGAATTGAAGGGTGGTGCCAGTACGAGTTGTGATAGTAGATGACGATGCATCAGCTGATGTAACTGTGGATGATGGTGTTACTCGTCTACGAGTTCCATCGATTGGAGGAACATTCTCCTTGGAAGCAGAGGGGATGAGAGGAATCAATGGTGAAGGCATGGAGCTCGTTTCATTGGGTTTGGTTTTCTGCAATGGAACAATAAGAGCAGGCTCATCCGTGATGGCATTAAAAATCTGGTGGCCGACTTATTCCTTTCGAGTTTCTGATTCTTCGATATATCCGAGAGCTACGGTGTCCGAATTCCAACCTCCATGTCGATTTAGATCAGTGATATCAGCCCCTGAATTAACGTAGACTGTTGCTGAAGATCGGCGAAAGCAATGACCAGTGTACAACTCGGGTTGAGGCAATTGAAGATAGTCGGCAACTTTGTTTGGCATACCTCCGAAAGTATGAATCCCAATCTTCGAGTGATGACACTTCCCATCCTGGTATTTCATAAAGAAATCGGGCTCGACATAATCGGTTGGGCGAAGAGACATGTACTGCTTCACAAAACTCCCTCACGACTGCAAATTTCCTCGGTTTATCCGTTTTCGTTTTAGGAATGTCCACGAACAGGCAACTCCCCCTATCAGAAATATCGTCTAGTGTTACTGTCTTCAACTCAGCTCGACGACAAGCCCCAGCCATGCCGAATATCAAGATCACGTAGAAAAATATTTACATGAATTAAGATAACATAGATTATGAATCTGTAGCAAAATGATGAAGTAGGTTGAGTGCAATTTTCATTGATCATAAAAATTTGACAAATTTGAACATTTTCAAAATTTTCATAATTTTAATAGTTTTCGAAACTTTACTAAGTCAATGAAAAAAAAAACTTAATATAGAAAAATGAACGAAAAATTACTCTGAAAACTATAGAAATATTACGTTTCAAAAATTATAAAAATAGCGAGTTTCAAGAAATATTTTACATGGATTATTCTTACAGGGGAAAAAGAGTTTTACAAAAGATTTGCAAGAAAATTCATATATTTTTCCCAGATTTGGAGATAATTGGCAAAAACAGCCCGAAGACAAGCTCACTTATGGTGGACATCTACTATTGCATTGACTAATTCTTGCACATAAATTTTATTAAAGACGTTAATAATAATCCATACTCACTTTAGCACAGAGCCATTTTTCATCTGCAGCTTCTGCTACGAACTTTTTCCGTTGCTCAGGAGTGGAACTCCTGGCTTTCTTCTTTCGGTAGCCTTTGTTTTTGTTTTTCAAAAAAGCTTTGGCTTTATAGTATGTTCCAATGTCGATCTAGTGCTTCAGATTGATAATGCTTTTCAACATCGAAAAAAGCGATGACAGACTGCTGGGTTTCATTTTAGTGTCTCGAGCCAAATAATTCAAGTACCCGAGGACATAATTTTCGCCGATGTCGAGTTTGAGGTGATGTTCCTGCTTCCAGTCTATGAATTGTTTGTAGACATTATTGTAGAATTCTTTTGATTTGACAGGTTGTACTTGTTGGTTTGCATCAACCAGCAAATTATTAATATAATTATCCGTTTCAGGATCCTTGTCGTCAGAGGATAACTCCTCCGAAAGTTTTGCAGAAATTTCCTCGGATTGACTTTCTGGGTCACTGTCAGGAATGAAGTCGTTCATCATCCTTGTGATTTCGAGACACTTACTGTAATTATTGATGATAGTTTCGCAATTTACAACAAACAAAAATTCGCGTTCCTAATTTGTTTGTATATATACGAGCTGAATCGTCGCCTGACTTCACGCTATTCCCCCCCACAGCGACACGGACCTCTCCCCTTCCCTATCCGCGCCAATTCCACACGGACTCCACATTTCTTTCACGAATTGATAAAATGCTCACGGTCGACGCTCAAGAGGCGCTCCCTTGCGCCTGACCGCGGAGGCCCCAAGACCGTGGTTTTCGTACGTCAGTGACAAAAATCTTATTTCTTCTGTTACGCCCTAAAAAAGGCTAACATTATTTCCCAATGTAATTCAGATATTATGATAACAAGAAAGTGGCACATAATATCTAAACATACATTTGGAAATAAAATGTTATGAGAAACGTCATCATACATAACATACAGTGGATTCCAACGTTGCAGCGTCTGCATTCTGAGGCTTGCTCGACATCGTGACCATACACCCGCTACACGGTGTACGGCCTGTTGCAATCAGAGCTGAGGAGTTTAAATACTCAGCTCTGGAATACATCCAGGCCTTTTAATTCAACCATTCTTGACAAGTTATGTTCTCCTGATATTTTCCGTATCAATCAGAACTTTAGTTTATTGAATTATTGTTGAAGTTAGATTTTTAACAAAGTTTATCCTTCGTTAAACGCGTGAGATTAATTCGAGAACCCATCAACCGTTCGGGTACATAACATAATTGGTGGCAACGTGTACTTAGGGAGGACGGAGGTCTGATCAACCATCGTCTTTTCAGACACCGACTTCGGGGATAAATCAGAAAATCGAACTACCTGAGGGTAGACTGGCCAACACCTACATCTCGTAAGATAGCAGTAATATTACCATATCGATAACGTCGCAGAGGACATCATAGAACTCCAGCATGCGGAGGGACACAGGTCTGCAGTGGGCCTTGCATCTATAGAGATAGCATCAAAAGGGTTAATTCTGAGAAAACGTAGCTACATAAGTAGATTATTTATATTGGCCAATTGAGTGAATAATCGTTGATGAGTAGAGGGAATAGACAGAGCAGCCAACGAGAAGAATCGGCTTCTGACTCTCATTCCTTCATGGGACCAGGCCTAAGGAGAGCATTGTTTGGCTCCGATGCTAATAATATCAATATGCAGAGACAATACACACAGTCACAGCCTTCGAGTATGCTCGCTGGTAATCTGCGCCGAACTGTGCAAGTTGAAGTCTATCGGAACGATGAAGACATATTGCCATATGAACTACCAGTAGCAGAGCAAGCTAATAGCACCCAGAGAAGGGAGAGATCCCTACGAGGTAATATCCCAGGGAACTCATTCGATGACATTGAAGTGGTGCAAGAAGAAGGGTAAGAAAGCCCCATTCAGGAGTACTCCACACTTTCAAATGTTTTCCTTCAAGCTGAAGGGAATAGCAACGAGAACCGTCCACCGCGACGGGCAGAAGTCCTCAAAGATAAAGTAAATCACTTATGTGAAGAAATAGTAGATTTACGATGTGCAAAAAGAGAAGCCGATCAGCGGCTAGCAGCAGAGATGCGTCGCTGGGAAGGAATGGAAAATGAGAGGAATATTGCACAAGGGCTTCTATTAGATGCGTGGAACGCAGTCCAAAATCAACCCAACTCTAACCATAACGTGTACAAATACCTGGATTTGGAAGGTGCACTCCAAATGGTTCGTACTTTCGGTGGGGAAAATTCAGACAAATTAGATTGTTTTCTAAAATCTGTGGAAAGTGCAAAAAAATTAATTTTTCCTGAACTTCAAGACTGTTTACTTGAAGGGATTTTCGGTAGTAAGTTAGAAGTTGCTGCCATGAAGCAGATGAAATATAGGAAGATAACAACGTTTGCTGAACTTAAGATGGAATTAGAAAGTTTGTTTGGTAAAACAAAAAATCTTGTTGGTTTACAAGTAGAATTCAGTAGACTGTAGCAGAAAGATAATAAGGATGTTACACGATTCGTAGCCGGAACTGAAGAAGTGACTATTTGAATGGTCTATTGAGTATTCACACTGAGCTTTCGGAAGGAGAGAGGATGGCTGCCAAAAGTGTTCTAATAAGTATGGCTAAACTTGTGTTTGAACAAGGATTACGAAGTCAATTACAGATCTTGGTAAGGGCCAATAACTTCAAAACACTCCATGACGCTTGTGCAGGCGCTATTGATTTGGAGAAAACTATCTCTGGCTCTCACAAAAGGAAGAGTGTAGGGTTTTCTCCACAGAAAAGCTCAACAGGGGGAAACAGATTCTCCATTGGCCGACAGTCCATCGGAAATTGTTTCAATTGTGGAACAAGCGGTCATATGGCTAAACATTGCCGTAACGCTCAAGGAGGTCAGCGAAAATCGACACTACCAGTCGCAACCGAACGTCGCAGTATCACGCTTTTGGTAATGTTTGTAAATATTGCAAATATTCGGGTCATGAGAACACTGATTGCCGAAAACTGAAAAAGAAACTAGGAGTGACAGATGGACAGAAAATCTGGATTGGTACACTGAAAACTGAAGCTAGCTCAAAAAATTCCGAACCAAATTACAACCAGAACAGCAAGAAAAAGGTTGATAAAATAGATGAAGATCAAGTTTTACCGGTTGGAGCTTACCAAGTTATGTTATTGGAACCTTCAGAAAAGGAGGAAACATCCATCGCCAACAAAGAAATGATTATACCAGCAACATCAACTGAAATCAGATCGCAGTTTTTATTATCTGCAAATGAACTGAAACAACCTACAATGTTGTTAGCTGATTAAGGTGCACAAGCTTCATTGATCAAGCGTGATAAATTAGTTCAGGGCACGGAGATTAAGCATGGTGTTCATGTGCTTAGAGGAATATCAGGACAGATTGAGTTGGATGAACATCTTATGATAATAGAAATGCTGTAAAGAGGCGCCATCGAAGATGCTGCGCGGATAAAACAGTTACTAACTAATACTAGACCATCATTGTTCGATACCAGAACATTTACGGAGACAGGGTTAGTCACCCTCTTGAAATCAGCTAATTTACCAAAGGGTTTTGGCTTCCCCTTGGAGCTGGACATAAGCGGAATGTATCACCTGCAGGAGGTATCCATCATCGGTGTGCACTTTATGGGATTGAAAGTGGTCACTATGGTAGAAATACTACTGGTCAACTTTCAAGCATTCGATATTATGCTGACACATGAGATTCCTGTCCGGACAACGACCGAGTATCATTCATAATTGGAGAGAACGAATAAATTAATGGTTATTCATGGAGCCACCCAGTAGTACGTGCCAATGGCTGAGGAACAACTGGGCCAATGTAAGCCGTTACGCGGACAGTACCTGTGTACCGATTCTTTCCCTATTCAGAAGGTCAAAAGTACGAGCCCGTGCGAAGTACACATGTACATGAATCCAGAGAAAACTCCAAATATCTGCAAGATAAACCACGTGCGCCTGCAAGGACTGCTCCTTATAAAGATGAGAAAAGAAAACGCATGGTTCTTCATAGCTCCAGAGCCTGAGGGAATAGTGGTCAACTGTAGAAATCGGGAAAACGGAGAGACGCTTCAAGGATCAGGGATTCTGCGAGTTGAAAATTTTGGTGAAGTAGTAGCTTCGGATTTCACAATCAAAGGCCGGAAAACTCATATGATACAGTCCGATACTCACGTACATCCAATGTTGAACTTGACATTGGATGAGGACATGATTATACAATTGAAACAACGGATTGTCAAATCAGATGAAGTTCAACTGACCCATGTCGTAGGGAACATGGAAAAGTTAAACAAACTCCATGTAGAATTGAAAGCTGCGGAAGAGAATTTACTGGATGATCATAAGCATTTCGATTATCGAGAATTGATGCTGCACCCTTCATCGATCGTCATCGTTGTGATGATAGTCGTTGCGGGGATCCTGGGATTGTTCCTTTATTGCTGGTGCAGTGATACCGCCATGATCTGAGAGAGAGTCTTGATTCCGGAGTACCGCCATCATCAGTTGTATTGATGATAATTTGTGAAATTGTGTAATTAAAAGTTGTATCATTCGATGAATAAGGTCAGAAGAGAACATTACTAGAGATAGTAATATTCTTCCCTAGCGGGAAGGGATGTTACGCCCTAAAAAAAGGCTAACATTATTTCCCAATGAAATTCAGATGTTATGATAACAAGAAAGTGGCACATAATAGCCAAACACACATTTGGAAATTAAATGTTATGAGAAACGTAATCATACAGTGGATTACAAGGTTGCAGCGTCAGCATTGCTCGACATCGTAACCATACACCCGCTACACGGTATACGGCCTGTTGCAATCAGAGCTGAGGAGTTTAAATACTCAGCTTTGGAATACATCGAGGCCTTTTAATTCGACGACTGTTAATAAGTTATGTTCTCCTGATACTTTCCGTATCAATCAGAACTTTAGTTTATTGAATTATTGTTGAAGTTAGATTTTTAATAAAATTTATCCTTCGTTAAACGTGTGAGATTAATCCGAGACCCATCAACCGCTCGGGTACATAACACTTCATTAAAGAAACGACAAATGACAACGGGTGAAATTTGGAATGCCATTGGAAGATTGAAGGGGAAAAAATACTCGAAAGTCTCTCGAGTATTGTTGAATACAAATGATGACACTGTTACTGACCTCGAGAACTTCTCTAATCTACTTGCAACAACGTTCCTCAGTAACTCCATGATTTGAATTACCACCCAGACTTCTTGACTTTAAAAATCGATAAAGGACAACAGCACGTAAACTCCGAGAGTTTTGCAGACCCCACCGTGAAAGTTCCCTTCAATGGAAAAATTATAGGACAAAGCATCACCTCTGATATAAACAGAAATTTCAGCATTAAGGAACTTACGTTCGCCTTATCCATGATAATACAAAATTTCAGACTGCAGGGTCAAGAATACCTACTGAAATTCTATGTGTAACAGAATGTGGAATTCCCATCTGTTCCCCCAATGTTGGAGGCTGGCAACCGTTGTTCCCATCCCCAAACCCGGCAAAGATCACGCTAAACCGGTCAATTATCGTCCAATATCCCCTACGTGCAACCTCGGAAAAATACTGGAAAAAACGATAAACAAACCATCGAAATAGGCTATTGAAAATGCAACATGGTTCTCCGAACACCACAGCGGTTTCAGGTTTTATTTTCGCTCAACAGCAGAACACTTAGCAAAACTGCAAAATCACAGTTTGTGATGCTTCTGCAAATGACCAGCACGTAATGCTAATATCAATGGATATCGAAACAGCTTATGGGATGGTATGGAGGTCGAGGATAGTGGAAATGATTAAAAACATGGGTTTCCAAGGAGATCTGGTAGAATACATAAAAAATTCCCCCGAAGACGGAAAAATTCAGGTAAGAGTAGGGAGTTATCTTTCCAGAAAAACGCAAATAGAGAATGGAGTTCCACAGGGTTCGGTCATTAGTTTGTTTGTTATTATCGACACTTCAACAATGGTTCCTAGCGCCGGCTCTGGACTTATTATAATCGTTAGACGCTCACGACTTTTTCTTCTGTAACACACAGTTACGAATGTTATTCGTTCACAGTGAGGGTAGGATCATTCAGTAGTAAACTGTTTTTGGTAATCGTTTTTGGAACTTTTGGGGGTGAACTGTTTATACTTTTGTGGTGCCCATTATTTTATTATTATGACTAAATTAAATAATCCAGAAAAAATATAGCGGGCTGGGACCCAGGTCCTCCGGATCCGTAGGCTGGCACCTTAGCTGCTTCACCATACGCCCGGCTTCGGTCATTAGTGTAACACTCTTTTTAATAGTTATCAATGTTTTGTCGAAGATCCAACCTCGGATCAAAAAGTTAATGTTCGCTGATGATCTGACCCTTTTATGTTCGGGAAAACACCTTGAATCAATATTTAAAATTCTACAAGATAACTTGGACAATCCAGTGTCATGGTGTAGAGAGTCAGGTTTTAAGTTCTCAGGTCCTAAACCGCAATATATGGTAATGAGTAAATCCAGGAAGCTTGACACCACCAGCGTCCGTTTAACCCTAGAAAACGTGGAACTCATCCAGACGCACTCGTTGAAAATATTAGGACTGACCTTTGATCGTACGCTTTTATGGAAACCTCATATAGACAACCTTAAAAGTTCAATGCAATCAGAGAATCTAGATCATTAAAGCTCTAGCTTCGAAAAATTATGGAGCAGATCAACAAATTCTGCTTGATACTTACAAGGCCATAATCCGTTCGAAACTAGACTATGGTGAAATAATACACGGGTCTGCGCAACCAAATATTTTGGAAAAATTAAACTCCGTCCAATCAGAGGCTTTACGATTGTCTCTAGGAGCTTTTCGCAGCAGCCCAAATTCGAGTGGTCTAGCGGAGAATATCCACTTCACCTGAGAAGAATGGAACAAGCGATAACTGACATTCCGCAGTTCCTGCAAGATTCCAACTCTATAGTTAAACTAGATGCCCTTCCCCAATCATCTCTAGAACCGATTTTTGAAAGGAAAAATTGTTTACCTAGACTCTACTTAGAGCTGCACGTACAATTCAAGATCTCAACCTACTCTCAGCGTCATAAATAGAAGAAATCATCCAATCCCCCCCTTGGCATGACTTCTCACCTTCCATCAATATGCATCTCCATGAAATGACCTATGGTAAAAATAAAACATCTGCAACAGTCTATAAACCCCTATTCAATGAAATAATCCACAAACACCCTGAGCACACAAAAATATATAGCGATGGATCCATTTTTGAAGGAAACAGAGGCTGCGCGTTATATATAACGACGAAAACCAAATCTATAGGCTCCCCGACGAATTTACCATTTTTCCGTACGAGATGTTTGCAATTGAACGTGCAATAGGAATCATTAGAGAGAAAAGAGAAGAGACATCGATCATCTTATCAGATTCTAAATCAGTGATAGATGCAATTTCAAATAGTGGATAATTCGGTGGGCTTGAGCGAGTGGACTGTACATTTAAAATTTGGGTATAATTTTACCCGTGAGTACGAGAGAGATAGTTTGAGGCAATTTATTTTTCCCATAGTTAACTGCCGTTTCGGGGAGTTCACTATGAGAAAAATGACTAAACACATGAGCGATTTTCTGGGTTATTTTCACTTTATTTATTACACTAATTAACAATAAAGTGGTATCAAGAACTTTTCCAATAAAACCATTCAAGCCTATCGTAAACCACTGGGCAGTAACTAATTATAAATTAGTCACTGAAACTTGCTGAGCAGATTAACAATATATGACTATTGTTAATCATCTGGACGGATTAACAATCTGATGGGTTCTGGGCTAAACTTAACACATGATGAAAGAGACTGGGAAAAATACTGGGAGGGTTTTCACAACACGTGTTAACTCTAGAGCGGTGGAAAACTGAGTCCTCGAGAAAATCGGCGGGTGAGAGAACCGGAAGTACTGGGCAGTTCCGGATAGCACGGCCATCCACGGCCGATAAAACAGCATACGCAACAAATAGAAATTTTACTGATCCTAAAATCCAACAAACATAAGTAGAGCTGTTACAACTTAAACAGCAGAAAACTGAAGTCATTATAGCGTGGATCCCCTCTCATCAAGGTATAAGCGGGAATGCAGAAGCACGAAGAGCAACTGCAGAAGGGGACAACCTAGCTTTCAGTGTACCTCTATCATTAATTGAATATAAATGAGCCATTCGAAATTGCGTAAAACAGAATTGGAATATATCATGGGCATCACAAATATCCAAACTTCGAAACATCAGAGGAAATATTTGAGAAAAAACCCCGATACTCTCGGAACGTCACAACCAATGCATATTATGCTGGCTGCAGAATAACCCATGAGCACCTCTTCCCCAAGAACCCAGCACCGAATTGTGAGGTATGCTCCACTTCGATTACCGTGGATCATTGAATAGTGAAGTGCCCCAAATTCACACAAGTCCGCGCCTTGGTGGGTCTAGAACACGATTTAAAAATGTGCCTAAATAGTGACAATTATTACCCCAAACTAGAACAATTCCTAAAAACGACAGAACTCTTATCGAAGGTATAAGCAGAAAAATTCTGAAGAATATATGTACTTGTAGCTTCAAGACAAACCTTCAGCCTTGTTTTTTTTTCTTCTTTGTTTTCTTGAAGTTTTAAAGTTTTCTTTACTATATGAACCATTACACTTTTCGTATTATGTTTGTATTATTTCTTCTGCTTAGCGCCTATTTACGCTACTGACCTCGTTGTCGATGCGACCATAAATAAAGTGAATTACAAAAAAAAAAACAAAAACAAAATGTGCGAATTAACTTTTGTCAAGCTGTTCACTTTTAACGTTGCCCTATGCTATACTGTCAATTACAACAGAAATTAAGATCAATTGAACCATATGTTTGCTATGATTATGACAACAAAAATGACGTGTGAACGGAAGTCAATTCCTTTTAGGTAGAAATGTAGATGAATGTCAATTGAAACCTGTCTGAAAAGAAATATAATAAAAGCGAAAGTTGTGAGTGGCGAAAATCTTGAAGCAGTTGACCGGTGGCGGAAAGTTCAAAGATCTCGAAAACTATGAGGAATGTTCAAAAAACGCAACTACATTTCGAACCACTATTTTCTGCTAATTTTTTAGTCCTTCAAGGTAGTTGAACACAATATGTTCAAATTCCGTAATTTCACGCATGGAATTTCGGTTTCTATAGAGTTCTATAAGCCCAATGCGCCAATGAACATAAAAAGCCACTAGTTAATGACAGTATTATTGATTGACAGTCCCATTAAAAAACAAGCAGACGGTCATCGAATGCCTACATTAACGTTGCCTTTTTATTTCCACCAAATTCATTGGTGGTATGCTTCCGAATGGTACCAAATGGAACATTTGTGTAACATTTCAAGTCTCTATCACAAGAACTGTAGGAGGAGATGTGCGAACAAAAATTTTGCAGGTTAACCAGAAAAATTGAAGTAACTCGAATCTTCTTGGGTACCGGAATATAGTTCCCAATTACATTCCATAGACACTGTTAAACTGAATGTTTTGAAAAAAAAAAATCACAACCCGTGCATTAGTTTTTGAGAGATTGAATAAAATGAATTTCTAGTAAAAATTCAATATCTCAGAAACTAATGAAAATTTTCAAAAATCCAAACCAATTGCACATATAGATACCAAATGGAACATTTGTGTAAAATTTCAAGTTTCTATGACAACAACTGTAGGGGGAGATGCGCGAAGAAAAATTTTAAGTGAAAAACATATAAGTTGAAATAACTCGGAAACTTTCTAGGGATGCATATGTGCTGTTTGATTCCCTCTTATAGATGACTTGATGGGGAACATTAAAAAAAATGAATCGGTTCAATATTGAAGGAGGTATGGAACAGAAACCAAAAAAAAAATGAATCAAGTTTTCTCAAAAACTTATGCTTCGATCGAGCTGAAATTTGGTACGGTGCAGGAGGGACTCAATACCAATTATTGGAGAAAATTTGAGATTTTTAAAATCAATTTTATCCGTTTAAATGTTCAAATTAGTAAATCGAGGCGCCAAAAATGAGATGTTCACAGACGGCGGCCTCAAATTTTGTATTTTTACGATTCAGACCATTCTAGATCATTTCTACATGAAATTAGAAAATTTGAAAGTGGACCCACGACAATGCTTCCATTCGGAAGCAAAAATGCCATAAGTTCTTCACTGAGTGCTTTCAAGAATGAAATTGAGAATTAACGTTATGAAAAAATAATTGTCAAGATTGACTTTACGTGTTACGCTTAACGTATCAAAAACGTCGGACAGCATGAGCATTTTGAAGGTTATTCTCACGACAATTTTTGACAGAACCACAGTTTTGCTCTAGGAGCCCGAGTGAAACCAACACACTCGAAATGGTACCATACTAAGCATGTATGGACAGGGTCCGCCAGGGCTACAAGATATATATATATGTCTATATATATTCGTATAGTTAAAATATTGAAAGTTTATGAAATCTTTAAATTTCATGATTTATCAATAATGGGCCATTGATTAAGTGTCTCGAGGAAGCGAGGGAAAAGTCAGCTGGGGGAGGGTTTTATGGAGGGGAAGGGGTGTAAAAGCTTTCGTCTTTCGTGTTGGAAATGGCAGAGATAACGGAAACGGAGGTTCCCTCCTCACTCATTCAAATTATACAGCACCTGGGTCAAACTGTTAATACTGTTAATACGTAGCTTTTAAGGTACCACTAAGCCTGCCTTATTAGTTTGTAAATATTTTGTACATGAAAAATTGTAAGGGAAATGGGAGTCAAAATAGCCTGTAAGAAGGAATAAAAGAATTCCTCAATGGGTCATTGATTAATTTCTGAGCATATTTTATATTTTACCATTATTTATCATTCAATATATGGGGATACAGAATTTCCCCCCCCCCCCTCCTTGATCCAAGGTGGAAAATCGCGATAGGTAGGTAAAGCACTCTTGACTATCCAGGTAAAACCGAGGAGGCGACATACAGGAACTATGTAGTGAAATGATAGAATGGTCAAATACGTTGAGGATATTCTAGTACCACTCAGGATTACCAACGAATACACCTTGCAAAATTAAATCAGTAGTATGAATTGAGGAATTGGCCTAACCTTGAAGGGTTTTAGAAATGGGCTATACAGATATTTCAAACGAAACACAGCTTATTACAACTAGGTCTCTATTGCAGGTGTAAAGACGTTCTTGCGGCAATAAACAAACGTTCGAAATGTTGCAGATTTATAACAGGCGCAGCCATGATACTGAAGTCTTACTGAGACAGTGTTCTCTTATGGCGAGATTAGAGAGGATTCGAGTAACGAATGATTCTGACGCAAATTACCACTTCAAAAGATAGAACTTGAATATGTAAATCACATTTACGAATCAGAAAAATTTGAGGTTAGCTGACTTGAAATGAGATAAACGGGACGTGAGTGTGACCCTTGGTGGGTCGAATCAATGAATTCCCGATAGTCTGTGTGTATGTGTTTTTTGATCTCCGTCCCTCTCATTTGTACGCCTCGGTAGCGGCCGTTTAAGCATTCCTTCAGGGGGCGTACCGGAAAGCCACCCATGCGGCTGGGGCCGACTTTCGCCATTTTAGGCCATCGTATTTCTAAACACAGTGTAAACCTCCAGAAACCCCTGTGCTACGAGGGCCGGCCCCTATGATGAAACACACCCCCCCTGCTTCGGGTTAGGTTCCCGCTCGGCCGGGCGGTCTCATTCTATAGGTACCGCCGATAGCATCGGTCGGAATCCATGAGAAAATATTTTTGAAAAATATTCTCCGGGGGCCGGGCGCGAACCTAGGACCTTCGGAGTAGTAGGCAGATACTCTACCACTACGTCAAAGCCCCGACTTGACTTGACTTGAAAATTGTTTATTAACATTTGTCATATATACATACTATGTACAGTATTAATATCTTAAGTGCTACGTTCTAGATCACCAGCCGTTGGCTTTATATCTAATTTGAAAGAAGTGTAAACTAATTTTTCATTATTACAGATATTTGTGATTATTTACATGATGACTCGATATAAGGAAAAATAACTTCTAAAAAACCTTACAAGTAATGGGTGCATGAGGGGCAGGAGAGAAAAGGATATATGGAAAGGTGGGACAAAACAGGTGGTCAGCGGGACCAATTGGATTTTATGTCAATATTGATGTTTTGGAGCTGGGGATTAGGATGGGATTGTAGCTTAAATTTAAATGTCTCATTTATTCTATCGATAAATTCGCCTATGGTTGTCATGCCGAGCGTTTCGTGTATTTCCACAATAGTCGTTCTTCTTTTAAAATTTCCTATTATTCGTAGGAATTTATTTTGAATCACTTGAAGATGATTCAAGTGCATTTTCGCAGCATTGTGCCAGGCAGGACAACCATAGGTGATAATGGGCCTAATTAACCCTTTGTAGAGAGTAAGTTTGAGGGATTGACTAAGCGCGGGTGATTTTAGCAAATTATATAATCTTACTAGGATAACTTTAGTCTTGACCTTGATTTCAGATATATGCTTTTTCCACAGGAGTTTGGAATCGATGTGTAAGCCTAAATACTTTACAGAGTCGGTTGGTGTGATCTTATCGCTACGAATAGTTAAAGTCGGCTTGGCCTTGGAGCTAGTAAATAAGATTGCTTCTGTTTTAGCAGCATTCACTTGAATTTTCCATTTCGTTAATTCACTGATTGTGAGAGAAGCAGCATTTTCTATTCTTCTAATAGCTTTGTTGATTGATTTGCTAGCTGAGTACAAAGCAATGTCATCAGCATAGCCTGCAATGGATACATTTCTCGGAATTCTGCTAAAAACAGAAGCAATGTACAAGTTGAATAAAACAGGCGAGAGAATAGACCCTTGTGGGACTCCCGCGACAATTTCTATTTTATCCGAAAGCGAAGTTTCGACTCGAACTCGGATATATCTATTTGAGAGATATGATAATAAAATTTTACATATATATTTAGGGACATTTAATCCTTCGAGTTTGTATATAAGGCCTGTGGGCCAAACAGAATCAAAGGCCTTCTCGCTGTCCAGGAGAAGAAGAACGGTGTCTTCTTTCCGGTCTTTCGCGGATTTTATATCATTCGTAATTCTAACCAGCTGGTGGCAGGTCGAGTGTTCTGATCGAAAACCAAATTGATTGATAGGCATTAGTTGTAACTCTTCTATGGGTTTTTTGAGACGAGCTAAAATTATTCGCTCAAAGAGTTTAGCCAATACCGGTAAGAGGCTAATAGGCCTATAGCTCACCGGATGCGAAGGGGGCTTACCGGACTTTAGAATCGGAATGACCACCGCTCCTTTCCAGAGTTCCGGGAAATATTGTCTGAGGAGGCATGCATTGTATATCTTTGTTAGTAAACTTATTGCTTTAATTGGGAGGTTTTTTAGTGCTATATTGGGAATATTATCCACACCCGGGGCAGATTTATTTTTTAATTTTTTGATAGCGGAAGAGATTTCACGGGGATTTGTCAGGGATTTAATGGGAGTTTCGATGCGGGCTTTGAGGATAGTTTTTCTCACATGACCTGTGACTTGTTGTTCAAAAGATTTGTTGCCTCGGGAGGCCGATATTTCGTGTATTGCTGCATAGTGTATGCAGAGTGTATTCGCCTTGTCGTGGTCTTCTGTGTGGAGTGTGTTGTTTGTCTTTAGTGTGGGGATTTTTCGTTTACCGGTATTATTAAAATATTTTGCTACGCGCCAAATAGAGTGATCTTTTAGGTTTATGTTTCTGAGTTTGTTGTCCCAAGATGATTGTTTCCATTCGGTTAATTTAAGTCTGATTTCTTTTATCAGCTGATTGAGTTCGGATTTAAGGTAGCGATTTCGGGTTTTTTGCCATCTTGTCCTAATGTAATTTTTTAGCTTTATTAATGAGGCTATTTCGGGTGGGATAGGAGTGTGGGTGGATTTGGTTGATCGTTTGGGAGTGGAGGAATCCAGGGCTGTTTGAATGACTTGGGTGAAATGTGTTATGTGTTGATCTATTGCTTCAGTGTTGTTACAAGTCGGGTTTGGTGTAGAAATCTCATCATTTAAGATATCCTTGAAATTATTCCAGTCGGTTTTTGCGTAGTTTAGAATTTTTGATGATTCTGGTGAGGTTGGTCTGCCAAATAGGGAGAAAAACAATGGTAGGTGATCGGATGGGGATTCGGAAAGTGTGGTGAAGTTTTTAATGATAGAGATGTTGTTAGTTAATAAAAGGTCAATAGTACTAGGAGTGTTTGAATTATGAGGGTAGTGTGTGGGAACGTCTGGAAAGAGCAGATTAATTTTTTGTTCCGTCAAAAAATTTGAGAGAATCTTACCTGATTCGTTTGGCCTAGCAGAGGTCCAAGCAGTGTCCTTCGCATTTAGGTCTCCAACAGTAATTGTTGGAGTACTATCGGAAAGTAGGTGCCTCAATAGGTTTGTATCTATTGAGACATCCGGTGGATTGTAGATCGAGTAGATCTTCGTTTTTTTATTGTTTACTTGGACCTCTACTCCCACGTATTCGGTGAGCGACAGGAGATCATGCGGAAGAGTTCTATGTGACAAGGTTTTGTGGATCGCCACCGCAACACCACCACCTGCTTTGGCCGTTCTGTCTTCCCTGATCAGCGAGAAGTCTGGGAAGTTAATTTTCTTCGTTTTGCTGTTTAACTTAGTCTCTGAAATCAGACAAATTTTGATGTTATTTCTGTGGACGATGTGTAATAACTCGTCCAGATTAGGTTTGAGCGCAAAAATATTAATTGCTAATATGTTGATTATGTTTGCTGGGGAATCGTAGGTGTGTTTGAGGACGGTAAGAACAGGTGGACATAGGATGCGATGATTGTGATCCTATCAAATGGTGTAAGGGCTGTTTGGAGTTTAGAGCTCATCTCTTTTAGCTCTGAAAGGATTTCGGGAATTCCAAGGGTTGTTAGCTCGTCAAGGACTTGCTTTGCTGTAATTACATAGTTTATAGTTCTACTTAAATGAGATTCGGGAACATGTGTTTCCATTGGGATGGTCCTAGGTTCAGCAGTGGGTGCGATAAGATTCCTTCTCGAGGTTTCCACCGTCGGGAAGAAGGAAGCGTAGGTGGGCCTGGACGTATTGGCAGTAGAACTCGGTATTGGCACTGGGACTGCAGGAGACTGGAGGGACTGGATGTTCCTGTCCAGATTCTGGATCGTGGCCGAGTGAGGTGTAGTGGGCAGTTCCAATGGCGCTATGTTGGGCCTGGCCGATTGAGCTCGTTTTTTCTGAGTTTCCATGAATATTAGGCGCATGGAACACTCTCTATAGCTGGCTGTGTGGGCGAGTCCGCAGTTTGCACACTTCAGGGTTTTGGAAGTGCAGACTTTTACGTCATGGTTTGACGCACACTTGACGCATCTCAGGTTCAGGTTGCAATGTTGGCTTGCGTGGCCAAATCTCTGGCACCTGAAGCATTGGGTAGGTTGCTGGGATTTTACATATTTTTCTACCTTATACGTGTGGTAGAAAATCGTTTTGATTTCAGCGAAGCTGCTCAAGGTTGTTTCCGGGCCAACCGTGATAGCGAAGATCGGTAATGGCCTGTTTTCTTTGGTGTCTCCGTCTTTGTTTACTTTCACGAACTGGCGAACGGAAAGTACGTTGATGCCGTGTTTTGATAACTCGGCTTGAATTTCGTCTTGTGAAAAACTGCTTGGAAGCCCTTTCAGAATATATTTTTTCGGTCGCTCACTTTTAAGACCGAAAGTGAAGAAATTGATATCTTGCCTTTTCAGGATACTTGCGATTTTGTTGTAGTCCTCGAGCGTTCGTAGATGGACGATCGTGGTACTTCCATTAAATTTCATCTTGAAATTTTTATCTGTGGCGTTGCTCTGCAGAAAATTGATTAATTTTTTTGTCTCCATTTTTTCATTCTCGATGATTAATGGAGGGACAGAGGTTTGTTTTGGAGCCTCTTGAGGTCCATCAGAAGTGTCGGAGGGTTTGGCGAGGCGAGCGGGAACTGAACTCGCGCTAGTCGAAGGTTTCGAAACGGCTTTTTTCGTTTTTTTTGGGTCTTCCATCGGAGGACTCATTTTGGCTTTCCTTTTTGGAGCCAAGGGAATTTTGAGGTTTTTTAAGTTTGACACTTTTGTGCCAAAACTTTTACTCGATTTAGAATTTCACTGTACTATAAGCGCTGTACGTTAGAAATTTATAATTCGCAGAGAGCGGTAGACATGCGTCCGCACGACACCGACTCAAAACAAATACTCCGTCAAAGCCCCGACACCATAGTCTGTGTGTTTTTTTTTTCTACTCTTGCTCTATTCGTATTCACCCACGTAACCGCTGTTAGGCATTACTTCATGGGCAATACTACGGATCAGAGTACCCACCCATTGCGGCTGGGGCCGACTTCGCCATTTCAGCTCATCGTATTTCTAATCACAGGGTAAACCTCCAGAAACCCCTGTGATACGATGGCGGGCGTCTACGATGGAACCCTCCCCCCCCCCCCCCGCGCGACGGGTCGCGTTCGATCCCGGCTCACGGTCTCACTTCATGGATACCGCCGATAGCACACACGGAATGTTTCTGCCATCGGTCGGAGTCCGTGAGAAAATATTTTTCAGAAAAAATATTTGCAGTGAGCGGGAATCGAACGCGGGACCTTTAGAATAGTAGGCAGACACTCTACCCACTACGCCAAAGCCCCGTCCAAAATAGTCTGTCTGTGTGTGTGTGTGTGTGTGTGGGTGTGTGTGTGTGTGACGATACATGTATGAAGTCAAGTTGTATATCAGTTACGCAAATTCGAGTCATCTATTATCATGATTTTTTATCGATATCTCGTAAAATATTATGCCTAGGAAAAAAAAGTAATAAAACATGAAATATGTAGTTTCACGAAAGAAACAACTTTTATTTGACACTTTTCTCGTATCTGTCACCGTTCTCGAGAAACAGCGTTATAAACAATTGAAAACGTTAAAAACAATTGAACGTATGGGACAATTGCAAAAACACTCCATTCAGCCCTGGAGACTAGTAAGACGTGTCAATAAAAAAAAACTTCAAAAGAGTTCAGGTTTTGCCGGAACCGTTGAACAAAGAAATTATTACAGACGAACACACACACAGACACCTCATCGGAAACTTGTCAGGGTGATGCCAAACGTTGAGAAAAGTGAAAATTTCATCGTTCTGAGAATTTTCAAAATCGGTGTCATTACAATAACTTCTTCTATCAGGAAGTTAATAACCTCTAATCATCTCAGATATGTAGGGTCATAATCATGTAGACAGAAATATGTAATTTAAGAGTATAAAATGAATAGTATATTTAAGAAATTGTAAACATACATCGAATGAGCTGAGTCACTCTTGATCTCAACTCGTTACCGAACTTCGTAAGAATAATTTAATTTTCACTCTCTCATCTCACGCATACTCATTTTTCTTCTCTTTTCCCAAACACATTTTCTCACTCTTTCTCACTCTCACACAATGCACTCTTTACTCTAAACTGACCGCGCAATGGTGACGCACAGGCTCAGTCTACCTAGAAAACCAAAACCCTAATAAAACTGTCACGCTATGCAAACACTTTTCGAGTCACACTTTAAACGAATATGCTCTTGAACAACACTCTCTTTCATTTATTCACTTTAGAAAACTAACGTCTCTAGTATTCAGTCTGTACTTTGAATCTTATTTTAAATCTTAGGCGACACAGCGCCGTCTCACTTCTTAAGAACATTAACTCACTTAAACGTTGCTACACTAACACTAACATTCACGGATCCCACAGATCACTCACAACTGTACGGTTTTTATTAATGAAATAATCCGAATGGTAATGTTTCATCATGTAGGTACCCCTCATGGCTCAAGAATTTAAAGGACTTTTCTTTTCTACGCCTCAAATGAGGGAAGATTTGGCGAGCTTTCCCGAACTCGTTATGGTGGACGAGACATACAACTTGTTCAAGACGGACTTTGTGCTAATGCACTTAGCAATAGAAGACGGTGACGGCCGTACTCAAATTGTTGGTGTTGGGATCCTCTCTGATGAACAAGGTCCAACAGTGCAAAGGATGTTTAAACAACTGCAGCGTAAAAATCAGGGTCGCTAATGAAATTGAATGTTTCCTAAAGGACAAAGATTTTGTGGAAAGAGCAGCAATTGTGACAGGGTTTGAAGAGCTCTGTTTATATATGTGTGACTATCACACACTCAAAACACTTAACAGGACGATCACTGAGAAAAAAATTAACATCTCTGCGAAACAAGTCCACTTGTGCAAGCGATTATTAAATCAACTTGTGAAAAGTAAATGGGAACAAGATTATGGTAACACCTATGCAAAATTTCGCAAATCTTGTCGGGATGCAGGAATTGATTATTTTTACAAAAATTGGCACGCCATATGTAAACAGTGGTCGAAATCGTTCATGCATCATAGAATCTTTGGTAATTATACCAATAACAGAGTCGACTCCTTGAACGCAAAAACGAAGCAAATTTTGGAACGACGTGATAGTGTCATCGTCACCATGAACTCTGAAAAGCCAAAACCATCTTGAGGCAGGACAGAGTGGAGATGGAAGCTGACAGTAACGACATCAGATTCAAAAATGCGCTAACCCCCAATGCATTTACGATTTTGGAAAAGAACTTGCTTCCTACAAATACGCCGATCTGCAAGCTGATGCTGGCAGAGAGGACAGTATTTTCACGTCCTTGCGGGTTCATTGTCGTGTATACCCAAAAGTGGGCCCCCGTCTTACGTAATTGGCACATGAATTCTGTTTCGTATGATGTTGAATGTTTTCACACGAAACTACTGCACGCCGATTAGGATCTTTGTAAGGTTAATTAACGGAGGAGTGCAGGATAAATTTGAGAGGAGTGTTTGCAATATGTGGAAAAAGTGAGGATGTGATAGGTGAATTCTTGGGAGACTTGGATCGTCGGATTGATTCTATGCTAGAGGTAACTAGACTAAGCTTACAAACGTACTCCAGTCACCTCACAGGGTTTTCCAGAATTATGTAAAGGCAAGTTTAGCGTAATTGTGACGTAACATACAAGGGGGGGGGGGCTCATCCGGGATTCAAGGTGATTTTCCAATACGATTAAAAAAATTTATACATGACTTGTTTTTTATCAAAAATTGTAGAAAAATGAACAAATGTCTACTCCTGAACGAATTGTAACTCGGAAATATTTAAAGGATAAAGTATTTGAAGGATCATCCTGAAACTGAATTACATTCCGGTCTGACGTCAAATCGAGAGAAAATTCCTGATTAAGGGTGTCATTGAGAAGACAGTCTGCTGCCTTGCAAATCTTCGCTTATGAGCTTGTATCTACTTCTAAGCTTGAAAATGAACCGCCAACTTCATCACTTTTAGATTCTTTTGAAAATTCTTCTATTCCCTCTGTAAGGGACTTAACTAATCAACTTCCTTTTCAAGCCCTAACCAATTTCCAAAATCAAAACAATTCCTCGAATCCAAATAGCTTCAAAAATCCAAATCCTTTCCAAAATCAAAATTCTTTCCAAAATAGGGGAAATTTTCCAAATAGATTCAGCCGACCATGTAACCAGGGCCACTTCCAAAACCAAATGACTTGCCAGCTTTGTAACGCGCGTGATCATTCAGCCACATGTTGTCCAAATCTCGAAAACCTCGCATCAAGTCAACAAAATCAGGCTGTTAGCTCAAGTACCAATACTGCGCCTGGACTGTCATCACTTATCTGTTACCGTTGTGGATTGTCTGGTCACTTTTCCGCAAATTGTTTCTATATTCCGAAAAATTGCGAATACTGTCAAAAACCAGAACATAGTGACAAAATTTGGTGAAAACGTCAGCGAGACGAAAAACAGGCGGTGGGGGAAACGTAATGGTCTCCTCTCAACCGGACGCACACGGGGAACCACAAACTCAAACGCGTCCAGTTCAGGTGATTACGGAATGCGCCGAAGGCCAGTAGAAATAGTGCGGCTTAATCAAAACAGTGCTGACCCTACTCTTTGTTTAGGGTTAAGTGCTAATGATAGTCAAGGATTTCGTGACATTTTTATTAAATAGATGCTGCAATCCAAATTGAAAATTCTCAGATCCATAGAACTACCAATGTCGTAACTAATACAAGTGTAACTAATCAATACACTTCCAGCACGTACTTACGGTGAAATGATTTCGTCAGCCTTAGGTAAAGATGTCAAATTTTCAATCGTTTCAGATGATTTTCCAATTGAAATATCCGATATAAGGGCAAATCAGTTTGTCTTAGAAAATAAAGCAATCTTTGATTATGATAAAAGAGTAATTACAATGAGCGGAGATGTATCTGATGAAACTCTATTATTGCCTGCTCGTCATTGCACAATCATGTGTTGTGAAGTATCTAATCCTGAAATCAAAGAAGGATGGATTCCCAGACTAAACATCGCTGAAAATTGTCTTTGCGGAAAATTGTTTAGTTACTGATCATAATGGAAAGGCTTTCTTGAGAATTTATAACACAACTAAACGGGCTATTAACCTGACAGTTCCAACACTTGAATTGAATGCATTTGAGGATGTCGAGAAAAGCCCGGATTTATACAAAGAATTTCAGAATAAAATAAATTTATTGCAAAAGAGATATGAAATTCATCATGCCAAAGTCAAGGAAACGTGTGATGAGGAAAATTTTCAAAATTTAACTGATTCAGAACAATTCAATTAAGTACAGCAAATCATTGTGACGTAGAGAGATTTGGCTCTCACGTCGATTTTAATGCAAAAAGGCAGCAGAAATCTGTATAAGCATTTCTCATGAGAAAGAACCACATCCAATATTCTTAAGCAAGGTAAGCAGTCTCACGATGGCGGGCAGTGTCGAATAACTGCCAGCCATGGTCCTGTAGCCCATCAGGCATCAGGTGAACCCCGAAAGTAACAAAGGGGCAAGTAAATGAAGTGGGATCGTGCGACTGTTTTTGGATAGCGGAAAGAGACTATGAAGTCGATGTGACGACACTCCGCAACCAGGCGCAACATAGGACACTTGGTCCTGATAATCAGATTAGACTTCGCGTACTGAACCCCTTTAGAAGATTGGTCTTGTATTCTTTGGCTTTGAATTAAATCTAATACTTTATAATGATACCGGTGTGTTAGTGCCAATTATTTCACTGCAGTTATATCCCGAAATCGAATGGACCTCAGAAATCTCTACCGAGAGCATAGTCGAGCAAAAAGGGTCAACTGGCGACCCGAGGACCCAGCATTTGATACACGGGTTATTGCGAAACGGTTTGGTAATAGCGACGAAATCGCCAAACATCACATTGGCACTGAACATTAACGGCACTCATTTCGGGGACGCGAGTGCCTAGGTTCAGTGAAGTAAAAAGAAGTTATGTGACAATTTTGAGACGATTTCGCATACCGAGGTATTGAAGGTATTCGAACACTTTTGAAGAAAACAGAAAGACGATTTATTTTTACTTCCTCTCGTATTGGGCGGAAAATCGAAATGATAGAAGGGTACAGAAATTTGTACGGGCAGCGTCAACAGTGTAAAAGGGACTCAAGCAACGTGGATACACCGCACAAAAGGGCTGTCGAATAGTAGCGAGATTTTGCTGAAGGAAATCTGCCGAGTCACAGAGAGGATGTACATCGGAGTGCTACTAGCGATCACTGCATTTGGGTAAGTCCTGATCATTTCAAGATTCCTTGTATTCGCCGAAAAAGATCCTTGATCAGTCGCGGAGGTCGTAGAGAATATAAACACAGACCATATCTTGACGGAATAGATTTTCGAAAAATAAATTTCAATAAGACTGACTGATTCAATGAGATAGCCGGCATTTACATCGGAAATACATCCGAAACTACGTCGGCGGGAACTCTCACCACGACTACTATAACTACACCGACATACTCGACCTCAGCGCTTCCGAAACTTACGGTCGCCGGACCGACAATGGCGACAGACCTGACAGGGAGACAAGTACCAACGTTTTTTCCATCTGGTTTCTCCCCATATTATTTCGGAACACATGGAGATAGCGATAGAGGTTTCCTCCCCGCATCCACTCCTGTTTCTGGAAATAACAGAATTTCCTTTTTGCCCGATCCGGTATTGAGGGGAAACAACGCGACGGCAGCAACACTTGCCGCGTCCGTCTTAAATATGAATTCTCACCCGCGGTATGGATGTCCGCCAGGGAATTTTGGAACTATGTATAATCCGTACGCTTCCAAACATGGTCTTAGGAACGCACTCGAGCCTCTGCCAAGGTTTGAAATAGGAGATGACGTAAGCGGTTCATTCCTTTCCTCCAGTATGCGTGAGAAATTTTAGGGGGTCATAATAAAAAATTATTCATGTACCAATCTTTGACCGAATACGGCCCCCAGAGGCGGACCGTCATAGAAGCTATTTTACCCTCTATTTAACATTGATGAGTTGATAATGAAACTTCGCCCGACCTTTGGTACTAGAGATAATTTGAGGTAAATACTTGCGGAAATGTCTTGGTTGGTACAACAGGACGGGGAATCGGTCGCTCATTTCTCAGGTAGATTTAGGGACCTGGAAATGAGGGCACGTAGCCGACTCGCGACGGATGTTAATAGTGATTCCGGTATCACTATGAGCGGAATATCTCAGAATGCGTGCAAATCATTCATTGTTGGGGTTAGACGGGAGATTAGCCTAATGATGTTCGCCCTGACACCAGCAAGATTCGACGAAGCAGTAGGGATGGCGGTGTCGATCGAAAAGAAACTCCAAGAACTGGAGGAATTCGATCAATTCCGTAAAGTTCAGGGGAATCAAAAGTGCGTGCAAAGCCCAAACAAAGTTCACGCGTTTGGAACAAATATCAACAATGATATTTACGAGTCCGATGTGGTAGAATCGAATGTCAGGGCCACATCTTCACGTTTGGCAATCGCCAATCGAAAGGACCGGGCTAATGAAAATCGAAATCGGACAAGAGGAAGCGGACAAGATAATTCACGTGGAACAAGGCAAAATGCTGACCGAGAAAAAGATAAGCGGAGGGCAAGAAGAAAAAGCGATCTGACTCGATTGCTCTGCCACCGATATCAGCAACCGGGACATTTTGCGCGTGAATACACGGCGAGCGCGACCGTACCACAACAGCAAGGGAACGAACCGATGGCTGATGCTGCATCCACCCATGTGAATCAGGTCTCTAGTAATTTAAACTACAGAAGAGTCCGAGGTAATCGCCCGAAGCTGGACTCCGAGAAACGGTCGAGTCAGTCGCGAAAACCAGGAAATGTTTCACAACTGCCCAGGTGAATTGTCAGGTATTGGACGTTCTTTCGACGCAAGTATATTTACAAGTGAGAAAAATGAAGAAGGGCGTGGGACGGTTTTTCGTCGACACAGGGGCGGATGTCAATTTAGTAAGGAGCGATACAATTGACAATTCCGAGATAATTATTGTTATAGGGGTTACGCCGGGAAGGATAAATTACTCGACAACGAAGAAGGAATTACTAGCAATCATTTCTGCAATCCGACAATTCCGCTCTTATATCTAGGGGCGTAAGTTTACCCTGATAACGGACCAGCAACCATTGATATGGTTCAAATCTACAAACGATCCAGGTACGCAATTACGGCGATGGCAAAACGAATTGGACGAGTATTGTTATGAAATAAAGTATAAGCCAGGAAAGATGAACCTGAATGCCGACGCCTTATCGCGTAACCCGATGAGGAGTGAGGCGGACGACGCGATAACGGAAAAATACATCGTAGTGATGAGAGAAGGTATACCGAGTATCCCAAAATTTAAAAAGTGGAGATACTATCTGCTACATTACTGTTTCAACACCGCAAAAGGCCGGGCCGTGCGCCGTGGAAAAAATAGGGCCAAACCTCGAAGTGCAGGTCAGAAGAGGAAAAACATCAGAAATCATCCGAAAAGTTTTCATAGCATCCATTAACAGTGGCCCCACGAATTGGAGTAAAGTAGATGATCCGATAGTTCGTGCTGAAAAATGCGCAGAAATGACCATGAGTGACCTTGTATGGCACTACAATGTCGTGACACACCAGGACGACTGCTGCCCGGTCCGGATCCAACTACCGCTACTCTCTCGCGCGACGTTATCAGCGTAAAGCAAATGGTACTGATACACACGTTGCGAAGGATCCCGTGGTATACGTTAAACAACAACCACGCCAAGAATTCGTCGAACAAGTATTTCCGGATGCTTCCGTATCTGCGATATCTCGGGAAGGAAGAGGAAGTTCTCGAGTGGAAACCCGATATTGCGAGATACCGGGTACTTCAACTGTGCACCGAAAGAGAGACGACCACGGAAGAAACCTGACGAACAACCTTTGGATGCTGACAAACCACCGATTAAAAGGGCAAGGAACTTACGTCCGCGTCCAGTAATTTCATATGCGTCTAGTAACCAAGCGGAATGGAATCACTCAGATTCTGACTTTGACGCCGACGAGACGGAAACTGAAGACGCTGATAGTCTTTTCGATCCAATGGAGGAGCAGGGAAATGAGTCGGAGGATGAACCACGGGTTCAGAACAGTTCTGGCGCTACCGTGAATGAACTTAACCTAATAGGTGATCCAACAATGTACCATGTCTCGGAAGACTGGCAGACCTCAACCGATTCTACGGTTAGCGATGAAGGAGAGTCTTTTCGGCCTGATGAAGAACCGTCAGAATTCCTATTTTCAGAAGCGGAGGATAACGAGAATGTGCAATACTCACGCACACAGGTAACAGATGATAAAGAAAATTTCGCGTTTTTGCTCCCGAATGGAAGCATTGCAATCGTTCCATTTTTACTTTCGCTAATTATGCTTGTAAACGATATACAATGGTTTGGAACATAAAAATCAGAAGTTTGAGCATAGAAAGTTCTGAGAATAAAATCTGAAAAAATGATCAATTATTGGTATTGAGTACATATAGGTGTGGGTGTAATTTCAGTGAAATCTGTTGGTAAGTTTCCTGGAAATCGACTTTTTTTTCCATCGTTCATATTTCAGAAACTAATGGATATTTTTTAATTTTTGTTAGCAAAATGTGCGTCTCAACGAGATCCAGGGAATGGTTGCAGAACATCTAGTGGGTTGCTCACAAGAAATTGAAGATATTTCAATTTTTCTGTTTTTTACAGTATTCTTTGCTTCTTGCTTTTCTATGCACGCTAGCATCCGCAAAAATTGAGATAAAAACTTGAAATTTGGAACAAAGGTTCCTTTTGTTGTGGTGAAGAACTCCATTGAATGGCGATTTGATCGTGTCATTAGTTTTCTAGATTTCAATTTTTTCGTTTTCACAGTTTTCATTTTATATCTCGATAATTATTCAACCGATTTTATTGTTTTTATTTTCAAAATATCTGCCTCAACGGGATCTATGCTATGGTTTTTCAATACTCAACCATTGTCATTTTGTGTGCAATCGGACCATTCGGAAGCTTACCACCAATGAAATTGGGGGAAAGAAAAAAACGGTGATGTATTTGACACATTCGAATGGGGGGAACCGAGGACCGCCTGCTTGTTTTTTTTTTACTTTGGTTTTTCTTTTTGTGCTTGTACGCGCTCTACCGTCCGCAAAAATTGAGACAACAATTTGAAATTTAGAAGACAGGTTCCTTTTCTCATCATTAAGAACCCTATTCATTTAGAAATACGATTAAAAGAAATTACGTAAAATAAGATATTACTTAGAAAAACTTAATAAAAGTCATTCCATAAAAAGTATCATATTTATCTATAACATACTTCAAAAGGACTCCAGATTAATGAAAACTTTATTAAGATGATTCAAAATGTTATGTCAATGAATGTATGACGTCATTAAGGTAACTAGAGACAAACAAATTGAATTTGGTCTAGTCATCAAGAAAGACGCAGATGATGAAGTACTGGAAGAAAATACGAGGAAAGCTCTTCAAAACTTCGTCACGACCGCAGTGGGACTAGGATTAGAAACAGTCGAGATGTTTCACGATCTGGATTGTTTAACGGACAGATGCCGCGTTTTATCCGGAATAAGCTGAAGGATAAATGAAAGGGCTCAAATCTGCACGTCATTCGTTGCGCGCGATTACTCGACGTACCGTTACTTGAAGACCGAGCTGATATCGGACAAGGACAACATGCGTCAGCCTTGGGACGCCAGAAAGACATACACCAAACCCGATACGCTATCGCCTGCCAGTTCTACTGGAGAAACATGGATGACCATGTGAGAGATTTTATCAACCATTATGTGGTATGTCAACAAAAAACCTCCTAGGAGAAAAAAACAGACATTCAATGGTCATAAAGGACACTCTGATGGATGTCGGGCGTTAGCAGTAAGGGTCATATCTACTTGTTGACCCTCCAATGCTTGCTCACAAAATAGGCCATTGCTATCCCATTGAAACGCCAAACCGCAGAGGAAATCGCTCGCGGGCTGACTAGGGGATTAATCAGCTTTTTCGGAACTCCACAAGTCCTCTTATCAGACCGGGGTTTAAATTTTGCCAGCGCAAGAACCGCGGAATTTTGTACGTTATTCCGCATCAAACAATGTCTCATAACCGCGTATCACCCTCAATCTAACGGGTCACTAGAAAGCGGCCATCATGTTTTGAACATGTATTTAAACACCCAAATCGGAGATAGCCCCAACTGGCACAAATGGATACCTATGGCCATGCTTGCGAATAACACGAGCGTACATGAAAGCACGAGATATATGCCCTTTGAGCTAGTCTTCGGCCGTAAGCCTCGACTACCATCAGCGCGATCTCTCGAGGGGATAGGAAGCAAGCCGTATCGCGTAGTCTTTCAGAAACTAACGGAAGGACTGCGGAAAGTACGCGAAAAGGCCCAGATCAACTTGAGCAAATCGAAGAATAAGTCGAAAAAATATTACGATCGAAAGCTTAAAACTTATGATTATATCGAAAGCTTATGTTTGGCTGTTAAAAGAGCCTAAAACCGGTAAACGCAACGACGACTGGACAATATGCTAGACAATAATAATATCCAAATTGAGAACGAGAAAGGCTCCTGGGTAGTTCACCGGGACAAATTAAAAAAGGCATGGATAAGAGTAACTACTCCTTCTACTTGCCTCACCCTATAAACAAAAACTGAGGATTTTGGCGGGCAGTAGAATTAACAGGAAACATCCGTTTCATTTCAGGCTCGCCAGGATCCCAGATACGCAGAACATCGAGATAAAGGAAATTTAGGGTGAGAACGGGATCCTCTCCACACAACCTGGAAAATGATAACGCACATAGACGCAACGGTATTTTTGAACGTAAGACATGCCATCATCCCGCAATGGGAAAAAATTACTCTCGCCTGCTCGGAATTGAAAAGAAAATGCACATTGTATACTCAATTAAAACAAACAATGAAATCACTTGACGCACAGTATGAAGTGCATAGCCATATTAGGGAATGCTTATTGAAAACCACGAGCGGCAAAAAAGGGCTCCAGTTGGATTTGTTGGGATAATTTTTAGCACTCTTTTCGGTACCATGGACGAGGAGGATGCAAAATACTACGATGAGTGCATCGAGTCACTCAAAAACAAAACAAGTGGGACCCTGGCCCTTCTGGCAGAGCAAACTCATATAGTTCGCTCAGAATTTGAGAGAATGCAGTCGGACGTTCGTCGGTTTGACGAGACGACCCTGACGGACGAACTTAACACTTCAACTCTTCAATATTTCCTCACATTAAGAGTTGGAAGTATTTCATTTAATAATAATTGATAGATGGGTTTTCGGGCAATGGGGTCTCTTTCAAAACTTCCGAGTAGGAAATGATTTTGAGAAAAACATTTTGCAACGAATATTTTTAAACTTTTAGCAGTTGTAAATGACGAGGTGAGTTTTGAGGTTAGGTTACGACCAACTCCTATCCAATTCTTAACTTTGCATAAGAGATAAGAGTTGACATTTTAAAGGTTACGAGCAATTACCCAACTCTTGACTTTGCGTAAGAGTTAAGAATTGAGACTTCAGTTAAGGCCAACTCTTAACTTTTCTTAAGAGTGAAGAGTTGAGATTTTAGAGGTTACGACCAACTCTTAACTTTGTGTAAGAGTTAAAAGTTGAGATTGAAGACGTTGCGAGCAACTCTTACCCAACTCTTAACTTTTCCTAAGAGTTAAGAGTTGAGATTTTAGAGGTTACGACCAACTCTTAACTTTGCGTAAGAGTTAAGAGTTGAGACTTCCGCTACGACCAACTCTTAACTTTGTGTAAGAGTTAAGAGTTGAGATTTCAGGGGTTACGGCCAACTCTTACCCAACTCTGAACTTCTCCTAAGAGTTAAGAATTGACATTTCAGAGGTTACGACCAACTCTTAACTTTTCCTAAGAGTTAAGAGTTGAGATTTCAGACCTTACGACCAAGTCTTACCTGAACTCTTAACTTTGCGTAGGAGTTAATAGTTGAGATTTCAGACGTTACGACCAACTCTTAACTTTGCGTAAAAGTTAAAAGTTGAAACTTCAATTACGACCAACTCTTACCTTTTCTTAAGAGTGAAGAGTTGAGATTTTAGAGGTTACGACCAACTCTTACCCAACTCTTAACTTTGTGTAAGAGTTAAGAGTTGAGATTTCAGACGTTGCGAGCAACTCTTACCCAACTCTTAACTTTTCCTAAGAGTTAAGAGTTGAGATTTCAGACGTTACGACCAACTCTTAACTTTTCCTAAGAGTTAAGAGTTGAGATTTCAGACCTTACGACCAAGTCTTACCGAACTCTTAACTTTGCGTAGGAGTTAATAGTTGAGATTTCAGACGTTACGACCAACTCTTAACTTTGCGTAAAAGTTAAAAGTTGAAACTTCAATTACGACCAACTCTTACCTTTTCTTAAGAGTGAAGAGTTGAGATTTTAGAGGTTACGACCAACTCTTACCCAACTCTTAACTTTGTGTAAGAGTTAAGAGTTGAGATTTCAGACGTTACGACCAACTCTTAACTTTTCTCAAGAGTTAAGAGTTGAGATTTCAGACGTTACGACCAACTCTTGACTTTGCGTAAGAGTTAAGAGTTGAGACTTCAGTTACGACCAACTCTTATCCAACTCTTAACTTTTCTTAAGTCTTCTTGAGTCTTCAAAAAAAACGTTTGTGTGTGAGTCTGTATCCAAAAATTTGTCCACCGCTTTTTCTCGAACGAAAAGTGGGATTTAACTAATTTTTTTTTTTCAATCGATACGTCTTGTGCTAACTTATAAGTGTTTAGATTGTGATCATAGTTTCAACAGCCAAAAACCGGTCACTAAAGTCAAACACTTCGATTTTGGAGATACTAATTGAAGATAACTAATTTGGAGAAACTATTGAAGATAGAGAATAACTTGTTCAACAAGAAATCTTTCTCATGAAGAAAAACTATTTTTTCTTTGAACATTTTTTGTCTATCATTTGTTTGTAACAATTCAATTATTTAACCTCCGATTTTGCAAGAACGGCTGAAGATACAGAATAAAGAGTCCAACAAAAAATGTTTCTTATTAACAAAAAACGATTGTCTATTAATTTTTGTCTCTATGTCATTTGTTCATAAAAAAATTAATGCTTTCGATTGAGAGTTACCAAGAACGCTCAAAGATAAAGCACAAAGTGTAAATCCACAAAGTGTAACGCCAGTTAAATCCATTCGTTAGCAACGGCTGCGGGGGGTGTGTGTAGCTAGGTGGGCGGGTGGGTGGGTGTGGCTAGATGGAGGGGTGGACGCGTAGGCGGGGGGGTGTGTGTAGCTAGGTGGGCGGGTGAGTGGGTGACAAACAAAACTTCCCGATTTGGTATTTCAGCACAGCATAAGCATGCAACCATGGTGATGAGCAAACTCAACAGTGATATCAATAATTGAACCTATATTGGAAAAAGTCATACTGAATGTGCATTTTCGTATAAGGAACGAAAATTTTCCAAATTTGAAACAAAATTTCAGTTTCAAAAAAATTTTGAAAAATTTTGAAAAATTTTCCAAAAATTTTCACAAAATTCTCAAAAATTTCCCAGAACGGGAACTTCCCTGAATCACCGATAAATCCGCCATTCGCGTTTGGATTTTTCCCCCGCTGAAAATTCCCCAATAGTCCCCCCACCCACCCCAATTTTCGCAGCGCTTAACAACACGTACGTTTTCGTAATTAAAGTACCCCTAAAATTTATGTGGGATATTTAGACTCTACCGACCTAAATACGGGCGATAAACAATGCGTTGGCTGCCGAAAGGGGGCGGCTTAACATTGCGCTTTTTTTAAAATTTTTCCCCTTTTTTTTGTCACAGATTTCAATACTCCAATCCCCCGTAAATTTAATTGCAAGTTTAATAGATGCTGATGCTGGGAAAACACGCGTAACCGAACAAAAATACGGCGAAAGTGTGGGAAATCATTGTTACACACTGCCACACATTAGCAAGCCGGGATTTTCCTGATGCACCTGTTCATTCATTTGTGCATAATTTACTGAATGCGCATATTCAACATTTACTGACCATTTACCAGACTCATGCACATCCTGCGCGAGCGGGGCAGGGGGGGGGGGGGGGGGGGAAGGGAGGAAGGGGCAAAAAATTGATAAAAAGTCCCCGTTCCGTTTGACGAGTTTTCTCCCTTTTTTTTTTTTTTTTCATTTCATCCACCTTACTAGAAATTGAATGTCGCATAGACCTCGCCGCGGTATTGCAAGGCGGTACTCAATGTTAAAGGTATAGCCACTTCGGCTGAATGCCGCAGAATTTCGTCCAATTTCTACTAGGGCAGACGCGCGGGAAAAGTTACCAAACGAGAAGTGATCTGCCTGTTTTATTTTTCGATGAAGAAATTTTTGATCGCATGTCTATTGACTGGTGGGAAATTTTGGAGTAATTTTTAGCGGAACAGTAATTTTTACGGAACTTTGGGTAAATTTTACTACTCCGCCGGTAATTTTTGCCCCACCGGTAGGGTAAAATTTACCTTACCCCATTGAATTTTTTCCAGATTCTAAAAATGACAAAATTCTTTCAAATTTCAAAAATTTCAAAAATTTTGGAAATTCCAAAATTTCCAAAAATTTAAAAAATTCAAAAATTTCCAAAATCTCAAAAATTTCAAAAATTTCAAATTTTTAAAATTCTTCAAAAAATTTCAAATTTTTCAAAAATTTTCAACTAAAAAAAGAAATTTTTCCGACTTCCCCAAAATTCCAACCTCAAGTCGACAAAAAAATTTCCCCAAAATTCCCAATTCCCAAGACCCCAAAAATGTCAAAAACCCCCAAAATTTGCACGTTCCCCATAAACCCCCATAGACTTGCAAATTCGAATTCTTCACCGAGTACCCTAAAACCCGCCAAAAACATTATCTATTTGATATGTTCACCCATGCTGAACTTGAAATATATCACGTTAGGTAGCAAAGGGGTCGAGGGGTTGGTGGGTGGGGGGTTGAGAGTGAATCCGGCAGACGTTGAGATTCACGACATTCATGGTGCATTAAATGGAAATGATGGTTTTATACGGTCTTCTAACGTTGGGGCATACGGGTTACTCGATTCAAACTCGGCCCCTCCCCGCGCTTTACTTATAAACCACGGCGGGTTTTATAAATATTTAACAGCTTCTACTCACATCCCTTCACCCCTCCCCCCCCCCCCCCCTCCCCCCGCCCACCGTCCACCGCAGCTTCTTCCTGAACCGCGCCGTTTTCACCACATTAAGTTTATTTGATGCCGAAGCGGAAAAATAAAGCGAGTCTCGACAATAAATTTCCCATGAGCTTTCGCCCCTTAAGACAGCACAGAATCTCTTGTAAAAAGATTTTTGAAAAAAAAGGGGGAACCCCCTGGGCCCCATGAAAAATTGGCATTTTTCACCTAATTTGTTTTTGCCACTTATTCCCTTAAAAGCTCAAAAAGCTCGTGACCAAGTGGCTCTAACGAAAAATGTTATTGAACATTTTTTGTAGAGAATTTAATTCTGGATTAAAAAGTCCTTTACTATTTTTCTCTGAGCCCACGCGTTTATCAGTGAAATCCAAAATTTCAAAAGATTTAAAAGCTGAAAAGCTGGAGGGAAAAATAGGAGAAGGGTTCTGCAACAATTTCAATGAAAACGGAAACACGAAACATTTTTAAAACCAAAATGTGTTGGAACGTACAATGTCTGCCGAAATTTGAGAATTGGAGATACAAACGGACAAACATACACACACACTAATCAATGAGAATACGAAGGGCCACCTAGGCATGGATGCACCCGACCACGCCTACACAGCCATCCAACCACGCCCACCCACCCACCCACACCCACCCGCCCACCTACCCAACTACACCCATGCCCACGGGCCCACCCACCGAACCACACCCACGTCCACGGGCCCACCCACCGAATCACACCCACGTCCACGGCCCACCCACCCAACCACACCCACCGAACCAACCCCACGTCCACGGCCCACCCACCGAACCACACCCACATCCACGGCCCACCCACCCAACCACACCCACCGAACCAACCCGACGCCCACGGGCCCACCCACCGAACTAATCTCACGCCCACGGACCCATTCACCGAACCACACCCGGGCCCACCCACCCCACTACACCTCCCCGCGCACACGCATATACGTACACCAACACACACACATACACAAACTCATCTCACCGCCCAGAAATCTCACAAAAATCATTCCCTCAAAAATTTCAGAAAATGTGTGAATCTCCAGCAAGCTAGTGGAAAAAAAATGCCGAAAAATAGTGCCCTGGTGTATTCATTAAAGCGAGTGATCACATGGTGATAGGCGAGCAATATCGGAAAAAGCTTCACGATAGGTTGCCTGCAGAGCGCTGGTAGCAGGGGGTCGCCTGATGGTGGTGGTGGAATTGGCATGTGCTGTGTCCTACAGAGTGCCGAGCGTGTATCGCCCTCAATACCTGGGGACAAACACACCTCGAACGCTAATTCAGCTAATTACGGAACACCAGTAACAATCCATGATCTACCCCTGGAATCACTCTGGGCAGCTGGCCTCGATGATGGCATGGGATTTCCACGGAGGTGCTCATACGCTAATCACCATACCGTACCCCCTACGCCCAATGCCAATACCGAGGACCACTGGCGTGATCGGAATCCACCGTTCAGGTAGAGGACAGGATTTGGGTGGGAAGTTAGTGAAATGGCAACTGGAGCAAAAATTAGCAGCCTGTCAAAGCTGTATGACCTTTCCTTCTTTCTTTTCGAAGTTCCATTACCTGCCTCCTTTTTTAAATCACCCTTGTCAACCGTCTGATGTTGAACACCAGACAGTTTTTCACCCTCAGATTCCCAAGATAAATTTTTGCTCCAAGTCTCCGTCCACTCGTTCGAATGTATCTTTGTTGCCCGTATCCTAAAAAAAAACTCCCCCCCAGAACGCCCACAACGTCGACCGGAATTGGCTCATCGATAACAGACGAGATATGGACGTCGGCCACTGACCGAAAATTTTTCCGCACATCAACAACGTCAACGGGCATTGGTTCGTCCTTGAATCTTCACGAGAATAATCGCTCGCTGGAATCCCAGGATGACTTCTACCCGGACATGGAGGACAAGGACAAGCGTCGTTCGTACTATCAGACGACACCAACGACCTCTGGGATCGGCTCATCAATCGAGAAGACCCAGTCGATCGACACACCCCGATCTCATGACCATCCCGATCACTTATGGTCGACCGCGATGGGCGAGGGTTTTACTAGGTACCACATCATCTATCATGCCTGTCAGCTCATACTGATAGAAGGATTTGGTGGGCATGATGCTGGCTTAGTTGTTCCACTCTGTCTTATCAAAAAATCCTCTTCGGATTTCGTTTGGAAAGGTCTAACTTTTGATCCGAACCTTCGATCAATGTTGAACCAAGCTTGGACCATGTCCTTCACCATCGTCAATCTGAAGCGTCGAATCCGAAGACGAGTCTTTGATCAGACAAGGTATACCAGAGTTTGATAAGAACCGAATATTGATCTGCGAAAGGCTGCAGAACTTTAGGTTAAGTCAGCTGTACCATTTGGTGATGGTTACCAAACGACAAGCCAAACCCAACATGATGACCATCACCAAATGCTCAGCTGAATGAACCAGGATTCATGTCGAACGCCAGTATAGAGCAACGAAAGCCAAGTCAAAACCGAATGTTCTCGATCGAATCCTTCACTCCGTAAGCGAAACCTATCACTGCTTGTCCTTGCACCTAGGTACAATGGTGTCAAATCTCTCCAAACCATTACCAGACAACCTCGACCAAATCACGACTGGGTGAAAACGGAAAGAATCGCGAGATTCACGAAACACCGTACCATCAGCCAATCGCCGGACTTCGACTCCGAGGAGATCTGGACGTCTCGGCTTAATGACAATGGCATATCCGGGTATGCTACTCAACGGAATCAGCATCGTTGTCATCACCAAACTAGGAGAAGCTTCTCCACGTCCATCATGGCGGATTTAGCTGGAACACCTTCTGATTCACAACAGAGCCTGGGCAGTGCGGAATTCTTGGTAAGTGGTCGAATTCGTTAGGATTTAGACCATCCTGCGCAGCATCCAATGCATGACAGAGAACCTTCGATCTTTCCATGTTTATAGTAGAAATTCCTGGTTTATTCGTAGCATGTGTATTCTGAATGTAGATCTATCTTATAAGGAAGACTTGGCCTGGCGCAGTAGGAACCAACGAGTCTTGGTCAACTTAGCTTGTCTGCTTTGCTGTATGACAGTCCATGATTGAACGGAGGCCGCCAGGCCTCGCAGGCTTTCCAAATCGATAACAGCAGCGGACAACTGCACTCTCAGCAGATGACATAATGTCCATGCGTTGATTAGATATACTCGGTAGCTATCGCGCACTCTCGAGAAGGCGAAAGAGCGGGAGATTTGAATCAAAAAGTGACTTGGCCCGATACGCTATCGCGTATCTTGATCCATCAGCATATGTCCCAGTAAATTTGTCAAGCTGCATGTCTTACGTGTTCAGCCGGATGATCTAGACAGTAGCAGACAGACCGGAATTCCATATCTTCCTTGCTATCACGTGAAGCTGTCATTAGCATTCACGATGTTGCATTTGTGGAGATTATGTGAGTCAAGGATAAATTAACTGAACACACATATTCCAACGTTAAAATCAAAAGAGTATTTACTTGGTTGGCTCGGGGAAGTGAGTTCCTATTGTGCCGTAAACGGACTGAGAGCGAGACAGGGAAGTCAATGCCCTTTATTATAGACACAAACAGTGTCGATATTAAATTCACCTAATATCGACCCTAAACATAATCGATATCAATAATCGGCAATATCGAGATCGGCAAATTCAAACAGGTAAAATGTGGAAAATACATGCCACCACACATTCAATAAACAACTGAGTAGATAAATAAAGGAATTCATCCTGATCTGCACAGCGCTCTGGTATCTCAACGTAATTTAAGTTGCAATAAAAATAGCCATTAAATTCCACTGATGATTCAAGAAATGTGATAGTGAGTTATTCCCTTTCCTTTTTTTGCGGAGGTTGAAAAAAAGTGGGCCAAGCGCATATCAGCTGCCTCATGCATTTTTACGTTTTGCCCGCCCCGACCAGCAAAAGTCGGCCGTCATGTAGTTCGCAAGGTGACCGACGAGAGGCGTGCGCGGGCAAGCCACAAAAGTATTCATCGTTGGATTGATCGTCAACATTTCAAAATTGATACATTTATTGTTGAACGTACTTTCGGGTGGGGAAAAAGAAAAATAGCATACAACACACGGCCAGAAAGTTTGATTTCTTGCCTTGGGTCGTAATATACTATTAATGTGCTGAAAACGTAAAAGTTGGATTACATTTTGTTAACTAAGTTTGAGACCGATTCTCAAAATCTGACGACCCTCTTACCTCTTGTTCATCGAGATATAGTAGGTCGACAATTGGACAAATGTAATGATTCGACTGTTTGATGTTGTATATCTGGATTATTTAATGGTGAAGGGCATTGAGATTTTGAGAATCAATTTCAAACGCATCCAATTTCAGGTCTTCAGCATATTACCAATTTTTTCACATATTTCTTCCTCAAGTTTTACTGAGGAAGTAACTTATGCAAAACTTCTTCAAAAAACATTCTTGAAACATTCGATTGACACTATTCTCATGCCTGGAGCAACTATCCTACTTGATCTGAAATAAATAGATATCTCTGAAATAGAAAAATTACCTTCGCCATGGTTCAATTCATCGATAAATAATAATTCATTCACAGCCCATTGCATGCCTCAGCAATTCTCTCTTGACGCGAGTAACGCGTCAGCAGTCGCGTCGACTTTACAACCTTCTTTAGTCGCGTCGCGAGACAATGTCTCATCATAGGCTCAGCGCACTAGTGCAAGAGAGAGGTTGGATTGAATTGGGAGGGGGGAAGGATGCGCGCACGGTCAGGACGCCCAAAACATCAGAAAACAGCAGGGAGATCGCCGAACCGCATTCAATAAATTATTAGTTTTTTATTCAATGTGACAATTTTGGAGCCTTTTTTTTACATCAGAGGAAAAAAGGATAGTTGCTTGAGGCACTACAAAAGTTTCATGGGAATATTTTAATTTAAAGACATGTTTTACGCGATTTGAAAATTAAGGTGAGAGCATAACGCGACTGCTGACGGGCTAAAGGATTTCGGTGATTCTACCGCATGTTCTAGTGATCCCCACCCCCCGAGCGCGTCATGTCCACCTTCCAAATCACTCCAACCTCTCTGTCGTACTGGGGTGTAGAGCCCAAAAGACATTTTCTCTTGGGGCGCCTAAAGAACGGTGGTGTAACCACGTGACAATTGACAGGTTAATGAGAAAGCGTGCACTTCACGCGAGGCGCCGTCCCGCCGATAACATTGTATGCTTACCCTGCTGGGTTACCCTGCTGGAAACACAAAAGATTGAAGCACTCCTGCGAAAATTTTGTGCCAAAAACTTAACTCACAACTCTTAGCTAGTGAGGAATTTGAAAAGAAAACTGAACGGTTAACTCTTTCTCCGCTAAAGAACTGGTAAACTATTAGGCATAACCTGGAAACCCAACGCTCAACTCGAAACCAGTAAAGAGTTGGCAAAGAGTTCGTCAAAACTCATCTCTCAACTCTTACCGTAGTGAAGACTTTGTAAATGATTGGTCATACCCCAAAAACTCAACTCTTAACTCTTACCCCGGTTCAGAGTTGGCCAAGAGTAGGTCATATTCCGAACACTCAAGTCCCAACTCTTACCTCTTACCGCGGTGAAGAGTTTGTCAAGAGTTGGCCATATTCCGAATACTCAACTCTCAACTCTTCACTCTTTTACCGCAGTGAAGAGTTCGGATAAAGTTGGTCATATACCGAAAACTTAACTCTCAACTCTTTCTCCGGTGAGACCTGGTAACAGTCGGTCATATCCCGACAACTCAACTCTTAACTCTTATCTAGTTTGGATAAGAATTGGTCGTAATCCTCAGAATTCAACTCTTAACTCTTGCCTAGTCAAGAGTTGAGTAATAGTTGGGCGTAACCGTCAAAATTCAACTCTTCCCTCTTATCTAGTTAAGAATTGGATACGAGGTGGTCGTAACTCTTAAAATTCAACTCTTAATTCTTACCATGTTAAAAGTGGGAAAGGAGTCGGTCGTAGCTCAAAACTCCACTCCTAACTAGAGCAAGATGGGCACATAGGGTGAGATGGACCGCTAAGGGATGATGGTCTGCTAGAGCAAGATAGCCTCAGAGGCCCATCTCGTCCAGGGGTTCATCTTGCCCCAGGGATCCATCTTGGCCAAGGTGTCCATCTTGCCTGAAGCGCAGCCCTCTTATAATTGAACTCTCAACTTTTTTTTTTTACCGAGTCAAGAGTTCGGTAAGAGTTATCCGTAACCATCAAAACTCAACTCTTAACTCTTACCAAGTTAAGAGTTGGATAAAAGTTGCTCGCAATCCTGAAATCTCAACTCTTAACTCGTACGTAGTGAAGAGTTGTTGTAGAGGTGTTCATAACCTCAAAACTCACCTCGTAATTTAAAACCGTCAAAAGTTCAAAAATATTCGTTTCAAAATTCTTTTTTTAATAATTTCTCACTCGAAAATTTTGAAAGAAACCCTCATTGCCCGAAAACTTATCTATTAATTATGACCAAATGAAAAAACGGTGTATAATTCCAACTCTTACCCAACTCTATCCTAAGTCTTAAATTGAGGAAATATGTAAGTCTTAATCAACTCTTACCCAACTCTTCAACTGCTCCGTTGGTCGTAACGTCTGAAATCCCAACTCTTAACTCTTAGGAAAAGTTAAGAGTTGGGTAAGAGCTGATTGTAGTGTCTGAAATCTCAACTCTTAACTCTTACACAAAGTTAAGAGTTGGGTAAGAGTTGGTCATAATCTCTAAAATCTCAATTCTTAACTCTTAGGAAAAGTGAAGAGTTGGGTCAGAGTTGGTCGTAACTGAAGTCTCAACTCTTGACTCTTAGGAAAAGTTAAGAGTTGGGTAAGAGTTGCTCGTAAGCTCTCAAATCTCAACTCTTAACTCTTAGGGGAAGGTAAGGGCTGGGTAAAAGTTGTTCGTAACCTCTAAAATCTCAACTCTGAACTCTTAGGAAAAATTAAGAGTTGGGTAAGAGTTGCTCGTAATCTCTGAAATCTCAACTCTTAACGCTTACACAAAGTTAAGAGTAGGGTAAGAGCTGGTCGTAACCTAACCTCAAAACTCATCTCGTAGTTTAAAACTGTCAAAAGTTTGAAAATATTCGTTGCAAAATGTTGTTCTCAGTCATTTCCCACTTGGAAGTTTTGAAAGAGACCCCAATTGCCCGAAAACCCATCTATCAATTATTATTACATGAAATATTTCCAACTCTTAAATTGAGGAAATATGTAAGTCTTACTCAACTCTTCCCCAACTCTTCAACTGTTCCGCTAGGGGATCCAAGCACTTAATAACACATTTCGTACATCAATGGATGAGGTCGAAAACCAAAGAATAAAGATGACATACAACGAGAATTTAGCTAGTTTACTAGCCGCTCTAGATGGCGAAATAGCGCAATACGAAGTAGACACCCAAATATTAGTGAACGCGATTTTATTTGAGCGGAAAGGGGAGTTTCATCCGGCTATCCTTTCGGCCAAAACTTTGATAAAAGCCGCGAAAGAGATTTCGGAACAAACCAAGGGGGTGGAAATACCGGCCCCCCTAGATTTAAAACATATATCTAATATATAATAGCGGAATTATTAAGGGTGGGCGATTTAACAACATCATAAAGGAAAAATCGTTTTTCAACTAATATTTCCTATGGTAGAACTCACCGAATACGTGATCTATAAACATCTGGCCTTGCCCATAAAAATTACCAATTCAACGATTTCAATGGTCGCATTTACAATCCCTAGTTATCCTTAGACTGCTATTTCAGAGCATGCAGATTCCTATTTTAAATTAGATAAGGAGGATCTAGACCCGTGCAAGAAAACTTCACGTGGCCTAGTATGTAGGGCCACCCGACCAATCTATGGGATTAAGGGAAATAGAGATTGCGAAGTACAAATCCTTACGAATCCCCGATTTAGGCAGTCCGAGATATGCGACATTAGAGTCTAAATCAAGAGTCAAACGTGTTGGGAAAGGATTGGAAATTCGAACAGCTGGGTATATTCAGTCATTGACCAGGATGAATTACAGATAACCTGTGAAGGCCACGAACCTATCACAGTTATAAAGTATATCAGAGTTATAAAGGGAAGGGCCATTCTAACTCTCCCAAACTTGCGAGGCTAGAGCGCGTTCGGTAACACTGATACCCTTCACGCAAGCTACCTTGGAATTCGAAACAATATTCCTCGAGCAATTTCAGAGACAGGACGGGGAAGTATATCCGCAATTCTAGGGGATGAACCTAGTATTGAGAAAAGACGAGTCGACTGAGGAAATCGTAATATCGCGAAAGACTGTCTAGGTTTACAAACTCTAATAGACCGAGCCAGAAACCTGGCCAAGCAACGAGACATGACACGTAAATTTAGACGCCTAGAACCGAGACTGACGTTGGGTGGTATCGCTATCACGGGTTTACTCCTTATGGCGGGTATAACCTATAAATGTTCACCATGGTCAAGGGTTTTTGAAGGTTTGTTTAGGTTTTCAGGGTTGTGAGGGTTTTTGAGGTGTTCAGGGTTTGCCCGACGCAAACAAACCATCGCCATAGCAGGAGGGACCATTAGCGCACACCAGTATCGAGGGAGCCATCACCAGTTCGACATCCAGCTTCGAGGGTTACTATCACGTAAATCTGTGAACCGGAGAGGCAGTTCCCGAGGACATAATTCATGGACATGATCGTATCTGTATCAGACCGAGATTGGGCCAGGATTCCGAACAACAGGACAACGATGGTATGGGGACCCCAGTTGCAGCTGGCTGACGTTGATGTACAGGCCCGACGTACTGCTGAAGGATGGGAGCTAGTGGCGATGCAATGGGGCAATCTGCCGTCGAGAAGGACTCAATCAGTAGAAGGACGACTAATTGGGTGGTGACGACCTACAGGAATCCACCTACACCATCCATCAGGACGACGTGACCCTTCAAGAATGTCAAACAATTCTTGTTATCTTATATTATATCTGCTACAATTAAACAATTATGGGAATATCTTATTTGTTAGGGTTCAGTAACTAGGTTTTCTTTTTGCTTCCGAATGGAAGCATTGCAATCGTTCCAGTTTCACTTTCGCTAATTATGCTTGTAAACGATATATAATGGTTTGAAACGTAAAAATACGAAGGTTAAGCATAGCGTCTGTACGTATCAATTTTTTTCGAAAATCTTCACTTACAAAATTTAACATAACAAGCAGACGGTCATCGAATGCACACATTCGAATGGATAACGGTTATTTTTATTTCGTTGAACGTTGCCTTTTTATTTCCCGCAATTTCATTGGTGGTATGCTTCCGAATGATACCGGCTTTGTCATAGCCGATTTATGGGAAACATTTCATATCTCTGTTTATTATGCAACACTAAATATCACTGAATGGAACAAATTATGCATTGCATTCTTATTGACCCAGTGTCCGGAACCGCCATTAAAAACTTCTTCGTGAGAAAGAAGAATCTGGGAACGGTTTATTTTAACACTACATGCAATAAGTTGGATGCTCATTGATTTATATTGAATCCATATCATGCCTTCCCGATATAGGGAAATATACAACTCATTTGAAAAAGGTTCCGCAGTACAATTGAAGTCCTATTTCTTCACTTGTTGTTTTCCATTCAGTACTCAACTTCACAATATTGAGCGTTGATCTTTGTCAAACATCATCTATTTCATACAGGTAAGTTGAAATCCAGTAACTATGTATTTACCGTAAGTATCATCATTTCATGTTTCCTTGTTCATCCATATATTTCGCAAATCGATATCGATACATAATTCACATAATACGTAATTGTGAAGATAACATCATTTTAGTATTTTGAAGTAACTCGAATCTTTTTAGGTACTGGAAGACAGTTCCTAATTACATTCCATAGACACTATTGAGCTGAATATTTTGAAAAAAAAAATCAAAATCCGCTCATTAGTTTTTGAGATATTGAATAACATGAATTTCTGGTAAAAACTGAATATCTTAGCAACTAATGAAAATTTTCAAAAATCCAATGCACTTGCACATATAAATCCCAAATCGAACTGTTGTGTAAAATTTCAAGTCTCTATGACAACAACTGTAGAAGGAGATGCGCGAACAAAATTTTTAAGCAAAAAACATAAAAGTTGAAATGATTCGAAAACTTTCTACGGACGCATATGTGTTTTCTGGTTCCCTCTTATAGACGGCGTGATGAGGAAGATTACAAAAAAAATGAATCGGGTCAATATTGAAGGAGATATGGAGCAAAAACCAAAAAAGAATGAATCAATTTTTCTCAAAACCTTATGCTTCGATCGAGCGGAAATTTGGTATGATGTAAGACAGACTCAATACCAATTATTGGAGAGAATTTGAGATTTTATTAATCAATTTTGCCCGTGTAGATGTTCCACTTAGTAAATCGAGATGCCAAAAATGACATGGTCACAGACAGACGGCAGCCTCAAATTTTTACGTTCCAGACGACTCTAGATGATTTCCACATGGAATTGGAAAATGTGAAAATCGACCCTCCACAAAGCTTCCATTCGGAAGCAAAAAGGACTAAATTCTGAGATTAAAATCTGAAAAATTGTCAATTATTGGTATTGAGTACATGCAGCTGTGAGCGCAATTTCAGTGAAATATTAGTAAGTATCTTATAAATCGACTTTTTTATTGTTTTCTTCGATCGTCCATATCTCAGAAACTAATGAATATTTTACAATTTTTTTTTATCGAAATGTGCGTCTCAACGAGATCCAGAAAATGGTCGAAGAACATCTAGTAGGTTGCTCACAAGAAATTGGAAATATTTCAATTTTTCTGTTGTTTACAGTTTTCTTTGCTTTTTGCTTTTGTAAGCACTCTAGCGTCCGCAAAAATTGAAATAAACACTTGAAATTTAGCACAAAGGTTCCTTTTATTTTGGCGAAAACCCCTGTTGAATGGCGATTTGACCGTATCATTAGTTTTCTAGATTTTAATTTTTTCGTTTTCACGGTTTTCATTTTATTTCCCGATAATTATTAAACCGATTTTGTTGTTTTTTTCACAATGCGTGCCTGAACGAGATCTATGATTTGGTTGACAAATGTTGACTCAATTAGTTTGGGTCATATGAGATATTCCTGTTTTTTAACTTTTGCCCTTTGGTTTAAAAAATGCACCAGCTACTTGTCAGCGGCTCATGAATCAAGTACTTACAGGAATGCATGGTACTCATGTATTTGTCTACCTTGATGATGTTGTTGTTCATACTACTTCACTAGAAGAACATGAAAAAAAACTTGAGTGTTGGATGATACGGTTACATGATGCACACCTCAAACTTCAATCGGATAAATGCGAATTTCCATTATTGGTGCGGATGGAGTTCGACCAGATGCGAAGAAAATTGAAGTAATCAAAAATTATCCGCAGGCTACAAATGTGAAGAAGATTCTACAATTTTTAGGACTTGCAGGATACTATCGTCGGTTTATCCATAAGCTTTCCAGCATCGCCAAACCTCTTTCAGATCTCCTTAAGAAAACTGTGGTTTTCAGCTGGGGATTATCGCAACAAGAAGCCTTTCAAACCCTTCTAAATAAATTATGAGAGGAACCTGTTCTTCAATATCCTGATTTGACTCAACTATTTATTATGACGACTGATGCATCAGGATATGCAGTCGCTGGAATATTGAGTCAAGGACGAATCGGAAAAGTTCATCCCATTGAGTACACATCTAGGACATTGAACAAAAATGAAGAAAAATATAGCACTCATGACCGACGGTTGTGGCCGTGCGGGCTAAAGCAGAGGAATTGGGGGGAGCTAATTGAGATCTGATATCGCTGGTTCGAGTCCGTCATGGGCGCTATTTGTTTTTTTCAGGCTTTAACTCACACGACACAACCGAGCGGGAGTTTCGTAAAAGCAACGAGCTCTACAAATCTGAGGTTTTTTCCAATGGTTTTCCCTCGATTCCAGTGACAAACTGGGCAAATGCTGTACAGTGGGGTTAAAGGGGGGTGGGATGGGAACAAATCGTAAAGACCCGAAAGGGTATACGAATAGAGTGGAATTATAGCAGTTATGAAAAAGAAGGTGTTGCGATACAACACTCGATCCCTCAGTTTAGACCATATTTGTAGGGTCGACCATTTACAATCGTCACAGACCATAAACCACTTGTGTGGATATCTTCAGCACGGCATCCAACATCTAGATTAACACGTTGGCGCCTGAAACTGGAAGAATATGATTATAAAGTCATATATAAAGCTGGAAAAACTAACGTCAATGCAGATGCATTATCCAGGAATCTTCCAAATTTCGTAAATGAGGAACAGCAAATATTCCCCATCATGAAGCTCAGTACACCTTTCTTTGCCTTGGTTGCTTTATTATTTGTGACGTCAATTGAAGCATTTGTTGCTTATGATTGTGGCTCACCAAACATGAATGTCACTACCATTTGATTGTTAGATTTTGGAGAATGTAACAAACCGAAAGTCCATGTAAACATTGCAGCAACACATATGCAGGTATTGCAACTTAATGAGTACACGTCAACTCATGTCTATCAGTGTAAAATATCTGTGGAGAGAACTGTGTACTACTGTGGTATGCATTCACATGTATCGGTAGTTGCTTATTCATATGGAGAATATATCAAAGAAATTGGATATCCGGACTGTATGTTGATACATCAAACTGGAATTGTGCGAATTGGAGAGAGAACCCAAATTTCAGAAATTGAACCTAATGTCACAACTATCCGATCTGTGACTCTAGCTGGGAAAATTTAATCTAATGCCCGATGTAATGGAGCAGACTACATAGACCCATATGGAGAATGGAGTGATGTTGTAGTCCAGGGAGTTAGGATGTAGTCAGGATTAAATTGCAAGATTGTCGAGCGACGGTAAATTTAGATACTACTAAAATTCATTTCTCATCTGGATTCACTTGTACACTCTCAGAAGGAAAATGTGTAGAAATGGAAGGTGGCCGGTCATTTTTGTCAACTATGCCTACAGATAGTTGCGATCCGAATCATCACAGGGTCTTATATGAAGCACCTGCTAGTAGAACCATCGATAAAGTCGGAAATTTTAGTATTGATTTACTCACGACCGACGAGATAACTTTTGCTTCAACGAAAAGTGGACAGATATTGACTTGTGGATACGAGCTGATACTTACTGACCATCCCAAATTGTTTATTCTCGAAGGGAGCCAGGGAAATGCTTTCACGAAAAAACATCCGATTTTTACTAAAAATATTGATCTAATGGCTTACATAAATTCTAAATTCGTGTTTGTTGAACACCATATTCGCACAGAAATGAATACCTTGTATCGCGATATATTGTTCCAAAAATGTAATCTTGAGACACAAGTGTTGAAAAATAGTTTAACACTAGCTGTATTATCTCCGGATGAATTCGCGTACCAATTAATGAAAGGGCCAGGGATTATGGCAATGGTTGCTGGCGAAGTTATCCACATTATCAAATGCGTGCCTATAGATAAAGCCAAACGATATACTAAGGATTGTTATCATCAAGTACAAGAGCAACGATCCATATTTTATGTCTCCAAAAACGAATATTTTGATGCATACTGGTACACAAATCACGTGTAATCCGATCATTCCACCTATGTACTATCTGAATGACGCCTGGTACAAACTAATCTACTCTCCAATCAAAAGTGAATCGCCGCCACAACTCGAACCACTAGTAAAAGTATCTTGGAATTATACAAATCCCGGAAATTTAGCAAGAAGTGGAATTTACAGCCAAGCTGATATGAATACCTGGAGGGATTCAATAATGTTTCCTCGAGAAAGACCATCGGTTCTGAACACAATAGCTCGTCAAGTTGCAGGACAATCATCAGAATTGCAAAATATTGCACTGACAAATTTATTCGATGAAGATGCTTTACGTGAATTATCGGAAAGTACGTGGAATAGATTATGGTCGAGCTTTATGAGATTTGGAATCGCTGGTGCAAGATTTTTGGTCTTGATTCTTTTATTGAGAGCTATTAAATTGATTGTAGATACGGTGTTACATGGATACGCGTTGCACTCCGTCTATGGTTGGTCAATTCATGTTCTTGATTGTGCATTATGGAGTTCCCTTACTCACTTACTAATACACTTAAATGATAGAAAATTATGCATAATTGCTGTGGATCCTCCTGGGCCTGACAAAGCCGGTTGGGTTTTATTGCCGAATGACTGATCCGGATACTACCCAGCGTATGGGCCGTTGGAGGTGAGACCACCAAGTTTTTCACGCACTGAGCTTACTTGGGCGATTCGAAATCCTCCAACTGACTTACCTCGAGAAAGTTATCCAGTGGACTGGATTGATGTGATTAAAAGTGTCTATGAAAAAGCCATAGACATTCAAAATCAACCATTGGCAGACATTTTTAAAACCTATTTGGAGCGAAGTTCAAGTGCTATACAAATTTCACGGTGGTTAGAAGATCAGCCTGGGTGGGAAAAACAAGCAAAACGTGCGTGTTTCTATGAGGAATCGGTCGGTGTCGAATTTAACGAAGTTTTATGCAGACAATATTTCATGAAAACTACCCAAAATTTTGTGACAGTAGATCCAGAATCAGTGCACCGTACGGTATTACATAGAGTTACGTAATATTGTCTGTACATGGTGTCTGAAAAATCTTTACGCAATTCAAGAGGTCACGTCTTGCCCTAATTGTTTATTAAATTTCGATATTGAGGCATCGAAATCGGTAATCTGTGCATAAACATCGTTATGGCGCCTCCAGTAGCAGCAATTCCGGGTGATCCACCGCTTGACGTAATTCCTTTCAATGGAGCATTACCTATCGGAGAACATTATGCGCCCTCCATCAGATGTTTTGTGTTTATGGACTCTTTTACAGTCGTGAAAATCATAGATCCCGCATATGCCCAAAATATTATGTGTCGTTACGATATTATCAAAATCCAGAGTGGTTGCAATTTACTCTGGTAGAATTCGGTAGAATTCCACACGTTTATATGTGTAGTGCATGTAGATTCGCCTATTGCACCAGAATTCCGGCAAAATAGTGTTCACCGTGTATTGAACTGTTTATAGAGTTCAAGACTACATTAGAGACTACACGAGGACTTTATTCTGCGCATCTAATTAGACGGGAATACCATCGGGCGCGGTAATTTTATGCCTATGACAATTTCTATTTTCTAGATGTATTCCAGCGAAGAAAAGCAATAATTCGACCCCATATACGACGCAATTGAGCAGAGTAGTTTTGAAAAGAAAAAAAATACATCATTGGTGGGCGAGGTCGACGAAGAAATTTAAAATTTTATGACTGTAACCTCAGCACCATGGCTACGCGCTAACAGCAGGAGTGTGCTACGATAAGCGCCAGTGGGTGACGTGTGTGTAGTGAAAAGAATATATATACATATAACGCAATGGACCAAAAATTCAAAGACTGAAATTAACAATGGATGAGTTTGTGTTTGTAGATTGAAATCTTGTTTGCGTTAACTAATATCAAAAATTCATTCCAAAAATTTGTAACGTATATTTTTATAGTATACACTGTACTTTTAACTTATTCTGATGTCTTTTCGCAATCATTAAAATTACGTCGATTATTAGTATTATAATTATCATGCTTATTATTATTATTATTATCATTGTCAAGAATATTTATATTTTGCTTACTAAATGACCTCACTTAATGCGTAGAATTGAGATATTTTCGGGTAGAAATTAGAGACGTAAAACCCGAGAAATTATGGAAGAAAGTAGAGATAGATTTGTGTGTTGCACAGCCACCGGCGGACTAGAAGGTCACAAACAAATATAGCTTAAAATAGTATGCACGTGCATCGTCAATGCTTTCTACGATGACTTTCACAGGCAGTCCGAAAATAAAAATGCTGTGCCCGCGATTACCAAATATGGACCGAAAACTTGCATCATTCCTATGGTGACGATAAAGGCGGTAGCGCAGATTTTGGGCGTTTACCCCCAATTCGAACGTATTGCTCTAACGTAATCTCTGTACAAGTTCAAATCAGTGTGGTCATATTCAACAATAGGTGGCCAAGAAAAGTATTGTTATTCAACATCCCGGTTTATTCAACTATTAATTCAAAATTGTAAGTTACTATTCTTCATAAAGATTGAATAGTTTCTATGCTTTCATGCGCTTCGTAGTGCATATGACAATTCCACAATACTCCAAATTTAAAAATACTTAAAAACGAGCCATATTGAATCAATTCTAAAAACGTGTGGATTGAGAAAATCGAAAACAAATGAATTGACTTTGAGTGAACCGTTTGTTAACATACGCATTGAAGAGAGTTATTTTTGGAATACCATTCTATTGAATCGTTTTTATGGTCAAGAAATTTGTAATATCCGGCTTGTCAATTTTTATTTTCCGATACTGATAAGTAAACCTAAAATAACTCTTGGTCTCGGTCCCCGGTGTAAAGTGCATATTTTTTTGCATTGCCCCAAAGGAGAGACCGCACGTAAGTATTTGTGGAAGTAACACCTCAATTTCATTGGTGGTAAGCTTCCGAATGGTCCGATTGTACAGAAAATGAAAATGTTCCAGTATTGAAAAACCATTTTCCAGTTTCGCCCTTACAAACCACTATTTTGTCTTTTGTTCGCATACACGAACGAGCGGACATATACATACGCACACACACTGAGGTAAATTTAGTATCATTAATTTGGTTTTTTGTAAAGACTTTTTAGGGTAATTATTCAATTTAGTAAAATCGTTATACATTATATTGATTTTATATTATTTGATTACTTTATTTTACAGTTTTCTTTAACGTTGAATTCAATTTACAACTATTAGCACAATGGATCTTCCTATTTTTGATCGAAAATTATCGGATCATTTGTTGTATGTTTATTTTTAATCAACGCTTCAATGTGTAATTAAATACATTCATTGACATAAAACTTTGACTCATCCTAATAAAGTTTTCATTAATCTGGAGTCCTTTCGATTTGTGTTATACATAAATATAGTGTCAGAAAAGCGTCATCAACATCTTTGTGAGAGGAGCTGACGGAGAACAAGTCCTGGATCAAGGCGAATCTTTGTATCTATTGGATCGGAAATTGCTGGAGAAGATAATTGAATCTGCATGGGAACAGACGTGGGAAAAGTTCGTCACCTTTAGCACTACCAGCGCTGGAATAATTGGAATTATCATGGTCATTAGATTCATCAAATTGATTGTAGATACAATGATTCGCGGTAATATACTTCATGTCGCTTATGGATGTTCCTTTGTTATACTAGGAGCAGTATAGGACTCACTCACCGGACTGTTGCTATGGTTAGCCGGCAGGAGACAAGAGGATTAACAGAACAACCACAAAGACGATGATACACTACATCCAGCCGAAAATCCGAAAGCCAAATCCCCCATTGAAGTAGAGATCAATCTGCTATTGAAATTGGCATTACACCCCAATATTACCCAAACCGACCAACAAAGAAGCTCGATGCAACCTGAACAGACAATGAATCAGCAAGCGTTTTCTGAAGTGGTTCCATACGAAAGGCAGATTGGTCTTCATAAAAATTGGCAACCTATTGTAAATCAACTATACCGTCAATATCCAACCATTTCTCAAGCAGCGCGCCGTCAAACGATACAACCCCCAACGCCACCGATGCTTTCAAGACGAATTGCATTGAATCGTACGATCTCTCTACACACATGAGATGGCATCAGTTGCACCCAAATCCGGTTCCTCCGATAATTTGCGAATATTGCGAAAGGCATTTACTCGTTACCCAATCTGCATATTCGTGTGAAGAGTGCAAATTTACTTCAGTTAATTTCCGTGATATATGTGAAAAAAGAGTTTGCGTATTCATCAAATTCTAAAAAAAATTTGCTTTCTTAGTTATAGAATCTGATAGGTCAATAGAATTTAAAACTTCAGACTAATCATGACAGGTCTATATTAAAAAGGAGAGACGAAAGAAACTATCGATATACAGTGGTGTCTTCCACTAGGTAACTCATCGTGCCGAGTCGTTTTCGGGATCTCCCACTAGGTAACTACCCACTCTTTCGCCCACTCCCAATGACTGGTCAACACGAGACACATGCTCAAACTCAAGAGTCTAGTGCACCTGAGTGAAGAAGTCCCTGAGATGCGTGGTGGGGGTATGGGGGCGCAGTGCATTGTAGTCCGAAAGCTAGCAACGGATTTCGTACACTATAGAGAATAGGGCTAGAATTTGCATAACCTGTCCTTTGTAGCGTGATAATAATATAATTGGGAGTCGGGCAACCCTTAATTTCTGAAATAAAAATATTACAATTACATTATAATAATCATTCCGTCCCTTGAAGAAATCAAAGCTGACAATATGTCCAATGTTTGAAAAAATTGCCGGGCCGATGGGGGGGTGGGAAGTGTATGCAAGAGGGAGTTGAAGGGGCGAACCAAACTGCCCTATTTACAGTAAAATAATCAGGTTGGGCTTGAATGATTGTTCTAAAATACCTCTACAGAGTAATCTCACCAATCCCAGACTGAAATTCCGGTGGAAATACCTCACCAGAGCCCTAAAACCTCCCCGTGAGTGCGCGTAAGACCACCCTGTGCGAGTGCATGAGTGCGCGTGAGACCATCCAGTGCGAGCGCATGAGTGCGAGTGAGACTCTCTTATACTAATACTTACCGATTCGGAAGCATTTTTATAATATAACACGTTAGCAATAACTGTACTACTCGTATGTATCATTCTATATTATATGTTACTTAAAGTAAAATAATTCTCGTAAATACAGTACATAAATTCTTTCAGGCCTAAAGGCATACCCACAGTTAGGTAATTTTCTACCTGTGACCCAAGGAGATGGTGAACTGTTCATGTACATATATATATATATGTATATGGGGTATTCCACGTGAATTCGACGGACCTGGAACCGACGGGTTTTGGGTTTGGCTGAAACTGCGCATGACTATTCATAAGGTGAAAAAAAAATACGTATTTTGTTGTTTTTTTTCAATAAACAATTAAGCAATAATGATAAACAAAAGCAAATATCTCAAAACCCCCATTTTTGATTTTGATGAAATTTGGATCACATATTCTACTATATTTTCCGACCATTTCGAAAAAAAATCATCGTTGGATCTATTAACGGGATTTTTTTATGATTTTTCGAAGTTGAGTTGATAAAACGCTTTGAATGTGATGTACGTTTTACTGTTAATTTTTGGGTTTCTGTTATTTCTTCTGAAAATTTAAATGAGAAAATATCGAATTTCCGTGAAAATCGAATCAACGTGAATATTTTTTAATCAAATAAACGTCATATTTCAGTATTTTTTATAAACAAATGAGCATAACTTTGAAATGGCTGATATTATGAGAAAACATATAAAAGACAAAAATGTTCCTTGCTCAATTTCGCATAAAAAATACATACAAGTTTTTTTTGTCAGAAGAAGAGTTTCAGAGATATCCCGATATGAACGAAAATGGCTTAATCTTCATCACGCAGATTTATAAACAAATGGTCATGCGCTCAAAACTATTGATATTTATGGAAAAAATAGAAGCCGAGAATGTATTTAGCAGCAATAGACCAGTTAGACCCTATTTTCATCACGCAAGCTCGCTTGTCACTGTAAACTTTTACTTGCATCTCAATGCAATACTTTAGGAGGTATATGAAGGTCATCATCAAATTTATCCCAGCGCTGGCATCCTTAATATAAAAGTGAATATCTACGCCTCCTTTAGATCTTATTTAATACATAGTAGAATATGTGATCCAAATTTCATCAAAATCAAAAATGGGGTTTTTGAGATATTTTTTGTTTATGTTTATTGCTTAATTGTTTATTTTTAAAAAACAACAAAATACGTATCTTTTTTTTCACCTTATGAATAGTTATGCGCAGTTTCAGCCAAATCCAAAACCAGTCGGTTCCAGGTCCGTCGAATTCACGTGGAATGCCCCATATATATCCGTTTGTATGGGGACAGCTGCAAAACTGATCGATCGGTTACCCTTCGTATGTTGGAATCTATCGTTTTCTGTGGTTTCCTGTATCTTATCATGCGAATGCCGTGTAGCGTATTTGCAATTTCATTGAGGACAATATTGTTGGAAAAGGTGAATGCTTTTTCCTCAATTATTTGTACAATTATTACATGGATTCCTTACGAAGGATAGCAGAGGAAAACCTCCACAGTTACGAAAATGTGTGTACATCACAGCATTTAGAGTCAAAGATCAGCAGCAGCTTTGAAAATAAGGTAACAATTGTCACGGTTCATTATAGAAAAATAATTGCCCCTGCGCACCGCCATTTATTTGACGATGTGGCTTTCTCGTTATTGGAACGGGGAGAAATACTGCAAAAAGCAGCATTCATCTTGAGGAATGACATTCTAACTATGAAAAAAAAAAGAATTACCTTCTAGAGTTACTGTTAAAAATTTAATTGAAAGAGAATCTTCGATTCCAGGCCATCTGAAGGATTTGTATTTGTCTATAGTGGGTGGCACTGACGGGAGGCGAAGAAAAAGCTCTGATTGTAATAGAATTGTGGAATCATTGTCTGAAGATGTCATATATGCGGTTTCGAATGGGAAAATAAAAATCTCTAAACGTGATATGTTAGGTCTGTCCTTAAAAAGATCACATTGTCAGCTCTGATATCTTCAAGGGACGGAATGATTATTATAATGTAATTGTAATATTTTTATTTCACCCTTCAGAAATTGAGGGCCGCGAAAGCCACCCCCGGAGGGGTGCCCGACTCCCAATTATATTATTATCACGCTACAAAGGACAGATTATGCAAATTCTAGCCCTATTCTCTATAGTATACCAAATCCGTTGCTAGCTCGCGGACTACAACGCACGGACCTCCCATACACCCACCACGCATCTCAGGGATTTCTTCACTCACGTGTATTAGACTCTTGAGTTTGAGCATGTGTCTCGTGCTGACCAGTCATTGGGAGTGGGGGAAAGAGGGGTAGTTACCTAGTGGGAGATCCCGAAAACGACTCGGCCCCGATGAGTTACCTAGTGGGAGACTCGACTGTATATCGATAGTTTCTTTCGTCTCTCCTTTTTAATATGGACCTGTCATGATTAGTCTGAAATTTTAAATTCTATTGACCTATCAGATTCTATGACCACGAAAGCAATTTTTTTTTAGAATTCGATGAATACGGGAACTCTTTTTTCACATATATCACGGAAATTAACCGAAGTAAATTTGCACTCTTCACACGAATATGCAGATTAGGTAACGAGTAAATCCCTTCCGCAATATTCGCAAATTATCGGAGGAGCCGGATCTGGGTGCAACTGATGCCATCTCATGTGTGTAGAGAGATCGTGCAATTCAATGCAATTCGTCTTGAAAGCATCGGTAGCACATAAAAAAATTGTGCCACCTATGATAATGGATAGTTTCTTGACGATGTTTCATTTTGACAGACGAGCCATGAATGCGATTTCCATAAAATTTCTTGTTCCGGCCCGGAACTCTGGTATACGGAATACCGTAGGTCAAATCAACCGCTTCTTCTTTTCTCATTTGGTCTTCATTAATTCTCATCTGAAATTGGCAATTTTGAATTTTTAGCCAATCAGGTTTTCTGCCTTTTCCGGAACATATTTGATGGGTTTTATGGTTTAGACCACGGGTTTTTGACGCGGAATAGGTAATAGCGGGTATAATTTAGTCGGATCAGTTTGTATTCAAGTGGTTGAAGTATGAATATTTTCTTCTTATGGCGATGGTATTGGGGTTGTATCGTTTGACGGCGCGCTGCTTGAGAAATGGTTGGATATCGACGGTATGGTTGATTTACAATAGGTTTCCAATTTTTATGGAGACCAATCTGCCTTTCATATGGAACCACTTCAGGAAACGCTTGCTGATTGATTGTCTGTTCAGGTTGCATCGAGCTTCTTTGTTGGTCGGTTTGGGTAATATTGGGGTGTAATGCCAATTTCAATGGCAGATTGATCGCTACTTCAATGGGAGATTTGACTTTCGGATTTTCGGCTGGATGTAGTGTATCATCGTCTTTATGGTTGTTCTGTTAATCCTCTTATCTCCTGCCGGCTAACCATAGCAACAGCCCGGTTAGTGAGTCCTATACTGCTCCTAGTATAACAAAGGAACATCCATAAGCGACATGACAGATATAACCGCGAATCATTGTATCTGCAATCAATTTGATGAATCTAATGACCATGATAATTCCAATCATTCCAGCGCTTGTAGTGCCAAAGGTGACGAACTTTCCCCACGTCTGTTCCCATGCAGATTCAATTATCTTCTCCAGCAATTTCGGATCCAATAGATACAAAAATTCACCTTGTTCTCTCCATCAAGATCCAGGACTTGTTCTCCGTCAGCTCCTCTCACAAATTTGTTGATGACACTCTTCTCGTTCGTGTGGAAAGGATGTTCTCATAGACTTTTTAACTTCTCATGAGAATAAATTCCGCTGGCCGCTAGAGATGTTGGTTCGGTGTAGTTCCATGTGAAATGCATTTTTGGGTTGATGACGTGTGGTGGAAGGCTTTGTTAAGGTAGGAGCCAATTTACACCAATTATTTCCCAGGAAGAAATAAGGTCGAACTAATGATGGCCAGCATTTGCTGAAATGTTGCCAGAGCAGTTTTCAAGCCCATTGGCATTCGCATGAACTCGTCATGTCCAAAGAGTGTTGTAAATACGTTCTTGTGTCGATATCGAGAATCCATCTTGATCTGATGGAATCCTTGAGTCAAATAAAAAACAGAGAAATAAGTAGCTCCACCTGACTGATTTAGAATATCTTCAATATTTGGTAATGGATAAGCATCAGCGATCGTGAATTCATTTAACGCGCGAAAATCTATTACCAAACGCCAACAGTTGTTCCCTTGAGAATCGGGTTTCTTCGAAACTATCCAAACCGGATTACAATATGGTGATTTCGATGGTCGAAATGAACCTTCATTGCAGAGTTCCTTAACCTGAACATCTATTTCGTCTTTTAATGACATCGGTTGTCGATATTGGTAATATGGATGGGATCAGGATTAGTGGTAATTATTCTGTGTTGATGTAGATTAGTCGCGGTAATTGACCATTGTCAGACGAATTCAACAGCAAATCCTTTATATAGGCCGATTCTTCTTCATTTAAATGTTCTAATCGTAAAAATCGTTTCAATTTTTCGAATTTCAACTGTTTATTTGTTATTAAAGAAACTGGCGCAGTTAGAGGAAGATCTAAAATTAAGACAGAACCATCCTCAGTTGTTGCCGTTACGTTTTCCGGATTAATTTGTGTGACGTTTGAGGATTTCGTCGCTATTACCAAACGGTTTCGCAATAAGCCGTGTATCAAATACTGGATCCTCGGGTGGCCAGTTGACCCTTTTTGCTCGAATATGCTCTCGGTAGAGTTTTCTGAGGTCCGTTCGATTTCGGGATATAAATGCAGTGAAATAATTCCCACTAACATACCGGTATCGTTATAAACTATTCAAAGCCAAACAAGAGAAGACCAATACTCTAAAGGGGTTCAGTACGCGAAGTCTAATCTGATTATCAGGACCAAGTGTCCTATCTTGCACCTGGTCGCGGAGTGTCGTCACATCGGCCTCATAGCCTCTTTCCGCCATCCAAAAACCAGGGGAAATAGTCACACAATCCCACTACATTTACTTGCCCCTTTGTTGGTTTCGGGATTCACCTGATGCGTGATGGGCTTCAGGACCATGGCTAGCAGTTCTTCGACACTGTCAGCCATCGTGGGATTACTTACCTGACTTAAGAATATTCGATGTGTAAAATGCTAGATTACGACCTACGTGCCTTATGGGCCTATCAAAATCCCTGCTTTATGAGCAAGGAAGATACAATTCCTAATTTTCGATTTTATTTCAAAGAGATGGAAGATCGTATGAATACAATGCAAAGGAGAATAAAAAACGAGCAGGCGGTCCTCGGGTCCCCCCATTCGAACGTGTCAAATATGTCACCGCGTTTGCTTCCGAATAGAAGCATTGCAATCGTTCAATTTTCACTTTCGCTGATTATGCTTGTAAACGATATATAATGGTTTCAAACGTAAAAATACGAAGTTTGAGCATAGTGTCTGTATGAGACATTACTACATAATGTATCAATATTTTTCGAAAATCTTCACTTACAAAATTTAGCATAAAACGGACTAAATATTGAGAATATAATCTGAAAAAATGATCAATGATTGGTATTGAACACATGTAGCTGTGACCGCAATTTCAGTGAAATCTGTGGGTAAGTTTTTTTGAAATCGACTTTTTTTTTCTTCCATCGTTCATATCTCACGAACGAATGGATATTTTTTATTTTTTTTTATCAAAATGTGCGTCTCAACGAGATCCAGGGAATGGTTGAAGAACATCTAGTAGGTTGCTCACAAGGAATTGGAGATATTTAAGTTTTCTGTTTTTTACAGTTTTCTTTGCTTTTTGCTGTTGTACGCACTCTACCATCCTCAAAAATTGAGATAAAAACTCGAAATGTGGAACAGAGGTTCCTTTTCTCATTGTTAAGAACCATATTCATTTAGAAATATGATTGAAAAAAATTATTAAAAATAAGATATTACTTAGAAAAACGTAATCATTCCACAAAAAGTATCGTATTTATGTATAACACAAATCGAAAGGACTCCAGATTAATGAAAACTGTATTAGGATGAGTCAAAATTTTATGTCAATGAATGTATTTAATTACACATTGAAGCATTGATTAAAAATAAACATACAACAAATCATCAGATAATTTTCGGTCAAAAATACGAAGATCCATTGTGCTAATAGTTGTAAATTGAATTCAATCATAAAGACAACTGTAAAATAAAGTAATCAAATAATATAAAATCAATATAATGTATAATGATTTTACTAAATTGAATAATTACCCTAAAAAGTCTTTACAACCCTAGCGGACGAATTGGAGAGTTCAACTCTCTAATATTTCCAGAATTTAAGAGTAGGGTAAGAGTTGACTAAGAGTTCGTGTTTTCTCTCAGCTCTTGATAGTTTTACGAGATGAGAGTAAGAGTTCAGAGTTGAACTTTGCGGTTATGACCAACTCTTATGCGGTTAAGACCGAAGAGTTGTAATTTGAAACTTCAACCAACTCTTTCTCAACTCTTGAGCGAGTAAGAGTTCAGAGTTGAACTTTGGGGTGATGACCAACTCTTTGGCAACTGTTGGGCGGTTAAGAGCTAAGAGTTGTAATTTGAAATTTCAACCCACTCTTAGGCGAGTAAGAGTTCAGAGTTGAAGTTTGGGGTTATGACCAACTCTTTGGCAACTCTTAGGCGGTCAAGAGCTAAGAGTTGTAGTTTGGAATCTTAACCAACTCTTTTTCAACTCTTAAGCGAGTAAGAGTTCAGAGTTGAACTTTGGGGTTATGACCAACGCTTTGGCAACTCTTAAGCGGGTAAGGGTTCAGAGTTGAACTTTGGGGTTATGACCAGCTTTTCCTGAACTCTTAACCAGTTGAGAGTTAAGAGTTGGACTTTGGCTTTATGGCCAACTCTTGGGCATCTCTTAGCCGGACAAGAGTTTCGAGTTTGACTTTGAGGTTATGAGCAACTATTCCCCAACTCTTAAGCGGGTAAAAGTTTCAGAGTAGCACTTTGAGGTTATGATCAACTCTTTGGCAACTCTTAAGCGGGTAAGGGTTCAGAATTAAACTGTAGGATTCTGACCGACTCTTTGGCAACTCTCAAGCGCGTATGAGTTCAGAGCTGACCTTAGGAGTTATGACCAACTTATTTGGAACTTTTAAGCGGGCAAGAGTCAAGAGTCAAGAGTTACGGGCAGTGGCAACCTATTTCCCAATTTTTGACCAGCTGAGCGTCAAGAGTCGGATCTTCAAGCGATGACCAACTATTTCCCAACTCGTCACCAGATAAGAGTTTGGAGTTGGGCGTCGGGGTTATGACCAACTATGTCCCAACTCTCAATTTGGGCAGGTTTCAAAGTTAGATTTTTGGCCAACGACCGACTACTTCTCAACCTCTCAGCAGATACGAGTTGTGTTTTCGTCATATGAGCAGATCTTGTCCAGCCTTCAACTCAGTAAGAGTCGAGAATTGCATTTCCAGGCCAACAAAGCAACGCGTCGTTGCTACGACTTGAAGATTTAGTATTCAAACATGGCAGTTTCTATTTCGTTTTCGTGGAGACAATGATCCATAACGAAGACAGAAATGAATTTCCGGTGTGGTCAAACGCATATTACCCCTTTTCCGGGGGTCTTCGGGGGGGGGGGGGGGGGGGGGGGGGTAAAAAATCCATAATTTCAAAGCAAATTGATGCATTGTCGCATTAATAGATTGATGCATCGCCATAAAGAGAACAAATTGTATTGGTCATATAACAATAAATAAACACGTTGCATTGAGAATTCACCAAGTAATAATCATTTTTTTTAAGTTCAAAGTCCTTTTTTTGGAGCACCTCCCCTGTAGCTTCGATGTACACTCTACAATTGACTCCTCTACGAAAAAGTTTCTTGGACTGTCCAAATTTTTCATATTTTTTTCAACAGCGACATGGGGAAAGTTCTCACCGAACGTATGTCTGGATTGGGAGCCTGTTGAAGCTAAGCAATGACTCCCCTTAATTAATATGGCTGGTGCATATAAGATGGAGGAGGCAAAAGAATAATGTAAAATTGTGAATAGTAATAGAGGCTTCAGCAACCGACAGTGAGCCTAGTTCCACCAGGCGTTGGTTTAGGGTTGGATGAGCGTTGAAGTGCGGTGGAAGCAAGTAGAAATGGTGGCTGATGGGCATCATGGTTTACATTTTTTGGACGCGTATGAAAATTTATGTTGGATAGTTATGTACTCCGAGGGGATGTAAACTGCGTGGCTCACGTAGGAGCCTATTTGCATTTTTGATCCGCCCGTGTATGTTTGTGTAGATTGACAATGGATATTGGTAAGGGGTAGGAAGAGAGTGTGCATGAATTTTGGGTTTGTGTCGTAAGAGTTTTGTAAATGATACAAATAGGGGGAAATCTGTTGTAATGTTATGGAGATTTTTTTTTTAATCTAATATTGATTTTAGTGTATATAACTTTTTAAAGAGAGAATGTTCGGAGAGAAAAGGCTCTCATCTATCTCAAAGTTGTGAGATACGAAATTCAAGGGTTGCTTCTGCTCCTTCAGCTAAGGTAGGATATTTTTAAAGGTGGAGTCTCGTTCTACGCTTGGGACTCAGCCATTTTTCAGCACTTCATTTAGGTTGAACCCCTTGCTTCCCCCACTTCCGCACGTCACGTGACTCTGCGCTTCAGGGTGTGCAACGAGGCAGAATTCAAATTCCTTGTCCTAGGTGAATTTTGAGATTCTCTTATTTCATGTGGAAATGGTCTGAAACGTAAGAATACGAAGTGTGAGCACAGCGTCAGTCTGTAGTTGGGTCACCTTGGGTAATTTTATAAAAAAAAATAGTTTATAAAATCTGAAATTTCCTCCACCAATTGACATCAGGCATAGCTCATCCAGTTTTCAATTTTAGCTGGATCGAATTATAAGTTTTCGAGAAATTTCTAGTTCTTTTATTAGTTTTTAAAATACCGCATTTAATATTAGATCGATTTTTTTTCAAAATCTTCCTCGTAACGTGATCTCAGCTGGAGTAATAGTCATTTTCGTAAAAGCCAAAAGTATGAACCCTCTTAGAAGTTGAGAAGGAGTTGGTTAAAATTTCAAATTACAACTACTAGCTCTTAACCGCCTAACAGTTGCCAAAGAGTTGGTCATAACCCTATAGTTCAACTCTTGACTCTGATCCGCCCAAGAGTTGCCCAAGAGTAGGCCATAAAGCCAAAGTTCAACTCTGAACTCTTACTCGCTTAAGAGTTGAAAAAGAGTTGGTTAAAATTTCAAATTACAACTCTTAGCTCTTAACCGCCTAAGAGTTGCCAAAGAGTTGGTCATAACCCCATAGTTCAAGTCTTGACTCTGATGCCCCCAAGAATTGCCCAAGAGTAGGCCATAACGCCATCGTCCAACTCTTAACTCTTAACTGGTTAAAAGTTGAAAAAGAGCTGGTTCTAACCGCGAGGCCCAACTCTTAACTCTGCCCCGCTTAAGAGTTGTCAAAGTGTTGGTCAGAACCCCAAAAGTTGAAATCTGAACCCTTACTCGCTTCAGAGTTGGGAAAGTATTGGCCATATCCCCAAAGTTCAACGCTGAACTTTTACTCGCTTGAGAGTTGATAAAAAGTTGTAACAATGTGGTAAAATAGTTACGTATAACCCAAAAAATTATCTTCTAACCTTTGCCAATTGAAAACTTCGGAATAAATCGTTATTAACCAGAAAATTTATTTCTCAATTTTTACTAATTTTACAATTTGGGGATAGCCCCAACTCTTAGCGAACTCTTAAATTTTGGAAATATGCAAGTCTCACTCAACTCTCGCCAACTCTCCAGTTCGTCCGCTAGGGAAAACACAAAATTAATGATATTAAATTTACCTCAGTGTGTTTTTTTTTCCTACTCTTTCTCTATTCGTATTCACCCACGTAACCGCTGGTAGACATTACTTCATGGGCAATACTACGGATCAGAGTACCCACCCATTGCGGCTGGGGCCGACTTCGCCATTTCAGCTCATTGTATTTCTAATCACAGGGTAAACCTCCAGAAACCCCTGTGATACGACGGCGGGCGTCTACGATGGAACCCTCCCCCCCCCCCCCGCGCGACGGGTCGCGTTCGGTCCCGGCTCACGGTCTCACTTCATGGATACCGCCGATAGCACACACGGAATGTTCCGGCCATTGGTCGGAGTCCGTGAGAAAATATTTTTCAGAAAAAATATTTGCAGTGAGCGGGGATCGAACGCGGGACCTTTAGAATAGTAGGCAGACACTCTACCCACCACACCAAAGGCCCGTCTTACCTCAGTGTGTGTGCGTATGTATATGTCCGCTCGTTCGTGTATGCGAACAAAAGACAAAGTAGTGGTTTGTAAGGACGAAATTAGAAAAAGGTTTTTCAATACTGGAACATTTTCATTTTCTGTGCAATCGGACCATTCGGAAGCTTACCACCAATGAAATTGAGGTGTTACGTCCACGAATACTTACTTGCGGTCTCTCCTTTGGGTCAATGCAAAAAGTATGCACTTTACATCGGGGGCTGAGACCAAAGTCAATGTCGTCTTGATCATCCAGTTCAGCCAAGGGTTATTTTAGGTTTACTTATCAGTATCGGAAAATAAAAACTGACAAGCCGGATATTACAAATTTCTTGACCATAAAAACGATTCAATAGAATGGTATTCCAAACATAACTCTCTTCAATGCGTACTTTAACAAACGCTTCACTCAAAGTCAATTAATTTGTTTTCGATTCTCTGAAACCACACATTTTTAGAATTTATTCAATATTGTTCGTTTTTAAGTACTTTTAAATTTGGAGTATTGTGAAATTGTTATATGCACTACGAAGCGAATGAAAGCATAGAAACTATTCAATTTTTATGAAAAATAGTAAATTACAATTTTGAATTAATAGTTGAATAAACCGGGATGTTGAATAACAATACTTTTCTTGGCCACATATTGTTGAAGATGACCACACTGATTTGAACGAGTACAGAGATTACGTTAGAGCAATACGTTCGAATTGGGAGTAAACGCCCGAAATCTGCGCTACCGCCTTTATAATCGCCGTGGCTATATCTTCCATAGGAATGATGCAAGTTTTCGGTCCATATTTGGTAATCGCGGGCACAGCATTGTTATTTTCGGACTACCTGTGAAAGTCATCGTAGAAAGCATTGACGATGCACGTGGAAACTATTTTAAGCTATATTTGTTTGTGACCTTCCAGTCCGCCGGTGACTGTGCAATGCACAAATCTATCTCTACTTTCGTCCATAATTTCTTGGGTTTTACGTCTCTAAGTTCTACCCGAAAATATCTCAATTCTACGCATTAAATGAGGTCATTTAGTAAGCAAAATATAAATAGTCTTGACTATGATAATAATAGTAATAATAAGCATGATAATTATAATACTAATGATCGACGTAATTTCAATAAGCAAAAAAAAATATAAATTTTAAGACGTTACAGGGGGGAATTTAAGAAAGACGGTGACCTTTTTGTCACATTCGAAGGGGGGTACCCGAGGACCGCCGGCTTGTTTTTATTTCCCCCAATTTCATTGGTGGTAAGCTTCCGAAGACTCCGATTACACACGAAATGAAAATGTTTCAGTATTGAAAAACCTTTCTTCAATTTCACCCTTACAAACCACTATTTTCTCTTGTGTTCACATATACGAACGAGCCGACATATAAACACGCACACGCACACACACACAGGGCTTTGGTGTAGTGGGGAGAGTGTCTGCCTACTATTCTAAAGGTCCCGCGTTCGATTCCCGCTCACTGCAAAATATTTTTTCTGAAAAATATTTTCTCACGGACTCCGACCGATGGCAGGAACATTCCGTGTGTGCTATCGGCGGTATCCATGAAGTGAGACCGTGAGCCGGGACCGAACGCGACCCGTCGCGCGGGGGGGGGGAGGGAGGGTTCCATCGTAGACGCCCGCCATCGTATCACAGGGGTTTCTGGAGGTTTACCCTGTGATTACAAATACGATGAGCTGAAATGGCGAAGTCGGCCCAGCCGCAATGGGTGGGTACTCTGATCCGTAGTATTGCCCATGAAGTAATGCCTACCAGCGGTTACGTGGGTGAATACGAATAGAGAAAGAGTGAAAAAACACACACACACACACACATTGAGTTGAATTTAATATCATTAATTTTGGTTTTTGCAAAGACTTTCAGGGTAATTATTCAATTCAGTAAAATCGTTATACATTATATGGATTTTATATTGTTTGATTACTTTATTTTACAATTTTGTTCATGATTGAATTTAATTTACAACTATTAGCACAATGGATCTTGTGATTTTTACCGAAAATTATTTGATGATTTGTTGATTTATTTTTTGTTGTTTTATTGTTCATCAATGTTTGAATGTGTAATTAAATACATTCATTGACATAAACTTTTGACTCATCCTAATAAAGTTTTCATTAATCTGGCGTCCTTTCGAAGTATGTTATAGATAAATATCATACTTGTTATGGTGTTACGTCCCCACTAGTACCTTTTATGAACATTAGCAGATATTTATGCTTTTATTACCGACTACCGATCTTGATCTTTTTTATGTAATTTAACCCCTCTTATGTAATTTTCACTAACATTTCAAACTTCCAATCAATATTGTTTTTAATAACTATTTCTAAACAAATACTAAAAATATGAAAAACGAAATATTTCTCTTTTTAAGACAAAATATACAGATAACAAATATTGCTTTTCGGTTCCCACAGAAAAGACGTTGCTAGAAATACGTTGAAACTGAAATATTTGACGAAAACCTAAATAATTAAAAACCAAATTTCCAACAAATTCTTTTAACAAATATATACATAGGGAAGCAGGAAACAGATAACGATCAGAATCGTCAGAGTACGAGAATCGTACTAGGAAAAAAAATGACATGATTCTATTCCAAATCGTTAGTACTGGTATATCCGAAATTGTGTTTTATCAATTGTTAATGTCAGAAACAGTTTGGAATCAATTGCTAAGGAAGGGGAAACTTCCACTTATTTAGATACTATTTATTTAAATATAACAATCCAAAATCTTCATTTTAATTGGAGAAAAAGGGATCATCAAGTCTCGTAATGGTTTTTAAAATTTTCTTTTCGTAAATTTTATATGACACTCATTCCCGTCATTTGATCCACAGTAATTTACGGGGATCATAAAAAGGGAAAAAGGTGTTGGAATTGGGATTCAGAAATAGGAGAGAGAGAGAGACAGAAATACTCAGATTACACCTAAGTTACCTTGCTTTGCGTTTATATTTTCTGGTTGCTTGTTTTTACAGCTAATTACAGATAGTCGTTTGAAAATGGCGAGATTTCTATAGCCAAGGTCAGTTCATGTACAGATTCCTCGATTTGTATATCTCTGCGGCGTCTGAATTAGAGGCGTTGATATTCATCTTCTTCCGTTTTCACACTTTCAAGAAATGTTCGTTATGAGAAACTAAAAACCGACTTCACCCAAAAATGTCTCCTTCTTTTGTTGCGGCCCGGAGGTTATATCAACTTAAGTCGATAGTTTGCCCAATTTAGTTCGTATCCCTACTTCAGATGGAGTTTTCCGATCTTCGTTGAAAATTATCGATCCGATATGTTTTCACTACGGCCCGAAACTAAATAGATCGTTTCACTCTAGTCATCTTCGTTCCCAGCAGGATAATTATACTGGCTTAAGTATAACAACCCCTCTCTTTCAGCACCTCCCGAGAATTGTACCAGAGAAAAAATGCATAGTTCTATTGCAAATCGTTACTTTGTCATATCCTTCTGGTTTAATGATTTTTTCTTTATTTTTTATAATTATTAACCCATCCACTTATCCCCCCCCCCACAGAGTTTTTTGCGACAAATGACATTCCAAGTTTTGAATTTCCAATCTCAGTTTGCTGGAAGTCTGTTCACTTTGGATAAGACAAATTACACTCATCGTCAAATAAATTTTATGAAAAAACTCAGTACAAATTTTGACAGTTCAATATGTTCTAAATAATAACAACTTAGTACTTCTTTTTGGCTAGTTTTCGTTCATAGATTGAACGTGAGCAATATAGTGTCCGCTGCTTTCACTGCCGACTGGTAAATCGATCCCACCCTGGTACTCAATGACAGCCATAAGTCGATACATTTAACCCCAAATCTCCATTGATCGGAGGATTTGGCCAATCGTGAAAGTACCACTGATATCCACATGAAGTTGCGAGTTTAATTGGCATGCACATTTTTAAATCAATTATGAGGTGCTTTGCAGGGACGTTGACGACTCTCAACAGTGTAGATTCACATCTCATAGATCTCAAGGCTTCTTTGCCATCAAAACGCTTTTTCATCACTGGCCACGATTTGTGGAAGTGATGACATTCCATCTTCGTGGAGGGGGCCGAAGGGAATCGTAATGATTATCTGCTTGTCATCGATCAAGTTAGCGGAATTTTCGCATGTCCTCTGAACTGCACACAAAGGTTCCGTGGATAGCAGTTTCTGAATGAGTGCAGAGATGTTAATGGCACAGTCCATTTCACCGCCAATAACAGGGTGAAATCTACGTAAAATTGTGGCTCTTTCTTTGTAAATTCTTTGTAAAACATTGTTTCCTGACTATACGGATATAATAAACTTGAGGAATTCATTGTCTGCATCATTAATGTATTTTGTATACTCAGCAGATCTATGGTAAGCGCCCAATAAAGCCTGAGCCAGACTGTCAAAAGCACAAGTGTGTCTTATTGAAATGTGTTTGGTACCGAGTTGCAGAATTTTCCCTATCAAATCATTTTTTAAAAACGGTTATTCCAAATCACAATCGACTTGTACTCGAGAACTAAACGACATACTGCACAATTTGTAATCGATCCGTTCGCCATGGCTCCATTGGGGCAAAAGTAACATCTGATTTGTGTGGCAATGGCGGCGATGAGTGAACTGACGGTTCTTGCTTAAAACGATAAGGTTCATAATAGGTTGTAGATTCATGAGTAGCACGTTCGCCAGTGGTGTCAAAAATTTCGGCCAGTTTTCTTTTCTCTTGATTTCTTTGTAGATGAAAGGCGTCATCCTCGCCACTTCCAATAACTCCAACCTTAAGGCTGGTGACCCGAATGACTGGTTTTCCTGTGATCCTTCTGATATGGTTATAAGTGAATTTCTGGAACTGGTCGGATTGAGTGGTTTAGGTGGCGTGTATGAATGCTGAAACTGGGATCTCTCGTTCATCGTTGGTGCCGCTGGAAATACCTTTGCCGATTGATTTTCTCTATCCTCCTCGGAATCGATTGAGTCACTTCCATCTAGCATATTCGCTCGGCAGAAAGTACGAGCACAAGCTTCAGCCAGTTTTCGATGATTCAGCTTCGTCAGTTTCTCTTTTCTGGTCTCAATCTTGCCATTTTTCGAAACCTTATCATGCTCAAGATCGAAATCAACAAGATCGTTTTTCTCAGCTTGAATATCATCACCCTTCCTGACTAATAGTCGATCACTCTGTTTGCTTGCAGTCCTACGGTGTTGACTATTTTTCTTGTCATAGGTTGCGCATAAGAATTTTGTGACACCCTGGAGATTTTGCATATGCTTTGCTAGAACTTTGTCAGCAGGCTTCTTGCTGTCTTTCTATTGAGTTTATAATTTCAGTATAGCTGTTTTTATGTATTTTGAATGTTTCGTATTAGGAAATGAGCGAACGTGCCTTTAGCTGTAATTATCGGATTAGAGCGTACCTTTCTGTAAGTACGCTAATAGAACTTATTGGCCCCCAATCCCGAAAATATTGCTAAATGTGTTTCGGGTTCTGAGCCATTGTAAATCTCCCACCCATGCTATTTTTTTTTTGTTATTTCTCAGGTATGAATTTGTAGCTAAGTAATACCTGAGGTCACCTCATAGAGTTACTTGTCTAATATGAGGTCACCTCATAGAGTTACTTGTCTAATATGAGGTCACCTCATAGAGTTACTTGTCTAATATGAGATCACCTCATAGAGTACTTGATGAATGGATTATACTATACTCGATAACAACGCATGGATGATGGCGTTATAGTTTCTAAAAATTACCTTTTAGTACTTACTGAACATTTGAAAATGAACTATTTGAGGAATTTATAGGCATTAGTCACTCATTTATCATCCATTACAAGGATTCGTTTATCCCACAGTGAATGGTAGCGTGGAAGTTCAATCGCCAGGATGCAAGAGTTGTTAATGCTAGAAAATGGAGCAAAAATCATGATTCGAGAATTGAACGAGAAAGTAGTAACGATTTGCAATAGAACTATGCATTTTCCTTTCTAGTATAATTCTCGGGGGGGGGGTCAAGTTGAAGGGCTCTTATTAATGAAAACTGAAAAAAATAATCAAACGAGCATGGCATATGAAAGTACTAACTAGTGATGAAAAATGAAAAAAAAATCAAACGAGGATGGGGTATACAAGCACTAACGATTTGGAACCGATCCATGATATTTTTTTTGTTTTTTTTTCTGTTCCATTCTTTGAACGGGGGTAAGTCATAGTAGGGGTTGAGTGGTTGAGGGGGTACAAAAAAAGTAAATGCGGTACATGTAGGTACTAAACAAGTACGATCCAGACAATACATATTTTTTTGCGAATTTCAACCCCACCTTCACATAGCTGTTTTTCGTATCCATTGCAAAGAGCAACCTTTCTCACGTCTACTCAAATTTTTGAGAATTTTTTCTCCATTAATTAAAAAGATATCAGTACATAAAGACGTAAATAATTAGAGGGAAGCAGAGCAAAAATCTCGATTTTTCACCGAAAGTTACTTGCGGATAAAAAAGTTTGACATTCGGCCTGCTGAAAAAAATATACCACTACGAAGAACAATCTTCTTTCTACGTCTCATTGAAAAACTTGCTCAATTTCCCTAGGAATTAGTCATGAAACACGTTCGCGAATGTTTATGAAATCGCTTTCTCACTAATTGTGGCTTGCCCAATAAATGGCGCCCACTAGAAATTCCCCTAGAATTTGAGAAGTGACATAGCTACTGGCAGCTGTCAAAGTAGCGTGGAAATAGAGTTGCAAGTCACACACCGTCGAAATTTGCCGTAGCCTTGTTCTTCCCCTGGAATTGTCACCGAGCAGCCCTCCAATATGTGCACAGATTTTTTGCAACGTATACAATGATGAGCGGATGGAATTTGGCCTCTCATACAAGCCACACATCCAGCGATTTTGAGAGAATTGTCTTCACACAGGATATTTGATGGGGCTGCACTTTCAACATCGCTTGGAGCTTTTTGAGTGGATGAAGAGTGGGCCAGTAGTTCACGATAGGTCATTAGAGGAGATAATGCTCGTATTGGGTCACTGGGGGTTTCCAGGATTGTATTCGTCGGGGATGATGTACGAACCTCATCGAATATTTCTGCTTTTCCACTTCCATGTTGCGATGTTGGCGAGCTCATATGAACGGACGTGTTCCCCCCCATTTCATCGCCGGAAACATTCCCCAAATCGTCTCCAAACTCAGGATTACAGTCTCTATGATTTTTCTTAGAGGGATTTCTAAATTGCTCATAATCCAATCCATGGCGTCCTCGACGATAATAAATCGACGTGTTTCCTCACGATATCATAATGCCTAGTTTTTTCATTTTTAAATATGGTTTTCTTAATTTTCTTGACCTCACACTCAACACAAGCGCTGGAAGCTGGCCATCGCCCATAGTTATCTTTATGATAAGTTACTCCTGTCCAGAAGGGGAGATACTTACAATTAGCGACCAAACGATTGGGCAAGGCGAGGAGCATATAAGCATTCATTTCTGTGCCGTTGTCTTCACTCTGCTTATCTCTGGAACCTTTTCCTAATTGAAGGACCATGTCTTTCTGTTTCAGTGCCCATCTAAGCCATCAATTGTCTGGATAATCGATTTCAGTGAGCGTATAGTCATTAATAGAGTTCGAATGATTGCCTCCGTTTTGCTCATCTTCATTCTCCATATTCTCCTCATTTGTCGCTCCATCATTCAAATTGTCCTCTTCCTCTATAACCCACCGAATCAATAAAAACATCGTAACAAAATGAAGAAGAAAATAATTTTCAAAAATTAGAAAATGTAGTAGTTTCAAAAAGAAAGAGGATAAAAATTTCGTCAAGAAGTTTTCCAAATGCTTCCTTATCGGCCATTTTGACGATCTTTCCGAGGCAGGCAATGAAAAAAAACTCGTACCAAGCCTGGCGCAGTTTTCAAAACTCCAGAATACATTTTCAAGAAATGAGCCACGTCAACACGAATATAGCAGTTACTTTTCTCGGCAGTCAGGTCGTCATCAGCGTAGTCCTCGATGGTTTTATATTTCGTAAATGTCAGAATCATTGATGTAACCAGTGCCCGACTCGAATCCCTCACTACTTCTGGGGGTTTGGGGAATCCATATTGGAGCCATCGCAGCCATAGGTGAGAAATTGTGGTAGTGTCGTCTTACTCCGATATCATTTGGGCGACAGAGAATTCGCCGGCTGAACAATTTACCACACCAATGTAAAGGAATTGAGCACGAGTCTTTTCTCCATTTAATTTTGTAAGTTTCTGTGGAAATCCTTCTGTTGCATCGACGAACAATGCGCCATTCGTGGTCGATAAATATTTACAATATACTTGACGTTGCATACTCGTCCAATAGTGCACACAGAACGGATCCAAGAAAATATCATATATAGCTCATGTATAGCTCCACAGTACTCTGCAGCTTTCATGATCGCAAGGGGAACAATTGGATCATCGGCGACATAATGAGCTTTTTTTGTTCTGACTTTACCACCTGAAGAACATTATGATTGGGCACCATGGGAGCTCTCTTGTGATTTTGTGGATGTCTGTACTGACGGGCTAGATGAGCTTGCAGCGATTCAGATCGTCCCTGTAACAATTGTTCTCCCAACTGTGAACGCATTGGTCCACGTAGATGCAGACTCCGCCATTTGCCATCACCTTTCGTCGTCTTGCACTCAAAAATCATTTTTTCACCATCCCGAGGGAGTAGACAGTGCACCTGGCTTCCACAAGTGCAATGTCCCAAAAGCATTGAGTTCAGCATTGATATGCGAAGACAAATCACGTAAGTCAGGAAAATTGAAAGAAAGAAAAATAATGATATTCTCAACTGTTTTTCTCACCTCGATAAAATCCAGGAAATCCAATCTTTTCGGTCTTCCTCTAACACCAAATTTTCCCAATTTCCACTGGACTCATTTAATGTGGTAGTCAGTGTGTATAAAATCCTCAAGGTCATCATATTTTCCCCTGACCTAGCCTGCATGTATTGGGCCACATGTCGGGCCTACCGAAGATTCCCGAGGGTGGCTACATACGCTGCCCCTTTTTTGGGAAATTGCTCAGTTATCCATCGACACTCTCAACGAATAGACGTCAACAGTTTTCATTGTGGTTCATCAATCTCCATCTTCTCGATTAATAGTTCGCGTATTTAACCTACAATTATTTTCTCGTATTATTAATTCGAGTCAGTGTTTTTCCATCGCGGATTTTCAATCATAGTAAATCATCTTTGTAATTTATCTCCGTAAATTATCAGTGAATTTTATTGAAGTAGTAAAGACTATATCGCAACTCGATGAGACTCATCAAACCATCAAATTCAGTACGTTTTTATTCATAAAATCCAAACATCTCGTTCCGCTCCCGACCACCCGGATTATCGAAAATCATCAAAACTAACAACATTTTCAACACAGTGTTTTTTCACTCTTTGGTATACTCAAAACTTCCTGAAGGCCATTCTTTATATTGTTTCTATCATTTACAACAAACGTGTATAAGGCCTCCGCATTCTTGGGAACATTTGAAGCATGTTCTAGAAAGCATTTTCATATTTTCTCCCATACTGGATGACTCTTATGAGTGATCGCTGCGTCAATGGGCGAAACGATCTTGTCCTTGTATTTGAGCACTGTTTCTTTGATTAACTGGTAATCGAGAGCTCGTCGTCGACCGGGTTTTCGGTGCGAGATTTTTTCATTAGTGTTTGATTTGCACATCATGATGAAAGATTTTATATTCCACGCTGAAGTAGTTCTGAACACAATTGTTTTATTTTAGTTTAAAATACTAATTCACAGTGACTTTCCTCACTGATTAATTGAATAATCAGAATTTAAAAAATCCCAAACAGTACCGAAAAATGTCGAGAAACAGTGTTGCCAACAACATGGAGATGAGGTGAAAAAATTACAAGCCCTATTAGCAACAATTTCTGCCGATAAAACAGCCAATGATCTGGTTTTCGGTTATCGTATGTTGCCGGTACTGGGGTGTTACGCTACGCGGGCGATTTGAATCAGAAACAGAGACAAGAGAAGTATTATTCTTGAAGAAATGGAGTAACCATAAATTGATCACCTTGGTCAATATTTTCGTACTGAAGGACTGTTTATACTTACAAGAAAATTATGTTTCTTTTCACAACGCACGAAGGCCACTAAACTATAGTAAGTTTAATACTCTACCTATCCCTTTTTTGAGTTAAGTTGAAGAATGTAGATGTTCTCGTTTCTCATTAAAATCTGAAGGAACAAATTGTTTTTGAAAAATGAAGAATTTTGTCAAAAACTCAGAAACTAAAAAAAAATTATAACCCTGCTTCAATTAGCTGTAAATGAACTTTGAATTATATGCCATTGAAGATTGAATTCAGTTCATTTTTGAGTCATTATTTGGCGCACTTGCATTCAAAAGTGATGAAAAAAAAATATTTTTTTCTCAAAAATGGTATGAGACGAAAATTTTCTAAAGTTATCTCTAATTAGCTCTGAATGTACATCAAATTATCTGATGTCAAAAATGAAATCTTCCTTTTCTTCGTTTTTCGTCTAATTTGGAAAAAGGTAGCACCAACACGTTTTATCTGACATCCCAAATTATCACGAATTATCCTGATATCAAAAATAAAATTTTGTCAATTTTCAAGTCATTTTCCGGCCACTTTGCAAAAAAATTAGCACCAACACGTTTTTCTCAAAAATGACATTAGCTCAAAATTTATTTCTTACAGCTCCAATTAACTCCGAATGAGCTTCAAATTATCTGATATCAACAATAGAATTTTATCCATTTTTCAACTCATTTTCCGGCCAACTTACAAAAAAGTTAGCACCACCACACGTTTTTCTCAAAAATGACAACAGTTGAAATTTTTTTTTTACATCTTCAATTACCTCCAAATTATGAGATAATCGAACTTCGATTCCGCTATTTTTTACTGCCAGCTTAACGTGCGTATAGAATTTCCCCATGGTGGAAGTGGATGGTATTTGCAGTAATTCTTCAATATTGGAAAGTTCAATACAGTATTCGTGAGTTCTTGAGGGAGTGGTGAAAAGATGGTTGAGAAATGAGGCACGCAATTATTGGAATCTTATTTGGACAGAACTACTAGATCCAACTAAGCTACACGAAATTCGGGAAGAAAGCAACAAAAAACCCCTGAACTCGGAGGTAGTAGACGGGACCAAGCGATTATGAGCAGACTGAGAATAAGGCATACCAAATTAACTCATAACCACATCATGATGAAGGAAAAACCACCGCAGTGCCAAGGCTGTCAAGAAAGAACTTCTGTGAAACACGTACTACTTGAATGTACAATGTACTAGGATGATAGAAAATGGCTGAAGTTGTCAATAAGGTTGCCAGAATTACTCAATGACAGTAGCAGTGTAGGAAAAATTATGAAACCTCTGAGAAGGATGAATATATACCATCTCATATAATAGATCATCAAAAAAATGTAAACCACTAATGTACCATATTAATTAATAAAGTCGCTAAGGACCAAGCAGTCGATGCGACTTTAACTGAAAAAACAGCGATGTTACCACATTTGTTTACCTTGTAGCCGACTGAGTTAGAAATAAATTATTTTGAAATTCTCCACATGTCTTGTTTTCAGTATAGTGTAACTGTTGAATTGCATGAATTGGAAATATTTAAGGATGTGTGTTTATTTCGGTGGAGAAAACGAACCTTTAAATTGATTTGAAAGTTCGAGGGCAGATTCAAGGTGTGAATATCTTTTTTTTTTTTATTTAATGTGAACATCTTCATTACTGAATTTTGGCAGCAATCACAACGAAATTTCTGGCATTGACATTTCTTGAGTGGAATATTCGGAACTTTCCATATGGGTTTAGAATAGTTCACTGAATACGGGGGAGAATTAACATTGACTACGCTCGAGTTTTCCACCACTTGCAATGCTATGGGAGCATACGTCGATGACGTTTGTTTGAAAAAATCACGTCATTACATCTTGCGCGGTGAAGTTTCCCTTTTTCGTCTCGTCGTTATCCAAATCCATGCAAAAGAAATAGGATTGACATGTCATCGAATTGAAACCCCCTAAACATATTTAACTAGCCGGAGAACCTAATGTATTTATCTCCGCCCGCTAAATTCTAGGGAATTCACAACGCTGTAGGAACTCTTCGGGCCAGTTTTTAGTTAAGTTACCCGTAGTTCTTCTTCTTCTTCTATTCTTCTGGCACTGACTATGATGTCTTCCGGCCGTTATTCCTCTGTCGGGGCTTTTCGTAGATGTGAATGTGGGCTACCCGTAGTTCACTCGTGGTTAAAGTTAAAGTTAAGTTCCCCCACCACGAGCCCTTTCAGCTAGGCTTAAAAATGACGGTAACTGTTAGCCTGAACGCGGTTTATGAACGTATGGTGTAGAAAATTGTAATAACTTAATTGGCGGCGGAAATCGTCGTTTACAACGTAATGTACACCCAGTGAATAATTTTTAAGGTTTGTCAGAAATCCAATTCAGGGAAAAATACTACACATCCACGGCCATAGGGGGGGGGGGGGGGGGGGGGGACTTCCCCTCCCGCGGCGAACATGGTGGGGGAACTTAACTTTAACCATGAGTTAACTACGAGTAACTTAACTAAACACTGGCCCTTAATATACCTAGTTACGTACGCGCCTAATGATCGTCAGAGTAACCACGGATGTACTCATGAAGAATCGTATGCAAATTCCTACAGCACTGCACGTTTGTACCTATATAACTCTATGAAATTTACTTACCATTATAAGTTTTTTCAGCGGTATTCAACCCACCATCCACTGCATGTGTTCCAAGATTTTTGGCACACTGTGCGCAAAGCAACAAGTGGCGCGTCCGTGAAACCCTGCCCACGCACATTGTATCAAAATAGTAGATTTCGTGACTTTAGAAACGACGCCGATCATCAGGAGGTGATTATTTTAAAATCACCCCGGACCACTGAGGGGTGACTTTAGAAATGTGAGAAAAAGTAATTTTTTTCATGTGTAGCATGCCTAGGGAATTTGTGACTTTAACGCAGCTAAGGGTGTTGTCACTCCCTGTACAAATAGCCTCACCGTAATACATTACGCACTTGCAATGCATGATAACATTGGAACATTATTGTTAGAAAACTGTACAACACGTTTTGTTTTAATTTTAAGTATGTTAATACAATCTTCTCCTCAAATAATAGATTACATACCTAGGCCAGCAAAGTAAGGAATGTCTCAGATCACATTTAGTTGTTGGCCGAGGCGAAGCCGAGGTCGACAATAATGTGATCTGAGGCTTTCTTACTTGCTGGCCGAGGTGTGTATACTATTTTTCTGCTCGACGAAGCCGGAAAGCGGTAACTTCGTTTAGCGCAGCGGCCCGAAAGTTACCGCTTTCTGGCCGCAGGGCAGAAAATTCATTTTAGTATTACGTTGCTGCCAGTTTCTAACCAAATGTTACCATGCCAATGTCCACAATTGTTCTCAGAATTGAAAAAAAAACTCAATGCCACAAACAGTACTCAGCTCCTTGCCATCTTTTACAAAACTCATAAACTTAGGTCGTGATAACTGTGTCTACCTGCACTGCCATATCACACATTACAGGTCCTGAAGGAGTTTACACAATTGTTCCCTGAAGAGATCTTCTATGGGGGTCGGTCTATCTTCTGCAACCATCAGTGAATCTTCTGTGAAGGCCATCAAATTATGTACTTCAGGGGTCGGCGCTCGTGGGTCCAGACAACCACGTCTGTTTTTTTTTTGTGTTTCTCAGTATTAATCGCCATTCCCGTTTCTGCCGGTTCTCGTTCTTTTTTGGTCAGTATTAGGCACATTACATGATGGAACAACATTTTTCTTTAAGCGCTTGTGTTGAACGACTTGGTCTAAAAATAAAGAATAGTTTGGGGCACTTGGTGAGGTTAAGAACAGAGTAATCAACACCATCGTATATTTACCTGGAAGATGGTAATCATCGCGTAAGAAAATGGAGCTCGCCAACTTTATCGTATAAGGACACTTCCTTTGAGTTTATTGCTCGTTTCCACTAGGCTATGCACTGATCCATTTTTTTCGAGCTTTCCAAAATGATTCAGCACAAACACCTAGGAAAATGGTGAACAGCTAGTTTTTCTTAATCAAATCGGCTGTCACAGCAAAGGGATTTACCCGTTTTCGATTACTTTTCCGCGGGAGAAGCCATATTTTATGATAAATTGACGCCCTGGCAGACGGATCGATTACAGAATCGACTTGTGCAGTATGTCGATTGGTTTTCGAGTACAAGTCGATTCTGATTTAGAATAATCGATCCAGGATCGACTAAGTACCGGGTCGATTACTGGTCAACTAGAATTTATTTTTTCCCCAAAACCAACTCAGGATCCGCCTAACACCAAGTCGATTGTCCAAAAAAAAGGGGGAAAAAGATAGATTTAAAAAAAAAAGACCAGTCGACCGGCAATCGACTCAGTATTTAGTCGATCATTCCAGAAATATGGATCGATCTGTACTCGAAACGTAATCGAAAATAAATAAGTTGTCTAAACATATATCGGTCTGTACTGCAGTTTATGGCAATTACTTATTACTTATATATTAAACAAAATTGCTAATTATATTTTGGAAGAGATGGTGTGATATGATCTTTGAGAGGTCAGTTTTCAATTCAGTATTGAACATATTCCTTATATATCTTTGAATGCAATGTGAAATTTGGGAGCGGTTTCTTATTATTTTTTACTACCTCAAGGCGTAACAGACCTTCCATCCAAAGTAGGTCAACTCAATAATTCAGCTCATCGCTCTCGCTCCGAAGCAAAATCACCAGGAGTAAATTCATCAAGTCTAGTCACGTCTTTTTTTTATCATTCGAGATACGCTGACAAACAATGTATTAAACCTTGATCAATTAGGTTAGGTACTTCAGAGGTGAGGACGCTGCCGGAACTGTCGTCAGTAAACACACAATCAAACACTTGATTACTGGAGTCAAGTAAGCTATCGTGTAGTTGACCCGTAGTCCCACATTTTGAAATTTTAGGGATTGGCGACGGGATCTTCCCACAGACGTCGTCACAGTACATAGCTGCATCGTCCCCTCAAATTCCGCTTTGGCCACCTTTACCTCGCTAGGAAGAAGCTTCCTGACTATCCGAATGGCGTGATAATACGACGAGCAGTGTTGTGGTTCAAGTGGCCAAACACTCCGTCGAGTTTTGTAATGTGCCGGCAATCTGAGAGTAAATCATGAAAAGGCGAATCACCGCTAATGGCCTTGATCGAAACCATGAACTGCACATTTGCAACTGAGCAACAGCTTGAGGTCCAGTTGATGCGTCAAGAAATAGCCCATTGGTCATCAGGTCAGGGAGCAACCGGGAATGCACTAAATAGTCCGCTCCAGTTATCAGGGTAAAAGTATTAACGGTGATAAAACATGAGGGGGACGTCGCGACGTTGTTCCAGTCGTGAAGTCTGTTGAGGCCGCTAAACATGGACGCCAGAAACTGGAGCAGAACCAACAACCTCATGACTGTCTGGGTTACTACGGAACACACCATCAATAACGTCAATGAGTTCCGAAGCATACCTAGCTTAGACGCATCCAAGTTACCAAAGATCCATGATTACCCCTGACCTGATACGTTCCAAGGCAAACTACATCTCTAATTGGTGAAACCAAAGCTGAGGATTGTCAGGTCAGAAGATAGGGCATGTATCCTGAAAGGGCTGTTTGAAATTGCTCTTCAAACCCGTAAAGGCCACCGAAATTCTCTCGGCCTCGATGCTGCTGTTGCTGCGACTGTTGGAAGCTTGGAGAGTGTCCTTGGACATTTATCACTGGAACGCTGTTGGGATTGGCCATTATAACGGAAAAAAATGGAGATCAGGAAGACTTGAGCTTCACAGATAAAAATATCAAAGGAAGTGTAAATTGCATTAACTTTGACTTAATTTACTCGAGCGTAAGTCAAAAGTTCCCGATTTAAATACCCTGGTGTGACACAGCATCCGTTTAAAGGGGGTGTCTAGCAATACACTAACTTTTTATTCAGTTTAACTGTTCATGGATCATCAATTGACTTAGTATACCACCACGTTCCTGCCACTATTCGTCAACTGGTTACTTGACAGAAATACCACCGCATCTCTGAAAAAGTTTTAATGTGTTCAAACCAATTGTTAGTTTACTCCCAATTTATAATACCGTCAATATGGTGACGTTGCATTTTAAATAAAGCACTACTGTTCACTTGTCGTAATTTACTGCTTCAATCATCTGACGTGAAGAAACAAGGTACTATGACACCAGTCCGTGTAAAATAATTCGGCTCCGTAGACTAAATTGCAACTCCAAAAATATAGTACAAATTTCGATTTTTGTAGATAAATACGTGGAGGGGTCACAGATGTGGTAAAGGGATGTTTTGGGATAATTATTCACTTACGTACATTAAGATTACTTTATGATTAAACTAGATTTATTTCTGGTCTCTCTGACACGGTGTTTACAGCATGGTGTCTCGTCAACGAGTGAGAGCGAATGCTGGGGTCGATACCTGGATATTAATTCGGATCAATATATCGATGCTCACAATAGAATCGATATCCTTACTAACAGATGTGCATATCGATATGCACATAAAACAAATAAATGTGGATTGATAACCCCACAAAGGAATGGAAGCATTTGCTCATAACTTGGATCCATTACATCGAGACACTTATTTCCGAAACATCTACATAGAGGGAGTTAAGTATGCGGGGCATCCCAACCAGTAACGAGAAGAATGTAATTACATCATATGAACATTCGATTATTTGTAGCAACATCCGGAATATTAATGCCCGTTCCTCTTGTAATTAAGATTTCGACCAAATTAGGAGGCAATTGGTAATGTACGACGATAATGCTTGTTTTTTCTATTTTTCTCAGTTATAGATTAAAAATAAGTTTTAATATTTAGTGATGTGGTTAGATTTCGGTACGTTTGTCACGGAATAAGTATTCAATATTGCATTTGTTAAATTTCATTCCAATACATTTGATATTATGAAACGATTGACAAAAATGGTAAATAAAATGCGTAACCCACCATAGTTAAGAAATTGCCTATATGTTCTACTTCCCATCCAGGCATTTTTGTTGTCATAGATGAATTAATATATGCCTTGAAGAGCGGAACTAATTTATGTATTTATTCCCTCACAAATAATCGAATGTAGTCGACAGAAGAAGGAGAAATATGAAACATTATAATTTGAATAATTCTAAGCCTTATAATTCCTAACATGAATTCAGTTTTCCATGCTTTAAAATTCTTGTCTGTTTCTTTGGAAAAAGATGGCCACAAAATGATCAGCGTCATCAATGTTTTGCAACTTTTCGGTAGGGGAAGCTAATATAGTTACTCTGAAATTAAAGAGTGTTATATCGAGAAAAATTTCCAATCTCGACGAGGTGTCCAATCCTTCTGTGATATGTGCGATAATATGTGGCGGGTGTGTGTATGTATATATATATTGATGTACGCCGCTGATCATTTTTGGTCGAATAATTCCTTCTAAATAGCTAAGTCGATTAGAGTTCGAGTCGATTCTAGGGTGTTGTATTCCTTTGGGAATATAAACTAATATAACTAAAGGAACTAATTAGTTAGTTGCTTTACGAATATAGAATCGAGTGGATGTGTCCTCCGGCGTCTTGATTGAAGAATAAAGTAAACTCTGTTTGACTTATTTAGTGATTGAATCATTCAATAGACCCTATTGAACGCGCAGGTAGTTCGGTAAGCATTACCCTAGCAGTTTTGTGACGAAACCGCTGTTTATGAACAACTACTAATGTTTATAGAAAAATACGGTGTCAAGGTAAAACCTTTATAGCTCATAAAGCAAACGTCACTTATGAACTGAACTTATGAAGGCGTTTCTTCGCTTCTGTTCGGTCTTGATAGTATTTACAAGATACAATGGAAAGTCTAGACACATTACGTGCGCGCGATCATTATAACCTCTTATTTTTGTTTACCTTCATGCATTATCTTCAAATTATGTCTCCTTATTTGGGACTATCGTTTCAATTTGTTTCTATAAATCTCCCATACATAGCAGAATGATCTTTTCGACTTCAGTAAAGGGAAGATAGCATCTTTGTTAAACAATAAGCATGAAGAATAATTGGAGTGATTGGTTGAGCATTGAGATTTTGGCTAATGATTCTTAATCTGTTCGAAATTGATTAAAAAAGCTCGGTGAAGCACTGGTAAAAAAATGCTTTGACATTTTACTCGACAGGATTTATTTATTATATAACCTGTGTTGTATAGATGGTGAAGGAAACACATAACGTTGAGATGTAAATTTTGAATAATTTCGTAATCAGTTCAGTCGAGAATAACGACCATTCGCGGATCTTCTACTCGAGGTGCTGGTGGCCGTGGTTGAGAGAGTTGTTGGCTGGCAGGAGCTGTCAGCCTGCGCCACGGCTTGCGAGCTGCTCTTCGAAGCTCTATTGAAGATAAGCTCCTTCGGAGCCTCCTGAAATTGAAATTGTAATTGTTGAACATTTTCTAAAGAATGTGCTTCAAAATATTTATATAGAGTAGACTGTTATTGTCGCTTATTACTCACAAGGGGCATTTGTATAACAAAATAATAAAAAGATCATAACTGATCGTGAAAGGTTACTCTTCATTAGGACGTGAGACAAGGTATCACATACGCCCCGCGGGTGCGAAATCCCCCCCGCCTTTGTAACAACAAGAATATTCATAACTCGTGTAAATATTTCTTTTCCGATTTTGATTGCATTTCTCGACCTCGCCCCAGGCTGCAACCTCTCAATCCCTGAAAAAAATCTTCACACACTCAATTATGATAAGTACAATTAGCTATCTGAACAATAGGACCCAATGCATGAAGTTTTGCGAAACAGATTTTATTGAACCTGCTTGCTGAAATGAGCAAGAAGGACGAAGAGTTTTCCAATGGGAGCAAACCCTTCATCACCTCAGTATGGCTTCAAAATTGAACTAGTGGGATGGAAGTGTGTCTATTCCCATTGCAAAACTTCCCGATTTGTCATTTCGGTTTGCCATTCTTAGATTTTCCGAAACGTCAATTCAATGTTTAAAAACTGTCGCAGGTGTCGCTACATGCGAATATGTTACATGCCACACTGACCAATCACACTGTGCACGGCGCAATTTTAAAAAATTGCAAAAAAAACTTGATTTGCCAATGGTTCCGGAAAAATTTACAAAATTGGAATTGAGAAACTATTTGAAACCGGTTGTCTCGTTTTTTAACTTCCCGATCTTAGGGAAGTTATTCTTATGGGTCGGAAAATCCAAATTGGGAATTTCACTTGATCTCCACGTTTCATGGCCCCTAGAACGTTTCCAACCGTTTTGAGCGAGATGTTTGTCTGTGTGTGTGCGTATGTAAGCAAAATTTTGTCGAACGATTTCTCCCAGACAAATTATGCAATTTGGCTTTTTTTATACTCATTGGATAGGTTTCCGCCTAAATTAGCCCTGGTTAGATTTCGAACATAATCGAGCCAGCGGTTTTATAGTTATTAACAAATGAATTGTTTATATCGCTGCGTCGTAAGAACGTTTGAAGATACGAAAAAAATTATTCAGTCAAATTTGTTCCACACACAAAAATACATATTTAATGTTATATAACGTTTTTGGCTACCACCGATAGTTTATTGTTATTAACAAATTCAATTGTTTAGATCACTATATCGCAAGAACGGTTAGAGATACGCAACAATGTGTCAAATGAAAGTCACATTCGATGTTCTATGACTTTCCTGGCTAACACCCATAGTTAATTGTTATTAATAAAATCGATTGTTTATATCGCTCCATCGTGAGAATAATTCGAGATATGAAATAAAGTGTCCAATGAAAGTCGTTCCACACATAAAAATACGCTTTGGATGTCTTTTGACTTTTTTTGCCAACACCCATAGTTAATTGTTATTAACAAAATGGATTGTTTATATCGCTCGATCCTGAAAACGATTAGAGATACGGAACAAAGTGTCCAATGAAATTCGTTTCACACTTAAAATCCACATTTAATGTTGTATTACTTTTTTGCCAACACCCATAGTCAATTATTATTAACAAATTAAATGGTTTCTGTCGCTCTATCACAACAATAATTAGAGATACGAAATGAGTTGTTGAATAAAAGTTGTTGCACGCGTAAAAGTAAACATTTGATTTTTTATGACTTTTTATGCTAACGCTCATAGCTTTTCACAAATTGAATTGTTTATCTAACTCTATCGCAAGAAAGGATATATTTTTTAAAAATCTCTTTATATTTTAAGCATTATAAAATTTCACATATTTGGTAATTTTGAAAAGTTTAAAACGTTCACAATTTGAGACACAAACCGAAATTTTGTATATAACATATATGGGGGAACGATCGAGAAGGTATTGGTTCGACCCGTAGAGGGTCAAACCAAATTCCGTTTATTTTTTACGTGAAACAACCGTTTTTTCGGAAATATGAAAAAACTACGAAATCGACTCCCATCAAAACCTGATTGGCTTTGAAGAGCACAAAATCGATTGCGCGATATAGCATCTCAATTGCATAATTTGATGGTGAGAAATCGTTGGAGAAAGAATTTGCCTTCTTACATACACTGTCACATATCACACATATATATATATATCTTGTTAAAAATGATCGAACGCCATGAAACGTGGAGATACATTAACAGATCAATTCTTTAAAATCGGGAGCATTCACATAACTTCCCCTGTCGGAAAATTGAGAAAGTAAATTTGAATGGCTAAAAATATTTGAGACTTTTTATAGGAAGTTTATAGATGACTGTGCTTCGGCACAACGAGAATATCAAGGTATGCAAAAGAATTACTGCGTAATTATTTTTTTAATTCATGAACCAAAAGCTGAGAAGTGATGAAGGCCAATATGGCGTGGTTTCTGCGAAGGTGGATCAGAATTTTTCACAAATATTTAATTGTTATTGTAAAAGTCAGATATCAGTTGTTGGTCGATTCATCTCATTATTCACTATTAAAGAATTCACACAGTTGACTTCCGCACCTCTTAAGGTATATCGATAGGTTGAGGTCGGAAGTACACCCTAGTCAAAATTCATGTTCATTTTTGGATTCCTAGAGTATATATTTACAGCTTGGAAACCCTCTCAGTTAATTTTAAAAATAATATTAAAATTATTGCAACCGATATTAATAGTGAATGAACATTTATTTTATAAATAGTATATTGTACCCCTAGGGCGTAAAGGTACTTGCTCGCCAAATGTCATTACTACCCTCGGCTTCGCCTTGGGTGTAATTTACATTTGTCGAGCAAGTACCTTTACTCTCAACGAGTACACGATATTTTATGCATCGAAGAAGCAAAATGCGATTCCATCGAGCGAAGCTAGGTTAGAATCGCGCACTTTGCTCCCTAGATGCATGAAATTATTGATACGGAAAGTCATTTGCTCATCCCTAGACATTAGTAGCCTCACCGATAACCTAAGCTAATCGACGAGGTCGATCCGCGGGAATTGTGACAGTTGTGAAAATTACCACAATGAACCAACTGAAGTGGGGTGGACAGTTCATAAAAATAGTATATTACGACCCAAGGCCAGAAAATTTGATTTCCTGGCGTGCGTGATATGAAGGCCGAGGCGAAGCCGAGGCCTCATTTCACGTACGGCAAGAAATCAAACTTTCTGGCTGTGTGTCGTATGCTATTTTTCTTTCTCCCCACCCGAAAGTACGTTCAACAATAAATGTATCAATTTTGAAATGTTGACGATCAATCCAACGACGAATGCTTTTGTGGCCTGCCCGCGCACGCCTCTCGTCGGTCACCTTGCGAACTACATGCCCACCCGACTTTTGCAAAACCGAGGCGAAGCTGAGGTTTTTGCTGGTCGGGGCGGGCAAAAAGTAAAAATGCATGAAAAAACATAGAAACGTCGAAAAAAAAATTAGAATTCCGAAATCACTTTTTATAAGCATATTTTCCTTCCAACTTTCACCTCTTCGTCGAAATTTCTAAACATCGCGATGAGGAATCGCTCATTTTTCAGGTTAGATCAGTCTCTTCATTCGCCGGCGAGGGAGAGTTTTAATTTACTCTACTTTTTCAAAATCAACTCGTTTTATCCAATATTATTTTATCCACTAAAGAAATTAATGCATAATTTAAAGAAATTTTGTTCCGCAGGAGCACTGGCGACATGAACCTTTTATGCGTATATATTATACAGAGAAAAAGTGGCTTCGGAATTTGACACGTTCAGTCGCGATTTGGGCACTGAAATATATCATGCGCATGCGTAAGCAAGAGTCGGGGAGCTTCAGGTGGAGATCCGAAGTTTACTCTTTCGTTAGCAATTCTCGCCTGCAAACGCGAGCCACAAAAGTTTTGTGGCCAATCACAAAGATTCTCCGTCGAGAAACTCCAGAAAAGCCGTTGTTTCTGGCGTTTCAGACCACGGAGGAGAGCGTACTTTCAGGTCGGGGAGGAAGAAAAAAAGCATTACGATCAACGTCGAAAATCGCTGGAGGTTTTGGCTAAAATATTAATATCCTTCCGCGATTATTATTGTACGCTGGCGGCAATGTTTTGACAGCTAACAGCGGCCATTACACTTTCAGATATTAGGGGGAAAAAAATCACCAGATCCAGCCGCCATGACACTGACGAACCAGCGACGATAAATCGGAGTTTTTTATTAATTGTTTCATTAAATCCTCGAACTTAGGATCAAGCTTGAACTTTCAGAAGATGTAGTTGAAAGCTTGTTCTATATAGTGGTATGTGATTTTTTTTGGGAAGCTCGTGAATTTTTCGCATAAATACCACACTTCCGGTAAAATTTCTCGATTTGAGACATTTTTACTCTTGCATTATGTGATTTTCAATTGATTATATCTGCTTCATTAAACTTACAGATTTATACAAAAAAATCCTCAATATAGAGACAAAAATACTCTTTCAAACGAATACCACAATATAGGGTGGTGCTCGTGGACCCGGAACCTATCAATATACCTTAATTTGTCAGGATTGAGCCATTTTTTTTTAGTATTTTTTGAATATAGTTATGATTTTTCTCTTGCTCTCATCGACTAACGCACACAAAGAAGACGCAAAACAGACGAGACAGTTTAGCCATGTGCGTCCAGATACTTTAAACTCGCTTTGGGACTACGCCAATTATATATGGAATCCCATTTGAGGCAATATTCTCAATTAAGTGAGGAAATGACTGCTCAAGTCTTCTGAACAAATCAAAATTCCATGTTATGAGGTACGCAATTCCTGGTTGTCATTACAAAATATTCGCAGGATTCTATTGACCATTCACTTATGGCGCCGATCCAATGAACGCGCCTATGGTTCTTTCCCCTGTCTCATAGTTCGACAAATTAATTTCTCTAATACTAAAGCATAGATTGTCATTGAAAAAAATGATTGGCAATTTCAACGACATTCGGTTCCCAGTTTGTCTAGTAGTTCTTCTTCATTTGATTTCTTTGTTTTTTCTTTATAACCAAAATTGTAACAGGCAAATTTCATATGTTATTCGAACACCATATAGTCGAGGAAGGTCCATGATAAGAAGCTTAATCAGTTTAGGATAATTACATATACATAATTTTAGAATTGTAAAATGGATAACATTCATGGAAATTTATGAAATAGTTGACGAGATTTGCTACAATTAGACCACGTTCAACAATGAAACAATTTAATGAGATTCAAATCTTCCAACATTTGGAGCCCAAGACTCACTTTGTTTGATCTGAAGCGCGGAAGTAAACATCATCGGGCGCATCCATCCACGAGATGACCTGTTTACGTGCATTGCTTCTGGACATCGGTACGCCGTGAGGAAATGAATGATGATGTATAGATCTTCCATTCAATGTTGATGTTAAAGGTACACTTCCTGATACATGATCCATCGAGTGTTTAGAGTGCAACTGTTGAGCGTGATGGGCGCGTTTCGCCGGAGGACCTTGGAGCCCTGTGTTCAGGACAATGCCTGTAAAACAATTCATATAATTGTCATTTTTATTGAAAAATTCTCACCTATTTGAAATGATGATTAATGAAGGAATAAGTTCCAGGAAAATGAATGAGATCATTCATCATGAGGGTTTCTTTACTCTACGAAAAATCTACGTTACTCTACATGAGACTAGTGGGGTGCGATGTGTGTGTCCCCATCGGGGAGACGCATAAAACTTCCCGATAGCTACATTATTTACACGGCTGTATCCCCAATCTCAAAATTTATAATCTCTCTTGATGATATCAATGAATGTATTGACTCGGACCCTTTCAATTAGGATGTTTTATCGCAAAGTTTTTCAAAATTAAATTGTACAAAGCACAGTTATACCGGCCCAAGTGGTTTCAATACACGATCAATACATTGGCGGATCGATACTCAACTCGTTGATTCGATTCACTGCAGAGTATCAATACTCTTTGGTGTATCGCAAAACATTAGGCCCAAGCCAAAAGAGACGTTCTTGGGTAGTCATTTTTTCTCCAGATAGTGCATACGGACCTCTGCAAGTTCGAATGTGAAGAAAAATTTCGCGCCGCTTGCAAAAAGTGAATAACTATAAAATGTGTACATGAATTTTGTCCAAATTACACAGGACGCCTGATTCATTCAGAAAAACATTTTCATGGTTTTGGGGCATCATACCTTTCTGGATAAATTTCAAACCACTGTATTGATATAATCTTTCCAGTAGGGTCATAACACTGTTGTTCAAAAGCAGAGAAAACGGACCAGGATAGAGTCAATCAGAAGTGGAAGCGTCGGAGGGAGAAAGTGAACCAGGCTCCGCAACCGAAGCGATACCGAAAGCGCTGATCATTCGCTCGAAGCATACCGAAATTCAATAAATATATTCGGTCGAAAATATCCGATGTATAATATCCATTTTCAGAATATGCAATAGTTAAAATATCCAAAGGGAAAAATTTACGAAGGCAAAAATATTCTATAGTCAAATGTGTTCAAAAATACTTTATATTTCCCGCAATTGAATTCAAACCAACCATACCGGTTTCCATGAACTTTCAATTGTTTTGACAACACCATCGAAATTTCGCGACTGAATGTGTACTAACGGCACCCAACTGAGGGATTTCAATGGGACCACTACTCCAAAATCTGGTGAAGATTGATTTTTTAGATATTTTTGATTTGGATATTTTTGACAGGATATTTCAAACTAGAACCAGCATACCTAGTCTGAAATCCCCAAACGAATGAAAAAGAATACCGCTTGTGAGAAGACCAGCGAATGCGTCGAAAGGAGACATGTCCACTATGCTGAGCAAGAAAAAGACAGCCACAGCCTTCTCGTTACGATCACCATTGTGGATCTGTTTAGGGAGGAAACTGAAGTACTGTCTAAAGAGCCATTGGAAGAACTGGAGGTCAACGATCTTGGTCTAGAAACAGAGAATAAGCACATACTCGGAGCGATACGTGAGGCGCCAGTGCTAGGAACATCCCCGGCGCGTCCTCTGTGTCATTGGACAGTAAGTGCAGGGTGTTAAAGCTCAGTTTCAGTCACTGTGAAGATGCACACGACTTCCTTTTGCAGACAGTGTATCTGTCTGACGCCGGATTTTGTCATAATTTGGAACCCATACTGTTGTCCTAACTGTGCATTGTGGATAACTAACGCCAGAAAGAAAACTGCCATACGGAAGCAGTGAAGGCTGGTACTGCCCCTAAAGGGGAACGACAAACCGGGCGAACTCTCATTATACCATTCTCTCCGTATCCTTGACATGCTCTATCGCCAAACCGAGTTCTCTACAATGCACAAACTTAAGGTAACCTGACACTGCGACTTGTCAGTGGAAGCACTGTAGGGATCAGCGATCCTTACAACGGTTCTCCAATGGAAAGACCAGTATATGCGGTAGCCGCTAGCTCTTCTGCGGTGCACAGTACTTTGTGAGCCTCGACATGTAGCGTACAATGAGAAATTACAACTCATCTCCGAAGCCGTGTTTCATTTCCGTTACATCTTTGAAGGGCGACAGGATTTGTTATCCTAGGTAACACGAACGGGGAAACCTCTGTCACACACTTTGCAGCCGAAGCCCGGGAAAGTAGGTCAGCAGGAAGATCCCAAGCTCCGCCAACTCTTCTAAGAATAACAATTTGGGTCTATAACTGTTTAGACTCCTTGGAGAAGAGGCACGACTATGCTGTGAAATTTCACCTGGAGGAACACTTCGTCCATGTGTGTCGAACCTTTTTACAAGACACGTTTTGCTCTAGATATAGGCTCAGTCTAGCACGGAATATATCAGTTACGGAAATCAGTAAAGTAGACAAAGTGGATGTTCCACTCATCCAAATATAATCGATGCGAAATTGTAAGCGTAAACTTGGGATGGTCTTCAATTGGGTGTTATATTTGAACCTTTAATTTACAGGGTTCAAATTATGGGACAATAGGAGAAATATAATCCAGCGAACTCTTCATTCAGTCAAATTCAACATAAATCGCCTTAAAAATATATTTTTACCTTCATCCCAGTCCACATCCGAGTAAAAGCCAATAAACAGAGATTATATTCAGTACGAAAAGTGGCATAGCGTAAATCTTTTCAATTTCAAACTTTATAATAAGTTTCGATACTCACCATCTGAACCATTTAGTTCTTCTAATTGTGGTCTTGGACGCTTTAGTATCGTTTGTTGAGTTGTGGCTGCTGCCTGAGCTTGTGGCGGTGTCAGAGGTAATCTGTCCACCTCGGGTTTATTTGGCACTCTGTCATATAACAAACTACCATCTGTAAATTAGAACATAGATACAGAGTCATTTTTTACAAAGCAAAATAAACAAAAAACATAAATGTTAATTAAGAAATTCCAGATAAAAAAATATTGAATGATTCTGTGAACAGGCACAGGGGATCAGCGCGAGGATCCGACGTAACCCTTATCATTCCAATATTTTCCGCTCCAAGAGCATTGTCTTCTCCGCATGATCCCATTTGGTAATTTCCTCTGAAAGTGGTGTAAATCAACCGGAACATAAAATTACAAAGTTGTGTTTAGATTATTGTAGGTCATTCCGGGCACCTCTTTTTTACTGAATTGCATAATTCAACAATACATATGGGGTATTCCATACTAAATTTACTATTTTTAAACTAAACCTTCTCCAATTCGTTTCAATTTTGTTTTTTTGCGATTCCACTCGATGAGAAAATCGTCCAGATTTTTTTGAGATTTTTTCGTGCATTTATCATTTTGTAATGAGCTGTTAAAAGGAATCGTTACGGGCCACTATTCAAAAGTCCGAAAATATTCTGAAAAATTTTGAATTTGAAAATGAAATATTCTTATAATTGTTTTATCACTAGGTGAATGAACACACCCATGTATAGAATACACACACCCTTAGAATATCATAAAGTTGAGTTTCAAATTTATATGAGTATACTATTATCATCATCATTGTTACCATGCTCATCATAAAAATGCATTCTTCACTTAGATATTAAGTGTAAAATCGAGATAATAATCGTCTTGAAATAGAAGATACTGGGAATACATTGCCTTAGACGCCATATGGGTTGACTACCATAGGTTTGTATAGGTCGTAGAACATTATTATTTTCACACCCCTTCGAATTTGATAAAACTGTATCTACATATATAAAAACTCAGAAAATTAATCATACCGGCGGCTTTCAGTGGCTTCGGGAAGGCTACCACATCAGGCTGTTTTCTCATATTAGGCGCCGTGAGTACCAACCAGTCCCATTCGCCCGGTTGTTTTGGCATTGGATGATCTCCTAGCCTCGTTGCAATATCCGTAACCTTTGGACGCGGCCTTGGCCTCACTGCTTTAGCCAGTATTCTCAACTCAGCTGTACTCTTGGTTGTAAGTTGTGGAGATGCGCAAAGATGTCGCAAGGGGGTTGCATTCACAGGTTGATGTGGCGTTCGTGCTGCATGTCGAGTTTTCAGTTGGGCAGCGCAAAGACGTCTTGCAGCTCTTGCCAATGTAGATGTCCGTAGATAAAATGCCGACCTCGTCTTCATAACAGGTCTAGGTGATCCACTGCCGCCTCCTCCACCAGCTCCAGTTCCCCGTAAATCCACGCCATGAGCAGAGGCATAATGACGACTTAGATGAGCTTTTAATTTGAATTCCTTCCCACAAGAAGGAATGGAACAACGATGCGGTCTGTGTGCTCCGCTGATCCCTTTGCTCTCCTCATCAGAACCCGCACCACTACGCTTACGTTCTGAGTCCGAATCATCAATTCTTGTGGGGACCTTAAGACCGCCATACTTTTTCCAGTAGGCCCAGCATGATTGGCAAAGTCTGCACTGCATATGGGAGGGACCCCAAGCATACCACTGAGGACTTTGGACACATTGACAACTTTCACAGGGTTTGCCACCTACGCCAGCCTGAAAAAGTAATATTGAAATCAAAATTGTGAAAAAAATGCTGTACACTATATGTTAGGGAAACATCGAGGATGAGAAACACCGAACCCTAAGTGAAAGAATCTGGATAAGACAATTGACTTGTCAGTGGGAACGGTAAAGTCGAACATTAAGCTTCGGTACCAGTCGAAGGATTCACCGACCTTTTCCAAGGCATCACACTGTAGCCGTCATTGTTCAATGCTGTTCTTGTTTCTTTGCGTTCAATGCCTCCAAGCTCAGGTTGGTTGATCATCTATGGCTCTAGAGATGTCGACACTCTTCCGCGCTTGTGTGTGTGTGTGGACTAAACCTTGATTGATATTTTTCAAGAATGTGGAAAAATTTTAAGCACGTTTCTAAACGTGTACGTGTGTGTGGTTTTTTCCAATTCCTTCTTTCTCTTTCCTCCTTTTTTTTATATCGTTATTGAAAATTGAGAACAAGCTGAGAAAAAATAACAAATTAAAAACCAAATGGAACAAAACAACGGACAATCCCCATTGGTCTAATTTACTAGAAGGGCAACCTTCTACATTTTAGTGTCCCCAGGTCACGACGGGCCTCCCGCGAAGCAATATTTCGTTATATAGAGGACGACAGCCGCGGCTTCCTCAGCATAAGATTCCTTTGGATCTTTCACGACAAGAACCTCCTCCGTTTACTCTCGATTTTTCCGAAGCTGCGCCTCGCGGCGCAGCTCCCGCAAAACCTCCATTGCGAAAACGCTTGTCGCGACTGATGCCAACACGACTTCGACAAGATCTTCAGCGTTAAAGGCTTTGCCTGCGTTAGTTTCCCATATACACTCAGTCTGTACAGTGAAACATTTTGGCGTCATGGCGCTTGACTTGCTAATGCATCAGCTCATAGTAGCGACTGACGATAACAAGAGCCTTCTCTATTTTGGTTCTCCGATATCCGGCATAAGACTTGCAAGGATAGTCTCCACCGCACCTGCTTTACTGTTTGCATGTTGGACTTGCTCGACTTGCTGTTTTAAACGAAGTCGAACATCATCCATAATTCTTAGATACCGTATGTATGGCTGAGAATTTATTTCGTGTTTGCCGACTTACAGCGTGATTGTCTCCAATTTCTTTCGGTCGGTAATACTCCGCCAGTTGCAAACGAATCGAGTCCATTCATGGCTGTATCTTGTTAAAAACATTCTCGAAAATGAGCTGGAGCGTGAATGAGGGTTTTTCTACGATGATTATGGCCACGTCACCCGCAAAAGGCACGAGCTTTGCACCCGTTGACAAATCCAGTTTAAGCAGTTCAATATATACATGAATAATACATGATATTCCCCAAAAGAGGCCCCAACACCAAGCCTTGAGATACACCCCCCCCCCCCCCCCCCTGGTCACCTTTCATATGTTTTAGGGCCTATTTCTGTGTTATACCGACCGCTGGCGGTAAAGTAACTACCTACCACCTTTTGCAAATATGCCGGTACTGAGAGCTCCGACAATGCCGCTGGGATAGAATGCCATCGTACCGAGTTGAAGGTATTCTTGATGTCAATCAAACAATATTGTTTCGTACCTCCTTTCCATCGCCTGCCCTCGATTGCTCTCTCGGCTATTCTGACCACCAGGTCAAAAACATCCAATGTAGATCGTCGTAGCCTGAAGCCATATGAAGGGTCGGCCAAACAGAGGTTCCACCGTTGCCTCAATTCTCTGGCGTATTTTTTTATTATGCGCTCTACGATCTTGACGGCCGTATCCAGCATACCGAAGGGACGATATAATGACGGCTCGTCTACTGGCTTCTGCCTTTTGGGGAGAAGTACGAGTCTCTGTTGCTTCCATTTGCTGGGAAGATACCTCCCTGAATACAGATTTCGAGAAAAACTCCAGGTGCTACATTGATGGCTGTCTTCGGCGCTATATTGAGCACACCATCGAGGCCGGAGGCCTTGTTGTTGCCCACTCTACTACAGGCCTGCAATAGTTCGGCGGTTGTAATCGGTGGTATTTCGTCGTTGACAGCATCCTTCATATGCGTCGCAGTTAGAGTCCATTGTTGAGGAAATAAGGCACAGATAATCCTCTCCAGAAAGATAGGTCGGTGATGGCATCGGTTGACTCTTACGTCGTGCCATAACGACCTTGTACGGTCTGCCCCAAAGATCCTTATCCAGGTCCTCAAAAAGCTCGTGCCAACAGTCTCCTCTACGAAGCTTTATGGCCTTGAAGAGTTTATGCCTAGCCCCTCGTACTTCACTTCGAGACTTCCAGGATTGGACTCCTTCCTCACACGTTGACAAGATCTTCTCGCTGCGAAACACTCCTCGCGAACGAACGCCATTTCATCGATCCGCCAATACACCGGTGGCCGTCAGTTTCGACTAGCTTCTCTGGACATAGTGGCCTGGTAGGCGTTAGTGGCTCTTCGCATGACTTTATCTACGTTTTCTATAGCAGTTCTACCACGCATTGGGTCAATCTTTAGTACCACAAGAAAGGTAGCGATGTCGAATTTTCAAAAACCCCAGCCGATTTCTTTTATTTTTTTTTCTTCGATGTTGGCGCCCACTTTCGGTAAACAGTCACCTTCCAGGATAACACTCGATGATTACTGGCAGTGCAGATCCCGCTTACCTCCGATGCGCAATTTTCTTTGAGCAGGCTACTGCTGATCAAGATGAGATCTACAATTATTAATTGTCAATTAAGCTCCCTTGTCCTCTGCGAAATGTCCATGATTCAATAGGACGACATCTACAATTGACATGACCTCCCTTTTTCTTCTAGTAAAGCCCGTCCTCGTTGATTCGTCTCCTTGCAACCCCAGTCGACTGCCTAGGAATTAAAATCTCCTGCAATAGCCACTGGGAAATGTTGTTTCACATCCACGACGAGCCTCTCTAGGAATGCTGTGAAGTCTTCATAACAAGGCCTTGGTGGTGCAGCGCAGCTAAACGTCGCTATCATTCACCTTGGACATCACAAATTCACACTGTTCGTCACCGTCATATCTTTCAAATGGCAAAATACCGCAGGACCAAATGACGGTTTTATTACTAGCATCGCTAACCCAAGCTTGGGTATATAGGTTCCTATGTGGTTCCGAAGTGATGGCAACATCAATCTCCAAGTTCCGAACCGTCTGCGTCAATTAATCGCGAGCAGTTACGTAGTGAGCAAGGTTCACTTGCAACACTCGCACTATGACTCCCTACGGATATTCTGAAGTGCACTATGGTAGACTGGGCACTTGATGCTACCATCTACATGAGCGTAATTTCGGGTGGGCTCGCGTCAGACGCAGAAAGCGCATTTCGGAGTCACTTTGCAGTCAGAGTTTTTGTACCCTCTTTCGCCGCACTTGTGGCACAGCACTGATCGGTCAATTAAGCTCTTACAATTAATGGCAAGATCCTCGTGCTGCCAGCACTTGGTACACTTTATTTACCACTGTCACGCTACGAGCATACACCACGCTTATTCCTATTTATCTGGCCTTGCTCGATATGTTCTTGGCAGTAGTCATAGCAAGTCCTATGGTGGCTGATTTTGTCAGGGCGTTCTCCAGCTCAACGCTTTCTTCCTTCTTGCCTCTGATAAGAATTGAAAGAACATCTCTTGAGGCTGTTTTGCGGATTTTATCCACGCGTGCACTAGCGGCGTAGACACTCAGGTTTTTCTTTATTCGATCCACTATTCTAGAGTACATATTCTTACCAGCCTGACACATAATCTGCGCGTCAAGTTGGATTGCTATTTTCTTCGTCGACTGAAGTTTACTCTGCGAAACTCCTGGAGAATTTTGGGACGGGTTCCGTTTTATTCTTTGTATCTTGCCTTGCTCCCAGACACTTTCATTGTTTTCCGTTACAGAATTCGATGCTCCCTCCTTGACGCTCCTTTCCTCTAGCTAAGCCTTACTTTTTACCAACTCCTACACATTCCTGCACCACGTTGTTGAGGCGTTGTTGTGGTCACTCTCGAGCTATTTCCCCGCGGTGTCATCGGGCGATGTCCTCTCCTTTCTCTTGACGGATCTTACTGGAGTCTTTTGGGATGTCTCCGGGTTTTGCAAGGACTTATGGCCGCTCCTTAGATTGATCTGAGACAATGTGTGTGTGTGTGTGTGTGCGTAAGGATGTATGGATGATTGTTGAAAAATTTCCCCGACGATATTTCCGAAAAAAAAAATTGAATAAAATTTGATAATTTTGAACAGGAAGAAAACTGTCCGCCAATGATTCTAATACAAGTAATAAGAAATGGGAAACACCGTTGATGAAAGATTGTGATTGTGTTCATACTAAAAGATATTGGGATTCCTGTTTATATAAATTTTCGGGAAATTCATGAAATATCCACAAAATCATCTTCAGCTGTAGCACAAAAGTCTTCTTTTCGCATGCTCGTGACGGTTGTTCAGTGGTAGTTCTCGAATTTCTACAGTCTCAGTTGGGATTTGACCAAAGGTTTCCCAGGGTAGGGTTCGCGCCCTCTACCAACTAGGCTATCGGGGCAAAGGAACTTTTCTCTCACCACACTGACTTTCAAACGCTTTCGAAAATTCGAACACTTTTCTATTTAATGTTTTGCAGTGGTGTAGCCATTACAGTAGATATGTAGAGTACGCTGTTTTGGGGAGCCCTATGGTGAAAATCTATAGGAGAACCTTTAGTATCATAAGTTGAATATATATGTGACTCTAACAGAAGTGAATCTGTAATTTTTGCGTATATGTATAATGTAATTTCAGGAATTAAATTAAGCGAACAACAAATCAGATAGCGTCCAATCCAAAATCGTAACTAATGGAAATAATTGAATACAAACCATTAACAGGCCACTTGCATCTGCGATGTTTCCATTACTGCTGCCATTCAGGATGTTAACTCCTTTGCCATTCATATTATTATTCCCTAAAGGCATTATCGTTGCCCCACCAGTGGGTGCAGCTGGAGGTGTTTTGTTATAGTTCGGTATGTAAACTTGTTTCAATCGACTCTCAGCCTCGACGGCTTTCACTCGTTTTTGCTGAACATAACGATCGGTCGTTTTCCACATATAGTAATACTCAATGACATTTTTCAATGTTTTCCAAGGCAGGAAGTCTTGTCGAATGTCTGCAAAGTCCTTTCCATATTTATCAAGCGCCTCCTCAAACAGATTTGCTTCTGATGCACTCCACTCTTCCATCTCATCTCTGCAGAGCACTGGGCCAGAAAGAGGAACCAAAGAGGACATTGCTTTGGCGAGATCGTAGTTGTGTCGGTGAAGTGTATCCATTGCGTGAAATAAGGTAATATCTCGGGAGGCTGCTGCAGCTGACATGTGTAAAGAGGGCTGTTTCACCGAGGAGGAACAGTCGAGGGCGCGGGCGAAAGTACCCACAGATCTAGAGACGACCAGAAATTGATCGATCTGACGATCTGTAAGGGAGTGGCGGGGTGTCCAAACAAGTGTTTCGAGATCTTGGAGGCGACGATGATCGGCTTCATGCTCCAATTGAGTAAGAGGAGTTGACGCAATCCCGTCTGCTTGATATCTGCTGCCTACACGAATTTCCCCTGAAACCATTGCAGAATATTGGTTTTAATTCCCAGATTCGCAGATGAACATTATTTGAGGTAATCTTAATCTAGTGACCATTTGAACTATATAATAAAATCCCGAAACTTCATACAGCGGCAGGAAAACCTGAAGTTAGGGTAAATAGTGTGAGGGGCATCATGCTTCTTGTCATTACACCATTGTCTTCGACACTGACAATGTATTCCCTAACGACGGACCACGTTGTTCCCTGGTGGAACATGGTTACCTACTGTTTTCTTTCAAAACGATTAGAATTGGCTGCTGACCATTGAAACTTTATTGTAATTTATAAGATTTCACCATTGTACGTGCAAAAAAGGGCAATTGAAATATAAAACTAATTCTTTCAAAGGAATAGATGACAATTTTATGCAATGAGTGTCAATAAAGTCGATGCAATAACCAAATATTCTTCGAATCTTGGTCGGTCGAGAATTAAACTTCGAATTTCCAGCCAATAACTCAACGCTTCCCCATTCTTTACCGGGAGAGAATTCAGAGTCGAATATTCGGACAATAATCAAGTATTTTCCGGCTTCGTACCGAGGAAGGTTTCTGAATAGAATTTTCCGCCATTTTGTCGGAGTAGATTTGGAGCGCGAATTCTTTCGTAGTAACTGCATACGGCGTTTCAATACTCACTCGGCAAAAGATCAGGAAATACTGGGTTATTGCCCCAAAATTCGACTTTTTAACCAATGTCTCGTTGACACCTAGTTGGTGTCAAATTCCCTCTCTTTAAACTTTGAATTCGCATGAAATTTGGAACACTTTCCTCTTCTTCAAATGAGGCCCCGTTGAGCCGTGTTTACGTCCTTCAAACCCTCAATAACGTAATAGTCGCTGTTGATGGATTTTCCCCTTCTTAAGATAGTCCATGAATATTATATTATGGGCATCCCAAAATACTGTTCAATCGGCTTCAGTAATGCATAAGTCGGGGTCATTAGGCTCGAGCAGGTGCGATACTGCTCAGAATCATCAATTCGTTGTTGATTTTGGCCTATCATGAGCTGGCATCGTAGCCATCTTTAACACAGCTGATGCATACCCAAATATTCATTTGACGATATATCCAGCACGTTCCTTTGATATCTTTAATGTCTCAGCTGTCTCAATCAAATTCACTTTACGATTATCTAAAGTTCTTTGGTAAACTTTTTTATGTTTTCATTCGTAACAGCCTCTTTAGGGCGTCCATTGCGTGCAGCGTCCTGGGTGCTCATGTCACCTAGTTTAAACTTTGTAGACCACTTCTAACCGGTTGATTCTCATGGTACCCGGTCCAAACAGTGTTGATCAAACCCAGGTTCAATAGTATTCTTTCGCCATAAGGCAATGCTCTATTATCATACGAAATCTGCTTTGAACACTTTCGTCAAACTAACTAAAGTTATCACTCAAAATGCTATAGCTCACAAAATTAATGGAACGATAGATGTCAAATTTATACACATGCCGTTTCGAGGTTAAAGCTAACCAAAACTGATCTAGCACTAGTAGCGCCATCTATGTGTCAGCCTACGGAGTTTCCAAGCCCCTTGTTGTTTTGATGAGTAACAAGAAGGTGGGTTTAGTAAAAGGTGTCAAAGGTAGGAAAGTGATATCAAAATTTAAGAGGATCTGGGCTAAAATGTAAACTCTAAAGCTCGAGCAAAATCGCGAACAAGGGCTATTCAGTCTAAATACGCAATCCAAAATACCCTGTAAATAAGATCCACGCTGAAATATTCAATTTTAAATTATCCAATTTCAAATAATCTCTTTAATAAATTATCTAATGTTGAAAATATCCAAAGGGATTTTTCAAATGAGTGGCCGAATGTCTCCCATCTATTAGAGCATGTAACATGTGCTGCTTTGCATTGAATTTAAACTCCAGCAAACATTCATTAAGTTCCATGTAATGTTTTGGAATTAAAGGAAAGTATTCAAATTTTTTCATTGAGTTTGTAATATTTAAATATTACATAAATAAAGTGACATTTAAATTCTTCCTGTAGTATCTGCTATTCGCTGATCATCGTTGCATGTTGTGCTACACGATCTCCTGATCCGAACAACTCCACTTCTTGAGAAGGTTAGCACTTCCTGCCAATGACCACCACTCGATATATCCTCAGGGGGTCTATTCTCGAGTTTTGTGAACGGGGTATCACCCGTGAATGTGGCGCCGTTCACTGTTTTGCCGCGAGCTCAAGCACGAATTGGTCGATGATCGCGTTGGTCGATAGACCCCTGCTTCCGTCGCTGACAGTGAATACAACCAAGCTCGATCGGTTCTCCTCCAAATCAGGTCAATCGAAGAACTCAACTTGGTGTCACAATCATACCTCAACAATTGCTTATCCTACGTAAGGATAGAAATATAATTCCTCTTCTCCAGCGCTTGACAGCGTGGTGAAGTGGTTAGTATGAATGAAAGTCTGATGATTTTGACTAACCAGTAGATAGTCTCCGTGAGGGTGGATTTATGCAGACCCCTCAGTTTGTGGTGCAGCAGAAGAATCAAGTTTATATAGGTTATAAATTTGTTTTGGAAATTCTTTTCAATTGGTGAGAAATTACTTTCGTTCGTCTATCCACTTAAACAACGATGCAACAGTTCGTCTCAGCTAAGGTGTCTATAAATGGGTCTTATAGCATGAAAAACTATCGGATATTGGTAGCTTATGACAGTGACAGTTCTTATGCTGAGGATCCCTGTCGGTAAACATTTTAGGGAATAAAAAAAGTTGTCGAGGTCTCCATTGTCATATTTTTCAAAGAGAATCAATCAACGCCCCTTTCCCTCCAAGGCCTTCTGTAATTTTTTTAAAATTCCTCAATCAACCACCCATTCTTTTCTGCACTCTTTCCTTTGCCCTACGAAACTCTCGTCCGGTTCAGTGTCGATTATACCTTTGAATGTTTGCTGTTACCACCACCAACGTAGTTGGTGTATTTCACGTTATTCAATTGTTCTAAGTGTCGGCACATCTGGATGGCTGCGTCTACTGCCACGGTGTCAAAGGGGTAGTGATGCCGCAAGACAAGACAAGACAAGAATGACGCATCTCTTGTCTTGTCTTGCAAATTTAGGGTGTTTCTCGTGTCTTGTCTTGCTCCAATTTGCAAGAGAAAATTTATCTCTTGTCTTGCGCAATATCAGCAAGAGAAAAAAAATTCTTGCCTTGTCTTGCGTGCTCTTGCACTTTGACAATTTAATTTTTTAAATCAGTGAAACGAATAAGTTTCACACTTCTTATCAATTCCAGAGAGCCATCGTTGCAAAATAAGATGGAAATTCGCGGCCACTTAGCTCTACTGGTCAGTTTGGCTCCGCTTTGCCTCATTTTTCTCATGATAAATCCTCTAATACACTGATAGAAGGATTCAATTGCTCCAAACGAGGCTCGTTAAGTATAAACGAATGGTGTATTTAGATATGACCAAACGAATATTCGTTAACAGTTAACGAACGATTCAATTGGGTGCTAGAAATTTTTTGGAACTTATGTTTCATTTGCTAATAGTTAACGAATCAGTAGTTGAGGCGCGTTACCGAATTAAGGATATTCCACCTATATTGGCGAAGATGTACGAATTGCTTGAAATTTTTACATGTTTTTGAAGCGATAACAGATGCCTGTATGAAATTTGAGATTGGTTCACAACACCGTTTTGTAGTTATTAATTATCAAACTTCCCAATTAACACGGCCTCTTATGGGAAAAATAAAAATTTGGATAAATACAGTTCAAAATGTACAAATTTGTTGAAATTTTGAAAATTTACTATTGAAGCAGATATAAAACGATCGTAAAAATTTCATGACGATTGACTGATTTTTTTTTCATTAATTCGTTTAAACAATGTAATATTGATTCGGAAAATCAAATACAATATAATAATTTTCTATGACTTCAACTAATTAAAGCATTGAAATATTAATTGGAAATTATTGGCGATAAATATAGCGAATTATAGAAAGGGTCATAAACTGTTGTTTTGACTATACCGGTTGAATATCCTTAACCGAGCTCATAAATTCTTTGAGTTTATTTCACACTGAGGAGGAAAAACATGACATGATAGCTAATGAACATTTTTAAAAAAAGTAAAGTTGACAAAAATTCTGAATATAGCTGCGCACGTATTATTAGTCATGAGTGAAAAAGAATACAACGCAACCCTTTAAAACGCCGTTAAAACTCGTGAATCATAAAATTTGTACAATTGAGAATTTCTTATATTTTAATATTATGGAATTCAAAGCTTTCGTAACTCTAAATTTTTGAAATATTAAATTATTGAAATTTTATTTATATTTAATGTTCTTTAAACTTAATTCAAAAATAAAAAATCTTTGAAAATTCTGAAATTAAAAAATTGGACATTCTTGAAGTTTGAAATATTCACAACTTGAATTTTTTTCGAATTTGAAGTTAAGTGTAAAGTTTGAAATTTGAACTTTTTGAAATTAAAAATTTTTGGTGGTTAAAATTTGTCATGTTTGAAATCTGTGAAATTCAAAATTGTTTGAATATGAACTTCTTGGATTGTTAAATTTGTTGAATTTTAAATACTCGAAATTCGGAACTATAGAAATTATAAAAAGCGAAACTCCGAAAAATCAAATAATTTGAAATTTTACACATTTTTGAAATTCCTAATCTTGATATTGTTTTATTAGAAATTTTTACAACTTGACTCTTTCTAAATTTAAGGCAAAAATTTTAGAACCGAATAGAATGCGAAAAATTGCAATTTGATTTTATTGAAATCGGGTACATTGTAGAATTTTCGGAATGAATTTTGCAATTTATAACGTGATTATTTGGCAATTTGTGCATCGAGTGTGCCGTCTGAAAGGCTGTTCTCCAAAGCTGGTCTCATCATCAGAAAACACCGAAGTCGATTGAGTAATAACAACGCTGAGTACTTGCTATGTATGAATTCTTGGTTCTCATCTCCAGTGGCTCCAAGCATAATAGATGCCTTATTCGAAGAAAAAGGCTCAACATAATCGATAACGTGTTTATTCAAAGTAATGGGGTCATTTTAAGGAGAGTTAAAAAAGATTTTTTGACACAATTTTGAATTAATTGTCTCCTCTCTTGCTTCATATCTCTTGTTTACTCTTGCCTCTTGCGAACTTCTCTCTTGTCTTGTCTTGCTCGTCTTAGCAAGAGAAAAATCTGTCTCTTGTCTTGCCTCTTGCAGCAGCTCTCTTGTCTTGTCTTGTTTCTCTTGCGCTCTTGCGGCATCACTACAAAGGGGTATTCATGGTTTGCTCCGCATTCATCAGCATGTCTTGTCTTCTATACTTCATGTTCTGATGTGCCCAATCGAGTCTTCCAGCATTCGGAGCCCGTGCACTACTTGGATTTCACTTGAACGTCGACAATTTTTCCAGTGAACCATCCGATTAATGATGTGACTCCGAATCATGGGGTAAAGGCACGCTTCCTGCATGACCTATTACTGGAAACAGTGATTCCTTCAAATTCCTCCTATTTTTCTCGCCCAGTTATTTTTCTTGTTTTGCTGCTTGTCTCATTTTGGCGTTTTTAGTGATGCCGTTGTGACCAAAATTGTACTCACTAATTTCTAAAAAGAGGAATCAACATGTTGTCTTTAAATGACTCAAAAGGTACGGAAAATTCGCTCCCATGTTGATCCGATCTTAACGAAGTGAGGATTTATCGATCGCCACCAAGTTGCCGTCGATCGTAGAATCCATGCGCCCGATAGGATGAACGAACTAAAACGGAACTGATGCGTTTTTCGTAATGGGATGTTCGTCCAGGGAGTACCTATTGATCGCAATGAAATTGACTTAGATCGCATTACGCGTTCACCCCGAAGCGTGAACGGAAAAAAGGCCCACACGCACACACACACAACTAGTGCCAAAGACCATCTAGGAAGCTTCTCCCGCTCACGTAACAGAGCCATTCCATGAAATTACCGATTTTCATTTTCAGAGTGAAAACAATAACATCCTGTCGGTAAGTTAAAAATCAATAATTAAATGTACATAACCCGCGAATATAAAACAGTAATCTTATTTTTCAATAAACCTCGCACGATTAAACTAGATTGATTAAGATAACAGCCAATCAAAACTTCCACTCGTTTTTTTTCAAGGTAGAGAACTTATAGATTATAACGTTAGTTATGAATTTACCTTTATCAGCGAGTAATGTACGTTGAGCAGGATCAAAGACAAGTCGATAAAAAAATGAATCATCCTTGTTCAAATAGCTGAGAAGCGATTCTGTCTCATTAAGAAGGGTAACACAGCATTTTCCTCTGATGTGAGTGGCCGGCATAGTTTCAACTTGACGAGAGAGGAAAAGTTCTCTGTGCTTCATTTGATGTCGTTGTTTTCCGCTCAGATCGGCAACTCCAGTGACACCTAAAACTCCTTCCTCCATCCCTATTAAACAAAGCAAGAATAAATATTGAGCAATTGAGTTCTGAATTTAGCAAAGTTCATGCACAATACCATGCTACAGAAATAACTAATACATACTAAGTGAGTGATTATAAACGACTGAAAATACTTCCTATACGACAAAAAAACAAAATGATAATGTTTACTTAATTCTATACAATCGGTATTTTAACCGTTCGACAACAATTCACATTTCTGAAGATTAATAATCATGCAGCAATCACCCATGAATACATTACGTAAGAAACTAAATGTTTTGACAGATTACATAAACCCAGCTTAAAATGAAAACTAGCAAGGACCGGAACATTAACCGCAGAATTAACGAAAATGATCACCTCCTTCAATTTCTATGGAAGATATTCAAGGTGTGAACACATCGGTACTGCTAATGAAACTATTATGTGGAGATTAAGTGATTCCATGCAAAATTGTGAAAGTATTCCAGACGGTCAATTAAATTACTTTAATTTGTAACAAAATAAGAACTCCAACATTAATCAGAAGGTCAACTATCTCTTCAATAATTCCAGTGTTATTAGCAAACTGAAATTGGTCAGTTTCTTGCAAATTTAAGTACATAAGTCAAGGGCTTATCTGAAGTTCAATGAGATCATTTGGATATTGAAACATTTAAGCTAGTTCCCTTGATATTCAATCCATTTTTCTTTCATTTCAAAATTGTGATTGGAATCACTGAATCTAATCCCCGTGGGAAAAAGTAGTATCGCCATCATCCGGTTATACTATATATACATATCGCATTTATCACAATCTCCTGTGATATGAGCACTACCTGCTTCTACATGTTGTTTGACGCATCCAAGATTCTAAACGAAGCCCATATCTTTCAATCAATAACTTCAAGTCGATTCAATTGTAATGAATATGATTTGTAGCTTGATTGTCATTACGACCGGAAGAAATTTTATTGCAATTGCTGTCTACTTCTATAATTGATAAGGTTTTTGTTGATTTTTTGACTTCCTCTTTGAAGTCATGCGTGACGCAATTTTTTACTTTCAGATTTTCTCGAATACCCTACTCTTATCTGCACAATCATAGGCCCAATCCAAAAATTTTGACCAATTAAATGCATAATGGTCTGAAACGTAACAAGAAACGGACGGAGTGTGAACCCCATTTAGACTACACATATAACTTACTGATAGGAATTTGGACGTTCATGTACGGTTCTAAAGTACATTTCTCCAAAAAAGTTCTCACGTAAAAATAATGTTATATTTTTAAATATGTTATTATAAATAAAGTTTTCATGTAATATGACCCTTTTCAAGAACTTAATCAATTGTATCAGTTAGCTCCGTCAAGCTAGGTGGGACACCTACTCCTATCAGGACCCAATTTAGTCCCAAATTATCTGTTTTGTATCTGCTTTTCTTCTGTGCAACAAACAATTTCCTGCACCTATAGTGTCATGAAACTATTCTATTTTTCCGGATCCTCCGTCAAGGTATGCGGGCACGGCGGGCCTGCTATTTCGAAACGCGTGGAATACTATTCTGATTTACAACTGAATTTTCTGTGCAGAAAAAGTCCGAAAGTTCCCGACTTTTCCAGAAAACTCTTATATACACTCATGGTCCATTTCCACGTCCAACAAGTCGAACGCAAAACTGTACTTTCTTTCATGTGACCACCATTACGAATTTTCTGTTCCATAAGATAGTCGGGCTCCATTTCCACGACCAAGATATGCAGAAAACTTTGGGAATATGAGTGCTGGAAACTGTCTTGTTGCACAGAATACAGCAGCTAATTTAGGAGTAAATTAGGTCCCGATCCGAGTACTTGGTCCGCCCAGCTTGACGGAGCTATCATACCCATATCCCTTTTAGTGCGAGGTATTTTTGGATTTTGTGAAATTTGGAGTTGTCAATTCCTCTCCGCCATAACTGGTGAACAATGAGAGCTACAAGGAGAAGTCATAAAATATTTTATGTAAAGAATACGTATGGTGTCAAGAAACTTTGTTATCGCTTTGCTCTACACCGAACGCTGTCCGAGATAAATGCAAAAATAAACGGGATGTACGTATGGCCCTCGACGGATCAAATCATGAACTTCCCGATGTATTAGTGCGTGAGTGGGTGTGCGTGTATTGAAAATGTGGGATAATCCATTTGCGTGGGTTTGCTCCCATTGGGACCCGATTGTAATTTCTGCCATGTCTACATTTTCCACCTGGTATGGGTCAATCACTTCACAACACCCTTGCCACCCTTAAGAGACGAAAAAAAGTATCGATACATATCGAAATAATCGAAACCGTAAGACCGAAACCGACACCACACTAGTCAGTGCAGCGTAAAACGGAAATGTGCAACGTGCAAAGCACGCACCACCAGACTCGTGGAGAAAAGAATTCACGAATTCATCAAATGACTTTTCCTCTTCACAGAACTTGCTGTGAGAATTATATCTTAAAAATTAGACAACTGATCGAAAATCAATTCCGTTAAACAATACCATTTATTAGAGTTCATATTCTTCCATCATATCGTCAAATCAGCACGTCATCAAGAGTTCGGTAAACTGTTTCTTAGGGTATTGTCACCTTAGGGTTTTCCCCCCTAAATATCAAATTTTTACTCTGACTCATTGATGAAATTATACTCCTTGATTGTGGAATTTTCGTACAGTGTGAGCTCGATCGAATCATTTACAAAAATCGCTCAATGTTCTTCACATTGGAATCCAATCTTCAAGAATGGAAATTTTATTTATAAAAACGATTTTGAGAGTTGAAATGGTGATTGTTCTCATAGTCACCATTTGTTCGTCATTCTACAATCAAGGAGTACATTTTAATCAATACGTGAGACTGAAAATGGTACACACTCTGTGCATATACACACATATACACAACGCGGGCATATTACACAGTAATTTTGCGGAATTTTTAATATTCTCCTTTTCATTAATTTAATGTAAAGACACTACGGCCATGTAATCCCCCAAATTTTCCTAAATGTTGGTAATTCAAGTTACTCTCAAAGCTACTAGCAATCCCTATTTTCTGTGAAAAAAACAGGTTCAGGGTTTTCAGATATTGCCTATCTCATAAAATCAAACATTTTGCAGCCTAAGGCTATATGCGACATAAAACTAGAAAAATTCACATAGAAAGGGTTGTTGACGAAAAATTCGAAGAAGAGCTGGGTGTTTTACGTTTGAGGTTTAGTGGAATGGTCTACATCCGGTTTGGGATGGAAAAATTTAAGTTTGCATGGCATACAGTGGCTAATTGCTGATAGTTCCAGCATATACCTTTGTATTCTGAGCAACTAGGCACTTGGGGACACTTTTTCCGGGATATAATCAAGCGTGAGTTGACAAAATAGATGTATCAAAAATCAGTATATTTAGAATTCGTAATACACCCATCGTTGGTTGTCTATGGTTAGTATATATATCCTTTCGTCTTCATGTATGATGTGTTGTGGATGAAAAAGCCGACAATTTTTAACCAGATTATAACGAACATTAAAGCGAATGAAACTTGTTGAAGTTGGAAAGAGGTAAATTGGTGCTTTACCTAGAGACTTCACGCAGAACGGGTTAGGTTTGGCTTTGTTTTTACAATACTCTATCATGAATTAAGTCGTTAGATGGGTATGTCGAAATAGGGACAACCATCAAATTAATCACGTGCATAGAGATGCTGCGAGACGAGACTAGAAAGGACTGCCTCTCGTCTCATCTCGTTAATAAACAACTGTTCCCTCGTCTCGAAATACGAAAACACTGTTCTTCTCTCGTCTCGAATTTTTCTCGTCTAATGACTCACTCTCTCGTCTCGTCTCGAGTCTTATCGTTAAATCCTCAGCGGAATTTTGGCGCGGAATGGCTGTATGAGGAGCAATAGTACAAAATTTGCGTTACGGGATGATTCATCAACGATAGATCCAAAACTGAAGGCTTCGTCCCACCCCTACTCGTCGCATCATCACACTTACTGCCATCTTGTGACGAGCAGTGTACTCACTCACTCATGCGTAGTAGCTCACAAACATGTGAACGTGTTACAATTGTTCATCTGCGTCATTGTTTATAAAAAAAAGATTACTTGTAAACGATTCATCCAGAATGAAACGAATGAGAGAATTTACTAATGAGAAACTAGAGCGAACAAAAGCTAATCCCGTCATTTAAAAATATAGCATCGCGTACCAATGATAATTTAAATATATTCGTTAGCGCTTCCAGAGCTTTTGTAATCTATGCCTATAAATAATAATATATTCATCATTTTAACCTTTAATTTGTTCATTTCGTCTAAAAAATCGCAATCTCTCGTTGGCTATCGTCCATTTTCTCTCCGCTGGCTATCCTCCATTTTCTCTCCGTTGGCTATCGTCTATTTGACATTTGTAATGTTGAATTCCCCCCATTAACTCAATGGTTTTTTTCAGTTAGAGACATGAGCAACCGCCTAAGTTCAGTATTATTGCTTTACTTAACATCGCAAAGTTAACGAATTAGATGGGATTGTTTTAGATTCTAACGTGATTTCTAATATTAAACATGCGGTGAAGAATTGGTTTATTTTTCAGTGCTCCGAACTTTGTAAAAGGACATTATTGTTAGTGCAATTTTCTCGTTCGCCTTTTATGCCAGTAATTTTGTATCATGAATGTTTGGTGAATCAGGTTATTCGAGATCATAGCGAGCTTATAAAGCATCGACACTTTATTCATCGCATCACAATGTCCGGCGTGCCTCGCGCTGCATGATAGAATAGGTTCAAGTATTGTTAATAAGTATATACGATAGATAGATATGCACATAAATGATAATATTTAACTATTGTCTCTCTAAAATTTATACGGAAAATGAGAATTCGAAGTCGGCAATAATAATAATAGTGATGATAATCATACCTAGAGTATAATTTGGTTTACAAATCTCATGGCAATCATCCGTGCAGAGTCAAAGTCTTACTATACACGTGCATGAATGCGATATCTATAATAAATAAGTGAATATTGAAAATTTTATAAAAAAAAACATTCTCGAAGTATCGAGATAACTTATAATTTTTTAACTTAGACTATGAAGTAGCGACTATAGCTTAAATAAGGTTGTAATATGGTAACATATGTGATCTATTTTTATGTGCCTAATATCCTACGTAACTTGTATAGATATTTCACTGATACTGATTTGCATTGGTCGTCCTCATGCAATTGGCCACCATTGATTTTTAAGCTACAACATTTCATTGTCAAATTCATGCTTTTCTTTAAAAAAAGTATTGAATTTTAAAGCTTTTTCTTCCATTAACTTTTTTAATCATCGATTCCATGTTGGGTTCGGCATCGAACGAGCCAAATATGTGAGTATAAAACGCCTCAGATTACTAAAGAATCTCCAATTGTAGCAGTTGAATTTACGGAACGTTGTAAGCACAAATATGAAAAAAAACCGTAATGCAAACTCGCCAAATACCTTGTTAGATGTCGGCGAATAAAGAATAGCGTATCAAATTGCTTTATTGTTAATCTCTATTGGAGTAAAAAATCTATATGCCCTTACAGCGTTCCGGCCTAAGAGGAATGTACAGCTACTTACTGACTCCCAAAAGCGAAACTCCATACTTCAGGTGGTCAATATCAGCCGAAATAATGTTTCTTTGGCCTTACAACGAAATACACCCAAACTATTGGTACTCATCAAGATTACAAAGAATTCATTAATGCAACTGCTGATTCAGAAGCCTTGTATCATCATTGGCGTATCACTGCACATCAATATTGTATGCATAAGATTCTCAGGGAAAAAAATGATTTTCCATTAGATATTTTGAAGTAATTCAGTTCAACATGTTTTCTAACAAAATGTGTATTTTTAAGTGATAACAATTATAAAACACAAACGAATCGATTTCGTGCAACAATTCCACACAACAAACTCGGGGTCGAGTGAGATAAATAACGACGCAACTACCGCATTTTTTAACTTTCCGAAGCCATAATAAATTATGAAAAAAACACGAAACTGTAGTCAAGCTCATCGGTTCGTTGATTAAAAAACAGAAGGGGACATTTCATTTGCAGCGGGGATAAAAGAAAAATATCGCTCTTTTAAGTGAAATGTACAGCTTCGGTCGTTACTACCGTCACCTTCGGGGAAAGGGAAATTACACATTCGTAGACAATATAAATGGACCTTTCGATAATTTTTTTGGTCACTCACCATGAGGCTCGTGGGCCTCCGACAATGGTGCTTTGAGCCATCCACCCTTCCCAGCCCCTTTATTCATCACTTTTGGGCCAATCCCGTCTTTACTAGTCATTTCCTTAGTTGGATCTTGACTCTCGATTTTCTGATTCTGCGTGGTTGCAGGAGATTCGGACCTCTGCTGTTCCACGCTTGCCACTGTAAATTTTTTTGAAAGAAAAAAAATATCGGCTCTTCTTATTTCCAGGTTTTGTTAATTTTCCTTTCTTCGTAATAGCTTAATAATTAAATAGTCACATTAGTTGGTGTTCATTCTGATTGTATCTTTTGGAAACGTTATGTATGAATAAATGCACAACACATAACAGAATAGCAGTTCAAGTTGCCCTTTTAGTAATAACACATCAGGAAGAAAAACTTGTATAGTCTCCACTCCCTGATAAACAATTCGAAAGCATTGATCGATGCACTTATCACTAGACTCCTCCATTCGAACCTTGTTCATGATGTGGAATTGTCGATTCAGAATAAAGTGGAGCAAAAATCGAGACTTGAAACCAGGGACTCAAATCTGGAAAACACGTGAGTACTATATTAACGCTCGATTGGAGATTGACTGAGTGCATCGGTCAATATCAATTGAAGTAACCATCGAATTAGCACTGACTGAACCGTTGGGGTTAGCCGAGAACGCTAATAGTCCAACGGAATCGCACATATATATTTTCGACATTGCTGCTACGTTCAGCTCGTGCCGAAAAGTAACTATTTCGGCACTCTTAGAACGTAACATCACTGTCAAAAACTATCGTTCGACACACGTGCGATGGGGTGTTTCAGCTCGTGCGATTGGCAGCGCTCGGCTTCGCCTCGCGCCGCCAACTTCGCACTCGTGAACCCCCCATCGCACTTGTATCGAAATATACTAATATCACTTCGCTGCTCTCTAATTTCTCACCGATCAGTAGTGGCGGGGAGGACATTCCCCCTCTCAAGGCACTACGACTGTTTATAGTCGCATATGCCCCCCCCCCCGCCCCCTTTCTAGATAGCACTATGGTTCTGGCCTTCATTTCTGACTACCAATGTAACGTCCGTTAGAGTAGGGGATCTTCCAACTTCATGTTTAACAGAATCATCAATCGCGGCAGGGAGAAATTAGGGGAAGTATACTGGAGTCAAAAATCGGATTATCACCTTATTTAGGATCGATCCAACAGCATAGAATATGAAACATATTGGTATGAGCGAAATCAGGGAACACTCACTGAGCGTGAGGTCTTCATTGTAACAACTATGAAGCATTGTCAAGATTGGAATTAGGTACATATCACAATGTGCCACTTATTGCAGTGTTTTCCTTTACTACTTTTCAGCTAATTTCATACTTTACAGATTGTGGATCCGTATATAACGCTGGAGTTGGCGAGAAAAACTGACGGGAAAGATTGGGGAGCAAGGACGCGTCGTTGTCCGCCATTTTAACATTCCCCACAATGCTCGTAGGCTCCCCCCATACGCGTATGCCAGATAGACAAGTACACAAATCAAATACAATAAATGGATAAAATCATGGAGCTCCTAATTCGAGTATTTGACCGCCATACTCGTCATGAGTTAGTTGTACCTGGCCCAATTATTTCTAAAAGTGCATTAATGACTTTTTTAAAAATAAAAAAACAATTTAATCATAGAGAAAACAATTTTGTCTCCTGCTTTAGAAAACACCTAATTATTCCGCCGGAAATTTTTCATTATCTACGTAGTAAAGGAGATGGACTGCTAACTCCATGCTCCTATTTTGAACACCGCGATTTTTCATGTTTTTATGCGAGCACCAAAACATGGACGAAACACTGAAAAGCACCTAATTATAAGCCCGGTCAATAGCTGATTTGAGTGGCTAGGACTACCAACTCGACAGACCTCTGGTGCCAAACGGTTGAGGTGAAAATCTAGGGCCAAAACAACTGAGGCTGAACGGTCTAGATCAAATGGCTGAAGTTATGCGGTGAGCGCTCAACAGCTGGAATTAAATAAACAGGCCCAAACACTCGAGGTTAACAGAAGGAGACTAAACGACGTAAGTTACACGGGCCGCACTGTGAGAGCGCAACTGTTTAACCTCTTCCCATATTTTAGTCGCCACAGTCGAACTACAGCCGTTTGAATGCCACAGTTTATTACAGCTGCGTTGTTTTGAACAACATATTTCTTGCGTGAGAAGAAGGAACTCCTGTCTTTCATCCCAAACGTGCTACCAGACTGTCCGAACAGCTCTTCGCCTTATTTTCTTAGTTCTTCGGAACCGTATAACGTAACGGATATTAACCCTTGTCGTTTGGCCCCAGCCGTTTTGCGCCAACAATTTGGCTCAGTCATTTGGCCCGAGCCGTTTAATGTACCTTCCGGTGTGTGGCTTGAGCCTTGCCTCATCTGTTTCACCTCAGTCATTTTGCGCGAGTCGTCTGCCTGAGCTTTGATACTGGATATTTTTTAAATCTAATACTTAAGCAATAACTTAAGTAAAACTTTGCAATTAAATCTTATGTCATAAAACTTCGGAAATTGCTCGCGCACGCCAGGAGTTCCCTCTTCTCGTGCATTTTTAGACTTCAACCCTGAACATTTCCTGACTAACACGCACACACATACACACACAAACGAAGTACGCGCACTATCTCTAGAACCTAGAGATTCCCGAGGCCATGAGAAGTGAATAATGAATTTTACACTATTCATATTCGAACCGATTCAAAAAAGTCGCCATATCGGAAAGTTATCAATTCAAAAAATTTCGACAATTGAAAAAGTCAATCATTTTCGAAATGTGAAAAGTCGTTAACTTTTCAAAGACGGTAAAAAACAGATTTTCTTCCTAAAAATTTATAAAGTAATTAAACGGTAGGAAATGCAGAAATTTCGAAAACTTTGGAATCTATGAGCATTCCGATAACCTTTTTCTTCTCATTTTCAAACACACATCCTTAAAACTCACATAAAACAAATAAAGATACTAAAATGGTGTATAAGATTTACGACATTCAACAGTAACTCAAAGGTTCGAGATTTCAATATGTCAAATATTTATCTTGAAATATACGTAAACTTGGCGCAGCGCCTCCAACGAATTAATTGATCCTGGGCATACATAAGTGGCCAGTCTCAGCGCTCTATATAGCAATCTCTATTCAGTAATGAAAAATGAATGAATTTTCGTATAACTTTTGGATTCTATGTGTACATATACAAATGGAAAATCCGCAATACGGTCAAAAAAATGTATTGCCCGATCACAATGTTAAAGTTTCGAATACTCTCCAAAATGAGCAAAAATGAGCTCACGAGAGTCATCGGAACAGTTTGCCTAGAATTTTATGTGAACTAATCTTTCCACATTTCATACTTCTTCCTTCTTCCCCTCTTGGAGATGTCTATGGGCGGGGTAACGAAGCAGGCGCGGTATTGACGATATTTGGAATTTGCCGGATTAGAGTAAATGATACTGTTTCTGTGTCGATCAATATGATCATGACAAAATGTTAGTCACGTAGATGTAGGATGGCCCAAATCAGAATAGGTCAAATGAACGCTACTTACATTGATGTTTGTCGGCCAACATGATTAAAGTAGGTGGTAAATCTCTTCGCCTGAAGAAACACATGACTTTTGCCTCCACATTACCACTCGCCGTCTGAAAACAAATGAACGATTCAATAAACCAATGAAAATGATTTTCATTTTCTTCGTACAGTACAGTCACGCTGAATTATGTTCATCATATGGATTGTATATATAGATGTGGTCATCTATAAATTGTGTTACCCATATTCCCAAAGGTTGAGAAAACTTTGCAAAATATTCTAAAAGCTAATTCTTGACTGTGCCAAAGTTAAAAGAACGTCCATGAAACATAAAATCTTATACAATTTTGAAACATTTCAAAAATTATACAAAGTTTTCCCAATTCGACGACCTACAATTATTGACTTCCTTATCTAGGGAAGTTATAGCAACCACCTTGGAAATGGGAAAATTTCACGAGTGAAGATAACTAATTACATAGTGCTGAGGTCGCATTGTATTGAATACAATATCGTTGGTCACAAATATGATTTCAGTTTAACTTTCTTTACTAAAACTGTATTACAATGTATAGGATGAAGCATCACCGTATTTGAGTAGTAACCATAATACGAGTATACACTGGACGCAGTACTCAATTTATTAGGACATCCCGATCACACAATGTTTTATGAGACCTGAAGGTAGACTAGTCTGAGAGTAATGTAAATTCTACTTACGTCATTACTACGTAAATAACTAAGTAGTCATAAAACACTAGTCGGTAGGATAATTATCATGACAAGTGAGTATATAGTTTCATGATCATTTCTCTCTTTTTCTGTTAGTTAGTGAGTAACTCAATCCAGAATCTTTCAATTATTACCCATATATATCGTGCTTGATCCAATATTGCCAGTTCGAGAACTCGAATAATACGGGACTTGTTCATTCTGATATCCATACACAAAATTATATGTAGTCATCACAGTGACTACGCGGTGACGAGAGTCTACACAGGTGCGCTCTGTGCATGGAAACTCAAGACTCAATGAAATGTGCCGGCATGGCTGGTAGTAATAAATGACCTATCTAACAGGCAGCAATCCCAAAGATCCACACTAGGTCTTAGTAAGAGTGTTACAGGTGAACCTTGTTGATTGCGCTATCTCACACGTTACTCACACAGGCTGTGCAAGGGCTGAACGTAGACCTGGCGGCCATTTCAGGCCTTTCAGACACCTTGACACTGAGATTTGGATGACGGATATAAGGAACAAGGCTGTTATATGGTCTAGCGGCAAAATTTCCTTGCAAAGGAGTGTCAATGATAGAGAGATAGCTAAATCCAAAGTAATTTATTTCTACAGCTAGTATGCACCACCTAACCTCTCTCTGGAATAGTCCAAGAAGTTTCTAAACAGATTTGCTCGTGGCAATCGCTGAGAACTTCAATGCCTGGACAGTTGACCGGAAGAGCAGGGACGTGAATCGGTGCACGAGCGCTTTACTGGATGCCATGTCCACACTGGATGTTGTCTTACTAAATACCGGTGATGAATCGACATTCGCAAGAGGAGAAGCAACTTCAATCATCGATCTCACCTTCGTAAGACAACTATTCCTGGGAAATACTGGAAAAATATACGGCCCGTGACCGTCTTGCGATACTCTGGTTGGTATTTATGGAACGGAGGACTGTGCCGGCACCAAGAAGAAGCGCGAAAATCAGCTGGAAGATGATGAAGTTTGAGCTTGGCGCATACCTTGAGGTTTTAGGAACACATTCTATGAGCCGAAATGATACCACAAAACAGGTATATGGGATCATGACGAGCGTTACCGGAGCCTATGATGCTGATATGCATGCCACGAAAGTCCATCGCAAACCGAGACCCACCGGTGTACTGGTGGAACAACACAACTACGGATCTCAGTAAGAAAGATGAACTCCATTGGCTTGCAGCTTGCAGAATACAAGACTGAAGCAGTGGTGATCCCTACTAGAAAGAAGCTAAAATTGATCACACTGCAAATCGGCGAGCACAAGTTGACTGCTCAGCCGTATATATGGTACCTGGGAGTTTTGATCGATGTCAAAGCCAGTTTTACAGACCATCCCCAACATGCAAGCAGCTATGGTGAAATACACCCTGTTGCGATTTACCCCAACATCGAAGAGTCAAAACCAAAGAGAACGTCTCTCCCATCGTCAGTTATAACAACAGTACAGACATAGGGTATCCTTGTTTAGGCTGATACTCTGAAAAGTCAAGGAGCACGGTACAAAGCAATTTCGGTGTACCGGTTGAATGCCCTTAGAGTCACTAGTGCGTACCGGACGGTATCTAATGATATACTGTATGCGTGATTGCTAGTATGATTCCTCTCGGAATTCTAGCGGAAGAGCTTCAGTGCCTCTACGCCAATTGTGATGTCAGGTCCCAGTAGACAATAAAAACAACAAAAATTTACTCCCTGGAAAACCGCTTGATGTCTCTCTAGATGGGACCTGGTGAGTCATTGATTATCTCAAAATACTCCAGAAATTGACACAACAATGTTAAGGACACTGCTTGGACCTCCGCTAAGCCAAACATTCAGGCAAAATTCTCCTGAATTTCTTGAAAGGACAGAGGAACTATCTGCTCCTTCCAGATGTTCCAACACAGTGTTCCTACTACTCAAATAGTATCATCAGCACCATAGACCTCCTTTTAACATACAATATCTGTATTACACCGAAATTTAGTGCTCTTTCCGAATCACCCTCACATCAGCTACCAGTATTTTTCCCCCTATTTCGTGAAGCTCCCTCAATAGATCCTTCAAAATATCGAATTATGTCAAAACGGCCGGAAAGAAATTCACGGTCATAAATGATGAAATCTCCACTCCCAACAGTCCTTGCAATGGCAACAAAGCAATATGCATAAAAACGGACAGCCTCACCAATATCATTCAAAAAGCCCTGGACGACCACTCCCATCCACTCATCTAAATCGAATCATACCCCACTTCGCCCTGAAATAGCCTCTTTAATCAAAATCAAAAACTGTATTAGGTCAAGATTACAAGAAACCCATGCCTAAAGTTCAACGTAAATCAGTTGATCAAAAAAATCAAACTGAAGATACCTGAAAAAAACTACTTGGGACAACAAACTCAAATACATCAACCTCACAGATCACTCAAGGTACTTCCTCAGTAAGTGTATGGGAATAGATGACAATCGGCAAGAAACGTGAAATTTTGAGCATATATATCTCAACACTCAAAAATATAAGTACGAAGTCCCGAAACACTCAACCACATAGTTTATGTTTTAAAAAATATAAACCAGATGACATTTATATGGGGTCTTATGGGGCCGAATTTTCAAAAATCGCGTAAAAATCTAAAAACTGAATTTTCATTACCGAACATCATTTATAAAGATATTGATCCATTATTTTACAGTGATTACCACGTGGATCCGTCAAAATAGTTAAAAATGTATAGAAAAATACAGAATTTTTGTTGGGTTATCGGGAAGAGGTGGTCGAACTTGACAACATCGGAAAACGTGCGCGAGTGGAGCCCCCTGTTGTGGCGGGTGATTCAGACTTGTGAAAGTAACACGAGAAGTATTCATGCCAAAAAAATGTTTCCGTTTGGTTTTCACTTTTTCGATTTCCAACAATTACTGGATCAGGTGCCGGTGATGTTTTGTCAATCTTCACCTCAGGCCCGCTAACTCTTATCCCTTTATTTCCTTTCCCCAATGCTTGAGCAGATATTTTGTGCTTCAATGTATTTTTTTTATGAAGCGTCCTTTAAATCTCAGCTTCGGAGAATTCTCCATATTTATTATCAATCGTTAATCACTTGATCCTCATTTATTTTTTTTTAAATCACCGTAGCACACCAAGAAAATAACCTCTCAAATACCCAACTGTCATTTACTCTATTTGCTGTGACCGCCTTTACTATAGTGTTTTGGGTATAAGGGGGGTGGCGGTAGCACCAACTACGGTGGACAAAAATGCGCTGTTGCCAAGTCGACAGTCATATTTTAAATTCATAAATAATTTCATAAAAATATTTAATTTCCATTTAAAAATTCTTTGCTGTAAATATCACAATCAATTGATGAAAAAATATTGTTTCAAAACTATGTTTATCAATTTAACCATGGTTTCAAATCTCATATTTTTTTCTCTCATATTGCCGCGACTGTCGGAACCTTTCATCTATACCCTCAAAACTTACTGAGAAAGTACCTTAATTCGGGGCATTTCAATTGCGAAGTATTTCAATAACATCGTCAAAACATCAATTGCCGCTTTGAGGTTGAATAACCAAACCTCTCGAGGCAGATTCTTTCGAAGAACAAATTACAGGCAACGTGAACAAAAATATCCTCAATGCACCACTTGAAACACCTACTTAATCTCCTCACGAATCCCTATGATATCACCTCCACTTTTCAAACACTAAAAACCAAATCAGACCTTGGTGTGGATAACATTACAAATATAGCTTTGGAACATCTTTCAATGAAAGCCATAAGTTTACTCAAAAATTATACAATGCATGCCTCATCCAACAATATTTTCCAGAATTATGGAAAGGAGCAGTGATTATTCCAATTCTCAAGCCTGGTGAACCTGCATCGTATCCGGTAAGCTACAGACCAATTGGCTTATTACTAGTTCTAACGAAACCTCGTAGAACGTAGAATTTTATAACGTCTCGAAAGATCTATCGATGAACTAAACATAATGCCACCAAATCTATTCGGTTGCCGCTCAAATCACGCGACCTACCACCAGCTGGTCAGAATAACAAATAACATACAAACTGCAAAGAACTGAGAAGAAGATACCATGGTGGGTAGGGTCTCGGGACGGGGTACAGTAGATGAACGCGGAACGTGTTTTCCTCGTTAAGTCACTATTTATGCCAATTATTTCTTTTTAAACGGTCACTACTAATTGCCCATAGAAAGAAAAAATTTTATCGCAGGCCATGCCGATGACATCGCTTTGTACTCAACTTGCAACTCAACTTAGAAATGTGGAAAATGCAGCATCTCTGACAATTAATGATCTAATGAAATCGAAAATTGAAGTGAATGCTGCTAAAGCAGAGGCAATCATATTTACTAGTTCCACGGTCAGTGCCACTTTAATCATTCGTAGCAGTAAAATTACATCAACGAAGTCTGTGAAATATTTAGGTTTACCTGGTACAATGCCGCGAAATTGATTTAAATCAACTCCAAGTTATCCAAAACAAATTTCCACGAATAATAGGAAATTTCACAATAAGAACCCCGATTTTGGATATACATAACGTGTTAGGCATAGCAACCATAGGTGAATTTATTGATAAGATCAATGAAGCCGTTGAACTAAGTTTGTCAATTAACAGTAATTGGTTCATCAAGCTTTGTGCTTTTCTGAAGGGTGACATAATTCGTGCTCAACATTTCTGAATTTGGTTACCATTCAGAAACACAAAACAAAATATTTTAACTCTTTAAATCTCGAGTGTTGTGCTAGTTTAAAAAAAGCCCAACACACGCATAAAAACGAACGTAGATAAATTGATTTGTTTGTTCACCGGAAAAAATTTTAATTGTGCTGCTTTTGCTGTTGTGCAAATAACTGACGGCCATTGGGTCCGAGGAACAGATTCTCTTCCATGGCGCGAGCCTACTTGTTCTAAACAGATATGTGCAGAAATCGAAGAGAAATAGGGAAATTTCGCTACAGATATTTATTGCAATGCGCTCTTATAATACCACGAGAACTTCGAAATCATCGGATATTTCCCGATATGTTCGTAATTGCAAACAAATGAACGTATCAAGTTTTCCAAGCTAAAAAATCACGATCGCGAAGCGCGAGTGATTTTTCTGGAAAACTTGAGAAGCTCGTTTATTTGCAGGGGACCTAGAGGGAAATATCCAATTGATTTCGAAGCTCGAGTCATATTCGGTGGATTATTTTTTTTGTTCAAATTTCAGCCGATAGAATTGCGCCATGAGCCGAAGTATATAAGGTAAGTGAGCCGTATATTGGTAGAATGTGAATTCTGTGATGAATTTATCGGAAAACTAATATAAACAACAGAAAGAATGGAATCTATTCTTCCGTTGGTTAACCTCAATATTAGGATTTGTGTCCCTTTAACGTATTTAAAAAATTCTTGAACCTGTGCAGACGCAGGGAACAGCCATTTTTGTCATTTGCTTAGGCTATGAAGTAAGAGTGCACTCGAACTTTCAAAACACATTGGAAATCATCTAAGTACTAAATAATTATGCCAATTTGAGATATATATAGTTAAATAATCAAAGAATATCTTCGATTTGTGGAAAATTACTAAAAATTAGTTGGTCAGCGATAAATATGGTGATCCAAAAGTACCACCCGAATTCTAACGTAGCCGCAGTTGTGGATCACCATTTAAATCTTATCGAGTAGCACAAATTGAGACTGAATGACAGTTTCTTTGAACAAATGTCATGCCGAAAAATTAACCATTAACGTATTCAATGTTTTTAGTAGCTTTGTTGGTCAGTACAGTTATTGATGTATCGAAACAAACTTTTTGCTGGTTTCACATTACATCGTCTCACTAACTACCTTTCGTTTATCACTTCATGAGAAAATATTTCATTGAATGCTTATTCTTTTTGATAGGCCTAAAGTGAAGACAAAGAGAAAATCTATTGGTTACTCAGAGGACGAGCTCCAGCAGGTTGCTATGGACAATCTAACCAAAGACAGATTTCAAACAAAATCAAAATTATTTCTATTATAGTTCAAGCATTTTATTATGATATATGTAGTTGAAAAATATGATATGTTGAGACAATAACGAGTGAGAAACTCATTATGCTCTTCATCTGAACGACGGTCCGAAGCTACCGCACACGGTGAAATTGTGATCCGAAACTACCGCACCGACCGCCGTGTCTTCAGACCTCTTTTTTAATTATAATTTCATATTTATAACTTTATAGGGGCGGTGTAATTGTTGCCAAAGGTCCGTACTTCATGAAAAAAATAGTTTCATTTCATTTCGATTAACCTTGCTCATGTTATCAACCTACGACCGAGCCGACCGACCTTAACTGATCCGAAACCCCCTCATTTACCTTATTCAAAAAATTAAAAAAGATATTTGAAAAACACAAAAGAATTTGATTCCAAAGTCAATCTGTCACTTTCAATCAGTTGTTAACTGCATTCAGATTTCTTTGTTTCACATATATAGGTAAAAATAATCTTTAAAAATGAAAAAAACATATATAGGTAAGGCACAAAATATTCCAAAAATATTCAGTATAATACCAACTACCCTTGTCTAATGGTACGATTCTATTGGCTGGAATTTGAACGAAAAAAATAATCAACGATATCGATTATGAAGCATTCTATCAAAATGTGTTTCGTCTCTTACATTTTGAGATATCTGACGGAAACCAATAAAATATTGCATGCGCAGGAGACCTCCACTTCGTCAACTGTAGCCGGCAGAGTGCGGCCGGCAACTCAATTTACTTTGAGTAAGTGATGAGCGCATGGCTCACGCTGGTCCGCCTTTTCTTCACATCAATTTTTGTCTATAATTTACGAACACATTTGGTGTGTAGCAACAAAATTTCTACGCGTAACTCTTATACCATGACCAACGGGCAGTAAATATGATGTTGAAATACAACGTCAATCATACGGCAGGGGATCACTCATGCACACAAGAATTGTACTCGTATATGTTCGTACATTAACGTCAAACCTCACATTTACACGCCATGTTTTGTTGTGTCAATGTACACGCGGAATTTGACCACTACACATTTTAGCTTCACGTTGTATACAGTAGTTCATATAAAAATTGACCAGACGAACACTGTGTACAATGTAAACCTATAATATTGAAAAACAGCCTGTATATATGTTTTTGAAATGTTAAATTGGTATATGAATATGTACTTGTATATCCCTTATGTGCATGAACGATTTCCTGCCTGATCATTCTGATCATCCAGAGCTAAATCAAACACTGGCCCCAAGTTGAAAATTATCCTTCACCCAATGTGAGCAATCTGGTAATTCATATGCATTTTATACAGGTGATATAAATGATTTTTCCGTACTGCCTTGTACTTTTTCTCGTTCGGGAATTGGTATTGACCCTGTTCCGAACTTGGAAAAGTAAAAGTCACTACGGAAAAATGTTATCCAGGCTGTCATTCTGGGGTTTTTTTGCTCGCGCCATTGCCAGGTCTCGGCTTCGCCGCTTTCGAGCGCAAACTTTGCGCCAGCAAAAATCCCCAAAATGACAGCCTGGAAATATACTATTATACAGGCCAAAATCTGGAGTTTCATGTACATATTATATATGTCACATGCCAACCCTCCCCTCGTTTCCCGTCGTATGACACTATAGGATCGAAAACTGTTGATAAATTCCAATATAAAACTCACTTTATTCAATTCCTGTATCCTTCGAATTTGATAAGGAGAAGTGGATGATGTCTCGAAGTACACATAATCTGTAAACAATCCCAAACAAATCACTTAATCTGATAATTGGATATATTAGAATTACATAAATGCACCATAGAATCCAAGTGATTTCTCAGATCATGATGGTCAAACTGGCCTCGTATTTTCCAACTGGACTGTGCCCAAAAAAGTGGAGGATAGGTATAGCTTTGGATTTTTTTTTAAGGATTGAAAAGGGATGGTAACAAAAGGACAATATGTGGACCACAGACAATAGAGGACAATAGTCTAGCTGGTGATGAGTTTAAATATGCAAAATGAAGTGAATACTTTTTTTCCAGTCGACATGGACTGAACCATGAAAGTAACTCTTAACTGCGAGTGGTCGTACATTTAAAAAATCTCAGTTTTTCTCACTATTCTCTAAATACCTTGGAATGCATGCGAACTCCTGCAAACATTGATCCTATTCTTAAATTACGGAAAAAAAATCTGCCCTAAGGGCTGGTGCGAATAGATTAATTGTTAAAAAATTTTGAAATTTCAATAATTACGAAAGTTAGAAATCGATTCCCACTCCTATAGATAGTAATCTAATTTTCACGGCGTATTTTTTACATTTCCAGATTTTTTTTTATTACGAAACTTCTGTGACATATTTTTCAAACACAACGAAATCAAATGCGATTCCTACGAATAGAGATTCAATTTTATAGCCACTAAATGAACTTTTTCCACCGCAAACACCAATGCAGGTTAGATAGGTCATCAAAATTTATATGGGATGTCATTCGTTATGCATGTCAAAACGAACTCCCGTTCCTATAAACAGTGATCTAATTTTTTAACCCGCAAAACGAATCATGTGCGCCGATTCCGCGGCTTGTTTTCTCTGGAGAACCCTCAACTTTTGCAACCCCTTCCATTAAAAAATTCTTTTCATGATTTAAAAAAATTAATCATCGTTTGGGGGGGTTTAAAATGCATCCCAGGATGTCTGAAGAATAGCCAAGACCAGTTTGGGACTTAAACCGAAAATCGCCTAATGTAAAGTCACATCGACTGGGTAAGAAACACTCACTTCATGTCATCTGTAAAAAAAATTATTTTTTTTTTACTTTTTGACGATCATGTTTCTATTCTTCTTTCAATTTTCATAGCTAAACCTATTCTGCAGTCATCTGAGGAACAAATCCAATCCCAGCGTCTGCATTTCCAGAGTTGGAGGATAAAAGATCAATTTCATCGCCAGTTTGATGATCAATAGTTGTTCTCCAAAAGGGTGTTACAGTGTATATATAGCGGTTGCAGAAATCATACGTGGGCGCCCATATTGAAATTGGTCTATTTCCGACCTTCCAGTTTGAAAAAGGTTTATCTGCGTCGAAGTTTGAATGAAATTGGGCATTTTTAACTTCCCGAATTAGGGAAGTTATTGTAATCATCCCCAAAATAAAAAATTCAATGACCATCATATTTCCATGTTTCAAAGGCAGGGTATTATATGTACGACATAAGAATTGTACACGCATATATTTGCACACTTCTTTACAAGTCCAAAACATGTACACGCTGTCTTTCAATGTAGACATTGAATTGGCCACGGTATATATTATATATCATGAATACTATGCTCGTCTGCGAAATTCTGCATGAACAATAAAAAATATTTTTCCGGTGTGCAAAATAATATGTGTACAATGTTTATGTGAAATTTTCATATTCCTTTCCTTTTTGAATCCTTCCAATTCCGTAGCAGTTCCTAATTTGAAATTGTGAAAAAAAATCCCATATGGGTCTTTTTCATATGGATGCCCACATACAATGTCATTTTTGTAATTTCATTACCTTATTGTATCAAATAATCGTAGTCAAATTCAACTCTGATATTAGAAGGGCTACGGCTGAGTATATCAGTGGAGGCATTTTATTCCGGCATTCGGCACGGCGGGTCGAAGGATGAAAGTCAAGGGAAAGAACGGCTGGCGTAATGCACAAATCGTTAAGTCGCCATACATTGCACATGAATTAGGACATGGCTATATGGGCAATGCCCGAAAATGTTTCAACATTGGTCATTATCTCATGCAACTAACTATTATTATCCATATAAACCTTACGATTACAAAGCAATCCCCGACAACAGATTTTAATAGCAATGATAATGTCAATTCACGTCTCAAATGTTTAGAAACATTAAACTGATCCCAACCGATAATAGCAAAAGATAGGCTCTCACGACTTAAGTTTTGGCATCAATGGCCCAACTGAAGTAATGAAACATCCCCCGAAATATGCCCTTTGAAATTTCCATGAATTATCTAACCGACGCCAGCGGCTATGGTAGGCAATTTTTTTTTGTACCTAGATAGATTAAAAATAGATCATTGACAACAAATTTTAGTAGCCAGAAAGAACGTGATTTTACGTCTTGAATTCTCTGGAAAATTGAAGTGATTCCAATCGATAATAGCAAAGAAAAAAAATACAAGGTTCAGGCTTTAGCAGAAATGACCCAATTTGAATCATAAAAAACAGAAATAGGAAAACATAGTCTACGTAAAATTGCGTCTACGGGCAGAATGAAGAAACATTTTGTTTATCACGGGAGCATTTTTTTACGGCCTTGTCAAAAAGTGCGTGAGTAGAGTTTTCGAACGGCACAAGTGCATGAAATACTGCTTGACAGGTTGAGTGGTGAAGAGACGTAAATGAGTTTCCTTCTTGGTGTTAAAAATAAATGATAAATATTCTTTGAATTAGAATTTGTCACTGCCATTCTTTAAATTATCAACTATCATCCCACCCTACGTATTGATGAAAATTCATTAAAGAGAGCGGGAGAAGTGGAGAAAAATTTACGAAACGTGAGCAAATGGATGGGACGCCAAGAACAAAACAGAAGGGGGAAGGTGAGGCGGCTGCGGGTGGAGTGGGGTTGGTTTCCTATGTTGCAAAAGCGAAAACGGGGAAATACACAAGGGGATCCAAACGAGGAGAGGTAAGAGCGCGAAAGCAATATGGGGAGGGTAGAGCAGGGAGAAGGACCAGGATATGAGGGAGAATAAGGACAGGCGACGCCGTCGTGATGCCATTTGTAAGCATGATTTCTTTGACTTATTGATGTTCTACCTGCGAAGTACTATCAAAATACTTCGCTTGTTTAGAAGTAAAGAAATCTAACGAACCAATGTTTGAAATTCCATTGGATTTTTGTTCCGACATTATGGCAAAGAAATGAAACCCTATAGCAAAAGTTACCTCCGACTCGGTACATGTTAGCCGTCATGTTACTAGCGTCCTGTGCGGCAACACTGGCCGCGAGCCCAAAATTTGCACTCTCGTGGTTCTCGTGGCTCTCGTGATATTCCGTCGGCATCGGCATGAGAGATTTTCGCTACCGCATTAACCACCCCTATATCCTAACACTTTTATGAACGTCTTCTTGTTTTTTCTTCTTCTTTTACTCCTTCGTTAATTCTATATTTTCAAAACCTTCCAATGGATCAGGCAATTGCTCAATGCATCAAATTATTGAATGCGCTTCAGCTGCATAGTTCTACACATAGAAATCACAGGGGAAAACACTTGACCACTTCACCGTGGTAGGTGGGTTAACACTTCACCGTATCACACTCCATCTGTGTTATATTTCTTTGAGACACATTGAACTCTTCAGCACTATCGCGGCTTTTACAACCCTCGCGTAAGCCTAAATTATCATCCAATTAATCAATTGGAATTGTCACTAATGTAGAAATTGATAAATAAAAAGAGCTCCAAAAGTTTGAACATTCGGTCTTAACCTCTCGCAACGCACCTCAAGTAAAAACATACACTGAAACACCGACAGACACAACTATGTACAAACTCATTACACACAGCACGAGAATTTCTCACCCATTACAAAACATAAACTAGCCCACTAGGATCGGTTTGGGGATCTCTTTTTGGAGTTCCCCACCGAACCAAATAATTACAAAACTATGTCAAGCCGCTGTTTCACCAAACACACTATTGTGATTGATAACTTAAGTCCATGTTCATCCAGGTGTTTTCAAGATTGAATAATATAATGATAGGGTTGAAAAGTGAATTATGACTGCGATTGGTTGTACAGACTTTGACTACGAAATGCAGTTTGTGTTGTATCCGTGAACGAATGCCACTCAAGAAAGCACCACGATTTTCAATTTTTCGTGCGTGAGGAAAGGAGCACCACCACTGTATGACTAGGTTTACTACATACTGAAGTTTCCAGACCGCCGCGATGTGTCGCCACAATAGTTAAAGTTAGGACTTACCGGCCGGCAATCCTCGCATACTTAGTAAACCAATTACCTAGTTTCCAAAAATAATACATGGAATGGTAATTGAGTAAATTTTAAGATAGTATTTTCAGTGAGAAAATAATTGATAACTAGTAACCATGAAAATACTTACACGCCTATGATTGATAAGGTTTGGAAAAAAAAAAAAAAACATTTCATCTTTAACTGCCGTAAATTAACTTTTGGGAATTATATTGAAATTGTTGTTTCCATATGAGAAATTACGATAGGTTCAAAAGCATAAAATTTAATGAAAATTAAGATAAGGGTCACGCAAGATTGGAATCCAAGCAAATAGATTCAAGTAGACCTATTAGACCCTCAGTAGAAGGGTTACCAAGCACTAGCCTATTAATCGGATAGTAATACTTTTCAAACAAATTACCAGATTGCCACGATCAATCGATTGTGGTTCGTTAGCACGTGAACGTAACAAATTTTATATAGTTCAAGAGTTTTTTTTGAGATTGAAAAACGACCTATAGAAAAGCATACTATAGTATATAGTTGGTCGGAAATTTATTCAAAATCATTGTATTTCTATTGGTTTTAGTTGTTACCAGTCGGGAATAGTTCACAGAATTCAAATTGATCGACATAGGAATTTTCAGATTATCAACATTAATTATAAATATACCCATGGGCACGTATGTGCGCAGCGTACCTCCTCATACGCCAAAGTATACCGTCCATGGACGTATACTTGACTGAAGAAATTTTTTTTTTTTTTAATTTATTTTCCTTTTTCTATTATCGAATTAGTTTCTCCATTTCATTAGGCTCTTTTTTCCTCAGCCTGTGGTCCTTCCCCTCTTTTCCCTCATCATTAACCTCCCGTACGGTCCCGTGAGCTCCAACTTGAGCCTCTACATGAGTCACAGAGAATGGAGAGAATACCGGGATACTTTCGCTATGAGAGGATGATTACTCAAAATAAGATAACGTCGGTAGCAGTTTTTCTCCCCGTGGTACCGTGGTACTGTGCCGCTTGTATTATAATACAAGTATCGCAAGGTTACTAGATAATGATCTTATGGTTACTCCAGTTGTCACAAAATTAATGCTCTTTTGATAATTAATTACGATTCGATGCCGGATAAAACTTCATGTTTCCACATAAGCGTCAGAAAGGCGTAGTAACGCTGCAAGATGGGAAGTGGCTCTAATGGCATTTTCACAGTCCTATTGGAGCCCGTTGGGTCTGCCTCTGTCTAGTCTCCCTGTCGTCGGTCTATGCTCTTTGCTCCGACCTCCGACGCCTCTATTCGCATGGCCGGAAATGTACCCTTCTACCATCCTCGCTAGAGTGGGGCGTTCAGCGTGCGCAAGGAAACAAGGACACAAATGGACCATATTCAGTCTCTTTCTTAGAATTCCACTATATCACAACATTGAGGTATTGGAGGGACTTTTCTTTCATAGCTGGGAAAGTATTATCGAATTCCCTACAAGGACAAGTTTGCATATAGAAACCTCAAAGAGCACATCCACGGGGAAATCTGAAGAAGCGACGCATGAATTGTATTTTTTTAACTGATTATGTCTGGTATAGATGCTGTTTGCGCTTGTAGCCTATCAGATTCTCCAACAGACTAGGAATTTTTGCATTCTTTGGTTTCATGCTGAGTACTTGACTAAGTCCGCCTTCTAGTATTCTAGTGAACATCTGGGGAATTTCCCAAATGGGGTTGTTTTCATTTGCAACGAATGAAACCGACCCATCTTATGCATTGATGATCCCCCCCCCCTCCCCCTCCTCATGAAGCAGCGAACCAGAATATATACAAATTGTGTCTCTTCATGTTTACACCATTCCGTAAAAACACACCTGTAATATTTGACACTTCCTTCAATCATTGTAATTAGTTCTATTTTGTCACTACGATACAATGGATCTACCACGTGTGTTAATTGTCAGCTCCCAAGGAGATGAGGCCAGTAATATAGCAAAAGGTGATGTTCAGAGACTATAGGCAAATACTATGTGGGTTGCTCAGGTTATGCGAATGCCTGGGCTACCTAGGTATTTTCCATATGCCATGACAACTGGAACCTAGCAGAAACTGGATCATACGCTAGGTTAACCTGGGTACCACATTGACTTTGTATAAGGGCAAAAATTTCACTCATATTTTGCTATTTTCAGGTATGGGAGCAACATTTGTCGCTGAAGATAAGAAAATTAAGTACTTCGCGTGGGATATTGATAACAAATACTATACAGCGAGAATAGTACTGTGCACTACCGATATATTACCCTTGGAAATGAGTGGAGATGAGGTTGAGGCTTTAATATTGTGTTATGACCCCAAGGTAGAAAAATAAGAAATAAATCTTAAGTTGCGCATTCTTGAAATCCTCAGATGAAATATTATGTTTCACTGGAGTTTAGGAAGCCAAAGACACCTTGGAAACTTATGTCACAGTTCTGCAAGCCGTGAAAGATGCTGATATTAGGATGTTGGCGTGTACAGGCTTTGCAGATCTAGATACACGAGATGCAGGTAATCATGGAAAATGGGGAACGGAAAGAAAATTTTTACAAACTATTTTTTGTCTGAGCTATTCTAATGCTCGTTCGTAAGAAAAAGATGAAGAATTACATATTTGCTACTCAACGTTTCGGTCGCGTATCTGTGGCCATCTTCAACGGCTCAAATTTTATCAATCTATAACAGAAGTAACTTTTCAACTTTCAACGGTCTTTATTACATGAAAGCTTACAAATAGCCATTGCTCGGGGGCCGTCAGCCAGACATATACAATATTCAATATGTAGTCTTCGTTTCTTTCGCATGAAAAGATTACCAACAGGTGACCTTACCGTTCTAATTATTCGACTGGAGTCTTATTTGGAAGTATCTATAATTTTTTTTCTTTCAATCACCTAATGCTTTTCTATCATCTACAACAGCAACTGAGTGGTGTCACATCCATAAATTTGAGCTCGTGGACATGGAGTTATCTGCAGAGTGTTCAGCAAATTTGGACGACAGTATGAAGCAAGAGAATTATGGAATCCAGAGAATCATTGAGGTCTTGCATACCCACTCTTGGCCACACAGAGAGTTGAAAGGTATGGTGACAGTTACTTGTTGAATTAACGAAAAATGTTCAATAGAAGAAATTAACACGAATCTCCGAAGTCTCTGAACGAAAATAAATGATGACTGTCGTCAATGCATAATGCTAATTATTAGATTTGTTTCTAGGACGGTACGCTGGTAGAATATCGAGATCCAAGGAGCCCGACGTAGGGGAGGTCGAAGGTCAATTAGAAAATATTCGACTGGACCCAAATCGAGATCCTGCTAATCATTCATTAATGGAGAATGTCTTAGGTAACGGATTTTTCAAAAATCTCATTTAGTGATATACAAGGCCCATCTTTTCTTCTGGTTCTGGTAATAAATTAATAATATAGTTCCGAATAGATGTGGATGCGAAGAAACGTTAAAAACCCCAATCAGAAACTTTTTTTTTTTAACTTATTATTAAACTAGTTATTATTATAAAACTTCTTATGAAACTCATTATACAAAATCGAAATCACACCCTACTTTCACCCTATTCCCCTGAGTCACAGAGGGGTTGATTTCGAGATCGGTATAATATAACTCGCTTCTTTTATGAGAAAGTCTCACTAATTTCACGGTAGTTTGAAAATTGGTGGCGCAGAGTTTGATTCTTTTGTTAACTGGACCCTGCAGTTTATATTTAGGCAGTATGAAACAAGTAGGTAGAAGAATGTTTTTCGATATTACAATATAACCATGATTTAAGATGGAATAATGGGAGAGGACAATGCTGATTTTGGTGAATTATTCGGTCAACTAAGGATCATGAAAGAACATGCAGCATCTCTATCAACAAGCAATCGTAAAGCAGCTGCCGAACAGTTAGTGACGGCTTTCTGGAGGGCAATGGGTGGAGATCCAGCTGAAATTGAAGATATAGACCAGTAGAAATTACATGGAACTCAAAGGAATATTCAACAAAATTTGGATTGTATCGACTTTTTTTTTAGAAAATATTGTAAACAATTTGATTTTTTTAAATTAAATATTCATCTGCGAATGTAAACATACACTGCGTCCAATTAATTACTAATAAATATGTTCGGGTGTACAAATTCATGAGAGTCGAACAATTGTATAGTAATAAGAACGATTGGAAAAAAGCCGAACTCATGATAGATCGAATTACATTTTGCCAAATAAATTCTAGGAAAGTCCTAGTAATAAGAAAAATTATTTTTTTACATTGCAAAAAATTAATCAACATCTTGCACTATCATCAGAGTTATCTCCACTATGCTCTAGGTATGTAACGTTAGCAGATTGCTCCCTAAGCCTCCTATACTTATCTACAAGATCACCAATGGACACTCGTCTATTGTTGCACTCCTTCTTCTCTCTCGTTTGAACTTGAGGACTTGCACCAACTTTTAGCGTGATTTCCGTATTTTCTGAAATTGTAGATAGTTCACTGACAATCTCAGTGGAATTGAAGGCAGGTTTGTCAACGAACAGCATTTGTTTATGCCCACTTATTTTTTCTGGTGTTGAATTCATCGGAGCTGAGAATTCTTTGCTTAAATTAAAGGAACTTTTATTCGTGAGATGAGGCTTCAAGTCCGACATGTTGTAAACATCACCAGCCATGCTATTATCAGTTGAATTTGATTTCCAAGGCCCAGGCGATGATATCGTGTGATTGTACACAGGCTTTTTTGGAGCTGCGCTGAATAATCTAGAGAATTTTCCCTTTCCTGGAGAATTACGTGAAATTAAAAACTATGCAATTGAGAAACTACGGCATTCGGTTATTGAAAAATTTAATTGATAGGTCTGCTATCTATTTCAATGTAACCATCGCAATGATTGCTAACAGGGAACTTGCATGTGGCTCATTTTTATAATATACACAATGATGAATAGGCCTCGACCTCAATAATCTTTTTTCGTTGAAAAATTTTTTTGGTTGACCCAGTAATAAATTATATATTTTTAAAAAATTCCATATTTGAAAAACAAGTATCCTTTTATGAAACACAGATTATGTGACCCATGCAGTCATTAAATAAATAATTAAAAAAAATCGTACAAGTTTCCTATTCATGCAGAAATATGTCGTCTTTTCTATTAAGAATTTCACGGTTAAACTACGAGTTTTCTTGATATTTACCCGAGGATCCAGTGGATTTTATTGGCCGTTTAGCAGGAGAGAACTTCTCACTAACTGTTGACGATATTGAGTCATCAAAATTGATTCGCGAAACTGCCAGTTTTTGTCTTGGTCTGCAGGGTTTTGGAATCGTTGGTGTATCATTATTTTTATAACGTAGAAACAAAGATTTATGGACACCCTCCACTGGCGTTAGTTCTAGTCGTTCGGCTGCATCGTACCTCTCATGCTCATTATTGACGGTGAGTTTAATGGTAGGAGATGATTTAAGAACAACTGATTCGAAGACCTCGGTATCCATGGGAAAAGAGACATTATGATTCTTCGGTGCTGTGTTAGTCACAGGTTGAATTTTTGATGCTATTTCGGATAACGTTGATTGAAATGAAGAGATGATCGTGCACATTTGATTCATGTCATCAGTACTGGCCTGAATTTGGAGATTGCAATCTGTGAAGTCGGCAAAAAAATTGTTCTGAATATTCATCCGAAGTCTTTTCAGGAGACACTTGAAGATTGTCAGAAAATTCAAGAGATTCAGCTTGTCGCCTTCATATACATGATATACTGCCACCTGAAACAAATTGATCAAGGGTTTTAGTATAACTCTGACCTTTCAGAAATTGAAAGGCTTCAATTTGAATAATCATGCCATTATTTCCAAGATACTATAATACAGAACCGGGATTCTCAAAGACGATAGTTGTAACTGACTATTTAACATATTTAGGATGAAGAAAAAAAAAAGCTTAGCAAGTGTGAAGCACATATACTTCCTGTGCATTGAATGGAAAATAAACTTTTATATAAAATAAAACTAAATACTTGTGCTTCAGGATCCAAATTTCCCAATTCCAGCAACTTTTTTTGATCAATCCAGGGTAAGTTTTTAGCTTCTAGACAATTGGCATTACTGTTTAGCACACTAGTAACCACAGCAGCCACACGATCACATTTCTCACTCAGTTCTTTGATCATATCCTGTTGTGTCCTCAAGTAGGCCACACTCTTCATTAAATTGCTCCTCCACATTTGTAAAATCTCCATGTCATTGGCATCAGCTATTCTCTTCTTAATATCAGTGTGATTAGAAGCCCTTGCGCCAATTGTCTCCAGCTCTTGCTTCATTTCAAACCATTCAGCTTGTGAATGCTCAATGGACTTTACCATTTCAGTGGCAAATGCTTGTGCTTTGGTCTCTGTCTCTATGGCTCTACTGTGAAGTTCCAAAATCATTTTTTTATTGTCAGCAATACTATTCGTCAATAAATTCTTGGTAAGAATATCCTCGTCCCCTGACTTTGGGGCCATATACAGTGGTTCACCTTCGTGTCGCTTAAAAGTTGTTCTCAAAACGATTCTTGACAATTTCAACAGAAGAGAGATGAATCTAGTCCCACTTGCTGTATGCAAATGCGAAGGATGAATTGTTGACAAACCAATATCGGCATTTTCACCAGCTATCATATTCATAAAGTCTTTTACCTCGTTCCTGTATTTTCCTTCGTCCTTTTTATCAAGAATTGGCCACTCCACAAGCCTTTTAAAGCGCTCCTCATCGTAAGTTGATAGCAGGTAGTGTGATACATAGATGAAACCTACTGTGTTCGGTTTATCAAACATCCCCTAGGGAGAATAATGCAAAAAACAATAATGAGCAAGCATTTGATGACGCTATTTTCGTAGTTCGACTATGTTTTGTCTTTGGTTTCTACCAAGCCATAAACTCTATGAGAGGTATGAGCAAAAGTCATAAAACACTATATGCCTATTTTTATGCAAGGAATTATATTTGTATCACACTTTTCCTTCTATCTCTAACCGTTTTCTCGCTGGAGCCTTTCAAACAATTAAAATTGTTAATAACTACTGAAGGCATTTATTTTTCAAGGTTGACACTCCGTTCAGGCCTGGAGAAGAGCAAGAGGCAGGATGATGTCCAGAAAAGTAAAAATTTTCGATTTTCGACACTTTGGATTTTCGGGATCATTGCAATAACTTCCCTAGATCGGAAGTTAATGAAACAAATAACATTCATTCGAAAGCAATCAATAAATTAATAAATTGCTCCAGCTGATGATCCGACTTTTATTTTGATAATCCATTCAACAAAATATGAAAAATGATTGAATGAATCCATAAAACTTATATTGCAAATTCAAATTTTACTTATTTCATAATAATCATACAGTGAAGTTATTTACCTCTTTGAAGTACTTCTTAAATTCTTTTCCCGGTGGTATCATTTGTGTCAGTAAAAATACATTACGATGAAATGATTTACTTTCCATTTTTTACAAGTAATGGAATATTGATGTGAGAAAACTACTCCTATCGTACACTTTGAAAACTTTATCTGAGTTTTGTGGTTAAATAGTTATATCCCGCAATTTTGTGAAGCGCTCCCAGCTCCCCGGGCGGTGCGCAGTGTTGCCAACTCGAGGACTCGGCCTGTCACCAAATCAGTCGAAATAATTCACATTTTGTCACTTGACTCACTGAATTGTTTTTAAATTCAACATCTACAAACCTTCCAGTATTTGTCACATCTTTGGTTCATTTTGTAATTGTATAAATACATCAACATTTTTAAACGCTATGTATGATAATATGATAATTTTTTTAACATGTACTATGAAACATGCTTTGGCCGATTTCGAATGTATTATTCCCCGACATAGCCTCGGACTATAACATTTCAATTGCGAAAAAGATTCATTAACTACCGAAATTCCTGTTAATAATATTCATTTGACGCTTTTGTGACTGGTAAACTTGGGTACAAGCATCTCTGGTCCTCGCTACTTCAGTCCAGTCGGCTTCGGAGCTATCAGCTATCCTTCACTCACTTTTCTAATTACGCAATAAATTCCACGGAGATTCAATCAAAAAAGAAATCTTGTTGACCTCGAAATGCTCAACGAAATCGAGAATCGATAACTTATGAAAATGATGTTTTAGACTTGTACTAGGGTCCAGAAGCTTCAGTGTCTCCAACAGCATATGATTGGATCGAAGTCAATTTTCCAACTCTATCAACAATTTCACCGTGAAATCAATACATCGAAGTTATTTCAAGAAAGAATGTTTCGAAGTATAACTTTAATCGATCGTTCTTGTTATTCACCCTGAATCATCAGTTTCCAGTAACTATCGACTCGCAAATATGAGCGATTTCTGCTATTTGTTTAGAAAAAACGTGGATTTGAGTTCTTCCAATTCTCCCAAGATCCTGCAAGATCTATTCCTCTCCTATGTGAGTTTTCGCAAAAGGAGCAACATACGCACCAATTTCGTCCAAAACGCCATTCATTGACGGTTCGCTCTTGTATAGCAGGCTTTGCGCAGAGGTACTTGATGTTTTAAAAGATCTTGGAACACGTTAGACAAGAAATATAAATCGGCAACTTGTTTTGTGTCTACCGCGCGGGGACGTAACACACTCGACTCATTAAGTTATTACAATCAACTCAGAGCAACTAGCAGAGAGGTGATTTCGAGGATTTTGAAGGCACATATTCTCAATCAATTATTGTTTACTTGAAACGATTATATTTATTGAATATATTTCATTGTTTTTTCGTCAATCCATTCGCATCTTCAACGACATCAACCTCTTCTTTTGCATCTACATTGAAGACAAAATTACATGACCATAATTCTTCGATGAAACTATTCAATACTTCGAATACGGAGCCTCTATAACGCCAACCGTTCTAACAGGCGACCTGGTCGCTAAGAAACTGGAACCACCGACTAATTTATGAAGCCGATGGCCAGAAAAATCTAAAAGAAAATTTTATTTTTTATAAAATAGTACTGAGTCCATTATACAATATATATAGAATATCAATGGGAACCAAAATAGAAATACGCTCAGAGGTAAGTTAAACGAGTATGGGGGGAGGGTGGGGCGGAATGGACTCATTGATGGGTAAAATGAATATTTCGAAAATCGAACGTTACTCTGGACATATTTTCCAGTGCAAACCAGCTCCGGTGATATAAATAAAAATTTCTATGCAGCAAACTGAGACCTCCAACAAAGTTTTCATTATTATCTAACTCTTTTTTTATTTCTTCAAGGTATTCAGCAAAGAGTCATAGCCGCGGGCATTTGTAGCCATTTAATTTCCTTCGAGAATAAGATTGCGATAACATTCGCGTTCGATTCGTGGTCGCATTCAAATATAGTATTTTACCTCACCCACCCCTATTTATCTAAGTGAAACCATTGAAATTAAGTACATTAACCATCATCGTTCTCAATTTGTCATTTAGGCTGCCTGATTTCAATTTTTCTGTTGTTTTTCTTAATTTTAATTGTTGCCATTAATCATATGTATATTACACTCATTTTTATTGTGCGAATTCCCTCGACAAAATTAATTATTTATATGTTATAAGCTCATATGAAGCACGTCAATATGGCAATTTTCATTTTTCTTGGTTGCTAAAATTTAAGATTCTATTAAATCGAATTTTCATTATGGCGACAAGGAAATTAACTGCCGCCACCAGTAATTTTCAGGTCTGAGGAATCATTAATTATGCATTTAGCTCCCTTGATTTTGAGAATATTGAAAATAATCAAAATACAGCAATAAAAAAACTTGAATTTTATTTGATCAGAGAAACGAAGAATATTTTTTCCCTTATATTCTTGAGCCTATGATGTGTTAGTAATGATTATATCCCGAAAAGAAGTAATATTTCAGAAAAAAAACCCGTTGATTGATTGATGAACGAATTCAGTGGGACAGTGGTGAAAAAAAAACCACGAATAAAATTATCTCCAATATCATAAAGTTCCTGTTAAAAATGTCGACATCCTTTTGCCATAGAAAATCCTAGTCGAGATCAATTTTTCTGCAATGATTTCGAATCATCATTAGTGAATGATTTCGTAAATCAATCGTTAGATTCTTCATTATTCATTTCAATCATTAAATCAATCATTAGAAACGCAATGAAAATCCAACTAATTTTCCAATTTTCCAATCTAAGTATCATTAATTAAATCGTCAATTTATGAAACGAGATAAGTCGAATGTATCTGGTCATTATTTTTAAGTATTTTAGTACACAAAACTGTGTATAACTCTTTCGAGTTATACTGAATTATCTAGTTTCTCAGCTTGACTAATAATGTTATAAATAGGTTAATTAATAAACACTAGATCAATGAATTCGGATTAAATAACTTATAAATGTTTTATTCGTTTCGTTTGTGTTGTTTTACTTTAGAAACTTATTGGACTAATTCGAATATTCATATATTAGTAAACAATGGTATACATCGAAAAATTGGGAGTGGGCCACTGGCTTTGAGCATTTAATCCATTTTATTATTACTTCCCTGTGACTCCTAGTCTCTCCTCAGATACAAATTCAATGGAAAAAAAGAATGAAAATAAAAAAATAAAAAAAAATGCAGGGAAGAGTGATAACATGAAGTTAATGATAACGTGAGACAATTTGATACAGAGAGCTGAGAGATTATCGATTATCGACGCAAAGTTTGTATGGGGATGATGTGTGAATGATTGAACAATGGGGATGAAAAGTCAATCGATTGCTCTCAAAATCAATCTCCATGCAACATACTGTTCCACATCATCTTTATACAAATTATAGTAAAATGCGGGAATGTTTCATTAATTTTAGTCACTGTTTAACTCTCAAATCATATGAGAGCCGTCTAAAATGTAGTAAATTTGTGAAGTGGTTCTCAGTCAACGTAGCACATTACGTAATTAATAATAAATCAATTAGAAGTAAACTTGTCACGAAAATAATCTTTGACATTTGTCCCTCAACCTGTTATTATTGTCAACATGACTCGATATTTAGCGGCATGTTGAACACTGATTTAAGTTTAACCACTTCACCATTACAACAGATACATGGGAACGAGCGATGATTGAGCCTAAAATACAAAAGAATCCACCGCCCACTAAGCGACTAAAGCTTACTTACAAATAGAAAATCCTAAACAAACGGTTACTTATCAGTATATCCGGGATTGCGAATTTAACATGAATGAGTGATACTGCAGTGATGTAGTAGAACGTAATATACCAAATATGAATTTTATTCAGAAACAGTAGTTGTATAATAATTTTCGTTGCAATTCTTCTACAAAGCACTTTTTCTCATTTATTAATCCACAAAAATGATTTATTACGTCCAATTACGTCACTAGTAGCTAAACCACGAAGGAGTTACCATCCATCAGCATAGTAAAAATTATTTTAATTCAATTAGTATCATTTAATTATTAAAATTATTCTGACTATTTTGACGTGAGATGACTTCGTGGACGGTTGCTGATGAATGAAATGTTTTAAAATGATGATGATGTTTTTTTTGACTATTATCACGTCATGAGTAGGAACGATCGACAGAGAAAACATTAAAATACGATTGAAAAAAAATTAAGCCCTGCGCTGTTTAGAGTCCACTGATTGATTAATAAGTCAGTCCTTGATTAATATTAATTGTTCGCGGCTTTGTTTCAATAATTATAAAGATCACAGTTAATTTTGTAGACAAAAAATGAAACAACAAAGATTCTAATTAATATTATTTCACGAAAATGAAAGGACTAAGTGTGATGATGCAAGATAATTTGTTTGGGAAACACCTGGAATATAAGATGGACCAATTTGTTTTTTTTTTTTTTTTTTTTGAGAACCTGTTTTTGTACAAAGATATAAGATTTACGTAGAAACATAAATATAAAAACCATGCACAAGATAACTCGAATTGAATGGACGTATTTTTTGGTATCAGGCTACTACCATATTCTTCTGAGAATTTGTTGGTCTATTCTATATTATCATTTGTTTATGGATTTTTTCCAAACTTGTTCGAGTGGGGCTCATGTAAAGTTAAATACTGAACTCGTTTAACTACTATAAGCACAGGTGGATAGAAATGATAGCTTATGGGTTCAGGCTTTCACTTGTTTGTTCCTAATTTTTCTTTTACTACTTTTGATTTTCGGAGGACGAGTTTGCGAGCATGGTTTGTTTTTGTTTTTTTTTTCAGTCTTGAGTAGTATGGTTGTCGCGATTGGCGAAGTCATTGTTGTATTTTAATGAAATATCATGTTTATTGAGGATTAATCAACTAGTCATATGGTGAAAATGCAGGAAAAGAAGTTAAAATTGTGAAAATTAACTTGCAAATGTGGTTGATGCAAAAGGATGACGAGGAACATATCTCAGAATATTGGGACATAATTGACTTCTTTCGAATGAGTCTATAGAGCTTTTTCTATAAACTCAGTAGTATTCGTAGTGCTCGAAAAATTCAATAAAATGATTTCACTCCTTCACTTAATATTTTCAACCACTTCACCAATGTTAATTATTAGATTCAAAAATCCACTTGAAAAAGAAATTTGGCACAGTTCAATTCAAGTTCCAGTTTTAACTAAAAAAAAAAAAAAAAAAAAAAAAAAAGAAAATCTCCACTGACCCAGAAAACAAAACCTTATCCAAAGCTCACTGAAAAACGGAAAATTTCTTACTTCAGTTAAACCTTTTCCTTAATTTTTTACTTTTTTTTCCTTTTTATATTAAGTATCGTGAATTCAGGAAGGGTGACGAAAAAATGAGGAACACGGGCTACGCATGGGGATATCCTTTCAATTACTTTTTCCACTGGTTTAATTAATATTAAAATCGAAGGGGTAAGTGTGGTGTGATATCAAAGGGTTCGAGATTATTAGGACGTCGCAGCAACAACGGCAACTGGTGGAACAACCTCGGGTTCAGCCGCCCCATCCACAATACTGTCGACAACCTTTTTTACCTTTATAGTATCTTTATCATCTGAACTCTCCCCGTTCTTCGTTGTTTCATTTGTATCGACACTATTTCTGTGCGGGTCGTCTGTTTCAGAATTTCCATTGACTTTTTTCCCTTCACTTTTTTCCTTTTTCTCTGCTTCCTTCTCCACATTTTCCTCTTCCACCTCTGTGACTTCCTTAACCTCCTTCGCCTCCTTAATGATCTCCTTTTCCTCATGTTCTTTACTATCATCTCCCTTCTTACTGTCCCCATTTGTCTTCACCAGCTTGCTCTCCTCTATCGAAACTTCATCCTTAGATCCTCCATTCTGCTTAACTTGCTCTCCATTTTCTTTTTCCACCGTGTCTTCTGCCTTTTCCATTTTCTCCTCGGTTTTCTCCACCTTCTCCTCGGCAGTCACCGCTTTATCCTCAACCTTGATCACCTCTTCAGTAGCCTCCTGAGGCTTATTCGTCTCATCCACAACTGATTCTGATTTATCTGCAACATCCACTGTTTTATCATCCACTTTTTTAGTCTCTTCAACTTTGAGCACTTCTGTCGATTCTTTCTTTTCAGCCTCAACTTCTACTTTTGTTACTTCAGGTTCAACTTTTGTTTCTTCAGTCTCTGCTTCCGTAACTTCAGCTTCCGCTTTCGTTACATCAGGTTCTACTTTCGTTACGTCAATTTCTGCTTTAGATTCTCCAAGTTTTTCGTCAAGCTTCTCCTCGCTCGATGCAACTTTGGCGTCACTCGTCAACTCGGCAGTTTTTTCTTCGGGCTCTGCTGCTTTTATTTCTTCCTTTAGAGGTGTCGACTCTTCGGGTTTGTCCACCTCCATCTCGGCTTCTTGAACTTTCTCAGGCAATACGAGGGTCTCGTCAGATGTTTCTGAAGTCTTTTCCGTTTCTGTGGAAGGCTCAGGGGCTTCTTTAGAATTTTTGGCAGCTTCAGATTCGGTTGATTTTGATTCGGTAGGTTGAACCTCTGTATTCTTCTCAGTCACGTCTGTCATCTCCACGTCTTCTACTTTTTCCTCAGGTTTTGACGTTGAATTTTCAATTTTTTTTTCTTCTTCTTTTGGAGTGGTTGGTGTTGATTCCTCTACTTTTTGACGTTTTGCAGGGGTTTGGAAGGAAATGTCTAAGAAACTCTGGATTGTGGAATAAGAGCTCTTCTCCTCAATACTGAGGGCAGCATTGCCTTCACGTGTCACAAGAATTGCTGATAGGCCTGCGTCTACAGCTGCTTTAGCTTCCTTAGGTATGTCAGTGAGGAAGAGAACTTGACTAGGCTCAACTGAGAGCTTTGATACAATTGATTTGTAGCTAGCGGCATCATGTTTTGATCCCACTTCAGTATCGAAATGGTCGGTAAAGTGCTTCAGAAGGTCTCCGTGCATGCTGTGACCGAACAAAAGCTTTTGAGCTTCCACTGAACCACTGGAATACGTATAGATCTTCTTCTGGTCACTAGTCCAGGATTCGAAGGCCGTTGGAACGTCATCGTAAACACTGGAAGAAATTTTAAAAGAGACATGAATAAAAATGTTAAATTTTTGTTTGCATATTCAATTTTGGATACTAAAATTCTTTTTTTAAAAAATCTGCGGAGAGAGCTTGCTACGGACTACACCAACCTAGCTTGCTTTGACTTGAAACATGTTGATTGTCATAAACAATATGTATGTTCTATATGTGTTGATATCTCAAATACTTGATGCTAGATCACCATGCACTGACTTTATGTCTAATTTGACCAACGTTTAAATAAAGTTTCAGTTTAGTTTGATATCATTGGCTTCCCGATAAAGGGATTGTTTTCCTCCCGAAAATGGAAAATTGATCTTTCATTATAACTCCACACTTTAAGGGGTTTCCAACATTTCTAGACCATTTTTTGCAGAATACCGGTGTGTGTGTGTGTTTTTTTTTCACTCTTTCTCTATTCGCATTCACCCACGTAACCGCTGGTAGGCATTACCTCATGGGCAATACTACGGATCAGAGTACCCACCCATTGCGGCTGGGGCCGACTTCGCCATTTCAGCTCATCGTATTTGTAATCACAGGGTAAACCTCCAGAAACCCCTGTGATACGATGGCGGGCGTCTACGATGGAACCCTCCCTCACCCCCCCCCCCGCGCGACGGGTCGCGTTCGGTCCCGGCTCACGGTCTCACTTCATGGATACCGCCGATAGCACACACGGAATGTTCCTGCCATCGGTCGGAGTCCGTGAGAAAATATTTTTCAGAAAAATATTTTGCAGTGAGCGGGAATCGAACGCGGAACCTTTAGAATAGTAGGCAGACACTCTACCCACTACACCAAAGCCCCGTCCGTGTGTGTGTGTGTGTGTGTGTGTGTGGGTGCGGTTGTGCGCGTTACTAGGTAGGGATGTGGACAAAAATTATATCTAAGAATTTCTTTGACTTAGGCCTGAATAGATCTTGACTTAAAGTGGTGCAGTATATATATTGTTATTAAGAATTTCAATTGTTTATAGTGTTTCACTGCTAAGCGGAAAATTTATATAAGAAAAGTTACTCCTCATATAAAGATAGACATTCTAACTGAAATGACTTTTGCCATAATTTGCATAATTAAACGGTTAGGGCCGCCTGAAGAATTGCATGGAGTAAGTGAACGAATGAAACTAGCCCTGTCATGAAGGTAGTAATCGAAGCATTTCCATGCAGAATCGAGCGGAGTACATTTTAGATGACATTCGTGCAGTATATGCAATTTTGACAATTTTAATGGTAGCGGGCTAGAATATTAAATTTAGCGGAAAACTTATTCCCCACGTGAAAATACACATTTTATGCAACATTATTCTTTCTTATAGCTTGCACCATCAAGGAGGTATGCCTGATTGAAAAATGATTTATGCAACGAATGCACCAATGAAGCCATCGAGGTCATTAAAACCGCAACCGAAACGTTCCGTGTAGATTCGACAGGATCAGATTCCGGATGAAAATGGTATAGGATATACATTGTTTGGAATTGGAGATGATCCTAAAACTACGGGTATAGGATGCCATATAATTAACATAGAACTAACATAGGCTAAAAAATGGTTTAGCTAAATAACACAATGAAACTCGGCTCTAAAGATTTCTATCATTTTTTTTTCTCTAAAACCGGTCTTGAAACATTTGATTGACGTGTCGAAAAATCTAGATATAGCAAAGAAAAATGACAAATGGAGAATTGCATATCTGAAAAAAATGAACTCGCGGTTGTCACATGGACAATAAGAAATAAATACAATTGAGAGATGTTATGGTTAAAAAATATTTACTATGAAATTATTATTTCTTTGCATTCCATAATTCTTGTCTGGAATTATGATTTCTATATAAGGAACGTTTTGATTGAAGTGCCATGTGGACTTCTATTGCATCATGAAGAAAACTGACACCTGGAAGGTCACATTTTACCAATTTCGTGGATACAAACTTTCGACTGCTGGCCATTGTGCAACAATCGTTCGGCATTTTTCAAATGTTCGCTATTAGTTTTAGTTACCCTTATAAAGCGCTCAGAGCTTCCGGTTAAAATGGAAATGCCGGTTAGCAATCATGAACAACCGTGATATTAGTCTTCATCATTGATATGTGATTAACAATATAATTAATACTGATGATCAAAAGTAGATATATCATCTCTCTTCGATCTTGGTCTAGGGTTTTCTTGAGAGCTGTTGGAAGTTTTGTGATTTTTTCAGAACTTTCGACATCTTTGAAACTTCACAAGGTCTAGTATTTTCATGATTCTCGACAAATCAACTATTTCATTTGTTTTTATAAGCTATCAAAACTTCTTTTGGTATAAGGTAACACTTACTGGCCCTTTACTATGCCAGACTTGTAGGCCTCTCGCCACATATGACCCTGCAGCTGCTTAAGGGCTCCTGTTTTACGATCATTGTCCATTTGCCATAGGATATTTTTTAAAAGTGTTTCCTTCTCCTCTTCGGGTGTTGCAGAGGTTATAGTGATCAGTCCCTCAACTTTGTCAGTCTCGTCTATGATGGCCTGAAATGGAACATAGAATTCACGAAATATTCAAACTTGTTCAGCAATTGGTGAAGTGTTTTGTTGGGGTGAATTCTGACTTTTTAAAAAACAGACAGGAAAAAGTAAAAAGAAAACGTAAAAGATTTCACGCACAAAAAATTCAACGCTGACAGTTGCATTAAGACAAGTGTTGAAGACACCTCACTGCATCAACGATATTATTCATAGAATGAAATCAACAAACGGCAATTAATAAATAAAGAAATGAAACCTATACAGTTAACAAGTTTCATGATAAATATATTCTTATAATTTTTCGTTGCAAATAGTTTTGAATTTTCCATATTTAACATATTTTCTTGTTTCTCGTGATTTCTTTTCTGTCACTGGAGGCCTACTGAGTCCATACGCTAAGGGAAAACAGTAGATATGTCGTACAGTAGGATGAGATTGACAGTATCAGGCAAAAGCGTAGACGAGACGAGCTGAGAGCTATTATGGCCTCCTCATGACATAATCTATTTTTCGTTACGAAAACTATATTGTTGCCACTGTCAAGGTTGCTCATCAACACTTTAATCCGGCGCTTCAAACAACGTGGTTGCTAGGAACGGTGAAGCATATGTAGCCTGCTAGTTGCAATAGATCTTCACCTATGCTCCTGCTAGAATGACCGCAATCTATGCTCCTCAAAATGGAAGCGTAGGCACTACTCATGACACCTTTATAATACCTTTTCCTTACTGAGGTATCATAAGGGGCGGCTATACTCTGTTCTCCCTACCACGTTGTTGAAAGCTGCGAATTCAGTCAACGACAGATATCCTCGGGAGTCGAAAAAATTCAATTTTTTGGTAAGGAAAAACACATTATGTCATGAGGTGGACTGTCTCGAATTATAAGTCGCGTGAACTTGACATAATCTATTATTTTTTATGTACGATCTTGAACTATGGGGTTTTTTCGCTTTTCGATATGCTGATTCTAAATCTGTAATTCAGTCTCCGAATAATTGATACGTTCTGAAGTTGGGAACAATTTAATTGTTCCAATGCGTTCAAGGGTTTCATTATTATCCGTATGGATAAGAGGATCAGGTAAAAATATATTTTGCGATCTGAAAAATAAGAAAAAAAAAAAAAAATTCATTTTACGTTTTGCAATGATCGACTGGGTATGTCCCTATTGCTGAGCTGGGGAAGGCATTCTGCCTTTGGTACCACAATTCAAGCAAAAGGAGACAACATGTAGATTTATATGTCATGTAGGGACATGCCAGTCTGCTTGTTGCACAATATCACATGGCCATCAATATTTGATTTATTCCAACGAAATATTTTTTTTTTCTGATGCTTGAAATCTCGAAGTACACTATTTACTCTATCCTTTTTTTCCATATCCATACCAATGAAATCGTTGAACGCATAATTAGATTGTCCATAATTTCTAAACACATGACTTGTCTGAAGAATCGATTGCGGTGTCAGAATCAGCATGTCAAAAATATAAAATCTTGCCATTATAAGAACTTACATGAAAAATACCTTTTCTCGTTAGCGTATCGACTACATACATCGCATATCCACGAGGATGCCGGTGAAAATTGACTGGATCCTTTTGGGGACAAAGGAATTGGTTGAGGTCCAGGTCAGAAACCTCGGCCAGCTGTTGCCCCTCCCTCCTCCTTTCTCCTCATTCAGTTATCGCACCATCCCTTTAGTAAAACCCATATTCCTACCCATAGGTAGCAAAACCCATATTCTCTGAGCAAATGCCAGATATTTTCAAGACAATTGACCATTGCCAGGTGTTATCCCTCTTTCGGAAAACAACTGCCGACCATTTTCAAATCAATTTTTTTTTTCACCAATTCTCAATGAACGACTAAAAGGTACTGCAGTCATTGAATGATATATTTTTAACAGTTACCTGCTTCTTAAGATTCGCAACATCCTCTTTAAATTCCGCATCCTCCCAATTTTTCTCGATGTAGTCTTTTAAATTCTCACGCACGTAGGGGAAGAGGGTCTCCTGGAAAATTAATCATTTGGTTTTTTTAATTCGGAAAAAGGTTGGTAAGATTTGAGGCAAGTGGTTTATGAGAACAGTTATTGAACTCCTATTTTACAAATATTTCCCATTACCAAATTCTTGACCGAGGAACACCAGTTTTTCTTAAAAAAAAGAAAAAGGGGATGATTTCTCGCAATTCATCCCCGACGTTTCTCCTAGGCTGGAGCATTCATGAAGACCATGAAATGTGAAATATTTCTATAAAACTTTATAATCACAAGTGCGATAAAATATCGAGGAAAACTTTTTGTAATAGTATATTTTATGTTTAATATGAAAAACAAATCATCTTTGTTTACACACAGCACCCATATATCGAAGATGATTATCGCGGACATCTGTATTATTGTATCTGAAAATCTTGTAACAATTTTCGTGGCGCGCGACGCCGGCAAAATGGTGTGTTCCAAGTTCGAGGCTAGACTAAAGATCAAGTTTTCCATACCTCTTCACTTCGTTAAATATATAAATAAAAATTTTGAGAATTTCAATTTTGAAATTCGATGAAAAATGTACAAAAAAAACAAGTTGCACAATCATTGATCGTTTAGTTTTTGTCCCAATATAAAATAAATAAATAACACCGTCAGCTGCATCTTTATAATTTCAACATTCAAATGCTTGAAAAATTGGACATATGGATAAAGTGTAACTCCGCTAATTAACATAAAGTGAATAAAAAGAAAAAACAATCTAAATTTAATGCCGATGTTATTCCATGGAGCAAACGCCAGACTCTCAATCGATCGCTCGGAAATTCTCCCTGATGCAGCAAAAACTAAAAATCCAACGACCTTTAAGGACTTTAAAGGATCGGGCCACATCCTTAGCTACCTTTCGACATGTCCCACCCTTGTCTCAACCTTAACAATCCCCAAAAAAAACAACAAATTTTACAACTTCAAAATTTTGTTTCACAATGAAAACGTCAGAAAATATCGACATTCTCATTATGAATTCTAACTCATTATGGCTGAATTCTTCCCTAACTAACCAATCATTAATTTTAACATGATTCCGCCCCTCCCTGCCCCATACTTTCAGCAAATTCCAAAATTTCCGAAAATTCACAGTCCCTCAAATAGTTTGTCTCCCCCATCTTATGGAAGCGAAAAAATCAGTCCGACATATTTATCGTTCACAAAATCTCGTGAACCCTCTGCGGACTGGTTTTTCACCGGCGTTACCCAGCCCCTAAGAAGCAGGACAGGAGCAATGGAAGAGGAAAAAAAAGGTGGGAAAATGACCCCTAAAATTGCGTGTTTGTCTCAACAAACTGCCCAAAATCCCCAAAAATGATTGAAAAGATAAGGAAAATATCCAAAGAATTTCTATTCATAACGTACTATCATACAGAATTGCAAATAATGGTGACGAGTCACTACAGGTTTTAACATAAACCGCCATGCTCTTTGTTACCTTTACGAAGCTGATGCTAGTAGTCGTCCCTTCTATATCAACCAACACGATATTTTCGCTTCTTTGCGCCTCCTCTATCTCTTGACTACGTTTCTCGCCTGCCATTTTATATAAACTTTTGGATTAATCACGGGGTTAAGTGTCAATTGTTATGGCCGAAAAAACAAATCGAGCTGATGATTTTTTTTTTGTTTTTTTTTTTAGTCTTTTTTGGAGGTTTAACACGCGCACGACGAGACGTTGGCTCTCCTCTTATTTTCTTGCTTGCTTGTGTCTCTGCTGTGCAATCCCCGGTTTCGACGCCGGCGAGTTAAGTACCCCCACCACGCATCTAGCCAAAGACCGGTACCATCCAGGGCCGACTGCCTACATTCCATGCAATCAAAATTTTTTCCATATGATTTTAATGCCTATATAATCATGAATACTACTCATATTTTATATATTTTTTTGTAATAGCCAAATAATATTCGACAGGTGAGAGGCTAATGGAAATGTTTAAAGATTACCAATGGATTATAGTGGATGCATTCTGGACCCGGGAGAAGTCACATTGCGCCGGCACTGTGTCTCGTCAGTCTGGAGATGAAATTCGCACGTTGTGTGAGTGATTCTATGCAGAAACGATGGTACAGAGCTTTTAGATGAGTATGTGAGGGTGACGTGGATAACCAATGAGACGCGACCTCGCTGAGCCAATACACCCTTTCGCAATTCGACGTTTACTACGCCGGAAATATTTTAGTGAGCCATTTTTCTTGTCTTCATTGCATTGATTTTTTACTATAACGGGAAAACAATTAGAGTTGTGAGTCAATGCAGAATTTTCAGAAAGGGAAAGGGGGGAACAATTTTGAAGGGGAAATTTCGGGCAGTTTAGACGGAAGTGAAAGGATCACCCGGTGTGGTGTCCTTCCGCGAAAGTAGTCCGCGACTACTTTATGCTATGGGGATTTTCATTTTTGATGGGTCTTTTATGGGTTCATCGGAATTATATCAATTTTTCTCAGAGTGTTCGTGAGGAATTAAGGGTTAAGAATATGGAACAGTTAGATGAGGTATTTGACATTTTCCGGATGTTAAATTCGGCTTTAATGGACATGCGCGATGGGGCGAAAAATTGCGGACATTTTGCACAAATTCGCGTGCTTTTAAATTTGAATGTAACAACATTATGACTACTCATGAAAATTGGAGGAATTGAGAGAGGAAAATGATTTTTGTGAGATCATTACGAAAAATAAATCTTTGTAAAAAAAGCATGGAATTTCGACGGATAAGTCAAAAATGATAACACGAATTCAAATTATAGATACATTGAAAAAAAAAATGATTGAGGAAAATCATGGACCAAATTCTAAACATTGATAAATACTTCTAAATTTTTCGCAGCAAATTTATTTCTCCGAAAAATTGAAATATAAACGTTACAATTTTGAAGCCAATCACTATCGAGAATCATTTCCTCCAATGAAATTAAATCGTACGAAGCATTTCTGAGCAAACGTGAAATGCTATTGGTCAAGAAAGTTACTTTAGCGATCTCGCCAATCAACAGGTCTTATGGTGAGAGCATGTTCACACACACGTGTTTGCTGTTGCAATACACACACAGGTGCCAGAAAGGAATGGTCGGCTGGATATCCCCACTCTTAGCAATTTAGCTTTGGGGCCATTACCCCCTCCTGCGCCAACATACGCATTGTTTAGTGGCAAGCTCAATATATAGACACATTTATACATACATAGAATAGCTACTACCTCGGCAGGAGATTTGTCGCGCGGGTCGCGATTTGTTACTTTATCGAACTATCATATACAATTGTAATTTCAAGGTTAGTATCACTTAATTGCCAGTTGAAAAAAACAATATTATGTTATATTCCATCGCATGTCAATGTGTGAAACGAGGTGCTGGTGGCACAGTCAAAACTCCCTAGCATAACCGTTAAAATTTTCAAAGGCCTCGTCATTTGAGGAAGGACGAAGCGTAGAATTCTCGTTCCAGCAAAGTTCCAGCAAACCAAATTCATTTGAATTTTTCCATGCATGAGAGGGGTAATTTTGGTTTTCTCAAATTCATGAAAGTTAGGAGCAAATTTGCTCAGAGGTTAACGAACCTCACGAGGCGATTCACTAAAAAAAAGTATTAATTTATTCATAACCAAATAATAGTTCAATTGTATAGGCATAATCCCCTGTTTTTTAAAATGCGTTATGAGATTTTTACCCACTAAGTAAATGATGTTTGAGCATTTTAGAAGTTTACATAAATGCTTAGCTTCACACGAAGTTTGCTAGTTTGTTTATATCTCACACGTCTTATTTCATTTTCAGGCTATTGTTGACATCATGCCGGCACCCGAGGCTAACCACAACAGCCGCTTGGCTAGATTCAAGAACAATTTTAAATCCGAGGTAATTTTCAATGTCATTATATTCTCATAGTGGCTTGATTAATGCCAATTATAAAATTTGATTATTATCGTTGGAGCGTGATACATTTTCGTTGACTCTTGGCCATTTTTTTTATTGGTCACTTTCTTGACCTATGCTAATTTTTTCATTCCTGATCTGCGATGAAGAAATGAGGTGAAAACCCATTCCTGCCGTTAAGCAAGGGGTTATGAGAGTATAAAATTTTTTAATATCTTTTTGTCTACTAGCATTTTCTGAGCACATTCTTTATCACCCGAAAAATTAGATTCCATACATTTTTTGCACAAAGTCATGTGAACTTTTTGGAAAAATGAAAATGAGTAGAAAAAACGATAAAGAACAATGCAGAACCTTGCCATCTGACATGAACTTCAGGTTCCAAATTAAGTTCTGTGGTCGATCATTATCGTTACAAAATTCAATTTTTTGGTGTTTTCTTTAACAATCTTAGGAAAATTTACGTCGCTGAGAGTTCAAAGGAAAATGAGAGTGTGAATATTGATAACTCTAAAAAATGATGTCCAAGTAGTTTTGTATTTTCTAATTTAGTAATTACACTAAATGGGATTTCGCATTTTTTGTTCACCTATGATGGGTTTTACAATCCTACGGATGCTTAAATCGATTTCTTCAAAACACTGCTTGACATGAAATTGGGCAAGTTGTTTTGTCGAAAAAAAAAAATAAATAAATGTCTATGTAGCATAACCAACAACTTGGGTTTAGATGTTTGAATAGTAATGAATGTTCGTAACTGATGGCGTGACGAATTGTTCTTCCAATTAATAAATTGGTCAATCTAATTTTTGTCTCTTAAATTATGAACACTATTTTTCGAAGAGCTCGCGTAACTCTGTTCGACATGCTAAGGAACAAAAACCTGATTTTTGGCCATAAAATAAACTGATACAATAATTTTTTGCATTTATTATGAGAAGCTTCACATGATTTTCCAAAAACTATTGTAACGTTTTGAGGTTTCCTTCGAATTTGCTAAACGTGTCGTGAATGACCTGTGTACCAAATACTAGATCCTCGGGTCGCCAGTTGACCCTTTTTGCTCTACTATGCTCTCGGTAGAGTGTTTTGAGGTCCGTTCGATTTCGGGATATAAATATGATAGAATAATTCTAAACCAATACACCCGTGTAGTTCTAAAGTATGAGATTCTATCCAAAGCCAAAATAATACAACACAAATGTTCCAAGGAGTTCAGGGCATGCAGTGACTATTCTAATCAGCAGGACCAAGTCTCCTAGGTTACGCCCGGTCGCGGAGTTCTCACATCTGCTTTATAGCTTCTTGCCGACGTTAAAAAACTAGGGGAAACAGTCACACAATCTCACTACTTTTACTTGCGCCTTTGTTAGCTTCGAAGTCAACCTGATGCCCATGGCTACAGGACCATGGCTAGCAGTTATCAGACACTACTACCCATCGTGACACTGCTTAGCTTGCTTCAGAATAGTTGGTATGGTTCTTTCTCGCGTAACGTATTTATATCAATTTCTGGTGACATGTTTGCACTAACATCGACGTGAGAGCTAAATCTCTCCTCTGTTCGAGTATAAACCTTGCTTGCAAAATTCTAATGAAAGATAAATAGCACACAGCCTGAATTCATGATAACTCCTTGGCTGATGGTGATTAAGTTTTGGAAATTTTAGGAAAATCCTTCTTCTTTCATACCAGACAAGTATACTTACCTGGGATGTATATATTTGGTATAAGTGGATCTAAGATCTAATGGTGGGGCCAAATGGAATGGGCACAACATTGCATACTGAGAAATTCTGTTAGATAAACATAAACAAACTCTGATTTCTCCTTTCCTGGACAATTTAATGGGTAAAGATCATAAATCCTAAAGATTTCAAAACCAAAAAAATAGATATAATTTTTCTTTGGCTCTTAGCGTTTTTATTCATTCATCAAGTCATTTTGAAAAACGGTGAGGAATGGAGAATAAAGTTTCAAACAGATACTGCGTACGATAAAGCAAACATTTTTTGATTAACGCCACTGGGTTATCTACAAGTATCTTTGCGGAAATACGATTCTAAGCAGTTATGTAATTGTAATCTGACTTAATATGGCAAATAGAAGGGGGAGAATTGAATATTGCTGACTCGTATTTTGCCGTCATCATGAAATATTTGTTCTCTTTACATTGCCTTCTTTAATGAGTTCAATACATTACCGATTTGGCATACCAACACTCGAAAAATGGACCAACATTTAAATAGTTTTGGAGTTTAATTTCTTGAATTGAGGATAAACATTTTCAGACAAAAAAAGTGAATGAACATGCAAAAAAATATTCACAAAAATGCAAACAAACATTTGGGAGTCAACTTAAATCCTATTAATTGTCCACCAATTATGCTTGATATATTGAACAGTTGTAATTTTTGTCGGTAGTTGAACACTATGTAAGTAGACGCACGGGGTGCGTCCGTTTTTACAGTTTCAAATGGACACAACTCTCTCCGAATTCCCCAGATTTTCCCTAGCATGCGTGGTTATAAGAAATTTTTGTCATATTTCCGCTCAGATACAACAATTTGTCGGTGAATTCGTGACATTACTCAAAGCTGGCGCGATATGTTGCATTTCAGATGAAACTCATGGAATTCCGAAAAGCACAGATAGATAGCGCGGGAATGAAAGGGTTGAGGCTGTTAAACGAATTCAAATTAACAACTTGAGCTCAGAATTCGTTAAAAGATACAACTAGTATGAAGTACATGTGGCTCGTTCCGGCCACGCAAGGAAGCCCCAATTTGTAATATCTACCCCTCTTCAAGATTTTCTGGCAAATACAATTAGCTTTGTATTAATTAACTATGTATTAATACATAGTCTCACTAAGAGTTCAATTTTATGGGTACTTATGCCCTCCTTGCGTTACTGCAAAGACCCCTTGATAATGTAGATAAGATTGGGCTTTTCTCATTGATAATGGATGCTTAGAATCGATTATGTGTGCAACCGTAATAATAAAATCCGACCTTTTTAAATTTTCTTATTTCTATTACCAGGATGCTCGTAGAAGGCGCAATGAGGTATCAGTAGAACTGCGTAAGGCACGTCGTGATGAACAGCTCCTTAAACGTCGCAATTTGAATATTGAATCCGAGTCCTTGAAGTCCCCAAATGAACATGCCCAATCGCCCATTGGTATGAGCATCGACGAGATAGTCACGGGGATGAATGGTCCCGATGAAATTGTTCAATTGCAGGCTACACAAGCATGTAGAAAAATGTTGTCACGGGAAAAACACCCACCCATCGACGTAATGATCAGCAAAGGAATTGTTCCACGCTGCGTTGAATTTCTCAGTTACAATCACAATCCAGCTCTTCAGTTTGAAGCTTGCTGGGCCTTAACCAATGTAGCTTCAGGCACAACAGAACAGACGATGATTGTCGCTAGTCATGGAGCTATTCCTAAGTTAGTTGAGTTACTCAAGTCGCCAGCAGTAAATGTTGCTGAACAAGCAGTATGGGCTTTGGGAAACATTGCTGGTGATGGAGCTGAGGCTCGTGATCAAGTGCTGGAGCAAAACGCTATGCCATTGCTGCTCAATCTTATAAAAGCTGATACGTCAATTCCTTTCACTAGAAACATCGTTTGGACCATATCTAATTTGTGCAGGAATAAGAACCCACCTCCACCATTTGAAATAGTGAAACTTGCACTTCCTGTTCTCAATCGTTTGCTCAGTGGAGATGACCCTGACATTCTTGCTGATGCTTGTTGGGCTTTATCCTACCTCACTGATGGTGAAAACCACAAAATACAAGCTGTAGTGGACTCTGGAGTCGTTCCTAAGCTTGTCGCAGGGCTCGCTTCACCTGAAGTTACAGTTTTGACCCCTGCATTGAGGGCTGTGGGCAATATTGTCACTGGCAGTGATTCACAGACTGATGCCATCATCAATGCCGGAGGACTTATTAATCTCAGAGGGTTGCTGCAGCACCAGAGGGTGAATATTGTCAAGGAGGCTGCTTGGACTATCAGTAACATCACTGCTGGAAACTCCGATCAGATTCAACATGTTATCGATGTCGGGATTCTTCCTCTCCTTGTACAAGTTCTTGCTACTGTGAGTTAGAACTTTGAAGATAAAAAAAGTTAATTCGTGTTCTGTCATACAATCTTTTTAAATTACGTAATTATTGCGATGTGGAGGAACATGGTGAGTTCCGTTCTTGATGCACAATCTACTATCATAGGGTTCGCAATAATGGGACGATAATATATCCACGTAATCTTTCGGTGATAGAGATTATCTGTATGACTTATATGATTTGGATTATTTTATGTTGCGAAAACATTGGCCTAGGTCAATTAGTCAAAAACTTCACTAATCAACTAATCTTTGTCCATCATAATAATGCATTCTTTACAGGGTGATTTCAAAGCTCAGAAAGAAGCAGCATGGGCAGTAACAAACTTGACCTCTGGAGGATCACTGCCTCAGCTCGTCCAGTTAATCAAGTACGGTGTACTGGGACCTTTCTGCACCATATTACAGGCGAAAGATCAGAAAGCTGTTGGTGTAGTCCTTGATGGTTTGACAAACATTTTAACCACTGCTGAGAAAATGGGAGAACTTGAGTCCATTGCCATGATGATCGAGGAAGTTGGTGGCCTGGACAAGCTTGAACAGCTTCAGCATCATGAAAATGAAAAGATCTATCAGAAGGCTGCTTCAATGATTGATACATTCTTCTCTGAAGCTGTAAGTACTTCAAAATGTTTGATTCAGTAATAACACTAAATGCTAGTTATCCTTGCGTCTCCCCTCATATCGATTTTCTTGTTTCTCGATGTTGATTTTCGAAATTCCTTGAAATTGTAATCAATTTTACTTAATATTACTTAATATAATTGAAAGAATGTGTTGGACTGGAAATTATGTTTGATTTTTTCCCGAATTTTCTCAGATCTCATTTCGTAGCACAATGAATAGTTGCTTTTATGGCTATTTTGGTATTTCGTATAAAATGGCGCTATCATCTGTTCTAATTAAAAAGGTATTGGCGCACTAAAAATCGCCATTGCAGCTTTCTAATTCTTGTCTTATTACATGTCTCTATAACTATGTCACACTACATAATTTTACGTTCTTTTCTCTATTACAGGAGTCGGAAAATCCTCAAATCGCTCCTGAAACCGTCGATGGACAACTCAACTTCAATACCACTGATGCAGCTCCACAAGGAGGATTTCAGTTTTAATTGTATTGCTTAGAGTAATTTAGTTTAATTTCCGTACGCATATTTTCACCTTCGTCAATACGTTTCTATTTGCATTTATTTTATTAATTGATTCATTTGCCAGCAAAAAATCAATCAAATTAGTATTCATTGAGTGAGAACTATAATTTAGTTATATGTTCTTGGTTCTAATATCCTTGACTTTCGTGAAAATGTCTTCTATGGGAAATGGAATCTTGTGATTTTTTTTGTATCTAAAGAAAGAAAAACATCGTGCCAAGCCATTTTACAAGGATGCAAAGCTGTCACTTGTGCAATTTAATCTACTTATTTTAAATAATAGTGGAACTTTTGCACTCAATCACAACTTGACACAGCAATCCTTGAATTCTCTCATGTAATATCAGTGATTCATTATAATCATCGTGCCTGAATGATATTTTTTCATTATTCATAAACATAGTTTTCGATTGCAAACCTAGGTTTATTTAATTGTCGACAAATGTGGTGGACGACATTGGTGGTCATATTTTCAGTTCTTGACCATCTCTTATACCCTGTGTACAATTTAGACGCTGAGAAGTGCATACTTCTGTTACGGATGAATAGTGACGGTGTCATTTACAGCGTGAGGTTTTTGTCGGCTGCTGCACAAGGTGGCATAGAATGCGGACCTCTCAGCGATGAACGTCGAACTATGAAGATGGACACCAGAATGCCAACGATTTCCGATAACGCTATGATAGATTATTTAAAGATCGCCAAACAAAAAAGATCATTCTAAACCGTCGTCAAAGAAGCAGTTGTGGTTGGAAACTGCCGACAAATGCATCTTTTTAAGTTCAGTCTCTTATTTATTATGATTACCCTCGATTTATCAACACACCACAAAATTTTGCAACGATGAAAAATCGCACCCCAATGAGTTTCAGATTCAGCTGAATTAATTTATTAGGTCTACTTAAATTTACATTTTTAAAGTTTCAAATCTTGAACTTGGGCCTACTTATTTCAGTTCACCAAAATCTGTCGGATAGTAAATTATACAAAAATAGATAATGATTGAGTCTCGATGCAAGCAAATAATTTTCTTATCAATGTATTCGAATTGAAGTGAGGGTCTCTATTGCTACGCCAACAGTAATGATGGCTAATAAATTGAGAGAAAAAATGACGAGTATGTGAGAAACATCAGTTGATACACACCCACCATAATAGCAGTTAAAAACAGTAAACGTCAATAACTCACCGGTTAAAAATTCTGTGAACAGTTTATTTAAATATTACATTAAAATGTTCAAAAAACAATAACCAGAAGCCATAGCAAAAATATATTCCCGACATTCCTATACACTCAATTTTTGCAATCTTCAAAGACTTTTTGTTTCATCGTGACAATTAAGGAAAAATTATAACCGATATATTTTCCTTTCCGGTTTTTATTTCTACAGGCGCGAAGTGTTGCATCATTTATTGACATTGCAAAATAAAATATTTCGGCTTTGTAACACCTTATTTTCCATTTTGGTGCCACATTTACTTGTCGTCTGAATATCACTGGACTCAGGGACCCTAAGCAATGAGAAAGATTAGTGGGATGGGGGTGGACGCATAATTTTTCGGAAAATATAGAAATGATATAATTATTTCTTAACTGTCAAATCGAATGAAATACTCAAATCTATTTGAAATCGGTGAAAATTTAGGTTCAAAAAGCCAAATAATTATTACTTTAGCAGGAATGCCGTAAATGCGGTCTTCCGCCCCACGCAGGAAAGTTCATATTTTCTCGCCCGTAAACCTGGAAAGTTTGTAGTTTACGCCCTAGGACGGAAAGTGCCTAGAGGACCTCTCTCGAGCGGAAAGTACTTACTTTTCGGTCTTCGGGCGAGACCGAACTTGTAGAGAATGAATTTTGATAGTATACAATTTCGCATTGAATGATGCGATGCGGCAAAGGTAAAAGAAATTAGATGCATTGTCACCCTCCTGGGATTGTTTGTGGTTACAGCCGATCATCGTTATCCTTCAGCGGGCTTATTGCTTAAATTTGAAAATTGATGAAGGAAATAATTTTTGATTTACAAACTCTCGTTCTGTAATTGTTCCCCTACCCACACTAAATTTTGTTTGTTTTTTTTTTGTCTTTTTTTCAATTTTTCCACAAACCACGAGACCGTTCATGTTTCATGAGCTTCTAAATAATGCGACAAATATAGTTCCAAAGGAAATGTGCAACCAATCGTTCAGCCTCTGCCATGCCTACCATGTTGAGATCTATATATAATATTTTTTGGAAGCCTCATAGATTGTAAGCATTTTAGTATATTTCGATACAAGTGCGATGGGGTGTTCACGAGTGCGAAGTTGGCGGGGCGTGGCGAAGCCGAACGCTGCCAATCGCCCGAGCTGAAACACGCCATCGCACGTGTGTCAAACGATAATTTTTTGACAGTGACATTCTACGTTTTACGAGTGCCGAAATAGTTACTTTTCGTTTACAAGTTAAGGTATATTGATAGGTTGAGGTCGGAAGTACCCCCTACTCAAAATTCATAGCTTGTCCTATATAGTGGTATGTTTTTTTATGGGGAAGCTCGTGAATTTGTCGCATAAATACCACACTTCCGGTAAAATTTCTCGATTTGAGACATTTTTACTCTTGCATTGTGATTTTCAATTAATTATATCTGCTTCATTAAACTTACAGATTTGTACAAAAAAATCCTCAATATAGAGACAAAAATACTCTTTCAAATGAATACCACAATATAGGGTCAAGCTCGTGGACCCTGAACCTATCAATATACCTTAACGAAAAGTAACTTTTCGGCACGAGCTGAACGTAGGAGCAATGTCGAAAATTATTTTATTTGTATTATAAAACACGAGCGGGTTCTTCTGGGGGACATTATCCGTTCCGGGGTGAAGATTAATTGGGAAAATATCTTGGTCGAGTTGTGATTAGATTGTAATCTGTCATTACGGTTTTTCCAATCAATTTTAATTCCTCTAATCATATTTTTTGAACGAACTTTTCCCTTTTTCCAGCCATTGTTTTGTTCCTCCCGACCTCCGAAACTAAGAGGCCGCAATGAGTCACTGAGTGTCTTACCCATATTTGATAGCAGCTTTTGTTTCTCTATTCACTACCTCCTTATAGTCGATATCCTCTTATGAGCCGGAATCTAGTGAGCAGTTGCGTGTTTCCCGCATTCATTCAAGATCATCAATTCTTCTTTAATCACCCGAATTATAATATTATATGATTGTATTCTTGGTCCCACTACAAAAGCCACCAGGGAACTAGCTGGTTCTGCAAAAATTGAATATTGAATCTTAAAACCTTCAATTCTAGATGACATTGAAGTTAGCTGATTTCAAATTGAGGAAAAACTTTGCTACAGGATATCTCATAACACACAGGTGGCATTTGAACGAATGACCATTCAGACGATTCAGGATCAATTTATTTCTTCGTGATGAGTCCTAAATTTGATCACGTTGACCTCAAAATACCTATACGTGAAGTGCATGGCTCCCAAGAACCAGTAAAAACTCATACCACAGGATATTTCACTATATAATGAGCGTATTGAAAAAAAAATTATATTCACGTTTTAAGCTTGACAATATCTGGTCGTGATAGATCTCCATTTTTTCCAATTTTTTTAAAACAATAAGATATCCGTTGGAGTGTAGTCGAATTTTGTCAGGTTGTAAAACACTCATAAATGAGCTCATCGAGAATTAAAAGACAATCACGGTTGAGAAAGTTGAAGACCTTCCCGTGATATATATATATATATTTTTTTTTAGAAAATTTTATTAACAATTTATCCGTTGGTGAATTTTAGATTAATCATTAGCATCGGATATCTTCATTGCAAATCATGTAGTTTGTTTTTTAACAATGCCACTTTTGAATGTCAACGAAATCTAAATGTGACTATAAGCCCTGACGATTTGGGATCCACGATATTGCGTGTATTTTACGTGGATGTCTATTTTCTGTCAAAAATCGGTAAAAAATAACCTTTTAGTACTTACTAAACATTTGAAGATGAACCATTTCAGTAATTTATAGCCATTAGTCACACATTTATCATCCATTATAAGGATTCGTTTATCCCACAGTGAATGGTTGCGTGGCAGTTCAATCGCCAGGGAGTTAAAATTGATTTCGATTTTTTTAGTTACCATAATTACGATAATAGGAAGCTCAATTTTTTACCAATGGATATCTTTTATGTAAGTTACCATATCATACAAATCTGAAATTCAGCAATTCACTGCGGTTCTAATGTCCATATGAATTCCAAGTTTGTCATTTCTTTAAAATAAATTTAGTTCAAAAATTTCAGAAAAGGACATGCACTTGAATTAGAACTGCATTCATTGGTAACTAAAAAAATCGAAATAAATGTTAACTTATAGTCACATTTAGATTTCGTTGACATTCAAAAGTGGTATTGTTGAAAAACAAACGACATGATTTGCAATGAAGATGTCCGATGCTAATTCACCACCGGATAAATTGATAATGAAATTTTCTAAAAAATATATATATATATCGCGGGAAGGTCTTCAACTTTCTCAACCGTGATCACCCTAAGTACAAAAAGTACAGTATGTACCCAATTGTACATCGTTAGTACATGATTGTACGTCATTTAATTTTGTTTGTACATCCTCCAATTATTTATAAAAAAATAATGAAATTTAGACATGATGTTAGCCGACAAAAATTATAGGATTAGTTTTTCAAGGTCCCTAATCCCTGAATTTTACTAGAAATCGTTAGTAGATTACGAATTTCAGCATTATTTCGTTTGTACATTCTTTTTTCATTGTTTAATTAGTCGTAACAATTATACACTCCCCGCCGTCATTACGGCCTGGGCATTCAAAGAACAGCCACGGCGAGGGATGCTGCTGCCTCACTAGTTGAACCCCACATTCATTTTTTAATTCAGTTTTACTTTTTTCCTGCTGTTTGAGTCTTGTAGATCATTGTTTGGTGCTGAAAACCATGTGTCGGATTATAATTCGCAAATTACAAATTTTTCCGAATAGCGTCTAAAAAAAATTAAGTCCCCCCCCATTTTTTTATTTTTTTTTTATATGTGAGAGTTTGTACATTTTTGTTTGAGTATTAAAAATTTCATATTTTAATTATTCACGGGAGGAATAATTAATTTTTCGTAATAACTGTGCGCAAGCGCGCGACGCAGCCTCATTACACATGATAAATGATAGACAATAGTTTGTTCTTTATTATTGATACAATTGAAGAAATGCACTCCTAAATTATGAAAATTGATCCATTGTCACCACCAAATCTCCTCATTGAATGCATATTTTGTCATATGTTTTAATGATAACTTCTGCTGATCGATTGCGAACAATTTCGTCAATTTATTAAAAAAGAGATGCTACATTTTTTTTAGTCTTCATGTTTTGCTCACTTTACATTCCAGGAAAAACCTTCTGAACATTGGGATTTCAGAAACTTTGTTGTCACTTGCAACTTTAATTTCAATTGGTTCCTATGGTTTAATGAAAGAATTTATTCTTTTTTTTATCAATGAGTAATATTGGCCAATTTCCGAACTAATGGACCATATAGATTAATAAATACAATGGATGCCAAATATAGTAAGGATTTCATCTCTATTAACGATTGACCAGTTGCACGATCAATGGAAAACCATTTTTTTTCTGCTGGTAAATTGATGATGGATGAAATAATGACATTGAATCCTGGATTAACATTGTTATCGAAATTCTCATGATACTCTAACATACTTGCAACGCTTGCAAGGTCAAATGACGATTGTTTTCTGTAGTTGTAGATCATGACAAATTGTATTTTAAGTTTTCACACCATTTATTTAGTCGTAAAATGTGTAGTACGAATTATTACAATCAATGTCTAGAAAATTCAAAACCTAATAAAAAAAGTTTGGATTGGCATATATACCTATTTACATATAATGAGACAAAGTTGCTCATTAAAATTCAAAAATAAAGAAAGAAATACAAAATTTCCAAATCAATATTGTCAGCAACTGTCTTCGACTGGAAATGAGGTACAGTCTTGATACCATCTCATTGGCTTATCATGTAAATTGCACATTCAGGCTGGATCACACGGTTCCCTCTAACACCTTCCGCTTTATTTAGGAGATCGTTGTGGAGCTCCCATTTCCCAGAACGACGACGACAATAGGCTACATAGTGGTCGTACTTTTGAGAATAAGCTATAACTCTAGCTAGTCTGAAATCAAAATGATCACATTAAGTTAGACTTTCCCTAGGGCGGAAAGTGCATCCCTGACGGATCTATCGATTACTCCTTGATTGTGGATATGAGAGGAACAATTTGTGCGTACGGTTGATCATTAGTTGATCGCTACTTGACTGCTTCTTCGATCAAGCTTCATGAAGAATTGATCGACAGTTGAGCGCGACTTGACATGGAAACAGTTCCACCGAAAAAAAATTAAAAAAAGCAAAAAACATCAAAAAGTCATGTATATTGAGAATTCTGAAATAAATGACTTTTGACCCACATATATATTTTCTCAGTGGGCCAGCGATCAAGTAGTGATCAAGTGCGCGTACAAGTTGATCCCCGGAATCAAGTTACAATCAATGGGTCCATCAGGGATAAACGTCCTCCTTCGAGCGGAAAGCACAGTATCCGGTCCTCGGGCGAAAAGAAGCTTCCGGTGAGGAGGGTGAAAACGAACTTGAGGTGAGGAGAATAAAAAATAGTATGGGCACCTCGGGCCACTCCCGGGGAGCGTGTCGGGTGGTCCGTCGGCGAAGAAGAAGGATAAAAAGCGCTTGGGCGTTCAGTCCTCGTTGTATTGAAATTGTAGAAATAATGTAGACTCACGAAATTTGGTTCCGTAGCTACTCATCACTGAAAAGCTTATCTTCATTAAATTTACTAAATTAGAAGTTGATTTTTTTTACCATTTGAGTCATGTCGGATCGTAGATATTAAATAATACGAAGGTTGGTGTGTTTGACTAATAGATAATGATATTAAAATTATTTTTGTGGCTTCCTCTCCAAAATTATGATTCACAATATCACGCTTTCATTTTTCACTTGCATGGACAATATATGTGATTACGGTTTATCATAACTCAGTGTTCTATTAATCATTCTGCTTTTTTTGACGCTCGATAGAAATTGTGAGTCAATTTTAAAATATAATTTTATAAGTACATTCAATTTAAGTTCTTGAAATAGTAATAGGGGATCGAGAGACGTGACTTCTTAAGGGTTATACAGTAGCCATTCCCCAACTCTCTGCGTTTGAAATATGAAAACGAATATGGCGTCGCATAACAATATCCCTTCCACACTGCCCATGTTCCCACTATGATGGTGAATTGTCTACCATAATGAAGCTCTATTTCATATAGATGCATGCGTATAAGAAAAATTACATGAATATCTTCCATTTACTGTTGATGAAGGGACTAATTATAGGATAGTATTGTGTATTTCTTTGATATTACATATGTCATGGATTTTTGTTTAAGAGACGAAAGATTGTTTATATTTTTTAATGCACTTTATTTTAAACAACATATTTTTGTATACATTTGTTCACATGCGTTTTTCGTTTTACCCACGGCATTTTCAATGCTTTAATTCGAAAAACAAAACAAAAACTTTTATTTACCTAACAAGATATTCTTACAACTCAAAGTTGAGCAGGATAAATTGCTAGAAGTGGAAAATCCATAAATGCCTGGTGTTCTCCTTACGTATTTCGAAGGCTGAGAATGGTAGGGAAATTTCAATGTTTTATTTTTGCATTTAAGAATAAATGAGAGCGAAAGATTGCGTATAGCAATCCCCTGTCACTATATAGATTACCCTTTCAATGTACATCTATATTTTTTGTATATCTATATTTATACCTCGTGAACATGACAGGTTTGACTGTATCGAGCAGAGGAAATAGGCGTAACTATTTCATAATACATATGGAATGTTTAAAAAGAAGCTCTTTGAGAAATATATTTTTTGCGACCGATAAGGGGTCTAGAAAATTTTTGCCATCTACCTTTGGTTTAGAACTATTGGTTCAAAACGGTCGTACCTTTAATGGCACTCATCGTAGTGTACAACTTCATTTATGAAACCATTTTTAGGTTTAATCATCAATCACGAAGCCTCACTGAGGGCCAGTTCTTGATTAATGCGCGCCATATTTAATTTTGACGTTAAGGCTTCTGATTGGTGGAAAAGTTAATTTCGGCCAATCACACCGCCTCATTATAACTTTAATAGAGATTAACTTAATAGAGAACTGGCCCTGAACCTGGACCACTTTACTATATACGATCCATGATAATCATATAAAGATTAACAGGCAGCAGACCTATCACTTTTAACAAATATTCTCGGTTGTAATACCCCGAGACCTTAAAATTTATCGGATAATTCCCGATAGCTTCGTTGCGTACAAACGAGAGGGAGAAGTTTGACAGGTTAAAAATCCCGAGCGCGAAGCGCGAGGGATTTTTCTGCCAAACTTATCCTGACCGTTGCTACACAGGGAAGCTTGAGGGAATTGTCCTATAAATTTTAAAGGTCGAGGGGTATTCGGCGGATTATTTTTTACCCTCTGAGTTTGACTAATCAGAGCACAATGATCGAGGTTACATGGCACTTTACACGAAATGTAGTCTCCACATCGCGTTTTTTGTCTTCGTGGTGTTGGCTAGTATATTTTTTTAATCTTGAGATCAATTCCAGGCAGTGACTCTTTGCCGAATCGACTCATTTTGCACAGGTTTTGAAAATGAACAGAACCTCTAATAGAAGTTTTAATCACAACGAAATGTCAAAATCCGGAAAAACAATTGAGGATCTACCGGGGTTTTATCAGTTTGATAAAACCCCTGTGGCCCGGTGATATACCAAAATAAAATCAACGTGAATGTGTCATGTGACCGCGAATACTGCGCTCTGATTGGTCGAAATCGGGAGGTAAAAAATCATCGAAAAAAATCTCTTGTACTCTCACCTTCTACCAAACTTAAACTCTATTCGACCAATGAATAGGCCAAAGAATGCCAAAACTCGGACTAGTTTCATAATTGATTTCATAACCTATGATTAAAGTGCCAGAACTGATTGAAAGGACCTTCGATTCTAAACTTAATGATTATTGTCTTCGGAATTTATTGTTTATGTACAAACAACAATTATTACTACTTAAGTAAGCATTCTTATGCACACAATGTACCGTAACAGATTACCCTTTACACATAATCCCCGATTTGAGTGAAATATTACTAATGCACTTACATTATTTACATCGCAGTAATGTGGTAATTATTGTCGGTCATGCAGAACCTCACCTTTAAGAACCATCGAGTGACACTTAATGGCGGCGGGGCGCGTGTAATTGTTACGACTGATTAAATAATGTACAAACCAAACAATGCTGAAATTCGTAATCTACTAACGATTTCTAGTAAAATTGAGGGATTAGGAACCTTGGAAACATAATCCTATAATTTTTGTCGGCTAACATCATGTCAAAATTTCATTATTTTTTATAAATAATTGCAGCATATACAAAAATAATGACATGATGTACAATCATGTACTAACAGTGTACAGTTGGGTACATACTGTACTTTTTGTACTTAGAGTACTTTTCGGCTAAGTACCTAGGGGTCCCATTTGGTGATCTTCAAACCCCCGGAAAAAAAACACGGGAATCATAGATTTTGGCGCCATCTGACCCCAATTTTACCCGGCTAACGTATTACTTGGTTGGCTAACAGCAAGAGGGCCACCCAAAACTGAATATTTCGCGCCTTTCACATTTCACCAACAGGGTTATGTTGTTCCCGCCAAAACACCCCCATAGTTGTTTGTTAGTACACTGTTCCATTCCATTCGCTTTTACAAAAAAAAAGTATAGAATTAGATTAATTGAGCATTGAAATTTGTTAATGTTTTAATGAGCATATCAGCTTTTGAACAGCGTGATAGTGATTCAATCGTACATACCTTGAACACGCGATTTGTATAAACGGAGTCGGAGTTTGTCTTGATTGAAATTGCACGAGGATACAAGCACAATGGTAAGAGATTCTCTCTCTATTTTTCTTTTGCAATAATATTAATTTGAGTAATAATAATCATAATGCAAAATCTTCCAAATAAAAATAGTTTCCTTTCGATCATATATTAATAAAAAATGAGGTATCAATCATATTTCGTATTATTGCCCTGGCACATACGTTGCAATTTGTATTTGAAATATTGGAGATAGCTCTATATTGCTCTTAAATCAGTGCTTTCAAATGTAATTCTCGACTTCAGAGTGAAGCCAGCTCGCCAGCACACCGCGGCCGTCAAGACGCGCCAACTTCCCCAGCTCCAGAAATCGATGACCCTTTCGATGACGAAGGAGACCTTCTGAATGATGATCCAATGTCTCAAGATGACCTTCTTAATGAAGAAGAAGACGGCGAGGAGCTGTTTGGTGATAACATGGAGGCCGACTATCGGCCCCAGTCGAACCTGGATCGTTACGATACTGCATTGATGGACGATGATGAGTACTCGGAACTCTCCCAAGGCGATCGGGCAGCTGCTGAATCGGCGATGCGTAAACGAGATCGTGCAGCGGGCATCTTTCGAGATGATCGTGACCTCCTCTACGAGGATTCTGACGAAGATGAGACACAAGTTTCAAAACGTAGGCGAGCAGAGAAGGCAGCAACTGGAGATGTCGACGACGCTGAGATGATCGAGTCAATTGAAAATCTCGAAGATACCAAAGGCCACAGTGTCAAGGAGTGGGTAATGATGCTTGGACCGCGAACGGAGATTACAAATCGTTTCAAGAACTTCCTCAGAACCTACACAGATTCCAAAGGACATTGCATGTATAAGGAACGAATACGACATATGTGCGAGAGCAATCAATCATCCTTTGTCGTAGAGTTTCCAGTATTAGCTAGCAAGGAGCATGTTCTCGCTTATTTTTTGCCTGAAGCCCCTTTCCAAATGCTGGAAATCTTCGATGGTGTTGCCAAGGAATTGGTCCTCACAATTTTCCCTAGTTACGAGCGTGTTACTTCGGAAATTCATGTGCGAATATCAGAACTTCCCTTAATTGAGGAACTGCGTACTTTCAGGAAACTCCACTTGAATCAATTGGTACGAACCCTTGGAGTTGTCACTGCAACAACTGGAGTCCTTCCTCAACTGTCAGTAGTCAAATATGACTGTACGAAATGTGGATACGTCCTAGGACCATTTGTTCAAAATCAGAACACTGAAGTTAAGCCTGGTTCGTGCCCTGAGTGCCAGAGTATTGGCCCATTCATAGTAAACATGGAGCAAACTATCTATCGAAACTACCAGAAAATTACAGTTCAAGAGTCTCCCGGAAGGATTCCAGCGGGAAGGATACCTCGTAGTAAGGATTGCATCCTACTAGCAGATCTTTGTGATCGTTGCAAACCTGGCGATGAGATAGATTTAACTGCAATCTACACAAATTCCTATGATGGCTCCTTGAATACTGAACAAGGATTCCCAGTATTTTCCACTGTCCTTCTAGCCAACCACGTTTTTGTCAAAGACTCTAGAGAAATTGTTGACTCTTTGACGGAAGAAGATATTTCGAGTATTCTCAAGTTGTCGAAGGATCATAGAATTGCAGATAGAATAACTGCCAGTATTGCCCCATCAATCTATGGTCACGAATATATAAAACGTGCTCTAGCACTTGCTATCTTTGGCGGCGAGTCCAAAAATCCAGGAGGCAAACACAAAATTCGAGGAGACATCAATGTGCTTCTCTGTGGAGACCCAGGCACTGCAAAATCTCAGTTTTTGAAATACACAGAGAAGATTGCGTCGCGAGCTGTCTTCACTACTGGACAGGGAGCCTCAGCTGTAGGTTTAACAGCTTATGTCAGAAAATCTCCAGCTACTAGGGAATGGACCCTTGAAGCTGGAGCTCTAGTTCTTGCTGATCATGGTGTGTGCCTCATCGATGAGTTCGATAAGATGAATGATCAAGATAGAACATCGATTCATGAAGCCATGGAACAGCAGAGCATTTCCATTTCTAAAGCTGGAATTGTAACGTCTTTGCACGCAAGATGTTCAGTCATTGCTGCTTCCAATCCTATTGGTGGCAGATATGATGCCAGTATGACATTCTCTGAAAATGTTGATTTATCGGAACCCATTGTATCCAGGTTTGATATACTGTGCATTGTTAAAGACGAAGTGGATCCTATGCAAGATAGGCATCTTGCTAAATTTGTTGTAAATTCTCATATTAAACATCATCCTACGAACGAAGAGAGAAATCTACCTGAAGAACTTGCTGAAGTTGCTACTGTTGAGGATATTTCGATTCCTCAGGATCTCCTGAAAAAGTATATTGTGTATGCTAGACAAAATATTCATCCGAAATTGACCAATGTTGACCAAGATAAGGTAGCCAAGCTGTATTCTCAGTTGAGGCAGGAGAGTTTGGCCACGGGAAGTCTTCCAATCACCGTCAGACATATTGAGAGTATCATCAGAATGTCTGAGGCCAGTGCTAAGATGCATCTTCGGGATTATGTTCGAGAAGATGACGTCAATTTGGCTATCAGAATGGCACTCGAGAGTTTCGTAGACACGCAAAAGTATTCGGTGATGAAGAGCATGAGACAGACATTCCAGAAGTATTTGACGTACAAGAAGGATCATAGTGAATTGTTGTATTATATTTTGAGACAAATTACCTTAGATACTTTGGCGTTTCAAAAGGCTATACATGGGACTCGTCTTATGACTATTGAAGTCCCTGAGAAGGATTTGATGGATAAAGCTAAGCGAATCGATATTCATAATTTGCAACCATTTTACGAGAGTCCAGTTTTTAAAAATAATAATTTCGTGTATGACGCTAAGAGGAAGGTTATTGTTCAAACACTTCCCGATGATCAAGATTAGTTTGGAAGAGGCTATCGTAATATAATGGCATGATGTCTGAATATTTTTTTAAATTTTTATAATAAATCTCCTTTTGTTCAATATTCTAGATTTTCTTTTCATTTATCATGTACCTTTTATCTGAAGTTTGGACTAAATATTTGCAGATTTCTTCTTCTATAGTAAGATTTTCTCGTTCGGTGGAAATCTACACAGCATGTTTTTACTCTATTTATCATCTAGTTAAATGAAAAATTGACTTGTTGAAATTGCATATTCATCTATAGTAACTGTCATATAGGAATTTGTTTTCTCCCTTCATACTGAAAAAGAATTAGCATATAACAAAACAATTACATGTTTTGGTGATCAAGTTAAGGATTAACGTCTAAAATATAGAATGATCCATCTACTCTTTGACTATTTGGATGGCCAACTTGTTTTCTTTATTCGTTACATAAAAATATTTACATAAATTGCAATGATGCATTCAGTTGTATTTACAGTTGTGTTGAACAAAAAAAAATTGTGATTATAAATGAACATCGACGACATTAAGATTTGCGTTCAGATGATTTTTTACTGGTTTTTGAGGGCTCAGAGCTACTGCTGGAGGAGGAGCTGCTGTACGAGGTTGATGAGCTACTTGAGTTTGAATCGCTGTCTGAACTTGAATTTGAAGTGCTACTATCACTGTCACTGCTGGATGAGTCCGAGTCGCTTGCACTGTTTGATGACTCTGATTTTGCGCATTTTAGTTTTTTCTGTGGAGGTCTGTTTGTGCTTTCGGGTTCCCTGGGATCAAATTATGTAAATGGTTAATTCTGGCGTGTCCTCAGTATTTCAATAAATGGATTTAAGTTAAACAATATTATTTCGAATAGTGAAAAGAATTTACTAAATTATAATACTACATCATTGGTGAACCTTACAATTGTCCAGTTTCAATACGCTTCAACGCTTTCTTCAATTGGACTGTTCTTGATGATCGTTGCAAATATTTTCGCTTTCCTTTACATTCATAACTCCAGTGTCCCATCTCCAAGCATTTTTGACACCTCATCCCCTGAGGGTATGGATTTCTTAAAAAGATGAAACTTCAATAGCACTAGGATGGCCTGGGGCACAATAAGCCACTGCACCTTTCTTTAATGTTGTTATGTCATTGAATTGTTAATATAATTCTCATAATGTTGTAATGAAACGTGTAACGTATTCTCTTCGTAATGAGATCAATTTTAGCATAATTCATTAATTTGGTGGAAAATTACAAACATTGTTAAAACGTTGTTAAAAAAAATCCTCAATATATTTTCACTTAGTGAATAATAAATCTCAAAATCTAACTTTGTTAACAAATTTGAAAATAGTTCTCCAAGAAGTCGTGTCGCTATGTTTACTTATGCATTGAGAATCGCAGTTGACGCTAAGCTTAGAATCCTAACCTCATCTTACGAAATATTGATCTTCATCTTTAGCTCTAGATGTGGTGATAAATAAAGAAGAATAATAAAAATTAATAAATATTTGACGTACGGTTTTTTTAATAATTTCAATCCATTGGAACTCATTTCGCTGGTTGATTGAGTTAATTGCTAAACTTCTTGTCAAGAAAGAATTCCCTTCGGCTACTGCCCGAACTACCCCCATTGCTGTTCCATTCGTATTGTTTAACACGGGAGTGGGGGCTTCGGCGCGAAAAACCGAGGGGAATTCTTTCTTGCCGAGCGCTTTACGGTGCGGCGAGCTATGGGTGTTACCAAAAAATTCTATTATTCTATTCGGTCGTCATACCTGAAAGCTCTCCACTTCGATGCTGAAATACAGGACTTCTCAAATCTTCGCTCTGGTCGTGTGCTGAAAAAACTTCATCAATCCTTAAATAACAAGACAGTGGTGACCCCCGCTTGGGCCATACATATATAACTTCTCCATAGAAATGAGCAAATTCAATTCCAATTCTTCATAAAACTGGAATCAGTCGATTTTAATTTCTCCCCGTGATACCTCTGGTGAACAATTCCGAATCGAAGAGATCTCCGTTCAGCATCCTACTACCCCAAAATTTGAATAATCTAACTGAGGCATCAAAATATATACAAAATGTACCTGGAATTGATAAAATATTCCAAGAACGGAATATCCCGCTTTCCATAAACATTCTCTTAATATCATTATTCAACTTTATTTTTCTTAGCATACATTCACATACAATCGATCATATGTATATACATTTGGGGTCCAAAAAAAAAAAATGCAATACGTGGGGGAAAAAGGCCCCCTCCTTGATACAACATTGAGACAACACAATACAATATCAATATGAACGTTGACCCTTTTATTTTCATAATGACTGATTACATGACGGCATATTTGTTTTCCTTCGCAATGCTTCAATTGATTAAATACTGTTCCTCATTTTTAAGGATCCTGATAAGGACAAACGATCTACAGGATATATGAGAGATAGAGAGACATTCAATTCGACGGTGGAATGAATCATCTGATAATCAGCAGAAGAACCAAAAAATCGATATTGGCAATTTAGATTTAGACAGGTGTTACAGTAAGATAAATATAATTGAAATGAATGCTCTGAAAAAGAAAAAAAACAAAATCACTTGTCGCAGACAATGATATTTGTGTCGGGAATTTCCTGTATTTTATTGCCGACTTTTTCATCCGCATAGAGTAGCACGGTGAGATTATCATTGTCCTCGAGGTTATTGTCTACTTCAGTCGTACTACCTTTCTGATTTGTTAGGGTTAACCGTGTATCAGAATTATGTGATATTTCCTTTGATGTCACTGGTTCTTGTAGTAGTACAGCGTCCAAATCATAAATGAAGTCTTTATCGATGATTTTTGCACGATTTCTCGTTGGTCTTTGCAGTTTATCTTCAATTTTAGGCGACTCTGTTAGCTGTGGTAATACAGGTAGAGGCTCAATGCATGTTGGACTGGATGACATACTTCTTTCCACATTCAATCCATCCTCTAATGTTTTGGGTGTATTTGTACTGTTATGTGATTGCTCACTGGAGGACAACGATGACTCAGAAGAGCCGAAGATTACTTCCATTACCATTCTACGCAGTTCCGGATCCTCATCGAGCTTCACACGTTTCGAACGGTCGGATGAATTTTCTTCGGAATCCGCAGAGTGAAGCTCTGATGGGGACGTTGCTTTCTTCGAGAGGTGACCTGTGAAGTATAACAGTGATGTATTACATGCAATAACGACTCCTGCAAAGGGGACAGCAGTAGCGTTGCCAAATGTGGCGCATTTAGCTCTATCCATAGGTCGGATTAATTTTCCATTCTAAGCAAAATTTGGAATGTTCAGCCATCTGCACATCCGTTCTTAATACGACAATATAAAAACTATGATGAGATGCTCGATTCGTTTTTTTTTTTCAAATTACTCGTACTCAATTCAAATTTTTTTCAATGACAACTTAAAGTAATAGTTTAGCAACTTGGTATTACATGCATAATGCCATCCGGTATTCTACCATTTCCTACGAAATACATCGATTTCAAAAGCATTAGTGCTTGTAGTAATTTATAAATACACTCAATCCTTGTCGTCATCGGTGATGTTGACAAATGTTATGTGGAAAAATTGTAGTAGTAAGAAAGTTATTAACTGTAGTTGAGTAGATTTGTAGAATCATCTATGATGGGGAGTCATAAGGTTGAGATAAAATGGAAATTAGAACGCTTTCGATCAATTTGATCTCTACTTCAATCATATACGAAAACAAGACTGGAATTACAAAAAAACCTCATTCTCATAACAGTAATCATGGGTTACTATGATATTAAAATTAGAAGAATATTTAAAGAGAAGTAATTTACCATTTTGTATGCAATCAATTTCCTCGTTAGCATTAGCAATATCATCAAAAGTTGTGTTGGCTTTCGTAACATCTATAACTTCCAGCTGTGTAGCAGCTACAGCTGGCCCTTGCTGTTTTTTCAAAAGACTTATTCCAGTAGTGTTGGTAGCATTATTTTCAGGATGAATTTCTGACATCATGCCAGCAATAGTCAGTCGATTATTTTGAGCATCGTGAGCTGTGTTGCAGTGGGCGATACAATCTACCTTCTCGAAGCATTTAAATCCACAAAGTTTGCAATGATAACGAGTCCAATTGATGTGAATGGTCATATGCCTACGTAAATGGGCCATACTGGTGAATTTTTTGTTACATGGAAGACACAGGAGGTTTTGTAGGTCAGCAATGGTGGCTATTCTATGCTCAATCGCTTTAACACGATTAGAAACTGGACGTAGCTTCTCAGATGATTTTACAGTATCTTTTAACGTTGTTGTTCTGCTGCGCTTAATTAATACTGAAAATTCAAATAACACTCGGTAATTACTTCGCCAAAATATGGTATATGAATTTACCATATGAAGCATTATTGAGGAATTGTCCCTCGCCAAAATGATCCCTGACTAAAAATCCCTCTAAATGACTAAAATAGAGACTTTGCAATCAGATCCCTCACTTAGCAAACTCAAAATATAAACAAGTGGATCCATAAAAAACGACCCAAGCATAACAATAAATAAATGTTTCAAGAATGAATAAATAAATAAAGAAATAAATGTATAACTAAATAAATAAACGAATAAATGAATAAAGAAAAATAGATAAACAAATAAACTAATCTAACCATCTTTATCGGAAATCAATCAAAGCACAAAATACTCACATGAATGGGGCACTTTTTTCACTCCTTTGGCTACCACCTTCCTCTTTCTGCTCTCCACAGTAGTCTCAGCCAATCCACTCTTGGTCTTCTCAATTTTTGTGAAAATTATTTCCGGATCATCATCCAATTCTTCTTTCTGTCCTCTGTCCTTCTCTATCGTTTTCTGTTTTGCCATTTTCTCCACGGCTGGCTTACACTTTACGTCTCGCTTATTTACCTTATCTTCTCCACCAGAATGATCTTTGCCAATTTTATCCCAATCATCTTTACTCAAACTACTAACCTCCTCAACTCTAATTCCAAATCCAGGCTCTTGGCTCAGTCGAGTAAGTGTAACAGCAGATGACATACGCGGTAACTGGAGTACTTCGTCCTTCTGGCCCTCCTTCACTAGTTTAGGGATTACATCCTTCACTGTGATATTCCCATTCGGCATGGAGACACTAGTTGTAGTAATCGGAGTTAGTGTGGATGATTCTAGGACAACTTCCATAGATTTTTGCTGTCGTCTTGCAACCCTAGCAGCACCATCACTACAGGCTGCAATTCTTTTTTGGCAGATTTGAGAATGAGACAACAGTGCAGCTTTTCTATCGAACCTTTTTCCACATCCACCACACCTCTGCAACTCGCCGTCGCTCTCTAAATGTGCCATCCACTCTTCTGTTTCATTAATCATAGTTTCGTGATTATTATTTAATTGACTATTAGCACAGTCTTTCTCAATGTCTTGAGCTCTTGTTGATTCAGTTCGATACGCATTCTCCTGAATTTGAGCACGTAATTTTCTCACTTGCTCATTAGTTTTTCTGTGAATTTTGAACAAGTGTCGATAAACACCCCAAGGATTTGTGAAGAGATTCTCACAGCATGGGCAGGGATAGACCATACGATGAGGTGTGTGTAATGATTTTATGTGAAAGGATAATGTTTTTTTCGTTGCGAATTTAGCATCGCAAAGCGAGCAGATCAAATTAGTATCGGTTAAGGATGAAGTTGTAGATAGCGAGGCTGCCGGGTGATCATGAAATTGTAGAGGGCTGTCGGGCTTCTCCATATGATTGATGTCAATAAGATGACCGTCGGGACCTAGAACAGCTGTGTGGCGGCTGAGTATGCTTTGAACTTCATTGGCTTGAGCTTTCATCAGATCTGTGGTTGCAATGTCAGTGTCCATGGGCTCTAGGACTGTTTGATAGGCCACACGATTGGATTCCATAACTTCCAGGAGTACTTGCTTATTATCTGCAACGATTCGGAGAGGTGGAGATGCCTGTGGAGTATCTAAGACTTCGCTTGATTGTTTTTCCTGCAGCATTGCTACGATTGAAGTGAGGTCCTTCCGAGGAGCATAGTCGGAGGACTGATCCTTGGAGGAACGTTCGCTCCGACAATTTTCCTTTGACTCGGTATCTGAGGTTGATGGTAGGACCGCCGGAATAAGAATTGGCTGAAATAAAGATATTCTCGTGAGTTGGAGTATTGCATATGGTTAGCTTGAATTCGAACGTGAAGATGTTGCGTAAGCTCGCATGCAATCTCAATTGGAAGAGCGTAACAAGGAGATTGGGTTTGTAATTCCAGCTGGAACTATCGGGGTTTATGTCGTCATTGATTGTTATTAATGCTTAATGATGATAAATCAATGCTGAATTTGAAAGTAGAAATGTTTTGCTGTCCTGGTAGCGTACTTGGAAGTGTTCGGTGCATAATTACGAGACCTGGTTTTGGATACCTTAAATTACGTCCGACTTCCACAGATTATATGCAACATGGTGGACTAAATATGGCGCAATTTAACGTGTCTCCTTCTCATTTTTTTTGGCCAAATTCTCACAATATAAAATAATCTGGTACCCCGATTGCTATGAGGGAATTCGCCTCAAAGGCAAGAAGGTTTTAAGGCAGTACGAATCCGGTTCGGGTTGGTCATGTGGAAATCTTAGCATCCGCGTTTGTTCAACAAAATTCATCAGATTGTACCTTGAAACCTGAAGCTTTTGTGATTTTGTAAAAATGAGCACCCCGCGGATTTCATGGATCATAATGTGAAGGTGATGTTTATGTTCTACCAGGCCGTTCTTTTCGGCATTTTGAAACGAGTGAATTTGAAATTCAATTGAATTTGTCGACTCAATTGCAATATCTGTGATGTATGAAAATATTGACACAATGGAACATGTGGATGAAGACTTATTTAGGGAACGTTCCAGACTTACTGGACCCATGTCTTTCAAAAATTTGATTTCCATAAAATTGTGAGCTAGACAATGGATAACCTCATAAAGGGTGAAACTGTAGTATAGCATGACGTATTTATGCAACTTTTTTTGAACACGTGGTTATCATGCAACCATGTTGCTCTGCATATGTCAATTTTCAATTGATATTCATTTATGATGGAAGAATTGCCTCAACAAACGTGATTGAAAATCTTTTCAGTACAGTTTTCCATAGTTGTGTTTGCAATTACTCCATCATTAGTTAGCTTTATTAATTCCCATCTATACCTCTTATACCTAGCATGCTACACTCAAAAACTATATAAGACGTAGTATTTGAATAGTCTTGATTTATTCTAAAATTTGATCACTCTTCCTCTGAGCTATTTCATCACAACCGAGTAACTTCCCTATTTCTCGATTGTTCTCTATCTCGTCCAAATAAACTAGAATGAAAATACACAAATCCAAATAATAATCAATAATGCTTACCATTCCATGTGGATCGATGGCGTTCTTGTCCATAGAAATATCAAATTTAACTGTACAATAGACTCTTTTATGTGATATAAAATTCGCCAAACTTCGGAATAAACTTCTACAAATCTTGCATTCATAAATGAGTTCACATTCATAATCGAGTATCGACTTAATTTCGCTGTTTCCATCATCAAACAATCTAGCGACCTGTCGTAAACTTGATAGGCTGGTTGGTATAGGCTGACGTAAATTTGACAGATCATCAATAGCTTCATCATTGCTGGGTGATTCTTCCTTCTGAGTGACTTTCAATCGGCTAAACTTACGTACATTTCTCTTATTCTTACTTTTGGCCTTCATGACTTTGTCGCCTGTAATCAGAGAAATAAATGGAAAAAATGAATGGTTTGATGGGCAGTAGCAATGTGTAGGTCATAAAAGGCACGTGCAGGCCCATAGCAAGTCTACTTATTCTGTGTCTTGGTCATTGGAAGTAACATCCGTGGTACTTTTCGTATGCAAAGTAATTTTAGCATGTACTAGCTTTCAACACGTGATTCTTTCAATGGGCATGTTTTTTATGAACACAAACGACAAAAATAATGAAGTCGATATGTGATTATTGTCAGAATAAAAAATCAAAATGTGATAAGTTATCTCCCCAATAAATAAATAAAAAAATCTAATTTAGATTTCCCATTGAAGTTCAAACCCCAATGTGCATTAACTATTTACCACGGCCTCATGATTATAAAACTAAATCTCAAAACCAGAGCAAAAATGTACAAAAATAGCTGACGGCGATTACGCATAATAAAAATTATGAATCATGATAAATGAACAAATTTAGAAAAATTAACTCGACAAAATGAAACTAATGAACGATTAAGGACTAATAACACATGTCATTTGATTTACAGATTTCGAAAGCACTTGAAATGAATGGTACTTTTTTTCTGTTGAAAATTTCCAATTGTCAGTTTCAAAATGGTTCTTAGACATACTTTTATTATTTAGTATTAAATATTATGGTATTGTCAATTGTAAATTTGGGGAATTGAGATGATAATTATGTTTCAATATACAGAAGGCACATTATCCAAGTACAGATATCGTATTGTGGTAAATCGAATGGGCAAATACAAGGCCAGGTCTCTCCTCGATATTCCATAACACTTAATTAATTTAAATTAATTCTAATTATTTTAACTGATGAATTGATGTTTTTTTTACCGTTTATGATGATAAAAAGTTGAACGATGATAGTTTATTGGGTGAAATTAATAAGTGAAATATGCTGGAAGGAGTGGATTGAGAGGCTCACTCAAGACCACCGGGTGTCCTCCATGTTTTTTTTTTGTTTCAATGAGTATAAGTTCGAGTGTTCGCCGTTTGGTGGAAAATGAGTTCACGTTGTGTTTTCGACTGGGATAAAATTAACGGGTGTTGGAGAAATGTTTAAAATTAATTAAACATATACTAAAATTTATTGTTGCTCAAGTTGAGCATCCTAATTGATTGCTCTGGGTTGCGTCCTTCAACTTGCGTGCACTTGTCAATTCGAGCAAAGTGAAAATGAGCTGGATGCAGAGGTTATCATTGATCCGGGTAAGAGAGCTCGGGTTAGAATTATAAACTTTAAACGAAATATCCTCTCTGTTATATTGTCACTTATTCTTTATTTTTGGATGATAACATGAAAATGCCATTTATTTCATTCATGAAGTAGGTAAGGATGGTCTCCTATATTTTTCTAGAAGAGTTGCAGCTAGTAGAATTTTAGGGATTTTACTTGTTTTAAATAGCAAAGTAACACGTTTGAATATTTTGGGAGCACATGCAAAGGATCAGGAACAATATAATTCATCAATTTTGTGCTGTACTCATATTAAGTGAATAATGGTGAAATGGTTAAATTGATTACAATCATAGTACACAATGTGGCTGACGTTCTAGTTTTTCCTAAAAACGCTTCGTTTGCAATGGGAAGTGATCACATTGAATATACGAGTATAGTTTATGCAATGATTATCAGAAAATATCCTCTTATTAATTGATATTCATCGCTAGTCAATCACATTAACTGTCAACTTTAGGTAACAATTGCAAAAATGGTCTGCTACCAGTAGTTTGCTAAGTTAATAGCAAATACACATTACTTTGACTATCCACTTACATTTAATAAATGTCAAAATATCACTGACTTTCAGGTGGTCACCAGAAGTCTAGCTTCAAGACCGGACCCCTCATCAATTGTTAGACCCTTGTCCAATCACCAAATCACAGCATCATGTGGGATACTCCCACGACGAAACCACGATTTCAGATCTTCTGCAGAGGCATTTTCAACAGCTACTGTTCTCGATGAACAGGGATTCATTGCAAGAAGGTGGCAAAGGTTCAAGTTCGTAGTCAGCAGGAAGTATGTAAGTGTCTATTTATGGACATACAGTTTTTATAACTTAGTTCTGACTATTATTCTTCTGTTAATTTCCTGAATTTATGGCTTTAAGATTTCGACCAATTTCATCTGATTCTCCACACTAATTTATTTATTTACAGGCGCTGAGACCTCTAGGATGGCTTCTTTACAGAGATAGCGTCGATCAGCTTGATTATATGGGATTTTTTCAAGGTCAATAACTCAACGTTTTACTTGATTTAGTGTTATTCGGAAATCATCGATTAGATAAATCATAGAGCCACACTTTTTAGAACTTAGGATTAATGTGTTCGGTTTGTATAAATTTTGGCCACTTTGGCTCTTTGTTGTGTTTCAATTATATTATGTACAATATTGATTGTGCTAAGGTGCTCACTAGTTGATGCAATGCTAAATGAAGTTCCGTTTGTCAGTGTAATGTCTGTCAGTAAAAGATTGTGAACTTTTACCATGCTGCAAGAATATTACAAAAGTCTCTGGATAACCTGTTTACCAAACTGAATTTAAGAGTCTCCTGCAGAAATATTCAGTGCTTAATCTGCAGAAATTATTCTTCTGCATTTCTAGAAATTGTACTTTTTTTGTTTTTTTTTTTTATGTACACAATTCCTAAAATTTTCTGTAATTTTTTTATTCCTTTAAAACCTTTCATAGTTTCTTGTAAGCTACCGAAATTTTTAGAAACACTGAGATGCACTCTTCCAAAATATCTTGAAAAAAATAATGTTAGATCGAAATGACAAAACGGGATTTTTTATGTCCCAAATGTGGACACAAATTATTCATTCAGCTATCGGAAATTATAACTCAAAATTATTTTTGAAGGAATAAGAATTTATCATTGCCTCAGTTTGGATGGAATACCCCATATTGCTTAAAAATATATTGTAAGTAACTGACCGAACATACCTGCGCTTATTAATTATTGTTTGAAGTTCAGAAAAGTGATTTTGAGTGTTCTTCAACTGCTCGCGTTAGAGAGGAATCAGTTATTTGTATTTAATTTTCAATTAACTCAATAATGACGCGTATTTGAAATCTGTGCATTTTTGTTCAATTGTAGAATTCAAAATGGCCGATACATATTACTCCTGGTTTTTGGTGACAGAACTTCATGTGTGGATGCTAATGGTGAAGCTCATGAATGATGGTGTCGAGGGCATAGAGACGCGGAAGAATATCGTTGAAGCTATGTGGGATGATGCGGACATGAGGAAAAAACAACTTGGCGTAAGAATCATTTGTTCAATTTCAGACATAAGTTTTTATATTATTTGCATTTATGTATTGGATTTGGGGATGGTAGGATTGATTGGATAGATTGAATAGATTGAAGAGAAAAGGATACTTGTGGAGACGTTTTTTTAACGGACTCGTAAATTCTGCTATCGTCCCCTTTGCCAACTAGGTCAAGGTGAAATTTCAATATTTGTATTTTGAAATTTGGATAATTTTGCAAATTTTGCATTAGCAGATTGATTAAAAAAAAATTCAAAAGAGCTTTAAAGTAATGGATGGGAAGAGGAGGATTCGGATATAAAGCGAAGAAGCATAACTGAGGGATCAGTGATTTTTGTCTACAATTTATCATCATCGATTCTTAGCTGAAGCATTGGAGCTGGTTTTTGAAACTCTTGTTTCGAAACTTCCTAGTTGGTTCTTTTGGGATATTTAGGAGACGACTGTCCTGTTCTATTGCCTCTTAATCGTTTTTACAAATTTTGACGATTTATGCCGTTCAGAATTTACAGCATTTCGAAAATTTTGATAATTTGGCGACGTAAAGACTTTGCGAAAGTTTCAGAATCTTCAATATTATTTGTATTATCATTTTTTTTTATTTGAAAAATTTTTAAGTTTCTTGTTTGTTTTTTAATTTCCAAAGCGTGATTTAAAAATTTATTTCGTTATCTGTGAGAATTTGAATTTCTGATATTTCATAATTAGTGACATTTGAAAATTGTTTTATTCTAAAAATTTTTCAATTATGAAAAATGCGCCTGGTCGCGGAGTGTCGTCACATCGGGTTCATAGCCTCTTGCCAATATCGAAAAATCAGGGGAACTCGTCGCACAATTCTACTACATTTACTTGCCCCTTCGTTGGTTTTTGGGGTTCACCTGATGCCTGATGGGCTACAGGATCATGGCTAGCAGTTATTCGACACTGCCAGCCATCGTGAGACTGCTTACCTTGCACATCGAACATTCGATGTGGTTCTTGCTGATCCAAATTTCTGCTGACTTTTTGCATTAAAATCGATGTGAGAGCCAAATCTCTACACGTCACACTCCCCTGCTAAAACTATTAGTATCCCATCAAAGAATGCTAGAAAGTAAGATGCTAGATTATGACCTACGTGCCTTACGGGCCTATCAAAATCCCTGCTTTATGAGCAACCAAGATACAATTCATAATTTTCTCTCTTATTCCAAAGAGATTGAAGACCGTATGAATACAATGCAAAGGAGAATTTAAAAAAAAAAAGGAAACCTAATTACTGAACCCTCACAAATGATATTTTCCCATTATTGCTTAATTCTAGTTGATACAATATAATATAATAAGAATTGTTTGACATTCTTGGAGGTTCACGTCGTCCTGATGGATGGTGTAGGTAGATTACGTCACCACCCAATGAATCGTCCTTCTACTGGTTGGGTCCTTCTCGACGGCAGATTGCCCCATGGCATCCGAACTAGCTCCCATCCTTCAGGGGTAAGTCGAGCCCGTGCACCAACGTCAGCCATCTGCAGCTGTAGTCCCCATACCATCGTTGTCCTGCCGTTGGGAATCCGCGCCCAATCTCGGTCTGGTACAGATACGATTGTGTTCATGAATTGTGCCCTCGGGAACTGCCCCTCAGGTTCACAGATTTCCGTGATAGTCGCCCTCGAAGCTGGGTGTCGTACTGGCGATGGTTCCCTGGATACTGGTGTCCGCTGATTGTTTCTCCTGTTATGGCGATGATTTGCTCGATTATACCCGCCATAAGGAGTAAACCCGTGATCCCGATACCACCCAACGTCAGTCCCTGTTCTAGGCGTCTGAATTTACGTGTCATGTCTCGTTGCTTGGCCAGGTTTCTGGCTCGGTCTATTAGAGTTTGTAAACCTAGACTGTCTTTCGCGATATTGTGATTTCCTTGGTCGTCTGATCTTTTCTCGATACTAGATTCACCCCCTAGAATTTCGGAAATACTTCCCCCTCTTGCCTCTGAAATTGCTTCATCTAAATACGTGGAAACATTTAAAATGACTCGCTCAAGGAATACTGTTTCGTATTCCGAGCTATCTTCCTTGCAGGTGATCAATGTTACCGAACGCGCTCTAGCCTCGCAGGTTTGGGGGAGAGTTAGGGTGGCCCTTCCATTTATGACTCGGGTGATAGGTTCATGGCCCTCACAGGTTATGTGTAGCTCATCCTCGTCAATAACTGAGTATACCCAGGTGTTCGAGATTCCAATCCTTTCCCAAAACGTTTGACTCATGCTTTTCACTCTAATATCGTAAATCTCGGACTGCCTAAATCGGGGATTCGTAAGGATTTGTACTTCGCAATCTCTATTTCCCTTAATCCCATAGATTGGTCGGGTGGCCCTACATACTAGGCCACGTGAAGTGTTCTTGCACGGGTCCAGATCCGCCTTATCTAATTTAAAATAGGAATCTACATGCTCCGAAATAGCAGTCTAAGGATAACTAGGGATTATAAATGCGACCATTGAAATCGTTGAATCGGTAATTTTTATGGGCAAGGTCAGATGTGTATAGATCACGTATTCGGTGAGTTCTACCATAGGAAATATTAGTTGAAAAACGATTTTTCCTTTATTCAAAATATGCTGTTAAATCGCCCACCCTTAATAATTCCGCTATATGTTTTAAATCTAGGGGGGCCGGTATTTCCACCCCCTTGGTTTGTTCCGAAATTTCTTTCGCGGCTTTTATCAAAGTTTTGGCCGGAAGGATAGCCGGATGAAACTCCTCTTTCCGCGCAAATAAAATCGCGTTCACTAGTATTTGGGTGTCTACTTCGTATTGCGCTATTTCCCCGTCTAGAGCGGCTAGTAAACTCGCTAAATTTTCATTGTACGTCATCTTTATTAGTTGGTTTTCGACCTCATTCATTGATGTACGAAATGTTTTATTAAGTGTTTGGATCGTTTCATCAAACCGACGAACGTCCGACTGTATTCTTTCAAATTCTGAGCGAACTATATGAGTTTGCTCTGCCAGAAGGGCCAGTGGCTCACTTGTTTCGTTCTTGAGCGATTCGATGCACTCATCATAGTATTTTGCATCGTCCTCGTCCATAGTACCGAAAAGAGTGCTAAAAATTTTCCCAACAAATCCAAGTGGAGCCCTTTTTTTCCGCTCGTGGTTTTCCGATAAGGATTCCCTAATATGGCTATGCACCTCATACAGTGCATCAAGTGTCTTCATTGTCTGTTTCAATTGCGCCTGCAAAGTGCATTTTCTCCTCAATTCCGAGCAGGCGATAGTAATTTTTTCGCACTGCGTGACGAAATCCTGTCTTACGTTCAAAACGTGTGCGTTATCATTTTCCAGGTTGTGTGGTAAATGCGTAAATTGTTGTATTTCATGGAGAGGATCCCGTTCTCACCCTGAATTTCCTTTATCTCGATGTTCTGCGCATACGGGCTCCCGGCGAGCCTGAAACCAAGCGGACATTTCCTATTAATTTTACTGCTCGCCAAAATCCTCAGTTTTTATTTATAGGGTGAGGGAAGGAGAACCCGATAAAGGAGTCGTTACTCGTATCCGCGCCTTTTTCAATTTGTCCCGTTGAACTACCCTGGATCCCCTCTCCACCTGAATCTGGATATTATTATTGTCTAGCATTCCGCGAATACAGTACGGACCTTTCCACTCGTTGTCGTGTTTACCGGTTTTAGGCTCTGTTAACAGCCAAACATAATCTCCCACGTTGTACTCATCCGTTTCAAGCCTTCGATCGTAATATTTTTTCGACTTATGCTTCGATTTGATCAGGTTGATCCGGGCCTTTTCGCGTACTTTCCGCAGTCCTTCCGGTATTTCCTCAAAGAGTACATGATAGGGCTTACCCCCTATCCCCTCGAGAGATCGCGCTGATGGTAGACGAGGCTTCCGGCCGAAGACTAGCTCAAAGGGCATATATCCCGTGCTTTCGTGTACGCTCGTGTTATACGCAAGCATGGCTATAGGTATCCATTTGTGTCAGTTAGGGCTATCTCCGATTTGAGTTTTCAAGTACTCGGTCAAAACATGATGACTTCTTTCTAGTGACCCATTGGATTGAGGATGATACGCGGTTGTCAGACATTGCTTGATGCGGAATAACCTACAAAATTCCGCGGTGATTGCGCTCGTGAAATTTAAACCCCGGTCAGATAAGAGGACTTGTGGTGCTCGGCAAATGCTAATTAATCCCCTGGTGAGCCCGCGCGCGACTTCCTCTGCGGTTTGGCGTTTCAATGGGATAGCAATTGCATATTTTGTGAGCAAGTCCTGTAGGGTCACCAAGTAGATATGACCCTTACTGCTAACGCCCGAAGGTTCATAAATGTCCATGGAAACCTTCTCGAATGCATCCATCGGAATGATCCATCATAACGGACCATTGGATGTCTGTTTTTTTTGTTGACATACCACACAATGGTTGATAAAATCTCTCACGTGGTCATCCATGTTTCTCCAATAGAACTGGCAGGCGATAGCGTATCGGGTTTTGTGTATACCTTTATGGCCTCCCAAGGCTGACGCATGTTTTTCTTCTATGATATCAGCTCGGTCTTCGAGTGACGGTACGTCGAGTAATCGCGCGCAGAGAATGACTTGCAGATTTGAGCCCTTTAATTTATCCTTCAGCGTTTTCCGGATAAATCGCCGGCATCTGCCCGTTAAGTAATCCAGATCGTGAACCATCCTGACTGTTTTTAATCCTAGTCCCACTGCAGTTGTTATAAAGTTTTGAAGAGCTTTCCTCGTATTATTTTCTAGTACTTCATCATCGGCGTCTTTCTTGATGACTAGACCAAATCCAATCTGTTTGGCTCTAGTTACCTTGATTACGTTACCAATAAAGTTTTGTCGTTCGGTGAGCTGACCTTGTTGCACCCAATTCTTTTCGATTAGGATTCGGAGGCAGGCGTTATCCAATTCCCCAGTTGCGAGTAAGAAAAATTTTCTTTATCATCAGTTACATGTGTGCGTGAGTATTGCACATTCTCGTTATCCTCGGCTTCCGAAAATTGAAATTCTGATGGTTCGTCATCAGGCGGTAAAGACTCTTCTTTATCGCTAACCGTAGAATCGGTTGGGATTTTCCAGTCTTCTGAGGTGTGGTCCCTTGTGGGATCACCTATTAGGTTAGGTTCGTTCATGGTAGCGCCTGAACTGTCCTGAACCCGTGGTTCATCCTCTGACTCATTGCCCTGCTCCTCCATTGGATCGAAAAGACTATCAGCGTCTTCAGTATCCGTTTCGTCGGCGTTAGAGTCAGACTCGGAGTCATTCCATTCCACTTGGTCATTAGGTCCATATGTTGTTGGTTCATCATCATCCAAAGGTTGTTCGTTGGGTTTCTTGTAGGGTTTTTCGATACACCGAAACGTATCGATACTCTGCAGTGAATCGAATCGAAGAGTTCAGTATCGATCCCCCAAAGTACCGATCCGCTAATGCGGCTAATGACCTTTTTTTTTAAATTATCGTAATGTATAATCTCTTCTCAAGATCTACTTTATTTACATTCTTTCAAAAATGCGCGCAAAAATACCATGATTCCGCATGGCACATTTGAGTAAGGTGCCAATAAATGAAAATCAAATAAAAATAGGGTTGCAATTTCTTTTGCCATTCCCAACAGACAGTAAAAGTTGATTTTTCGTACCGATATACGTTTGTGTGTACTATATATATATATATGAATCTGTATTTAATCAAGACACCTGTCCGCTCATTTTGGAGGGCGCCGCCGAAATGCGGGGGAAAACTTTGTGGCATCAATGCTCAGCGAACAATGAGTGGAATAATCTGATAAAAACCTTCTCATAATGTTTATTTTTTTGAAAACCGTATGAGGCAAGTTGACGATCGTCCAACATTGATTAATGTTTTTAGAGATTATTTAAAAATACGAAGTGATGTCCTGCCTGACAGAATCTATGCGGACTATTTGATGGTGCTTTACCTTCATGTAACTTCAAATTTTAGCAGAAATCAGTCATTACTTCACTTTTCAACGAAATAGTTCGTTTTTTTTTGTGGTTTTTCGAGCATGCGTTGATTTAGAGGTTTGTCATTTTGTAGAAAAATTATCTACAGGTTTTCTAGAACTAATATTATTTATTCAGTCCTTTGCTGAGCAAAGTTTGCTCAATATATCTATATAAATTCTTTGGTCGAACACTTCAAAAGCTATATCTCCATTCAGACTTATTTCAACACAGCCTGAATGAGATAGAGAAGTCTGCTTTGCAGACATACGGAACAGAGAATGGAAAGATCCTGGAACAGTTACTAGGAAATCTAGAGACGAAGATGAGATGCAATCGTGAAGGACCACGATGGCGTATTAAAATGAGATTGAAAAAAAAACCGCCCAACTGATAGCTGTCGGCTTCATTGAAAGCTATCTTCTCCCACTTTGAAAAGACTTCAGTATCACTAAGGTTTCGAAACAATTACAGGCGGCTCTGGACAAAACGCTCGCGCTACAGTGAAGAGGATAAAATTAACATTCCTTCAAACGCCACGCTGTGGAGTCGAGAGATTTAAGAAAAAGAATCATCGACAGGTGCTTTGCACTGAGACCATTACGCTTTTTGGTACCAACACTGGAAGCTCGTGAAAACAGTCGTTCGTATGGGACAGAAGTAGCAAGTGTTGACAAATACTTGAGGGCCACTTCCGCCAGCCTTGGCGTATTCTCCTTTCGATCAAGCCAGTACTGGATGGGGTTAGCTGACTCTAAATTGCCCTGATTAATGTATTGCATAAGATCTAGATCTAGTGTGTCAGATGCAGCTTCAGGTGCACATCTAGCCTGCTGTTGAATTCGAGCACGATGGTGTCTCCAGACACGATTACTCCTGACAGTCTGGTCAGGTACTGGATTCACAGAAAGGTTTGGGTCACGATGCTTGTTGCTGGCTGAGGCGATCTCCTTGGAAACTGACCGCATTGTTGAACTGCATATCATTGCCGAAGTGAAGTACATGCGCTTAAATCTTGGGTCTAGTAGAGTCGGAATGGCAAGAAGAGGTTTATTATCCTATTTAGCGAATTGTTTATCGATTTCAGCTAGTAACGATTTTCGAAGGTTTTGCCCAACATTGGTGTCAGCGTTGACCTCGATAATGCACTCTCGAAGCATGAATATTCCGGGTAAAACCCTGCTGCTTGTTACATAACTAGTACCACTGAACTCTCTGGTGAGATTTTCTGCAGGAGCCAGTAACTGAACAATATCTTGGACCTCTGCTACCTCCTCTGCCGTTAACATGGGTGGAGCATTCCGGATCTTCAAAAGAACTGGACCAATCACATCAACCATCTGCAAGAAACGCTCCAGCATGTAGTATGTAGAATTCCAGCGTGTGCAAACTTCCTGAATTAAACGATAATCAAAGCCTTCTTCCTCGAGTTGAGCTCTACGCAAGTCATCAGAGGCAGTCGTGGATTGTTTAAAAAATGTAACAATTTTTTGGAATTTGGTAATTAACATTTTAAGACGTTCCTTTTCGTGATTTTCTCGCTTTTGTTTCTCAGTCTCTACTTTCGCTCCAAGGCCTTGCTTCTCGTTGTGGGAAACTTTGTCATCAAGATTTTCTATCTCTTTGTCCGGACCACGCTCTTCTTTTTTGGACAGGATGTTATTTATCGTCAGGTTTAATTTATGGGCGAAGCATTCCATGTGTTTGTTTGCACCCAACGTATCTTTCACTGCTTTCTTGATATTATTTCCATCATCGGTCACAACAGCCATAACTTTCTCTTTAGGAATACCCCACTTTGCCAAAAACTCTTCAAATCTTTCAGATAGATATTCTGCTGTTCGGTTTTATGCCAATAGAATGGAGTCCAAATTTATTGTCCGAAGTTCACCGTCATATAAGAAATGAACTGTTACACCCAGGAAACCACGAGTGGACTGGATATCCGTCCAAATATCAGTTGTGAGTGTCAAGCTATGAGCTTTCTTCAAATTATTCTTCACAATTTCGGTCAAAACAGAATATTTTTGTTCCATAAACTGAGTCATTGCTTTTTTCAGTGGGATTTTGCAATGAGGAGCGATAACTGCCAGAAGATATTGAAGCCCCTCCTTTTCCGTTGAACTGAGCGGCATTTCGTTTTTCACAATCATGTATAAAAGTGCATTTTTTACATTTCCATTCATAGATCCACCATCTGAAATCAATGCAATGACATGAGAATAAAATTGAACTTAGCTACGGATAGACGTGGTTATCAATTCAACAGTAGTGAAGTAATAACAGTATCAAATTGATTCGTCGTATTTTGTGAACTGTAAACAATCAGTTATTTTCAAGGAAAATTCCAGAAGACACTTTTCGTAGGAAATTTAACACAGCATTCGTACTCCATATAGATTATAGTCATCCAGTATCGTTACATACCTTTGAAAGATGAAATTTGGCCAATAATCTGGGTAATTCGCGGTTGCTTCTTACCAATGTCTTTGAATTTCTTTTCTGGTTGGATACGCGGAAAATATTCACGATCCTTGTTGGCTTCTGCAGGTTCCGATGCTGCAGTATCACTCTGAAATAAATATCGAATTTAATTGCAGCCAATTCCACGAAAAAAATGAGTATTTTTACCTGCTCACTGTTCTGGCTTTCGGGATCGGTCGGGTGATTGTCTTCTGCCGCATCTTCAGTAGCCTTGAGATAGTTAAATAATATTAAGGGAAAGCTTATCGGAAGGAAATAATGGAAAATTATAAAAATGGTCAGGGAGAAACAAATGCAAGTTGCGGCTGTGCGTACATTATTCTTGAGAATTTCCATGACCTCATTATCATCCTTATGCCTGCGCCTCAGATGTCTGGCGAGATTCGATGTACATCCAGATGCCTTGGCGATTGTCCCGCATAACTTACATTCACCACCTCCTGGTACTTTAATGAAAAACTTCGAGACAGCGTTTTTTACAGGTTTCGGGCGCTTCATCGGTACGTGTCTGTTTTTCCACAAAAAAATACATTATATTGATTAAGAGAGAATAATTGAGAAGTATCCTAAATAAAATGTTGTACGAGAAATTTTCTGTTTCTGGTCGTTTGCAGAATGCCCACCTGATTGAAGGAATTATTGATATTACTATATATTCAAACCTAGATTCCAGAGTGTCATATAAAAATTTCCACGTTTTGCAACATTTTCTGGGCTTTTTGAAAAATTTCTGCAATTACCCACTAATTTGTTCCGAAACCTCATGGATTTTCATAAACCTGCAGGGCTGTCTCCAGAGGCATGCATTGATAATAGAATATACTCGAATTGTGTATATTTTTTCCCGTGGACGCTGTGAGGATAAAGATAAATATAAACCTATTTCATGTGATTTCTTCTGAGTGCACTTATTGCTTCTGAACTTTTCGAGTTTCGTTTTATAATTCTCTTGACTCGTAGAGGGCTGCTGAATAGAAACAGCGGAACAGTCATCTGTAATTTTGTTCGCATCTAGTTGGTCTAAATTTGGAGTTGTAATACTTGGAGACATGGGAACCGAGGATGAATCTCTCGGATTCTTTGCTGTAGTGTTTGAATGAAAATCATTGGTCAACTCCCTGTCGACATCCTCCTCTGGCCCCAATTCGTCACCAAATTAGCAATTTCAGTACTACAAACACAAGAATTAAGTCAATTAGATTTCAGGACTACAATCACAAGGATTAAGTCAATTATAGTTTATAATTTTTTTGTTAGGGCTTCATTTATAAAGACTTTAAAAGCACCAAACAATAGGACGACATATTGAAACAAGTTGAAAATTGAAATGGTAGGGTTTCACCGGGAGAACACTGGTGTTAGAAAGAGAAAGAGCACTGGCGTTATAAAGAGAGAGAGAGAGCACTGGGTAGAAGGAGATTTGAGCAAATTTTTGTTTGGAACTATTGAGGAGCGTAGGTGTGAGATGTTCCAAAAATCAGTCATGATACATATTTTCAGTTGTTCTCAATTTTTCCTCTTGCAAAATTTATTTCAACGTATTTTTCAAACACTGACAACGTGACGATGAATTTTTCAAGGATCTGAGAAAGAATTTAGTGGAAATGAGAATAAATTTTACTTTTGAAGTGTAAAATAGCGTATTATTGATGTTTTTGGGATTTAGAATAAGAAAAACCAAATAATAGATGATAATATGGTTTTTCGCATGTTTGCTCACAGGGGGATTCTCCGATCTTTAGGATGAAACACCATTCAATCCTCCACCTCGTATAATTTGATGTAGCATCCCCATTTTTGTTCTGTTTTTGTAATTTGCTCATCTCATTTCGGGTAAAAATCTTTCGATTTTTCAATTTCTTCAGGGAATACAGATTCTAAAAATTTATAGAAACAGTGTTCATTGCTTAGAATGTTTAGAGAATCAGATTTTAATCATTGATAATTTTTTTGATGTCAGGATATTTTTTTTTTTAATCGAAAAACAATTTTATCAGATGTCCTCTACGCGTGTTTGGTTCTATCTTTGAGGTTTCCAGATCTTTTTTTGTGGATTACAGATTTTAATAATATATCGAGCATTGGTTCTTCATTCAAAATTAGCTCACAGTTGATAAGGTTTTTATTAAAAAAGCTCTGTACTCACAAACGAAGTCCATCAAGGCTCATATGCATTGATACAATTTGTCGACATTCGTTGGGAATCTTGTTGTCTTTCACCAGTTCCCAGAAAAAGGCCTCTGCAGCTGCCTTACGGTCTGTAGCAAGATTAAGTTTCAATAAAATAAACTAGAGGTTATCAATATCTTGACAAAATTACTCACTCATCAATTCGCAATATTTTCGATAATTCACTCCTGTTATTAGGTAAGGATCACCTTGATTGAGAGCGAAGAATAAATTGAATTCTCTTTCAGAGTTGCGTTTTGGAAAATTTCGAAATAATTTTTGCAAGTCAGCTCAAGAATATCTCATTAATTATATATAAATGGAAATTGAAACGTGATGAATTGGATTTTCAAGCCCGCCACATAAACTTCTGAGGTTATGCTGGTTGAAAAAACAATGCACATGAATGAAATATATAATTTTTCTATGAATTCGAATATTTCTATATTCAAATTTACCCATGGTTTCTTTATACTCATCCATAATGGTTCAATGACAGTCATAAATAACTACTTACTTGCTTTTTCACACTCCATTTTTTCTGTAAAACATTTAATTACAACCGGCTACAGAATATGTAATACATATTATGTATGAAATAGTTGCAACATGCCTCGACGTCTTTCATTTCAAGATGACCGTAAGCAACAAATACATTAGGCGGGAAAATTCGAGATACATACGTCATTTGTACAGTAAAGTGATAAATTGATTAAACAATAATTGAACTCGGTTGATTTTTTTCAAAATAACTGCCTGTATTGTACAAAAACATTAAATGAGTCATTGTTGTTTTTTTATTGGTTACATAATCTTTTACAGCAGCTTCATTCAGTCCTTGTCACCTCGATTTGCTCACTGCAAAATTAAAAAAATGAGAAATTAATTGTAACGAAAAATAGAAAGACCTGATTAGTGAATGAACTTCACAAAATCACTTACTAAGAAATTCCATCTGACGATTGATAAAGAAATTCAATCTTCGAATCCGTGTCGGTAAGTCGATTTTTGCTCACCAACGCACGAACGAATGTTTCCACATAACCCTGCTCTTCTGAAACCATATTATAAGTTCGTCTCATGAATATATTTTTTCGCATAAATTTAAGAACTTCAATAGATACTCATTAAACGTAAATAAGCGTTAACATTCAACCCATCAACACGAAATGGATCTTGCCAATTAATTTGTAGATAAATCGAGAATAATCTCCTCGAACTTTGGGCATGCTCTGTAAAATCAAAAACATGTCAAGTACTTTTAAATTAAATGCAATGTATGAAAAGACCTGTGTCGAACATTTACCAGTAATTGTGAGTCCATCCATTCTGTTGCATTCGGGACTTGTAGAATGAAAATGATGAATTTTTGCGTGGGAAACCCCCTGATGGAACATGGAACGATGGAATGATGGTCTATGCATTCCCGCTAAAATTCACTAAACATGGCGGAGTGTCTAGGGACTCTAAGACCAGTATACAGTTGGCCGACAAAAAAGAATTTTTAACTAAATTAAGATTCAAACCTGCTTGTAGTTCGTTAGCAAGTCCTTGTACATTGGGTTTTAACGTTTTAAAGTTAATCAATGATTTATAGTTAATTAATTAAAAAATTGCGTGAAGCTAGCCGACTGAAAAATCAATCGATTTTTTTTTTGAATCGATCGCAAATTGTTTGTAGATTTCGAATCTATGCTGATTATTGCTTGAGAATTGATATTTTATTTATATATAGTATATAACAGATAATAGTTTATCAATCCACAGTTTTCAATTGGGCTTTCGTAATTTCCATTGGACAATTTCCAATTGGCAATCGATAATTTTCGATTGGCCATTTTCAATTGGCAGTTTTTAATGCCCAATTTATGTTTTTCAATTGTCAATCGCGACTATTTCCAGTTGGCAATTTCCAATCTCCAATTTTTATTTGGCAACTCTCAATTTTAAACTGTCAATCCCCAATTTGCGACTGGCAATTGGCAATTTTCAATCCGCAATTTTTCTTTGTCCATTGTTAATCCACAATTTGCAATTGGCAATTGGCAATTTTTAACGGGCAATCCACAAGTTTCAATTGACAATTCACAATTTTTAATAGACAAATTGACAAATTGACAGTTAAAAAATTGACAGTTGACAAATTGACAATTGACAAATTAACAATTGACAATTGACAAATTGACAATTGACGAATTGACAATTGACAATTGACAAATTGACAATTGACAAATTGACAATTGACAAATTGACAATTGACAAATTGACAATTGACAAATTGACAATTGACAAATTGACAATTGACAAATTGACAATTGCCAAATTGACAATTGACAAATCGACAATTGACAAATTGACAATTGACAGATTGACAATTGACCAATTGACAGATTGACAATTGACAAATTGACAAATTGACCATTGACCAATTGACACATTGACAAATTGACAATTGACAATTGACAAATTGACAATTGACAAATTGACAATTGACAAATTGACAATTGACAAATTGACAAATTGACAAATTGACAAATTGACAATTGACAAATTGACAATTGGCAAATTGGCAATCAAAAATTGCCAATTGAATGATGCCAATTCAAAATTGTAAATTATGGATTGACAATTGAAAAATATAAATTGGGGATTGAAAACTGCGGATTGAAAATTGCCAATTGCCAATTGAAAAATGGCCTATTGGAAATTGCCCATTGAAAATTGTGAATCAAAAATGGCCAATCAAAAATTGCCAATTGCAAAGTAAAAATTGCCCATTGAAAATTGGCAAGGCCCAATTGAAAATTGTGGATCGATAAACTATTATCTATGATATACTATATGTAAATAAACTATCAACTCTCAAACAATAATCAGCATAGATTCAGATTCTACAAACTATTTGCGATCCATTAAAAAAAAAAAAAAAAATCCATTGGTTTTTCAGAAAATTGTCGGCTAACTTCACACAATTTCTTAATTAATTAATTAAATTCCATTCATTAACTCTCAAACGTTAAAAACCAATGTACAATGACTTGCTAACGAACGACGAGAGGGTTTGAATGTTAATTTAGTTAAAAATTATTTTTTGTCGGCTCACTGTATACAGGCGACTGTAAGCGTACCTGGTTACCCAAGTAAACAACATACCTTCGATTTTCACGCGTGAAATACCACTAGTTTCATGAAAAATTCATTCATGTTATCTGAGCCATTCTTCATTATTGCATATTACATATTGTTGATTTAAAATTTCTTTAGTGATAAAAAAATTTGTGTATTGGTTTCGGGTGAAAAAGTATCGATACCATCCCAAAAGTATCGATACACTCAATGTGTCGGGTGTAAAAGTATCGATACAAAAAATCGAAAATCGTCGAGTAAAATATCGATATCCGAAAGTATCGATCCTGTATCGAAAAACACTACTTCCTTGGTCGTCCTCTCTTTCGGCGCACAGGTGGAGTATCTGGTATCACGCAATATCGGGTTTCCACTGGAGAACTTCCTCTTCCTTCCCGAGGTATCTCAGACACGGAAGCCTCCGGAGATACTTCTTCGACGCCTTCTTCGCAAGGTTGCTGATTGACGGATACTACGCGATCCTTCGCGACGTGTGTATCAGTGCCGTTTCGCTTTACTCTGATAACGTCGTGCGATAGGATAGCGGTAATCGGATCCGGACCGACCAGCTGGTGTGTCACGATATCGTAGTGCCATACAAGGTCACCAATGGCCATTTCCGCGTAATTCTCAGCATGACCCATCGGATCATCTACGTCACTCCAATTCGTGGGGGGGGGGGGGGGGGGGCTGTTTATGGATGCTATGAAATCTTTTCGGATGATTTCTGATGTTTTTCCTCTTCTGACCTGCACTTCGAGATTCGGCCCTATCTTCTCCACGACGCGCGGCCCGACCCTTTGCGGTGTTGGAACAGCAATGTACCAAATTGCATCTCCACCTTTTAAATTTTTGGTGCTTTATACATCTCTACATATTTCTTTCGACATATTTTTCCGTTATTGTTGAGGTTCATCTTTCCTGGCTTGTATTTGATGTCATACCAATCCTCGTCTAATTTGTTTGCCCATCGCCGTAATTGTGCACCTGGATATTTCGTGGACTTTAACCATGTCAATGGTTGATGGTTCGTTATCAGTGTAAACTTACGCCCGTAGATATAAGGGCGGAATTGTCGGATGGCGAAAATTATTGCTAGTAATTCCTTCTTCGTTGTAGAGTAATTTTGTTCCGCTTTTGTCATTACCCTAGACGCATATGATATAGGCAAATCTTGGCCTATCTCGCCTTGACTTAGAATGGCACCCACCGCGTAATCTGACGTGTTGGTGGTGATAAGAAAAGGCTGCTTAAAATGCGGATGCCTCAAAATTGGATAGGATGTTATTTCCTTCGCGAGTGATACAAACGCGTTTTCTTGCTCCTCCCCCCATTCAAATGTTACGCCGTCCTTCAACAGCTGATTGAGAGGTTTCGTTTTGCTCGCGAACTTATCAATGAACCAACGAGAATAACCTGCGAGCCCGAGATATTGCCGGATGCCTTTCTGGTTTTTGGGTCTCGGATACTTCAAAATAGGGTCAATTGTTTTTGGGTTTGGTTTGATCCCTTCGGCGCTTACACAATGCCCGAGGAATGTCACTTCTTCTCGCAAAAATTCACATTTCTCCGGACTTAGGCTCATATGCATCTGATGTAACCTATCAGCAAATTTTTCCATACGCGTCCCGATGTTCTTCAATGTTCTTCCCATACACGACGATATCATCCATATAAACAAATCAACCCGCGCCTTGTAATCCCGATAATACAACGTCCATTGACCGTTGAAATGCGGGGGGGGGGGCATTCGCAATTCCCATAGGAATGCGCGTGTACTGGTAGTGACCATTCGTCGTGGAAAATGCAGTTTTCGGCCGACTTTCCTTATCAAGGGGTATTTGGTGGAAACCGGAAACGAGATCGAACGTTGAGAAGTACCGCACACCTCCTAATTGGTCTAGAATATCCGTGACGTTGGGTAGAGGATAAGCGTCCGCGACCAATTTTGTGTTAAGTCGACGGAAATCGACGACCATCCGCCAACGTTTTTCTCCGTCGGGACCTGGCTTCTTCGGAACCATCCACGCTGGAGCATTGTAGGGCGAATCGGATGGTTCAATAATCCCGCTGGCGAGCATTTCGTCTACCTATTCGCTTTTTCACGGGTATGACAGGGAACTCGGAATTGTCTGACTACGATCGAATCGTCATCCTTCAGCTTCAACTTATACCCCGGGATACCTGCCTCTTGCAATTTCTCACCCTTGAGCTGATAAATCCATGGATTGTATTTAACTAGCTCTTTAGCTTCTGCATGTTCGCACTCGTCTAGTCCCTCTAATCGAAGGCTTTCAATAACTTTTTCGGCCCTCTCTAGACGTTCGTTCCTCAAATATTTGGTATCTGTAGATCCTCCGAATATCTTAATGTTCTTTTCCGTCGCGACACAGTCAATTTCCTCGGGTTGTACCAATGGAATTTTGAATTCCTCCCCCGTTTCGAGTGTGTTATACGCGAAAATGTTGGCCAGACCGCCCTGCGGGCGAACTATAGCCTCACCAAAATATACTCCGGGTTTTATGTCCTGCCGCGGAATATATCCATTTTGAGAACCAAATTTCTGAACCCTCCTATAAACTAGTATCACTGTTTTAGGCGGAAGAACTATCGTTTCTGAGTTAATAAACGTATGTATCGTGTCCCCTATCTTTAGAAAATCTTTCCCATAGTCTATTTGGACCGCCCTACTTTTTAGAAATGGTCTTCCAATCAATCCATCTTCTAAAAGAGGGAAGTCGGGATCGACGACGTGAAATCTATCTTCGACCCCTTCCACGTTCAGAGTTACAAAGCCTCTAATTTTGATAGCCGGCGTAACCCCTTTAACAATAATTATTTCGGAGTGGTTAATTTTGGTGCGGAGATGCAACTTATCATTTCTTACTAAGTTGACATCTGCCCCTGTGTCGACGAAAAAACGTCCCGTCTCCTTCTTCATTTTTCCGACTTTCAAATGTACCTGAGTCGGGGGAACTAATATTTTACAATTAACATGGGCAGTTTTAAAACATCTCCTGGTTTGCACGACTAACCCGCCCATTTCCTGGAGTGAGACGCCGCGCGATTCGTTGGGACTTTTATCTAGTTTAAATGACTGGGACCCTGTTGAGCAGGGGTGGATGTAGCATCAACCCCCGCCGGATTCCCTTGCGGTCCGGATTGTCGCGGTACGGGCGCCGGTGCTGTGCATTCACGCGCAGTACGCATCCTGATGTACATCCTCTCTGTGACTCGGCAGATTTCTTTCAGCAAAATCTCCCTATGATTCAACAGCCCTTTTGTGAGGCGTATACACGCTGCTTCAGTCCCTTTTGCACTGTTCGCTGCACGTACAAATTCCTGTCCCTTTTTATCTTTCGATTTTCCGCCCCAATACGAGAGGAAGGAAAAATAAATCGGCTTTTTTTTTCAAAAGTGTCCGAATACCTTTAATACCCCGGTGTGCAAAATCGTCTGAAAATTGTCACATAACTTCTTTTTACTTCACTGTAACGAAACACTCGCGTTCTCGAAATGAGTGCCGTTAATGTTGGGCGCCAATGTGACGTTTGAGGTTTTCCTCACTCTTACCGAACGGTTTCTCAATAACCCGTGTATTAAATGCTGGATCCTCGGGTCGCCAGTTAACCGTTTTTGCTCGACTATGCTCTCGGTAGAGTTTTCTGAGGTCCGTTCGATTTCGGGATATAAATGTAGTGAAATAATACCCACTAACACATCGGTATCGTTATGAAGTATTAGATTTAATTCAAAGCCAATGATTACAAGACCAATGCTTTAAAGGGTTCAGTACGCGAAGTCTAGTCTGATTATCAGGACCACGTGTCCTATCTTGCGCCTGGTCGCGGAGTGTCGTCACATCGGCTTCATAGCCTCTTGCCGATCTCCAAAAATCAGGGGAAGCAGTCGCACAATCCCACTACATTTACTTGCCCCTTCGTTGGTTTTTGGGGTTCACCTGATGCCTGATGGGTTACAGGACCATGGCTAGCAGTTATTCGACAATGCCAGCCATCGTGGGACTGCTTACCTTGCACATCGAACATTCGATGTGGTTCTTGCTGATCCAAAATGCTTATACACATTTCTGCTGACTTTTTGCATTAAAATCAACGTGAGAGCCAAATCTCCCCACGTCACAGTGAATTCTCATTGTCGAATTTTACCATTTTTTCTAATTTTTTACTTTCGATTTTTTTTTGAATCTTGAACTCTGGAATCTTGAAAGTCGTAACGTTTCCATGAATTTTGCATTATTGACTATTTTTTCCATTTTCCGTAATGTTCCAATTTTGTAAATTGTGGAATTTAGAGAGTGGAATGTTTTCAATTTCGAAAAATGTCGAATTTTGGAAGTATCAGGAGAATATATAGATTGTCTCGATTTTGTAAATTTTTATAAATCTGAAACCCAAATATATTGAATTTTTTCCGAAATGATTGATGTTTTAAAATTGGTAAACAATTCACGGCAAAAGATAACGAACAAATAGTATTTTTTTGGACTATTGCTAGCAGGTGGATAGCTCTCCCGCCGGTGAGTCCGTTCATCATGAATAGGTCGACAGTATAGATCGTATATCATGTTACAACGTACATGTACAATAGTATGTTTTCTTGATTATACTGAATGGCTCAGATCCTGCAGATATGTGGCCTGATTAAGGCATTTAGAAGTGGGTACTCGTCTCTCATTCAGTCTTGGGGTGGTTACAATAATTTTTCTAGATCAAGAAGTAGGGAGACTGAGACACGCGTGAAATGCTTGTACCTGCTGTTCGATTGAGCTTTGCAAATAATCATTTGCAGCATCCAACATCTTGTTAAACATCATCTGCTGTTATATAGACTCAAATTTACTGTCGATTTGTTACAATCTACTCGATTTCAATTTTTCTTCTTCACTATGCTGCTGTGTTTTATTTGACATATGTACAATTATGAACTTGGACTTTACTTTGATCCTCAGCCCCTTAAGGAGTCGATAGTGAGGGATCACATGATCGTGATAGGACAGCAATTCAACGCAGCAATAATGGGGTATGATGAGGGCCTTCTAACAAATGACAAAGTTCTTGCTGGTGCTGTTTGGCGCAGATTTTTACAATCCGAATGTAACGATCCCGAGATGATTGAAAAACTAGTAGTTTATATTCGTAAAACGGTAAATTTTACCTCGCATCCATTTACATCTTAACCCAGTAATTGAATTCTGTAGATTGTATCATTATATTATTTTTCTTTATGTTACAGATGATAATGTTAGATAAGCTATCATTCGATGAAGTGATCTCGAAGCGAAATGTCAAGTGGTTGAACTACAAGAATCTATTGCAGCATTAACGTCAACTATTAAATTAATTGTTATTGTTCGGCAAATCATTGAGCTCTTGTAAATATGAACAATTGTAGTCTTTAAAGTTTTATTAAAATGATAGATTATTCATTTTTCGATAACTACATGCATAGTTAATACCTAGGTTTATCCTTACATCACTAACTCGCTTGGACAGGAATTTCATTCTGCGATTACCTTTTTCCCGAATTTGGGCATTTGATGTATCAAAAAATATATACAACATCTTGCATTAGAGAAAATTATATGGTAATTTTTCGTCATGAGCGTGTGGTCCGCACTCGACACTGAGAAAATTTTTTTTGCTGAATCAACGGTGGTTGACTATGGTTGTGATATTCTTCTCTCACGTAATTATCTTGGTAGGCATAAAGATAGTTACTACAAGGAAACAAGAAATCGATAAAACTACGTATTACGTTGAGTTGCGAGTCCGGACGAACAGGATTTCTTAGTGATTGAGAATATTCGGGAGATATCTCCACTTTCTTGTCAAAAATTATGATAATGGTAGAATAATACAGAATCATAGAAATTTCTTATTTCCGGATCAAAATTTTAGTAAAAGAACATTCTGAAAAGCATATTGATTTGGGAACAGAAAATAGAATGGCACAGAAGGAATCCATTCTCTTGCACCAATACGATTTGGCAAAACTCATTTTTTTCCCCAGTCCACGTCGCGAGCGTTTGATATTACACTGGGAACAGCCAGTGTGCTTGAGAGGATTTCTGTGATATACCAGTGATTATCATCAGAGACATCAATCCGGAAAACAATGATATTTTACAAGCTCTAAGTAATGACATCAAGATTTTATTAATAAAATATGGAAAACAAGTTTTCAATCGCCACAAATACAAAACAAAACAACTAAAAAGATGTGGGGTATGTAGAAGAATTGCAGACCTCATTTCTGTCATTATAAAAGCTTTTTTACCTAATCGACATTTTCCGTAATCAATTTTTCTTTTTTTACATTTCTGTAGAAATAATGACAGGTGAGATTGATTACGCATTTCATCATACCACGAATGATAAATCTGTTAAACATACACATATTCCGCGTATATTCACTAGACTGTGACATGAGATTTTCGTATTTAGTGATGACAATATTTATTGCCCCACAGACTCGTCGTTCCATCGCCTTTAGTCAAGTATTGCATCTCAATAGTTTCCTTCCTTGGTGTTCTCAAGTTATAAGCAAGCCCCAACTTTGCCATTGTCTCTATAAATGCACAGGAGCCGTTGAGCGAATAGGCACCTAATTCTGATGCTTTATAATCCCACGGGAATGCATGATGATAATTATGCCAGCCTTCGCCAAGTGTAAATACTGAAACTACAGGGTTTTCAGTCGGCTTCACTTTACTGAAATAGAAAATGAGTAATATTAAAATATTCAGATCAACGAATACTGTGCTAAAACCAAATAACCCAGTTTAAAATTCCAAGGATTGGCCATATAGGGAAACCTATATAGCCCCTGTCTGGAAATACTCCAGGTGTTGCAGTGATCGGCAGATCAGGCAGGAAATTGGTTTTCTGCCTCCCCGACCCGAAAGTACGCTCTCCACCGTGGTCTAAAACGCCAGAAAGAACGGCTTTTCTGGAGTTTCTCGACGAAGAATCGTTGTGATTGGCCACAAAACTTTTGTGGCTCGCGAGAGTTGCTAACGAAAGAGTAAACTTCGGATCTCCACCCGAAGCTCCCCGACTCTTGCTTACGCATGCGCATTATATATTTCAGTGCCCAAATCGCGACCGAACGTGTCAAATTCCGAAGCCACTTTTTCTCTGTATAATATATACGCATAAAAGGTTCATGTCGCCAGTGCTCCTGTGGAACAAAATTTCTTTAAATTATGCATGAATTTCTTTAGTGGATAAAATAATATTGGATAAAACGAATTGATTTTGAAAAAGTAGAGTAAATTAAAACTGTTCCCCGCCGGCGAATGAAGAGACTGACCTAACCTGAAAAATGAGCGATTCTTCATCGCGATGTTTAGAAATTTCGACAGAGGTCAAAGTTGGAAGGAAAATATGCTTATAAAAAGTGATTTCGGCATTCTAATTTTCTTTTCGACGTTTTTATGTTTTTTCATGCATTTTTACTTTTTGCCCGCCCCGACCAGCAAAAACCTCGGCTTCGCCTCGGTTTTGCAAAAGTCGGGCGGGCATGTAGTTCGCAAGGTGACCGACGAGAGGCGTGCGCGGGCAGGCCACAAAAGTATTCATCGTTGGATTGATCGTCAACATTTCAAAATTGATACATTTATTGTTGAACGTACTTTCGGGTGGGGAGAAAGAAAAATAGCATAGGCCAGAAAGTTTGATTTCCTGGCGTGCGTGATATGCTCATATCACGAACGGCAAGAAATCAAATTTTCTGGCCTTGGGTCGTAATATACTATTTTCATTTTCTTTTGTTTTTTCTTTCGATTTCTCCATTGAGTAGCTGTACATAGTCTAGTACGATGTCCACAAACTTTATAGCATGCTTAGTTCATGACATTTGTCGAAACTTTGGTCATATGAAGGTGCACGCAGACATCATTAAAAATGAACATACTAATTAGGAATTACGGATTTGCGGCTTTTACTTTTATGTATGTGATTGTTTAACATAAATTGTGACAATCTACCTATTATATGGACGATTACCCCACATATGAGCAAAACTGTTGACGGAGAATGTTGCATTGAGGAGCCACACATAGCGAATTATGACGGCAGCAATACTGATATACCAGGTTTCGTGCCACAAATACACTGGTATCAATGTGGGCATGATAAAAGCCAACCATAGCATGATAGGCGCATAGTACCTAGGAAGACACAAATAATGAAGTGTAATGTAACATTTCAAATATACAAGAATCACAGGGAAATTGCAAATAGAACATCAATCCCTAATTAAGTTGGTGGATCGTGGCAATGCTGTATTTATACGAAATTGGGTATCGTTGCGGCCAATTGACAATGGGCTACGGACGAATGTTGTTCTGATTTTACATACATATTCCCGCCGAAATTGTCATTTCAATTTAGGCTTCCGCGAAATTTGAAACTGTCATCCAAAAATAAAATTCTCAACCGCAACTGTCATCTGATGAAGAGACGGAAAATAGTTGGTTATCATATGAAAAATTCAATCCTTACTCCCACACGGCCTTACAAGAAGACACTCCGATTACGCCGTGGATGATTTTGCTGGCGTCATTCGGAAATGACATAACCACGAAAATTTGGATTCCACATATACATATAGACATCCAGCAGCGATTCAGAAAATGGCAGGGATCCTTTTAGAATTCTCAAAAAACCAGGCACATCCGAAATTGAGATATTTACAACAAACCAGCTAATTGGTTCCAATTTCTTGATTAGGATGTCGCCTTTCGGGCGGTCTTCCCATCAGCATAGCGCTGTCCCTGCATGGGGTTTTAGCTTGCCGAGCGGAAAAAAAATTGTCCATCAACCACTCGCCGTACTCGCCTCATTTGGCACCATGTGATTTTTTTCTGTTCAGGAAGGTAAAATTCGGAGACCATCCAAAAGGTGTGCACCGACGTCCTAAAGATTATGCCGGTCAACGAGTTAAAATACTCATTTGAAATGCTATTGGATTCAGTTAATGAGTGTATTCAATCGGAGGGAGAATCAGTTTGAATAATGGAAAAACAAATACTCAGACTTCCGGTTACTTTTTTTTCGGTTAGATTTTCAGATCTTATACGTGAACATTACCGGGTTTTTGACAAAGTTTTAGAGGGTGTGCCTGGCCGTCGTCCACATATTGGACCATGGTACGACATTGTACTCAAATATTCAAAATAAAAAAAAATCGTCGTTATTGTTGTATTATGTTTACATGTGTTTTCAATGTTAAAGTAATTGCAGTGGACTTCCCATAACTCTCGCAGTGCCAACGAACAGAGGGGAAGGCGTCCCCTCTACACGTGGCATTGGGAATTGTGCTGGAAGATTATGGCCGTTTCGTTGTATGCCATTTGTTTCTGTTGACACGCCTACTGCGAGCGTGGGAGTGTTAACCCATAGCTCTTCGTATGCGGAAATCTTAGCTCATGAACCGCAGAGTTATGGGAAGTGCAGTGTAATAAATTACTTGTCAAAGAACTGTATCACTGGGTCAGCTCGAAGATCTGTGATGTCAATTTTACTTCCGTATTTTATAACCGCCGGATGCCTTTTCATCATGAGCCAGCCAACATGAGAGAAAAAGAAACCTCGATTAGCATCATGAGGATCGGCTGGTGTTTCCGTAAACCTGTGGTGAGTTCTGTGATCGCGTATCCATTTCGTTAAGTGGGTCTGTAAGAAAAATATACTGCCGGTCACTTTTATGTATATTTATATATTTAATCTACGCACGTGACCAGGAGAGAACCATGAAGCTACTCCATAGCTACTTTGTTTTGAGCTATTATCTTCCTACGAAATGGATTTGATGTAACTTATGTTTACCCATACTCATGCATGCAGGGTGTTGCAAAAAAAACTTTAAAGTCGGTATAGGAGTGGTCTTATACCACATCATACTCTATATGCTCGAAACCACCTGTTGCAATGAAAACTCAATTCGAACATTGTTCAAATTAGATATGAAGCCATTGGCTGGTCATCTAGCATCAACTTCTTAAGATATCATTACCGTACACAGGATGTGTATATCATTATTATTCATAAAAATAAACAATTATGAAGTAAATAACTTCCCTATATCGGGAAATTAACAAGTTCAGAATAAAGCGTGCAGTTTTAGTGCTGCCGCTCCGCTCCTTAAGTTCAAATTCCCGTCGCAGCAAGAATTTTTTCGGATTGTCTGACAAGCGGGAGTATGCTCATTGCATAGCTGCCCGTATCGACAGGTTTTTTGTGGTTTCCTGTGTTTCATCATGAGATTAATGCAGTGTCCACACGCTCACATATCCTCAATGAATCGAAGGCGTTACAGATATAAGAGTCGGCCGGTGAAGATGCAGTAAATACGGGAAGTACAAGGACAATATTCCATCTAAGAATGTATTCGGTTAGTATCATGGGAATGAGTCACTAACTCATTATGTGTGCAACATAATATCCTAAAATTATTGAAGCGATTTCTCCGGCATAGTGTTCTCAAGTTAAGCGTGGTTTATTAGTCGTTACGATCAAAGTTGAGTCTTGTGATTGGTTGGGGTTGATCATATCCTGCAACATCCTCCTTTCAACTTCCCAGAAGGGAAAACTATTGTTCTGCGTCGAAAAATTAACGATTATCATAACTCCACGTCTTCAGATTTTTTCAACATTGTGAGACGATTTCCAACAGAATGTCCGTTTGGCTGTGTGCAGGTGTACGTGAGTGTAACCGCGTACATACACACATCCTCCGCCAGCGATTATTCTTAATCCAATTATGTTATGTTCATTGGATGGTTCAATAAATTGGATGGTGCAGTAAATATGGTGCACCAAAATTGGATGGTGCAGTAAATATGGTTCATTGTTCACATAACTTCGATCTGAATAGATTTCAGCTGTAACGATTAGATGCGGTTGAACGCATGTCATGATTTTTTCATTTGTCGACAAGCGGAAGAGACAGGAAAGCCACATTTTAAGACATTTTTTTGATTGCATTAAAATGCACATTTTATGTCTAAAAACTGGTCGTGTGCTTGCAAGCGACCTGTGTGGTCGCAGTAGCATTTATCGAGATAAATAAAATCAATCAGCTTCGTCTGTATTTCCATTATTGTACAAAATGTTTACGTTCATACACAACTCAAGTGTGAGACAATGCATAGAATATAAGTGACTCCTCATGATACATGCATATCACTTTCTATGTGGAGCATTTACCGGCATCTGCCCTATTTGATAAAAACGAGTCTCCATGCCAACGACTCTATTGGTTACGAACTTTTGACGAGACGCTCTCACTGATACGGACACCAATGTAATTTATTTATAAGTGCTTCGTTTATAAATACATTCTAGACCTCCACCGTTGATTAGCACTCGAAAGTAGAATAAATATAGCGACGTTAAATATAAAAAAATTAAAAACTCTCATTGGAGAAAGTGTACTCTGTACGAGCTCCGCTTAACCTTCAAACAAATTTGATGATTCATAATCGATGAATCTAGAGTAAAATCTTTAACAAACTGATACTAGAAGATTCTTGTGGTACTGAAGACAATAGGCGGAGCCATTGTTGAGTTGTACTACTTACGCTAATTATAGTCGTACAAGTCTTATTGAACACACGCATTTGAAATAGAAAAGGATCTGTGACTTGAATTTTGGTACATGAAAGATCTTTTTGCTTGTTCAAACTGTATCGTCGGCTCTGAGCGTTCATTTTGTCCCATATTTTATCTTTCATTCCTGGCACGTTGCGACTATTACTCCCATAGATATGACAGGCTTTCTTAACCGTCTCGTTAAGCAACATTTTTCCAGGTTTGGCACTTGTTGATGCAAGAACTCCCCTTTCTTTCTGCATTCATTTTCCGCTTTCAGGTATGTTCCTTGCGTCAAAAGCATGCCTTATTGCCGTTCGCCTCATGAGGGTGGCGCAACCGTCAATATATGACATTCAGAACATTTGGCCGCCATTTCCAATGTCTCTTTCAGTCAGCTCAACACTTGTTTCAACACCCCTAGAGAGGGAAATGGAGAAGAGGGCAATGTGGATATAACGTCGAGCGTAAGGAAATCGAGTTTGCATGTTATATTTTTGTTTTGTTTTCTTTTTCTCCAGTACATAGTACTCTGCTCGTTAAACACTTATAAGATACATTAAACTTATTAGATAATTGAAGGGCATTAAAATCAGAATAGAAAACTGACCTGTCCAGCCGCACAGTAGAGGCATGCAAGGAATACCCTTAGAGGTAATTTAGCGGAGTAACTTTTGTGTGCCCAGAGACGGTGTGCTCCAGCAGTGATGCCTAAACCTGCTGAGAATCCATAAACGGGACCTGCAATATAACAGATTTCGTACTATTGAAGCATATTACCGTTTAACTTAGGGTACAAAACTCGGTATTCTGGATGAAACTGCATTTTTGTTGGGCATGGTGGGGGATAGAGAAAGAAATTGTAAACAAAAAGTTGTCCTCGTGGACGACGAAGCGTGTTTCGTTTAATACGTTTTTTTGCTCTAATTATTCAAGTCTATGGGGAGAAACATAGGATGGTACGGCATAATAAAAGAGAGGCAAAATTGAATGATAGCAAAGTATATCTTACTATCACCGTAAGCTAACTTTTTTGTTTATATTGCATTATGCAAAAGTGCAATATATCTGTAATGGGAAAATAGTGAATGAAAACATTGCGGTTGTGGGTACAATTTGCAAATGAGGAGGTCAAGGAGTGGGTAATGGAAGGAACGGAGCAAGTTGCGGAGGAGTTAGGGATATGGATAGAGGAGAACCAGTCGGAAGTAGCGGAAGTAGAATCAAGTGCGGAGAAAAGGAATTGCCAGAGGTCAGTAGGAGCGAATCGTAAATGGACTTTGTTGGAACGGATACAGAGGAGCAGAGGTAATGAAGCGACGACGGGAGAGGCAAGACGGCAAGAAAGGGGGGAGGGATTAGTGAGATCGGAATAATAGGAAAAAGTATTGTGGATGGTCCTGGGTGGTTATAGCGGTTATAAGGTATGCGGTATGGACGAATGGGTGAAATGAGAGGAGAGAGGTAGAAATATGACAGGTTCGCATATTGTTAATAAAATAGGGGTTTTGTTTGTAAAGAGGCTAACAGCATGTGTGCTAATGGGAGTTCATGTAGTTTAGAAAAGGTGAGGAGTATATGGGAGCGAGAGTCAGCGCAGAGCATAGAAGGTGGAATCTTTGGGTTTGTTTTCGGGGCTTAGACTGAGGGAGCGTTGTCTGTGAAGAGTTCGGTACTAATATGAGGTGTACGAATAAGTTTCCGCCGTTTTCGATAAAAAAAAAATCAGAATTTATTGTGGAGGAACGGTACATTACATTTTATTCAAAGTATTGTCGATTACTAGACATTCCTTTCTTCCCTTCTTGTGGTAGCAGTCGCATACCACGGCAGATGAATACTTCATCTTTCGAAGAAATCCATAAATCGATCCATTTTTGGGTGTCTGTGGACGTTATGAAGTTCTGATCGAACAGACCATGTGCCATCAACGCGTATAGCTGGTAACGAGAAGATGCAAGGCCGGGTGAATACGATGTGAAGTTTCCAGTGGAGTGTTTACAATTACGTGCTCACCGGTGTACGGAGTAATAATTGTATCGTGTACGGAGTACGGAGTAACAATGAGCACGTTCTTCCTTGAGTGCTTTTGGTTCAATCTCATCAATTGTTCTGCGATAGAGACCTCCAGTAATGGCTTCACTTGGGTTCAGCAATTCATAGTACACAATATCAATCTGGTCCGAGATCTGGTCTCACCAAACACACAACGGGAGTTTCTTTCTGTGAAAGTTCTGTCGGTTTAGTTGCAGGGGGCCTATTCTCGACTTTGAGTGAAGCGAATTTGTGAACGGAAGTGGCTCCGCTCACGCATCGCTTTGGTGATCGCAAGTTTTCACGAACGGATCGTACATCCACACGTGAAGCAGTGTGAAAACTTGCGCTCACCAAAGCGATGCGTGAACGGAGCCCCTTCCGTTTACAAATTCTCTTCACTCAAACTCGAGAATAGGCCCCCAGATGTTGAACCATGGCTGGATTGTCCCTATGGTCTCCTCTTCTTTGGGCTATCGTAGTGGATTTATTTTTCATCCCCTGCCACTATAGCATAAAAAAATAATTTTTTTGCCTGGTAAGCAGAATTTAACTCTCGACATTTAGTATGAGATGAATCTCGTATTTCGGAAATATCCCCAAGAATTTCAAACAACGTAAAATTGCCCGCTGAGTTACCTGCAATGTAACGGTAAGTTCTTTTTGTGTTTACGCTGAGTCTTTCTCCAAGAGGGTTTCCAATGTGTTGTCTTCTTACACTTTCATCCTTCCACTGCGTTCTTCCTTTTACTCTACCAAACTCACCGTTTTTTTCTGAAACCACTCACGCCAATTTCTCAGATTCAAAGCAGCGTCACCATATAACTATTCTATGGATCATCAAGGTGCCTGAGCCACAGGTTTCTTCAAATTAAAAAAAGTAAAGGAAATTTCCCGCAAATGATGCTTGTTTGGTGCACAACTACACATTTTTGTATGACCGAAAATATGTATTCACTCAGTGAATGATTTTTAAGGTTTTTGTCAGAAATCCAATTCCGAGAAAGATACTACACATCCATGGCCATAGGGGAGGCACTTCCCCTCTCACGGCAAACATGGTGGGGGAACTTAACTTTAACCATGAGTTAACTACGGGTGACTTAACTAAAAACTGGCCCTAATGTTCGCAATGTGCACGCATTTCCATTACAGTTCAACTATATAGAACTCATGAAAATTGCGGCATGAAAAAATGAAGGTTAGTGAAGCAGGAAAACTGACGAATCATTGAGTATAATCAATAATCATGTAACGTATAATAAAAGTATTCATTAACTCACTAAATATCCACGTCCATATCGTAGCTTTGGACCAATTCTCAGCAAACAAGTACAGCGCAATAACATGGAGTGTAGCAATACCAATTATATTTCTCCATATCAGCGGTTGGTCCACATGAGTTTCTGCGGGCAAGGGCGTTGGCTCCGTAATCACTTCATCTGGATTTTTCTTGACAGACCTTTCGAACTCCGTTACAGTCGAAGTATACATGATCTGCAACTAACAGAAGAGTAAAATATATTTCATTATACAAAAGATAAACAGGATGAGACTATGACCCCCTCGGGGTCAAACCAATATCTTCCCGATCTCAATGTGTGTTTTTATGTGGGGAACCACTTTTTGTCGTATCTGTCCATAGAAGCCATATGAATAATTCAATTTGTTACTAACAATGGATCGTACCAGTTTTTGGGAATACCGTTCCTTTCGGACTTGAACACGAGTGAGACGTGACGATTACAAAAAAACGACTAGTGGTTTGCAAATGTGTGTGCCCTATACGGGGCACAAACAAAACTTCCCGATTTGGTATTTCAGCACAGCATAAGAACGCAACCATGGTGATGAGCAAACCCAACAGTAATATCAATAATTGAACTGGCAACTAATAATTACTGCACGCGATCGATTCACTTTGATTTTTAATCCCTATGCAAATATTCAAATGGAATTCGTCCGTATAGTTACCCTTCCTACCTCTGTACTTTCTTAATTATCACCTTCTTTGACATCATTCCCGCAATTGTCGACATATCCAATCGGCAAGTATATTCTAGTTGAACTCGCGATATGTTCTAACCTATATTGAAAAATGTCACATTGAATGTGGATTTTTATATAAGGAACGACCCTGGTGATATGCATTGACCCCGTATAATAAATTGCTCAGACGACCATACCTCCTCAATTATGCAAATTATGGAAAAAGTCATTACATATAAAATGTGTATTTTCATATAAGGATTAATTCTCTCTTAGGAAGTTTCCCGATAACTTTAATATTTTACCCAGCGGAACAGTATAAACAATTACAATTGTTAACTAGTGCGTGGGGTGTATTTGGGCCCTCAGTGAAGACACAATGCAAACTTCCCGATATGGTAAGTCGAGTTTTCGACATCATGTCTGTTTCAAAAATTTACGAGACTTCTCACTTCAGTATTTACTGATTTTTTTTTTCATTTCTCTATCTGTCGCTACCTTTTGTGATTTTTTTCATAATCAAGAGATAACTTCTTGTTCCACGTGAAGGCCATTAACTTCTCATTAGAGTCTTTAAGTCTCATTGAAGCATTTTACAACCACGAATATACAACAACTACGTTGAAAAGTGCAATAAGTCCGTATGTCAGGCTTCACTCGACTTCACGTTGCATGGAACGTTCAATGATACACAAAAGTGATATAAAAGTATTATATTCTGAGTCGGCCCATGTTTACTGTAGAGACCAATTTTTGCGATCGCCGACGCCATCTAGTCTCCATTCCTGCACTCATCACATGAATTACTTTTTTCTAACGGCTTAATTATGGACATTATGGGAAAAAGTCAATACATATGAAATGTGCATCTTTGTCTGCGGGACAATTGATGTTTACAATTTCTTTCCCTAACTCCAACCGTTTACGCGATATAGCGTTATGAGCAATTGAAATTGTCAATCAAAATATATATTCTGAACCAATATCTATCAAAAACTAATCAGGGCTAAGTTACATGACGACACGTCGATTGAGACCTCGATGGCTTCGGTTGGTGTATTCATTCGTGCGAAATCGTTGACCAAAATTTAGGGCACATACATACAAACATATATATACACACACACACAGACATTGACTCAGAATTTTTCGGGGATCATTTTGGTACCCTTAAGACACCAGTTACAGGTCGAAATGAAAAAGTTCGATTTCAGGGTGATTACAATAGCTTCCCTATCGGGAAGTTAATAACCCTGCATATACGGCACGAATCCCATCCAACGTGTAATCCGCTGGATTTTGCACGGAAACGCGTCGGTTGGGACTGTCATGACAGCGCTGTGTTCATTCGTTCACTCATTACAGACATAATTGCTCAGACGTCGGGGCCCTTTCTGTGGAATATCGTGTACGACGAACTGCTGAAACTGGCACTGCCGACGGGGGCAAAGCTCGTGGCTTTTGCAGATGACGTGGCTATAACCATCGTGGAAAAACATCTATTCACGATTCCGCAGAGCATAAGACTGAGGCACTACTCATCACAACCCGAAAGAAACTGGAGACAATCACACTGCAAGTCGGCGAGCACGAAATAACTTCCCAGCCCTATATATGGTACCTAGGAATTATGATTGATGCCCGACTCAGTTTTAGACAACAAGCCCAACATGCAAGCAGTAAGGCGGGTGAGGACTGCCCTTGCAAGACTCATGCCGAACATTGGAGGGCCAAAACAGAGGAGAAGACTCTTGTTATCATCAGTTGTCACATCGGTATTAACATATGGTATCCCCATATGGACTGATGTCCTACGGAGTCAAGCAGCACGACGGCCAGTTGTTCCAGTCTACAGGCTGAGTGCCCTGAGGGTGGCTGGCGCATACCGGACAGTATCCAAGGAAGCAGTGTGCATCATTACTGAGATGATACCTATCGAAGTTCTAGTGGAGGAACGTAGGCGACTCTACACACGGAAAACATCAACTGAGCTGAGCCCAGTGGAACTGAGGAGAGAAGAACGTAACCACAGCATCCAGCGATGGCAGCTACAGCGGGACGCCTCGAGCAAAGGCCGGTGGACTCATCGATTTATTCCGAAGGTGAATGTTTGGCTTGACCGATCACATGGACAAGTCAATTACTACCTAACCCAGATGCTCTCAGGACACGGGTGCTTTCGGGAATATCTTCACAAATTCAAGCATGAAGATTCCCCGGATTGCCCAAAGTGTCAGAGAATTCAGGAAAACGCGGAACATATTCTCTTTGCATGTCCAGGAAAATAGCGCAGGCAAACCCATTAATGCTGGAAATCTTGTGGAAGTTATGCTGTCATCAGAGGCAGCATGGAACGCGACAAGCAATTTCGCAGTGGAGCTTCTGCAGGAGCTGCGCCGCGAGGAACAGCTTCGAAAAAACCCAGAGTAAATGGAGGATCTTCTTACCCTGAACGACCGGAAAGGATTCACTATAGCGAATATTCCTCAGTATATTGAGGAAGCCGCGGCTGTCGTCCCCTACGCAACGAAGTATTGCTCCGCAGATGCTCCGTCGTGATTTGGGTATACTGGATATAGAAAGTTGTCCTTCTACTAGTGTAGGCCAAGAGGTATTGTCCCTTGTTTTTTCTGTATTTTGTACTGTTAATTTGTAAATTTTTTTTTGGTTTGTTTTCAATAAAGATTAAAAAAAAAGGGAGGCAAGAGAAAGAAGGAAGCGTGAGGAAGGAGGTTGGCGTTCTTCTTTCTCTTTTGAAAACACACACACACACACATACATACATACACAGACATTTACTCGGAATTTGATGGGAAGCATTTTGGTTTACTCAAAACACCAGTTACAAAGTGAAAAAAAAAATTATTGCGGGGTCATTACAATAACTTCCCGAACAATCGGGAAGTTAAAAAGTCAAGTTTGATTTCCGTGTGCGATAATGAATTAATTAATTATGCGTGCTAGGAAAAAAGGTCATAAAATATTAAATGTATATTTTTTGGCGAGGAACAACTTTCATCAAACACTTTTTCCGTATCTAGAACCGTTCTTGGGATATAGCGATATTAACAAATAAATTTGTTAATAACAATTGAGAGAATTAGCAAGACGCGTCGATCAGAAAAAAAGATAAATCGGTCCAGTGGCCCCGCTGGAAACGTTGAACAAAGTTTTGACCACATACATATTCAGACGCTTTTATAGAATAGTGTCCGGATAATGCGAAACATCGAGAAAAGTGATTTCTTGAAAATTCGACTTTTCATTTTCGGGGTAATTACACTAACTTCCTTCTGGGATCGGGAATTTAATAATTACTAAAATTGCGATCGATAGGTACTATTGATATTGTTGTAAGCAATTCCAATTGCTACAGAAGGAATCAATTATTTATGACTTTTCATCACAAGATTTAAGGTCGCAAACGAAGTCTTTATGGGAATACACATTTTATACACAAGCAGTTTTTTTTAGTCAATATCATAACGACCGTAGGATGCTCATTGAGTGGTCGCGGAATAATGTTAAGGCCTTATTACCTATTAAAAAAAAATTTCTTAAATGAAAGCTAAGGAAAGAAGAGAAATCGTTATTGTCTAAATCATTTAATTAAGGTACTTTGTCAGCCTCGTCATTCATATTCTATATGTTGTTTTTTGTATCCATTGCAAAGAGCAACCTTTCTCACGTCTGCCCATTTTTTTTGAGAATTTTTGCCCTATTAATTGAAAAAATATCAGTACATAAATAAGAAGCACATGATTAGAGGGGAGCGCAGCAAAAACTCTTAAATCATGAACCTGAGTTGAGGCCTACTTCCGGAACTAGCCTTGCAAAGTACCTTAAAGGACAATCCTATTTAGATCTGGAGGCAATAGACATTCACACCAGTATTAGTATTATTCATGAATTGAAGCAATGAAATCGGAGTCGATGCTTTATCTGAGAAATGCCGCAGGGCAATGCCTATGGATTCCCTCACGATAATCTCGAAGAGTGTTCGAAGATGAAGTTGATAAGAATTTTAAAGATTCGTTCTATTCTGCAAGCTGTGGTGTTGAGCTTGCAGCTTCCATTCAGGATGAGGCCGAGATACTAAACAGTGTTGCTGTAACTTTAAGCTCTACAGAGAGTAGCAAGTTTCAGGTTATTGTGTGAGAGGAAATCTCGTGGAACAGCAAGCATTTAATCCGATTAAATAGTTTCATGAACTGGAAGATTAATTAGTAGATCATCAATCTGGTACCATATCTACTCGGCTACCCTCCTGTATATTTGAGCATTGATGTTATTATTTTCTTCCATATAAAATATTCTTCCGCTTTCCAGACAGCCGGCTGAAATCTCAATAATGAAGACTAGTGGTGTGAGCATGTGTCTGCCCCATTCGGGGCACATACGAAACTTTCCGATTTGGTATTTCAGCACAGCGTACTCAACTTGTTCTTCTCCAATATACCACGGCTAATCAGTGTGACCCCTATTAGTGTCATACCGAAAACTTGCAGATTTGAGAATTCTAAATTTACTCATTCATGAAGCAGATAATTATGAATATTTGAGTAGATACATGGTGAGCATGAGGATGACAATTTTTTTTTTTATTTGAAGAGGATGACACTTATGCGCCTTTTACTTGAGTGCGAGTGAAACGTCAATAGGGGTGCGGCCGCTCGAGGGTTAAATTCGTTATACTGTCCTAATTATGATAATTATGGCAAAAAGGCATTAGGAATTAAATATGCGTTTCCACTTACAAAACACGTTGCATTAACTACTTTCTACCGTATCTCTCACGGTTTTGGCTATAGAGCGTTATAGGCAATTGAATTTGTTAATAGCAATGTATATACTGCTCCAGTTTTATCTTAAATCTTCAACCCTCCATTCTCCATGGAAATACTGCGATTGCAACGTTAATGACGACCGTGACTTCATTCGTTCACTCATTACAATAATGATTGTTTAAATTATGGAAAACGTGATTCCACAGAAAATGTGTATGTTCATATAAGGAATAGTTTTCTTCACATAAGTTCCTCGATAACTTTAATATTTTACCCAGTGGAATAGTATAAACAATTTCAATTGTTAATACCATTGCATATACTGCACGAATGCCATCCAAAATATAATCCGCTCGATTTTGCACTTATTACATACATAATTGTTGAGTCAGCCATACTTCCTTAATTATGCAAGTTATCGAAAAAAATCATTCTATATAGAATACGTATTTTTATATGGGGAACAACTTTTCGCATATAAATTTAGAGCTAACTCTAATAGTTTATGCAGTAGAACATTATAAACAATTGAAACTGTCATACACAGCATCTCGATCGCATCATTTGAGGGTGAGAAATCGTTATGGAGAGAGAACTTGACAACATACATACACCGTCACACCTACACACACACATCTCGTTAAAAATGGTCTGATATGGTTAGACATGTCATGGAACGTGGAGATATGCTGAAAAAATCCATTTTCGAATATCGGGGGCATTTCAATAACTTTGGGATAACCTTAAAGTTGTTGTCGTGTAGATTTTTTTTCGCCTTTTTTCTTTTTGTTTTATGGCGAATAGCCCCAAAAATTACCTTTGTAATGAGCCTAAGATGACGAAAATCATGCGTTTCCAACTGGAGACTCAATTTTTTGAAGTTTCACTTTTACACGTGTTTAAACGCAACTTCGTCATTTATAATTAAAATTTAAAAAACGACTCGAAACCTTCCTATAAAAGAATTACACAGTGTAGGAATAGTTCTACAGAATATATCTAAAAAAAATCAGATAAATATTGCGTCTAGTTGGCAAGATATTATTAGATAAAGCCTAATTATTTTGTGAATGGCCGTGTTGTCGATGCGGGTCTCGAAAAGCGCCATTGTTTTCGATGCGCAATACCACAGCTTGGACTCTGCGGCGCGAATGGATTAGAAATGTAAGGTGACAATGAGTAAACTTCAGTAATCGGGTCATTATTTTTATTTATTTGTTATAAGCACTATAGAAATTATCGAACGTTGCAAACGGTAGAATGAAATCAAATCAAATAAAATAACAAAATAGCCATTTTTTGTTCGACTCATCACTCTGGAAAAAGCATATAGTTTTATCAATACGTCGAGGTTTGTTCATATCATTTCGTTCCGATAATAATTGCGTCAATTTTTTTTTCTGTTCACTCTATTAACATGTCAAATGAGATATCAACATTGGCCATTTTTTTCACATATTGTCAGATATCTGGCCCTTTAATAGTATATTCTCCGTACCGCCTTGTACTTTTCCTCGTTCGGGAATTGGTATTAGCCCTGTTCCGAATTTGGAAAAGTAAAAGTCACTACTCAAAAATGTTATCCAGACTGTCATTCTGGGGATTTTTTGCTCGCGCCTTCGCGCGAGCGAAAATTCCCAAAATGACAGCCTGGAAATATACTATTGCAGACTGTCATTTTGCCTGTTCTCGGCTTCACCTCGAGCGTCAATTATGCGCCAGCAAAAAAGCCCCAGAATGACAGTCTGGACAACATTTTTCCGTAGTGACTTTTACTTTTCCAAGTTCGGAACAGGGCTAATAGCAATCCCCGAATGAGGAAAAGCACAAGGCGGCACGGAAAAATCATTAACGAAGGTAATAACGTCTGTAGTCTATCTTTGGTAATTTCCAACACAACATAGTGCCAAGTATGATTTTTTGGCAAGTAACAATTGTTAGGCGTCTGCAAGTTTTTTTTTCTCTGGCACGTGCCACCTTTGGAAGAAAATTACTTTTTTTATTTGTTACACTCATTTTGGCATATTTGCCTCTGTACTTGAACTGATTGGACATTTTTGATAATTATTACGGGACACTGACAATAACTTCTGCCCATCTACTCCGAGACTATTCAGGGTTAGGATCTTAGGGATTAGGCGAAACGAGTGAGTGACCTGCTGTGCGTGGTTGCCACGATCGAGTACGCTCAGCGTTAACTGTACGCATACATATCCACTGAGTGAAACTGTACTTTGCCAAACGTTTCGGGCTGAACCCGGGGTTTTGGGTATAGCATATACCAACTCAAAACGTCCAAGATTTTACGCGCCACTATCTCGCGACAACAACCTTAACCGCATCATCCTCTTGGACTCTAGCTTCTCTCTATCATCCAAAATACATGCTGCTATTCTCTGTAGTTCAAAAGAAATTGGTCTACGTGAGCATAACAGATTGATCAATGGAGTAACAAAATCATTGGCCAAATGCAGTATTTCCAGACGCACAGTTTTAGGTATGTCAATGTTGCTCAATTAGTGCCGTTCACTCCACTCAATGTATCTCAGTGAAGTCGCCGAGTACTTACTCACCCGTTGATCCCGATTGCATATCTCTCGGAGAAAGTAAATGGTTTAGGTAATGGTACATGGTTAGAAAAATACGATGGCCATATCCACTTTTGACATCTATGATGTTCTTTATGGAGGAAAAAAAAACTAATAAAATGATGATGAGGAAGACGATTTGCCGACTGTTGGCAATTCTTGGGTAATATTTAGTGAAAAATCGAAGGGGATTTACAAATCTCCTATATACGGTTCATTTATGATCTTTATATTGTTTTGAGTTATGATTTTTTCAGGATTTCCTGCAATGATGCGCATTTTTTATGTCTTCCTACATTCAATTGCGGCGTCGCTTTATCAGAAACGTATGGCAATCAAATAATATTGCTAGTGCATTAACATTAAATAATAGATGGAAAGGAAAGTTTTAAACTTTGTATTTGTATGCTACAGTGATGTATAGTAATATGAGGTAACACGAGTATTTTACGATCCTGGAATAATGTCAATGGCCGAATTCCGTTGGATTTTATGGTTCTTTCATGCCTGTGCGCATACAAGAATGTATCATAATTTTTTCACTCTAGCCTTTCATCACAAAATACCTAGTGGTCCGTTACAGCAAAAGTTAATGAGATACGCCACTTAAAATATTAATTGTATTTCGTTTTGTTATTATACATATGGGACAAAGTATTGTCCTAAATTGTCGAGCAATTGAGTCTGAGGACAGTTGCAGATCTCAATTTTTTTTGTGTTTTGCGTTTTTTTGTCATTAATTTAATCCGGTCTAGGGAAGTTATAGTAATCACCCCGAAATCGAACTTTTTCATTTCGGCCTGTAACTAGGGTTTTAAGTATACCAAAATGATCCCCAACGAATTCTGAACAAATGTCTCTGTGTGTGTGTGTGTGTCTGTATGTGTGTGCACAAAAGTATGATCCTAGGTTTCTCGCGAACGAATGAAGCTATTGAGGTTTTCAAGGTCGCAATCGAAACATTTCCATGCAGAATCGAGGGGTTTAGATTTTGGATCAAATTGATGCGCTATATATATTGTTATTAACAATTTCAATTGTTTATAACGTTCTACTGCCTAAACTATTAAAGTTAGCGAAACATTTCTGAAAGAAAAGTTATTCCTCATACAACAATACACGTTTTATGTAGTATAACTTTTTTCCTAATTTGCATAATTAAGGAGGTATGGGCGTTTGAAAAATTATGTATGTAATAAGTGAAAGAATGAAGCCATGTAGGCCATTAGGGTCTGAATCGGAGTGTTCTAATGTAACTCGGAGAGGATTAGATTTTGAATGCAATTGACCGTATATATATATTGTTATAAACAATTCCAATTGTTTATAACGCTCTATGGCGAAAATCGTATCAGATAGCGGAATGATCACTGAACAATAGTGGTTCCGCATGCAAAAATACACATTTTATGTTGAATGACTTTTTTCCGTAATTCGCATATTTAAGGAGGTATGGCCGTTTAACCAATTAGGTACATCATACGAGAAGAAATAACGTAGCTGTTCATAACTTCTCAATGAACCAATGACAAAACCGAATTATTTATATTTATATTTTATTAATATTTAAAAATGTTTTACGCCTTTTTTCATAAGTCTCGTAATTCGGGACATGTGATTGGTTGAAGCTACACGGCTGGCGTACCTTCTTCTCTGGAACAGGCGTGTCCCCCGAGCACCTTTCACACACACACACACACACACACACATATGCCCACATACACATGCACACACACAGATAATCGGGCCTTTGGCGTAGTAGGTATAGCAGAAACGTTCCGTGTGTGCTATCGGCGGTACCCATAAAATAAAACCGTAGGACCGGGCGGGAACCTAACCTGACGCAGGGGAGGGGCTGGGTTCCGTGATAGCACTGATCTCTATAGTAAGGGTATTATAGAGGTCAGTGCGTCATAGGCGCCCGCCATCGTAGCATAGGGTTTCTGGAGGTTTACGCTGTGTTTAGAAATCCGATGGCCTAAAAAGCGAAAGTCGGGCCCAACCCACGGGCGGGTGTCTAGTACTTCTCCTCAAGGAATGCTCAAACAGCAGCTACCGCGGGGAGTACAAACGAGAGGAACAGGGTGATAAAAAACACATACTCATATATATATATATATATATATCCACGGAATATAGGGAAGCGAAAGTAAGTGCAAAACCATGAGAGCGACTCCCGTATGAACGCGTCAATACGGCGTCAGTGTCTGTAATGACTTGGTCAATGCACACCTTAGCATTTGATGACGATCCCATGGGATGCTCAGCAATCGAATACCTGGTTGTTTTAAAAAAGTTTTTTCTTATTTTCGTTGTACTGATTCATTTATAGGATGAAAACAATTTTATCTACGTGTTGCGCGGCTGTGAAACCTTCTTTGTTCTTATCGCCTCGAACTGCATCATCGCAATCGCCAAAAAGTTTTTCATGACCTAGTGGCGAAAATTACTATTTTGTAACTGACTGAGTGAAGATATTTTTTGCAAAACACAATATTTCCGCACGAGTTCCAAACTTGTATCGATCGTAAATGAGTAGGTGAAGTTTCTTTTTGGTGATTGAGAGGTTGCATTCCTCGACGCCGCTGGGCACTACAACGTCTCAATCGCCAAAAGAAATGTTCACGCACTAGTTGCGAACCATAGTTTTCTTCATACTGTCTACCCACAGAATGAAGAATAATTTATTGATCACCAAGCCACCCACCCACCCCATTTACCCACCTCTACACCCCTCGTGAGTTGAAGTTTTCTGGACAAAGCGTGGAGGCTGCATAGAATTTCCGTCCCTAATTTTTGTGTGCCCTTGCCCACATATGATTTGAGCGTGCCCGCATAGACATACATTTCTTACACAGATTTCGTATTTTCCTCTAGAGAAATGAGGTCAAGATGTTAGCTGGTCAACGTGTTAATTTGTAATTTGTTGTAATATATTCCTGCCCATTTTGATCCTTTCTAATTTTATGTCCTGAATATTTGATATTGGACATAAGCTAATCGATTAATTTACCCAATTGCTAACGCATTTTTAGTGTCGCGAATGGGTAGACTGAAATCGCTGGTTTGTAGCTTGTAATCTTTTAACTGAAATAATGATGCAGGTACTCAAGTAAACATGATTCATTTCCAATGTAATAACGTAGTGAAACGTCACTCTCAGGGAGAGTGGGAACTGCATCTATACACATATCCTATGTCAAGTAAACAAATGCGGTGAAATGCTCGCCATCCTTTCAAACTGACTAAAGCATGTTTTCCTCAAATCTTGCTCACCTCATCATATTCCTTAGAATTGACTTTATGCCGAGTAATATATTAAGGTTGTTTTTCATTAGATGAAAGTCACATTGGCAGCGTGTGCAGCTCGACGCAATGGTTACGTGATGTTTACCAAATGATATGTGCTAATGTTACCTGTCACAACTTTCTGATGGTGGTTTATGGCTATGAAAAGCAAAGAACAGCGAATAATGTGAAGAATTTCGTATGGTGGTGTTAATGTATTAAGCGTTGATTACCAATTAGAAGCGATTGCAAGGAGACGTATTTCACAAGATATAATTGCAGATTAATAAAGTGTTTTTTCTTAATCGAAGAAGCCAATCGAAAGGTGTACGATGGATAAGTTAATCTTTGATTTAGGAGATTTAAGACCGAGTACTAGTGTTGTCGCGAATGACGAGCGAATCGAGACAAGACGAGATAATTATAATTCGATATAATACGTGACAGCAATTTTATGGTTATCATCAGGTCGAGAAAATACGAGAGAGGTTGATAAGACACTAAATGTTCCGACAAATATTGTGCGAAGGAACGGTTGAAACCAATCAATTTCACTCACAAATTCATGATTTTCTCGTAAATTTATGGCGATCCTAAGAAATAAGAATGATGATAATAAATTATTCACACATTTAGAAAATTTAATTTATTCAACAGTTTTCTTATTTCTGCAATTTTAATGAATACTAAAACCAAGAATGAAGGCCCAGAAACATCTCAGAATGAGTATCACTCAATCGCTTCCTGTGTTCGTATTAATAAACCAGCCCATGAAATGCGTCGTTGTGAAGCAGCACTTAAAAATGAGAAAAAAAATCGAGGCAAGTTTAAACAATACGAGATTGGCTTACATTTTCGACTCCCGAGACAAGATAAGACAACAATTAATTCTATATTCACGGAGAGTTCACATCGGCCTATGATCGGTCTTAGCCCGTAGGTTGTATATGGTTAATCGCGCGCAACTTGTCTAGAAACTAGTCTTGGCCTAGTTAAGTGACCCATTACTCGTGAATGGCAGCTTTTTTCTCCACTGTTATTTAAGGATATTCGACCGCTATTCGTCATTTTTTTCAATCTTTCGATGATTTATTCCAACTTTTTGGTTTTCTTAGCGAGAACAAATTTGAAATTTGTGCATAACATTATTATTTATGGACTCTGAAAATGTTATCACGATAAACTTATTTTTGAGTTTTTTTTCTACGCTTGTATGAAAATTCATAAAACTTTAGACAAAACGCTGAAAAATGGATCTGCGACAATGAAATTTTAGGAGCCGATAGAGAAAAAGCTACAGAAAAATTGTACATTTTTTCCCGCCTATCAAACCAATAATTTGGGATAAATTAGCAAAAAATTGACAAAAGTGAGAAATAGTGGTCGAACATCCTTAACATTATATTTATCTAACTTTTGAGTGCTAATCAACGACGAAGGTCTACTATATAATCGCCAAGAAAGCACCTACAAATCACTTACAATTTGTTTTTTATTTACGCGGTCGATCCGATTGCGGACATACCTCTCGGTAGCCCCAATGGGCGCCGGCTTGTTGCCAAACTGTACAGCATTTACACAGTTTGAATCCACGAACACAATGTCCAGTGGGCACTGAACTCCTCGGTCTATTCAGTAATTGAAGTAAAACTATGGAAAACCTCAATATCTGCAGCCATCTCTTTCATGTAATTGCAGTAAAACCATGGAAAACCTCAATATTTGCATCCATTTCTTTCATGTAACTTTTGTTCGACGATGAATATATATGAATTAGACCCCGAAAAATTCGACACTATTATAACGACAGTAAATTTTCCGTACAAACCCTGGCAAGCTAGGACCTATGGACTACTACCAAATAAATGGATCGCCACGGGGGATTTGATCCTTGGACCTCGTGTCTTAAACGCCAGCACAATAACCACATGGTCATCGCAGTCCGTGATTTCCCACATTATCCAAGAGATGAAAATTTATCTTCTACAATTGGCGTCGTAAAGGCGGCAGTAATTGCAAATTGTGTTTGGTAATTTATCTCCTCATATTTTTTCATGCGAAGATCTTTTATTTTTTTGTTATATTACTTTTTTGTGAGTTACTGCGCAAATATTTTCCATATATTATTGTATAAGTAGAGTAAGTGGTCTTACATTATCGAAAACAAATAAAATATTCTTCGCCACGTTTTGAACTTTCCAATTATTTTCGTCTCTTTGATTACATTTATTACAACTATTTTGCTAACGTAATAGATCAATACCAGAGATCAATTTAGCGAATGGCCAGGAAAAACTGGGAGGTATCTATCTATTACATAAGTGTGTTTGACTCCATTCGACGCTGTAATGGGATAGCTGAAGAAGTAATGACAGGTATGTGCGGTTAATTCCCTTTATAGAAGGAAGAGGAAGAGATTATAGCTTATCCGAAAGTGAATTCATCATTGAGTAGAGACTCTGGCTTGGTATGCGGTAGTTGTTGTAGTGGGAGTTATATTGGCTCACTTATATAGAGAATGGGTTCATTCGTTCAAATGTATGGTGTTTATACGGCTCTTATGAACTTTACAGCAACATCAGTGGAAAGTTCTTATACTTTCATCAATTTTCATTCTCCATTACAGAGAAAATATCAGATGCGTGTATTTTATAGATAGGTTTTCACTCAGATCATGTTATAAACAGTTGATTCATAATTATCTGACCAAGAGCGGAAGTTATGATTTTGCTCCGGCAGTGAAAAATAAATCGTTCGTTCAGGTGTTCACGGCTCAAGGTACTTCCAATATTTCTAGGCCATGTTGAACATAATATACGTACGCATATGTGTGTGTATTTTCCTAGGTACGTTACAACGCACAAAATGGAACGTCCGTCGGAAGTTGACAAATTTTTGGTAGAAAATGATAACTACGATAGATTTCTGGGTATACTTTTTTTTTTATTCAAAGGTATCTCCCTCCGATCGAATACATGTATCAGCTCGATCCAATGACATTTCGAACGAGTATTTTAGATCGTTGGTCGGAATGACCTTTAGGACGTCGGTGCATACTTTTTGGATGGTCTCCACATCAGCACAGCGTCGTCTTTTCATTGATAATTTCAGCAAAAACCCATACGGTGCCAAATCAGGCGTTTATGGGAAGTGGTTGATGAGGTGAAGCTATATCAATAGTAAAGCAAATCTATGCTATCTTGTTTATAGTCGGCTCTTCGGGGCTTCGTTGCTAGTGTTGCGATTATCCAAGTGGAAAAATAACAGTTAGATGCGGTTCACCTATTGCTACTGTCATTGATTATCTATTACATGCTCGTTATCTGGTGGAAATTTTGATGAAGTAGAAGCAGTGATTGACTGCGATAATGATAATGATTAATGGAGGTGGAAATTGTAATTTTTCTCCAGTTTATAGTTATTTCCGAGTGGTTTTTTAATTCTATTTTCGCCATGAGTACCGATAATGTTGACTTTCCTAATAATGTCTCCCTGTCGTTAAACATTTTGTATCGTTTTCTAATTGCAAAGAATAAGTTACGTTTCTGGTTTCTGCCAAATTTATAGCATTCACGTTATATCAAGTTTTATAGAAATTTCAAAATCTTTATTGTGTTATTTTTTAAGTAGGGACTTTTCTTTTACTTTAAAAAAAGCCTGTTCTTTAATTTTGCAATATTGTGTTTTCAATGGATGGAAAAAATGATGGAAATTTGCGTAAAGTATAGTCTGAGCAAAAACATATCTCATAATCATGTACATAACTATAATAATTATGTGCATAGCCAATCGCTGATAGGAGCATGTTTCGTTCGGATCAAATATATCATCATATTCATCGACCCACTCAACACCATTTGATTCTCTTCCTCAATGAAACGCATGACTTCTCATGCACATCGAGTAATAATTCGATAAGATCTTCCTAGCTGACATAGCATGGAATCAAATGCAGTTTCTTCTAGATGATGCCTTCTTCACAGGTCCTGAGCAGCTGATATCATCTCTTATCCAGGCTTTCCAGCATTTCAGGTTTTATCAGTGCTCAGTTTAGCGGAATTTCCTTGGTCCAGGTCGTGATGGTGGTCACAGGCACATTTGAATGGGACCGGAGGTGATCAGTTGGCAGTATATTTTTTTATTCATTTGTTATTTAAGGTCGCTACATTTGTGCTCTCTACCTAAGTGCTAATCAGCGACGGAGGTCTACGATGTATTTGCAAACAAAGCACTTATAAATAAATTACATTGGTGCTCGTATCAATCAGCATGGCTAGGATTTGAACTCAGGACCTCGAAGTGAAGAATCCGTCGCCTTAACCAACCGAACCATCGTAGGCCTTAGTTGGCAGTATTGAAACACAGTTATTGAAAAATACACCAACTTTTAAAAGAGGTCTCAAAAAATGATTGTTTTCCCAAAAAATTTAATTCTAGATTTCGAGCGGTTGAAAAAAAAGTTTAATCCCGCAAAATTGATCCCTGAAGGTAAACCGTGTGCTGTGATCTGCCCTCCCCCCCCCCCCCCCCCCCCGCCACCGTCCAACACCGCAACTACACGTGTTTGAATTTACGATGTTTCATGTAAACATTCTTGTGATTTTTGACAAGGGTCTGATTTTCTGCATGTTTTTCAAATGGACGATCACCTCCATCAGGAAGTATAGCTTACAAATGTCTACAAAAACACATTAAATTGAGACGCTCATTAATCATATTGACTGTGAGTTGCGCTTTTCTAAATTTCATTCGAAATATTCTGTCAAGGAAGTATTTCGGGAATTGATTTATTTGAAAAGCTCGCTTAAGGGGATTGCCACAATTCATCTCTCTTTCCCCCCCCCCCCCCCCCCCCCCGTAGAGGCCTTGTGGGTAGAGTATTTGCCCAGTACCTCAAACCTCGCCCGCACCCGCAGAATATTCCACATGATGAGAGGTTTTCTCCAAGGATTTCCAACCGATAGCAGTAACATTCTATGCGTGCAATCGGTGGTACCCGTAAAGGGATACCGCAGGGCGGGCGGGAGTGTAACCCGGCGCAGCGAGGGGGGGGGGGGGGTCCGTCATAGGCGCCCACCATGGTAGCACAGAGCCTGTGGAGGTTTACCCTGTGTTCAGAAATACGATGCCCTAAATGGCGAAAGTCGGCCTCCGTTGCATGAATGGGTGTTCGGTTCTCCCTTTCAAAGAAATGCGGAAGAGCTGTCGTGAGTAGAGGGACGGAGCAAATAAAAGTTCGAGGATCACGCGCACATCTCATTTATTTATGATCCTGGTTTTACGAGCAAATATAACTATTTCATGACAATTTCTCCTCAGTCGCATTAAATTCAAATGACTTAATATGGATCGTTGTCTTATGCCTCTTGAGTGGTATTTCAAATTTCATGATTGAACTTTATAGTATGATAGTTTCTAATCACGACGATAATAACTGTAATTGTGAAGAAAGGGCACTGTATTTTTTATATCTATCCATTAATTGACAATAATACGGCACCAAAGCTGCTTAGAAGTGGAATGATTTTTATAAATAAGAAAGATAGCTTGCGTGAAAATAGTATGTGGTATACGTTTTTTGCCTTGGTAGCATGATGTAAGAACAAGCTTGAGTGAGAGATGAGCGCACGACTTGGCGCCTCTCACGCCACGTCAACGAATACTCTATTACCTCAACGCAGTGCGGAACTATGACAGATGTGAAAACATACTATCTCCTTGTCACCCAAATTATTTTTACGTGAGCAGCATCTTTTCCTTGAGATCATTTCCCTATCAATGCCACGGTCTTGCAGCACTGACCAACTGATATTTGATGAATAAACAGAAAATACTTCGCAAGTTTTGCTATCACTTTCAGAATCAGCACCATCAACAGCATAAGATTCAATATTGAAATTCAAGATCGTTTGCGAGACTTATAAGAAACCTTTTGAGTTCATCTAATTAAGTAATGAAACGAAATGAAATATTTCTAAGGAAACTTATCGAATTTTTAAAATGTTGATGAATATCTGACATTGTTCAGGGGAGATGGAAGTGGGCATGAGTACTTAGATTTCCATTTTTAATTTTCTGCTTGGATAAAATGGGGTACACATAGAAGAATAAGTTATTCAATGTTCTATAAATTTTTCTTCCAACTCCCATATGTAAGGAACGATCCCGGGTTAACTGCGCAGTTAAGGGTCTGTCACTGCTTAAGTTAAGATGCAATTGCCCCTATATCTGTGCCCACCGTGGTGTGGACCCACCGATACCCTAGTAGCTTTGGGAGTATGTGACGAGGGGAATCTGTTTTTGTCATAATCAATAGAGTACCAAATTTTCTTAGCTTCCGGATCTAGGGACATAAATAGTAGCGCCGAAATTTGCAGGAAATTTTCACGTTTCTCGACAACTGGCACGATCCCAACACGTTTTCTGAATCATGGTTGTATGTGTTTGTGTGTGTGTTTATTTTGTCTACGTTCCTCCCGTTTGTACTCCCCACTGAACACTCACCCAGTGGCTGGGACCGACTTTTCGCCATTTAGGCCATCCCATTTCTAAAAACAGGGTAGACCTCCGGAAACCCCTATACTCGATGGCGGGCGCGAACGTAGGACCTTTAACGTAGATACTCTACCCATTACGCCAAAGCCCCGAGTGTATATGTGTGTATATTCGTATGTGGATACAAAACCTTTGTTGAGCCTTTCTTTAGTAACCAATGGTGCAATTTGAGTGGTTTTTTAATCAACGGGGTTGCATGACCACCGGGTTTTGATGGAGTGCAGATGCAAAATAACAATTCTTTCAATTAGTATTGATAAACATCCATCCACTCACACAAACACCCACCCACACAGACAGACAAACACTGACCCCCCCCCCCCCCCCACACACTTTCATGGGAAGCTTTTTGCTACACCGGCTGAAGATCAGTATCTTAACAAATTTTTTTCCATGCCAACTATTAATTGCCAAGATATCAATGCACCAAGTTAGCACGTTAACAGATTAAAATTCAGTGGACCAGATTCTCTTATACAATCATGTGGATTATTTTGCAATATTTTGCCAAATATTCAGCATCAATATCCTCAAAAAATCATCATATATAATCATGGTACATTATTATTTGTAGTGTCTATCGCGCAAAAAAATATGAAGTAATTATAGTCTGCAGTACATACCTCGCGACTTCAAATGTCAAAAATCACAATGTTGTTTTGCACTAATTAATCTTTTCCAACAAACTTTTTCAGCATGGAAGGCAAGGTATCAATATTTTGATTGTAACAAGTAGGCGCGCGAGCCGAGTTGTGGTTAAAGCACTACGATCCGAAAATTTTCGGCTCCAGTCATATTCATTGCTTTATAAAGACTCTTGGGGAAACTTAGAGGAGGGGTTGGAGTAAGTCAGTGAAAGAAGGGGGAGGGGGAGAGAGAAAAATGAGAGTGACTGGTGCTGGATGTGTTAGACAACTAGGAGTGAAGGGAGTGAATTTAACGGATCGCGTTACTTTCTTTTCGCAAATCTACAGCCACTTTATTTTTCATAATTTCCCCATCAAACAACATAAACTTGATATGCTTCATTCTTTCCTAGCTCTCATCTAATTTCAGCATTTTTTATGTAAACACGAGAGGTGCGTGATTGGTGGTATGCGTGACAGAGCTCGAAGATTCCCTAGAATCAGAATTAATACCATGAATTTAAATGGAGAACATTGTTATGTTAAGCATTAATTTTCATGATAGATTCTAGCGATAACCAATCGAAAAGGTGAACTCACGCGTGGATTGGGTTTAAATTCACAATAGACGATGTTCCCCCGATAATCCATATACATGCTGACATTCCGTCAAAATGCCGCTGAAAAAATCCGACTCTTTAATACCTAGTATGCTTTCCAAAAATCCACAAGTTAGCTTTATCTAGTATTTATCTAGTACTAGTCGTACCTTGTCACGTTTCGCTGTGGCATATGTTAATTAGAGAATTATGAATTAAATAGATAGTGCGAATAGATAACCCCTGTTCATCCCTTTAGGGAACGAGTTTCAACAAATCCGTTCTTAGGGTGGTTACGTCGCAAAAGAAATCCACTCTGAAAATTTCATGTTTTTATCTCCAGTAATTTAAGCTGTCCGTTGATTGGTGGCACTGATGAATTTGCTACTTGTTTTATACTCACTTGTGCATGCGGTGGCCGCTCTCCGGCTACATGCCGTGGGTGTATTCCGTCAGTACTGTCGCAGATCAGTAACTCGTGCATGTTGGATATTGTAACGAGAGGTTGGCATTGGTTACTGGAGCTGTCTTCCACCGTTTAGGACCAGAAAAACAATGGCGTCATGTGATTCGAAATAGTCACAGCAATTTCGGCCGGCTGAACATCAGAATTGCTTTAAGGGGTAACACCACTGTAGCTCATCATTTTCGGGCGTTTTTCCGCGATTTCCCCCCCCCCCCCCCCCCCCCCCCCCCCCCCCCCCCCCCCCCCCCCCCCCCCCCCCCCCCAGGAGGAATGTAAATAAGCGAACGAACATTAGATGTGATATTAACTATATATTCAATAATACAAAAAAAATTGTTTAATGAAAAAAAAAAACAAAATGGCGCGGCTACGGCCATCCCCCTGAACCGTGTTGGATGATAGACACTCCGCGGTACGCAGCAGAATTGGAGTATTGTTGAACCGGAGGACCAAAAAAAAATCCACTTAATCTACATAAGTATAGCTAGTGAATGACGTACGAAATTTAAAAAATATTCATTTTTGTGTATTTGGCGAAGATTTGAAGAAAAAGCTCGATTTTCGGACCACAAAAAAGACACTTATGTGGTAATTAAAAATCTTCTAATTAATTTATCGAAAATTCCGTACGATGTTCACTGCGTATTGGCAGCCTTAAGATGTAGACAAAAATTCAAGAAAAAATATTGAAATTTGTCCGAGTTCTAGTGCGTGCCGATTTACAAAAACGGTTTTCGAGATAAACGCGTTCAAACCCCCATGGAAAAAAATATATGTGGGCAGTACATGGTGTCATACATAATTGATATATGCACAACATATGTGGAAGTATATGACATATATAATAACATATACGACATACATTTTTACATATACCAAAGTGGTTGTATATGCATCATATACGACATAATATATGGTATATATGACTATATACGATTTCAAGTATGATACCTATACAATTTTCAATTGTCAATTTTCAATTGTCAATTTTCAATTGTCAATTTTCAATTGTCAATTTTCAATTGTCAATTTTCAATTGTCAATTTTCAATTGTCAATTTTCAATTATCAATTTTCAATTGTCAATTTTCAATTGTCAATTTTCAATTGTCAGTTTTCAATTGTCAATTTTCAATTGTCAATTTTCAATTGTCAATTTTCAATTGTCAATTTTCAATTGTCAATTTTCAATTGTCAATTTTCAATTGTCAATTTTCAATTGTCAATTTTCAATTGTCAATTTTCAATTGTCAATTTTCAATTGTCAATTTTCAATTGTCAATTTTCAATTGTCAATTTTCAATTGTCAATTTTCAATTGTCAATTTTCAATTGTCAATTTTCAATTGTCAATTTTCAATTGTCAATTTTCAATTGTCAATTTTCAATTGTCAATTTTCAATTGTCAATTTTCAATTGTCAATTTTCAATTGTCAATTTTCAATTGTCAATTTTCAATTGTCAATTTTCAATTGTCAATTTTCAATTGTCAATTTTCAATTGTCAATTTTCAATTGTCAATTTTCAATTGTCAATTTTCAATTGTCAATTTTCAATTGTCAATTTTCAATTGTCAATTTTCAATTGTCAATTTTCAATTGTCAATTTTCAATTGTCAATTTTCAATTGTCAATTTTCAATTGTCAATTTTCAATTGTCAATTTTCAATTGTCAATTTTCAATTGTCAATTTTCAATTGTCAATTTTCAATTGTCAATTTTCAATTGTCAATTTTCAATTGTCAATTTTCAATTGTCAATTTTCAATTGTCAATTTTCAATTGTCAATTTTCAATTGTCAATTTTCAATTGTCAATTTTCAATTGTCAATTTTCAATTGTCAATTTTCAATTGTCAATTTTCAATTGTCAATTTTCAATTGTCAATTTTCAATTGTCAATTTTCAATTGTCAATTTTCAATTGTCAATTTTCAATTGTCAATTTTCAATTGTCAATTTTCAATTGTCAATTTTCAATTGTCAATTTTCAATTGTCAATTTTCAATTGTCAATTTTCAATTGTCAATTTTCAATTGTCAATTTTCAATTGTCAATTTTCAATTGTCAATTTTCAATTGTCAATTTTCAATTGTCAATTTTCAATTGTCAATTTTCAATTGTCAATTTTCAATTGTCAATTTTCAATTGTCAATTTTCAATTGTCAATTTTCAATTGTCAATTTTCAATTGTCAATTTTCAATTGTCAATTTTCAATTGTCAATTTTCAATTGTCAATTTTCAATTGTCAATTTTCAATTGTCAATTTTCAATTGTCAATTTTCAATTGGCAATCCACAATTTTCAGTGGGCAATTTTCAATCGGGAATATTTAATTGGCAATTTTCAGTTGGGAATTTTCAATTGGCAATTTTCAATTGACAACTTTCAGTGAGCGATTTTCAATTGGCTTTCAATTGGGAAATGTTAATTAGGAATTTTTAATTGGGAATTTTCGATTGACAATTTGCAATTAGCAAATTTTAATTAGAGATTTCTAATTGGCAATTTTTAATTCCCAATTTTTTATTGGCAATTTTCAATTGGAAATTTTTAATTGGCAATTTGCAATTGGCAATTTTTAATTGGCAATTTTTGATTGGCGATTTCTAATTGGCAATTTTTGATTGGCAATTTCTAATTGGCAATTTCAATTGGCAATTTTTACTTTGAAATTTTTAATTGACCATTTTTAATTAGCAATTTTTAATTGACAGTTTTTTATTGGCAATTTTCAGTTGGGAATTTTCAATTGGCAACTTTCAGTGAGCGATTTTCAATTGGAAAATGTTAATGGGTAATTTTTAATTGGGAATTTTCAATTGGCAACTTTCAGTGAGCGATTTTCAATTTGCAATTTTCCATCGGGAAATGTTAATTGGAATTTTTAATTGGCAATTTTCAATTGGCAATTTTTACTTTGAAATTTTTAATTGGCAATTTTTAATTGGCCATTTGGAATTAGCAATTTTTAATTGGCAGTTTTTTATTGACAATTTTCAGTTGGGAATTATCAATTGGCAATTTTCAATTGGGAAATGTTAATTGGGCATTTTTAATTGGGCATTTTCAATTGACAATTTGCAATTGGCAATTTTTAATTAGAGATTTTTAATTGGCAATTTTTCATTGGCAATTTTTTGTTGGTAATTTTCAATTGGCAACTTTTAATTGGCAACTTTTAATTGGCAACTTTTAATTGGCAATTTTCAATTGGCAATTTTTAACTGGCAATTTTTGATTGGCAATTTCTAATTGACAATTTTCAGTTGGCAATTTTTACTTTGAAATTTTTAATTGACCATTTTTAATTAGCAATTTTTAATTGGCAGTTTTGTATTGGCAATTTTCAATTGGCAATTTTTAATTGGCAATTTTTGATTGGCGATTTCTAATTGGCAATTTTTGATTGGCGATTTCTAATTGGCAATTCTCAGTTGGCAATTTTTACTTTGCAATTTTTAATGGGCAATTTCTAATTGGCAATTTCAATTGGCAATTTTTACTTTGAAATTTTTAATTGACCATTTTTAATTAGCAATTTTTAATTGACAGTTTTTTATTGGCAATTTTCAGTTGGGAATTTTCAATTGGCAATTTCTAATTGGCAATTTTCAGTTGGCAATTTTTACTTTCAAATTTTTAATTGGAAATTTTTAATTGACCATTTTTAATTAGCAACTTTTAATTGGCAGTTGGTTACTGGCAATTTTCAGTTGGGAATTTTCAATTGGCAACTTTCAGTGAGCGATTTTCAATTTGCAATTTTCAATTGGGAAATGGTAATTGGAATTTTTAATTGGGAATTTTCAATTGACAATCTGCAATTGGCAATTTTTAATTAGAGATTTTGAATTGGCAATTTTTCATTGCCAATTTTCAATTGGCAATTTTTTATTGGCAATTTCTAATTGGCAATTTTTAATTGGCAATTTTTACTTTGAAATTTTTAATTGACCATTTTTAATCAGCACTTTTTAATTGGCAGTTGTTTATTGGCAATTTTCAGTTGGGAATTTTCAATTGGCAACTTTCAGTGAGCGATTTTCAATTAGCAATTTTCAATTGGGAAATGTTAATTGGAATTTTTAATTGGGAATTTTCAATTGGGAATTTTCACTTGACAATTTGCAATTGGCAATTTTTAATTAGAGATTTTTAATTGAAAATTTTTCATTGGCAATTTTTTATTGGCAATTTTCAATTGGCATTTTTGATTGGCAATTTTCAGTTGACAATTTTTACTCTGAAGTTTCTAATTCACAATTTTTAATTATAGATTTTTGTTTGGCAATTTTTAATTGGCCATTTTTGACTAGAAATTTTTTATTAGCAATTTTCAGTTGGCCATTTTCAGTGGGCAATTTTCAATTGGCAGTTGTAAGTTGGCAATTTTCAATTGGGAATTTTTATAATCATTGTAATTCAGAAGGTATGACGGATTTAACTCCTGAGTGGCCGCACCCCTATTTATATATGTGCTCATATATGTTTTCATACATGCTCTCATATATTCTTAACATATAATTTGTCATGCATGATGACATATATTGTTATATATGCCTCATATATGCTTACGTATATTGATTGTATATTATGGGGTGTATTTAGTCATACATGAAAACATATACGGGAAAATATATCACACCTATATACCATGGTAGACGAAGTATATATTTACTTTTATGCATTTCCATATATCTACAAAATATATTTTGCCATATATGTCATACATGAATAAATATATCATCATATACTTCTCGTACATGAGCTCATGTATGACGTATGTGTGAAAGGATACATTGACTAGTACATGAAAATATATATGCAGAAATATATGACAAATGTATGCATCATATATAAGAGATATATTCCAGCATATATCTTATACATATAGAGGAATATATGCAACTTTTTTGTCGGACTTGTATATGCGAATTATATTGTGATATATGACATATACGTCTCATATATTTTAGGCATATATTTTTTTCCATGGGGGAAGTTTTAGCATGTGACATCAGCATGAAAAAATGGAAAATCCGCGTTAAAAAAAATTCTTACCATTAGTCTGCAAGCCCAGGGCCATAAAGCTGCCCTCTCAAATTGGAATATTCGTCCTCCCGATCTGTTTTTGCCGTTTTGATGCTTCAGCGCGCCGCTTTCGCAGCATCACTCAGGGAGCGCTCGGAGTGTTGGATGCGCTTCGCATCGGATTCTAAGCAAAAATTGTAGGCCTGGACACCAATATCCATCTCCAGCACGTTCATAATATGCAGGATGCATGTTACGCCATCATTGAACGTGCTAACAGCGATGTCAGATGCGATATCTAAGATTGTCTTGCCACTTGAATAAGCTTTTGGAGCCATACTCCACACCATTGCATTAAAACTCTCGTTATTATTTTGCGTGTACCCACCCAAGCAACGATTCAAAAGATCATCTCTGCTCAGATCTTCGTAGATGGGTTTGACAGCCTCAAAAACCTGTTGGGACATTGGGGGCTTGTGGTGATAATGGTAGTCGCTGCGAGGCGGCCGGAGGCCCTTCCAAAAAGAGTCGAAATTGGGGTGAAAAAAAAAATTTTTTTACTCATAAACGTTTTTGCCCATATTCTAGACTAGTTGGACTATTTTTTAAGCAAAAAATACAAATCGATTTTTTGAAAATTCTACAGTGGTGTTACCCCTTAAAGCCAATAAATTCTCAATAACAGAAATAACATTCAATTAACAAAAGTACATATTAACCAGCAGGCAAGCAGTACAGAATACATGAAATTGAATTGAAGAAAATTATATATCGTTTTATGAACCAGATCAGCCACGTACTGCGCAATCGTTGACATCATCGAATTTGCCTATCATGTTTCTTCATTGGCAAAATTATTTGCTTTCGCAGATCTCTTTGAATTTTCTATCAAAATTGCCTATGCACAATTTTCTCTCAGTTCCTCATTTCCACCTCACGTCGACAGAGGATAAGACCGCAGAAGTCATCAAATTATAATATTCTCTCAATTGTTGAAAATAATTTTTGTTTACCCATTTCTCAGATCTTTGAAGTTTTGGATGTTACCTTCAGATCCTACATAATGGTTCTTTACTCAAATTTGCAGGTGAATTGTGATGGAGGAACACTAGGAGTCGATTAGTAGCCATGGCGATTATGATGAGGGTGCTGGCAGTGGTGCTAACAAGGCTACTGACAATGATACTGACTTTGAAGATTTTTATTTATTAAATTCGAAAGATATTAAAAATGTTGTGAATTGTACGCTGAGGCCTAATTAATTGCATTACCTGACTTTGCTTGTGCCGCTATGTGTGATTTCACACGAATGATTAAATTATTTTCCGTCATGTAATCGAAAAATTTCAATGGTTCTGTAAACACCATCTTAACCCTTGTAATTAGTTCTGCCCTTATTCAAGTTTTTTGGTTCACTGGCTGAATACAACAAATTCCTCTGACTATTTCGAATCTCATGTCGCCATGGTTTTACTGTTCCTAAACGGTGGAACACAGCTCCAGTAATCAATGCCAACCTCTAGTTACAAAATTCAAAATGCAGTAGTTACTGGCATGCGACAGTACTGACGGAATATAACCCGTTCCGTACCTTATTTCGATAATCGATTTATTTTCGTGCACTGAGAAAAATGCACAAGATCGTCCTGGTTCACCACCGGGAGTCTACCGGTGGTCCGCGAGGAGCCCGCCAACCTCAGGCGATATCCTTGCGGTGCACAAGAAAATTTCTTGTTTACCAACAGCAATCATCTTGACGTCTCCAATGACCCCTAAACAACGGTAAGAGGTTTGTAGCGTTATAGAAACCGTCGTAAGGAATTCAAGAATATGCTTAATTTGAATGTATCGCATGACGGGAAGATACAAATTAGCGTGTAAATGAGTCTACTAGTCAATTATTAAGTTATTAACTCCATAGGTGATTGAGCGGGTCAATAGGCGTATGCACATGTGTATGAACATTGGTGTGTGCGTGTATGTGTAGGTTTTTTTCTCCGTCTCTCTCATTTCTGCGCAACGGATAGCTGCTGTCTGAGCATTCATTCACGGGGTGTATCGGACCCCAGCCATGAGAAAATATTTTTGGAAAATATTCTCCGGCGGCCGGGCGCAAACCTCGCAGCTTTGACGTGGGTTGAACGATGAGATCAATCTTGGTTCGGCGTTCGTTGCCGAATCTTGGACTTGATAGCTTCGGCATAGGTTCATCCCAGGTATAAGCCTAGATCGAATCAACCTTAGTTATATTAAACATATCCAAGCTTTGTGGGCCTCGCTTGTGCCAAGCTTGGCTCAATCTTAGCGTTCCTAGCGTTGGTCCACGGGCAGAATCCAATCTACGTCCAATATTGGGTACATACATACATCCAAGCTTACTAGAATCATCCAAACCCAAGCTTCAGAAGCCATGTTGTGCTGAGCTTGGTCCAAGCTCAGCTTTGTTAGCCTTGAATCTTAGATTTAACAAGCATGAATCCTGGATTGCTCAGCCCATCAAAACCCAAGTTTCTGAACAAAGGTTGAACTTAGCTGGATTGAAGCCTATTTTTCCTAGTTTTAATTTACCGCGTTCACCGCAACTCTGCTTGACATTGTATCAGCAAAATCCACTGGAACAACAAAATCCACTGACTCAGGGCATCTGGGCAGGTGATTCAGGGTACTATGGGACAGCACCAAATTCCAAAGTCACTTTTTTCCAGAGCACCTAATTCCGTGACACTCTCGGGCCCATTAAAATGCCTGATTCGGTCCCTGATAGCAAAATCCATTGACTCAGGGCATCAAGGAAGATGATTCAGGGTATTATGGGACAGCACCAAATTCCAAAGTCACTTTTTTCGAGAGCATCTAATTCTGTGAGACTCCCAGAGCCATTAAAGTGTCTGATTCGGTCCCTGATAGCAAACTCCATGCACTCAGGGCATCTGGGTAGGTGATTCAGGGTATTATGGGACATCACCAAATTTTGAACAATCGCCATTGAAGAGCCCCTAATTCGAGTATTCGACCCACACGAATCAGTTGGACTTTGCCCAATTATTATAAAAAGTAAATTAATGATTTTTTTAGAAATAAAAAACAAAAATCATAATTTTTTTTTTTTTAACTTCCCGATAGGGAAGTTATTGTAATCAGCCCGAAATTGGACTTTCTCATTTCGGCCTGTAACTGGTGACTTCAGGGTACCAAAATAATCCCCGAAAAATTCTGAGTCAATGTCTGTGTGTGTGTATACTTGTATGTATATGCCTGAAATTTTGGCCAACGATTTCTCACGAATGGATACACCAATCGGAGCCATCGAGATCTCAATCGACGCGTCTTCATGTAACTCAGCCCTGATTAGTTTTTGATGGATATTGGTTCAGAATATATATTGCTATCAACAATTTCAATTGTTCATGACGCTATATCTCGTGAACGTTCGGAGTTAGGGAAAACATTTGTTAACATAAGTTCTTCCCCATACAAAGATCCACATTTAATGCGTATGGACTTTTTCCCATAATGTGCATAATTAAAGTGGTAGAGCCGTTAGAAAAAAATAATTCATGTGATGAGTGCATGACTGGAGACTAGATGGCGTTGGCGATCGCAAAAATTGGTCTCTACAGTATGCATGGACCGACTCAGAATAATACTTACATATCTTTTTTGTAGAGAAATGAAAACAAAAATCAGTAAATACTCAAGTGAGAGGTCTCGTAAATTTTTGAAAAAGACACGATCCCGAAAACTCGAGTTACCAAATCGGGAAGTTTGCATTGTGGTCTCACCGAGGGCACAAATACATCCCACCCACTAGTTTATTAACTTCCCGATATAGGGAAGTTATTGTAATGACCCCGAAAATCGAAAGTGAAATTTTCATGATATTTTCACTTTTCTCGACCTTTTACATCCTCCTGACACAGTTTTAGAGACATTTACGTGTGTGTGTTTTTTTTTCGCCCCGGGTAGCGGCCGTTAAGCATTCCTTCAGGGGGCGTACCGGAGACGCACTTCCGGGGCCGACTTCGCCATTTCAGCTCATTGTATTTCTAATCAGAGGGTAAACCTCCAGAAACCCCTGTGATACGATGGCGGGCGTCTACGATGGAACCCTCCCTCCCCCCCCCCGCGCGACGGGTCGCGTTCGGTCCCGGCTCACGGTCTCACTTCATGGAAACCGCCGATAGGACACACGGAATGTTCCTGCTATCGGTCGGAGTCCGTGAGAAAATATTTTTCAGAAAACCGACGTGAGTGTGTATGTGTCTGTGTGCGTGCGTATGTATGTGGACAAAATTTTGTGTTCACGGTTTCTCAGGAACCAATGAGCCAATTTTAGGTTTTTTTTTATCAACGCGTCTATACGGTGTCCAGGTCCGAAAGAAATGTTAAACTGAAATAACAATTCCTTCAATTGTCTTAAACAATTTCAATTGTTTAAAACGTTGTACTACAAAATCCGTGGGAGATAGAGGAAAAAGTTTCTAATGAAAAATTGTTCCCCATATGAAGATACATATTTTATGTGTAATGACTTTTTCCCATAATTGCGTTAGTTCAGAAGATATCGCTTAATTAAGAATTTTAATTGTTTATAACGCTGTATTTCGAGGACGATGACAGATACGAGCAAAAGTATGAGACAAAAGTTGTTTCGCTCATGAACCTACATATTATATGTTATATTACTTTTTTTGCTAGGCATCATATTTTACGAGATATCGATAAAAAATCGTAATAATCGATTAATAGTTGAATTTGTCTTACTGATATACAACTTGAGTTCATACGTGTATCATCACACACACACACACACATAGTCGGGGCTTTGGTGTAGTGGTAGAGTATCTGCCTACTACTCCGAAGGTCCTAGGTTCGCGCCCAGCCGCCGGAGAATATTTTTTCAAAATATTTTCTCATGGATTCCGACCGATGCAGGAACTTCCGTGTGTGCTATCGGCGGTACCCATAAAATGAGACCGCCCGGCCGAGCGGGAACCTAACCCGACGCAGGGGGGGGGGGGGGTTGGGTTCCATCATAGGCGCCGGCCATCGTAGCACAGGGGTTTCTGGAGGTTTACCCTGTGTTTAGAAATACGATGGCCTAAAAATGGCGAAAGTCGGCCCCAGCCGCATGGGTGGGTGTCCGGTACGCCCCCTGAAGGAATGCTTACACGGCCGCTACCGGGGGCGTACAAATGAGAGGGACGGAGGAAAAAAAAACACACACACACACAAGTCGGGGCTTTGGCGTAGTGGTAGAGTATCTACCTACTACTCCAAAGTTCCTAGGTTCGCGCCCAGCCGAGGGAGAACATTATTCAAAATATTTTCTCATGGATTCCGACCGATGCAGGAACGTTCCGTGTGTGCTATCGGCGGTATCAATAAAATGAGACCGCCCGGCCGAGCATGGGTGGGTGTCCGGTACGCCCCCTGAAGCATTGCTTATACGGCCGCTACCCGGGGCGTACAAATGAGAGGGACGGACACAAAAAACAAAAACACACACACACACGTACATACACCGTGACGGGGCTCTGGCGTAGTCGGTAGCGTTGTTTGCCTACTATTCTAAAGGTCCCGCGTTCGATTGCTGCTCACTGCAAAATATTTTTTCTGAAAAATATTTTCTCACGGACTCCGACCGATGGCAGGAACATTCCGCGTGTGCTATCGGCGGTATCCATGAAGTGAGACCGTGAGCCGGGACCGAACGTTGAGCTGAAATTGGAGCAGTAGGTACATTGTTTTTGACAACTTACACTGTTCATAACGGGCTACGGCATGAACGAATACAGTTAAGCGAAAAGTTATACAAGGAAACGTATTTGCCATGCAGAAATACACATTTTATATTGGATGACTTTTTGGCATAATTTACATAATTAAGGAGTTCTGGTCCTCTGAGCGGTTATTCATGTAATGAGTAAACGAATTAGGTCGTTCGACGTAGTGCAATCGATGTATTTCCGCGTAAAATAGGGGGTGAAACCCTTTGGATAAAATGGGAGCAGTATATGCATTGTTATTAACAATTGAATAGTTTACCACGCCCTATTGTTCACAGGGCAAAAACGGTCTGAAATGCAGCCGAAAGTATGGACGTGCTCGGTGAGGGGAAATGCACATGTTAACATTGGCACCTTAAGAGAAGGCAAACTTAAATTTTCCAAAACTGAATTTTTGCCCCCCTAAGCGTATGTACTATCCAGTTGGTACCCCTAGAAGACTCCTCCGTCGATTTTCGATCGAAAAAGCCGAATTAATTCCTTTCGATGTTGGCCAACCTTAACATTGGGGTCTTATGGCGACGCTAACTTAATTTTTTTAGAATCGAATTTTTGCCCCCTGCGTGCCTATACTATCCGAGTGGGGTCCCAGGAAGACATTTCCGTCGATTTCCGGTCAAAAAAATCAAATTAATTTTTAACTTCTCGACCTAGGGGAGGTTATTGTAATCACCCTGACAATCAATAGTGAAATTTTCACGAATTTTTGGCTTTTCTCGATGTTTAAAGACAGCATAGATGTCAGTGTTCTGGGCTTCCGTTTCCGGTGTGAAAAGTGTCGGGTGCGTGAGTTTAGGAAGGTGAGATTTTTTTGGATTTTTCATGCAGAAAAATCAGGGAAAAGGCGAAAGGAGGTAAGGGAAGGGAGTGGGTGTTTTCTTCTGAGGAGAGTGAGAGTAAAGATAGCATAGAGAAGTGCATGAGAAAAGTGTGGAGAGTGAAATAGGTACGAGAAGAGTGAGGTTAGAAAGATAAGAGGGAGTGTGGTGTGTAGGTGAGGGTGTGAGTATAAGTGAGTGAGTACGTATGGGGTATCAAAGGATGCGGCGAGGTGGTCGTCGATGTCAAGTCTTACCGCGTGGAGAGCAGGTGGCTCAGGAAGCGAGGGAGAGTCAGGAGGGGAGAAGACAAAGAGAAGGGAAAGGGAGTGGATAGAAGAAGGTGAGGAGGATGAGGAGGGGAAAGGGGGAGGGCGGTCTGAGAGTGGAAAAAGGTCAAGAGAACTCCGGAGGGAATGAGGAAGAAAGGGGTGAAATAGGTATAGATGAGGTGGCATCGATGATCATTTCGCTAAAAAAGGAGGTGATGGGATGTTTGAGCGAGATGCAAGAGCAAAGAGAGGAAATTAAAGATGGGATAAGGGAATGAATGAGGAGATGAGTAAATGGGCAGAAGAATGGAAGGAGGAGAAAAAGAGGATATGGGAGAAGATAGGAGAGATCGGTGACAGTGACAGGATGAAGGAAGAAGAGAGGAGAGAGGAAGTAAAAGAGATTGAAGAGAGGTTAGGAAGGTTGGAGGTACGATTGGATGAGAAGGTGGGTGAAGATGAACGGGACTCCCAAAGGCAGGAGGATGCTGTGGAATGGAGAAAGAGAGTGGAGGTGTTGGAGGATAAACAGGAGATGGATGAGAGAGATAAGAGGAAGAGGCACGTGATAATAAGGGGGATGTCTGTGGTGAGTATCAGTGGTAGAGAAGAGGTGCGGGGGCTGTTGAGCTCGTTAGGGGTGGAGGGAGTGATTGAGGACACAAGAGTATTAGGGAATGGGCACGGAAGGAATGAGAGAAAGTTAGTGTGGGTGAGACTGAAAAATATGGACGCGAAGAGGGAAGTGATGGTAGAAAAGAGAAAGCTGAAGGGGAGAAAAGAAAGAATTGAAAACGACCTGACATGGAGGGAGAGGAGGATAAAATGGGCAATAGAAAGGAAGGTGAGGGAAGGGAAAGCAAAAGGAAAAGTGGTAAGGTATACAGGGGAGAGAGTATGGATTTAGGAGGAAGTATGGGCGTGGTGCGAATTGAAAGGGTGCTTGGTCAATGAAGGACGGAAAGTGGGGAGGGAAGGGGATAGATGAGGGAGAATAACAGATGAGAATGGGGGAGTGAGAAAGGAATCGATAGAGGTAGGGGGCAGAAGAGAAATGGGGTAGAACAGGAGGATGAAGGTTTGGGGAGAGGAGGCGAGGGTTGGGGGGTTAGAGGGGCGTGTGGGTGGGAATCGAAGGGGAAGTTTGTGTAGAAGAACACGAGGAGCACGGAAACGGCCCCCCTTGATTCCGTGACTCATGATTCTGGTTTGAGTATTGCTTATTTAGATGGATAAGAAGAATGTATTACAAAGTAAAGTGGAGGTTACGCTTAGGTTAACGTTGCCCGTTGTAAATGTTTTGTAAAAGGAACGGAAGCCCTAAAAGTCCGTAAAAGGAAATAAATATATTAATGACATGTCAGTGTTCTGAAACATGTTCGTATGTGTGTATGTGTGTTCGTATGTGAGTGATTCTTTGAGAAACGCTGCCCGGTAAACGGCTCAATCGATGGGATTCTCCTTTGATGCAAAATTACCTCTGACTGATGCCCAGGGCGTTTCTACCCTGTCACTGTTGAAAAACAATTCCTTCAATTGTTATGAACAATTTTAATTGTTTACAACTCTGTATTTGGAGAAGGGTGATACATACGTTTTGTAGCTAAATTTTTGGGAAACGATTTTTGTGTACCGCCTCGTACTTTTCCTCGTTCGGGAATTGGTATTAGCCCTGTTCCGAACTTGGAAAGGTAAAAGTCACTACGGAAAAATGTTATCCACGCTGTCATTCTGCGGATCGATTCATATACATGAGCGATTCCATCCTGATTGAGCAAATCATACGACCTCATATTTTTTGTTCTTTATGCGATTTGTTGAGTGTATAGGTCTCCTGATTACAAGAATTTTCCTTTTTTTTGTTTTCCCGTAGCGTCTATGGTTCGCGAGTTATTGCCATTTGAAATTTCGAAGAATTCACGAATTGAAATGTTTTCAAAAAATCATATCTTTCCACTGAATTATTATTTTTTCATAACTCGCCAGCGCCAATCCATCGCCTGAAGTGTACTTTCCGATGGATGTATGCAAAAAAATCTATAATTGATCCCAAGTGTTTTTTGCGCTGCCGAACGCAATAATTATCTGGTTTACAAAGTATGCCCCATTCTTTCCCCCTGATAAAAATTGAACGAATTCTACAATAAATAATGAACATTTTAAGCCCTTGGGCATCATGGGCAAGTCACTGGTTAGCTGGAAAAATAAATTTGAAAACTTAAATTTTTCGTAAAATGAAGAAAAACCATGTATTTACTACAATTGATATATTGTGACCGTATAAATTAATTATAAATGTTTCTTTTCAGTGGCCTTGTGGTCAATTGACTTCCTGAAAACAGATATGAGCTACTATCTAGACGCTTGAAGTAGACCTATAGGTATAAAGATCGTAAACTCATTTTTTTGAGGTCCTTCTTCTCTTCAAATTCGGGTTTGGCGTCAATGTTTCAATCCGAAAGACTCCAAACTCGTCAGTATCTAAAAAATGTTTAGTGTGAATCACACCGTTCATTTGAGGAATAACCGCACGGAATTTCTTCGTTCCTGGTATGGTTTTTGCATTGCTGAGGCGATCAGAGAGGAGAATCTTTGTTTCCTCGCATTGAGCTTTAGGAGAATATTTCACAGTGATTTTTGGCAAACGTCCTGAAGTTTGGCACCATTCAGCGCCCCGCTCTGGCGATGTAAGTTGTTGTTCTGCTTGCATTTGGAGACTTACCCGAAGACTAGCACGCTTAACAATTCCACCTATGGCATCACACGCACTTTTTCCATGTGAGGTTTCGAAGTAATGATGTTCAGCGGATATCCCATAATCTTTCAAATGATAGTAGAGATATATTTAAAATTTTTGTATTGCGATGGAGCCCCATCAGAAAAGTAGTAGAACCTTTTAGGTTCAGGACAAATAGTTTTTACGAAGTCATTTATAATGCGCATATAAACATAAACTGCGATGGCATCATGGATAATATAATCTGAAACAATGGCCGAGCTCATATTCTCCAACGAATCATTTGACTTATAATAAATAGCTACAGTGTAGATTGTTGCTGAATCATTGTTCCAATGAAATTCGCCAATCGAGTTCTGTACCACAAACGAATCATTCTCCGCATATTATGAGAAATTCGTCTTGATCCAGATATTTCTTCACATATTTAAGAAAATTCGCTTGCTTCTTGGCCAAGAATGCGTGAGGCAAAAGAGCCTTCAGCTTTGAGCAGCATTCATGAGCAAATTCAGATGAATCTTTGATCGTTGTTTCCAGTGTGGATCAAGGAGTTTGCACCCAGTGTTTGTACGTAACTTTCTCCACGTTATTATCTACCAACCAATTTCTGTAAACTATTAACACCTGGACAATTCTCACAAAGACCTCTGTGGCATTCATCTCGCGGATTTTCGCATATGATTAGATTGAAACAATCGGTGTAATGGTTTAGAGGCTGGTCTAAGTGCTGTGTGAAGCCCTTCATGTTACAGCTTAGAAGCAGAAAAAAATACTCTGTACTGTACTGAAAAAAATACTCAAATGCGGGGAAAACTTTGCGCCATAAATGATCCGCCAAAATGCCTTGAAAAATGTGAACAATGGCGGGAAAAATTGGTTATTTTCAAAGTTACCGGATGAAACAAGTTAAGGGTGGTCTGAAAAGGATAACTATCTTTGAAAAATGTTTAAATGCACGTTCTGATTGACAGGTCTAGGAGCCGCCATCTTGAAGCTGAGGAAGGGTGTAACCAACCAAGATGGCGGTGCCCAGACCTGTTAATCGGCTAGTGTTTTTAAACATTTTTACAAATTAGTTATCCTTTTCAGACCACCCTTAACTCATTTCATTTGCAAAATTTGGAAATAATCAATTTTTAAAGTCATTGTTCACATTTTTTTAAATGCTTTTTTTGGTGGATAATTCATGGTGCAAAGTTATCCTCACATGTAAGTGGATTTTTTCTGAACTGCCTCTTCATACAGTGGCAAAGTAGAAAATCATGAAATTTAAGCAATACAGAAATTTCTCCATAAATCTTTTTTACATAACCTCATAGATTTCTAGATGTGTAGCACGAAATTAACTCTTCACTACTTCACTATTCATTTATCTCATATTTTTTTATTACCACAACAATGATCGCTTACCAATCATCGTCAACTTGATATTCTGGTGCATAGGACAAACACAGACAGTATGAGTACCAGGGTCACCAGCTAAAACACACTCCTTGGGCCTCAATGATGCAAAAGTACTGAATCCTGCTTTAATGTCTGGAAATTCTGAACGAAATGTTTCATATAACTCTTTCAGATTTGAGAGTATCAATCGCTTTTGCACGGTCCGTTTGCCTTCATCATCTCTAATCACGACACAGTCTCGGATCCCTGGCATATTCATGCTATTACGATCATCATAATAACAGTCATGAACCATTCTTTTTGTAGTCTCTATCAAGGGGCGGCCTGAAAATTACAAATATCCTTAAAGCCAGAGAATTTCGTGATTCCCCAAATTAATTGCCAGCGTTTGTGTAAACTATCAATTTAACCCAGATTAGGTGATTGTAGGAACCAAAGACAAGAGACCAGTTTTTGTACCTGAATTAATTGTTGACAATAATAATCCTGGAAAAATTTTGAACTAAAATCTTTCATTACTGAAATAATTCAATATTTAATAATGTCTGAAACAAGCGTTGCGTTCTACGATTCATTCATTACTCAATTCTAGTCACCTAATTTAGCTGATGGATTCGCCAATACTCCTTCTTTTGACGCTAACTGTTTTACTTTTCTCAGAATGTTTCATACCCATTATGTCAGTAATTTTTCGAAAACTCCAATCTGGTGGCATCAATGTGGGAATTCGGACTTTCTCTGCATAATTCGTTCGCTCATCATGAAAATTATCCTTCAGTTTATGGATCATAGTATAAAACTCTCGGCTATCCTTCAAGGATGGGCGTTCAGTATTTTCAGAATTATTACATAATAATCCAGTGAACGTGGCGTGAACCTGATCCACCTTATTATCAAGCCATTTCTCAGAATATGAATTAAGTTTCTTGGCAGAAATCGGCGATAGATTAAGCAAACCTACTGCTTGATTGATAACAGGTAACTGAATTTCAAGGCTAAGTGGAGACCAGTGACTCTGACTAGATCCAACAGAAAGTCCCGAACCACTACTCACCATTGGGGTACAATCAGCAGTACTTTGATGGGATAAAGAGCGCTCAATATCAGCCGCTAGAAGGGTCCAAGAGATCTATATTTCTCTTTTCTTTACTAAAACAGTAATTATTGAGAATAAATTCTATCCCTTACCTTCATCATTTCATTGTTCATCAACACAATCATTCACAGTCTCTGGTGGTTCAGACTTCGATAATAATCTTCGGCACTGACCGCATAAATAGTCCTTTTCTCCCAATCCCCACTTGTCACACAGTTTTTTAGAAGGAATACGTAAACTATCTTTATGTTTCGGATGATCTTTCATATGCAATGGTTTGCATCGGTCGTAATGTGCTGATCGCTCCATATTATTACAGATTTAATGGAGAGTTCCACTCCAATTCGAATTGATTGAAGTAGAGGTTATATTGACGGTTAAGTTGCATGCGGTCACTCCATAAATCAATTGAGATAGCAATGCTCAGTCGATAATGGAGTCCTAATTCTGTATTATCGATCCTAGATATTCAATCTGGGCCGTACGTACGGAAAAAATTATTTAAAGTGAAATGAAATAATGGTGAATAAGGAAATTCTATAATATGTCGATTGAAGTTTTTATGTGGAGATTACTTTACACCTATAGGTCTACTTTAAGCGTCTAGATAGCAGCTCATATCTGATTTGGGGAAGTCAATTGACCGCAAGGCCACTCAAAAAACATTTATAATTAATTCATACGGACACAATATACCAATTTTAGTAAATACATGTTTTTCATCATTTTACGAAAAATTTAAGTTTTCAAATTTATTTTCGCAGCCAACCAGTGACTTGCCCATGATGCCCAAGGGCTTAAAGTGTTCGTTATTCATTGTAGAATATGTTTAATTTTTATCAGCGGAAAAAAATGGGACATACTTTGTAAACCATGTATTTATTGTGTTCGGCAGCGCACAAAAACACTTGGGATCAATTATAGGTTTGTTCGCATAAATCCATCGGAAAGTATACTTCAAGATGATGACTTTTCCCTGGTGAGTTATGAAGAAATGATAATTCAGTGGGAAGATATGATTTTTTGAAAACATTTCAATTCGTGAATTCTTCGAAATTTCAAAACGCCATAACTCGCGCACCATAGACGGTACGGGAAAACAAAAAAAGGAAAATTCTTGTAATCAGGAGACCTATACACTCACAAAATGGCATAAAGAACAAAAAATATGAGGTCGTATGATTTGCTCAATCGGGATGGAATCGCTCACATGGATCTATCGATTCACAAAAATCCATGAATTCGTCGAAAGACACCCACACACATACACATACACATACATATTGGAAGAAACCTAACTCCCGAAACCAAGGGTGCCAAGGGTGGGCTCCCTATAACAGCCCATGAAGCAAACATGAACAGTGATGATAAAACAATATTATCCCACGCGGACAGCCCCCAAAAGGAAAATTCCGCCATCGATTCCAACCAAGTGAAAGCCCTAATGGCCGCTGGCTCCTCGGATTGTGGGAAGAGCCAACCATCACTTGATCGTCCCCGGGTGGCCCAGTTGGCCCTTAATGCTACAAGTGGAACTGTACCTAGTATGCAGAGCACATGGGACCTGTACGAGAATGATCTGGCAACGCTAGTGAATTCTCTTACCGATAAAAACAGGAGAGCCATCAATGAAGACATGAGAAAGCTGGCTAAGCACATCCAAATGGCCGCAACGCGAATAAGATCCATGACGGAGACAGGGGCAGGCAAAACACCCTTGCCAGCAGTTGGATGGCTCACTTGTCCAGGTCCTAGATTGTCTCAGCTAAGCCTAGGGAGTAGCCATAAGTCCATTGAAAAACAGATCTGAGGAGACAACGACACGACGGGACAAATGAAAGGAGAGGACACCGCCTGATGACACAACGGGCAGAAAGCTCAAGAGTGCCGACGATGAGGCAGCAGCAACGTCGTCCATTAATGTGGAGGAGCTCGTAAAAAATAGAACCCGGTTAGATCGAAACAGGGCCTGGGATGGAGGAAGCATCGAATTCTGCAACAGAAGACGATGAAAGTGCTTGGGAGAAGCTTGGCGGAGAAAAAAACAGGACCCGTCCCAAAATCTTCGCGGTACTACGCAGACTAAACCTCGGTCGGGAAGGAAAGCAGCAATCCGCCCTGATGCGCTAATTATTCGCCCGACGGGGAAGGATACGTACTCGGAAATATTGGGACGAATAAAGAAGGACCAAGGTGATTATGCGGCTAGCTCATGCGTGGACAAAATCCGTAAAACAGCTTCCGGAGACGTTCTCCTAATCCTTGCGAGAGGAAAGAAGGACGAAGGTGTCGAGCTAGAGAAGGCACTAGTTGAAGCCCTCCAAAACGAAGCCAAAGTGTTTAATAAGGGACCTCAAGAGGAACTCGAAATTAAAGACCTCGACGACGTCGCTACGAAAGAAGACAGACTCGATGCCCTGAGGAAAGCTGATGGCACAGATAGTGATATCTCATTGAGTGCCATCAAGTCTCTTCGCAAGGCATACAGAGGAACACAATCGGCGACGGTGGTACTCCCTGCCACTAGCGCAAGGTATATATCGAGTAAAAGTAGTGAAATACGAATAAGCCTGGTATATGCCCGCATCGTGGCAGTGGTAAGGCCCCTAAAGTGCTCCAAGTGTTGGCACTACAAGCATCTTGCCGTTAATTGCAAGAGCCCCATTGACCGATCAGACCTGTGCTATAAATGCGGCGAAAAAGGGCACAAAAGCTCTGATGAAGCGTCTCCGAAATGCGTCCTATGCGTAGAACTGGAGCCCACGAAAGACCATGCCCATGTAACTGGTTGCATCAAATGTCCAGTCTACCAGGGTGCATTCCAGAAGATCCGTACACAGTCATAGTGCGAGTGTTACAGGTGAACCTGGCTCACTGCACCACCGCACAGGATCTGCTGACGCAGACGGTTCGAGACCTGAAAATTGATGTTGCCGTCATTTCGGAACCTTATAGGAACCTATATACCCAAAAGTGGGTTACCGATACTAGCAATAAAGCCGTCATTTGGCCCTGCGGTGTTCTGCCGTTTGAAGCATATAATGGTGACCAACAGTCTGGATTTGTTGTGGCCAAGGTAAATGGTACCTATCTGTATAGCTGCTATGCACCACCAAGTCTTTGTTATGAAGACTTCACAGCATTCCTAGATAGGCTCATGGTGCATGCGAAATAGCACTTTCCAGTAGCAATTGCAGGAGCTTTCAATTCCTGGGCAGTTGACTGGGGCAGCAAGGAGACCAATCACCGAGGACGGGCTTTACTGTAAGCCATGTCGACTCTAGATGTCGTCCTATTGAACGATGGAAATGAACCGACATTTCGCAGAGGACAAGCGAGCTCAATTATAGATCTCACCTTCGTCAGCAGTAGCCTGCTCAAAGGCAATTGCGCATGGGAGGTATCCGAGATTTGTACTGCCAGTGATCATCGAGCAGCTCTCTGGGATGTGTCGGTTGATTGGAGGTCCGCGCCCACATCGACCAAAACAAACGAAATCGGCTGGAATGTGAGAAAATTCGACATCATCAGTTTTCTTGTGGCATTAAGGATCGATTCAGTAGGTGGTAGAAATGCCCCCGAAAAAGTGAATGGAGTCATGCAGAGAGTCACCGATGCCTGCGACGCGAGTATGCCCAGGGAAGCCAGTGAAAAGCGACGGCCACCGGTGTATTGGTGGAGCGATGACATAGCTATGTTTCGCAAGGAATGCTTCGCGGCAAGAAGATCTTGGCAACGTGCAAGGAAGAAATCCAATTCCGAAAGCCTTGAACTAAAGTATAAAGCGGCTAAGCGTAAGTTCACCAAGGCCATAAAGCTTCGCAAACGGGACTGCTGGAACGAGCTGTTGGAGGAAGTGGAAAAGGATCATTGGGGCAGACCGTACAACATGGTTATGACGCGACTCAAGACCCAGCCGATGCCATCACCGACCTGTGCTAGGCTTCTGGAAAGAATTGTCTCAGTCTTATTCCCCCAACAAACGAGTGTGGCTGAAAAGCAGATGGAGGGCGCTATCATCGACAGAATACCGCCGATTACAGACGAGGAACTATTGCAGGCCTGGAGTAGAGTGGGCAACAACAAGGCCTCGGTTTCGATGGTGTGCCAAATGTTGCGTTGAAGGCCGTCACCCGGAATTTTTCTCGAAATGTATAATGCGTGCATCCAGGAAAGTATTTTCCCCAGCAGATGGAAACAACAGAGACTCGTACTTCTCCTCAAGGGGAGAAAGCCACCGGGTGAGCCATCATCATATCGTCCACTCTGTATGCTGGATACGGCGGGCAAGATTCTGGAGCCCATTATACATCAGAGAATTGAGGCAGCGGTGGACCCTGTTGACCGACGGTCAATATGGTTTCAGGCGACGACGATCGACGTTGGATGCTATTGACCTCGTGGTGAGAACAGCGAAGAGAGCGATTGAGGGCGGACGATGGAAAGGAGGTACGAAACAATACTGTTTGGTTGTTACTCTGGACGTCAAGAACGCTTTCAACTCGGTATGGTGGGATTCCATTTTGGCTGCATTATCGAAGCTATCAGTACAGGCATATCTCCAAAAGATGGTAAGAAATTACTTCACCGACAGAGTTTTTAGGTATGACACAGAAATGGCCCCCAAAACATATAAGGTGACTAGGGGTGTACCTCAAGGCTCGGTGTTGGGGCCCCTCCTGTGGAATATCGTGTACGACGAACTGCTGACACTGGCATTGCCGACGGTGACAAAGCTCGTGCTCGGGACGCGCACGAAATAACTTCCCAGCCCTATATACGGTACCTAGGAATTATGATTGATGCACGACTCAGTTTTAGACAACAAGCCCAACATGCAAGCAGTAAGGCGGGTGCAGTGAGGACTGCCGAACATTGGAGGGCCAGAACAGAGGAGAAGAGCCAAGGAGGCTCTTGTTATCATCAGTTGTCACGTCGGTATTAACATATGGTATCCTTATATGGACTGATGCACTACGAAGGCAAGTAGCACGACGGCAAGTTGTTCCAGTGCACAGGCTGAGTGCCCTGAGAGTAGCTGGCGCATACCGGACAGTATCCAACGAGGCAGTGTGTGTCATTGGTGGGATGATACCTATTGAAGTTCCAGCGGAGGAGCGTAGGCGACTCTACACACTCCAAACATCACCTGAGCTGAGCCCAGTGGAACTGAAGACAGAAGAACGTAACCACAGCATCCAGGGATGGCAGCTACAGTGGGACGCCTCGAGCAAAGGCCGGTGGACTCATTGACTTATTCCGCAGCTACATGTTTGGCTTGACCGATCACATGGACAAGTCAATTACTACCTAACCCAGATGCTCTCAGGACATGGGTGCTTTCGGGAATATCTTCACAAATTCAAGCATGAGGATTCCTCGGATTGCCCGAAGTGTTCGAGATTTCAGGAAAACGGGGAGAATCTTCTCTTTGCGTGTCCGCGTTTCGACGTCCAACGATCTATATGGGAAAAGAGCTCAGGCAAACCTATTAACGTTGGAAATCTTGTAGAGGTTATGCTGTCATCCGAGGCAGCAGAAGCGGCAGGACCTGCGCCGCGAGGAACAGTTTCGGAAAAATCCGGAGTAAACGGAGGATCTTCTTACCGTGACCGACCGGAAAGGATGCGGTCCTGAGGAAGCCGCGGCTGTCGTCCCCTACGCAACGAAGTATTGCTTCGCAGATGCTCCGTCGTGATCTGGGGATACTGGGAAATAGAAGGTTGTCCTTCTACTAGTTTAGGCCAAGGGGTATTGTCCCTTGTTTTTTCTTTATTTTGCTCTTTTCATTTGTAAATTTTCAACTTCCCGATAGGGAAGTTATTGTAATCACCCCGAAATCGAACTTTTTCATTTTGACCTGTAACTGGTGTCTTAAGAGTATCAAAATGATCCCCGAAAAATTCTGAGTCCATGCCTGTGTGTGTGTTGTTTGCATGTGCCCTACATTTTGGCCAACGATCTCTCACGAATGGATGCACCAATCGATGCCAGCGATGTCTCAATCTACGCGTCTTCATGTAATTTAGCCCTGATAAGTTTTTGATGGATATTGGTTCAGAATATATAATGTTATCAACAATTTCAATCATTCATAACGCTATATCTCGTATACGGTTGGAGTTAGAGAAAAAATTTGTTAGAATAAATTGTTCCTCAGATAAAAGTGCACATTTAATCGGTATTGACTTTTTCCCAGAATGTGCATAATTAAGGTGGTAGAGCCGTTAGAAAAAAATAATTCATGTGATGAGTGTATGAATGGAGACTAGATGGCGTCGGCGATCGCAAAAATTGGTCTCTACAGTAACTATGGACCGACTCAGAACATAATATTTGTATATCACTTTATGTATCAATGTTCTCTCCACTGACGATCTCCTCGTCGTCAGAATCACCAATGGGTCGAACCCTTTTTCTATGCTAAATTAAATCAGAACCGCAAAGATGAACTAGATATATGGTGCGGATATTAAGTATATTTTCACAAGGAATATTCTGAATTTTCAAAATAATCCTAAAAAGTAAATAACAAATAATACCTAAAAAATGGTTTTTATATTTTAGTGAATCACATAATCACATCTTTCTGGATTGTTATTAAAATCGTCATATTTATTACAGTTACGGATCCTGTGTTTCTTGGAGTTTCCATGGAATGTGCAGTATTGGAAGCTCTTATTACACATTATCGTCCTTACACAGTGATTTATCGTTTCCACAACAATTTTGGGCACAATTTATACTTCGTAGATTTTAACAGTTTCATATTCCAATCAGTTTCAAATTTCTCATGTGTCAAACATAGGAAATTGCAAAAGATTGGAATTTCATAAATTTCCAATTTTAAAAACTTCGCATTCTACAAACTTCGTATTTCAACAATTTTAGATTTTTAATTTTTTTTGAAATCTTTCAAATTTGGAATTTTCGAGATTATTGAAATTTGAAATTGTTCAAATTGGAAATTTGGAATTTGTAATATTCAAAATGTTAAATTTCAGAAATTTTTAATATTAAAAGTGGAAAATTATAAAACATTCAAATTTCAAATTTTAGAAATTCTAAATTACGAAAATTGCAAAATTTCAAATACCAGATTTTAGCTGTATATGTCATCAGATTTAGCGTTTCAATAGCAAAAAAAATGAAAAGATTTCAAGAAATTAAAATTTTAACAGATCATAGACTTCAAACTTCAAATTTACAAATTAAACATTTTAGAATTCAAACATTTTGAATGAAAAATTTTGGACTTCGAAAATTTTATTGCCATATTTCAATCAATTCTAAATTTGTCATACTTCATATGCCCAAAATTGAAAATTATGCGAAAAATTGCAATTTATTATTCATGCAATAATTGTTAGGACTTATTTGTAGGAGTATTTATTTTGAGTCGGTGTCGTGCGGACGCATGTCTACCGCTCTCTACGAAATATATTATTATTATTAAAAGGGGCTGTGGGCTCACTATAAGTGAGGGACGACTTATAGGCCTAGGCCCTTCTTGTCTCCCACAGAACGAAAAACTCAACGATAACCGGGCTATAGGAATATTCCAAGCCCATTTGTAAGCTTAGAATCTCCCTACATCCCAGCTGTCCGCATTCCTCCTCCTCCAATGACGTATCCCCCCATATCCGATGGCTCTATACAGCAAGTCGTGGGCATTTGCACAGTACAGGGAAGGGAGTTTCCTCTTTCTCCTCGCAGAAGCGGCATATGGTGGTTTCAGATAGACCCAGTATATTCATGTGCCTACGAAGTTTGCAGTGGCCTGTCATGGCGGCTACTACTGTCCTTACCAGTTTCCTGTTCATTTCCATGAACTCCCTAGTCGTTTTGGGGTCCCAGTGGTGGATGAAAATCTTGGATTGTCTGGCACCTACCGTTGTCATCCAGCTCTGGTTTATCTGATCGACAGCCCATTCCTGGATATGTCGCTTCACAGTTTGCCTTGGTAGTCCTAGGGCAAGCCGAGGGAAACGTTCGTTTCCCTCCGCTCACCGCCTATATAGCTCGTCAGCTTTTTCGTTGCCTGGTATATGCGAATGTCCCGGTACCCAAATTAGTCTGCCCTTGTTCTTGCGAGTCAGCATGTTCAGTGCATCTCTGTATAGTCCTACAATTGCCGATTTGATGTGCGGATTATCAAGCGTTTTTAAAGCTGCCTGACTGTCCGAGCATATGGCGATTTTTTTCTTATTATAACCCCGCTATGTATTAGCTCTCACACAGCCAAGAATCACAACCACCTCGACCTGAAACACAGTGCAGTGGTCTTCCAGGCGGAAGCTGAATTCCATTTTGGAACCCATCAAATGTAATCCAGCACCCACCGCCCGATCCTTTTTTGAGCCGTCCGTATACCAGATCGGTTCCCAGCCATGGAGCACTTTAGATTCCCTCTCCCACCGGGCCCTGTCCGGGTATATAACTTCATAGTTCTTCACTGTGGCCATGGTTGTTCCATTAAAGTCCTGGGCATCACTGACGCCCGGTGCTATGGATTCTATCCGTTACATCACTTCAGTGTGTCCCTTCTCATACCTGTTCCCTCTACAACCTGCCATCAGCTTCAGCCGGTGGGCTGCTGACATCGGCGCCGAATTAACCTCCACCTCTATGGAGGATACAGTCCCAGCAGCGTGCCCAGCGTTTCGATTCGAGTGGTTCTCATGGCCCCTGTAATGACCCTCACGTGGTTAAGCTCCGAGCCCGCCGTCTTTTGCGTGGCCCTCCTCCACCACACAATGGCTCCGTGCTTCAGGCAAGACTACTGACGCATAAATCCATTCCATCATGCCAGGTCTTAACGCCCAAGTTCGGCTGCAAATTATTTTGGTTGCCCATAGGATTCTGCATGCCTTGCTACGGGCGTATTTTAGATGTACTGCCCAGCTCAGTTTTGAATCTAGGACTACCCCCAAATGCTTTACTGAGAGGGTCGGAATCAATTCTTTTCCAAGGGACCTGGGGTTCCTCCAGCCATCCAGTTTCCTTTTTCGCTGAATGAGAACGAGTTCCATCTTGTCCGGGTGGACAGACAGCCCCGTCTCTTCACACCATTTCTTCGTTACACTTAGTACAGCCATTATTAAGGAACGGACTTCGTCCGAATGATCGGCCGTGATTAAAACAACCAAGTCATCTGCGTACGCCTGAGCATAGAAGCCCTCCTCATGTAGTCTACGATAGCAACGGTGACAAGACTCCGCGCTGCGGGCAGCCTTTGGTTATAGACGCGCCCATTCCAAAGTCTCCTCTGTAAACCGAGAGGACTCTGGATCTGAGCATAACGTCGATCCATTGCCTAGTGGTGTCATCAATGCTGTGATATTGGGCACCCTCATCGATTGATCTCATCGATGTCCATGTAGAGACCGCCCATTATCAGGCCCCTCGCCATGGCATCTTCTAGTCTACCCACTAATTGATGTGGAGCCGTGTCGACTGATTTGCCAGCGTGATGAGTAAACTGGCAGTAGTGCGATGGTCTCTGAACTAGTGCAGTGTCCCGTATATAACTCTTCACCAGTCTCTCCAAAGTTTTCGGGAGGAAAGACGTGAGAGATATGGGGTGATAGGATCCCGCTTTCATGTACTCACCACCTCCCGGGTTTGGTATGAACACGACCTTGGTTTCCCGCCACAAGGTCGGCACGTACCTTATCGCAAGGCATGCACGAAAAATGTTAATTAGTGGTCCTAGGATCGTTCCTCCCGTTTCTGCAAGAATATCGAATAGATTGCGTGTACGCCCGGACTCTTAAAGGGTTGAAAGCCCCCGATGGCCCACTCAGTCCTTTAGTACAGGCGATTTAGCTTTGGCGTCGGGAATTAATTGATTCTGGCTGGAATTTGTCACAAAATGTTCAGAAAATTCCCGTGAACCAGAATATGTAATTGGAATGGCATTTCCAAGATACCGTCATTGTTTAATTAATAAAAAACAGTGGGAATTTCGGAGTAAACGCCACAAATTTTGCCCAATACATTAAATTCAATAAATAAAAATGATAATATGTAGAGAAACTCATCCTCTACAAATTATAAGCGAGATTCCATACTCTAAAGTCAATAGTTTGCTCAATATTAAATAAATAATTTGAAGTTGTTGCGCATCGCGCCTGATGGAGACGGTAGCGTGCGCCGAAAAGGGTGGGCCTAAAGCTGTCACAAAATAATTTGTAAAAACTCGGTAGGTTACGTTTTAATTGATTTAATATTAAACAAACTATTGACTTTCGGGTATGGTGTCCTGCTTATAATTTGTAGAGGATGAGTTTCTCTACATATTAGCATTTTTTAAAATTGAATTTAATGCATCGGGTAAAATCTGGGATGTTTTTTGGCGTTAACGCCCAAAATTCCACACTGTTTTTTATTAATTAAACAATGTTGTTATCTTGGAAATGCCAATCCAATTACACATTCTGGTTCAGGGGCTTTTTCCGAACATTTGGGGAAAATTTCAGCCAGAATCATTTATTTTCCGTTCACCATCAATAAAAATTTTCCAGATTGACTGGACTACTTGCCGGTGTCACAATCCTAGAGGCAGTGACTCAGTATGGTTTCATCCCTCTAGGTAGGGACGGAACGCAATGACCATGATCCCCTTCTTCATGACGGATCTGATCCGGAAAGTGCTTATCCATCAACTCCACTAGCTCCTCCTCCCATGATTTGGTAAATGAACCATCGTCTTTGGAAGGAGCCAGTGGAGGTCGGACCATCCCTGGAGAGGAGTGTGCAGTCGTGACGTTTCTGGCATAGTAGATAACTCACCCAGAAAATTAAGCCACGATTTTTACCGCGCTCCTCTGACCGCGGCTCGATAGCGGATTTGAGCCTGTTTAGCTACCTCAGAGTTTTTTTTTTCTCCGTCCCTCTCATTTGTACGCCCCCGGTAGCGGCCGTGTAAGCATTCCTTCAGGGGGCATACCGGACACCCACCCATGCGGCTGGGGCCGACTTTCGCCATTTTTAGGCCATCGTATTTCTAAACACAGGGTAAACCTCCAGAAACCGCTGTGTTACGATGGCCGGCGCCTATGATGGAACCCACCCCCCCTTCCTACGTCGGGTTAGGTTCCCGTTCGGCCGGCCGGTCTCATTTTATGGGTACCGCCGATAGCACACACGGAAATTCCTGCATCGGTCGGAACCCATGAGAAAATATTTTGAAAAAATATTCTCCGGCGGCCGGGCGCGAACCTAGGACCTTCGGAGTATTAGGCAGATACTCTACCACTACGCCAAAGCCCCGACCTAGCTACCTCAGCGTCTCTGCGCATCTTCGTGTTTCGCCCTCGATTCTGAGTTCGTCTAGCATATTGACATAAATTGGCCAGCTCTTCGCTCCACCAAGAAACGTCCCTATTCCCCCGTCTTTTGACTGGATAATTCCTATGGTATGCCTCGGCGATCGAACTCGTCAGCACTTTAACGGCCAGTTCGATTTTCGAGGGACAACCGGGTCGTCTAGGGAAGTCAACAAGAGCGAGACCCAAGTCCTCCAGATATGAGTCCCAGTTCGTCGTCCTAGGATTCCTGAATTCCTGGGGTCCCCTCCCCGTCGGCCTTCCGTCAATGTTAAAAATAATGTATCTATAATCCGGAAGAGAGGGATCATCGGATACATGTCAGCCCGTAACATTCACGCCCAAGTCTCTACTGCATAAGGTTAAATCAATTCCCTCACCCCTAACTACATTGACAAAGGGTGGAGACTTACCTCTGTTCTTTATGTCTAGAGCCGTCCCCATCAAATATTCCAGAAGTGATTGGCCCCTTGGATTAATGTCCGTGCTGAACCACACCGTATGATGTGCATTGGCGTTACCGCCAACAATCAGCCCCCATCGTCTCCTGCCACACTCTCTGACCAGTCGGTCAAAGCTCTTCGAAGGCGGTGGGTCAAGAGCATCGAAGGGCATGCACACCGACGCCACCACGATTGTCCTCCTCGTATCCCTTTCTTCCACCTGAATTTTTACTACCATCTGGTTGGCATTTACATGCTCCCATAACGGTAGCGTAGCGGCATCCTTGACCACGATGCCAGTCCTAGGTCTAGCACACGCTGTGTCGGAAAATACCATACCCTGGTTCACATTGAGCTCCCTGATTCTGCCCTTGAAAATCCAAAGTTCCCCCGTATGACCTTCCCCTTCAGCGCTGCCGCTGCTGACGCGCTTTTGTGCAGTTTGATTTGAATAATCTTCAAACCGCCTGCCATTTTCCTACCCTCCCTTGAGGTGCCCGGTCTGCCAGTCACTAACTTCCCATCACCGGGTTTCCCCTGACGGGCAGCCTGGAAAACCACCTGGTTCAATCCACAAACAGGTCTCCACCCCAGTTTCTCAAGAACGGGGAGGCAGTTCTCAGCAACCCCCAGGACAAGTTTAACCATACGAGGGAGTACGGCCGTCTCGACCTTAGGGGTATCATAGATATGCCACCTGCCCGTCTTCAGTCCTGGGTTTCGCCTCTCCAACCTGACCAGGAGGGCCTAAGGATCCGTCTCCTTCCCGAGGAAGAAAGCGATCACCTTGACTGGTTCATCGGGCGAAATATAAATTTCAAACGTACCGCGCTTTAGTACAGTGAAATTATAAATCAGCTAAAAGTTTCGGCACAAACGTGTCAAACTTAAGAAATCTTAAAATTCCCCTGGCTTCAAAAAGGAAAGCCAAAATGAGTGCTCCGATGGAAGAGTAAAAACAAGCAGGCAGTCCTCGGGTCCCCCCATTCGAATGTGTCAAATATGTCACCATCGTTTTTATTTCCCGCAATTTTATTGGTGGTAAGCTTCCGAATGGTCCGATTGCACACAAAATGAAAATGTTCCAGTATTGAAAAAGCTTTTTGCAGGCGAACGTAAGCAAAAACAAAAATATCTCATATTACCCAAAGTAATTGACCTAATGTTGTTCAATCAGCTCATAGATCTCGTTAAGGCTCATATTTTAGAAAAAAAATGAGATGAATACTGACCGAGAAATGAAGTAAGGGAAAAACCGTAAAGATGAAAAAATTGAAATCTAGAAAATTAATGATGCGATTGAATCGACATTCAATAGGGTTTTTCGCCATAACAAAAGGAACCTCTGTTCCAAATTTCAAGCTTTCATCACAATTTTTGCGGACGCTAGAGTGCGAACAAACACAAAAAGTAAAACCAAAGTCAAAAAATAGGAATATCTCATATTACCCAAACTAATAGACTCAATGTTTTTGAACCATATCATACATCTCGTCCAGGCACACCTTGTGAAAAAACAACAAAGTCGGTTGAATAATTATCGAGAAATAAAATAAAAACCACCGACGGTTGTGGCCATGTGGGTTAAAACACTGGAATTGGGGGGAGCTAATTGATATCTGAGATCGCTGGTTCAAGTCGGGCATGGGCGCTATGTGTTTTTTTTCAAGGCTTTAACTCACACGACACGACCGAGCAGGAGTTTCGTAAAAGAAACGAGCTGTACAAATCTGAGGTTTTTGCCAATGGTTTTCCTTCGATTTCAGTGCCAAACTGGGCAAATGCTGTACAGCGGGGTTAAAGCGGGGTGGGATGGGAACAAATCGTAAAGACCCGAAAGGGTACACAAATAGAGTGGAATAAAATAAATACCGTCAAAACGAAAAAATTGAAATCTGGGAAACTAATGATACAATCAAACCGCCATTCAATAGGGTTCTTCACCACAACAAGAGGAACCTTTGTCCGAAATTTCAAGTTTTTATCACCATTTTTGCGGACGCTAGAGTGCGAACAAACACAAAAAGTAAAACCAAAGTCAAAAATTGAAAGATATGAATATCTCATATTACCCGAAGTAATTGATTCAATGTTTTTCAACTATATCATAGATCTCGTCAAGGCACACATTTAAAAAAAAAAACAACAAAATCGGTTGAATGATTATCGAGAAATCAAATGAAAACCGTGAACAAATTGAAAACCGTGAACAAAAAGAGTCCAACCACCAGCACCAAGAAGAGCAGAGATGGAACTACCCGCTACCCCAGACTCTGCTACGATCCAAAGCATGAAAAGGACCATCCACTTCCTGCAGTCCCCTACAATCCTCGAGCTTACACCAATATGTATTGCCGCGAAGATGTCTAGGCCCTCCTACGCTTCTTGTTTTCCAACGGCAGAAACCCCTATTGCTAGGATCACAAGCATCGCATCCTATGCTTACCTCTTCCTACCCACCTCTGAATCACCCACGATCCCCCTACAAACATAATCAATATCTTAGCCATCAACATTTTTGCTCTTAAACCTAATTTGGACGAATTGTTACACATTGTCCATAGTAATAACATTAAAATTTTTCTGATTTCAGAAACTAAGCTGAACGGCAAAACGAAAAAAATAACATACCAGACGTCTTGCTGATCAGGGAGTTCTGATCAGGAGTCTCAAAACAGAAGGGCTAACGCAGGTGCTGGTGTTGCCGTGGCAATCCACAAGACCTTGAAGTATAAAACTCTTCCGCACGATCTCCTGTCGCTCCCCGAATCCGTGGGAGTAGAGATCCAAGTAGACGATAAGAAAACGAGAATTGACTCGTTATACAATCCACCTGATGTCTCACTAGATACAAACCTAATTGTTGAGTCGTGAGATCACGTAATTTATTAATTTATCAAATTATCTGAATTTACTCGTATCTCAAGTCAGGGGAAAATTGTTGCTGGAGTGCTGGCGCCAAATTTTATGGACTAATTAGGGCAACCAGACAGGATTTAGCATTGACGTCAGCATTTACGTCATTTCCCCCAATCTCATAGTTCCATTTCAGAAATAGTCATTCTGAAATGAATTCACGCCCGATCCAATAGGAGAGCCGATTGACTCCCCACTCGTTCGACATGGTGTAACGCCCGAGTGAATCAGGAGCCACCTCGAACCGTCGACGACAGGGAAACCACTGGGCCTTTCTTCATGGTCCGTGCTGGCGGATACCCCCCTCCGAAAATGGGACCACTGGGCCTCTCTTCAAGGTCCGCGCTTCGATGATTTTTCCGTATATATACTGGAAAATTCAGAGCTGAAGACAGTTCAAGTTCAACTTTGAGTTCGAGTATTACTACACCTCAAATTCTAGTTGTCATTTGACTCGTCATCTATCTAGCATAGGGCTATCTATCCATATCCGGCAGTGCTCAGTTAAAGTCAATTATTCGACTCAATTCTTTGCATTCAATTTCAATTATTTAGAGAAAATTACACTTTCATTTTAATACAGTCCACTAGAATCTTTTTATCATTTATGTACAATTCGGTAGATTATATTTTGTAAATATACATTCATTTAAACCATACTGTGCATTCATCCGCTCATTTGACCGCAATATCTAAACAAGGCATACCGCGGCGTTTAGAAGTATCCTTCATAATACACTAATGAGACACATATTTTCTGATAATACTCCAACAATTATCGCAGGAGACTTCAGTGTACAGGACACTGCTTGCACCTCCGCTAGCCCGAACGAATCAGGTAAAATTCTCACAATTTTTCTGACGGCATGGAAAACCGATCTGGTCTTTCCAGACGTCCCAACTTACTATCCCCATAAATCTAAAACCTCTAGTACCATTGACCTCTTGCTAAGAAATAATCTCCATCATAAAAAAATTCACCACATTTTCCAAGTCCCCATCCCATCACCTTGCACTGTTGTCTTCCCTATTTGGCAAACCAGCCTCACCAGAACCATCTAAAATAGTAAACTACGCGAAAACCGACTGGAAAAAATTCAAGGACATCTTAAATGATGAGATTTCTACACCAACCCCCTCCCCCCCATGTAATAATATTGAAGCAATAGATAACAAATAACACATAACAAATTTCGCTAAAATTATTCAAACAGCTCTGGATTCCTCCACTCCCATCCGCTCATCCAAATCCATCCATCCTCCTCTCCCACCCGAAATAACCTCCTTAATAAAAATAAAAAACTATATTAGTTCAAGATGACGAAAAACATGAAACCACTACCTTAAAACTGAACTCAATCAGCTGATGAAAGAAATTAGACTTAAACTAATCGAATGCGAACAAACCTAAAGGATCACTCAATATGGCGCGTGGCAAAATATTTTAATAACACCGGCAAATGCAAAATTCCCATATTCAAGTCCAACAATAAGATCCATACAGAAGACTATGACAATGCAACTACACTTTGTACACACTAATGAATCATTTGAACAAGTCACAGCTCATGTGAAAAACTATTCTCAAAGCGCCAATTGAAACTCCCACTGAATTCCTCACAAATCCCCGTGAAATCATTCTCGCCATCAAAAAACGAAAAAATAAATCAGCCCCCGGTGTGGATAATATTGCCAATATAGCGCTAAAAAACCTCCCGATTAAAGCAATAAGCCTACTAACAAAGATATATAGTGCATGCCTCCTCAACCAATATTTCCCGGAACTCTGGAAAGAAGCGGTGGTCGTACCGATTCTCAAGCCTGGTAAGCCCCCTTCGTATCCGGTGAGCTACAGGCCTATTAGTCTCCTACCGGTATTGGCTAAACTTTTTAAGTGAATAAGTTTAGCTCGTCTCAAAAAACCCATAGAAGAGTTACAACTAATGCCTACGAATCAATTTGGATTCCGATCAGAACACTCGACCTGCCACCAGCTGGTCCGAATTACCAATGATATAAAACGCGCGAAAGACCAGAAAGAAGATACCGTGCTTTTTCTCCTGGACAGCGAGACCCACGTGGAAAAATATATAAAAACAAATATATATATGTGCCAATTTAGTATATAATAGATATAAATATAGTTATAGATAAATAACATAAATTTTTCCATGTGGGAAAGGCCTTTGATTCTGTTTGGACCACAGGCTTTATATATAATCTCGACAGCTTGAATGTACCTAAATAGTTATGTAAAATTCTACTATCACATCTCTCAAATAGACATATTCATGTTAGAGTCGAATCACTGCTTTCCGATAAAACTCAAATTGTGGCGAGAGTCCCACAAGGGTCTGTCCTCTCACCCGTACTATTCAATCTGGACATTGCTTGTTTTTAGCAGAATTCATAGTAATGTATCTATCGCTGGCAATGTTGATAACATCGCACTGTACTCAGCTAGCAAATCGGTAAATAAAGCCGTCAGAAGAATCGAAAACGCAGCTGCGCTTACAATCAGTGCCCTTATGAAATGGAAAATTCAAGTGAATACTGCTAATACAGAAGCAATCATATTTACTAGCTCCAAGGCCAATCGCAGTTTAACTATTCGTAGCGATAACATCACCCTAAGGAACTCTGTTAAATTCTTAAGTTTACATATTGATTCCAAACTCCTGTGGAAAAAAACACATAGATAAAATTAAAATGAAAACAAAAATTATTCTAGTAAGATTGTGTAATTTACTAATATCACAGGCACTTAGTCAGGCTCTGAAACTGACGTTGTATAAAGAATTGATTCGACGAATTATCACATATGGTTGTCCTGCCTGGCACAATGTAGCAAAGATGCAGTTGAATCAACTTCAAGTTATACAAAAGAAATTTTTGCGAATAATGGGGAACTTTAGAAGAAGAACCACGATTTTCGATATGCACAACACGTTGGGCATGTCAACCATAGGTGAATTTATCGATAAAATCAACGAGACATTTAAATTTAAGCTACAATCCCATCTTAATCCTCACCTCCAAAACATCAATATTGACAAAAAATCAAATTGGTCTCGCTGACCAATCTGTTTATCTCACCTTTCCGTATATCCCGTTCCGACCCCTCCACTTGTACCCAATAATTATAAGGTTTCTTAAAAGTTAGTTTCCCTTATATCGAGTCTTCCTATAAATAATCACAATCACATGGTTTTTCCTCGTCCCTCGGCGAATGTAGTACAGGGGTTGGAATGGGAATAAATCGTGAAGACCCGAAAGGGTAGACGAGAAAGAGAATTTTTTTTTTTTTAAATGGTTAGGACTTACGCGCAATATCGCGAACTGACCCATCAAGAGTAGGTTATCCTGCTGGTGGTTGTTTACCAGTGCGCCACTGAACAATGGATGATTGTTCCGGATTAAAATTTCCACTCAAAACATCATCTGCATTGAAATTTACAATCCACTTGATTGGTGTTCCAACGGTGATTTTCCCGCCATCCTGACCACCGATCCATTTGACGGTTGCGAAACGTGGGCTTGCTGATGCCATCTTTGTCACTAAAAAATTGATAGGATCTCTGAAATACTGTCAATCTTTATTTGGTGTAGTCACGCTGTTATATGATCTTAAATTTATGTTTTCTTATCTTAATAATTCTGACCCGTTTGTAACACGGCACGCGATGTGACCATATGGGCAGGCGCGGGAAACCATTCCATTGGTTAGCAGCGTATTTGAATTTAGCAATAATTTTTTCGGGTTATCGTTTGAAACGATAATGCCTCACTATAAAGAATCGCAGGATTTCATCCTTCTTTCGTGGTTTGCATTTCATTCCATTTGAATTGAAAGAGTACGCTCAAATTTTTTTGGATTTTCTCAATGATTAGTAATTTTTTTATTGAGCTTAAACACCAAAAATACAAAAAAAAAACGCCACGCGATAAAAATCTAAAAAAATTTACCAAATTTTTGAAAAATACACCAATTTTTGAAAAATTTATTTCAAGATGATCATTTGGTAGGTAGCCCATTTTAAGTCAAAAAATAAACTAAATTTTGCATAAATATATCAATTTTTCTAGAATTGATTTGAAGATGGGAAGTTCGATGGGGGCCTCCAATGTCAGTGATATTTTTCGCTGAAAATGATATTGAAAAACTTAGCGTTAGAAATTTACCAAAGTGAAAAAATCATAAATTATAGTATTTTTATGGATTCGCAGATGGTTGTGCGGAAAATATGAAAAAATTGCAACATACCAGAAAACATGGAATACTTTTTTTAAATTAATTTAAGAATATTTCACAGAACAGAGCCACAAGAATATTTTTTGTGGCTCTGGGGATCAGCTTAATTATTCTGTGAGACTTCATCTCCTTGGAACGTGAGAAACGTTTTACTAATAACGTGCCGTCACTGCCTGGAATAACCGAATGAATTTTGAGAGTCCCTGGAATAGATTGAGCTGCATTGAAGCGAGCTGCCAGAAATTCCTTTGATTCATCATAATCCTTCTGAGAGGAATATTTCACTGTTATATTGGGCAAGTGCGTTGGGTGAGACGCCCACTCATACATTTGTTCAGGAGTCGTGATCTGTCTATCAGCAGCAAGCTGGAGACTAGCTCGTGCTGTCTGTCTTTTGATAATACCGCCGATCCCATCGCACGGCCCCTTGCCATGGGCAGTAGCAAAAAAATGCCATTCAGCTTTAATTCCAAAATCCTGCTCGTGATAATACAAATTAATGAAATTATTGAGGTTTTTGTATTGCTGCGGGGCACCATCCGAACAATAATGAATCTTTGTGACATGGTCGTTGAGTCCCTTGATATAGTTGATAACGATTTTGCTAAACGTATAAACTGCTACTGAATCGTGAGATAAACAATTGGAGATAATCACGAGACTTTTATGAACAATGTAGTTATTTTCTCGGTAATACACTACTACTGGATACACCGTCGCTGCATCATTGTTCTGGTAGGTATCGAAGTCCACGGCTTTTCCCTCTCAAGGCGAGTGCTCCACTACTCGGCTACCGAGATACCTCGCTCTTCAAAAATCTCAAATTCATCTACGTTAATTTCTTGGGACCAAAAATCTGAATTGCCACAAGGACTGATTAGACACAATTTTTATTAATGATAAAATGGAATATCTAAGTTAGTTAAAAAAGAATTTCTACTCGTTAGTTAAACAAAATAAAGTCCTTACCAACCATCATAAGTGTCACATTTTGGTGTATTGCACAGACGCATGCAGTGTGTGTACCGCTACTACCTGCTAATACGCAATGCTGTGGTCTCAAGGCTGCAAATGATGAGAATCCTATAGCAATCGAAGGATGCTTCTCTCGGAAAAATTCAAACAGTTCTCTCAGGTTTGAGAGAATTAACCGTTTTTGTACGTGAATTCGTTGGTTCTCGCTGTTTCGACAAGAGATGTGGTCTTTCATACCGGGCATATTGATGCTTACGCAATCATCATTGTAAAAATGCCCGACAACTGTTACAATGCTCTCTGGAATTCCTTTACCTGAAAACATACAATGAAGATCGATCACTAGTTTTCGAAGGTTCTGAAATACTATTCATCACGGTAATATATTGAGTGACATTGTAAATTACCTAGTTTCACATCCGGCATCGCTAAAATTCCTTTAGTTTTCGAAACCTCTTTCGCTTTCTTCACCATGTGTTTTGTTGCATTCATTATTCGAGAAATCTTGGTTACACTCCAACCTGACCGCAATATGGTGAGAATTTGAATTTTTTGAGCTCGAGTCGTCTCTTCCCTGTGAAATTTAGTTTTCAATCGATCTATGATTTCCCTCAAATCAGGATCATTAATTTCAGCATTTTGTTCCACACTTTCTTCGATGCCCAGCAGTCGTTTTAAATTGCAACAAATCTTGTCCACCTTTTTAGTCAGCCAAGGCAACTTGCTCAATTTTTTCTCTGGAATAGGAGACTGCTCCATTCTCATTAGACCATCATTAATTGTAGGAAGCAACGTTCTGATACTCAGTTCCGATGATTTACTCACTTGTGTTAGTCCCGTTTCAGTGATTCCGGAAATCTCTGTTTGAATGCTCAGTTGAGATAATTTACTTGCCTGTGTGAGTAATTCAGTAAGTTCTGGATCCACTCAATGAAAATGGAATGGTATCAGATAATAATAATAATAATGGTATCAAATAAAAATAATAATCAGAAATAACAAGTATAGAATGGGAGGATAAACCGTCCGGGATTCAAATTGATATATCCCACTAATGGAAAGATTTAGTTGTAAATATTCAATTCATATAAATCATTTATTTGAATCGAATAGATCAGTTATTTGATTCTAATAAATCACTTTATTTGAATCAAACAAAGATCTTTATTTGATTTTAATAAAAATTTTATTCGAAGGAAATTGATTCAAATAAATAATTTTTCCGAGTGTACTGTTTTTTCCGTCAGTGTAGTAGATTATTTATCAATTAATCAAATGCGCCATTTACCTGAATATTGCGAGAGCCGTAGAAAGTCCTCAGTCAATTCCATGTGACATCTTTCAACAAGAATGCGATCATCGGGGTCAATATCAACCTCATAAGGATTATTGATTATTGGCGGTGCATCTTTTGATGACCCTGCAACACTATCATCAGTTCGATATCAAATTTCCTCCCTTGCATCCATGTCTCTTTCTGCAACTTGTTTGGTACAGATAAGTCTACAGCTCATACATATCCGATCTTCTGGGGTTAACTTGAATTTTTTACGCAAATTAATCGATGGGGCTTTCAATCCCTTTCCTCTTCTATTGTGATTCTCCAGTTCACATGGATTGCAACAGCGATCATAATGCTTTATAGGTGCCATCATGCGCTGAATCTTCAATAAGCACAATTACAACCTAAAAAATATCAATTATACATAACTTTGACTTCTCTGAAAAAATAATAATCAAATTGACTATTCAAATTGAAGGCATATGGGACATTCAATGTCAACTCAGCCAAATTTGGGGGTATTCCAACGGTACGTTATATAAACTTGATGGATAAAATTATCGGGCCATCTTAACGGTCCAATTGCACTCTTCTTTATTCTAAACTATTATCACAACGTTTCAAGCTATACTGAGTGCTCATCTTCAGGTGACATCTCTCAATTAGTTATAAAATTCTGTTATTACATAAATAAATAAATAAAGAATAAATAAATTTGAATTATAATTTGTGAATTAAAATTTAACGTACCTTGCGTTAATTAAATATTCAAATCTCGGAAAAGTAGTAGATATTTCTGTCAAAATACTAAAGGACCATTACCTAAAATTTGAATTTTTATTTCAAATGATTGGAGTATTATGCTAAAGATAAACTTTTTCAAATTTTAGGTTATGGTCCTTTAGTATTTTGACAGAAACATCTACTACTTTTCCGAGATGTTAATATTTAATCAATGAAAGGTGTGTTTAATTTTAATTTCTGCATTTATTTATATAATAACAGAATTTTATAACTAATTGACAGATGTCACCTGAAGATGAGCACCCAGTGTAGCTCGAAACGTTGTGATAATAGTTTGGAATCAAGAAGAGTGCAATTTGACCGTGAAGATGGCCCGATAATTTTATTCATCAAAATTAGTCAACTCAGCCAATTTAGTCATCAACGACTTCCATTTTGAAATGATGCCGAAAAAATATATTTTGTGATTCAATTTCATAAAAAAATAAAAAATTTCCATTTTCGACTGGCCCTTGCCAAAAACCCTTGATTTGGAAAATTAAAAAATCTAAAAATGTGTTAGTAAACGTTTCTGCTATACTGAAATATTTTTATTCGGAACATATTTCAAAAGACAGCCAAAATCATTCGTTGGTCATTTAAATCCGTCCATTGGTTCGCAAAATGCATTTTTGACAAATTCAGCTTTTCTCAAAAATATGAGACAAACCAGTGGTGCTAAGGCAATCAAAATGTCTAGACTTTTTTTATTCATATAGTACTTAAAATGAAATGAAATTACTATGAAATGAAACAGAGTAAGTTGACTGAGTTGAGATGGAATGTCCCATTACATTATATATAAGGACATACTTACCTACCAATTTTAATTAATATATTCACTAATCCTATAATCACTCCTCGTATATTCAACCAATTATGTAGTTGATAAATAATTGAGAATGAAATGGTGAATGGTCTTAATACACTGAAATGGTTTACTCCAAAATGTCAAAATATTGCAGTGAATTGAGAGAATCATTTGCGTGCGCATATATTGTCACTTTGACGGGACCTAGGATACCTTGTGTCGGTATTGTCGCTATCACCATAACCAATGGTAATGGTAGTGATTGTTCAAAATGGTATTTATGAAAAGTATCCCATAGAAATGGATCGGCATAAAATAAGTACAATTCGTCAAGGTTTGCTTTTTTTTTAAATTTTTAGCCGAACCATCATTGATATGAGCTTCCGAGTGTGCGACCTATTAAATTACCATATTGAAATGAATTTTAAAAAATTTAGTGTATTTTTTAAACATTTTGTAATTTTTTTCAGACTTTTAGCGCTTGAGAATTATAGGTTTTGGACTCAAAATCGGCTACCAATCAAAATTACCGTCTTGGAAAACATTTAAAAAAAAATTGGTGTATTTTTTAAAAATTTTGTAGATTTATTTAGATTTTTATCGGTTAACAATTATCAATTTTGGACTGAAAATGGGCTACCTATCAAAATTGCCATTTTGGAAAAAATTTCAGAAAAATTGGTATATGTTTCCAAAATTTTGGAAATTATTTCAGATTTTTATCGCGTGGCGTTTTTTTTTGTATTTTTGGTGTTTAAGCTTACTAAAAAAATTACTAATCATTCAAAAAATCTAAAAAAAATTGAGACCACTCTTTTTCGATGGAGAAACCATATAAAAATCGCGGGCAAACTCTAAGGGGTCTAGGGTCACGCGTTGATCGACTTGGCATGGAATGCCCCATATATAAGATACTTCTTTTTCATATGCACACATGTATATTCGACACATGTTATTCTACATTTTTCAAATATACTCGGATATATAGTGCGAAGAACTGATATTCATTTCGAATTATATATCAAGATAAATCTCAGAATATATCTTGAATATATTAGATATTGGATGCTTGTATTTGCAAAGATACATTTTAGATAGATGATGTAATATATATTGTGTGAGTGTGTTTTTCACTCAAAAAGAAAGCGAAGCAACACTGTGGTTCGTCCTTTCGAACAAACACACACACACACCCATTTACGCCCGTTAAGATGCATAAATTAGACGCACACTCACACACACTAACCAAATTTCATCCACTACTCACACCCCAAAGGAAAGTCTGCAGTTTACGGACACCCTGTATATTCTTTCTGTATGGGGAGATTATTGGCTAGGCGGTTTCTATTTTTGTTTACTGTAATAACAGAACTTGCTCCGGCATGGTTAGGCCGATTCAACAGGCTTCACTTAAATGAAGTACGCTGACGTCCATGTGGAGGAAGCTGTGGTTTTTAGTGGAAAATGTTTCGAAAAAATCTTACATGGACGGTATATTACCCGTTGGTCAAGTTCGTCACATCACCTTGAACTATTCAGAGGGGCTCACGAAGTGGAACTGCATACCAATCATGCTATAAAAAAAGACTATTGTGATGTCTGTATGTGTTTTTTCTACTCTTTTCTATTCGTATTCACCCACGTAACCGCTGTTAGGCATTACTTCGTGGGCAATGCTACGGATCATAGTACCCACCCATTGCGGCTGGGGCCGACTTCGCCATTTCAGGTCGTCGTATTTCTAATCACAGGGTAAACCTCCAGAAACCCCTGTGCTACGATGGCGGGCGTCTACGATGGAACCCTTCCCCCCCCCCCCCCCCCGCGCGACGGGTCGCGTTCGGTCCCAGCTCACGGTCTCACTTCATGGAAACCGCCGATAGGACACACGGAATGTTCCTGCTATCGGTCGGAGTCCGTGAGAAAATATTTGCAGTGAGCCGGAATCGAACGCGGGACCTTTAGAATAGTAGGTAGACACTCTACCCACTACACCAAAGCCCCTTGACTTGACTTGAAAATTGTTTATTAACATTTGTCCTATATACATACTATATACAGTATTAATATCTTAAGTGCTACGTTCTAGATCACCACCTGTTGGCTTTATATATAATTTGAAAGAAGTGTAACCTAATTTTTCATTATTACAGATATTTGTGATGATTTACATGATGACTCGATATAAGGAAAAATGACTTCTAAAAAACCTTATAAGTAATGGGTGCATGAGGGGCGGGAGAGAAAAGGATATATGGAAAGGTGGGAGAAAACAGGTGGTCAACGGGACCAATTGGATTTTATGTCAATATTGATGTTTTGGAGCTGGGGATTAGGATGGGATTGTAGCTTAAATTTAAATGTCTCATTAATTCTATCGATAAATTCGCCTATGGTTGTCATGCCGAGCGTTTCGTGTATTTCCACAATAGTCGTTCTTCTTTTAAAATTTCCTATTATTCGTAGGAATTTATTTTGAATCACTTGAAGATGATTCAAGTGCATTTTCGCTGCATTGTGCCAGGCAGGACAACTATAGGTGATAATGGGCCTAATTAACCATTTGTAGAGAGTAAGTTTGAGGGATTGACTGAGCGCGGGTGATTTTAGCAAATTATACAATCTTACTAGGATAACTTTAGTCTTGACCTTGATTTCAGATATATGCTTTTTCCATAGGAGTTTGGAATCGATGTGTAAGCCTAAATACTTTACAGAGTCTGTTGTTGTGATCTTATCGCTACGAATAGTTAACGTCGGCTTGGCCTTGGAGCTGGTAAATAAGATTGCTTCTGTTTTAGCAGCATTCACTTGAATTTTCCATTTCGTTAATTCACTGATTGTGAGAGAAGCAGCATTTTCTATTCTTCTAATAGCTTTGTTGATCGATTTGCTAACTGAGTACAAAGCAATGTCACCAGCATAGCCTGCAATGGATACATTTCTTGGAATTCTGCTAAAAACAGAAGCAATGTACAATTTGAATAAGACAGGCGAGAGAATAGACCCTTGTGGGACTCCCGCGACAATTTCTATTTTATCCGAAAGAGAAGTTTCGACTCGAACTCGGATATATCTATTTGAGAGATATGATAGTAGAATTTTACATAGATATTTAGGGACATTTAATCCTTCGAGTTTATATATAAGGCCTGTGGGCCTAACAGAATCAAAGGCCTTCTCGCTGTCCAGGAGAAGAAGAACGGTGTCTTCTTTCCGGTCTTTCGCGGATTTTATATCATTCGTAATTCTAACCAGCTGTTGGCAGTTCGAGTGCTCTGATCGAAAACCAAATTGATTGATAGGCATTAGTTGTAACTCTTCTATAGGTTTTTTGAGACGAGCTAAAATTATTCGCTGAAAAAGTTTGGCCAATACAGGCAAAAGGCTAATCGGCCTGTAGCTCACCGGATACGAGGGGGGCTTGCCAGGCTTGAGAATCGGAATGACCACCGCTCCTTTCCAGAGTTCCGGGAAATATTGTCTGAGGAGGCATGCATTGTATATCTTTGTTAGTAAACTTATTGCTTTAATTGGGAGGTTTTTTAGTGCTATATTGGGAATGTTATCCACACCCGGGGCTGATTTATTTTTTAGCTTTTTGATAGCGGAAGTGATTTCACGGGGATTCGTAAAGAATCTAATGGGAGTTTCGATAGGGGCTTTGAGGATAGTTTTTCTCACATGACCTGTGACTTGTTGTTCAAAAGATTTGTTACCTCGGGAGGCCGATAATTCGTGCATTTTTGCGTAGTGTTTGCAGAGTGTATTTGCCTTGTCGTGGTCTTCTGTGTGGAGTGTGTTGTTTGACTTTAGTGTGGGGATTTTTCTTTTACCGGTGTTATTAAAATATTTTGCTACGCGCCAAATAGAGTGATCTTTTAAGTTTATGTTTCTGAGTTTGTTGTCCCAAGATGATTGTTTCCATTCGGTTAGTTTAAGTCTGATTTCTTTTATCAGCTGATTGAGTTCGGATTTAAGGTAGCGACTTCGCGTTTTTTGCCATCTTGACCTAATGTAATTTTTTAGCTTTATTAATGAGGCTATTTCGGATGGGATAGGAGTGTGATATCCTTGAACTTATTCCATTGGCTTTTTGCGTAGTTTATAATTTTTGATGATTCTGGTGAGGTTGGTCTGCCAAATAGGGAGAAAAACAATGGTAGGTGATCGGATGGGGACTCGGAAAGTGTGGTGAAATTATTAATGATAGAGATGTTATTAGTTAATAAAAGGTCAATAGTTCTAGGAGTGTTTGAATTATGAGGGTAGTGTGTGGGAACGTCTGGAAAGAGCAGATTAATTTTTTGTTCCGTCAAAAAATTTGAGAGAATCTTACCTGATTCGTTTGGCCTAGCAGAGGTCCAATCAGTGTCCTTCGCATTGAAGTCTCCAACAATAATTGTTGGAGTACTATCGGAAAATAGGTGCCTCAATAGGTTTGTATCTATTGAGACATCCGGTGGATTGTAGATCGAGTAGATCTTCGTTTTTTTATTGTTTACTTGGACCCCTACTCCCACGTATTCGGTGAGCGATAGGAGATCATGCGGAAGAGTTCTATGTGACAAGGTTTTGTGGATCGCCACCGCAACACCACCACCTGCTTTGGCCGTTCTGTCTTCCCTGATCAGCGAGAAGTCTGGGAAGTTAATTTTCTTCGTTTTTCTGTTTAACTTAGTTTCTGAAATCAGACAAATTTTGATGTAATTTCTATGGACGATGTGTAATAACTCGTCCAGATTAGGCTTGAGCGCAAAAATATTAATTGCTAATATGTTGGTTATGTATGCTGGGGAATCGTAGGTGTGTTTGAGGAGGGTGAGAACAGGTGGACATAGGATGCGATGATTGTGATTCTATCAATTGGGATCCTATCATCCCAATGGAAACACTTGTTCCGGAATCTTATTTAAGTACCCCTAAAAACTATATAATTACAGCGAAGCAAGTCCTTGACGAGTTAACAACCCTTAGAATTCCCGACATCCTGTCAGAGCTTAAAGAGATGAGCTCTAAACTCCAAACAGCTTTTACACCAATTGATAGGATCACAATCATCGCATCCTATGTCCACCTGTTCTCACCCTCCTCAGACACACCTACGATTCCCCCGCAAACATAACCAACATATTAGCAATTAAGATTTTTCATTCAAGCCCAATCTGGACGAGTTATTACACATCGTCAATAATAATAACATTAAAATTTGTCTGATTTCAGAGACTAAACTAAACAGCAAAACGAAGAAAATTAACTTTCCAAACTTCTCGCTGATCAAGGAAGACAGAACGGCCAAAGCAGGTGGTGGTGTTGCGGTAGCGACCCACGAGAGCTTACGGCATATAACTCTTGCGCATGATCTCCTATCGCTCACCGAATACGTGGGAGTAGAGGTCCAAGTGGACAACGGAATAACGAGGATCTACTCGATTTATAATCCACCGGATGTCTCACTAGATACAAATCTATTGAGGCATCTACTCTCTGATAGTGCTCCAACAATTATTGTTGGAGACTTTAATGCGAAGGACACCGCTTGGACCTCTGCAAGGCCGAACGAATCAGGTAAGATCCTCTCAAATTTTTTGACGGAACAAAAAATTAATCTGCTCTTTCCAGACATTCCTACACACTACCCTCAAAATTCTAACACTCCTAGCACTATTGACCTCCTATTAACAAACAACATTTCTATCATTAATAATTTCACCACACTTTCCTAATCCCCATCCGATCACCTACCACTGTTTTTCTCCCTATTTGGCAAACCAACCTCCTCAGAGTCATCAAAAATTTTAAACTACGCAAAAACCGACGGGAATAAGTTCAAGGATATCTTAAATGATGAGATTTCTACACCAAACCCTACTTGTAACACCACTGAAGCAATAGATCAACACATAAAACATTTCTCTCAAGTCATTCAAACAGCCCTGGATTCCTCCACTCCCATCCGCTCAACCAAATCCACCCACACTCCTATCCCACCCGAAATAGCCTCCTTAATAAAACTAAAAAATTACATTAGGTCAAGATGGCAAAAAACGCGGAATCGCTACCTTAAATCCGAACTCAAGCAGCTGATAAAAGAAATCAGACTTAAATTAACCGAATGGAAACAATCATCTTGGGACAACAAACTCAGAAACATAAACTTAAAAGATCACTCGATTTGGCGCGTAGCAAAATATTCTAATAACACCGGTAAAAGAAAAATCCGCACACTAAAGTCAAACAACACACTCCACACAGAAGAGCATGATAAGGCAAACACTACGCAAATATACACGAACTATCGGCCTCCCGAGGAAACAAATCTTTTGAACAACAAGTCACAGGTCATGTGAGAAAAACTATCTTCAAAGCCCCTATCGAAACTCCCATTAAACTCTTCACAAATCCCCGTGAACTCATTTCCTCCATCAATACACTAAAAAACAAATCAGCTCCGGGTGTGGATAACATTCCCAACGTAGCACTAAAAAACTTTCCGAGGAGCGGCGGTCATACCGATTCTGAAGCCTGGCAAGCCCCCCTCGTATCCGGTGAGCTACAGGCCGATTAGCCTTTTGCCTGTATTGGCCAAACTTTTTCAGCGAATAATTTTAGCTCGTCTCAAAAAACCTATAGAAGAGTTACAACTAATGCCTATCAATCAATTTGGTTTTCGATCAGAGCACTCGAGCTGCCAACAGCTGGTTAGAATTACGAATGATATAAAATCCGCGAAAGACCGGAAAGAAGATACCGTTCTTCTTCTCCTGGACAGCGAGAAGGCCTTTGATTCTGTTTGGCCCACAGACCTTATATATAAACTCGAAGGATTAAATGTCCCTAAATATCTATGTAAAATTTTACTATCATATCTCTCAAATAGATATATCCGAGTTCGAGTTGAAACTTCGCTTTCGGATAAAATAGAAATTGTCGCGGGAGTCCCACAAGGGTCTATTCTCTCGCCTGATGTATTCAACTTGTACATTGCTTCTGTTTTTAGCAGAATTCCGAGAAATGTATTCATTGCAGGCTATGCTGATGACAGTCCTTTGTACTCAGCTAGCAAATCGATCAACAAAGCTATTAGAAGAATGGAAAATGCTGCTTCTCTCACAATCAGTGAATTAACGAAATGGAAAATTCAAGTGAATGCTGCTAAAACAGAAGCAATCTTATTCACTAGCTCCAAGGCCAAGCCGACTTTAACTATTCGTAGCGATAAGATCACACCAACCGACTCTGTAAAGTATTTAGGCTTACACATCGATTCCAAACTCCTGTGGAAAAAGCATATATCTGAAATCAAGGTCAAGACTAAAGTTATCCTAGTAAGATTGTATAATTTGCTAAAATCACCCGCGCTCAGTCAATCCCTCAAACTTACTCTCTACAAAGGGTTAATTAGGCCCATTATCACCTATGGTTGTCCTGCCTGGCACAATGCAGCGAAAATGCACTTGAATCATCTTCAAGTGATTCAAAATAAATTCCTACGAATAATAGGAAATTTTAAAAGAAGAACGACTATTGTGGAAATACACGAAACGCTCGGCATGACAACCATAGGCGAATTTATCGATAGAATTAATGAGACATTTAAATTCAAGCTACAATCCCATCCTAATCCCCAGCTCCAAAACATCCATATTGACATAAAATCCAATTGGTCCCGCTGACCACCTGTTTTGTCCCACCTTTCCATATATCCTTTTCTCTCCCGCCACTCATGCACCCATTACTTATAAGGTTTTTTAGAAGTCATTTTTCTTTATATCGAGTCATCATGTAAATAATCACAAATATCTGTAGTAATGAAAAATTTCGTTACACTTCTTTCAAATTAGATATAAAGCCAACGGCTGGTGATCTAGAACGTAGTACTTAAGATATTAATACTGTATATAGTATGTATATATGACAAATGTTAATAAACAATTTTCAAGTCAAGTCAAGTCAAGCTTTGGCGTAGTCGGTATTTGTTTTGAGTCGGTGTCGTGCGGACGCATGTCTACCGCTCTCTACAAAATATAAATTCCAAACGTACCGAGCTTACAGTACAGTGAATTTATAAATCTTGTCGAAGTTTTGGCACTAAAGTGTCAAACTTCAAAAATCTCAAACTTCCTCTGGCTCCCAAAAGGAAAGCCAAAATGACTGCTCCTGTGGAAGACCCAAAAATAACTAAAAAAACCGTTATTAAACCGTCAACTAGTGCGAGCTGTAAACCCGCTCGCCTCAACAAACCTTCAAACACTCCTGTCGGGCCACAACAGGCTCAAAAACAAACATCAGTGCCTCCAATAGTTATTGAAAATGACAAATTGGAGACCAAAAAATTAATCAACTTCCTGCAAGTTGCCTAGGACAAAAACTTCAGGATGAAATTCAATGGTAGTACCACCATCGTCCATCTACAATCGACGGAGGATTATAATAAAATCGCAAGTATCCTGAAACGGCAAAATTTACATTTTTACACCTTCGGTCTAAAAAGTGAGCGTCCGAAGAAATTTATCATAAAAGGTCTTCCCGCCAGTTTTACTGAGCAGGAGATTGAAGCGGAAATATCCAAACACGGCATAAAGGTATTATCAGTCCGGCAGTTTGTGAAAACAAACAAGGACGGAGACAGCAAAGAGAGTAGGCCACTACCGGTGTTTGCAATTACGGTTGGGCCTGATGTAACCTTGAGCAGCCTCGCTGCTATTAAAACCATTTTCTATCATACATTTAAGATAGAAAAATACATCAAAACCCAACAACCAACACAGTGCTATCGGTGCCAAAAATTTGGACACGCAAGTCAGCACTGTAATTTAAATCCCACATGTGTGAAATGCGCAGGCAATCACGACATCAAAACCTGCACCAGTAACTCCCTGAAGTGCGCAAATTGTGGTCTAGCTCACACAGCGAGCTATCGCGAGTGCGCCTCACGAACCAAATTTGTGGAGACTCATGAAAAAAGAGTCCAACCACCAGTCTGCACCAAAAAGAGCAGAGCGGGAACTACCCGCTACCCCACACTCGGCTACGATGCAAAACCTGGAAAACAACATCTATTTTCTCCAGTCTCCTCCAGTCCTCGAGCCTACGCCAATCTCTACTGCCACGAAGATGTCCAGGCCATCCTACGCTTCTTGTTTTCCAACAATGGAAACCTTAAGAACGAATGTTGACGCACCCACCGCTGAACCTAGGACCATTCCGATGGAGACTGACGATCCGCCATTACATTTAAGTACAAGTAAAAACTTTATTAATACAGTGAAACAAGTCCTTGATGACCTAAAATCCCTTAGAATTCTCGAAAACCTCTCAGAGATTAAGAACATGATCTCTAAAATCCAAAGAGCTGACACCCCCCTTGATAAAATCACAATCATCGCATCCTATGCATACCTGTTCGAATCCACCGCTGAACCATCCACGATCCTCCTACAAACATAATAAATATGTTAGCCATTAACATTTTTGCGCTCAAACTCAGTCTGATACCGGTACCCGCAAAACACTTTGAGCGAATAATTCTATTACGTCTCATAAAATCTATCGATGAGCTACACTTAATACCTACAAACCAATTCGGTTTCCGTTCAGAACACTCGACCCGCCACGAATTGGTCAGAATCAGAAATTCAAATAGATATATTCAAGTTAGAGTCAAATCACTACTTTCCGTTAAAACTCAAATTGTCGCGGGGGTCCCGCAAGGGGATATCCTCTCCCGTGTACTATTCAACCTATACATCGCTTCTGCTTTTAACAGAATACCTAGAAATGTATTCGTTGCAGGCTATGCTGATCACATTGCTCTGTACTTACCTAGCAAATCGATCAATAAAGCTGTTAGAAGAATAGAAAATTCTGCTTCTCTTAAAATCAGCGATTTAAATAAACGGAAAATTCAAGTGAATGCTACTAAATCAGTAGCAACCTTATTTACTAGCTCCAAGGCCAAACCGACTTTAACTTTGCGTAGCAATAAGATTACCTCAACCGTTTCTGTGAAATATTTAGGTTTACACCTTGATTCCAACCTCCTATGGAAAAAACTTATATCTGATATCAAGGTCAAGACTAAAATTATTCTAGTACGATTGTATAATTTGCTGAAATCTCCAACGCTCAGTCAATCTCTGAAACTTACTTTATACAAAGGGTTAATCAGACCTATCTCTTATGGTTGTCCTGCCTGGCACGATGCAGCACAAACCCACTTAAATCATCCTCAATTTGTCCAAAATAAATTTTTATGGATAATAAAATGGTCGGCATGCACAATATCCATCGTAGATGCCCCCCCATCGTATCACAGGGGTTTCTGGAGGTTTACCTTGTGATTAGAAATACGATGAGCTGAAATGGCGAAGTCGGCCCCAGCCGCAATGGGTGGGTACTCTGATGCGTAGTATTGCCCATGAACTAATGCCTAACAGCGGTTACGTGGGTGAATACGAATAGAGCAAGAGTAGAAAAAAAAAAAAAAAACATGTTTCAGAACACGTGATAGAGTGGCATAAACTTGGAGAAGTATAACGTACGGCATTGCAATGAATTTCCCCATCAAGAAGTTATGAATAAGCAATAGCAATCAATTTGAATGACGCGGAAGGTTCGATGATTTAATTCGTATTTCGGTTTACAGTCACTAAATATCATGTTACTAAACCCGGCTGCAGAGTTCTGAATCCGATCAAATTAAGACTAAATGAGTTTACGACTAGACCTATCCATGAGCTTCCCCATGTTCTGGTAGTTGCTAGTTCCACTGCCGGTGCCCAACTGCTGTCCTCGGGAATCACGGAAATCGATCTTTTTTACCTCCCACATGCTCCCTCGCTCTGTTAAAAAAACCATAAACTTGTAACATGCACTCCGAAAAAACATGTGGTATGGTTTCTCCTAGAATCTTATAAATCATTCAAAGTACATTGAACATTGTCTCTATACTAATTCCACGAAACCCGCCTTGAAATTCTATTTTTCCCATCCACTGGAGTTTTCGTAACGTGCTCACGCATTCACTACATTGTGAATACCACTTTGCTACTCTTCTGTTTCGGAAATCATTCCAGTACTCGACGAAAAATGGAAAAGGCCCTGGAGGTATCTTTCTGCTTTTGTCCGTTTTATAATTCCTTATGATGGCCCAATATGCATGCCCTATCAGGTCGAGTTTGAAAAGGCAAAGGGCCTATTTGATCGTATCAGTTGGCCGATCGCAGTGATTGGAATTTGGTCGAGGACTTCAACATTCTCCTCACATCTCAAATCCACAATCTTCTTAATGTTCATCACAATGCAATTGTCCATGCAACTATCAGATCTCATAAGTGTTTTGGGCAATTTGGAGCTGATGGTCGTGAATATAATGGAATCGGGATTTGAGTCAATAGCAATGTATCGCCTGCTGATAATTAAATTTGATAAGACAATACGCCGGACTGTGGATACCATCGAGCGTGATTTAGCCACGCATTCTTTCAAGGATTCTGAAGAATTGCGAATTCTTCTTGAGTATTCGTCAATTGCTGATAAGGTTTTTAGGATGGGAGCCATCCTGGGAATTGTCAATGGTGTGTTGTATTATTTATCACCGATACCAGTGTATGTTGCAGCACGTAAGGAAATTCATGAACTAATTAACTACTTAGTTAATGACATCGTCTGAAAGACAACTATATATAGCTATTCACTGGGTCTGATAATATAGGAATCATGAATCACACAGCAGTCCTAGTACCACCTTACAGAGTATATCACTTCATCGACATAACTTCCATGACACGGACGCTGATTGTTTACATATGTCAATTGCCAACAATGTACTTAGTTGTTAGCTATGTCACCACTTCTTGTATTCTATTAGGATTTGTAACAAATTTGTGTGCTCACCTCGCTATTCTATCTCACAAAATTTCGATTATGAAGGATGACAACACCAATCCTCGACGTATCTTTCATCAGCATACCCAACAGCATATCAAAATCCAACGGTGAGTATAAATTTTCATTGATATGGGAAAGTAATCGAGGTGCATCAGGTTAGCTTTGGGTCGATTGTGTGTCGATTTACATTAATTTGAGATCTCGTCCAGGCAGTGTCGACTTGGCGCTGGGTGCATTTGACGTAAGTGTCCAGCGCGTCTACTGATCGATTTGGCATTGGATCATTTGTTAGTCATATTAAATATACTTCGATAACCCAATCAAAATTCACTCGCATACTGGTCACCTCGTTTAGGCAATCGAATGTTGATCGAAAGTCGATCTATCGATGCGTCAAGGATGTAGACCATTCAATATAGATAACTGCGGGAAAAATATAACGCATATATGAGTAGTTCGGTGATAAAAATGGTACCACCTAAATTACCCACTGTACACGGAAGTCTTCCGTGAGGGGTGGAGGAATGAAGTGATCTAGGACCCCCCACCATTTGATGTACCACCGGCACCCGAGCGCGGGGGCCCTGATATATAGATTCATTGAGTACTACGGTAACGGTCACCAATATAACCACCCTACAAACTGATGTAACCAATATATGTGTGATATATGATATATCGTCATTAAGCATATTATGTGAGGCACCAAATTTGAGAGTCACTTTTTCCAAGAGTTCCTAATTGCATGGGACTCGTGCTCCTGTTAAATTGCGTGATTCGGTCCCTGATAACCAAGTTCATTGACTCAGGTCATCGGGGGAAGTGATTCAGGGTATTATTGGAAAGCACCGAATTTGAAAGTGACTTTTTCCGACATCACCCAATTCAGTGGGACGCCTGAGCCCGGTAATTTGCCTGACGAGGTCCCTGACAACCAAATCCGATGGCTCAGGTCATCGGGACAGCTGATGCACGTGGTTCAGGGTATCAATAGAAAGCACCAAATTCTAAAGTGACTTTTGCGGAGAGCTCCTACTCCCATGGGATTCTTGAGCCCATTAAATTGTCTGATTAGGCCCCTGCTAACAATGTTCATTACCTTGGGTTGCCCCTGCAGGTGATTCAGGTAAATCAAGAAGCACCAAATTTTCAAAAATCGTCATTGAAGAGCTCCTAATTCGAGTATTCGATCCACACGAGTTAGTTTTACTCCGCCAAATTATTTTAAAAAGTAAATTAATGACGTTTTTAAAAATGAAGAAAAAAATCATGAAAAAATTGTTTTCTTTTCTGCATTTGAAAATACGAAAAAAGCACCTAATCATTCCGTAGGAGTTTTTTTATTCTGCATTATAAAACAAATGTGTATGTGTATGTGCGAGTATGCTTTACGACTGCCAAAGGACAGAGTAGCCGAACGCTGTAGCGTCATTGGCTATTCTTCTCACCCCCAAAACTCCTCAGGGGTGGTTCTGATCAAAAAGTTGAAAAGGAATTTTCTGTTTAGAATCATCTTCTGAGGCCACTTCTTCTGGATCAGCATATACTTCTGGGATACCCTGTATCCATGTGAGAGAATATACCGAAAATTTCGAAATGTTGATTTTTGACTTCTCGATAGAGGAATTATAGTAAGCACCCTCGAGTCACACGTCCATCTCGTCCATAATGTTGTATTACTTTTCCACAAACCTCCACATATTTTAGGACATGTAACCATCGAGGGTCACACGCATATTCCGTCAACAAAGCTCCCACAAATACTAGGCGTGTTTGAAGATATTAGCAATTAAAATACATGAGCAAAAACTAGCATTTTTGGTTTTGTCGGATCCATTTATTGTCGCCAAATCATATACGTCATCGTCAGGTACATTACGTCATCGGAATTTGATGAGAAATATTAATATTACAGTTATTAACCAATTCCCATTGTACGAATACATATTAAGTTAGACTGAATGAGCAATAGAATCGGATGAATTTCTGAGATCTTGGTCCATTAAGGTCGGATTCTAAATCATTCGAAATACTGAGTTAGTACGTAAGAACTATGTCTTAGCATAAATGGTTCTGGTTGTCAGTTTCTCCGTGTTGGGCTGTATCCTACGTCTATCATCGCCTCTTATGCTTTCGTTAATGACGATCACATTATAAATGGCAGAGAATTTTGGCAAAATTATAGTAACGAATTGAAACGAAACTATGAGTAAACGAAAACAACTAGTAATACTAATAATGATACTATCGCATACTGATATCATCAGTAATAATAATCATTTTTAAAGATTAAAGTTTGTTTAAAATGTTGTTGATTTTCGGTGATTCCGGGGTGTCGGGAAAAGGAAGTGGAGGAAGCTCCAATAACGGGTTGGATAAATAACTACGTCACTATTTACTGCATGGGCGAAGCCGTGTCGCTTCATATAAAATTGGGTGCACGATGCTGTACTAGCTATTTACAATAAAAACCACAGTGTTGATTGACTAATAAATTAACGGTAAATCCCTGATAATGTTGGAGATTGTCTAATGAACGTCAGTTGATGTACGGAGGATTTCTCAGTTGAGATTCGATTCTACAGACTCGAGCTACTAATACGGGGATTCTAATTGTATGGTCAAAAAACACGTACTAATACTCGATCTGTGTAATGATGATTCGACTCTACACCGAAGGGCTAAACACTTGTTGAGGGTCGATGGGGAACACTAGGTAAGGTTCGATGATGAGCACTAGTTGAGGGTCGACGGGGAACTGCCAATATACGTGCCGTATCGGCAAAAGTCGATGTCGTTCGCCTTCGGAAGAGCCCGAGTGGTGTTTACTCAAATTTTGCTCGGTGACTCAAGGCCTAGGAATTTGGTGATGGGAATTTCAAACAGAGTTTTTTTTCATTTGAGGCCCAAGTACGAATTTGATCGCACGTTGAATTCATATTGGGATTCTTGTTCAAAAAATCGCGGATCTGTGCTGTTGCTGGTAGCCGATGATGTTTGATGATGCTACCAAAGACAGCAAACGCCAAGCTTTTCACTTTCTCGCTCCATCTTTCCTCTGACATTTTTCTGGAAACATTGATCAAGTTCAACTCATTTGCAACTAAATGAGTAGACGTTTATCGTGCAGAAGACATTGAATGCGTGCACCTAGCACAGTAGCATTGCGCTATGAAACCTTGCCAATAAGTCTAAAAATTTGGCAATTTTTGATAATGAATTCCGGCTTAGCTAGCGGCAATGGAATGGACAATATTTCAAGAAATGAAAAGCGAAATCAAAAAAACAAAATTGCAAATTCAAGTTTGATGCTTCTCCGAAAGCGAAAAAGAAAATGAGTTTGCTTGAGTAATGGGTTGATAAAATTCATGCTTAGGACACAATAACGATGGAACAAAATAGGAAACATAGGGTGTCATGGTGAGGGAAGCATAGGGTGTTTCATTGAATTGTCATCAAAATTAATATAAATTATAATATATATACAAAATATAATTGTCATCAAAATTCAAAATTCTAGAACAGCCGAAAATACTCAGGAACAAAACGGAAACAACTGGACGAGAAAATGTTGAGAAACCTAGAGGTCTGAGATATTTTTTCCCTCAATGTTGACATATTTGGCGGCCGTAAAAATTCTATAATTGTTTGCTGGTTCGAAAATCACACCTATAAAAAATGTTCAGGTTAACTAATATTTTTATTTTTGATTCCAAAAAAGTCAAAATTGATCCTATATAACAATAAGTCATCTAAATGGTTTTCATTCACCCATGTTAATATGCCTAGCGGACCGGTCGATTGCCATTCGAGCCTCGGTCGATAGTGGAATCGACTTGTGCAGTATGTCGATTACGTTTCGAGTATAGATCGATCCAGATTTCTGGAATAATCGACTCACGATCGACTCAATACCGAGTCGGTTACCGGTCGCCTGGTTTTAATTTTTTTTTCCTGTTTTTTTTGACAATCGACTTGGAATTAGGTGAATCGTGAATTGGTTTGGGGGAAAAAATAAATTCTAGTCGACCGGCAATCCACTCGGTACTCAGTTGATCCTGGGTCGGTTATTTCAAATCCGAAGCGATTTATACTCGAAAACTAATCAATATACTGCACAAGTCGATTCTGTAATCGATCCGTCCGCCAGGGATGATTCCTGATGCAATAATGACACTATTCATCTGTTATATTGCAACAATAATGCCATATATCTTATGTTATAGAATATAAGTTTTGGGTTATAGTACGCAGTGAGCGCAATAATTTTGCTGTACTTACCTTCCTAGGTTTCTTGGCACAGTTATTCTTCCAATTTTTTCTTCACATCACTGTTCGTCGACATATTAAAATGCACTTTGTAATGTATGTGTGTGAGAGTGAATGGTAAAACAGTTTCCTACTACTATGTCATCTTCGCCTTTTGCCTGTCATGGCTGACGTGGTTCACGTACCACAGTAATAAACTACAAGTTATCAATACCATCGTAATTAATTGCACCCATCTGATTGATCCTGTCGCTCACATACATTTCACACTTGTTCCATTATCGCCATAGGATTTATTTCTCTGGTTTTGGCATCAGATGCGTGTAGTCCAGCTACTAAGTACATCCGGGAATCCCGTAACAAGACTAGTTTTGTGTGGGGGAATTCTAATTCCCGGCGGGAATTATTTTCCAATTCTTGATACGCTATTGAAATTTGCCACTCAAATAATTTTCATAATTAACTGAATAGCATGATGGACAAATAACCGGCCGGCTGAGATTCCGAGTGACGGAAGTACTCGAATCTTTAAAAAAAAACTATGTAATGTGGTCAGTTTGATGACTTAAGACTGTATTGATTGATATTTTCAATGACCATATTGGAAATATGTATGGTAACGGATATGACCAAATTGTAAACTTAATCAAATGAATGTATATAAACCGATAATTTTTGTGCACACTGGGCATGTTGTCGACCCTACATATTTTATATGGAGTCACCACAATAACGAATGCTAAATTTTTCATCGTCACCAATGTGACGACTTTATAACAAAGTGCCCAGAATTTGTTCATTTTTGGAATATAATTTTAAAAAAACTTTAGTGGGACGTACTTGAGGGTCTATTTTATGAGTATGTGGGATAATTAGAAGGTGTCACGGAAACGCTCGGTTGCCAAATGTACATATATATATATATATATTGGCGCATGCATCTGAAATCTATGTCAACTAAATCCGTCAATACCCCATATGGGACATTCTTTGTCAAACCGGCCACTCATTTGTTCGACCATCAGCGATTTCCTTCAAATTTTTTTCCCAGGTTCTGGGCATGGAAAAAACCATCCCTGATTTTTTTTTAGAATTTTAGTACTCCTCTCTCTATTTTTTATAGGGGAATTTTGTTCTCTCACTAAAACAATGAATAACTCCGGTTCTATGCGTCACAAAACAAGCGGTGAATTGTTCGGGTCCCCCATTTGAATGTATTCCTGAGATGTATTCATTATGGAATCTTATTTTCATTTCTACCAATGCCATTAGTAGATAGCTTCCGAATGTTTTCCTGAATTATTAATTGTGAGAGATGGGATGAAGTTTGTCCTTATAGTGGTAATCAGTCAACCTGGTCCGTCATTTCATTTTGCCTCACCCTCCCCTAGGGTAACCTACCCAATAGATGTACGGGATCCAATAGATGTACGGGGTTCAATAGGTGAACGGTCGTCTTTTGAATAGGAAAATACGCGAAGCAATGACATTTTTGAACTCGCAAATAAAATGAATTTAATTTATGTTACCAGTGTCCAAAAACCCCCCATTTAACCTCACTTTTAAGAATTGGATTGATTCATTGGGTCAATTGATCAATTAATATCTCTATTTGTTCCTACAGTTAACGTTTAACAAGAATTTTATGAGAAACACATAAAAAGGGCAATAACTCGAAATTTTAGTGGGAACGGGTATATGTTTTTTGACTGATTGAGATAGATGGCATCGAGACTAATATCTTCAAAAAAAAAAAGAATTGAATTTCGTGGCGTAGTTTTCGAGATATTCACAAAAAACGATTTATAAACAAATCTCACAAAATTTCATATTTTTTGAAATTTTCTTAGTCCTTTATTCATTTCATTTTCTAAAAATTGATTTCAGAAAATGACCCAGCCGAGGGTTGAACGGACATACTTTTTCTACAAACATCATATCTTTACGTTTCAGACCATTCTACATCATTTCCAGGCAAGATTAGAAAATGTCAAAATTGAACGTTTGCATAGCTTCCTTTCGGAAGTAAAAAAAAGTTCAAAACAAAAAGTACGTCCTTTTTCTGAGCATCAATATAAAAATAACGTCACATATGGGAAACCACTGCCAACCCCATTTTAACGATAAGAAAAACTAAAATATTTTTTTTCAACCTTTCGGACGCTCTCGATTTTTAAAATTTTTTTATATGTTTTGTGTTGAGGTTTGAAGAGGTCACACAACAATTTTCATCGTGGGACCTAGAAATTTGAATGCAATATGTTATTTTTCCCCCTATCGAATCTAATCAAATTGAATATTTCAACATTTTCACCTTAATCTAAGCACAGAAGCCAATTCTTACTAATAACCGTTTTTGTAGAGCGTAATGAGCACTACAAAAAATATTCAATAACATTTTCCCGTATCTAGCTTCAAATCGGAGATATGCATTGAAAATCCTTCTTCAAATTGGATTGGATTCTTCAAGTATGATAGCGATATTTAGAACAAAAATTCGTTCCTCGCACAGAGTATTTGGATGGTTATGTGAGTAAATGACCAACAGCTGCCAACTTCCTATGGTAGCTTTATTTTAGATGTCAACTGAAAAAGTAACTCAATTTTTGAAATCTTTCTATCTTTCTATCGAAATCGTTTTTTAATCATTAATTACTTAGTTTTCGTTTCCTAGATTGACGTGTTGACTTCTTAGGAAAAAAAATCACATTTTAAAGAAAAAGAAAATCGCCTCAAACAAACTCGCTTCTCTTCATCCAACACGAACGAATGAACCTTCTGGATGCCTGGAATAGGTTTCGCAATCTTGAATCTATTGGAAATCTCTTCAGTGGCTTTGGCATGATCAATTGAAGAACTGAAGAAAATCTTGGTTGTCTGGAAGTATTGCACAGCCCATTGGAACAGAGCCTCTTCCGTCAGGATCTCATCTGCCGGGGACTCGGCTTGAAGACTGGCTCGTGTTGCAGCTCTCTTCAGATTCGCCCCAATCCCATCGCAAGGCCCTTTCCCATGCGCAGTCGAAAAGAAATGCCACTCAGCATTTATTCCATGGTCATTGGAATGTTGAATCAAGTTAGCAACGGAGAAACCGTTTTTGAAGTGTTGAGCTGCTCGGTCAGTGAAATATATTGCTTTGGTAATTTTGAACTGACTTTCCAAATACTCTATAATCAATTTCTGAAACGTCCAAACGGCGACTGTGTTGTGTTCACGATTATCGGATATTATGGCGATGGACCCGTGCTGAACTTCGTTTTCACGCTTATAATAATACACAACAGTGAAAATTGTGCACTGATTGTTGTTCCAGTGGAACGATTGAATTGCGTTCTGAACAATGAATGGACAGTTTTCTGCAAAGTCCATTTGGATAAGAAACGCTCTTTCCCCCCAGATTCTCTTTTCTAAAATCTACGTATTGAGACTGTTGTTTCGTAATATAATCATGTGTTTTGAGTTTTACAATTCTGTCGCACAAACTCTCAATGAATGCCTTTCCTGACAATATTTCCTCTATCATTGTTGCTCGATCTGTTTCAGTCCATACGTGAAAGCGCTCTTGATCAATTTCATTTTCGTCGAACACTTGTTGGAGGAATTCTATTAAAAGTTCAGATTTAGGACAGTCTAGACATTCCCCTAGATAACACTCAGGTGATGGATCGGCACATGTGATCAAAGCAATCGAATCTCTGTACGAGAGTAGTTGATTCTCAGTATTTTCCGTTAGCTGAGGAAAACCCAGAGCGTTAAACATGAGTTTCAAATTTTCGTGGTATACGCACAGACATACGCAATGTGTCCCGGGTTGTCCTGCCCAAATACACGGCTCTGGTCTTAATTTCGCAAAAGCTGAGAAACTCACTTTCGAATTGGAAGGCTCTGCACAATACAACCGATGTAATTCTCTCAAATTACAGTACAGAAAACGCTTTTGGAGATGTAGTCTAGACCCATCAGGCTGCTTTACAGAGACGAAGTCTTTAGTACCGCCCAACAACTTGCTGTTCGAGTCGTGCATATAAAAAGCTCTGATACTCTCAACTGTTTCCTCTTTCATTTTTTTCCCTACACGTGGCGCTGGAATTGTTAGGATCCCGTCTTGGTCGACTATCTTCTTTACTTGTTTTACCATCCATCGAGTAGCACCGAAAAACTCACTGGTCCTGCTGGCACTCCAGGACTTTGAAACTACGGAGAGAATCAACTGCTTTTGTGATCTGGTGGTGCCAGCTTGTGAAAATCTTTCTCGCAATTGATTGAGCATTTCCTCACCAGCTTGATGAAAGTTGATGTACTCCTTAGGACCGGTCTCATCATTAGGAATTCGGGGCTCCTGAGGTGGAGTTGGATGATAGCTTTCATCACTTGTATTAGTAGTTAGACTGAAAGAACCTGAACCAGTGATTGTCGTTGATTGAGATCCGATGGAATATGGTTGGCTGATATTGACTTTCTGAGACCCCGATACTCCAAATGAAACAGATTTAAGTTTTTCGATGGGAGAATGATTCATTGAAACCTCATTAATAATTTCATTAGTTGGGGATTGATCAGCACCAGTTCCGTCGTTGGATTCACTTTCCGGTAGATCATGATTTTTTGAAGTCTCCTCAAAAAGTCTATCAATAGGGAGTTGATCAACACCAGCTCCGTCGCGCGACCCTCCTAGAGATTGAACAAAATATAATGTCAATCTATCGGTAAGAAATTTCGAACGCTTCGATATACACCGTTAGAAACCTACACATGAAATTTCAGGACCAAATTCGCGAAATTTCTAACAATTACCCTTTCACAGGAAATTTTCTTCTAGTTTTCAATTAAAATTAAATTTACATTGATTGTCAATGAAATTCCAATGTTGGAGTCAGTATGACAATGAAAAGCATTGAGTATTTTGATATCATTTTCCTTGAATTCATTACTCATGAAAAATTCAACTGAAAACTCAGGTGACACCCTTTTCCAATTTTTAATTCACTGAAAATTCAATATAAAATCAATAGAAAATAAGGCTTAATTTTGACATCAAGCTTGGAAATTAGTGATATCATTGAATTTTTAGTGATAACCGATTACCTGGAAAATTCAATTTTTCTGATTTTCAAGCTCAAAATGAGATTCAACGCCTGATTCGACCTTAAATTGAATTAAGTGTTGAAATCTTGAAAATTTTCACGAAGTTATGCTCAAATACTCAGCAGATTGCTAACAGTGTATTGAGGCATATTGCACATTTTTACTCACCTGCAGAGACACCTGTGGAATCCACATTCTCCTGAATATTTGCTTCATCGAAGTCTTCCACCACAATTTGTCTCAAGAGTCTGGTCGGCATTCCGCTCAATGTCTGTCGCAAAGATGTACAAATTTTCGTTCCCTTCAAAGTGGGAATTTGGGTGGTGAAAGCCTTGGAGGCTAGGCGTAGTGCCTTTTTTATAAAATGATCCTTCAATTTCAGGGGCTTACAACATCTGTCGCGGAACACCATAGGAATTTTCTAAGAGTATAAGCTGGAATTATTAGATTGAGTATACACTGTTAGCTGAACAGTTCCAACTTAATATCGCACTTGATTCCGATAAGTTCAAGGTTATGGTGCCTCTATGCATACTGAAAGGCGCAATCTACTGCATTTCTATGAAGTGATGAATTTTCCAGCGCATTATTCAAAAATTGCAAGTTATGAAAATGTTAGTCGTTTGATATTAAACGAATGGGGAAATCTCTGACATAGATATTCAGGTAATTGCAAGGCATGGAATAAAATGTAAAAACTTGTGTACAAACCACTTTTTCATCGTATTCCATCCTCCAAGAAAGGTTTTTACTTTAAAAACTTCTATCATACTCGATTCACGCAAGATTCTGATTGAGGTGATGAATAAATAAATTTGAAGAAGGATTTTCAATACTTATCTTCAAATTTCGAGGTCCCACGATGAAAATTTTTGTGTGACTTCTTGAAACCTCAACACAAAACATATAAAAAAATTAAAAAATCGAGATCGTCCGAAAGGTTGGAAAAAAATATTTTAGTTTTTGTTATCGCTAAAATGGGGTTGGCACTGGTTTCCCATATGTGACGTTATTTTTATGTTGATGCTCAGAAAAAGGACGTACTTTTTTGTCTTGAACTTTTTTTTGTGACGCATAGAACCGGAGTTATTCGTTGTTTTAGTGAAAAAACAAAATGCCCCTATAAAGAATAGAGAGAGGAGTACTACGATTCTAAAAAAAATCAGGAATGGTTTTTTCCATGTCCAGAACCGGGGAAAAAATTTTGAAGGAAATCGCTGATGGTCGAAAAAATGAGTGGCCGGTTTGACAAAGAATGCCCCATATGGTATTATGTTTTTTCCAGAATGATGGAATCGCTCAATGAGACTTTTCGTCTGATCCTTTTATATGAGCTCGTTGTAACATCGATTGTCACAGGACTCCTCATCTATCTACTTTTATTGGTAAGATTTTTCCAACTAACGAATTGAATTTCTCTGCTCTACCAAAACATCTCAGTCTATAGATGCTGCCGATCTAGTTAGCGCCTTCAGACTTACGACTTGCATTCTTTCTATGCTACTGTTAGTATACGTCAATTGCTTCATGGGGGAGTGCTTGAATACTGAGGTAAACCGAGTTTGTTTTGTGAATTTTATTTATCGGTTCAGTTACAGTGGCATGTAATTTTTGTATCGCTAGTGTGCTGCATTGCTCGATGCGTATTACGAGTGTAACTGGTATGAGATGTCACCGTTTTATAAGACCGCTTTAATAATATGTATGGAAACTACTCAGAAACCAATTTTATTAACTGCAGGAAAGTTCTATTCATTCTCATTAGAGAGTTTCATGAAGGTAAGGATCTCGACTACTTGACCTTATTTTCCCTCATAAAAGTATTTTTTCTTCTCCTTAGATAATAAAATCATCGATGGTATATGTATCAATGTTGCGCACACTTGCAGTCTCTTCGAATTAGTTTCACTCTGCTAAAAAATGATGGATATATTTTCGCCGAATATCTTTATAAGATTGGACCGCTGATAAGTCTCTGTCAAGATTATTCGGCTAACAGGGAACTTCTATTTTTATTTTTCAAAAGTACTTACTCTCCAATGAGGAAAAAAAAATATAAACCTTTGTTGCAAAATTTGTTTAGACAATTTTTGGCAATATTTTTTCTCTCAATAATTACAACGACTACTTGATGGCACTTTTCAATTTTGGTGTCAATGAACACTGGAACTAACAATGAAGGCACAAACTTATTTCAGCATGAGTATCACTCAATCGACTCCCGTGTTTTCTTATTAATAAACCAGCTTTACAAAAGAATCGTTCTGAAGCAGCACTTAAAAAATTTAAAAAATATAGAAACAAGACGACAGTGTCGAAATTCTCACCTCGTCCCGTATTGGGCAACACGACTCCATAGATTCTTACTAATGCATAGTTAAATTTCACAAAATCATTTGACGAGTAGAACATATAGACGCATTGGCGTTAATAACTCACAATGCTATATCCATTATGTGTCTAAAAATACAAAGGCGGTAATGAGGTAGTAACTCATTGGTAATAAGTTAGATATATAAAAGGAATAGTCTATATTACTGGATTGCCTCATTGATAATAAGTTATATGTATTACAGGAATAGTCTATATTAGTGGATTGTCTCTAATTACTTCCTTCTGCCTCTTTTTTTACCCATAGCAATAAGCTAAACTCGATCATTGAGGACAAGATAATCATGGACTTAAGTACTCCCAACGAGTAAAAAAAGAAACGGAACAACGTACATATTGGTGACACCAACTTTTTTGTAAAAAGTGTTTATTCCGATATTTTCCGTAGTCGCCCATGACACGCCTTTTGAAAGGAGTCTTAGCTGCGTCAGGATCCGTTATCGAACGCTCATTTAAATCAACCTGTCTGTCATCCTCTTCTGTACCAATATGTCTAATGATCCTTCCATAAACTAAATGGAGATAGTTCGTACCATCCGTGACCTTTCCTTCTTCATGCGATAGATTGCGTATTTGTTCAATCCAAAACTCTAGTGGAAATCGGGTGGTCAGATTATGGCAGAAAATGTCATATTATGACAAATTATGCCACAATATGTCAAATTGATGAAGTTACATAGTATGTCATATCAGGTCATAGTATGCCATATCAAGCCATAATGTCATATCACGTCATAATATGCCATATCATGTCATAATATGCCATATCATATCGTAATATGTCATATTATGACATGATATGTCATATTATGACATAACATTTCCAAAAATATATGTTATATTCCGACAAATTATGACAAATGCTGGGATGACATATTATGTCATATTTCGTCATAATATGACATATTCAGTCATATTATAACATAATATGAGAGATTATGTCAGGAGCTTGTATGTCATATTCTGACAAATTATGCCGGAATATGTTGTAACAAGATTTTCTCGTTAGGATTGAAACCCCTGTAAATATGACATTCAAAACTGTAGAGTACGAATGAAGTGCCATCTGGGAACAGCTGAAACAAGGCTGTGGGAAGATGCTAGGACCAAAGAAGGATGTGGGTAAGCGAGTCTGGGTGAGACAGCGCCCCATCGTCTGGAGGACGTTATTAGATGATCGCCATATGTGGTTTCCGCTCTGTTGGCGGAGAGTTAAAGGCCGACGTACAGGCATCTCAACCTAGTGGATCCACTGGCCATGGCGGGGTAGACTAGAGACCGAGGGCTAGGTGAAACGACTAGCGCCCCCTGTGATCCCGTCGGGTTCATTAGCCCTGGTGGGGTAATGTAGTTCCCACCGCCGCCGAGATATTCAGACTAGGGGGGAGAAAGGCTCTCGGAGATTTCGTGAGAGTCGAACGCGGACGCTTGAGCCGAGTGGTTGCAAACCTCGGTGAGAGCAGGCTTAGTGGCACTGGCTTGCATAAGGCCAGGAAAATGGCGTCCCTTCGAGTATATCGATCGTGGCAAGCATAGGGAGATGCACCTGCATCTCCCGATTAGAGAAAACGGATTCTTTTCGAAAACGGAAATACAAACCTCTCGCTTCTCAGAGTTATCTTAGCCCCCATTGAACCCCTGAGTGAGCCGTGATTCGGTCGACGGGAATAAGGAGATTCTGGCAGTCAGAACACGCACCACCAGGTTAGTAATAAGGGCAAGTGACTCGCATTGATAGTGCGGTAATTGGTGGTCAAGAGTGTGGGTGGTCGTAAGGAGGTTGGGAGATAACTCCTTGGTCAGATCAGCCTCTTGACGTCCCAAGCCCTGAGGGGTCCCGAATCGAGAAATTTTGGAGTTAGGAAAAGGCTGCTACTGAGGACGATGAAAGGGTACGGATTGTTCGTGCCGTTGCTGCTATTATTCGTGAGGATATTCGGAGCAAAGTTTATGACACGTCAAGTTACCCACACCCTGAGGAAACACTACGAAATGTCACAACTGACATTCCTGGGACTTTGTTGACATTCGTGGATAATGTCATATTCAAAGGGGGAAAAAAACGTGAAACTATTCCAACAACGAAACGTGATAGTATTGCCCATTCTATCATCTCAGCAGTTCGCCCGAGATCATTCATTTCGTCAATTCAATTGTCTACGGGGGTATACTTGAAAAAGAAGTTTGGTTCTCGATTGCTCATTGACGTTTTATATAAACTTGGATATTGTGTATCATACACTGATCTTAGTTTATACGAGGCTTCAGCAATCATGAATTCTGATAAGACCATTGCCAGAGGTGCATTCATCCAGCACGTTTTTGACAACGCTGACCATAACGTCTGCAAATTAGATGGATACAATACATTCCATAGTATGGGATGAATATGCTGTGTGACACCGAAAACAGCCGTCAACACGCAAGGAGTCATAAGGAAGTTAGAGCGGGTCTTGAAAGCTCACGATTTGGCATCAAAATGCAGTATTCCAGTCTGTTGCAGTCATTCAGACACCAATAAACTGGGTCTGCAGTCAATAAAATTCAATGATGCATCCAAACCTCAACTTGGAGATCCTCATAAATTCCCTACAGCTTATTGCCTACATATTTGGGCTGAGTACTTGCAAATGCCAAACGTTGCAAGTTGGAGGGGCTATATGGAAGCTCTCAGCCAACCTGAAGATTGTGAGGTTACTCAAGTTTACTGCTTGTCATTTGTGAACCTGCCCCTATACAATCAATTCAGTTCTTCATCACGCTCATGTGTAATGTCTTCGAAATGGTCAGAAAACATGTTTTGTCCCATTTGATCAACCGCTGTACGCCAAGGCAAGAGAACTGCTCGCTGATGACCAAGGGCATTTGAAAGGTGTGATCGTGAGATTAGGCGGTTTTTATGTGCTTATGTCATTTCTTGGAACCATTGAAAAAATAATGAACTCGGTACAACTTACGCCAGCAATACGGTCGATCATTTGCTAACAGGCCATGCCTTCAGCAGAGTGATACGGGGCCATCTCCTGGTATACAGTATCTCCTGTATACTGCATTGGATTCGATCATCGCTAAAAACGCTAGTAGCATTGGAGAAGATGACCAACTATACATGAAGAATTTTTTCGCAGAATTCGATATTCGGCAACCAACCTTGGAAGAGCTTAATACGAGTGAACGACTGGCGCGAATCAGTGAGAAAATGATGCAGATTATGGAAACTGTCGGCAACGTTGGGAGAACGTCTCGGTTATGGCTTCCATACTTTGACAGCATTATCTTAGTAATGAAATTTATTGAGGCAGAACGTTTGGGCAGCTGGGAGCTGCACCTTCAATGTGTACGAGATATGTTACCTTTCTTTTATGCTGCTGGACACTTCCCCTATGCCAAGTCTGCCCAGATATATTTGCAGGATATGTTGGAATTGGCAAACGTCATTGCTCTGCAGCAATATAAGAAATTTACTGAACAGGAGTTCTTTACCGTAAGGAGATCAGATAAGAAATGGGCAGGTATTTGGACGGACATGGCGGTGGAGCAAACGTTGATGCGCAACATCAAGACTTCTGGTGGTCTTACCAGTGGTCGCGGCGTTAATCATGAAGGCGCCCTCGCCAGATGGATACTCGGCATGCCAATTGCATTCGAGATAATGGATGCCTTTGAAACTTTCTGTGGAGTTAGAGCCGAAAGTACGGAACAGTACACAGACTGGAGGCCATCGAATATAAAACGAGATGCCAAGGATTACCAACAGTTTGTCGAGTGGTTCAAGACACATCATCCGTTCTCACCCACCGATGTTGATGGAGTCTTCTCAATAGCGGACGGCTTATGCGGCGGAAAGGAAGTTAACTGTGACACAGCCATTGAGATAGGAACAGAATCCATGAGGTCGCTAATTGGAAAAAGCGTGGCTTCAGCGACACTGAAGCGAGGCCGACTTCAATCCCTCGCCACTGCTAAACGTGGAATCATGTGTGACGATGAAAAAGTAACTGTTGATACTACTCTTCTATTTTACAGGATTACAGCAGTTACTAAGACCGATAGTAAGTTAGCGATCGAAGCATTGAATTACGAGTTGGCTCCCTTTCCGCTGGCATTGTTTGATGAGGAGGGGATGATGCGGAAATGTGCGAAATCGAAACTTTACGATGCCTTCTTATCTGAACCGTTTAGCTCTGTTGATTTCACTTCTTATAGAAAAGTAATTGATGGCGGCTTTCTACTGCACGAGGTTGTATGGCCTGCTGGAAGCACCTATGACAATGTTTTTAAATTATATGCAAGTTTCATCACCAGGAATTATGGGGCTAATTCTGTGGTCGTCTTTGACGGCTACAATGCCAGTGATATTAGCGTGAATTGGTACGAGAGACTGAAGCGTTCAAAGCCTGGCAGGAGCACGTTGGTTATCTTCGATCTACAAATGACAATTACAGTAAATCAAGATAAATTCCTAGCAAACGACGACAACAAATGCAGATTTATCAACTTCCTCAAAGATCATTTGAATCAGAGTGGCATTGAGGTAAAACAGGCTACTGAGGATGCTGATGGGTTGATTGCTGCAACGGCAGTGGAGGAACTTGCTATGCACGAAAAAGTGGCAGTCGTCGGTCAAGATGTTGATCTGTTGGTATTACTAATAGCCTTGGTTGGTATTACTAATAACTCCAGAAGATCGAGAAATTCTTTTTATCAAACAGGGCGCAGGAAAAGCACCTACATCAGTATTCTCCCTAAAACACTATCGCCACTTAAAAGACATTATCCTCTTTAGCCATGATTTCACAGGGTGCGGCACAACGTCTGCTCTCTATGGCAAAGGGAAAAAGGCTTGTTTGAATACATTGAAGAAGAGAAGTGGATTGACTGAGTCTGTGGCGATCTTCAGCAATCCTCATGCTAGCAGAGATGAAATATTAATGCTTGCTTTGTATGCCGCTAGTCCAAAGGAATTCTCAATCAATACTTATCGCTTTCAACGGTTCGTAGCTTCAGCTGCACGATTAAAGACAGAGGTGAGATTGGCACAACTTCCACCAACAGCAGGATCCACTCGAGAACACATTTGGCGAGTCTATTTCCAAGTGCAAAAATGGCTAGGGAATTATTTGCTCAATCCATCTGATTGGGGGTGGAGGCTAAAAGATGGTGTTTATCTTCCTATCATGTCAACATGACCTGCAGCACCACCTGCAATTCTCGAAATGATCTTCTGCACATGCAAAAGTAACTGTGGGAATCGGTGCGGATGCAAGAAAACTGGCCTGAAGTGCAACGCCATATGTTCGGGATGTCATGGCGATTTCTGTTTAAATTGCAGCGATTTCGACCTAAGCAGTGACTCCGCTGATACTTCCAACAGTGGTGATACTGAGTTACTCCGGCAGTTCGATTCTACACTCAACCAGCATTTGGACGATGCAGGAAGTGATACAGAAGTCGATTTTGACTTTCATCCATTCATAATGGAGGATGAGAACGCTTTGGACGAGAGTGGGCCAAGCACCAGTAAAAAACGACGTGTAGAAGGAGACAATTATGATAACCAATGGTAAATCTCATAGAACATCATACAACTTATAAAAACTTCACACCTATGTACGGATAAATGGCTTAACTCTTCGTTTTGTGGGTTACAGAATTTCTAGCTTCACAATTCTACGCAGAGAGACCAGTCCAGGGAGTACTTCAGATTATCCTGCTTTTATCCTCAAATTTTCTATTCAGCATTTGTGAACATTCATTCGGACTTTTTAAGATTCATCTGAATGGGTACTATCAATATCATTATTGTAGAGACTACTGAAAGCGGTGGCTGTGTAGTTCACGAGCTTTGTCAGCCGTTTTTTGAGATTTATATACCCTACCAAGCAAGGAAATCAAGGAATTTCAATTCATATCTTTACTCATCGATTGTTGAATCACACCTCACGAGTGACGCCGCAGAATGGGATAATCACCCCAAACATCTGCATGACTAAATATATTGTAATATATTTATTTTATAAAGCCTTAAATGAATAGAAGCATACCCACAACCTCCACTTGACGACTTTGAATAAATGACAGGTTCAATACAATGTGACTGATATTGGCTTGGACTTTGGTCGAGGGTAGCTGACTCTTCCAATTACCAATATGTATTTACAAAATGTAGCGGTACAAAATTCAATTCAGTTTTTCTTACTACAGGAATGTACGCCCTTTTGGTTCAAACCAAGCAATGTGTTGTATCTACCTATTATTATTACTGCATTTTATCTTGTACCCTTATTTAATTTTAATTTTCAGAACTGTTCCTTTTTCTCAGAAATAAAAATTAATTTTGAACAAAACACTGTGTACTCATCCCTATTCCTTAAGAATAATTTGAGTAAAAAAACAATTAATAATTTAATTACTTAAAAATAATACACTCTTAATTAATGGAGCTGCAATAATGTTCAATAATAATCAATTCGAATTTGTTCAGGTTTATTAGATTTATTTGTCATTTCCATTTAATTAATTTTCATTGATTTTCTTGAGTTGTTGAGCATATATAGGTATAAAAATCGTTAACTAGAGATTGTTAGTCACTTAAATATTAAAGAGATAATAATTACTGTTTTCAGCAATGATTTTTATCACCAAAACCAGCAAAAAAAATTAATATATAATAAGAACTAAAAAATGGAGATTCTACGCATCTCATTTGAATTCGGCACACTTGACACGAACAACGTGACCCCCACCATTTTCCGGAGAGGCGTGGCGTGCTGTGATACCGACGCTTCATTGTGGACAAGAACAACCACTTTAAAAAATTCGTAGTTAATTAACGGTGCGATTTTCGATAGTGGTTGCCGACTCATTTTGAAAGCTAATTGTTTGCTCTACAAAAAAAGTCGTCTTGCCTATATTGATAAAGTGAATGTGAATAGAGTTATTCGCGATTGAACAAATAAAGTGCGATTTTCGCGTCAATTTTTTGTTAATAACATTGAAAGTAGTTCAATGGGCCACTCTCCATTTTTATATGTTATTCAGTGCATTTTTATCTATTTTTTGGTATACTTCACTACGACCGAGGTGAGATTTTACGCAGAAGCCCTTTTTCGAGCTAGATTGACTGGATTACAGCTAAATGATTGACGAAAAAGCGCGGCAGCAAAAAAGGTAAACTGTAAAACTAAAATTTGGGGTTTATGGAAGCAAGAAAAAAAGGAAAGTAAAATTTGGGTTTTAGTGACTAAAGAAAGTGGGAAAGTAAAATCTGGGAAGTTTGAAAGAAAATGTATTATTATTATTATTATTATTATTGGTATTATTAAAGGGGGGTGTGGACTCACTATAAGTGAGAGAGCGGCATATAGGCCTAGGCCCTTCTTGTCTCCCACAGAACGAAAAAGTCATCGGTAGCAGGGCTATAGGAATATTCCAAGCCCATTTGTGAAGCTTAGAATCTCCCTACATCCCAGCTCTCCGCATTCCTCCTCCTCCAAGGACGTATCCCTCCATGTCCATCTTCTAGTATAGGCATCTTCTACTCTACCCACTCTAAATTTATTATTAAAGGGCAGAGACATTTCAAGATGGGTTTTTTGTTTGACGGGGAAAGTCTGCATGAGGAATCCCTAGATTTACTACGTTAGACGTAACAGAAATACTATTTCATTACTAATCCCTAGCTAGAATCTGCATTTGGAAGTTTGAAATATGAAATAAGACATTATAAACTGGAAATTTTACATTGAAATCGGAAATGTTAAATTTGTATTTTAAAACTTGTAATTTAGTATTTGAAATTGGAATATTGAGTAGTGAAATTAGAACTAATCGAATATTCCATTTTTGCCTCCGAATGGCAGCACTGTCGAGGGTCCATTTTTCACATTTGCTAATTTCATGTGGAAATGATCTAGAATGGTCAGAAACGTAAAAGTACAAAATTTGAGCATGCCGTCTGTCTGTGAACATCTCATTATTGGCACCTCGATTTACTAATTTGAATATTTAAATGGGTAAAATTGATTTAAAAAATCTCAAATTTCCTCCAATCATTGGTATTGAGTCCCTCTTGCACCATACCAAATTTCAGCTCGATCGAAGCATAAGTTTTTGAGAAAACTTGATTCATTTTTCTTTGGTTTTTCCTCCATATCTCCTTCAATATTGAACCGATTCATTTTTTTTTTGAAATCTTCCCCATCACGCCATCTGTAAGAGTGAATCGAAAAACACATATGCGCCCGTAGAAAGTTTTCGAGTTATTTCAACTTTTATATTTTCCACTTAAAATTTTTGTTCGCGCATCTCCTCCTACAGTTATTGTCATAGAGACTTGAAATTTCACACAAATGTTCCATTTGGTTTCTAAAAAATCAAATGCTTTGGATTTTTGACAATTTTCATTAGTTTCTGAGGTATTAAATTTTTGCTAGAAATTCATTTTATTCAATATCTCGAAAGGAAATGAACGGATTTTGACTTTTTTTTCAACACATTCAGCTCAATAGTGTCTATGGAATGTAATTGGGTATATTCCGGTATATTCCGGTACCCAAAAAGATTCGAGTTACTTCAATTTTTCTGGTTAGCATGCAAAATTTTCGTCCGCACGTCCCCTCCTACAGGTCTTGTTATAGAGACTTGAAATGTTACACAAATGTTCCATTTGGTACCATTTCAAAGCCGGTACCATTCGGAAGCATACCACCAATGAAATGGGTGGAAATAAAACGGCAACGTTGAACGAAATAAAATTGGCATTCGACGACCGTCTGCTTGTTTTTATTTCTGGCTCTTTCAATACCTTTGAAATATTCAAAATTTGGTAATTTCTTGAAAGTTAATTTGGTTCGCGAATGCAGTTCCTAACAGTTCCTAATAGATAATATTATTATATATTACTAATTCTTTAGTTGACGTAATTAGAATTATCTTTCATAAATTCGTGTTTCATTTGAATTTTTTGCTTCATATCCTATAGATGAAAAGAGATTGGATCGAATGGCTGCAAATTCTAATGGAGAATTTCATAGTCCATCAGGAAAAATATTTGATCGGGCTGTTCTGCAACAAGAAAAAAAATTGGCTAACAGTGGAAAAATGGTCCACAGCATCGAGAAATCGAATAAAAGGTGGACAGATTAAAAGATAAAAAAATGATGGGGGAAGAGTCAACAAAATGGTGCGGGACGGATTCGAACAAAAAAAAATGTGGCCCTTAAACACACAAAAGTGAAGGATATTGGCAACTTGACGACACCATTTACGACTAGGCATTATATTCAAATTCAAGAAGAACAAGTATATAAGAAAAGAAGTCATGGTTTTGAGTCAGCAAATGCTCATGGGGATCCGAAAATCGGTAAAATCCAATCGTGGCCAAATTGCAATGGGAAGCCGATGAATTGGCAGCATTTCATACATGGTGTCGTAGAAATGTAGCAAAAAATGAGATTCAAATTATGGTCATTAATAGAGACTAGGATAACTGTGTCTAGTCAGGGTGGATGTATAGTCTCACCGACCCATCTGCGTATGGGTGAGGTGGGACACATGAAGTATTTGAAAAACCAGCTAGTTGGCACCTCATGTGGGTGCTGTATACATGTATTTCAAGCCTCGGGAGGGCATGCACTTCCGAGGAACACGGACTGCTGTATTTTATACACAATAAAAGCCTTTTTATGTATTAATATCAAGTATGTCAATTGCATATATTTTATGTATCTTCATATAGGTCAGAGGACAGATACTATCACCGATTGTAGACCTACCTGACCAGGAAAGAATAGCGAGCATAATTAAAACCAATGCATTACCAGGATCACCACCATTAACCCATGTTTCGCAGTTGAAAAATCCGAATATGACATCTTCAATGTCATCACCACCTTCACATCGATATAGATATCCAGAAGACAACTCCTGAGATGTCGCAACGTCGAAGTCTTTTTACCCTGGAAAGCTCCATGAAAGAGGTGATAACAATAAATCGTTCGATGCAACTCCAAAGAAATCCTCATGTTTAAGTCCCCACCCAACAAACGTCCCTACAGAGGATAAACCATATGCATATTCTCAATCGATTATCTTCCATAATCGAGACTCAGAAATCGAAGAAGAATATTGCAACGATTTTAAAGAAGAAATTAAAACTAAAGCGCCTGTTTCTGATGCATGGACTGAGGAAAATATGAATATGGTCGACCAGACTCTAGCAGGTATTTTTCCCGTTAAAAGTGAGTGCTGATACCAATTGAATCATTTTGTATGATTAGTGAATCTGCTTACATTCCATATGGTTGACTAGTCAATTGACAACTCATACCTTATTGTTTCTTCACTCACCAAAGAATTACTGTGGATGCAAGGTGTGATTCATGCTGCTATGAAGTCTGCTTTAAAGTCATCTCTCGAAAATGATGCGCCTCCTTCGGAGAACTTTAAGGTAATAATCAGAATTCAGAGACGAACAGAAGACATAAATTTTTGGGTAATCAAAATCCTTTGTTTTCAAATTACAGATTTCAGCAAGCTGTCTTGAAGACGGACAAAATAAGGTATGCGTACTATAAGGTTTTTCTACCCTCTGAAAATGATACTGTAAAAAATCGTTTTCTTTACAGGAGGAGATTTATCTAGGTGCAGAATTCTATTTACGGGAGCGATAGAACTGAAACGTGTAGCTGCGGGTAAAAAGGATAAATGGACAGTCCTCATTCGGGAAACGTTGGTACATGTCTATGGACAAAAATTGAGTTGTTTCAGTCCAAAAGGAGGAAAGATCGATTCTAGGCCACCTACCGATCGACAATTGTTCAGATGACTTCTTGTTAATTTTTTTATATTTAAGAAGCTTCCTCGTAGCAATGCGATGAATCATAAATTCAAGCAATTCTCTTGTGGTTTCAGCTCGCGTTCGAAGTTTCAGTGACTCACAAATCGAGGAAGAAATTGTAACCAATTATATCAATAAATTGGCTTACAATAAAGGCATACCATCTAAAAAAGGTGTCATTTCTCAGGGTTCTGGACGCAAGGGCTAAAGGACAACAACAAAAGGTAAACGAAAACACTGCTCAATTTCAAAATGTGTACTTGGGCCCCGACTCGAAAGTACGCTCTCCGCCGTGGTCTGAAATGCCAGAAACAACGGCTTTTCTGGAGTTTCTCGACGGAGAATCGTTGTGATTGGCCACAAAACTTTTGTGGCTCGCGTTTGCAGGCGAGAGTTGCTAACGAAAGAGTAAACTTCGGATCTCCACCCGAAGCTCCCCGACTCTTGCTTACGCATGCGCATGATATATTTCAGTGCCCAAATCACGACCGAACGTGTCAAATTCCGAAGCCACTTTTTCTCTGTATAATATATACGCATAAAAGGTTCATGTCTCCAGTGCTCCTGTGGACCAAAATTTCTTTAAATTATGCATTAATTTCTTTAGTGGATAAAATAATATTGGATAAAACGAGGTGATTTTTAAAAAGTAGAGTAAATTAAAACTGTCCCCCGCCGGCGAATGAAGAGACTGCCCTAACCTGAAAAATGAGCGATTCTTCATCGCGATGTTTAGAAATTTCGACAAAGAGGTCAAAGTTGGAAGGAAAATATGCTTTTTCTGCCCTCCGGCCAGAAAGCGGTAACTTTCGGGCCGCTGCGCTAAACGAAGTTACCGCTTTCCGGCTTCGTCGAGCAGAAAAATAGTATACACACCTCGGCCAGCAACCTCGGCTTCGCCTCGGCCAACAACTAAATGTGATCTGAGCCATTCCTTACTTTGCTGGCCTAGGTATGTAATCTACTAATAAAAAGTGATTTCGGCATTCTAATTTTTTTTCGACGTTTTTTTTTATTATTTATTTAAAGTGCTGAAATCTATAAGTGAGATTTATGTACACTGTCAGTTACAATTATAATATTGAGAATTTTTACAGTTTCGTGAATAACAATATTCTAACAATCAATAGTCTGGCTTACACTTTAATTTTACAATCTCTTAAGAATTTACATATTTCTTCGATATATTTATGGTCAGCTGCATCTGCAAATTTTTGTGTTGTGTAGGGGGGAGAGCACGTTGACGTTCTTAGATTAGTTAACAATCTACTCCGTTGCTCTTCGAGCTTCATGCAATGCCACAAAACATGATCAAAGTCTTGCACTTCCGCCCCACAACAACAACTCGGGTCACTAATAATTCCAATCCTGTGCAGAGAGGCTCCAAGGTGGTAATGATTTGCTCTGATGCGATTAACGGTAACGATAAACGCTAGGCAGTTTCCAATTTTGATACCAGGGGTACTGTGAATTCCTAAAATACTAAAAAACACGCTCCCTTCTTTTTGATATTATTATTTGAAGCAAGGAATAGTATTTTGTTCAAAGTAGAGGCATACTCCTCACTTTTGAATGTATTTCTAAAATCTGAGTAGAGAACATGAAATTCATCACCAATATCTACGGTCGCAATTGCTGCCAGTCTATCGGCCTCTTCGTTACCCTCAATTCCACAGTGTGAGGGAATCCAAACAAATTTTATGGCTGAACGACTATCATTATTGGCCATTATTTTGGCAAATTGGGCTCGGATCTTAACGATATATGGATTAGTGTTAACGGTGAGTTTAGATGAATGTAGGGACTGCAATGCACTGAGGGAGTCAGATAGGACTACATAGTCTCGACCAGGGTTTTCTTTGATAAACTCAATCGCAAGAAAGAGCGCAATGCATTCGGCAGTGAAGCTGGAAACAGAGATATTCAGCCTTGTGGCTACACGCGCATCTAGCTCCGGACAGTAGAATGCAGCTCCTGCATAATTTTCATTCATGTTCTTACTACCGTCAGTATAAATGTAACAAAATCCTTGAAACGATTTCATTAGTTCATGTTGAATAAAGACGTTTGGAGTATCCTCATTTTGAGCCGACCGACCTAAGTCATCAGTCAGGTCGATGGGCCGAATGTAGGTATCGAAACAGTGTATAAACAGGTAGTCATTTTTATCAGCTAACAATTGAACTTGCAGAGGAAGAATTTCCCTTGTACATTTTATAATGAGTTTGTCTCGCGCTTTTTGAGGAAACTCATCAAGTTCAAAGAAATTATGAATCGTTTGATATAATAGAGATGAGCGGTTGGACAAAGATTTAATGAGGAACGTTTCACACAAAAAGCGAGCTCTATCAGCGATAAGGGTGAGTTTTGATTCACCTAACAGCACATTAGTGGGAGTAGTGCACCTATACCCGAGAGCAAGACGAATAGCGGCGTATTGGATACACTCAAGCTTCTTAACCAACACTTGGCTGCTGGGAAGATAAATAAACAAACCGTAATCAATTATAGACCGAATAAAACTTTTGTATAAAATTATAAGGGTGGAAGGATCACACCCCCACCAAGTGCGCCGTAAAAACTTCAAAATATTCAGTGACTTGAGGGTTTTCTCTTGAATTTTACTAACTTGGTATTTGAAATTCAATTGCTCATCAAAGTAAATTCCAAGAAATTTTGCAACTGAACTGGTGACGATTTTGTGTGAGCCAATAGTTATTTCAATTTTCTTGAAGTTAATATGATTTTTGGTGAATTGAATCATAACTGTTTTTTCTGGTGACAAGTCAAGTCCAAGGTCCTTTAAATTAACTGATAATTGGGTAATTGAATGTTCTAGATTTTCGACTTGGGATTGAATGTCGTTGTATGCGCACCAAAGCGCGATGTCATCGGCGAATAAAGAGAATCTAACATCAGAGCAAATATCTTTCAAAATATCTTTGGTGTACAATGTGTATAATAAGGGCGAGAGAACCCCACCCTGAGGAACACCTTTGCGAACTGTCAAAAAATTTTCTCCTAGAGAGGCCGAATGAATAAATCTTTCGTGAGTTCAAAATTTTATGAATCGTAGAGAATTGGGTGGACAGCCTACGCACACCAATTTGTTTATTAGGATAGCGGGATTGACATTGTCAAAGGCACCTTGAACATCCAAGAAGCAAGCAATTGTTTCTTGACGCGATCTAAAATTATGTTCTATATTCAAAACTAAGTTACTTAAATTATCACGACAGGATAAACCAGGACGAAATCCAGTTTGGCAATTGGGAATTAAATTTTCAGTTTCAACCCACCATTGTAGGCGATTTTTAACCAATGTTTCAAATACTTTGGCAACGCATGATGTTAGAGCGATAGGTCTCACCCCGGAATTATTATATTTGGGAATCAGGTGAATGAATGAATGGATCCAGGCATGCGGGAGGTCACCTGTTGCAAACGTAGCGTTAAATAAGTCCAAAAGGAAAAGTTGAAGCTTGGCAGGCAACTTTTTCAATAGTTCATACGTGATTCCGTCAATACCTGGAGAAGAATGATCTTTTTTAAGTCTCAGAGCTGAAAGGAACTCAGCAAAATCAAAAGGTCGATCAATAATGGATGGGGGTGTTTCAGGAACAGCTAGATAGGGACTAGGAGAACAGGATGGAGGAGCTAGTTTATTGAGAGCTTGAGCAGTTATTATTTTTGTTTCGGAAAAATCGGGGTGCATATCTGGTTTAATCTTAACCCATGAATTTTTGAGAACTTTACATGTTCTCCAAACGTGTCGGATGTTTACCCTAGCATCAATATTCTCAGCAAATTCAATAAAGTTTTGTTTCTTCTTATGCTTAAACAATCTAGTGGCGGATGCAACTGACCTTTTATAACTAATCATATCACATAGATTTTTCGTAAATTGCCACTTTTTGAACGCCGCGCATCGCAACCTCTTATCTTTAACACACTCTGCGTCCCACCATCTAACAGGGTTTCTGTGTAATTGCGGAGGAACTTGTCTTCTGACTGGAGTACAGTCATTGACGAAAATCGTGATAAGTTCGATGAAAGCGGAGTATTGTTCTGAGGGGGATTCACAGGAAGACGAAATATCTAAAAACTGCGGGAAGGACCTGTTTAGCACTAGGTCCAACTTCTCCCAATCAGTTTTAGCAGATATTATTTTCAGAGAACACCTATGATAAATGTGACGTGCACTCGAAACTTTAATAAACACAGGGTAATGGTCAGAACCCCAAGTTTCATCATTTACTTCCACTATAATTTTCTGAGCAATATCTGGTGTAGATAACACTAAATCGAGATTCGAGTGTTTCTGTCTGTAAGAGTCAAAATGCGTGAACGATGTAGAATTATGTAAGAACATGTTCTCAGATTGTATACACTGTATCACCATTTGAGTCACTTTTTTCACAATTCCACGCCACATGATGAGCATTGAAATCACCAACGAGAATACAACGATCATAGTTTCGAGTAATAGCTACAATTTTTTGCCAGTAGTCAATGTGGAGTGTTGCACCAGGCGTACGGTAACAAGCGAGGATGGTGAGAGGTTCCTTCACATTTATAATCTGAACACCCATAATTTCGACGTCTGGGTGGGGGTTGATAACATTTTCCAAGATTTTAAGGGTGATATTTTTCTTGTAGATAAAATCTATCCCCCCAGAATTTCTGCTTTTGTCCTTTTGATAGATTTTGAAGCCAGGAAAATTGATACGGTGAGTAACTTGAGGATCCATTTTTGTTTCAACACAAGCAATGATATCAGAATGCTCCGTAGCTGATTGGATATCTTCATAATGACTATGTAAACCTCTCACGTTCCAAAACATAATATTAATTTGTGATTGTTTAAATTCCATGGGAGTGATTGAATTAGATGTCTTCACACTGACTTAGAGAGGAGTCAGTGTCAGTTTCCTTGTCGGGATCATCCAAACGAACGTTTTTTCATGCATTTTTCATGCAATTTCGACGTTTTTATGTTTTTTCATGCATTTTTACTTTTTGCCCGCCCCGACCAGCAAAAACCTTGGCTTTGCAAAAGTCGGGCGGGCATGAAGTTCGCAAGGTGACCGACGAGAGGCGTGCGCGGGCAGGCCACAAAGGTATTCATCGTTGGATTGATCGTCAACATTTCAAAATCGATACATTTATTGTTGAAGGGGGTTACTTTCGGGTGGGGAGAAAGAAAAATAGCATACGACACAAGGCCAGAAAGTTTGTCTCCTGGCGTGCGTGATATGAAGGCCGAGGCGAAGCCGAGGGCTCATATCACGTACGGCAAGGAATCAAACTTTCTGGCCTTGGATCGTAATATACTAATTGATCACTAATCGATAGGAAATCGTTTGCTCGTTGAAAAATGTAATGCAATTAAATAGTCTTAACTAATTAATTTTAGTTGTCCGATTCGGAATTGTATGGCGCCACCGCCGATGCCCAGTATTCTAGTCGGGGGGGGGGGGGTCCGTTCAGTCTACCACAGTTTCCCAAACCCACAGATCTCCACGTTTCACTCAGGGGGGTGAAACTTAGGCCGTCCCCACCACTTTTATTTGGTTGAGTGCAAGTTCCAATACCAACCAGTTTTCGTTTTATTTTTATGGTAGCACTGGGAATTATTTCCCTGTATTTCTCCTGGCGCAGTAGGTAGAAACTCAGCCTTCCCCCTCCTTTTTTTTTTATCGAAATTTACATTTGGGTGCCATGGGGGGTGCCATGGGTGCCATGTGTGCCATGGGGGGTGCCATGGGTGCCATGTGTGCCATGGATGCCATGGGTATCAATTGTCAATTGTCAATTGTCAATTTGTCAATTATCAAGTGTCCATTTGTCAATTGTCAATTGTCAATTTGTCAGTTTTTTCATGGGTGCCATGAAAATAGCACCCATGACACCCATGGCACCTATGGCACCCCCTATGGCACCCCCATGGCACCACCCATGACACCCCCATGGCACCACCCATGACACCTCCATGGCACCCCCATGGCACCACCCATGGCACCCCCATGGCACCCCCCATGGCACCCACATGTAAATTTCGATAAAAAAAAAGGAGGTGGAAGGCTGAGTTTCTACCTACTGCGCCAGGAGAAATACAGGGAAATAATTCCCAGTGCTACCATAAAAATAAAACGAAAACTGGTTGGTATTGGAACTTGCACTCAACCAAATAAAAGTGGTGGGGACGGCCTAAGTTTCACCCCCCTGAGTGAAACCTGGAGATCTGTGGGTTTGGGAAACTGTGGTAGACTGAACGGACCCCCCCCCCCCCGACTAGAATACTGGGCATCGGCGGTGGCGCCATACAATTCCGAATCGGACAACTAAAATTAATTAGTTAAGACTATTTAATTGCATTACATTTTTCAACGAGCAATAACGAGCAAACGATTTCCTATCGATTAGTAATCAAACAATTTTTCAAATGAAAACTAGGGGGGTCAACCTAATTTTTTTGAAAACTGCATTTTTCAAAAATTAAAAAATCAACAAGTAATCGTGATCAAACCTTGATTACTAGCCATCAAACACGAGCGTACGACTATCAATCTATAAAAAATTGAAAAATTGAAAAATCTGAACAAGGGGGGCTAATTAAACGGACCTTCAAAAACTCGACTCGGGACCTTGTATACTCAATCTAACGATAGAATGGTCCCCTTACATTGAAGTGGTAGTTGTGAGGGAGTTCAGCACAAACTACCGACCCATGCGTTTGTGAGATTCAGTATGGGGGAGAAGATAGTATGAAACTAGTGGTGTGCAAATGTGTGTGCCCCATACGGGACACAAACAAAACTTCCCGATTTGGTACTCCAGCACAGCATAAGAACGCAACCATGGTGATGAGCAAACCCAACAGAGATGTCAATAATTGAACTGGCGACTAATAATTACTGCACGCTATCGATTCAGTTTGATTTTTAAGCTCCACGCAAATATTCAACTGGAATTCGTAATTTCTCAATTATCACGCCTTTTGATATCATTCCCGCAATTGTCGACATATGCGATCGCCAAGTATATTCTAGTTCAACTCGCGATATGTTCTAACCTATATTGAAAAATGTCACATTGAATGTGCATTTTTGTATAAGGAACAACCCTGGCGATATGTATTGTTCCCATATGTTAAATTGCTCAGACAACTATACCTCCTTAATTATACAAATTATGGAAAAAACTCATTATATATAAAAGGTGTATAAGTAATAAATTATATATAAAAGGTGTTCATATAAGTAATAATTCTCTCTTGGGAAGTTTCCCGATGACTTTAATATTTTACTGAGTGGAACAGTATAAACAATTACAATTGTCAATATATAACCCTGCATATACGGCACGAATCCCATCCAAAGTGTAATCCGCTCGATTTTGCACGGAAACGCTTCGATTGGGACTGTCGGGACAGAGCTGTGTTCATTCTTTCACTCATTACAGACATAATTATTGAGACGGTCTACCTCCTTAATTATGCAAATTGTCAAAAAAAGTCATCCGACATAAAATACGTATTTTTATATGGGGAACAACTTTTTATATAAACTTTACGCTAACTATAATAGTTTATGTAATAGACCATTATGAACAATTGAAATTGTTAATAACGATATATACACTGCACCATTTTCACCCAAAATTGAATCGGCTCTAAGTTACATGGAAACGCTTGGAAAGCAACCTTGAGAACTTACATAACTTCATTCGTCCATGAGCAATCGTTGCGCAAAATTTTGTAGACATACATACACACACACACAGACGCCAGCTTAGAATTTGATGGGGATCATTTTGGTATCCTTAAAGCCCTAGTTAGATAATGAAATTACAAATTTGGATTTTGGGGGCATTACAATAACTTACCGAAAAATCGGGAAGTTAAAAATCGATTTCGGGGTCATTACAATAACTTCTGCAAAATCGGGAAGTTGAGACTTCTATATATATATAAAAAAAAAAGCACGGTACCCGGAATCGAATCGGAGTTTCGCTCTCATTTGTGTTCGCCCAACACTGATTGCATACATCTTTATTCCACTGGCCATACCTCCTTAATTATCCAAATTATGAAAAAAGTCATTCTACATAATATCTGTATTTCTGCATGTGGAACAACTTTTCTTAAAGAATTTCCCCGCTAGCTCCAACCATTCGTGCGGTAGAGCGTTATGAACAATTAAAATTGTTTTTCTGCCCTCCGGCCCGAAAGCGGTAACTTTCAGGCCGCTGCGCTAAACGAAGTTACCGCTTTCCGGCTTCGTCGAGCAGAAAAATAGTATTGGGATCTGTCCGATGGGCATATGACCTCTGGTGGCGGTAAATGTAACTATTAAGAAGGAACAGTGCACACAGAGGTGTATACGGGCGTGCATTAATAATCAAATTTTATTGATAAAATGACATCTCCCAGAGTATTTCCACCGAAAAAATCGAAAAATAGATATGTTTGCTGCGTCCCAGGCTGCCGGAATCGTTTCGACAAAGCTAATGTCACGTTTCATTATTTCCCCAAACCTGGCACATGTGTTGTTTACGTCAAAAATTTTTTTGACAAAGTGGAAAAAATTGATAAATTCGAAGCCTGGAGAAGAGCCGTGAAAATAAAAGAAGTGCCTTCCAGTGCCAAAGTTTGTGCACTCCATTTTCGAAAAGACGATTACATACTCCCAGGTAAATATCCTCGTCTTGTACTCTTCGTACTTAACCTCTAATGAGTGCTCCAAAATGTTTATTATTTTTAGACGTTGCTGTTCAACAACGACGATTGAAGCGAAATGCCATACCATCGTGTAATTTACCACAACTGAATAAAAAAAAAATTATGTGTGCGGAAAATAGAGGAGAACGATTGCAAAACAGAAATGTGGTTAAAATGAAAAACATGAGCCCCGAAACTGTTCCAATCCAGAGCATCAAGAAGATTGAATCAACACTACTAACAGAAGATCCCACTACCTCAGGATATTCACCTATGGAAGAAGACGCAGTTCATACCATCGTTGAAGCACCACCTTCAGAGTCTCCACCAGGGTTGGGGATGCGAGATGCTGAAGTCCAAGTGGAAACGGATTACATAAAACCTAAATTTACTACATTTATAACGAGTGACAGTGAATTGAGTACACTTACTGGAATTGAATCGTTTGAAATTTTGAGGACAGTTGTTAATATTGTTAAGGTTACCTTTGGTGATAAACTTCGGCATCATAATACAAAAATGACCATCCATGATAAAATTCTATTGACGTATACGAAATTGAAACAAAATTTATCATACAGTTGTTTAGCAGTTTTGTTCCAATGTTATCAAGCAAAGCAGTGTCGCGAAGTGTTTTTTGATATGATAATAATCTTGAGTGAGTGCTTAAAAGTTGCCATCGACTGGCCATCAAGAGAGATAATTGCCCAGAATTTGCCCAAATGTTTTGAGGGTTTTGATGACACCAGAGTCGTTATTGATTGTACTGAGATTATCACTCAACATCCCAAAAACCTATGCTGTCAGATAATTACTCACTCATCGTATAAAAAATCACAGACAGTGAAATTTATGACTGGAGTTACACCAGCGGGAAATATTTCTTATATTAGCAAAGCATATGGAGGTCGTGCTAGCGATAAAGCAATTTTCGAAAAAAGTAATATCAATACTTTGTTGGAGAGAGGAGACGCAGTAATGGTAGATAGAGGATTCACAATTGACGAGATATGTGCCAAAAATGCGTGGAAATGTTATCGCCCTCCTTTCTTACGAGAAAAAAAACAATTCTCCAAAGAAGACGCTCTTTTCACTTGTAAAATAGCAAAAGCAAGAGTTCACGTCGAAAGATCCAATCAACGAATCAAGACATTTAAAATTGTGGGTGAAAGAATGTCTACAAAATTAATTCCATATGTAGAACACATTTTTACAGTTATTTGTGCTACAGTCGACCTCGGTTCGCCGATTTTAAAAAACGATAAATTTATGACTTCTTGAAAATGAACAAAAATTGTATGAAAAATCGATTTTCTTTAAATCGTTTTTTGTACCAGCATTTATTTAAGAATATTCAATACTATATAAATAATATCACAATGAAGTACATGGATTTTTTTAATGAATCTAAACTGACAAGAATCCCCTTTCACTTTCCCAGATTTTTATCCTAACAATACTGTTTAGCACTTAATTTAAAACTTAATACTGTTTAGCGTTTCAAACAACGGAAGACTCCAACGCTTATCATAAATATTTATCACACCTTCTTTTAGTCTAGCAAATATTTAATATACGCTGCATTTTAAACTTAGTTTGACCAGTGTTTTCATTCGGAAAATATAGCATTCACAGTTCCATTATTATTTTCATCATTCTCCGTATCTTCCTCGTTTTTCTTCAAACAGATTTGATGCAGCATCTGATTGAAATAAACGCTTTTTAACGTGCATAACATTTTCACAATAAATTCTGAATCAAAAGCAACTTTAATGTTGTAGTAACTCTTATCGAATCCTGAATAAATAAAAAAACACGCTGCTCTAACATTTAAAATTGCCATCCCCAACTGCACCTGGGCATAATACTTGTGTTTCTTTTTCATTACAAATTGCCCATCTGCATCAACAAGACATTGCCCAAATTCCTGTTTCATCGCTTGCAAAACTGTCGACTCCTTTCCTTTATAAGGACACTTTATCTCCAATAGGGCAATGGGCTGAACACCATCGACGATAACCCCATCAGGGGAACAAGCCAGCCAAGGATTTTGGTTGCTTATTACTAGGCCTGTCTGTACCACCTTCAACCCTGTTACCTTCCGGAAAACATCAAGAGCTTCTTTCTCCTTGTCCTTTCCATACTCAGTATACTGACTCTTGAAATTTTTAATCGTGAAAAACGACTTGCACTTTTTTGACCAATTCGGATTTTTATTTCTCGTGTAAGTGTAGATTTCATAACATTTTGATGCAGTTAGCCTGAACTGACGTTCTGCTTGCCACACCCCGTAGAATCTCATTGTCTCCTCACAAATTTTGAGATAATCACCTTGGAGCTTCGAGTAATTATGATGACAACAATTTAGAAAATTTCCCACAGGTATATTAGCAATATTTTCCATGAGATCACTTCTCTGGTGCAGAAAGACAGCCTCCAGGGCCTCAATATTGATGTCAATTGTTTTCGCATCTTTAGCAGTGAAAGTGATAGGTCTGTGTCTCCCTTTCACTTGTTGAGAAAAAGCAGAATTGGGGAGCTCCTGCAATATTGTCCTCTTTATCATCTCTTGCTGATCAACAGTAATTTTACGTTGCTTCATTCGATTACTGGCAAAGCATTTGTGTTCCAGGAGAGGATGATAATTGATATAGTTTGCAACAGTATCCTTGAAAGAATCCTTCCAAACGCAAGCTTTGTCAGTAGACGATAACTCATCTAACTCGTTGAATACGAATCTGAAAAATTTCACGATGATTTATCGATATTTTTGTGAACTGTCAGATGTAAACACGGAACTTGAGAGATTATGTACTTACCGGCTGCAGAAGAGCAACGTAGCAAGGATATGTTTACATCGCTCTCCTTGTCCAGCTTTGCAAGAGCACACAACACTTTTAATTTGTCCATTGGAACCAAAAAGTGCATCAATTTGATGTGGTTTTTCTCTCACATGAGAGGTTTGGATGCAGTAAGCTGTGACACTCACTAGCCCCTTGCTGACACTTTGGTTTTTCCCACATTTTATTAAAAAACCCGACTTCAGCAACCGTTCCCCTTCGTAGAAGTTTCTATTGTCCGGCTTTGTCTGACACCACGCACAAATTTGACTAATATTAAGCATTTTTACTCGAAAAAACTACATTAGCCCCATTCACTTATATATGTTATGTTTCCCGGAATGCGCCATATTGGATTGGGCTCCGCCCATAGGTCAGATCCCAATACACACCTCGGCCAGCAAGTCAGAAAGCCTCAGATCACATTATTGTCGACCTCGGCTTCGCCTCGGCCAACAACTAAATGTGATCTGAGACATTCCTTACTTTGCTGGCCTAGGTATGTAATCTACTATATAACAATACATAGGCTGCACCGATTTTTTCCAAAATCTAATCAACTCTAAGTTACGCGAAAACGCTTCGATTGCGATCTTGATAACTTTGATGACGTTATTCGTTCATGAGCCATCCGGGATCAAAATTTTTGCCACATACATGCATACACACACACACACACATACGTTTACTCGGAATTTGATGGGACGCATTTTGGTATACTTGAAACCCTAGTTACAGGCCGAAATGAAAAAGTTCGATTTCGGGATGATTACTATAACTTCCCTATCGGGAAGTTAAAAATCCGTATCAAAAACTCATATTTAGTGATACGTAGGAGTAGAAATTATCAATAGTTGGGCTCCAAGAATTTGGCAATCTGGTCGGTACGAGGTAGAATGATCGCATTGGGTCGAATGCAATAATCTCATGGTTTACATTATCGAGAATTTTGATATATCTTCTTTCACTAGCCTATGATCAACGCCACTTCAGCTTCACGCAACCATTCCTTCCTCTTTTTTAACTGTTTTTTGGATGCACAAAATCGCTCGCCTTTCTTCGGATCAAAGTCACTCTACAACTTTGCAACACCTATGGCCGATTGCCGTAATATCAATAATCTCTGACATCTTCCTGACCGAAACTGAAATTGTAGATGTGATTTGGATCTACGGCAAATGTCACAAGTATGCCTATTACAATGAAATAGTATGAAAGTAATAACTCTCTCAATTATATGGTATTCCATTTTGTGCATAAAGTCAGTAGGGCTTTCTCTCAAGAATTATTTTCAAATGAAAGGAAAGTGACAGATTACTGGCATTGCTCCAACGCGTAAGCAGAAGTAATTTGTTCATCAATATTGTAATGCACACGCATGAATAATGGATACTTATACAGGTCTAATTGAACAAGGTAGAAATTGGAAGTTCGTTACATTAAAAAGAAAAAAAGATACTTACTTTCAAACAATAGGGAATCACAGTTTGGGTGAAAACATAAATAAAACAATTGGGCTGAATGCCTGTGAACCACGGCGACCACACACTAAGCCTTCTCTCTATATCTATTGCGATGATTTATAACAATATATAAAATCAAATTATATTAAATGATGATTAATAATAATAGTGATAATGATTGATGGAAAATATATCGAATAATCATTATAATATCGTACATTTCGTCGATACTTGGAACTCTCGCCTAACAATCGATCCGTAGAAATTTTCGACGGTTGCACCTCTATCGACAGATTTCGTCATTCCGCTATAGCCCGGAAAAGATTATTCATACGCCTAAACAAGTCTTTAAGACGCCGTTAAATGCGCAAAAGCATTAAACTAGAGTTATAGAGCTCCGAAGGGGCAACCTAATGGATAACATACTTGAGTGCATACGGTTTTGATCTGCCCTAGCAGGACAGTCTATTGTTTTAATAGAAGCTACCATCTTCATCTCACAAAAATTCGCTCCTTTAAAAAAAGGTGGACTTACCCCCTCCTCCCTTTACTTGGCCAATCATACCATTTCTTGAACTCTCGACCAAATGTCAAGGAACAATCGACAAACTCTCGAAGGACTATGAGTCGCGCACCGTTCATCTACGCGGCAACAGCTTCATATTATGATAATTATACTTCTCTTTCTCGTTTTGTCAGCATTATCAAGCCACGCCCCCTGCCCCTTCCCATCCTCCCTTACTTGGCCAATTATACGATTTTGCGAACTCTCGATGAACTGTCGACTAACTCTCAATTCTTGAAAATTGATTATTCAGAAATCGACGCTCCGTCGAATGGTTCCGTTAGGGGTTGTTTGTATTCTACTAATGACTACTGTTCAACGCTATGTGATGGAGGTCTTAGTTTGATTGTGAATGGTTATGGATGATGATATTATTATTGATTAGAAAAATTACTGTTTTATTACTGAAAATGAAAGTGGCACTGAAGCATATGAAAGAAATATGTGAACGTGTAGTTCCTGACGCGCCAGAAAAGTGAAACTTCAAAAGAGAAATAGAAACTTTTTTTAGGCGTTTGAAATAATACTTTGGGGAGAACGATGAAAGTGTAGGAATGTGTATAAGTACGAAAGGGTAAAACAGTTGTATGGCTGGAGGAGATGACAACATTTGATTTTGTTCTATTGTAGATAATGCAGGTTCCGTATATTTATTATACATTCATTCACTCCTACATTTCATCTCCAGTTGAGGAGGAACACTATGGAGCGTTGCTATGGCCTGTTGCTATGGCACGTTGCTATGGCGCGTTGCTACGGCCCGTTGCTATGATACCTAAGCGTAAGTGTCCGGACAGCATAACACCTTCAGATAGCCCCATAAGAAGACTCACTTCAAAAACGAGATTAAACAACAGTGAAAGTATTATGTGGAATATTTTGGAGATTTTGTGCAGAAATCAGTATTTCTCTACAGTAGCGGTTTCTGAACTATGTAAGACATAATTTTCGGATGTTTTCGAAGTTTTAAGTATACGAGTTTATCGCAAACTTGTCCGAGGAGAAATGAATTTCAAAAGTTCGAGGATATTAGGTCAAACAACAGTACCATTACTCACCCGTCGTGGAAATCAGCCCGATAGGTTATGTCGAAAAATGTCATCAACTGACCAATAATGACATAAAATGACAAATCAGATTCTGACAATATTACGACAACACTTTTGAATGCCATAAAAGTTACATTCGTGCAATTGTTGACTATGGCATATTCATATACTATCCGTTCACCAAAAAATTACGGCACAAGCTGGAGAAGATACAATATCATGCAATAAGAACGGCTTTTGGATATCGTAGAAGTACTCCAACATACTCTTAGCTGAATCCAAGCTAACTACTATCAAGGACCGAGCATTTGTTTTGGCTGAGAATTTCATTATTAAGGTTCTGAGTAATAATTCCTTATTTCTTCATGAAACAATCAATGAATTTATCAACTCTAACTGGAGAATAGCCATAAGACAAAATAGGGTACTGTTTCAGCCTATTAAGAACTTACAGCCATGGATAGAACAAAATTTAGAACACGATAATATGTTTAATTTATATAAGTATAATTTCGATGATATCCTGGCGGAAATTCCAATAAACACAGACATCGGAAGAATTGTTAAAACAACCGGAAATGTTCAGTCCTTAACAGAAGGGTTAGTGAAATTTTGGGATTCCTCTTATTGTTCATTCACAGACGGCAGTAAGATGGAGAATGGGACTTCTGTCGGTTTTGGTGTTGTATGTCCACAATTAAATATTGCTAGCGCTAAAAGTATTTCAGCTCATGCATCGGTTTATACCGCTGAATGTGCAGCGCTGAGTGATGCTATCAGTATTACATTGAAAAAGGGAGACAAAAATGTCCATATCTTTTCGGATAGTCTCAGTGCCCTTGAAGCCCTTCAAAATGTCCATTTATTAGTAAAAACGAATAATTATATACATGAGATAAAACAGAAATATAATGAGTCTGCTCGTCCATTTCCGAATCGCAATATTCAGCTGTATTGGATTCCATCCCATATGGGCATACAATACAATGAAGAAGTAGACATCCTTGCAAAAGCAGCCACAGAGAAAGCCGACGTAGATATTATTAAAATAGCATTTACTGATTTTGGAAATAATATAAAGGAAAACGCTACAAATGCCATAGCTCAAGGGATTTTAGATGAGGGCTAAACAAAAGGCAAGAACTATTTTCAAATGTTCTATAAAAAATGCAAAAAAACATAGTTCTCTATATTTAGGAAACTCCAGAGAGAAACAATTGCGTGGGTCAATAGAGCCCGATCGGACCATATGAATACAGCGAGTTCTCTGCATAGAATAAATATCATTGCAGAGGCAAACTGTGCATGTGGTCATCCAGAGGAAGACCTTAACCACATTATATGGAACTGTCCTAAATATGATGATAGTAGAATACGAATGCAACAGACGATTCAAACACATGTAACACTTCCAATAGACATTAATGATATCTTGAAAACCCTAAAATTACCAGTTATCAGAACAATAGATAAGTTTTTGAAAGACTGCGACCTGAAAATTTAAGGTATTAAAATGTAACCACTGATGTAAGCAATATTGTAAAGATATGCTAAACTCTAAGTGTAAGTTTAAGTGTAAACATTACTGCTGTAAATGTTTTTTGAGCTAATAAACCCTTTACGGGTTTCTAAAGCATAAATAAAAAAAAATGTCGAGGTCTATGTGAGGTCGAAAGGGGAAAATGAATATTGTTCAGGGGGTGGAATTTATATTTGCCCAAGCTATGGTTGAATCTTACCGACGTATGTGTTTTTAGTCTCTTGTAGATCTTGTATTAGGAAGTACCTCTTGACTGTGTAGAGTCTTTCAGAGAATTCTTATTAAAATCATTATCAAAGTGAATAAAGTGTTCTTATTTAAACCCCATAATCCAATGATTACCGTAAACATTCGTTCAAATTACGAATAAAGCCAATGGCTGGTGATCGAGTATTAAAGATGTATGATATCATTACTGTACTTGATAGAGTATCTGCGTAGTACGAACAAAGGCCCTAGGTTTGCACCCGCCCGCCGGAGAGTATTTTTTAACTTCCCAATAGGGAAGTTATTGCATTCACCCCGAAATCGATCTTTTTCATTTCGGCCTGGAACTGGTGTCTTAAGGGTACCAAAATGATCCCCGAAAAATTCTAAGTCAATGGCTGAGTGTGTATATATGTTTGTATGTATGTGTCCTAAATTTTGGTCAACCATTTCTCACGAATGGATACACCAATCGAAGCCATCAAGGTCGCAATCGACGTGTCTTCATGTAACTCAGTCCTGATTAGTCTTTGATGGATATTGGTTCAGAATACATATTGTTATCAACAATTTTAATTGTTCATAACGCTATATCTGGTAAACGGTTCGAGTTAAGGAACAAATTTGTTAACAAAAGTTGTTCCTCATACAAAGATTCACATTTAATATGTATTGACGTTTTTCCATAATATGCATAATCAAGGTGGTAGAGTTGTTATAAATAAAAAAATAATTCATGCGATGAGTGCATGAATGAAGACTAGATGGCGGCGGCGATTGCAAAAATTGGTCGATTTTTGGTCACCCTCATTGGCCCATTCCAAGATGGCGACGCCGATTGCCAAAAAAGGCCTCTACACTTATACAGGAATTGACTCGGACTGCGATCCTGAGTCGTTCTGTGTATGTAAAAATTAATTAATATTCTTCACCCTCATTACCCCATTCCAAGAGGCGGCGGCAATCACAAAAATTGATCTCTACAACTGAATATTATGAATCAACTCAGAATTCAATTTCCCAAAATTATCGAAATTTTAAAAGATCATAAATGTTGAGTATTTTCAATCCCATCATACTACTCGGTACACAGAGAGAAAAGTTATATAAAAATTACGTAACAAGTCGCGTAATGCGCAAGTGAAAATTATATCTCGACAGTATTTACGAAATTTTAAGTGAAAAACTAGGGAATGGTTAATCAATTGTCAAGACGTCCCCTAATTTTTATGCAAAATTTGAACCTTACCGGAAACTTCATTAAGAAATCCGGTCCAATGTATAAAAATTACGGAACGCTCCACAATTTTCACGTAATTTTCATAGTAATTTTTACAATTCCTTGTTCCGTAAATTTGATCAAACTAAAGCCTTCGCCAATGGTCGGTTATCATCCGGAGGTTTCGGCAAAGTGACAAGCTGGTAGTCGTGGAAGATTGTCTGATGATTTTGCTTACGACAGGGGATTCAACGATTTTGTGAATGCAACATAAGTATATTTTGGAAGTGATAATTCCCATTTTATGAAATCAGAAAGCATTATTGGTTGTGGAATGTTTAGTTTGAAAACACGTTGCCATTTCCACGGTGCATAACCTCACATAGTGATAAACTATGATAAACGAATCTGTTTCATGCTTTTTTTTATCTCCAGGTACTCTTCATTTGTTTTTTGTTCGCGTTTCAATGTTATTGGAAAAACTTTATTTATGTCGACCCTCACTTATAGTGAGCCCACAGCCCCCCCTTTAACAATAATAATAATAACAAAGTGACCATTGAGGAGATAAAGTATTAATAGGATGAAAACACACACATACACGCCCGCACATACACACACACACACCGTGTCGAGGCTTTAGCGTAGTGGTGGAGTATCTGTTTTTCAAAAATATTTTCTCATGGATTCGGACCGATGCCGGAACGTTCCATGTGTACTATCGACGGTACCCATAAAATGAGACCGCTCGGCCGAGCCGGAACCTACCCCGCCGCAGCGAGAGGGGGGGGGGGGGAGCGTGGATTCCATGATAGGCACCGGGCATCGTAGCACAGGGGTTTCTGGAGGTTTACCCTGTGTTTAAAAATACGATGGTCTAAAATGGCGGAACTCGGCCCCAGCTGCATGGGTGGGTGTCCGGTACGCCCCCTGAAGGAATGCTTAAACGGCCGCTACCCGGGGCGTATAAATGAGAGGAAGAGCCAAAAAAAAATGGTGTGTCATGAAGACACGCGATAGAAGTGAAACTGAATGATTGGATCGGCAAGGATTATTTAATTTTCTATGTTTAGAGGGAGAGGATTCATTTTAATCGCGTGTCAAACACTTCTTGATAGTAAATATTAATTTATTCATCATAATAATTATACTTTTTTCAAGATACAATAATATTAGTATGAATATGATGAATTAAATCTCAAACAGCTTCACCTTCATTCTCTGGTAGATTCTTCATGAACGAAATGATAGGTTTGTGGTAACTAAAATAGGTAATGAAGACTCGATCTTGACTCCAAATTTTCGATGTAACGTGAGAAAACTGCATCGATCATGGTACCATGGCGTGTAGTCGATTCAATTGGTGAATTGTTCATTTCCAATGACAATTTCTGTTGCAAGAACTGAATTAATGGCTTGGAATCCTCTGAAGCAAAATTAACATTAAAATCTCCACCTAGAATCATAGGTATTTTGTCCAGCTCTACTCCAACTTCTGCAGCCCCCACTGGAGTATACGGCAGCAAGTGAAGGTGAATAAACTCTATTATTTTCGCCATGTTCTGATTTGGTGAAATATAGAGGGCTATAAGCGTAATCCGCTGTCCGCTTTCTGTGCGACATTCAGCTGCACACATTTCTCCAACAGATGACAACCCAATTGAAAGCGATTCTAGTTGTTTCAAGTTCAGGTCCATATTGGGTGTCATGATATTCATTCCATGAGCAGTATTGCAAAGTATTGCTTCACCCCCTGCTCTCACATTATGTCTTTTGAACTGTACGACACAATTAAAATTGGGAACATCAATTTCTTGGTCGTTTTCCTTCCACGTCTCTGAAAGTATCAATATATTAGACCGTAGAATCACCGGATCATTGAAATCTCCGCTATGAGCTCCTAAGCTTTGGCAATTGAGGGTTGTTATTGATAAGCCTGGTCTGCTGATGAACTCTCGGAGAATGTCAGTCAAAGTTATCAATGGATTTGTTGATAATCTTCTAAATTCTGATTGTAGCTTGTCCATTGATTGAGCTTTTTTCCGTCCATGATAAAATTTGTTTTGTCCATCCTTCGCAACGATGTACAATCCCTGTATACTTGTGACACGGGACAAGGCTACGTAAAGGAGTTGTTGTGAATGTGTCTTTTCGTATTCATAGACGATTTGATTAAACGTACCACCTTGAGAATTGTGGATAGTAATAGCACACGCTGATACCAATGGCAGATGATTTCTTTTGACGAAAATCGTTTTATTATTGTTCATATATATCGTAGAAGTTCTTCGTGCAATGGGAACTGCCGTGTGGCTGATGTTGTTTGCTTGGATGAACGCAGCAGCTTTTCTCCGGATCTTCTGCCCCGTCTTTGGTGAATCTGGAAATTCCAGCCACACACGAGTTACTGCCCCTGCCTCATCAGTTTCGATATGAACTAGTTTACCAACTGCGCCGTTTGCTGAACCATCCGAGACATCCAGATTGGTTGTTATTATATACCATTTATCTAACACCAGTATTATCTCGTAGGGCAGACCTCCAGTGTCTATTACCGTTTTTTATGCAATTTTTGTCGTACAAATGATTGTTGCTCAGCATTATGGCAGCCGGTGAATACATCAGTAGCTATTGAGACTGTTTTATTCTCTGCAGAATTAAGAATGGTCAAAGTTTATTCGTTTACAGCATTATTTGTCAAATATAGCCGAATTCCATGTGGACAAAGACGATCTGCTTCCTCTCTTGTATAAAAACGAGATTCGATTAGGTGTATCTGTTCTTGATCCAATTCTTCGCCATTTCCAATTTTAGTTAATAAAGAGGAGAAATCAGCATTCGCTTGTCTCATGACTTTATCCAATTCATAGAACTTCAAGTCACGCCAAAGTGTTGGTGCTGCTATGCGTCGTTTTGTTGCTTGATAGATGGGTGTAGCACGCACTGGAGGTAACTGACGCAAATCACCTATGAAAATGATATCCATTCCTCCAAAATTATCTTGGAAATTTCCTGTTATTTGTTTTAACCGTGCGTCAATTTGAGACAGCAATTCCGCTCCTACCATACTGACCTCATCGATGAGTATAACTTGGACGTATTTGAAGAGCATTCTGTACTGTTGAGCCACTTCAATTGATAATGGTAATAGTTTGGACAAGGATATTTTCAATGCAGTGTGGATTGTCGTACCATCAATTGCTATTGCAGCCTTTCCTGTTGATGCACATGCGATGTAAGCATTGCAAAAACCATCATTATCTGTGAAGCGGTTGTAAATTTCCATGAGGAGTCTAATGAGGAATGTCTTCCCACATCCTGCTGGCCCAGTGAAGAAAACTTGGAGTGGTGATCGGTTTGATGAGAGGAGATTAGCAATCACATGCATCAGGAGTGCTTTCTGCCTCTGATTGGCCATTCTCATTAGTTCATAAAATTCTTCATTAGACATTAAATTATCCCTCTTCTTTGCGATAGCACCCAGTTTGTTAAGTGTTGCTAACCGCAGATCGTCGTTCATTATGTGGTCAGCGTGATACAATTCTTGAAAAGGATTTGCTTCAGGAAAAAGGCGACCTACGTTGTCTCCTTCAGCATCATCATCTTGATTTAATTCATCTTCACGACACAACTCTCGTCATATCTCGATGGTTTTCTGGATATCTAAATTCGATGAGAATTCTTTATGTCGCTCCAAAATCAATATTTCGTTGTCGTCGTAAATCGGTATGAATTTAGTTTCTGCAAGAATTTCATTTTCTTCGTCTCGGAATGGAATATACAAAGTCACCATTTCCCGTTTGTATTCATTGAAATCATCAGCCATGTCGTAGTTTCTGTACCGAATAATCCGAGGTTCTTTCCTTCGTGTCCAATTCCCCTGATTATTCAGTGTGTAATGAGCAACAAACTGGGCCAAATTGATATCTTCTAGCTCTTCAGGTCTCTTTTCGTACTTGTCAAACCAATTTTCTTTCCATATGTTTGTTGCATCATCATCAGCATCCATTTCATTGAGTTCTTTCTGAGTTTTTCGAATTCTTTGTCTTTCGATCGGCCATATTGTTGAAATATAGGTAACAACTGAAGAAGACTTTGACATCGGTTCACGCAGAAGGTACCATGCAGCTTCCTGACTGGTAATTTCGACAGTATTTAGCATGTCAACGCCCATTTTCCTAGTAATTTCGACAATATCGAACTCTGGATGTTCATCCATTATTTCAGTGATGTTACGTTGGAGATTGCTAATTCCACGGTTCGCTTTATTGACGTATTCCATTACGTATGCAGCACATGAGTATTCTTCGGTGATCAATTGCACATCCATGTTTGATTTCAAAATATTGAAAATGAATGGGTTGAATGGATTATGCCACTTTTTCATGGGTTGACATTTAAGAAATACTCTGGGACGATTGATGCCAGCTCGAAGCACATTCATGTAGTAATCATCTGATAGTATTCCATTTCCCTGATAGAAACTATCAATATCAGCATAGTCATTGTTCTCTAAGTGTGTCCTTATCGTGTTGTAATGTTGTTTATACGTGTGGAATCCTGGTTCTTCTTTCTGCATTGGTGTCAGTGTAGTTGTGTATCTGCATGGCATGAATGGAGCTTCAAATCTGCATTTTTGATGAGCGTTCGCAGCTATTTTTTTGTAACATGTGAACGTGTGCTTATGTGTCTGTAGTTTGATGTTCTCCGACGATTCTGAAGTGGCCACTGATATCAATGTATCAACTAGTTCAATAGCTTTTAGTCGGTCAGCACCTAGTGGATCCGCTGGAGCATTCTCAAGCCATAGCAGAATGTGTGCCTGGGGGCTCCCACGATGCTGGAATTCAATTCTTTTAAAATAATGGACAACACGATATTTCCCGAAGGGAGAAGACTTTTTGGACTGAAGTATGTTCATTATAACATTGATGAGCTTATTAAAATAGATGGCACATGTTACAGCATCTTCATTGATGAGTGTGCTCTTTTCAATATAATGGAGTTCCTGAACATCTTGTTCTGTAATTTCTGCTCCATTATTCTTCAATTTATATAATAATTGTAATAATGAGGGCCAACCAACTTCATTAGCACTCATAGTTAGGAATAACGTGGGTTTTCCGAGTTGTCTGATCATTGCGAATGAGTCTCTCTTTCTTTCAGCCCAATACCAAGTCGAGTTAGGGATACAACGTAGAAAAGTCAAGTTGCTTTCTATACAATGATTTATATACTCCTCTGATTGAATTTGTTCACGTGTAATTTTTGTGTCTTTACCTACGTGTTTAAAAGCAATGGATAGACTGTCACGGACTCTAAAGCTCATAATTTTCATTGCCATATAGAGTAAATGATGAGGTGTAACCCCACGTCGATCAGATCTCCTTAGCTCACTGGTAGCCATCATGAATGGAGTCACATTGAGATCTTCACTAAAGCGCCGGAATTGTCCGAGATAGATAGTAGGGAAAGATAACTCTTCTGCATGCTCATCAAATACTAGACTGTGAGGGACATTCATTTCTCCAGGAGCAATCCTCAAATATTTATCGTCATTCCAGAGTAATGTGTGTTGCTGAGCGAACAGGCTCTCCTCCATGGGGATGTCTTCACTCAGTTCATCTATAGGTATCTGGTGAACGACACAATCCTCATTAAAGAAAGATTCATCAACTTTGATGTCGTACAGTTGATACAATGGACTCGGTACTAAGCATCTTAGCCATATTTTGATATTTCTCTTGTTTATTAAACCTGTCAAGTAGCTTGATCGATGAATTTTTTTTCTCTTGATATAAACGTAAACACAGTGATCGTCGTCAATGTTCCAGGGCAAGTGATTGACCATTGTATTGACATCCACTGGAACATTGATCACCTGCCCCAAAATTCCAAATTGTCCATGCACATGACGCAATCTGCGAATTTGCATAAATGGAATTCTAGGAGAAATGAGTCTCTCGGACACTAAATCTAACTTCGGAAGATGTGCAGGGATCGGGGGATATACAAAGCCATTCAATTTCGACAATGTGGGAATTTTGTCTCTCCTCAAAGCCTGGCGACAGTTGGTGCATGCCAGCTCATTATTACTTCTGAATTCTGGAAATTTTTGTTGAATACGAATTTCATTTTCAACGGATAGAGTCTTCAAGTCATTTTTAAACCATAATCTATCACATACACAACACGTAAAACCGAATGGATTATTTATAAAATCACGGTGAAAGTTCTTATGTGCAGTTTGAAACTCATTAAAGTCTGAATATTGTAATCGATCACCACTATGTACATCACAATCAGGAGGAGGATGAGTCGAAGTCGTTGCTAATAGTTCATTCTCTGGATTATTTACACTATCGTCCACACTGTCACGTAAGAGGTTAGCACGTGTTTGCCTCCGTTCCCTGCTATCTCGTTCAATTTCAGTTCTATTTTTTTTCCGTTCTCTATTCTGATCAATTCCTTCACTCGCCCGTTTTTTCTCCCGCCACGTTTTTGTCCTTTCTGCACCCGACTTCGGCATATTTGCACAAAACTCTCGATTTAAGTAATGAAGACACGCACAAAAACAAAATACGTTGCTTATGATCACTGTGTTAGAAACCAACAGCTGTTTTCCGCGATCGCGACGCCGCCTGAACGCAGAGAATGACATGAAAGACAGAAAGTCTTCCGTCTCACTCTCGCACGATACACGAAGGCCTCTCACTCTCGCCCGATAGACGAGACGTAAGGTAGTCCGTCTCACTCTCGCTCGATTCCCGGAGGCCTCTCACTCTTACTTACTACGTTAGAGCGAGCGTCACCAAAAAGGTTGCCGATCGAGATTTCAAAACCCTCCCATAAGAAGTTTCACTTCAAAAACACACACGCACAAACAGACAGACATCAGGCAGTTATAATTTTGACCCGCAGAGTGCCAAACCCACATTCCATTTTTTTCAAATTAACAAGTGAAAATATCAAATGCAAGGGACAATACCCCTTGCCACATACAATACAGTTCGGGTGTCCCCAGACCACGATGGAACATCTGCGAAGCAATACTTCGTTGTGTCGGGGACGACAACCGCGGCTTGCTCAGTAGAGAATGCTTTACGGTCTTCCACGGCAAGAACATCCTGCGCTTACTCTGGATTTTTCCGTAGCTGCCCTTCACGGCGCAACTCCGTCAGAATCTCCAGGGCAAACACGCTTGTGGCGTTCCATGCTGCCGCTGATAACAGTTTCTGGGTTTGCGTGCAGTAGTTTCTCATATACATCGTTGCAAGTCGAAAGGCGGACATGGAAAGAAAACATGTTCCGCATTTTCATGTATACTCTGACACTTTGACCAATCCCGAGAATTTTCATGCTTGAATTTATGAAGTTATTCTCTAAACCATCCGTGTTCTGAGAGCATCTAGGTTAGATAATAGTTAACTTGCCCATGTGATCGGTCAAGCCAAACATCCAGCTTCAGTATTACTCGATGACTCCACCGACCTTTGCTTGACGGGTCCCACAGTAACTGCCAGGGCTCAATGCTGTGGTTCCGTTCTTCCGTTCTCAGTTTCGCTTAACTCAGGTTGGTTCATCTTCTGCGGGTATAGAGGCACCGATGCTACTCCGCTAAAACTTCGATACGTGGGATCCCAGCAATGACACATACAACGTCGTTGGAGACTGTGCGGTATGCGCTAACCACTCTAAGGGCGGTCGGCCTGTAGACTGGAACAATTTGCCGCCGAGATGCTTGGCTGCGTGATGCATCAGTCTATATAGGAATACCATATGTTAATACCGACGTACCAACTGATGATAGCAGGAGCCTTCCCGCATAGAAAAATATATATGCTGAAAATATATGTTGCGATACATTGCAGATATACCTTACATATATTCCGCATATATCCGGGAATAAGAGGCATATGTCCGGGATATATGTTGGAAATAATCCTTTAATGTCACATTTGGCCGGTTATAAATATGTAAAATACATCTGTCATATATACTAATATATATCAGGGATATATCCGGGATCTTCAAGCATTATACACTGCTTGTATCTGTCGCATTTAAAAAATCTATTTGGAAAATACCTCGGATGTATGCAAGATATATCCATGGATGTATGCAAGATATATCCATGAATATATTAACGCTATATCAATGAGGTGCAATACCCGCATATGCAATCATATTTCTTACTATGCTCCTAAGTAATTCCTTCAATCTTTCCAATGGCCATCAAGCAATACCATATTAATTCGCTCGAAATTAAAACAAGACAGATTTTGAAAAAGTTATTTTTATTTTTTGCATCCAATAGACATTCAATAAAACAAGAATATTTGGTTAATATTATTTGATGTTATATATTATATATATATTTTTATATGCTACAACTTAATTTAATTTAATGTTATAAATTATATATATTTATATGCTACAACTAAAAATATGGCTGCCAATGATGGAGTCTCAATAGAAATAAAAAACATTTCAGGGAAAATGGGCCAAGCACACGTTTTGAGGTGATGCATTGACCACTTGAGCATACGTATTGATTACTATCTATTGGAAAAACCAAGTCTTTTTCATTCACTTGGGTGGAACGGAATGTTTGCTTAGCGAAATGCAATATTCGTATAATATTCAAGCAATATTCCGTGCAGTGGCGGCACGTGCTGCAGTCTGTCGCGCTTGGCTCCGGAGCTTGTTCAGCTTTACGTTTATAGCCCTGTTCATCTCCGCTTGTCTGAAGGTTTTGGGGAATTCCTTTCTCACAGTCACTGTAAAAAAGAAAAGCATTTGTAATGCGCATTTATGAGTTTTGAAGAAATAGCACGGCGAAAACAAGGCAGAGATCGGCGACAAAGTATTCTACGAAAATATTCTATTTTTTTCCGATAGTGGATGATTGGTTTCAAACACAACAATTACCTCCGAATGCTTCATATATTTTTGGTTCCAAAGCTGTGTGGACTGGACAATGATCCTCCGGCCTACTGATCTTGCTCTTGCCGCCCTTCACGTTGCTTTGCAGCAAAACACCCATAGGAATTGAGGACAATAAAAGGCTTATTGCCATTGATGTGAACGACCTCTGGTCTTTCGCAGCGTTCCATTGGCCGAGAGTAACCATGACACCACTCCCTTTCTCACCAAGTTCGACCGGCTAGAATAACGAAGAATGGAATAATTAGATGCAATGGGTCATTCCATTGGAGGGAGATCGATAATATTAAACAATATGATGATCGTAGAAGGTTGATTTTCACTAGATTTCGGAACAACACACGGCAAAGATAGAGGGAAGAAAAAACTTTTTTGAGACACTGTGCGCACAGTAAAGTTTTCCACACGCTCCGCGCGCGAGACACTCTCCCCGCGCACATTGTATGAAGAAATACTGTTCGATACATAAGCAGATGTATTTTTTCTGTTTGCTGTATTGCAAAACGCGTTCGGCTCATTTTGCAAACTCACAGTCGCCAGAAAAGGTGTTTCCGCTTTTGTGGCGAAATGTACCATTTTCTATTATGGCACTATTCTACGATAGGTTGTACTGAAAACCCTCCGATTATAGTTTGGTGACTTAGGTGGATTCGCGCGTATGTTTCTAATGAAATTAGATAACTAGGTATAATTTGATTTGGTTCCTTACACCGTCAGAAGTCTGCGGTTGGAGAAGTTGTGGAATGATTCTCATCGTCTGATGTATCAAATTCTCCATTCGAGCGAACCGGGTATCAAATAGGTCTTCAATAGCTTGAGTTCCTACATTGAAAATAAATTGGTGCGATACATTTCAAAATAATATTTGACTTAATGACAATCACGTATCAATGCTTTGAATCCATACCATCAGGTTCTGCACGAACTGTGGACAACCTGTGCTCATTTCGAGCGTCCTGATGAGGTCTGGGTACTCTGACAGCCTGAACATTTTGCAGAACTCGCGGCAATGGAGCGGCAGGCTGTTGTTCTCCGTAGCGGCGAGGTGTTGCGAAATTTTCGGCGGTCTCAGAGGCCTCTGCATTTCCATGCAGCCTTACCTCACGTCGGCCAAAAATTTCGCCCTCTTCGTGGCTATCGCTCCCTCCATCATGATTATCATGTTGCTCGTCAGACGACTCGCTATCGTCAACTACTGGGCAGTCTCTTTTTCGCTTCTAACATGAAGAAATAATTCATTAGTATTAGCATGAAGTAGGATTTATTGAACTGAGGCGATTTGTTACCCTGGGGCCGTTTACATTCTGGACCGCTTCGAACTGTGGTACTCTTGACAAGCCAGACCAAGTTTCGGAATCACGCTCGATTGGCGGCACTACACGAGGAGATTTGGGAAAAACATAGATCGTGCTCTTCCTTTCCAATGCTGCCACGGTACCTAAACATAACCACATTCATGCAAATCAACATGAAGAAAACAGATAGGCAATCAAGTTACTTATGTCTGTAAACATTACACAACGAACCTGCAACGTCCAACACAACGCCGTCATACTTTGGCCATCCTCCTGGTGGTTTTTTACTGCTTGTGCGCCATTCGATTGCGAATACTTCCTCGGGGTCAAAATTTTCCGATTGGAACCGTTCGGCGCTGAATCCGAGAATATTCTCGACTGGGATCCCAACAGTGATTTTCCCTTCATCCTCACCATCTATCCATTTCACTGTTGCGAAACGTTTGGGCATTCTGAAGCGCAATGAACAAGTATTATTTTATTGTAAAACGACAAATTCCAGATTTGTCAAATCACACGACACTGAAACATGAACTCATATCGTGATCACTGAAGCTATTCTAATAGACGTGCAAGGAACAGCCCGGTTTTTTGCTGCCTAAGCATCCGACGTATCATTTATGGAATTGTACATATGGTTTATACTTACTTGTTAAATTGATGTGGAGATAATGATAATATAAATCAATTTACTTGCGCGTAATTAAGAGCTGGTTTAAGTCACTAAAACAAAGAAGAACCTTCCTTCGTTCTATTACGTAAGCAAGCAAAAGTGCGTAAAAGTTTTTTCTATTCATTCCCATTTCCCATCTATGTAGAGCCGGCATTGACGGTGGGTTTTTCCCACATTTTATTTTTCTAGTACAAAATATGATTTATAATGAAGAAGAAAATTGCAACTGTTTTCGAGTTAAACATTGCTACACATATTGGGGTTTTCATTTCCACCACACTACTCAAATTTTCATAGTCATCTGCTTGATAACTCGAATATTTTGAAATTAGCAAGTCTGCAAGTTTTCATTGTGAATCTCACGGTTCATACTGATGTACCCACATTAGATTTTTCTCTGAAACCAGTTTCTAAACATTTAATTGACGTGCCGGAACACCTAGGAATGGCAAACATACATTACAAACCGGGAAGCTTTGGTTAGGTTCACAACGGGAACACATACACTTTTATAAACCTAGGTTAATACATTTTCCGGGTTTTAGAAAGATATCAGTGCCCAAATAAGTAATACATGCAGCATTTACTGACATTTTTTTTCCTTTTTATCTTTGACAGGGTTGTCGGTACAGGTTACTCTATGAACTCATTTTTACTGACGGATTTACTGACAATCCGTTTACCAATTTTTAACGGTGGTAAAGTCAAGCCGCTGTAAACAAGCGAATATTTGTTTGGCGCAATTAGGAAATTTACCTCGGTCTCTTTTACTATTACTGTTGGATAAAATAAACTCAAATTGATAGATAATTGAAGTCAATCAGGATCAGCATCAGGCACAGTTTATGAATGAGATGTAACAGAAAAAAGAGTGATTCATTCGGGAGGGGGGGACAGGATGAGTCTTCATCAGTGGTTCTTGCGTAAAAGGCAGAATGAAGAAACACGCACCGGACGAATTATGGAAATGGAACTCGAAATCAGACAAGGAACGGCATGTGGCCGTTCTGCGTCATACCAAAAAAATGTATATTCTCATATTTTTGTCAAATGCTTGGGTTAGAAAACATGAAAAAGGACCTTCTTTGCACCTTACAATTATGCAATACATTGTTATTAACAAACAAAAGTGGGGCATCATGGGATACCTGGTAGATTTGACGCATGGAAGCACTAATTTTGATCTGAATTGTTCCGAAATTTCTGACGATCTCTCGGGAATCGGTGGAAATTTTCACAAAGTCATTTATTTCGGGATTTTCAATACATATGATGTTTTTTGTTTTTTCCCCCCATTTTTTTGGTGGAAATGTTTGCCTGTCAACGTGCGCTCAACTGTGGATCAATTCTTTATGAAGGTTGATCGAATAAGCAGTCAAGTAGCGATCACCTAAGGATCAGCCGTACGCAGAAATTGTTCCTGTCTCATCCGCGATCAAGGAGTAATCGATAGATCCGCCAGGGATAAAGCTAATGGTTGCTGATCTAGGGCTAAGCAATTAAGATATCAATACTGTATATACGGTGTATATATGATAAATGGCCATTGGTGCCATTGGTGCCCGCGCGAAACCCCCCGGCCCTTTTCCTAAGCAAAGGTATGCCAGCGCCACGTAACGGCGAGGTAACCCCGGGCGTGGTACAGGGGTTTCTGGAGGTTTACCCTATGTTTAGAAATACAATGGCCTATAATGGCGAAGGTCGGCCCCAGCCGCATGGGTGGGTATCCAGTACGTCCCCTGAAGGAGTGCTCACAACAGTCGCTACCCAGGGTGTACAGAGGAGAGGGACGGAGACAAAAAAAACACACACACACACATACCAACCCCCTCCTGCATCAACTGAGAAAGTGTGGGTCATTTATATACACTTAAATTCCTAGTCACGGGCCAAAATTGTAGAACTTTTTTTACAAAATGTAGTTTTCCTCTGTGTATGTGTGTGTATATATGAGCCATCTATTATTATATAATAAAAACTATTGAGCTATCTATAATTAGAATGTAAAGGACACAGCCAGGGTGAAAGTTGAAAGCTCTACAAAACTACTCATGAATCCTCGCGACAAAAAAAATAGGAAGTGTTAAATGCGAAAGGAGCGCTCGAAACTTATGACAGTCATCTATCAATTTTTTTACAACTAGTTCTAGGATGGCCGGTGTATATGTGTTAAGGATGTTCGACCCCTATTCCTCACTTTCGTCAGTTCTTGCTAATTTATCAGAAATTTTTGGTTCTATAGACAGGAAACAATGTACACTCTTTCTGTAGCTTTATTCTCTATGGACTCCTAAAATCTCATTGTCGCAGATCCATTGTTCTTCAAAAGTTTTATAAATTTTTATACGAACGTAGAGAAAAGATTAGAAAATATGTATACGATGGTAAAATTTCGAGAGTCAATAAATAATAATGCTGTGGACAAACTAAGGATCAGCCGTAGAAAACTGTACATTTTTTCCCGCCAATGGAACCAAGAATTTGGGGTAATTTGTCAAGAAGTTTTTAAAAAATGACGAAGAGGGGTCGAACATCCTTCAAAGTACGAAACAAATGATTCAAAGCAAGTTGGTCCATACACAAAAATACATATTCGATGTTATCTTACTTTTTTGCTAACATCGATAGGTAATTGTTATTAACAAATCCAATAACTTAGATCGTTCTATCGAAAGAATGGTTAGAGATAAAAAAAACCAAATGTCGGATGAAAGTCGTTACACCCATATAAATACACATTTCATGTTTCATGACTTTTTTTGCTAAGATCCGTATTTCATTATTACTCAACAAATTGAATTGTTTATGTCGCACTATATAGGGTCACACCCACATACCGTTTATTGAGATGCGAATTCGTACGGTTTTATGGGTTCATGATTTTTTACTAGGTTTAATGACGAGGTTATAAAAATTTATAGAATTTCCCATGAGATCGCTGTGTTAGTTCAAGATAAAAAATTTTGGTCATCAGCAGAAAATAAAATCATGTTACACGAATATGTACGGGTGAACATCCTTACACAAGCCAATTACATATGGCCAGGTCAAGAAATGGTTTGCGGTGCTACGATAAAAGGTGACTGTCAGTCATTCGTATCTCCTCGAATTTTCCCTGATATCATGAATGATCGAGAAATAGGAGAGGCAAGTGGCAAAATTGTCAGACACATTTAGCACGCAACATTAGAATCACATTCTAACATTACTGTGAAGTCAATTCTCCATTTAGGGGAGACGTACAAAATGCAATTTCACCATCATACATAGCTAGAGCATGGAGAGGTCATATTTTTATTTTGAATCCAACGCAAATTTTCAACCGAAGTTCCTGCAAAATTGATGTAATGTTCAATATTATGTGTGAATTATTTAATTCAGCTAAAAACATTATTGTCAAAATGTTACTTTCAAGCCCTGAATTTCGTACGTCTCCCAGAAATGGACAATGGACTTCACAGTAATGTTAGAATGTGATTCTAATGCCGCGTGCTGAATGTGTCTGACAATTTTACCACTTGCCTCTCCTATTTCTAGATCATTTATGATATCAGGGAACATTCCAGGAGATCCAGATGACTGACAGTCACCTTTTATCATAGCACCGCAAACTACTTCTTGACCTGGCCATATCTGATTGGCTTGTGTAAGGATGTTCAGCCGTAGATATTCTTATAACATGATTTCATTTCCTGGTGATGTCCAAAATTTGTTTGACACAGACAAAATTCGGACTGACACAGCGATCTCAGGGGAAATTCTATGAATTTCTATAACCCCGTCACTGAACCTAGTGAAAAAATCATGAAACCATAGAACCGTATCACTTCGTATCTAAAAAACTCAATGGTCAAATGGTAAAGAGCAATAAGTCGACTTACTGTGGCAGCTGACTATGAGTATGTATAGATGCGTTAGAATGACCTTCGAATATAAAATCAATTCTGTTTGTATTTTCCGTGATTTTGACAAAAATAATATAATGCCCTCCCTGCTACTCACTCAATTTTGTATTGCTCGCATCGCGCGCGGAGCTTGGAGCACTGCGCCGGGTCGCATAAGCCTTCTACTAGTCATATCTCCAATTCTATGGAAGATACGAAAAATTTATAGAAAACAAAAAAAAATCCTTATTAAATTCTGAACATTTTTTAATAAGGAATTTTTTCGCTACCCCTTATAGCTTGGCGTCGGCGGCGGTTTAAACAATTACATTGTTAATAACAATTAAACGCCGAATTAAAAAAAATAACCGACATATTCGGACTCAGCGACCCAAAAACCATAGATTCCACCCAAAATATCCCGTGGACCCTAAAACATTGGCGATTTGTCACTATTGATACACTATATTAATGGACAGACACTTCAAGTATTTGTTGCTCAATTACCCTTCCATATTTTGTACTAAATAAATAAAATGAGAACAAACACGTAAAACCCAGCTCTACATATATGACATCCGGTTCCACATACGTTGACCTTGAACTCGGTACTAACTCAAATTTATTTCACACTGGCCCTCGTAGGGTCCCAAAAGTGTTACCTCTCCCCTCCAGTTAGCTGCGCACGCAAACCTTCTATTTTACTGGCCCTACTAACACTTTCGTAGGCTATTCCTCCTGTTTACCACCCACACTTACCACTTGGTGCTAAACCCCACTTGACGAGCTGAAGAATGCCAGTAAGAAGAACATGGGCTCTCTCAACTTTTGGACGAAGGGGACCCGCGACAAAGACTCATTCATACACCGGGGAAAACACATAAAATCGGGGAAATCGCGACAACGGATGGCCGCCGCATGTGCTTATACGACTTTCTGCATTGAAAATAAACTTTTTTTGGTAAGGGCACGGCGTCGAAAATAAAGTTCGGGAAAATTTATGACTTACCCACCCAACGTTTCAAAAATATTTAGGTTTACACATACATTTCAAACTTCTGTGGAACAAACGGATAACTTAACTTATGGTACCTACCACCTACCCAACTACTCACACACATACATACTGTAGTAGATAAAATAATGAGTCTCTTTTCGATAGTTCTAACTAGCTGTATTTTAATGATTAAGAGTGTACACGTGAAATCTACTTAATATGGAACAATGCAAACTTAATGACAAGAGGGCCGATGTGTCAACTGTTGCTTGGTCAGTGACCGGATTTCGCCCCTTGTCCTGGCCCATTCAGTCCTCGGTCCCTTGGGGGTCTCTTCAGGCCCGTCGGTGGGGGGTGTCAGGTAATCGTTGGTGATGGTCTGTACGGTAACTATCCTCATCACACCCGCACAAATCGGAATGAAAAAATCATACCGCTTCAATACATACACACCCACACACATACATGAACCTACCCACTTACATACACATGGACACCCGTGCGCATAATCAACTTCCCAAAAAAACGTTAGAAACGTACAAATTTCATAAACAACATTTACTAAAAGTTTCAGATATCAATACTCTATGTAATGTGGATATATTATAAATGACAATAATACATTATCTGCGATGGCTCGATCAACTAGGCGACGAATTTGAAACTCAAAGGTCCTCAGGGAAAGAAAAAAAAACACCAACCCCATTAAGGAGTGAGCGCTCCAGGACCAGCAAGGGTTTTATGATCTTACCTACCCCGGTACAATGGCGTGGCAGATAAGTATATTTCATACAGTGCTGGTATAAAGGCAGTTGTTGAGTCGGCCGTGTCATATTTTGTAACCCGAGTTGAAAAAGAAGGAAAATCTTAAAATCAAAATACACATTTACCCCTTGATTATAAGCTATTTTAGAAGTCAATTTTCTGTGTGTTAGAACTCAGTTAATCTGTGTGTGTCTGTATGTGTTGAAAATTTTGAATATATGAAACGCTATCGCCTGAACCCCTCAGGTGCGGGGGCCCAGCCCCACATTCTGTCCCGCCCGCCAGGGGGTTTACGACGACCCATATTTTTGCTTTACCACGTTCATTAATAATGACAGAATATTCCAATCTAGAGTAAAACATATAAACCTATGTCACATCAGAGGTACTTCCATAATCTCTCCGAATCATTGTGCAGAATTTCGATATGTCAATGAGCACTTGAGTAAAAAACCTTCTTCTTTCGGCACAAAGCGTCGATGCCGGGCATCGACCCCGGTCGGAGGGACAGGCTTCTGGGTCGATGCCTGACATGGATCCCGTACGTGAGGGGTTAATTCTGATTGTTACAAATAATTCATACAACAACCAATGTTTGTTTCTACATGGGGAACAACTCTTATTTAGAACTTTTCCATCGAACTCTCCCCGTTCGCGTAATCGAGCTATATAACCCCTCAAGAACAACGCCCAAAGATATTTCACATCTCAAGAAAACTATTACTCGAAAATACACATTTTATGTGCAAAGACTTTTTTCCTTAATTTGCATAATTAACTTCTCGATTAGTCGGGAAATTATTGTAAGGAACCCAAAATCCAAATCTGTTGTTTCATTATCTAACTAGGGTTTTGAGTATACCAAAATGATCCCCGTCAGATTCTAAATTGGCGTCTGTGTGGGTGTATGTATGTATGTATACGAAAAATTTTTCGCAACGATTTCTCATGAACTAATGACGTTATGGAAGTTCTCAAGGTCGCGTTCGAAGCATTTCCATATAAGTTAGAAGTGATTAGATTTTGGGTGAAATTGGTGCAGTATATTGCACTAATATTGTTATTAATTTTAATTGTTTATAATGTTCTACTGCATCAACTATTAGAGTTAGCACAAAATGTATATAAGAAAATTGTTCCCCATATAAAAATACGTGTTTCATCTGGCATGAGTTTTTTCATAATTTGCTTAATTAAGGAGGTATGGTCGGCTGAGCAATTTGGAAGATGGGAACAATGCATATCACCAGGATTGTTCTTTATTCAAAAATGTACATTCAATAGGACTTTTTTCAATATAGGGTAGAACATATTGCGAGTTAAACTATAATATACTTGGCTAGTGAATATGTCGACAATCGCTGGGGAAAATGTCAAACAGCGGGATGACTAAGTAAGTACGGAGGTAGAGGAGGTAACTAGGCGGGCGAATTCCAGTTGAATATTTTTATGGAGTTAAAATTCAAACTAAAGTGATCGCGTGCAGTAATTATTAGTTGCAATTTCAATTATTGATATCACTGGTGAGTTTGGTCATCACAATGATTCAGTGTTTATGCTGTGCTGAAATACCAAATCGGGACGTTTTGTTTGTGCCCCTTATGGGGGCACACACATTTGCATACAACTAGTTTTGTATAAGAAATAACTTCCATAAGACACTTTTCCTTCAATCTCGATTTGTTCTCGCAAAGGCTTTGGAGCGTTTTAAATAATTAAAATCGTTAATAACAATCGAAGCAATTATTTCTCATAGCAATTTCTCGAAGCCATCAATGAGAGGTGTTTTTTGGTCCAAAGTAGAAACAAATCGATCCAGCCGTTTATGAAGGACCATCGAACGAAAAATCACGCACATAGGACCTTTCCCTTCCCCCTCCCCCTCCCCCCACCCGGGACAGACCGAGACTTCTTCTACAATTTGTCGGAATGACTATTTCTTTTCGGAGTGGTAGGCATAAAATGGTTTATGAGACGTCATGCATGCCAATCTTCCCCACTGGTACAATGGACTTTCCTTTCCTCTCTTAAAGATATGCCTAGCAGCTTAGATATGACAGTTTTCAAATGCATAGGTACGGAAGAATATTTATCATCCTCTATTGGCGCGATAATTGCTGATATTCTTTCCCATGGCAAATCCCTAGACGTCATAGCCGTCGTTACCTTTTATTTGTGCAACCAAATTTTGTCCTCGAGGTCCTGCCCAGTATGGTGTTCATGGCATCGCAATATTGTTCCTCATTCTTGGAATTTTCATTTTGTAAAACCCCTCCTGCAGCAAAAAGCTTTCTATCTGCAGCCAAGTTAGTGAACGCTCCTTCAACAAATTCGATATTTCCGTACAAGTGATTTGCTAATTCCCCTCGCTTCCCGATTTAGTGAACGCCTCCTACACTTTTCGAGAACTTAGAAGTGGCTGTGGATTTTAGAAGTTACTTTTTATTTTAGAAGTTACGACAGTCGTACACTCGAAGCACCACTGTCGAGTGAATAGCACCTACTCGCACATAGTTGCATAAAACGACTTTTGCCAGTTGCTTAGACGAAACTTGAAATTGTCAAAGTAGAATAAGTGCCGGCTCAAAGTGAGGTGATTTGTTTGTTATGTGAAACATCTAATGCGACACTTGCGTTGGGAATCAATCTGGCTAGAAGAGGCATTTCCGGTATAAATGTATATATAGATATACTCTACTGGTTACCCATCGCCTGCCATCGCCGCAAAGGCATGCGCACGAGTTGTATATACATATATATGTATGTATAGAATGAGAGTTGGGGAGATGAAAATGCACGTGGTCTGTGTCGGTGATTATTTTATTTATAGTGAGAAAAATGATAAATACTCTAACGCTACAGCGTTTCAAAAAAAATTGAAAAGAAGAGGAAATTTTTTTCAACAAATTATAAAATTTTTGAAACAATTTCTCAAAAATTTCGACAAAGTTGGAAGGATGTGGAAAAATGTTGGAGAAAATGGGGGAAAAAATTGTTTGGAAAAAATTTCGAAACATTTTAGAAAGAATTTGGCTCATTTTAGGTAAATTTGGAAAAACAAAAACCCACCTGCCGCACGTCCGCTACTCAACTACCGCTCGCCGCTCAACCTCCGCTTGAGATTTATCCGAGTTCTGGGGGCGCCTCGCCGCTCAAAACCCGGTCAACGATAACGACGACCGCGTTTCGCCGCTCAACCTCCGCTAGGAAGTTAACCCGAGTTTGAGTGGCAGTATCCCGTTCAATACCCGGGTCCCATTATGTCGGCATAACAACCTATTTGCACTAACCTAACTATTTTATTTCCTCAAGATTTTCCCAAATTTTTAACAATTTCAAAATTAGAGTAAGATCATTCATATGCCCTGATAGACCCATTGAGTGCAACTTGATTCTGGGGATCAACTTGTGCGCGCACTTGATCACTACTTGATCGCTGGTCCACTGAGAAAATATATATGTGGGTCAAAAGTCCTTGATTTCGGGATTCTCAGTATACATGACTTTTTTTATGTTTTTCGCTTTTTTCATTTTTGTCACCGCAAATGTTTGCATGTCAAGTCGCGCTCAACTGTCGATCAATTCTTCATGAGGGTGGATCGAATAAGCAGTCAAGTAGGGATCAACTAATGATCAACCATGCATACAAATTGTTCCTCTCAATTGTATCTTCTCTAAGTTAGACCTGATTAGATTTTCAACATAATCGACCTAGCGTTTTTTTTAGTTATTGACAAATTGAATTGTTTAAATCGCTGCATCGTGAGAACGGTTAAAGATATGAAGCGAATGTTTCAATGAAAATTGCTCCATACACAAAAATGCATATTTCATGTTGTATGACTTTTTTTGCTAACACCGATAGGCAATTGTTATTAATCAATTCAATTGTTTAGATCGCTCTATAACAAGAACGGTTGAAGATACGAAACAAAGTATCTCATGAAAGTCGATCCCCACATAAAAATACACATTCAATGTTTTATGACTTTTTGATAACACCTACAGTTGATTGTTATTAATAAAATGGATTGTAAATATCGCTACAACGTGAGAACGGTTAAAGATACGAAACAAATTAACTACCAGCCAAAGGTTGAATATTTTAAGGATTTGTTATTTTCGCGTTAAACTCGAGAATTATTTTAGACATTCTTTGACAATCTTTGAAAATTTAAATGTTCCAAAAACATCGTTGCATAAATTTGTGACGACTAGAAATTTTTCTTATACAACGCGCAGAATGCAAGATTCCCCCACTCTAATGGCCCGGCCGGCAAGCGGAGGTTAAGGCGATCTTGACCCTTCACCAAAAAGTCGTTTGAAGTACGGTATTTTTGTACTCATATTTTTCAAAAACTTTCAAGACCTATTTCAATTGAATATTCCAGCTAGTCACCGAGATCGGCGATTGCCAGAAATTTTTGAATAATAAAACAGTGATTCAACAAATCCAATTTGGATTCACGTCATCTAACAGAGGGACTTGCAAGGTATGCTTGGTAAAAGTTTCAGAATTTTTGAGGAAAATTTTCCCGATAAACGAAAGGATTGAATGCATCCGACATGAAATTTATTTGTTACGTAATGTTGATGTGTTAGAAACAAATATAATGAACAGGATGTGGGTCTGACCCTCTACGGGCCGAACCTATAACTTCCCGATATTTGTGTGTGTCTGTGTTATAGCGTGATTTCATATCGTTGAGCATATCGAATTAATTAAGCGCTACCCCCTTAATTATGCGTGTTACGAAAAAAATCATGAAACACAAAGTATTTGTTTTTACATGGGGAACAACTTTTATTAATAACTTTTTCCTATAACTCTTACCGTTCATGTAATAGAGACAATTAAAATCGTGTTTTTTTGTTAATTACTAAAAACCTACTTGGCCGATTTAAAAAAAACTCCTTTCAGAACACCGTCTCGGCGAGACGTAATTTTTGAGAAAAAAAAATCGAAATCGGTACAGCCGTTTACGAGAAACCGTTCGCCAAAGATTTGCTCACATACGTACACACACACACACACACGAACATCTCATTGGAATCGTGGCAGGATGATGCCAAACGCCGAGAATAGTGAAAATTTCATCGATCTGACACTTTTCATTTTCGGGGTCATTACAATAACTTCCTATCGGAAAGTTAAAAAATTATTAAAAAAAAAAAATAAGTGCATTGTATTGACAAACTCCTGTACTTCATGGGATAGTTTTCAGAATTCCGATATCTATCATAGTGAGTGTTCCGCAAGATTTTTACAATTTTTTCAATATTTTTGAGAAATAGTTTCAAAAGTTTCCTAATTTGTTAAAAAAATTATTCCATTGTTTCCAAATTCTTTTGAAACGCTGTAGCGTCTCTCAATATGTACGTACAACTTGTGCGCATCGCCTTTGCGTCGATGGCAGGCAGGAGGGGCAGGCGATGAGTAACCAATAGAGTATACCTACATATATATTTGTACTGAAAATGCCTGTTCCAGCCAGAATTTTATCCCAACGCAAACGCCGCATTCGATGTTTCACATCCAAAATTGGTTTAGCAGTCATTACAATATCTCCCCGAAAAATGGGGAAGTTAATTAATTCCAATGAAATTCTGATACTTTGTAAAAAAGAAAGGCATATTTTTCCAATTTTCAAACTTTCCAGACGTTTCAAATTCCATTATTTTTGACAGATAATTCTTAGACACTGCGCAATATAACATTCGTAATTCCTCCAATTTGAAACATGTCATAAATTTATCAAGCACCATTCCAGTAATTTATTTTGAACATTTTTGTAACATCACTAATTCCAATATGATAGCATTTAACCATAATCTGTTATAACTCCTATAGTTTTTTATCCTTCTACTTTCAAATGTTTGCTAAAAGTATCAAATTTTCACTTCGCCTCGAGCGCAAATCATGCGCGAGCGAAAATCCTCAGAATGACAGCTTGGAACCATACTATTTCAGCTGGAATTTTTATGCGCTGAGGTATCATATAGGGAGGTAATGCACAGCTTTACTGTCGCAGACACGAAAACAGGGGACAAGTCACCTGCAAGTTTGTTCCCTGTTTCCGACTTGCCCATACCTCCCTATACCATACCGTACCAGCGGCCAGTGAATCAGTGCCCCCTATAATGTGTAGTAGAACATTCTAGATGTTCAAAAATCGCGTTCCTTGGAAGAAACAAAGAGTGAAATCTTGCTAAAAAAACAACAAGGAAATTTCCTTCTTATTTAGTGACATCATGGAACCCGAGCAAAACGAAAAATATTGTGATAATGGCAAAAATAAAAATCACTGCGAAGTGGATCATGAAGTGGCTTGCAAAAAAAGATATAGAGTATATATCTATCACGGGCAAGACGGTACGATTCCTGAGCGAACTCGAAGACGCTGGGCGGCTAGAAAAAAATTAACGAGGTAAGTCTTGCAGATTAGCATATAATCGTGCGAATTTCCTGAATAAACTTTGATATACACACTTAACGAATAAAACGATTGGTGATTGCACAAAACACTGGTGACAGAACGCCATGAAGAAGATCGCGATGTCGAAATTAGTGAGGTGAGCATCGCATATTTACTTTAAGTTTTCAAAACTAAACGTATTCCAGAGCTAGCAAATTCTTTTTGCCACAGGCTCCCGCACTAAACAGGAGTGATGAAAGTCACCAATCAGCTGATGATTTTGCCACCAGAGATGTAGCTCAACAATCTGGATTGGTGGATTATGATGCAAATGATTCCTCAAGTGAAGTTGAAAGTGAAGGGAGAAATTCTTCTACCCTCGATACGGATGCAGCCATAGACCCTTCGAATATTTCGCATTTGCCTGTGTCTGGATACCCAACAGAATTATTAATTCCAACATTATTGGCGTTATCGTTTAAATTACGGCATAATCTGTCGTACTCAGCCACTGAAGATGCTTTGCTATTCGCAAAAGTTTTAAGCGATGCAAAACTCATGGGCGGTTCAAAATATCATTGGAAAACCATTTCGAAATGTCTTTGTGATTTTTTGGTCGTCCATCATTTGTGCAGTAAATGCCATATCTACGTAGGGAAAGAAGATGGGAATCCCCAAGCTAATGGAGCTATACTAAAATGCCCTCAGTGTGATCATGTTGTGGACCTGACGACTAATTGGAAGAATGGAAATGTGGTTTTGACATTGGATTTAAAAAATCAAATCGAATTCTTACTTCAACAGAACCACCAAAAACTAATAGATCCCGCGAATCGTAAAAAGAAAAAGCGGTACGCACTGGAAAACATTTTTGATGGAAGAATGTACAAAATTAGTGTTGCTGATAATTCCGTTACCCTTAATTTTAATGTTGACGGCACACCTATCGTCAAGAGTTCGGCTACGTCTATTTATCCAGTTTTATGTACGATCAATGAGATAACTCCTGAAGAGCGTGAAAAACCCATGATTTTGTCAAGTCTATGGTTTGGAGAAGGAAAACCCAAAAATATGAATCAATTTTTGCAACCATTTGTAACTGAGCTTCAAAACCTCACTAACAGCGGCCTCGACTATACGTATAAGGGCAAACAATATCACAAAGGTTTCCAAGTCTTAGTTGGTATTTGTGATTCCGTAGCGAGACCTCTAGTAAGAAACTCTGGCCAATTCAATGGACAATACGGATGCGGTCTCTGCCTTCATCCGGGAGTTCAAGTAGCAAAAGGTCAAGGCACTGTTAAAGTGTATCCAATTGATGGCACTGAGAATCCTTTTGGAGAAGGGCTGCGAAATCATGATGAGACCTTAATGCATGCTGCGAATCAAGAGAAAGGCATGAAAAGTCGGTCTATCATGTATGATGCACCAGGATTCAATGTAATTGATGAGCATATCTCAACGAACTCATTGGAAAGCACATGAATGGAGTACATGGCTATTATTCTACAGCCTCCCAATTCTCAATGAAATTCTCCCGAAGAAATACGTCAATCACTGGGCAATAGTCGTAGATGGACTTTCGATTTTGCTGAAGACATCTATAATGCGATCAGAAGTAGAGCATGCACGGCAGTGCTTATACGACTTTGTGAAGGGCGTGAAAGAATTATATGGTATTGAACATGTGTCATTCAATGTTCATTTACTTACTCATTTGCCGGACAGTGTCTTGAATTGGGGACCTCTTTGGACGCATAGCGCGTTTGTGTACGAATCTTTCAATTTCATTTTAAAAAAGTCTGTTCATAGTTCTAACGGTGTACCATTACAAATTACAGATTCATTCCGATATCAAGTTGCAATCATCAAACTGAGGGATATTTGTGAGAGTAGTTTAAGTTATTCCCAAAAAAAAATTGTATCAGGAATGTTACACAGGAGAATCAGACCAAGAGTTTCCTTGTCCATTAATGGTATTGATGTTTTGGGTGGCATGCAACCAGTTGCAACTATCAGTCGTCCATTCTATTTGGCTTTGAGACGCCTTGAAGTTTCTCCCGAAAATGCATCTTCCATCAGACTTGCAAATAGAATACTGATAAATAACGAAATAGTCCATTCTAAACAATACAAAAGGCCTCAGAGGCGTAAGAGTTATATTGTTCTGTCAAAGGATGGAGAGGTTTTCGAAATTGAAGCGTTCCTAATCCTTTCCTGTGCGAATCATCAAAAATGTTACGCAATCGGATATTATTATGAGAAAACTAATTCGCCATGTTTGAGTTATCATCGATTACCACACATGAATTTTGTTAACAAAAAACAGAATGATTTAGCTGCCATTAATGCCACTGAAATTCAGGAAAAAGTGACACTTCTGCACTCATCGAAATTATAAATTTTTGTATTGCTTGTACCCATCCAAATAAATATGAATCGTGGAAATAGAATGCAACAAATGTATAATCAAACTATATTGAACTGTGCATGCATTGACTTTTTGCTAATGTTTTCTTTGCTCATTCAATTATCACTCCAAGGGTTTACATGTGTCGCGTAATATTAATTATGAATGAAGAATTAGAGAGAAATACCATGATAATTCTCAGAATAAAAATTGTTTTGGGAGTGAAACTTCTTACGGGAGAGTTTGGAAATCCGGATTGGCAATTTACGATAAAAAACGGTGGAGGTAATATGTACCACTGAGAGAGAGGGCGCCATGTATCGCTTACCTCCATGTATCGGGGAAGGATGCGTACGGCGTTCTCTCTCCCTAGCAGCACGCATTCATAATTACTGCGATCAGAGGCGGCATGCCGCCCGATGAACAATTATGCGCAAAAAAATGTTTCCATACAATGTTGATCATCTGTTGTCGCATCATGAACTTCCCAATGTGCTAACCTATGTGTGTCCGCGTGTTTGATAATGTGGAATAAATTAACGCTATCGCCTCAATTATAAGTGTTACAAAAAAAATAATACAAAAGCAAATGTTTGTTTCTATATGGGGAACAACTTTTGCTTCAAACTTTTTCATCTTGTTTCCGTAATAGAGGGATATAACCAATTAAAATTGTTAACCAGCGATATGTCCTGAGCGATGGAAGTTCTACGAAAAGGTCATAAGACATTATGTGTATTTCTGTATAAGGAATAACATTCATAAAACACTTTTCATCCTATCTCTATTTGTTTTTGCGCTGGAGCGTTTCAAATAATTGAGAATGTTGAAAAAATTGAAGCATTTGTTTATCGAGATTGACACTGAGAGGGGACTCATCAGTGAGAGAAGACTTTTCGTAAGAGAAGAAACAAAACGATTAAGCCGTTGACTAAACAGAGGAACCGTTCACTAAAAAACCACTCACATACTAACACACATACTGAATTTTGGGAGTTTCTGCCATTTTTTTCTCCCATTTTCATCATCGTGGTCATTACAATAACTCCCACAAGTTGTAGAGTTAACGAAATGCATTCCAGCAATCTGAGAACTGAGATGGCTAATCCTCTACTAAACAAGAGAGACGAAAGAAACTATTTCTATACATCGAAATTATGGAAAACCGTAAGTCCTAAACCGCGGGCACGCAGCACGTGCCACCGGAGTTGTTCAGTGGAATAAGAAAAACAACAGCGTTTGGCATGTGGGGCTCATGCATCACATCGGCCTCGTGGAAAGACGATGACTTCATTCGTTCAGTTATTATATGAATGATTGTTTAAACGGCTATATCTCCTTAATAATACAAATTATGGGAAAAAGTGGTCAGAAATCGTTCGGCAAAAATTTGGCCGCACACACACACACAGGCCTTTGCTCACAAGTTACCGATAAGCGTTGTGGGATATTTAAAAGACTAGTTACGAATAGAAAAGAAAAAACTGAGATGTGGGTTTGAGGCAGCGCGGGCCAAAATCATAACTTTGTGATGTCCGCGTGTGTGTCCGTAAAATTAGCATTGAGAGCATTTGAGATATGAAGTCTCACAGTAGACATATTTTGTTGAGTAAGGAACAACATTTATGAGATACTTTCTTTCCGATCTCTCATTTTTGCTCACCATAGAACGTTGGAAATGATTCCAGTTATGTATAATGCGCTAACGCCGAAGACCCCAGACACCCATGAAATAGGTGCAGTATTTATATTGTTATTAACAATTTCAATTATTCATAATGTTCTATTGCATAAACTATTAGAGTTAGCTCAAAATTTATAGAAGAAGAATTTTTTTCCATATAAAAATACGTATTTTATGTATATGAAGAATGACTTGTTCTCAACAACTATGTCGGTAATGAGTGAACAATACACATTGACGTTGTATGACTCTTTTTGCTGACACCCATAATTAATTGTTATTGACAAAATGAATTGTTTATATCTCTGCATCGTGAGAACGGTTAAAGATACGAAACAAATTAGTTGATGAAAGCTGTTTCACACACGAAAATATATATTTGATGTCGTATTACTTTTCTTGCTAACACCGATAGTTATTTGTTATTAACAAATTCAATTGTTTAGATCGCTCTATGGCAAGAATAGTTCGAGATACGAAACAAAGGGTCGAATGCAAGTCGTTCCACACGTAAAAATACACATTCGATGTTTTACGACTTTTTTTATCACCCGTAGTTGATTGTTATTAACAAATTGCATTGTTTATCTAACTACTACATATTAAGAATTATAAAGCTTGTTAATATTTGGAAAGTTTAAAAAGTCGATAATTTGAGACATGAACCGAAATTTTGGCTATAACATATACGGGGCAACGATGGGGAAGTTATTGGTTCGAACCGTCGAGGGTCAGGCCCACATCCCGTTTTTATTAGTTTGTCTTTAATCTCCAATCAGTATACCGAAAGTGTACATCTCATTCGAATAATGGACACTAAGAGTTGTCATTGTATCTCACAATTATATTGGAATTTTCCGGAAATAAAATATCAGTTTATCAAATATACACTCGTGTGAATCAATTTATTTACGGGAATCCAACATAATGCCTATTATCAGGATTGTCCCTTATACAATAATGCACATTCAATATGACTTTTTTCAATATAGGGTAGACCATATCGCAAGTTAAACTAGAATATATTTGGCGACTGAATATATGTCGACAATCGCTGGAAAAATGTCTAAGAGCGGTATAACTAAACAAGTACAGAAGTAGAGGGGGCAACTAGGCGGATGAATTCCAGTTGAATCCTTTTATTTTATGGGGTTCAAATTATCAGTCGCAATTTCAATTATTGATATCACTGTTGAGTTTGATCATCACAATGGTTGCGTGTTTATGCGGTGTTGAAATACCGAATCGGGATGTTTTGTTTGTGCCCTGTATGGGCACACACATTTGCATACAACTAGTTAATTTTTTACTTTTTGCCCGCGCTGACCAGCACAAGCCGGGAAGGCATGTAGTTCACTAGGTGGCCGGCAAGCGGCGTGCTCATGCAGGCCGCACAAGTATTCCTCGTTGAATTTGTTGCCATTTATTAAATATTGATACATTTATTGTTGAACGTACTTTTGGATGGGGAAGAAGAAAAGTAGTATACGACGTAGGGCGAGAAAGTTTGATCCGTGCTCCAGTGTATTTACCGAATTGTTCATTAGGAATATATATGTGTTCCTATCTTTAATGATGAGTTGATTTCGACAATTAGCAAGGTTTGAATCTAATTTGGTTTTCAAACAACGGACTTTCCATGACAAAGTAATAATAATTTTTTATTTATATCATTACTCACTCTCGCGGATGGATCCATTATAGAATGGACTTGTGTATCGCCACTTATGTGCCCCGCAATCCGAGCACTGGGAAAAAGGGGGGGGGGGATTTGAACTTAAAAAAAAAAGATTTCTACTCAATTCAATCTCGTTAGACAAGGGGGCTTCACCTTCGCAGCAGCTATCTCGCGTATATGGCGGATATATCCTAGGATCCATGCCCCGCATATGGCGGATATATCCCATATACATGCGGTATATGTATATTAGGATATATCTCGAGCATATGGCGGATGCATCCTAGGATCTATGGCCCGTATATGGCTGATATATCCCATATATATGCTGCATGTATATGTTAGGAATATGATGCACATATCGAAGATGCATGCTGCATACATATAAGATATATGCGTACATATATGCCAGATGTTTGCTGAGATATATTTGTAGATATAAGCCTTTTATATCCCAGTTAGCATAGTAATACATGCCGCATATATTATCAAATATATTTGGGTTATATGCGCAGATATAAAACTGCTTATATCCGACATATACTTCGCATACTGCATTTTTGGCCGGAATATATCCAATGAGAGTTACATATATGTCGGATATATCCTGGCATATATATTATTTCCACGAGGGTTCGCCTCTGTTTTGACCCACCAATGTTTGGCATAAGTCTTGCAAGGACAGTCTTCATTGCTCCTGCCTTAGTGGTTGCATGTTGGGCTTGCTGTCTAAAACTAAGTCAGGCATCAATCATAATTCCTAGGTACCGTATGTAGGGCTGGGAGGTTATTTGGTGTTGGCCGACTTGCAGCGTGATTGTCTCCAATTGCTTTCGGCTTGTGACAGAAGTGCTTCGGTCTTATGCTCCGCAAGTTGTAAATCTATCGTGTCCATCCACTGCCGTATCCTGTTGAAAACATTCTCGAAAATGAGCGGGAGCGTGAAAAGGTGTTTGCCCACGCTGGTTATGACTACGTCATCCGCAAAAACTACGAGTTTGGCCCCCGCCGGTAATGCTATTTTGGGCAATTCGTCATATACGATAGTCCAGAAAAGAAGACCCAACACTGAGCCTTGGGGTACACCCCCCGTAACCTTACATGTTTTAGGACCTACTTCTGTGTCATATCTAAGGACTTTGTCGGGAAAGTAATTAGCTACCATCTTTCGGAAATATGCTAGTACCAGTAGCTTCAACAATGCCGCCAGGATGGAATCTCACCGCACTGAGTTGAAGGCATTTTTGATGTACAGAGTACCAACCAAACAATATTGTTTTGTACCTCGTTTCCATCGCCCGCCCTCGATTGCTTTTTTGGCTGTTTTGACCACCCGATCTATAGCATCCAACGTAGGTCGTCGTCTTCCGGAGCCGTATTGAGCTTCGACCAACAGGGGTTCCACCACTACCTCAATTCTCTGGTTCATTATGCGCTCCAGGACCTTGCCCGCCATATCCCTTGACGTTGATTTTTTCCCTTAGGAAGAAGTACGAGTCTTTGTTGCTTCCATCTGTTGAAGAAGATACCTTCATGCAGCATTGTACATGTCTAGAAAAATTTCAGGTGCTGCATTAATAGCTGCCTTCAGCGCTATGTTAGGCACACGATCGAGACCGGGGGCCTTGTTGTTACCCACTCTACTACAGGCCTGCAATAGTTCGTCAGCTGTAATTCCTGAAATTTCGTCGTTGATACCATTCGTCACATACGTTCCCGTAAAATTGGATTGTTGGGGAAATAAGACAGGCACAATCGTCTCCAGAAGCTCAGGGCAGGTCGGTGATGGCATCGGTTGATATTTAAGTGGCGCCATAACAACTTTGTATGGCCTGCCCCAAGGGTTCTTATCCACTTCCTCCAAGAGCTCATTCCAACAGTCTCGTTTGCGAAGCTTTATGTAAGTTTACGCTAAGCTACTTTATACTTCACTTCGAGACTTTCGGGATTGGACTTCTTCCTCGCGCGTTGCCAAGATTTTCTCGCTGCGAAACATTCCTTGCGGAGAGTCGCAATTTCATCGCTCCACCAATCGACCGGTGGCCGTCGGTTTCCACTAACCTTCCTGGGCATAGTCACATCACAGGCGTCGATGACTGTCCGCATGGTTTCGTCTACTTTTTCTGTGGTATTTCTACTGTCTATTGGGTCAGTCTTCAGTGCCACAAGGAAGGTGGCAATGTCGAATTTTCTCACATTCCAGCGGACTCCGTTTGTTCTTTCCGATGTGGGCGCGGACCTCCAGCCAACAGACACCTCCCAGAGTATCGCTTAATGATCACTGGCAGTATAAATCTCGGATACCTCCCATGCACAATTGCCTTTGAGCAGGCTACGGCTGACGAAGGTGAGATCCATAATTGTGTTCACTTCTTGTCTGCGAAATATCGATCCATTTCCATCGTTCAATAGAACGACATCTACACGGAGAGAAAAGCATAAGAAAAATTGTAGTGCTCGGCACTGCAACCGAGGCGCAAATTACTTGTCCAGGGGTTTTTATAGAGACAGAAAGCAAAAATCATCCTGCGTATGTAAATATTTTCACATACGTTTGTTAATTTTTTATATGAAGGCCAACAAAATTTGTGTGACAGCACTGTGAAATTCTTAAGTTTAGCGATTTTTCAGTTGGTTGTTCCGAAATTTTACAGTGCCGTCGAATAATTTGAGTCACCTAGACGGTTTTTTTTCTTTGAATTCTATGATTTAGATGGAGGCTTGTCGTGCCTCATTTGTCTGCGGTTATTCTCAGGACTCATATGTCATTCTACGGTTTGTGTATCATTCGGAAAGTTCTCGATTTTTTGCACGTAATCAGCATTCTGCAGTTTTTCAACGATCTTTTACACCTTCCAATAATCGAGTGTGGGGGAAAAAAGTGACGAAGCTGTGTAAGTGTTAAGGACTGTTCGATGAGGTGGACCAGGTAGAACGATTCAGGCAAGTTCGAGCTGAAATATCACACAATAAAAATAATAATTCTGAGCGTTCAGTCATGAAAACTTTTGTTTTTACAGGATAAGCAAAGATCTATTCGTAAGCTGGTTAGTAGATATTGAGAGACTGTTTCCTGGTGAAACAAGATGGGTATTCTATAAGCCTTTTATACTGTTCCCATCCAATTGCATGGACCTGATAGAAACCTGGTCACAAAAAAGAGGACAGTAAATACTCACGGTACCCTTTATGAGCATTACGTTTATTTAGTGGGTAAATTGAAGGACCCGGAGCTGCTTGTTCGACCGCAGGCACCAAGAGTTAGTGCGTTAATTCCTGGGGTTTTGTACTTTTCATAAATTTTTAGTGTTAAGAGGGAGTCCTGTATAAAACTTGTCAAGGGTTTTCGTTGCCTTTCATCTTTTTTAGGGGACCAACAACATGCTGCAGATAGGCTAACCGCGCATGTTGGACCACCAGACAGAGTCAAAGATTTCTGGAACATTGCCCGACCGATCCGACGACGATTGTTAGAAAACAATATTACTGTTCATGAATATTTTCGACGATTTCCAGCATTAAAAGGAGCACTCGCTGCTGAGTGAGTGAGATTGAATATCAATAGTTAAACGTAATTCCAATTATTATAAATAGTCATGTCATACTGATTCTGTATAGCTATCCTATGGCGTTGGAGTGCTACCTCCTGCTGGTGGACGAGAGTTCTGTGCTCGATGGAATATTGGAAGAGCTGTCATCATTGAGGCTTTTTCGGATTGTTCCAGGCTAAAGGGTGAGGATCTGGGCTATTACAAGGCATTGCCAGCGCTTTCGGAACACAACAAGGATTCTGTTATCCTGTATTTATTGCCATACTTAATAAGCGCTCCAAGATCCAGAAATCAAGCAGGAAGGATCTCAATAAAAGAAAAACAGGACGCTTTTCTGATTCATACATAAACACCCGCTGCCATAGATGAAGTTCTGGAGAGCCAAGGCAAGATTTGTACTCTTGGAGGCTCCACATTTCAGCCAGTCATCGTAATAGTTGGGCCCATTGCAAATCCTGAGGCATTTTATATCTATATCCATGATTCTGTTGAAAATCCAACGATCTACCAAGCGTCAACCATACTGGAAGCGTTGACGTTGACAGTCAACATTGTTTTTGCTCTAGACTGTTCTTATTCAGCTAGAGCTGAAGCTCTTTAGATTCTTATTCAAAGAGCATTTTTTGATATTGAAATCCCAACAGATCGTCTGAGTAGAGATACAACTGTTTTCATAGAAACGATTTCCCAAAAACTCGCGGGTGTAGAAGAAAATATCGATCCCAATATAGTATAAATTTTAAGATGTTCACCTGTAAAACGTGCCAAATGGAGTTTAGCCTAAGGATAAACTATTCCGATGCCAATAGTTTCAAATGCGGATACCTTACATGTTTAAGAAATTTCAAATGATTGAGTTCTGTACGGTCTCACATGAAGAAAATACGAGTCTACCCCCACATAAAAGGCAGAAATGTAGTTCAAACGACACAACTGTTCTTGAATCTAACGAAAACTCAAATACCTCAGATCAAAGCACAGGCGATAATTCTTGCTCATGCGACTTTGCGCCCAATACTCTCCAAAGTGTACCTTCCACGACATGCGCTCCATCATCCATAATCGCAAATTCTCGCTCCCAATGGATTACTTTTGCAGCAAAGATACTTAATTATGCAGATATAGCGAGAAGTCGTGATATCCAAATTATGGATGATGTTCGAGATTTGTTGAAAAATGTTTTGCAAAAAAGCAGTAATACCGTCTCCATTATTCTGGACTCAGAAATTTCTAATATTGATGTCAAGGAGAAAGTTAAGACACAAGTTGAAAATATCGTTAATGATCATTGTAGCGCAATTGATAGCCTCAATACAGAACATCTTCTTTTTCGTGAATTTAAAAAAATTTAAAATTACATTCCCCCCGATTCATATCCGTTAGGTGAAAGAAAAGAGTAGCTCATAAATAATGAAGTGAATGAATATAAGATGGTATCAATGAATGCCCAATTCATAAAACTTCGTCTCGTTTTCCAGAAATTCTTCGAGCTGCCCTCAATTTTGAATGAAACATTGGAATATTTCGAGTCATTGAAAAATAACGTGACGGTTATTGAAAATTTCATCCAAGGAGACCTTTGGAGAGATCTCAGTAGAAATGATGGAAATAAAATTGTTTTCCCGCTCTTTTTGTATTTCGATGACTATGAGAATAATAATCGGTTGGGAAGCCATTGTGGAGTATCTAAATGCGGTGCGGTGTATGTTTCAATACCTTGCTTACCTCTCAGGTTCCAATCTAAACTAGAAAATTTTTTTCATTTATCCTCTTCAATACCTTAGATCGAAAAATCTTTGAGCACACGATAATCTTTGCAAAAGTCCGCGAAGAATTAGAATTTTTAGAAAACGTAAGCATCTCCATCAATTCTTCAGAGGTAAATAAACCAATTTACTTCCGACTAGCATTAATCATCGGAGATAATTTAGGCGTACATGCTCTATTAGAATTCACAGAAAGTTTCAACCAAAAAAGATTCTGTCGATTCTGCTTAACAAACAGGTCTGATATAAATTCTATTTTCGTAGAAGATCAGTGTGTTCCACGTACTAAATCAAATTATGAATCGGATCTAATTGAGAATAATCCCAAAAAACCGGAATAATCGACAGATGTGTGCTACAAGGTATTGGGAGCTTCCACCCTGTCAAAAATTTAGCTTTAGACGTAGCTCATGATCTGTTGGCAGGAATTTGCAGGTATGATGTTGCAGTAATTCTTCACTATTTCATAAAGAACAAAATTACCGATTTTTAATGAAGTATGTCGGGAAAACAATTTTATATGATGCAAAATCAATTCAAATCATACCAAAAATTTCGTTGACTGGATATTTCGAACTTTTGGAATCGTCGCCTGCTCTAATGAAATCGTTGAATGAGAATATCAATACGCTTAAAACAGTTGATTTCGGAGGAAAAGTTGTCGAAACCGGTAATATTGTTATATCAAGCGATGATGAACCTATTTTTCATCAAGTGGACACTATAATTCAACAGTCTTCCACTGAATACTATTTTATTGTTAACAAATTATTGAGGGTATTTTGGAAGGAGCATCCGGAATGCTATCAAGTACAGCAACAGAAATATCGCTGGCAAGTACTTGATTGTCAAGAGATTATTTGTAGCCATCTGACACCGTCAATTCGAGCTTCAAACGGTGCGAGATTTATTGTTAAGAACTGGTTTTAATTATTGTATGTAAATAATCTATTATCACAAAGTTGCCTTCAATGCACGTGAAAAAATGAAATGCACATATTAAAATACAATAAACGATATTTTTGCAATTTTATTTCTAGATTAAATTCCAAACCCCCACCATCGACAGTTTTTGCTAAAAAAAATCCAGTGGAGGGTAAAAAATTTCAATCAGCTGAATAAAAATTCAGGGGGCATTAAGAAATAATAATAACTTGAGCAGGATATTTTCACTATAAGCAATAGAAATTGTGCCGTTTTGTCAATCAAATTTTCGAGGTTGGTAAAGACGGTTTCGCGAAGACCATAACAAATTTTACAACGCTGTCACAGATATTTTTGATATGTTGCCGAATACTTTTTACTCAACCCGTTTGAGATATTTTGCAGTGACCTTCAAGCAAAAAGTCAGCAGCTACACAATAATTTTTCTGAGATGACACATTGCGTTCTGATTATGGGAGAGCACCACAATTTTTCTGAAATATTCCGGACAAAATTTGCTGGAATTTTCTCTCCGTGTCGAGTCGACATGGCTCCCAGTAAAGCCCGTCCTCGCTGATTCGCCTCCTTACTGCCCCAGTCGATTGCCCAGGAATTAAAATCTCCCGCATTTGCCACTGGGAAATGTTGTTTCGATCCACCACGAGTCTATCTAGGAATGCTGTGAAGTCTTCATAATAAAGGCTTAGTGGTATAGCAACTATACAGATAGATACCATTTACTTTGGCCACAACAAATCCAGACTGTTCGTCACCGTCCTATACTTCAAACGGCAGAGCACCGCAGGGCCAAATGACGGCTTTATTGCTAGTACCGGTAACCCAGTTTTGGATATGTAGGTTCCTGTAAGGTTTCGAAATGACGGCAACATCAATTTGCAGGTCTCGAATCGTCTGCGTCAGCAGATCATGTGCTGTGGCGCAGTGAGCCAGGTTCACCTGTAACCCTCGCACTATGGCTGTGTACGGATCTTCTGGAGTGCAGCCTGGTAGACTGGGCATTTGATGCTACCAGTTACATAGGCATGGTCTTTCGTAGGCTCCAGTTCTACGCATAGAACGCATTTCAGAGACGCTTTACAATCAGAGCTTTTGGGGCCTTTTGTCAATAGGCCTCTTGCAGTTAACGCTAAGATACTCGTACTGCCAACACTTGAGGCACTTTAGGGGCCTTACCACTGTCACGATGCGGGCATATACCAGGCGTATTCGTACTTTATTACCCTTACTCAGTATGTTCCTTGCAGTAGCGGCAGGGAGTACCACCGTGGCCGATTGCGTCCTTCTGTATGCCTTGCGAAGAGACTTCATGGCACTCAATGAGATATCACTATCGGTGCCATCAGCTTTTCTCAGGGCATCGAGTATGTCTTCTAGCAACGTCATCGAGGTCTTTAATTTCGAGTTCCTCTTGAGGTCCCTTATTAAACACTTTGGCTTTGTTTTGGAGGGCTCCAACTAGTGCCTTCTCTAGCTCAACACCTTCATCTTTCTTTCCTCTCGTAAGGATTAGGAGAACGTCTCCGGAAGCTGTTTTACGGATTTTGTCCACGCATGAGCTAGTCGCATAACCACCTTCGTCCTTCTTCATTCGTCCCAATATTTCCGAGTACGTATTCTTCCCCGTCGGACGAATAATTCGAGATGGAAAATCTGGAGTCTTTCTTGGTACGAAATACTCTTCGTCTGCGTCTCTCTCTGCGCCACTGCAGAGACTATTCGCGAGACGCGGAGCCCAACACTCGCAGTCTTCAGCGGAGAGACGATCGGCGCTCGATGGAGAGTCTCCTGAATCCCTAGCTGAAAGACCGCTCCCCTGAGTCTTTACGCCAGAGACTTCGGAGATCAGCGTTATTCAGATAGATAGTTAATTAATTAAATCATTGAATTTTGGTATCAAATATTTATTAATTAATATAATACAAGTGAGGTTCACAACTGACGTTATGAATATTCAAGAAAATTTGTACTTTTGACAATTGCCCTTCTCGAATGAGCTTAAAGTGCGTCAATAACCTGTTTCCCGCACAATCTATATACATAAAATGTACAGTGTGCGTGAACTGAAATTCATGCATAAATCTTCACTTTACGCACACATTTGTCACCGTACGTACACTCTACATCAACTAAACCCCAATGAAAAATTTCACCAAAACTGACCTCGAATTGAATTTTCAGGCAGGTGTCGTGAAAAATAGTGGAAGGTACGGTACTAAAGATGATTATTCGTTAAACAATAGCATTAGTATATACTCTCATTTTCGACGTATCGAATAACACATAAAATAGTGTTCGAAGTAGTTCCATTCAAGAAAATACTATCTGCAATAGTTTCTCATTCAAGGTTTCTGCGAGGCAGTAACTAAAATAGTTGGTAAATATGATGATGAGGAGAAATGTATTTGAAGCAGATAATTTGTGACTGCTGAAAATCGAAATAGACAGAAAATCCAAAAGTTTAACGTTTACATTGGACAAAAGAAAAAAAATCGAACAAAACAAGTCAATACCAAATTATCGAAAAAAAAGTTTATAACACATTGTCAACTAATAGCACAGTTGGACTTCCATACTCGCATTCATATGATTATTATTATTATATATCCTAAATAAGGTCACTGAATGGTCTTCGAGGGTTCCAACTTCACCTCGAAGGCCACCCAATAAGCGAGGCGATGCAATCTTTTCCTAATCTCTCTACAATAGTGCTCCCTCTAACCAGAGGGTAAGCTCTATTGCAGTCCAGAATCATGTTGTCTAAGTAAACGGAGGGATCTGAGGATGACAGCTGTTACGTCCTAGGTTCACTGGAAGTAATTATGATGCTACGTTAGCAAGTCAATCTACTCACGGGAGTAACTTATCAATAAAATAAATTTGACTATGTATTTTTCTAACCTTATTTTTATTTCTTAGAAGCTCGGCGCAAGAATTCTAGTTTTTCCTTCAGGGTAGATAGGAAGCACTGATCGGAAGGTGTGGTCTTCAGAGATTGTCCCTTGTTCGGATGAGATTGGTCCACTCAACCTCGAAAGATGTGCTCAAATTTCGGAAGATAAAGGGACGACTAGGGCGAGCTTGTCCGCCATGATACGGAAAGGTGATTGAACGATGCACTAAGTATGGAGTATAAATGATTTTGTCACAAATCTTCTTGCTTATATACTAAATTTATTTCATACGCCCGAGGCATTTTTACTGTGCTCAGCTTTAGTGGGGGGTCTTTGCCTTACAGAATGCTGAGCAAGCAGTGCAATGGACTCAAAGTGTCTTTCGATGAATGAAAGTTTCGAAACAAAGTAGCATGTGAAAGTTATGTGCTCTTTTGAACTTTCATTCTAGTCCGAATTGAAATGATCAATTTTCAATAATATCCCATTTTTATCGTATCATTGACTAATTATAGTATTACAATTTTCATGTTAAGTTGTTCTGACTTTCTTTCGCCTTGGAGGAAACTGAGCCAGTAGTACAGTAAACTCGAGTGTTCTTCAGTAGATGACAATGTTTCGAAATAAAATGTCATATGAATGGTATCATTTATGTACTGTTTTAGTTTCATTATAGTCAATAGAAATAGTCAGCTTTTACTAGTATCCTAATTTTGGCTCATCAACATCTAGTTTTTTTTTTCTTCAAGAGGCCTACGATGGCTCGGTTGGTTACGGCAACGGATTCGTAACTCAGAGGTCCTGAGTTCGAATCCTAGCCGTGCTGATTTGACACGAGCACCAATGTAATTTATTTATAAGTGCTTTGTTTACAAACACATCGTAGACCTCCGTCGCTGATTACCACTTCGGTAGAGACCATAAATATAGCGAGGTTAAATAAAAATAAAAAAATAAAAAAACAGCTAGTTTTTATATGGAGATTTTCAATTTATTTTAATCTCATTTTATTTCCTATTTTACAAGTGTACGAGCATCACACGTCCAGCGCGTTATCACTGGGCTCAGGTTTCACCCCGTGTCTCCGCCTGGGAATGCTGAGCCAGCAGTGCAACGAACGCGGAGTATTTCTCAATACGTGTAAGTTCTTCGAAATAAAATGCGAATTTTATTATCAACGTGCTTTTTAATACTAGTCAATTAATTATTAATTATTCTTATCTTTTAATTCTAACAATTGCAATTTTTTGTTGTTCCAAGACTGGCGAGAAGGAAAGAACGTAACACAGCCTTCTGCATCTGGCCAGCTAATATGTAGGCATTACACCGGCATGCTGGGATGGTTTCAAGCTCAGATACGAAAGACTGTTTCATTCCCCCAAGATAACCGATGATGAGAACGACGATTTTGATTGTGAATCCTCGGTTGAGCTGACGTAGCTCGAACAGGAGTGGTTGGTCATTGAGCCGTTTTTCCTCCTCGTTCGTGGTGATATTCGTCTCAGCCGGGGCTGAGAACTCGATGACGTAGATAGTTTTATCGTCGAAATCGAAGAGAACGATGTCAGGCTTCGTTGCTTGAAGAAGGCTGGTAGTCGCAAACGAGAAGTTCCAGTAAATCTTGTACCTCTCATTCACGACGACGGTCTCAATATCTCCTGGAATATAAAGCAGCACCGGCGTCCTATCTATCCCGTAAGAATGCCGCAGATGATAATACAGCACTCTCAGAGCCGCGTTATGACGATGGATATAACTAGTGGTTGCATATGTGGGACAAGCCGACAATAAATGCATCAGAGTTTCTGGGGATGTTTTGCAAGCCCGACATCTGTTGTATGGAACTTGTATCCCCATAACGCGACTTCAATAGACTAACGTGTTCATTACGCCATTTTGACACGTACAGATAAACCCCTCAGTTTCAGAGATCAAGCCAGTTGACTTCAAGAAGGAGAAAGTCAGCTGCATGGGCAAACCCTGTTCTTCCACATGACGGAAAAACACGCTATGCATGGGTCTATCAACTTCTTGTCGGAGCAAGATGGACTGCTCCGCCTCCTTGATGAGTGCTCTGCGTTGAGACTTTGGTTTAAAAGCTAATGAATCATCAGCCAAACTGCCATCTCGACACAGAAACTCCAAACCACGGTTCCCAGCTGCCGTGTCGGCTGCCTTATATAGAAAGGCCTGGAGCCCATGGAGTTCGTGATCATGAACAAACTCTATGAGGGGATTCGTGCCATTCAATACGTCACAAGCCAATCCAAGAACAAGACGTTCGTGAAGGCACTCCAAGTTAAGAAGGCCCCGACCTCCATTATCCCGCCCAATATACAAACGGCGGGATAAAGATCATGGGTGAAGACTCCTATGGATGTTGATGAGTTTGCGAGTATCTCTATCCAGCTGCCTCAATTCATCTCTGTTCCATTTGAGCACGCCAAACGTATAGAGAAGAACAGGCACAACAAACATGTTGGTTGCGGCAACTTTATTCTTGCCGGAAAATTCGGATTTCCGGACCTTCCGAAGTCGCCGACGATACTCCTCCCGAAGTGCCTCTTTGACTCTACCACTATCCGTTACAGATCGTTGATTGAAGGGAACATATTTATAGGACTCTTCGGCGCCAAGGTATCTGATGATCCACTAACTGCATGTCTTCCATCCCATCGCCAATCTTACCCCGGTGCATATGGAGAACTGCACATTTGTCCAATCCAAAACTCATGCCAACCGCTCGCGAATATACTGCAACAACATCTAGCATAAGCTTGAGTTGTCGCGGATCTGAAGCAAAGAGTTTAAGATCGTCCATATAAAATATATGGCTAATCTTATGCTTCCCTCTACATCACTCGGCATAGGTTTTCCAGCCTTATATCCACCAACATGATTTAACGCAATAGAGATGGGCATTAGCGAAATTGCAAAACAAGAGAGGCGTCAAGGTATCACCTTGAAAAACTCCTCTCTTATATTGCACCAACCCTGAAGTCAGCTGTCTCTCACCCGATTTTATGGTGAAGCGCGTTCTCCAGACTGGCGCGAGATCTTTAAGGCACCTCACTACATTTTCTTCTACCTCAAGACACTCCAATAGCAGAAATATGAGCTCATGGCTCGTGCTATCAAATGCTTTTCGATAGTCAACCCAGGCCACTGATAGGTTACTATGATACTGTATCGAATCGCGTAAGACGCAGCGATCGACCAATAAACTTTCCTTGCAACCTGACCCCGCCCGATTTGCCCCTCGCTGTGCATAAATGCTATTCCACATTGGCTGTATATTGACCAAAATGCGCTCATTCAAGACTCCGGTGAAGAGCTTGTAGAGCGTATTTAGGCACGTAATTGAGCGGTAATTCGCTGGATTGGACAAATCTCCTTTCTTTGGGATCAGCACAGTTCTTCCCACCACTAGACACTCAGGAATCGGAGCGCTAACATCGATGTACGATGTAAATATTTGAGCCAGATGTCCATAAACGGAGGAAAACCTCTTCCACCAGAAGGCGTTGATACAATCTGGACCCGAAGCGGCATGGTTCTTCATACTTCGTAGCACATTCTTAGTTATTATTATTATTGTTATTATTATTTCTTTCATAAGAAGTCTGGAAGTCCAATTTCGATCTCTTTCGAAATCTTTTTGGATCAGCCACAGGAGCCGATAATGGTTCAACCAAAAGAAAGGTTAAATACAAAAGTATAGAAAATTGAGTGAAAAAAAAACTTCGAGCCGTCGTGGGACGGCCGAAAGAAGCGAAGTTTTTATGTATTGGCCCGTGTCACGTGGCGGCCTATTTTAAATTCATTCTAATTTTCCATAGTGCACTGTGATTCGATTAATGTTTCTGTTCCTCTCTCGCTCTCTATATGCATATATATACATATTAATTTGGGAAGTCGGGTGTAATCTGTCTTTTTTTATTTTTCACCACGATATATACGTTAACAAACGTTTCTTGGCGTGCAACGCATATAACGCTTCTACGCTAAGCGGCAGAGAGAGAGAGAGAGAGAGAGCAAAATCAAAGAATGACAGAGATTTCTGTTGCGCACGCATCGACGACGCTGTATGCAGCGTCACTTGGGTCTAATGGAGGGGGGAGTTAACGGTACCGTGACGGTACTGATTTCACTTTTTCTCGGTTCACTTCCCATCTTTTTAAATAAGTTTTATACGTGACCTACCGACCGTTGGTAAAAAAGCTTCGCTTCACAAACAAAAAAGGGGTTGATTAAAATATTGCCTGAGTTAGCTTTTGAAATATCTAATGAAAACTGAAAAAATCACGTGCATTTATGGATGTTATACGGTATTTAGGAATGGCACTTCACATTACCATGTAAAAGTATGCGAAATCCCTATTTTATGCCGCCATTATGAAAAAAAGTATAACAAATACGTCGAGTTGTATGTAATGTATGTATGCTCAGCTCGAACTTCGAATTTGCTTCACTATACAATATGGAAGATGATTTACAGACATTCTTACAATTTTGATAACCTTAAAAATTACATACAAATCTTTTGGTCGAAAAATTGGAAGAGCTCAAGAAATTCAACAAATATGAAAAATTCTGGAAGCTTGCAAAAGTTGTCAAACTTTCCCAGAAATTTCGAAAACTTCAAAGCCTTAAAAAATTGAAAAAAAATAGAAATGCTTCAAAATGCCAAACATTGGAAAAAATTTCGAACAACTTTCAAAAATTTTGATAACTTCTAGTTTCGGCCAACAGTCCGGAGTTTAAAAATTCCAACAATTTTTGAGAGTCTATGAAGTGCAAATTTTATATTTCATTTTATAGTCTTTTGTTAATATTCGAAAAATTGAAGAATTCTACTCACGTCTAGACAGTTTTAGAACTCACAAACTTCAAACATAAAAAAAAGTATTTGAACAGCTTCTTTAATTTACAAAAGCCAAAAAAAAATTGTAATGGATGCAATGCAAAAATAATACGCAGTGAATTCTTTGAAATTGTGTAACGAATGCTTTTAAAGATTTTTGAGCCATCGTGCAAACGTGAACTGTCTGGTGCCTCGTCGAAGATTTTCTGAGCAACAGTGTTGAGTGAACTTCTCCGTGATATTCAAAACAGTAATCATCCACCACTACATCCACACTACTTACCCTTAAGGTATATTGATAGGTTGAGGTCGGAAGTACACCCTAGTCAAAATTCATGTTCATTTTTGGATTCCTAGAGTATATATTTACAGCTTTGAAACCCTCCCAGTTAATTTTAAAAAAAAATTTAAAATTAGTGCCAGCGATATTAATAGTGAATGAACATTTATTTTATAAAAATTATTGATACGGAAAGTTTTGCATTATGTGGTTTTCAATTAATTATATCTGCTTCATTAAACTTACAGGTTTATCCAAAAAAATCCTCAACATAGAGAAAAAAATACTCTTTCAAATGAACACCACAATATAGGGTCAAGCTCGTGGACCCTGAACCTATCAATTTACCTTAACAGCCTCAAAAGCTTTCGCGGGAATTCATGGTTTTTCAGATGATCCACAAGCGGACATTCGTCTCATTACCTCCTTCCAGTCACGTCGAAAAAGACTGGTGTTTGTCTGCAGCTCTTGTGAATCGATCCATACCCTTGTATTTGGAATAATTTCGATTTTTCCTGGAGCCAGAATTTCCCACCGTTCAAATTTTGTGATCTGAGTTTGCAACATATGTGGACGTCCGCATAAGAAGGGGTCACTTTGTCGGTTCTAGTTTCCGAGATAATCGAAGTTTTCTCATTACGGATCAAAATCTTCGACTTTTTTTTATTGCTCAAGACGAAACTTTAGGATCTTCCTCATTGAATCCCGCAAGCTTCATGGCTTCATCGTCATCAGAAGTATGAATTTTGATTTTTTGAGAAAAAAAAATGAAAAGGGATCACTTTGTCGTTCGGAGGTAAAACCTGACAGTTTAAGTGCTTTCCGAGAGGTTATTGAATTGTGAATTGTATTGGCGATAGAAAATAAATTATCACTAAATATTTGGTAAATTTGAGCAGCAATGGAAGCAGTTAATGTTGTTTTTTTAAAGAAAAAAATTAATTCCAGGCAAAGATTTGTCGTATTTATCTGTGAAATGTATTCCTCAATGCTTAATCGATTTCAACGTACGTGCCATCATCATGATCATCATTATTGTTATTATCATTGTTATTGTTGTTATTTTTATTATTATTATTTTCTAGTGACTTTTAAAAACAAATTTTATATGATTTAAAATGGGAATATTTTAATTCATGTGAAAAAATATACGCTCTCTTTCACTGCAGTCTAATGAGGCTCCTAGCATGCAATCGGGGATCTAGTGATCAAACGAAAACAAGTGTGCTCCAGGTTTTGTTTACTGCTCCAAATGTCAAAGGTTTTTTTAGTGAATTACACGCTGAATTTCTGAAATTATGCAACAGTAAGTTGACACCTCACTTATTTCATGTTCTTGAGGTGTAGCAGAGAATAAACTATAATTCAGTGTAGTTTTGAGTAATGAGTTAAGTCAGGAATAACCAAGTTTGTTCGAGATGAGGTTACGCCGGTGATTTCAATGAATAACTGTAGACCGGTCAATATTGGAGCTATGGATGATATACAAAAGTTTATGATAACCTAATACTCTTGTCAATACTGAAACTTTAGGAGCAGGCATCATGAGTGACCCTGAGATTATGAACCGACAGGTATCATTGGCATTATCGGATTTTGGTTGCACTCCTCCAGACGGGTGCGAAGAAGTAATTTTGGATTATTTCTTGGGTACGGCACCACCAGAAAATGACTAAACTGACGCTGATGATACGCTTAATGCATATGATATCCGTACAACAGTATGTATAACCTGTGAATAATTGTTACTGTGTAATTATCATTAGAATATTACTGTGGAAGTCATGGGACATTTTCATGGATTTACCATTACTTACTGATTTCAAGAAGAGTATTAGGAGACATTAGGACATATTGGAAACTCGATCAAGTTAATGAACAGCACCTTTTCTTTCTTTTGTAATCATTGTAGCCTAGGAAATTACGTAATGCATCAATATCTCGATGGATCAACTGGTACAGAGAAACTACTTTTCTTTCGACATGATCTTATTACTGAGGGGTTCGGAGGGAGCTGTTAAAGATTCTTTTTCGTTTTGTAAAGTGGGGAAAAGAATCTTAATGTTTATGAAACATCGATACTATTAACTGTGAAAATTCTTACAATATTTGAAGTCGAGTTTACCCAACTTTTGATTTTTATGAAACATTTTCTTCTCACGAAATATTTTGGAATCGAAGAGAGATGAGGATATTCCAATGAAAATTTTCTTCATTGGATGCATAAAAGAATTCTGGTAAGGGTTTCCGCTACTCTTTTTCCTTTCCCATGCACGGATGTTCATCATCGATGACTTTACCGCAAACTTCATTGGGCTTTTTCGGATCTGTATAAAACTTTTCTTTCTGTTTTATTCCAAAGAATCCCGAGGATGAATCTTATTTATGATGATGAATCGTCAGAACGGGAAATCTTTCAAGACATTGCTCTAGAGAGTTCCATGGCCTATGAAAAAATATACGAAGACGAGGAAAAGTTTTTGACGGAAGGGTGCGGTTGTGGTCTGAATTGTGTAAATAATTTTCCGCGTCAGGATATTTTGGACAGTCGCATCGGGTGCAAAGATCTGGATATTTATTGCGATCAACACACGAATCATCAACAGATTTTTCTACAAGGTGCATTTAATGCCTTAACGAGAACCAATCCACACACCATGCAGAGAGAACACAATCCACGAAAGCGCAAGGAAAGTTATACCCAGTACTCTTTCCGTGGAATTAACGTGTGTAGAAACTTCTTCCAATTTGCATTCGGTTGTGGTCGCAAGAGACTCATGAATGTAAGGCCTCATTCGATTAAAAATGGGCCTGAACAGAGGCGCCACCAGAATTCAGGCTCCAGTATTCGAACAATTCCAGTTGAACATCGCATCACCGCCGTGACGTTCATCAGAACTTTTGCTGCTCAGAACTCACTCGTTTTGCTAGGTCGATTGCCATCGTATCGTTTGAATACAGATCTCAATATCCTACCTTGTAGCATGACCAAAAGACATGTCTACAATCTATACAAGGAAGCTCTTGCAGAATCAAGTATAGAACCCGTCGGAAGGACGACATGGGGTGAATTTTGCTCGAACATCAGAAGCCAAGAACTGACCTGTGCAGTGTATGTCAAAAGCAAACTATTTCTCTAGGCAATATGCAGGGTTTGAACGAAGACGAGAAGAGACAGAAGATAAATGAATCACTTGAGCACTTGGATACAGTAAAGGTTGAAGGAGCTTATCATGATTCAGTCATACTGCTGAGCGCTGCGGGAATGATGAGCCACAATCAAAATCTTCGGCTTGTTCAGCACCAACCAAGGTTCTTATTCTGGTCAAATGCATTATTCCTTCGATTTTGCTCAACAGATCAGTTTGCCCTACAGCTCACAACAGGTTGGGGCTTTGTATTTTTTGGCTGGCTATAAAGTAGCTCTTTTCGGTATCGCAGCACAGCCCTTGAAGCAGTTCGTTTTATACATAATTCCTGAAGCCTGTGCCACTGGAAAAGGGAGTAATGTTGTGATTTCCTTGATTCATCACTTCTTCGAGAATTTTGGACTGGGAGAAACTGACGTCATATGCCATGCGGATAATTGCTGTGGACAGAACAAAAACAACTACGAGCTGCAATATGCAACATGAAGGACAGCAACTGAACTTCATGACTCATTTCAACTCTCTTTCCTACCTGTTGGGCATACCAAATTTGCACCAGATTTGTATTTTGGACTTTTTAAAAAGAAATTTCGTTCCTCAGACTCAAACAATTTAAAAGATGTTCTTTTTAATTGCTGTTTCTTTTTAACAGTTGCTGTCACAGCTTGTCAAACCAGTGATACCATCATTGCAGCTCTGGTGGGAACTGAAACGGGTGAAGTGATGATTAACTCCTATGACTGGGGAGGATTTTTCAAACAGTTCTCTCCAGTGCCAATAAAGAGTCTCCTCTTCTTCAATCATTTCGTCGCTGACAAACAGAATCCTGGTGTAACGAGGTTCAAATTGGGGTCACAAAATTCACAATATGAGAGTACTCAAGTATTCAAATCTGAGAACATTGCCCAATTCAGAGCAGTGTAGGGCATTATTTTATTTACTCAATACTAAGTAAATAACTACTTAAAGACTTAGTATTTTTCCCCGACCTAAATCCTAAGTAAAAAAATTAAATACTCAAAATTGAATACTTAACATTGTGTGTATATGTACGTTTGTTTTTTTTTTTGGTACCTTTGGTACCTATATTTCACAAATTTGAGATTTTTTCAAAAATCGGACGGTTTATAAGAAAATGATCACACTTATCGAAAATCAAATCCTCTTGAAAAGAATCTGTGGAGACATGAGGTGTACGATTTCACCTGAAGGGAGCTAGCGGCTGCAAAAATCGTGTTAGAGTATTCCTCCCATACTTCCGTAAGTACTCATTTTTAATTTTAGAAGTAACAGTGAGGCATGTTTGGAACAGGTCAGCTCAATTTTTTTTTCCTCCCGTAACGAAATTAGTTTTTAATTTTGGATCGAGACAGACACGTCTAGTGTTGTATAAGTTTCATGCTTGAATATAATCATATATTCAGTTTAGAGTGATAACTCCAACAAGATTTCTGTAGTCGATAGCCCTCTGTCGGCGAAACGGTGAGTGCACTTCAGGTACCCATAGATCCGGCACTTTTGTGATGGTGAGTTGGTAGACTACGGTTTGACGCCGGAATCATAGCCACTGTTTAAGTGAACGAGTGCAAATTCAAAGTGAAGTAATGAAGAAATTATTCCTGCCGTAATACAAACAGTACACGGTAAGTCATCGACAATTTATTTTTCTGTGTCGTTTGAAGCCATTTTGGTGCAATAAGTCTACTGGTGTATGTTCAAGGTAGGTTGAAATGTTTGGTCACGCAAATTTCAAATCATGTGGATCATTCCATTGACAATCGTTGGATCAGAAAATCTTACTTTCCGATTTCATTCACTTGTCGTGGATCTTCCACGAGGAGAGATGATGCCGTCTCAATTTGGGACTCTCTATCTTTACAATTAACAAAGATGAAAAAAAAAATTGGTTCAATAAATCAACTTCCAATAAGATTTGCACGAAGAAGAACGATTTCTCAAAAGCATTGAACATCATTCTGTTGGTTGGAAATCATCCGACTTATCGGACACATATATGGTGTTCAAATGTCAACATTTTCAACTGTCCGAGCTAAAAGAGACATCGTTTCCCCTAATATAAGAAAAATGCCCTTTTACCCCTAAATTCATGTTAATTAACAAGTCGTTGTTTCCATCATTCTCCAAAGTTATTTTTCTTTAATTTTATTACACAGCCCATTGTTTCATTAAAGACATAACAGACAGTTTCATACCGCTAAATGAGTTATATATGGGGCATTCTTTGTCAAACCGGCCACCCATTTTTTTGACCATCAGCGATTTCTTTCAAAAATTTTTCCCAGGTTCTGGGCATGGAAAAAACCATCCCTGATTTTTTTTTAGAATTTTAGTACTCCTCTCTCTATTTTTTATAGGGGAATTTTATTTTTTCACTGAAACAACGAATAACTCCGGTTCTATGTGTCACAAAAAAAAAGTTCAAAACAAGAAAGTACGTCCTTTTTCTGAGCATCAACATAGAAATAACGTCACATATGGGAAACCAGTGCCAACCCCGTTTTAGCGATAACAAAAATTAAAATATTTTTTTTCAACCTTTCGGACACTCTCGATTTTTTAAATTTTTTTATATGTTTTGTGTTGAGGTTTCAAGAGGTCACACAAAAATTTTCATCGTGGGACCTAGAAATTTGAATGCAATACGTTATTTTTCCCCCTATCGAATCTAATTAAATTGAATATTTCAACATTTTCACCTTAATCTATGCACAGAAGCCAATTCTTACTCATAACCGTTTTTGTAGAGCGTAATGAGCACGACAAAAAATATTCAATAACATTTTCCCGTATCTAGCTTCAAATCGGAGATATGCATTGAAAATCCTTCTTCAAATTGGATTATTTAACACTTTTATCGTAATATTCCGTAAATTGAGTATGATAGCGATATTTAGAACAAAAATTCGTTCCTCGCACAGAGTATTTAGATGGTTATGTGAGTAAGTGATCAACAGCTGCCAACTTCCTATGGTAGCTTTATTTTAGATGTCAACTGAAAAAGTAACTCAATTTTTGAAATCTTTCTATCTTTCTATCGAAATCGTTTTTTAATCATTAATTACTTAGTTTTCGTTTCCTAGATTGACGTGTTGACTTCTTAGGAAAAAAATCACATTTTAAAGAAAAAGACAATCGCCTCAAACAAACTCGATTCTCTTCATCCAACACGAATGAATGAAACTTCTGGATGCCTGGAATAGGTTTCGCCATCTTGAATCTATTGGAAAGCTCTTCAGTAGCTTTGGCATGATCAATTGAAGAGCTGAAGAAAATCTTGGTTGTCTGGAAGTGTTGCACAGCCCATTGGAACAGAGCCTCTTCCGTCAGGATCTCATCTGCGGGGGACTCGGCTTGAAGACTGGCTCGTGTTGCAGCTCTCTTCAGATTCGCCCCAATCAAGAATGTTCAATCAAGTTAGCAACGGAGAAACGGGTTTTGAAGTGTTGAGCTGCTCCGTCAGTGAAATATATTGTTTTGGTAATTTTGAACTGACTTTCCAAATACTCTATAATCAATTTTTGAAACGTCCAAACGGCGACTGTGTTGTGTTCACGATTATCGGATACTATGGCGTTGGACCCGTGCTGAAGTTTGTTTTCACGCTTATAATAATACACAACAGTGAAAATTGTGCACTGATTGTTGTTCCAGTGGAACGATTGAATTGCGTTCTGAGCAATGAATGGATAGTTTTCTGCGAAGTCCATTTGGATAAGGAACTCTCCTTCACCCAGATTCTCTTTTCTAAAATCTACGTAGTGAGACTGTTGTTTCGTAATATAATCATGTGTTTTGAGTTTTACAATTCTGTCGCACCAACTCTCAATGAATGCCTCTCCTGACAATACTTCCTCTATCATTGTTGCTCGATCTGTTTCAGTCCATAAGTGAAAGCGCACTTGATCAATTTCATTTTCGTCGAACACTTGTTGGAGGAATTCTATTAAATGTTCAGATTTAGGACAGTCTGGACATTCCCCTAGATAACACTCAGGTGATGGATCGGCACATGTGATCGAAGCAATCAAATCTCTGTACGAGAGTAGTTGAATCTCAGTATTTTCCGTTAGCTGAGGAAAATCCAGAGCGTTAAACATGAGTTTCAAATTTTCGTGGTATACGCACAGACATACGCAATGTGTCCCGGGTTGTCCTGCCAAAATACACTGCTCTGGTCTTAATTTCGCAAAAGCTGAGAAACTCACTTTCGAATTGGAAGGCTCTGCACAATACAACCGATGTAATTCTCTCAAATTACAGTACAGAAAACGCTTTTGTAGATGTAGTCTGGACCCATCAGGTTGCTTTACAGAGACGAAGTCTTTAGTACCGCCCAACAACTTGCTGTTCGAGTCGTGCATATAAAAAGCCCTGATACTCAACTGTTTCCTCATTCATTTTTTTCCCTACACGTGGCCCTGGAATTGTTAGGATCCCGTCTTGGTCGACTATCTTCTTTACTTGTTTTACCATCCATCGAGTAGCACCGAAAAACTCACTGGTCCTTCCGACACTCCAGGACTTTGGAACTACGGAGAGAATCAACTGCTTTTGTGATCTAGTGGTGCCAGCTTGTGAAAATCTTTCTCGCAATTGATTGAGCATTTCCTCACCAGCTTGATGAAAGTTGATGTACTCCTTAGGACCAGTCGCATCATTAGGAATTTGGGGCTCCTGAGGTGGAGTTGGATGATAGCTTTCATCACTTGTATTAATAGTTAGACTGAAAGAACCTGAACCAGTGATTGTCGTTGATTGAGATCCGATGGAATATGGTTGGATGATATTGACTTTCTGAGACCCCGATACTCCAAATGAAACAGATTTAAGTTTTTCGATGGGAGAATGATTCATTAAAACCTCATTAATAATTTCATTAGTTGGGGATTGACCAGCACCAATTCCGTCGTTGGATTCACTTTCCGGTAGATCATGATTTTTTGAAGTCTCCTCAAAAAGTGCGTCAATTGGGACTTGATCAACACCAGCTCCGTCGCACGACGCTCCTAGAGATATTGAACGAAATATAATGTCAATCTATCGGTAAGAAATTCCGAACGCTTCGATATACACTGTTAGAAACCTACACATGAAATTTCAGGACCAAATTCGCGAAATTTCTAACAATTACCCTTTCACAGGGAATTTTCTTCGTGTTTTCAATTAAAATTCAATTTACATTGATTGTCAATAAAATTCCAATGTTGAGGTCGGTATGACAATGAAAAGCATTGAGTATTTTGATATCATTTTCCTTGAATTCATTACTCATGAAAAATTCAACTGAAAACTCAGGTGACACTTTTTTTCAATTTTTAATTCACTGAAAATTCAATATAAAATCAATAGAAAATAAGGCTTAATTTTGCCATCAAGCTTGGAAATTAGTGATGTCATTGAATTTTTAGTGATAACTGATTACCTGGAAAATTCAATTGTTCTGATTTTCAAACTCAAATTGAGATTCAACGCCTGATGACCTTAAATTGAATTAAGTTTTGAAATCTTGAAAATTTTAACGAAGTTATGCTCGAATACTCAGAAAATTGCTAACAGTGTATTGAGGCATATTGCACATTTTTACTCACCTGCAGAGACACCTGTGGAATCCACATTCTCCTGAATATTTGCTTCATCGAAGTCTTCCACCACAATTTGTCTCAAGAGTCTGGTCGGCATTCCACTCAATGTCTGTCGACAAGATGTACAAATTTTCTTTCCCTTCAAAGTGGGAATTTGGGTGGTGAAAGCCTTGGAGTCTAGGCGTAGTGCCTTTTTTATAAAATGATCCTTCAATTTCAGGGGATTGCAACATCTGTCGCGGAACACCATAGTAATTATCTAAGAGTATAAACCGGAATTGTTAGATTGAGTATACACTGTTAGCTGAACACTTCCAACTTAATATCGCACTTGATTCCGATAAGTTCGAGGTTACGGTGCCTCTACGCATACTGAAAGGCGCAATCTACTGCGTTTCTATGAAGCGATGAATTTTCCAACACGTTATTCAAAAATTGCAAGTTATGAAAATGTTAGTTTTTTGATATTAAATGAATGGGGAAATGTCTGACATAGATATTCAGGTAATTGCAAAGCATGGAATAAAATGTAAAAACTTGTGTACAAACCACTTTTTCATCGTATTCCATCTGTAACTTCTATCATACTCGATTCACGCAAGATTCTGATTGAAGTGATGAATAACTCAATTTGAAGAAGGATTTTCAATGCATATCTCCGATTTGAAGCTAGATACGGGAAAATGTTATTGAATATTTTTTGTCGTGCTCATTACGCTCTACAAAAACGGTTATGAGTAAGAATTGGCTTCTGTGCCTAGATTAAGGTGAAAATGTTGAAATATTCAATTTAATTAGATTCGATAGGGGGAAAAATAACGTATTGCATTCAAATTTCTAGGTCCCACGATGAAAATTTTTGTGTGACCTCTTGAAACCTCAACACAAAAGATATAAAAAAATTTTTAAAATCGAGAGCGTCCGAAAGGTTGAAAAAAAATATTTTAATTTTTGTTATCGCTAAAATGGGGTTGGCACTGGTTTCCCATATGTGACGTTATTTTTATGTTGATGCTCAGAAAAAGGACGTACTTTCTTGTTTTGAACTTTTTTTTTTGTGACACATAGAACCGGAGTTATTCGTTGTTTCAGTGAAAAAATAAAATTCCCCTATAAAAAATAGAGAGAGGAGTACTAAAATTTTAAAAAAAATCAGGGATGGTTTTTTCCATGCCCAGAACCTGGGAAAAAAATTTTGAAGGAAATCGCTGATGGACGACAAAACGAGTGGCCGGTTTGACAAAGAGTGCCCCATATGTAATTTAAATAAATAGGAACATGTCATGAATAATAATGTGTCGCGGCTCCAAAGTGATGTTTGTATCACTGTGAATTATTGGAAATTGTCACTGATTTGTCAATCAGTTTCCAATTAAATGATTCAATATAAACTTAAATTAAACTATTATTTATTAATTCGAATAAAATCAAACCCGCCTATGAAAAATCGTGAATAATATGAAAATTCTATTTTCTCCTGAAAGTTTGAACCGTTTCCGACAAAAAAATGTATCCTTTACTTTTCATAAAAAACCTACTCTTCGAAAAAACAACCCCCCCCCCCTCCTCAAACCGTCAAATTGTATATCAGCTGATAGTAATAAGACACGCATGCGCATTCTATTATGCACTGTGGCCAACCTTTCCGACGTAAAATACCTGTGTTTTTTCACAAAAAAGGGGTATTTTACATGTGTATTATACATCGAGTAATATACGCAGTGTATTATACATGCAGAAACTTCAGATGTATTATACGTGGTATTATACGTGTATAAAACTAGCTATAATACCTGAAGGATTATACTTCCCGAACCCTCGTCGTCGGTCTCTCGTAAGGTAACAACATGCTGCCATCTATCTGATTTCAACCCGGCGACACAACGATACCAACTACAGATTACTCTAATGAAGCCCCTCTATACCGACAGCAGTTTACCGATAATCGGCATCATGGGCAAATGTTCCAATTGGGTAATTATTCCTTTGGGTAACTGTGGTTTTGGGAAACTATTGCTTTGGGTAACTCTGGTTTTCGGCAACTATTCGTTTGAGTAACTGTGCTTTTGGGAAACTGTTTCATCTTGTATTCCAGTGAGACGTGGACAACTGTGGGTTCGGGCAGCTGAGCTGTTATAATCGACCCCCCCCCCCCAACATCTTAGTTCACAAATGATTGTAAAGTACAATTGTAGTTACCCTAGTTTACCATTTCGCTACAGGGATTATCTCATAAATTCATTTACGAACCTAAAATGACCACTTCTTCATTGAAGATTTGGAGAGAATAGTTCCAACATTTGACATATGGCGCATTCTCTCTCAATCCAGCCACCCTTTCGTCCGATCTCTCCAAAAAATCTAAACAAATTCGATCCTTGTATTCGTGTTATTAGGACGCTGTGATTTTGTTTCGAGTTTTTGGGCTTTTGATAATGGAGATACAAGTTTTTCAATGGAATTTCATTAAAACTTTTGTATCCTCATGAAAATTGTAGCTTTCAAAGATACCTTTTTTAACCACAATAGTTTGATAATGAAGGCAATTCAAAATATGGAGCCCTTTAAATTAACTCAAAAACTTCATTTTATAACAGTCCGGCATTTTTACTATTTTTGGAAAAAATTGAGATTGGACTACGATTCAATTTTATGTTTTTAAGATGATAATCCTAATGGGTGTAAGGAATTCTGGAGGAATCCCTTCGCTCGTCGCGGAATTCGAATGCACTCTATGAGTGGAGCGTAAGCGCGCAGAGAGGGAAGCAAAAGATAAAAATCAGACCAATCAAGTCATTAGGATTAGGACTAAGTGTAGTTAAGGAGATAGGTTTAGCTATAAGTCTTAGGAATTATCGAGCTATTAGTTTACGACTTAAATAATGCCCTTGTAGGGCCAGATAAATTAGTTACATAGGGCCCATAAAGTTATCGTGTTAAAGACCAAAATACTATCGAGCTGCACGTTAATTTTTGAATTTCCCGGTTATTGATACTTCGCGCATAGGGTAGGAGCAGTTGCGATACTGCCACTCATAAAAAAAAGAGATTTCGGAAAAGACGGTTTATGTTTTGTTTTGGGTGGTAGGCCACGCGACCCATAAGGGCCATGGCTCTCACGTGGATTGCCAAAGGTCGCATAATTAAGACTAAAAAAATGTATATAGTTCAGTTCGTTTTCGATATTCGGTTCCGTTTAAGTTGGATCCGAAATCTCGAGGATACCGCCGCGGAGAGAAAAATAATACCTAATTTGTTACCCGAATTGTGAAACTATAACTCGCGAACGTTGAAGTCAGTTTACCTTTCCGTCTTTTTAGGTAACTTTAAGAATTACTTTTAAACTCGGCTAAATTTGAATTAAAAAATAGTGCGATACTCATCCGTATACCGCGCCCCAGTCATTACCGACGAGCACGCAGCAATGGCGGACACTCCCCTTCCGACGGACCACGAGGAAAAATTATTCTGTTGCGGGCTACCGAATGAGCCACACGATAAAAAAAACTCCAGTTAGCGGTAAGGAGAGGAATAATGTCGCATTTTATCAAGCTGAATTTCCCCATTCAAGTTTAACAAAAGAATCAACGTACCGATTTGAAGGTTTCGTGAGGTTTTGGGTAAGAAACTCCTGCCCAAAAGGTTGTGCCACGTGCCGACAGTTGAGGTTAGATATAGATATGACCGTGAGTATTACGCTTCAGCGTCATGCAAATTCATTGCCGTTTTATTAACTTTCTGGGCTAAAAACTACACGAATCTCATCTCATTGCGCCCGAATAATTTTTAATAATTATGGAAATGTTGCTCTGTGCGGTAGAGCTTAAATAAGGCCAAAATTATAATAATCTTTAGATCATTCCATTTGGAGTTTTCCCCAAAAATTACAATAGTATTTTTCAATGTTTTATCATAGATTTCCCGACAAATAATCCCAAAACCTGCTCTGTGCCGTAGAACTTAAATAAGGCCAAAATGATAGTAATCTTTTAGACCATTCTGTCACGAATTTCCCGCCAAAACTCACAGTGATATTTTGCAATATTTTATTATGCGTTTCCCGAGAAATAACCCGAAAATTTGCTCTGTGCAGTAGAGCCTAAATAATGCCAAAATCACAGTTAATGTTTTGCCACACTTTTATTGCGGAAACGCCTATCTATAAATGATAATTATTAGGGACCGCGTACCTCGCGAGTTGAAATTAATACCAGAGTGATTATAATTGAAGTAAAGGACTTATGTAGGGTAATTTTCCGATGCATCTATGTGCCATGCGAACAAGTGGGAGTTATTCCTGTCTTTTTTTTTTGTTTTTTTTTGTAGGGATGATTTCAATGCGAATATTCGCCAAGGTCATGCACCTATGCTGCCGTCAGCCGCTTTCGTCGTGTCCGCTTACCACGTGCTCCGTATTACATAACCTAAAAATCTGGTTAGGAAAATTGCGTTTCGACGCCATATACATTCGGATAGGGTTACCAGCCTTGATTTAGGTTATTGGGGTGAAAGACGTCATACGTCCACGATAGTGTCGAAACTCCGATATGTAAAATTTAGGAAATGATGCCTTTTACCTATCAACTATGTGGTTCAATAGAAAAGGTACAACTATAGAACGTTAGGTGTTTTTTTTTACGACGAATTATTAGGTCTGCAGTTTTGCCAACTCTTCTGCGTTTAGGCCAAAGTAGTGTTAAGAATTTTTAGGCGATAAGTTTAGTTTAATTTTCGAGGTAAAGGATAGGGACCTACATTTTGTGTAAAACTTTGAGAGTCTTGTTATCGACGAAAATTGTTAGTTGAGTTCTTGGCTTGAGAAAAGATTGATACAAATGGTTTCCTATGGTTAATAAAAAATTGCATTATTAGAAGAATACCTTTTAGGCCTCTCTGCGTACTTCGCCTTGCGTTTCCCGACTTACGATGCTTCCATTTCTGGTGAAATGCTTGCAAAGCTAATTTTTTATGTAATTAATGGAACTAGAATATAGCCTTATACATTTCAGCATTAAATAGTGATTTTGTAGTTTTTTTGTGCCGATGCGAGCCCCACTGGACCACTTCCCACCCGAACCTATCCCTCTCTCTCGTTTTTGAGGGTTTAGACCGATCAGCCCATGATAAGTTTTTTCGGTTTGTTGCTTCCGACTGAAACAAAAAGCAACTGGCGCCCAATAATTGGTATCTTTTTGTTTTCTGCCGCTATCGGGGTAAAGGGGGCGAGTTAACGTCTAGGGTTACCCCTATGGTAATTTTAGCCACGTTACATGGGAAACTGGTAAACTCCGAAGAAAAAAACGGAAATTCGCCATTTCTTCAATTTTCATCAATATGAATTGATATTTCATTTCAATATTTGATATTATTTGGGTTGAGAAAAAGGAACGATTTTTTTTTCGTCAATTTATTCCGCCAAGTCAAAAACACTCAAACGTCCGGGATATAATTTTTAGTTCGATCTCATTTGGAAAAAAAATTATAGGGAACTCGGATTGTTATAGAAGGAAATTTTTCAGACAAGTGTTCATATTTTAAATCGCCTTCATTAACCAATTATGTTTTTTGTTCAAAAAGGCGCCTTAAAAACCTAGAACGTTTGTATGTAACTTTTTTTCGTTGTCAACAAGTCATTATCGTGCAATTGTTTTGATGAAATTCCGTTGAAAACCTTGTAACTCCATCATGAGAAGTCCAAAAATACAAAAAAAATTATCGCGTCCTAGTAACGCGATAAGTATAAAATTTTTCAGATTTGTTGTGATAGATTGGAAAAAAGGGTGGATGGATCGACAGAATGCCCCATATGGAATGCCAGAGATTATGACTAATTTTGATACTTTTTCTTTTAGATTTACCCTTACAGGGCAATTTGAAGATCAAACACAAATCGAGGCGTACAGTGGGAAGACGAATAAATGATATGCAGAATAAGAACATGGCCAACATAAAAAAAACCTTAGCTGGTCAATCCTCGGTCTGTACCACTATAGATGTATGGAGTACTAGCTCTCATCGTTACCTAGGGATGACAGCACACTGGGTAAGTACTAATATTCGTTATACTGAAAAACTAGTCACTAACACTTCGATAAAAATAACAATGTGAAAGGACTGTTTGAACGTAACTGCACTGTACTTGATTTCATTCCAATTATGGACTAGTTTTTTTAATCAAATATAGATTTTGAATGACGATATTTTGATATAGCAGTTTCTTGGAGTTTTTTTTTCTTCTCTTTCTCTATTCGTATTCACCCACGTAACCGCTGGTAGGCATTACTTCATGGGCAATACTACGGATCAGAGTACCCACCCATTGCGGCTGGGGCCGACTTCGCCATTTCAGCTCATCGTATTTCTAATCACAGGGTAAACCTCCAGAAACCCCTGTGATACGATGGCGGGCGTCTACGATGGAACCCTCCCTCCCCCCCCCCCCCCCCCCGCGCGACGGGTCGCGTTCGGTCCCGGCTCACGGTCTCACTTCATGGATACCGCCGATAGCACACACGGAATGTTCCTGCCATCGGTCGTAGTCCGCGGGAAAATATTTTTCAGAAAAAATATTTGCAGTGAGCGGGAATCGAACGCGGGACCTTTAGAATAGTAGGCAGACACTCTACCCACTACACCAAAGCCCCGTCACAACAGCAGTTTCTTGGAGTGTAGCATGCCATCTGTAATGTGTTTTCTTTCAAATATCTCGCTATTTTACATTTCGAAACGCTCCTTAAAAAATTGTGACATATCAAAATTACAAACAAAATTACATCGTATTTGCTCTCGAGTATATCACTTCTTAAATATACGATTCATTTGGAAACACACGAATGTAGGTGAATGAAAGTTCAGTATTTTGAGAGAGCAAGATGAGTGATGAGTTCTACAAAGATGTAGACAAAAGCGAATAGGAAATATCAGACAAAACTATTGACCACCCTCTAATGCACCAACGAATACTTTGAATTTTGCAGATTGATGAAGTTACCTTGGAACAAAAATTAGCTGCAATTGCCTGTCGCCGCTTCGAAGGGGCTCAGACATACGATGAAATTGCAGAAGCTGTAGAACAGATGAAATAACGAATTCGGATTAGATGTGGATAAAATATCTGCCAGTGTAACAGACAATGCAACGAATTTCGTAAAAGCATTCAAAGAATTTGGAGTTGCTTTTCCAGAACTGTGTGCCTTCAAGACTTGTAATTATTGAATGAGTAACTAGGTCAATGCAGCCGTTGAGTGAATATAATATCCTAATCAGTTTCTAACGCCGATTATATGTCCGTGAATAGAAAAATTTAATTGGCGCCTAACAATATCTCACTTTTCGTGATATCTAGTTGCTGACCAAACGTTTCACCATTCATCAGGGGAGAAAAAAATACACGTATTTTTGTTTATAAACAATTCATTTACATATAAACAATTTCATGCAAAATCAAGATCATCGGGTTCCAGCTCCGACGACTTGACGCGTAATGCCTCACATACAGTCATTGTCGTACATTATATGGAGTGAAGTTCGGGATCCCCCGTTTGTCATTTAGGAATCTTTAAACGATTTCCAAACTGGGCTGCATCTAGATCTCAATTATCATATTAACAGTCGCTCTAGGATAATGTACTGCTGCATGTTAATGATTAAGGGGTGGTTTCTGGTTAAGATAACCATGGTTGAAAAGTAGTTCATGTTAAAGTTGAAGTTAAGACTACAAATTGGCTATTAATTTAACTCCAACCAATCAGAAGTCTGAAACTCAACTTGAACCATTCTTTAATCATTTCTGGTTAATTTGACCAATAACTGGCCCTAAATTAGGACAGTTGGAGGATTTTATCTCTTATCAAAATGATCATTGACGTGCAAAGTTTCCAAATTATAGTGGACCCTGTCTTCACTGCCTAATTGATTAAATACGAGAAACGGTTCAAGCAGGCAAAACTATTTTGTTTTACTAGTGTACTATTTTAAGCATGGGTCAATTATGTTAAAGTACACATCCATAACTATTCTTTTCTCCTCAAGCTGTTTGTGTAATTTCATATTAGTAAAAATTGAATCATTTCGTAAAAGCTCTCAAGCATGTTATTTATATTGAAAAATTGAATTTGGACATTGTAGATTCAGAAGAAGAGTCATCTTCGGCAGATATTGAGGATTCGTCAGACAAATTTGATGAACATGCAGATGAAATTGATGATGAAGATGAGCGTTGTTCGCCGGAGCATATCAAGGAATTGCCTTCTGTCTTGTCAAAACATCTCAGATGCAATTCACATACATTGAATTTAGTGGGAACGACAGACGCCATGAAAATTATAAATTCCATCACGTCATTAAAACTACAACATACGGAGACTATGAAAAGATGTAACGTCTTGTGGAAACTTATGAGTTCACCGAAGCAAAAGGAGCGAGTGGTTAAAATTATCCGCCATGTTCTCCGTCGACCAATGGTCGTAAGATGGCACTCTCTTTATGATGCTATCTTACAGATTGTCAATGAGGAGCAAGCGATATTGGCGATCATAGAAGAGTTGAATCTGAAGAATTCATTGCGTTAAACCGATATGAGGTAAGACTAAAAACTAAAAACACTGAAATGAAAAATACTAAACTCATCATCGTCAGAAAAGTTCTTTCCGAACTTACGATATTGTGAACATTGTACAAAGTTGGTATAATCATTAATGATCTGCATAGATTGGATCGTTCATCGTAAATGTTGAATATATTTCTTACCTTTAGATACTTGAAGGAGTATGTGAAATGCTTCGGCCCGATTGCTGAAACCATCGACGAGTTACAAAGAGACAAACACTGCACATATGGTTACCTGATTCCCAACCTAATTTCTCTACGGAACAATCTGACAAACCTACTTACCGAACCCAATATAACGTTGTGTCAACGTCTCGTAAAAGGTCTCATCAAATCGTTGGAGACACGATTCAAAAATTTTTTTCAACGTTGAAAATGAAGGCGAGTTTGCTGCCGTTGCTGCCCTTGTTACTCCGAATTTCAAAGGCAACTGGTTAAAGTATCTTGAATCAGATATTCAATCACGAGTACCAAAGATTATGTTTAACGAGGTTGCTAAGTATGAAGAACATACTGCCAGCCCCGTTCTCAAGCAGAAAAAGAAAAATTATAATTTTGGAGCAGGATCCAGCAGTGGTGTAAAAATAATGTTCGGTGACTCTGCACCAAAGAGTCAATTACGACAGTTTATGACGGATTCTCGAAGCGATCTGTTTATGCTTAACTGATATCCAATCCTTAGAAAATTATATCTGAAGTACAACACCCCATACAACACAGCTCCCGTAGAACGATTATTCTCATATGCAGGTATGCAGAACTTGCCTCGCCAAAATCGTCTCACTCCCGCGAATTTCGAAAAAAGAGTGTTGACGCGGGTTAATATATTGAAAAATTTTTGAAGGCAATGCTGATATGTGACAGTGGTAAAAAAAATCTAGATCGACTTAATTCTCCGCGGAAGTTTCAAAAATATGTAAAAATATAAAACACGAAACCGGCGTCAGATTTTTCTAGTTTTTGAAAGCTTTCAACACGTCATGAAAGCTTTTGTTCAAAATTTTCCAAAAGCTCTATAGATGTATTCACATATGTAGTCATTATAGCATTACATTATGATGTAATCTATGAAATATATCATATAACAATAAAATGGTATCATAAAATGAGAGTGAAGATTTTGATGCTTCACATTCATTTAAAAAATAAGTTTTCTCATTAATGAATGATCCTAGGAAAAATTATACTTCTAAACAAAATATTTTTTAGTTTTTTCTCTGCATAGTAACTTCCATATAGATTCCGGAAGTTAAAATAAATAATATATCATATATGATAATATATATTAAAATAAATATAAAATACCTAGATACATATTTATTATTTAAAAGAATGCTAAATACTAAATCGTTAAATACTAAGTAATTTAGTATTTAGTATTTTCCTTCGAAATGTATGTACTAAATACTTTATTACTTAGTATTTCGCTGTTACTAAATACCAAGTCATAAAGTATTTAGTATTTAAATTTTGTATTTAAATAAAAAATTATCTACTTTTGCCCAAGACTGATTCAGAGAACGATTTCCCACAGTGGTGGAGCCCTCTGGTCTCACCACTGATCGTCAGAAATATCTGAATTAGAAAATACGACCCTTTGTGGATGAAGACTCGAAAGGCATCCTGTGTCCACCACCTCAGGGAGGGCAAATGCGTGCGTCGTGTTCTGATTTCCTGAGTAGAGAGGCACATGAAGTTCCAGAATCCCAGCTAATCACATCACAATGCTAACTACAATCCATTCCCGCACCTTCACGAAAGAGGCCTCGTTGTGGATTCTGCCACTAGATAGGACATCGAAATTCACTTCGAAATGGTATACCTCTCTGAACACGTCGCAAAGTATCAGGAATTTGTCGAAAAATACTCTTTTCTATCGCTGTCATTCTCAATGTTACTATCAGCGTTACCCTGACGCTCTATGAAATTATTAACAAAAAAAGTAAGACTTTAGCAAGAGAGGACAATAAATTATTTGAAAAAGTCAGTCTAGCTCTTTTTCCCAGTCAAAAGAATCGGAATAGTTATGTTTTCTCTTAAGACTTCGGTTATTTCATTCGAAAACCGAATTTTGAGAAAAGGCGCCACTTTGTCGAATCTTGATTATTCGGTGGAGACTTGGTAGTTTCAACTCGGGACCCGATGATTTATGTTCGAGAAGGTGTTTCCTAAGTATTCAAATCATAATCTGTTTAACTTCCAAGGAGAATGGAAGATATTCGAACCTCGAACCTTGATTGCGTTGTTCTCAAAACTAAATTTTTTGCATATTCAACTTTGAAGCTCTATAACTTCGCGGTTTTTCCACCTAGCGGGGCGTCAGACCTCTCAAAATGTTCCGAATTTCGTCAGAAATACGCCCATATGCATAAGTCCAATAGTGCCAAAGTGACCCCTTTTCATGCCGACGTCCACATATGTGCTTGCAAAGTTTTCAGATGTCCAACAAATTGGTCTAACACTGAAATTGTTTCAGGTGTTATTGTTGCTGTGGAAAAAATGAATACATGATCATCATACAGACAATTCGATATTTATGGAAGCGACTATTCTCGACTTGATCCTAAATCGATGGATAAATAAGTACAATCATACAAAATAAGTTGTACGATAATAATCTCACTTTCAAAAGCAGTTTTTGAAATTTTGATGAATTAATATAGAGTTGGAGATATAAAAAGGAGAGGGGGATTTTCTCATAATAACGTTTGCATTTATTATTTCAAAAGCTCCCATTGAGCTCAGCAAAGGCGAAATTTTTTTTTGATTATTTAACTACAAAAAAGCTTTCATCATCAATTTTGGAATTAAGAAATTCAAATAGTCTGCCGGAATATTTTCGAAATAATGAATCATTACGTTCTCAATACTCACCAATAAGAGGAGCGATCAACTCTGAGTCTAAGTGATTAACACCCATTTTTTTATCTTCTCGAACTTCGGTGTCCTCCTCCAAGCAGTATTCCCTTTTGACTTGATCATTGGTCTGGGTGGATGATGAACCAGCCCCTTCATGTTCCATGCTAAGAAACATCGTTGTCTTTTCATCCTTTTGTGATATTTTGTTCACATTTATTTTGCTTTTCGATCGCAATAAAGAGGAGTTCAATTTCCTCAAATTCTCGTTTTTAACAACTGTAATTTGTTTTTGACTGCCTGCCAAAGCTCGTTTTTTGCCAATTTTTTTTTCTTATGGCGATCTTCTATGCCAGAAACAATAAGCTCCTTTGTCATGGCATCATAATAACATTGGTCCAAGTATTTCTGGTTATCTGTGGATTAATTTGATGGAAAATATAGTTTTAAACGTGGACCAAGATTTTTCAAAAATGTTTTAAATATAAAAAATGTACAAATATTTGAAAATTGGATACCACTAAACATTTCGGAAATGTTTAAAAATCTCAAAAATCGTGGTTAATTAAAGAAATCTAAGTTTAAGAGTATCTAATATTCCACAAAAGGTTTTGGTTTGTATGAAATTTAAGGATTTCAATAATATCAGAAAACTAATGGATGGGATGTATTTGTGCCCTCAGCGAGGACACAATGCAAACTTCCCGATTTGGTAACTCGAGTTATCGAGATTATGTCTGTTTCAAAAATTTACGAGACTTCTCACGTCAGTATTTACTGATTTTTTTTTTTCATTTCTCTATATGTCGCTGCGTTTTGTGATTTTTTTCATAATCAAGAGGTAATTGCCTTTTCCACGTGAAGGCCATTTACTTCTCATTGGAGCCTTTGACTTTCATTGAACCATTTTAAAACCACGAATATACAACAACTACATTCAAGACGTTCAATAAGTCCGCAGGAGCTGGAAACTTAAGCTTCCCCCACTAGGCTTATTGGGAAAGGGTACCCCAGTGGCACCAATCCAGTTTTGGTTTGATTTTGTGGCAGTCGTGACCTCCCACTTAACCGTATGTGACTAGGCCAGGGGGGAGAAACTTAGGCCGCCCTCACCACTTTTATTTGGTTGGAGTTTGTTTGGTTGAAGAATGTAATTTTTAATATCCATCGTTGCATCTCTCATGCAAAACTGAATTTATTTTTCAATAATGGTGGCCCCCCACATGGAAAAATTTATACTACATTTATATCTTCCACTTTTTTTTTCTTTTTTTTTTGGCAGGTTCGATTTGTTGGTAGTGGTTCCCCCCACATGGAAAAATTTATACTATATTTATATCTTCCACTTTTATTTCCTTTTTTTTTTTGGCAGGTTCGATTTTTTGCACTCATGGCACCCATGGCCCCGATAGGGACGTTATTGTAATCACCCCGAAATCGAACTTTTTCATTTCGACCTGTAATTGGTGTCTTAAAGGCACCAAAATGATCCCCGAAAAATTCTGACTTAATATCTGTGTGTGTGTGTATGTTAGTAGGTATGTGCCCTAAATTTTGGTTAATCATTTCTCACGATACACCAATCGAAGCCATCGAGGTCTCAATCGACGCGTCTTCATGTACCTTAGCCCTGATTAGTTTTTGATAGATATTGGTTCAGAATATATATTGTTATTAACCATTTCAATTGTTCATAACGCTATATCTCGTAAACGGTTGGAGTTAGGGAAAAAATTGGTTAACATACATTGTTCCACAGACAGAGATGCACATTTAATGTGCTTTGACTTTTTCCCATAATGTGTATAGTTAAGGGGGTACAGCCGTTATAACAAAACAATTCATGTGATGAATGCATGAATAGAGACTAGATGGCGTCGGCGATCGCAAAAATTAGTCTCTACAGTAAACATGGACCGACTCAGAATATAATACTTGTATATCACTTTTGTGTATCAATGCTGGCATGGAACATGAAGTCGAGTGAAGATAGAGATACGGACTTATTGAACTTCTTCAACGACTGTTGCGTTTTCACGATTATTCACGACGCAGTCAATTGAGAATATTTAAACAATTGAGGGAGCAAAAAATCCAAGCTGAGGACAATCCAATTGATTCAAGATAGATAATTACTTATATCAAGAAAACCAAATCTTGATTTAAAGAAAAAAAAGTTCTTGATGCAATAAAAAGAAATTCTCGATCCATGAAAAAAAAACTTTTTGATTCGACTTCCGTTTCCGGTCTGATAGGAGATAAAAGTAGTTTTTGGCGCTGAGTGATTTCGAGGGTTTTTAGGGGACGTTTGTGTGATAGAGGTGTTAATTTGGAGGGTAAAGGGTGGGTAAGGAAAAAGGTGAGAAGGAAAGTGCACGTGGAAAGTTTGAGGTTAGAGTGAATGGGATGTGTGAATGAGGTGAGAAAAATTTCGGAGTGAGAAAGGAAAAGAATAGTGCACAGGAAAAGCGGAATAACAGGAGGCGCGGTAGATAGGAAGGGTTATTGCGGAAAGTATTAAAGTAGTGAGTTAGGGAAAGAGGGGAAGGGTGAGGGGCGGAGAAAAGAAGAGAGTGAAAGGAAGGGGAAAGTGGGTAAAGAGGGAGGGAGGTAGGTAAAGAAGAAAGAATGAGTAGTAAAGGGAATTACTGGCAGAGTACTATATCACAGGTCTGCCAGGGGAACAGTTCAGAGGAGGGGGGGAAAGCAGGAAGGAGGAGAAGAGGAAGAGGGAAATAGATGAAGAGATGAGGGACGAAGAGGAGATAAAGAAAAGGAAAGAGAAGGTATCGAGCGAGGAGGGGAAAAAGATAAGATAAGTAAGTTACGTAGAATTAATGATAGAAAAGTTTCAAAGGGATATGAAAAAGACGTTAGAAGAGACAATCGGAGTTGTAAAGAAAGAGGGAGAGTTTACCAGGGGTGATATAGCAAGGACAAGAGAAATCTGGGAGAAATGGGAGAAAGAAAAGAAGGAAATATTGAAAACAGTAAATGAGATGAAAAGGGAAGTAGAGAAGAAGGAGTTGAAAAGAAGGGAGGATCAAAATAAGATGGAGGGAAGACTTACTGCACTGGAACAAGGGAGGGGGAGTGGACTGGAGGAGAGAATATGGGAGTTGGAAGGAAGAGAGACAGGAGAGACAGAGAAGGAGGAAAAATATGGTTATAAGAAGAATCCAACTGGGAGAGGGAGATGGGAAGGAGAAAGTGAAGAGGTGGATAAAGGAGTGTATAGGTACGGAAGCTGAGGTCAAGTGGGTGAGGAAAATTGGCAGAAAAGACAGGGAGGGGAGGAAGGCAGTGGTTATAGGGTTTGAAAATGAGGAACAAAAGGCAAGGGTGATGATGAATAGAAGGAAATTGAAGGGTAGGAAGGAAAGGTTGGAAAATGATTTGACGTGGAGGGAAAGGAGAATACAGTGGGGGCTAGAGACGGTGGCGAAGACGGAAATGGAAAGGAAAAAGACAACTAAAGTGGGTAGAGGAAGGATATGGATAGATAGAAAGCTGTGGGTATGGGACGAGAAGAATGGGACCTTGGTAGACGGAGGAGGCATGAAGTGGGAAGAGGCAGATGGAGGGAGGAGAGAAGGCAGGGAGAAGGGAAACAGAGCATATAGGAGGGAGGAGATAGATAAAGAGATAGCAGGGAGGAGATGGATAAAGAGATAGCAGGGAATCCAATATAAAGAAAGTGGGAGAAGGAGAGGAAGTAACAGATACACAGAGGCAAGAAGTGGAAAGGGAGAGAGGAGGCATAGAACAGGAAGAGGTAAAATTGGTGTTTTGGAATGTTGCGGGTGTGAGTAGGAACGATAAATTTTTTTTAGAAACAATAGGTAAATGGAATGCGGTGGTGTTAATGGAGACATGGATGGACGAAAAAGGATGGGAGAACATAAAACACAAGATACCAAAGGAGTTCAGGTGGAAAGTACAATTTGCATCGAAACGAAACAAGAAAGGAAGATGCATGGGAGGGATGATGATGGGTGTGAAAAAAAGCAGGTGTAAGGCAAATTGGGGAGACAAAGGAGGAGAGGAAGAGAATATAGAAGGATGGATGGTGGGAAGAATGAACATGGGAGAGAAAGAATGGAGAATATTTGGAGTGTTTGTGAACGGGGACCTGGATATAAAGCTGGAGAAGATGAAAGAAGTGACAGGGAAAAGAGAAGAAGAACCAATGTTCATTGGAGGGGATCTCAATATGAAAACTGGAACGAAAGGGGGATGGACAGAGGGAAAAGGTGAGAAAGACGAAGGTTATAGAGCACCAAAGGATAAAAAAGTGAATGGAGGAGGGACGTGACTAATACAGACGGTGGAGAAGACAGGGTGGTCGATACTGAATGGGAACTATGAAGGGAATGAAATAGGGGAATTCACGTTTGGAGAAAAAAGTAGGACGCTGATTGACTACGTAATAACAAACGAAAGAGGAAGAACGGAGGTGGAGAGGTTTGAGGTAAGGGATACATGTGACTCGGATCACTTTCTGGTAATGGTAACACTATTAATAGACGGAAAAAAGGAGGTGAAAGAAAGGAAATAAGAGGTAAGGTAAAGAAAATAGCATTCTGGGATACGGAAGAAAGAAATGCCTTGAAGATGCAATTAGAGGGGCATCGCTGGGCGCAGGACGAACCAGTGGATGCATTGATAGAAGAAATAAGGAAAAAAGTGGAGGAAGTGAAGGAGAATATAAGAGAGGAAGAAGGTTAAAAGGAAAAGATGGGGAGACTGGTGGGACGAGGAGTGTAAACTAAAGAAAAAGGAGGTTAGGAGGGCGCTTCGGGCCACAAGCCAGGGTAGAAAGGAGTGGCAAGAGTATAAGGAAGAAAAAAGGGACTATAACAAGCTGTGTGAAATGAGAAGAGGTCAAGAATTGAGGAATTTTGAAAAAGAGGTGGAAAAAGCTATCGAGGAAGGAGAAGTGTGGGACGTTATAAACAGAGAGAGGAAGTCGTGGAAAGGAATAAATGAGGAAATTGATATGAAGGAATGGAGGGAATATTTCATGAAGCTGCTGGGAGGTGTGGAAAGCAGGGTGGTAGGAGGGGGAAGAAATTTGTAAACTACAAGAGAGGGACCGGGATTCACGCAAGAGGAGGTAAATGAAGCAATAGCAAGGATGAAAGGTGGAAAATCGGCAGGAGAAGATGGAGTGGAAAATGAGGTATGGAAAGAAGGGGGTAGCTTGGAAAGTATGTGATAAAGTAAGGAGAGGAGAAGGATGGCCGGAGAAATGGAAGAAAGGGTTGCTAGCACCAATAGTGAAGAAAGGAAACGGGAAGAATGTAGAGGAGTACAGAGGGGTAACCCTGATGCAGACCTTGTACAAGGTGTATACATCAGTGGTTACAAGGAGACTTGAGAAGGAGGTAGAGGAGAAAGCGATTGTGCCGGAAAACCAAATGGGGTTTAGGAGAGGGATGGGGACGATCGACAACGTATATGTGTTGAACTATCTGGTCAACAAGCAGCTGGCGGAAAAAGGAGGAAAGCTGCATGCGTGCTTTATAGATCTGAGAGCAGCATTTGACTCAGTCAACAGAAAAGTTCTATGGGAAGTGATGGAGGAAAAAGGAGTGACGAAGGAAATTACGGAAAGGGTGAAGGAAATTTAGAAGGAAACGACAAGCAAGGTTAGGATAGGGGAGAATGTATCGGAGAAATTTTGGACAGCAAGGGGAGTGAGCCAGGGGTGACCATTAAGCCCTATACTGTTCAACATTTTATTTTCGGATCTAGAGGAGAAGCTGCCGGAAAAATGGAAAGTAGGAGTCGTGCTAGGACCGACGAAAATATTTTCATCGGCATACGCGGACGATATGGTGTTGATGGCAAGGGATGGAGCAGCGATGGGGATGATGTCGGCATTCATAGAAAAGTACATGAGAGAAAAAGATTTGGTTATAAATGTAGAAAAGACGAAGTTGACGGTTTTTAGAAACAGAGGGAGAATAAAGAAAAAGGAAAGAGAATGGAAGATAGCAGGGAGGCCGGTGGAAGTGGTTCAAGAATTTTGCTACTTGGGGCACTGATTCCAGGAAAATGGAAGTCAAGGAAGGCAAGTGAGAGAACGAGTAGGGAAGGCAGCAAGGGTAATGGGTCAAGTATGGGGGATTGGGAAACGAAGATTCAAGAAGGACTGGAAGAGGAGAGTATGGCTTTTTGACACCCTGATATGGTCGGTGATGAGCTATGAAGCAGAGCTATGGGGTTGGGAGGAGTGAGGTATGGTGGAAAAGTCGCAAGAAAGATATTTGAAATGGGTGTTGGGAGTAGGAAGGGGGACGGTAGGGTATATGGTAAGAGAAGAGCTGAAAAGGAGTAAATTATGGTTGAAAGCGGTCAAAAGAGCGTGGATGTTTGAGGAGAAATTGAGAAGGGGAAAGGGGAGTAAAGTAGCAAGAGCGTGCTTGAGAGAAATCGAAGGAAGGGAGAGTAAGAAGGTGGTGTCGAGGTGGGAAGAGGGGAGGAGGTTGTTCAGCGAAACGAGGGGTTTAGAGAGGACGGGTGAAGAAAGAGCGGGAGGGGTGAGAGAGTTAGGAAGGTTTGAGGAGGTGGAAAAAATGGAACTGGACAGGCAGAGTAGTGAAAGATGGAAGAGGATAGTAGAGGCCAAGAACAGCTGGTATAAAAGGGTGACGTCGGAAAGGATACCAAGTTATTTGGAGAATGAATGGGGAGAAGAGAGATAGAACAGTATTGCTAGATTTAGATTAGGAGAAGGGATGACAGGAGAAAGAAGATGGGTGGAGGAGAGAATAGCAAAATGTAGAAAGTGTGGAAATAGATGGAAACATGGAGGCATGTGATGGAAGAATGTTTGGGGGGGAGGGAAGCCATAGGAGTGTTTGGGAGAGGGTATGTGAGATTCTCGGAGAGGATGGCTCCGGGGAAAAATGGATGATTGAATGGGAGAAGCATGAGAGAAAGGTGGAAGAAAGGAAGGATTGGGAGGAAGTTTAAATGGAAGGGTGAAATGCAGGGAGGGTTTGGTCAGGTGTAAAGATGATGGTAAGAACATTCTCCGACGAGACCGGAAACCGAAGTCCCGCTCACATTGGTTTGGATAAAGCTGGACACATTTTGTAAAACTTTTGTATGTACATTATATAGATTTAGGTCAACTACGATAGGGTATAGTGTATATGGTAATTTTTGTACATAGTACATAATGGGTAGATGGGAAATGATGGATGCAAGGAATGAGAATGGAAATAGAAAGGAAGGACGAGAATTGTATAAGGATGTAAAGGAGAGGGTGATGGAACGCAAGCGGATTGGAACCCTGAGGGTAACAATAAATACATCATACAACTTTTTGATTCAAGAAGTTTTCCGGATCACTTCAATTCTTTCACTTCTTTGGTTTTTGATGAATATCTCAGAAGCTAACCAAGACAGTGAAATCTTTGTGATTATATTTATATCACAATATATTGTAGATCTCAGTGACTTTTAGAAAAAACCTCCCATCATAATTTTGCAATATTTGCAATCAAAAAGTGATGATTAATTACAGTATTTCATACAGTACACGAAGGTCATTCATTATAGAATCATATAATGTATAACATTAAAAAAAATTGAATTTCGAGAATATGAACAACTTTTGAATAACGTTTTGAAAATTTTTGGCAATTTTGAGAATTTTGGAAAATTTTCAAAGATTTTAAAATTTTTGGAAATTTCGAAAAATTTTGACAATTCTGATAATTGTTGTGAATTAAAAAGTTGACTGACAATTTTTTTAAAAATACAAAACATTGAAAATATTCAAAAATTACGAAAATTTTTAGAATTGTAGAATTGCATTTTTGAAATTCTGCCAACTTTTATTTTATCTTTGCACTTTTTAATATTTTTTTCAATTCCTAACAGTTGTTTTCTCATTGTTAATTGAACAAAAATAATTATATGAATATTTTACTTTACCATATATCGAGAATTACGTAAAAGTTATCAATACGCGATGAGCGTTTTCTCTAAGTCTGCGTCTTTCATTCAAAGATTTAGAAAATGAAATAACCCATCAAAAACTCGAGTCGCGCGGCGAAGACTAGGGGAGACCTCCAATTCCACTCAGAGGCTGAAAATGACTAATTGCAGTCTCTGCCCGTCTCTAGAGGCTGAAAAATTTAATTTCGGGGAACCGATCGCTTCACGATATGGCACATTTAACTTGGCGTCTTTAATTTTTTCGAGATACTGTCCTGGTTCCGTGGGCACACTTGAAGATTTCGCATATTGCATATTAAACTTATCAATGATCCTATCAATATAGTTACATTGGATAAGTTCAATCCTACGTTTTGCACGATCACGCACAATTTGCATTCCAATAAACTCACCCGCTTCATTCACTGTTATTTCAAAATTTGCTCTCAAATAATTGAACATTCTATCAATGGCACTCCGATCAGCACCAATCACTAAACCGTCATCCACGTAAAGGGCTAAATACACTTACATGTTCAATTAACCCTACAACTTATCATTATTTATGGCAGTCATATTGTAATTTTCGAGAAAACCCTTGAACTTTTCATTCCAGCATCTTGGCGCTTGTTTTAACCCATACAGACTCTTCTGCAATTTCAATACGTGATCTTCGTTACCAGCGATGAAATAACCCTCCGGTTGTTCTAGATAAATTTCCTCTTCCAAATCTCCGTACAAGAAGGCGGTTTTTACATCAAACTGCGCTATTTCTAAAATTTGTGTTGCTGCTATGGATAAAATAATTCTGATGAATTCGTACCGAACGACAGGTGAAAACGTTTCGAAATAATCAACCCCTTGACGTTAGCTATACCCTTCCGCTACTAACCTTGCTTTGAAGCGGTTGATACTACCATTGGGATTGTTTCCGATTGAGAAAACCCATTTGCAACCAACTTTCCTTCATGTAACTCAGCCCTGATTAGTTTTTGACGGATATTGATTCAGAATATATATTATTATTAACAATTTCAATTGTTCATAACTATATATCTCGTAAACAGTTGGAGTTAGCGAAAAAATTTATTAACATACGTTGCTCCTCATAGAAAAATCCACATTTAACGTTCATTGACTTTTTTCCATAATGTGCATAATTAAGGTGGTAGAGCTGTTAGAAAAAAATACTTCATGTGATGAGTGGATGAATGGAGAGTAGATGGCGTCGGCGACCGCAAAAATTGGTCTCGACAATATACATGGACCGACTCAGAATATAATACTTGTATATCACTTTTGTGTATTTTGTAACGATCAGGTGGGGCTGCTCGTTAGGATTTGGCAAAAGGGCCGTGTCTTGATTTTTTACGCCTTTGTCAATTTATATATGCGTGGGGAAGGTCAGTCGATCGTAGATCGAGTGAAGTGACACAAGTGTCAACAAAACAAAGAGAGAAAGTAATTGTGCGCGTTTCGAATAAAGTGTCGAACAACAATGGCACAGAAAAAGGGAAAATTCACCAAGAGAGCTACACTGGTGAGTTCTTTGTTATAATTTTATCGATTTGTCCCATGAATTCTCATTGTCTATTCCAATGAAATTTCATTGCCCCTCATGTTGGGGGTTTTCCTATGTACTTTTATGGGTTTTTCCAATGACTTTTCATTGGCTTTTGATTCGTGTAGTTTACATATATTTGGTAACTATTCCAATGAGTTTCCATTGGTTCTAAATTTTATAGGATTTCCCACCTGGTTGTGGGCCCATTCCAATGAACTTCCATTGGCCCTGAATTAATGAGTTTTTCCACGTGATTGGGTTATCATTCCAATAAAATTTCATTGGTGTTGATTTAGTGAGTTAGTTGATCTAATTTGAGGAATTCTTCCAGTGGATTCTCACTGGTTTTTATGTAATGAGTTCTTTGGTATGATCTAAGGAATTCTTCCAGTGAATTCCCACTGGCTTTTTTTTGTGTAGTGAGTTAGTTGGTATAATTTGGGAAATTCTCCCAGTGAATTCTCACTGGTTTCTATTTAGTGAGTTCTTTGTTATATTTTTAAGGGATTCTTCCAGTGAATTCTCACTGGGTTTTATTTAGTCAGTTCTTGGGCATACTTTGAGGAATTCTTCCAGTGAGTTCTCACTGGTTGTTATTTAGTAAGTTCTTGAATATAAATTACGGAATTCTTCCAGTGAATTCTGACTGGTTTTTATTTAGAGAGTTTTGGATATAAATTAAGGAATTCTTCCAGTGAATTCTCATTGGTTTTTAACTATGTCATTTGAATATTTTTTTTTGTTTTCCTCTCCCCAATTATTGTTGGTGCGGATTTAGAATATGTTAGTTTTTCATCATCATGGGTGATGGTTAAAAGTCATTAAGGCTTTCCTGAAAATTGGGATTGGCTCCGATTTCCCGATCGGCTCCAAACTCCTAGGAATTTGGTAAATTGTATTTTTTTCTTTTAACCAAATAGACTCCCTCGTAGCATGGGCCAAGGCAATATACTCTGATTCTGCAGTAGATAATGAAACCACCTTTTGTCGCTGACTAGACCAAGAAATTGGTGCATTATTAAAAAGGACAACGAACCCGGTTCTGAATTCCCGAGTATCCAGATACCCAGCATAATCCGCGTCCGTGAATCCCGTTAGCTCATTTAGACTTCCACTATTTCCAAGAATAATCCCGTCTTCAGCCTCGTTGTCGTCTCCGAAGCTTATCTCTGGTTTGAAGCTGCCCTGCGATTCACTCTTCTGGATAGCAATGTCATCTTCGGTAATATCTGCATCATTGCTCACATAGATTTTTCTAGCTTCTCTATCCCGGATCCGATAGTTTGTGGACTCATTATCGTAGCCTACGAAAATCCCCCGTTTGCTTTTTGAATCGAACTTCTTTAGTTTCTCTTTAGGAATATTTATATAGGCTATTGAACCAAAAATACGCATATGTTTTATCACGGTTTTTTTCTTAAACCATTTTTCAAACGGACGTTTCCATCTTGAGAAACGGATCGATTAAGAATATAACACGCAGTGTTCACGGCTTTTGTCCATAATTCCCGATCAATATTTGTGGCGAATAACATCGATCTCGCGCTTTCAACGATTGTTCTAATTTCTCGCTCGGCCTTTCCATTCTGTTCATGTATATACGAGGATGAAAATTCATGAATAATGCCATTGTTTCTAGTAAAATTCGAAAAAACGTCAGACACGTATTCTTTTCCATTGTCTGTGCGAACTCTTTACGTTATTGCCGATTTGTCTTTTAACTAAATTTTCAAATTCTTTGAACTGCTCGAACGCTTCTGACTTATGCCTCAACAAATACACCTTGCGATACTTGCTACAATCATCCTTGAAAATGATGAAATACTTTAATCCTCGCGGTGATTCTATGTTTGTGGGGCCACATAGATGGATTTTTTCACCTGGTTTGAAAATGCTTTCTTGCCTTACTGATGCATGATGCTTTCGTGTCTGCTTGCCCAGGAGGCATGGTTTGCAAAATGAAATATCTTCAGCGATCGTGAAATCTTTGTCAGACAACACTTTGCTTGTATTTTTCAATGCACGAAAATTTATATGTCCAAACCGTTCATGCCACAATTTTGATGAATTTTTACGCATAGTCTCTCCGGAAGTTGCGATATTATACTCAACTGGCACTACTTTAAACAGCATTCGAAATAATTGTCCATGGCGCACCCTGCGTGATACAACTTTATCATTTTTATCTCTAACTTCACATCTTTGGCCGTATGAATGATAAGAGAAGTTTTGTCACTTATCGTCCCGATTGAAAACAAATTACGTTTTAAGCCTGGCACATACAGAACGTTTTTCATGTCCCTTTCATAAGATACGTTAACTGCTAGGTACTTAGCCGAATAGTACCATGATTGCACATCTTTTAATTCATTTTGTACATGCTCCAATTATTTATAAAAAAATAATGAAATTTTGACAGGATGTTAGCCGACAAAAATTATAGGATTAGGTTTTCAAGGTCCCTAATCCCTGAACTTTACTAGAAATCGTTAGTAGATAACGAATTTCAGCATTGTTTCGTTTGTACATTATTTTTTCATCATTTAATCAGTCATAACAATTACATATATGCCGGCCATCAGGGCTTCCACCTGATCGGAACCGACGACGGGATTTTCCTTTTGGGGGTTGTCCGCGTGGGATACGATTTTTTTATCATCACTGTTGATGTTTGCGTCCTAGGCTGTTATAGGGAGCCCGCCCTTGGCACCCTTGGTTTCGGGAGTTAGGTTTCTACCAGTGTGTGTGCAAACGAAGCGGCTCTATGCAACTTAGAGGAGACTAGATTTTTTATAAAATGAATCCATGAAAACCGTCGGAGATAGGAGAATAAGTATAATGATGAAAGTTGTTCCCCACGCAAAATACACATTTTATTGTAATAGGTGAACGAATGAAGTCACTATCGTCATTCAGGTTGCAATCGCCGTATTACTATGGAGAATGGAGGGTCAAAAAGTCGACATGAAATTGGAGCAGTATGTACATTGCTATTAACAAATTCAATTGTTCATAACGGACTACTGCATTAACGAAGACAGTTAAGGGAAAAGTTATACAAGGAAACGTATTTGCCATGCAGAAATACACATTTTACATTGAATGACTTTTTTTGCATAATTTACATAAAGAAGTATGGTCGTTTGAGCGGCTATCCATGTAATAAGTGAACGAATGAAGTCCCTCGACATATTGCGATCAAAGTATTTCCACGCAAAAGAGGGGGGTGAATCCTTTGGATGAAATGGAAGCAGTATATACATGGTTATTAACAATGGAATTGTTCACAATGCTCTATTGTTCACAACGCAAAAACGCTGAGAGATACAGCCGAAAGTATGAAATGGAACTTGTTCGGTGAGTGGAAATGCACATGTTAACATTGGGACCTCATGGAGAGGCAAAATTAAATTTTCAACTTCCCGATTTAGAGAAGCGATTGTAATTACCCCGATAATGAAGCGTCTTAGAAAGCGAACATTTTCGCTTTTCTCGACGTTTCACATCATTCTGACAGATTTTAGATGAGGGTTCTTCGTGTGTGTGTGGGTGTTCGTATGTGAGTGATTCTTGGAGAAACGGTGCCCGGTAAACGGGTCAATCGATTTTTTTGACACAAAATTACTTCTGACTGATGTCCAGGACGGAAAGGAGCGTCAATATTTAAAAACCATTCCTTCAATTGTTATTAACAATTTTAATTGTTTATAACACTGTACCTGGAGAACGGTGATAGTCACGAGAAAAAAGGTCGAACAAAAGTTGTCCCCCTCGTGAAACTGCATATATCATGGTTGATTACTTTTTTTGCCGAAAAAAAAACATATCATGTTTGATTATATCGATAAAAAACCGTAATAATCGATCGATACTCGAATTTGCGTAACTGATATACAACTTGACTTCATATATGTATCGTCACACATCCACACTATCGGAAAGGTATAGATGCGAGCCTTCGAGGGTCACACTCACGTCCCATTTATTTTTTTTAATTTTTATTTAACATCGCTCTATTTATGCTCTCTACCTAAGTGCTAATCAGCGACGGAGGTCTACGATGTGTTTGTAAACAAAGGACTGATAAATAAATGACATTGGTGCTCGTATCAATCAGCACGGCTAGGATTTGAACTCAGGACCTCTGAGTTACGAATCCGTCGTCTTAAACCAATCGAGCAAGCGTAGGCCTCCCCCCCCCCCCTGAAATATTAAAAGCTCCCCAAAAACTCATTTTGCTTCCCGGAATCTCACACGGTCTCGAGTAACCCATTTTGCCCCCATTCAATCTTAAACGTTCCCCATATACCCATTTAGCGCCCTCGAAATCTTACAAGTTCTCAAGAGCTCATTTTACCCTTATTTAATCCGAAAAGATCTCCGACAACCCATTTTGCCCCCCTGAAATCATCAAATGTTTTAAAGCATCCATTTTGCCCCCCTCATAGCTTAAAAGTTCCCCAAAACCCCATTTCATTCCCCCCCCCCCCCCCGCCTCTCCCCGAAAACTCACAAGGTCTCGAGTAACCCATTTTGCCCCGGTGAGATCCTAAAAGTTCCTAAAACCCATTTTGCCCCCCTGAAATCTTTTTTTTATTTTTTTTAACTTCCCGATAGGGGAAGTTATTGTTTTGCCTCCGCAAATGAAAAATCGATTTTCCATCAGATCTCCACATTTCATGGTATTTCTGACATTCCTAGGCAATTTTTTTTAATTTACGCTTCGATGCGATTATGGATATATGGCAACCCTCCCACGGTGCCGATGGAAACCGAATTCTTCCCAAACTGTACAGCATTCACTTAGTTTGACCCAATAAATGCAATGCCTGCCAGGCTTTACATCGCTTGGGTCAATCTACAATTGAAGGAAAACCACGGAAAACCTCATTCGTTTGAACAGCCGTTTCTTTGACGAAACTCCCATTCGACTATGAATCCCTGTGAACTCGAACGCTGGACAATTCCACTCTACTATACCACTCGGAGAGTCCCCAAGCGGGGACTCGATGCGTGGACCTCGTGTGCCAAAGGCCGGCGCTCTAACCACTCGGTCATAGCCGTCGGTATTCCTAGACTATTTAAAACAAAATGTCTGTGTGTGTGTGTTTATGTAGCTAGGTATGTATATGTGGTCAAATTTTTAGGCCATGATTTCTCGCGACTGAATTATGCGATCGAGGCACTGAATAATTAAACCGATGCATCTTCACGTAACTTAGATCAGTAACCTAGATTAGTTTTTGGATGGAATTGGTCCATTACATATATATTGTTATTAACAATGTCAATTGTTTATAATGTTGGACCGCATAAACTATTACAGTTAGGGCAAAATTTATATAAAAAAGTTGTTCCCCATGTAAAAATACGTATTTTATGTGAAATGCCTTTTTTGGCTAAATTGCATAATTAAGGTGGTATCGCAGTCTCAACAATTATGTATGTGATATGAGTGAATAAATGAATCCAGCGCTGTCATGAAAGTCTCAATCGGAGCTTTCCCGTGCAGCATCAAGCGGATTACATTTTGCATGTCATTCGTGCAGTATATGCAATCCCGGGTAAGAATTGCCAGTACTCATATGTTGGCCGACTGTCGCCCAAGGGCTGGCACGCCAAGTGTCGGGTCCCAACGGTTGGCCGTTGAGGGGGTCGCCAAACATTATCGGTTTTATGCACTGGCCGCCCTAACGGAACCTGTCGACAGTTAGTCGAGAGTTTTTCGACTTTTCTCTCGACCGGTGGCAATTTTCGAGAGTAACTATCGACAAGTTCCGCGAGGGCGTTGGCGTCACCCCTACTAGAAATCGCATTCGGCATACCTGATCTGGGCTCAACGAATTCGGCGCAAGTCTCGTCTTTCGTCAGGTTTACCAAATGAGGCATACCTTATCTGGCCCTCATGTGGCCCCATTCGGTATGCCATATAGCGGGTGAAGCTTTGGGGTAATAACCAAATATTTTTGAAATATCCAAAGATTTAGGTGGGTTCTTCATAAATTCGGAATTTGGTGAACATACGGAGTTTGCAAGGAAACCCAACATGTTTGGCGAAACTGCCCGATAAACAATTGTGATAATAAATTGAACGATCACTCCGTGGTAAAAGAGCCAATCCAAAACAACCCAATGATCCAAAGGATGACGTAACTCTTGATGATATTTTTCAATAAACATTAGATTTTAGGTGAACGATCCAGACCAACGAGTAAAGTACTAGGGTTACGGATCTCAGAAAAATATTATTGATTCATGTTTATGTTTGGGAAAGTTTATAAAACTATCAGATCAGTTGTTAAATAACCACTCCTACTTGAACTCGTGACATGTGGATGTCTATGAATATACGGATACGAATCACATTCGACCATAACATATAGAATTTTGTACCGTTTCGTCTCAGTCTAATCAGTACTTCAGTCAAATTTTGATTTTAAAGCTTTTTCTGTATCCCATATCCTAGCAATGAACTACGTCAAAAAAGGCATAGGTCGACCAATTTCATTTTTTTTTAAGATTAGTTGGTCATATTATAAAAATCATCATTTGAAATGTTAAAAAAAAGTGTCTCTCTACTTGCGAAATAAGATCATAAAATTCCACGATTTCATGGAATACCAAATATCAAGTTTTCGATTGTCAACGGGATAATTAATATTATTCATATAATATTTAAAGCAAGAATTTGAGTGTGAAAAAAATTGTAGGAATTAAACTAAATCATGCCTACACCTACAAAAACTCATTTTCTTAATATCCCCGACCACGTTGCAGCCAAATCTAACCCACTCAAATATGGCGCAAATTTGGTGTTAATCATTTGGCCCGAATTCGGTGCCGATCGACCGCACCTCATCCGGGCCGAATTTGGTTGACCAAACCAGCACCGAACAGTACGTCAGGCATGCCTCAACTAGCCGAACGATTTACCAAATCACATTTCTAGCCGGGACATACCCAGATAGGAACCGCCAGTGCTCAGGACACGGGCTTGGGCTAAAGAGTGGCCGAAGTTCGTAGCCAGGATTTGATGGAGGCCCTGGTTGCCGCATCTAGGGCAATGCTGGGCTGAGGATGGGCGGCCAGGGCTTAATTATCTACTCATTATTGTATTAAAAATTTCAATTTAATCACAATAATTTAATAGCAAATCCATTAATTGAACTAATCGATGGATAAAATGAAGAGATTGAAAAATAATGTGACTAAGGGTTCTATGAGGGTTTTTAACATCCCGTAACAAGCATTATGTGGTCGTTGACAGTATTTGTTTTGAGTCGGTACCGTGCGGACGCATGTCTACCGGTCTCTACGATATATAAATTCCAACGTACCGCGATTATAGTACAGTGAATTTTTAAAGTCTTGTTGAAGTTCTGGCACCAAAGTGTCGAACATAAAAGCTCTCAAACTTCCTTTGGCTCCAAAAAGGCAAGCCAAGATGAGTCCTCCTTTGGAAGACCCGAAAAAAACAAAAAAAAAACCGTTATGGCACGGTCAATCAGTGCGAGTTCTGAACCCGCTCGCCCGAACAATCCTCCGCACACTCTTGACGGGCCTCAAGAGGCTCGAAAACAAACTTCTGTACCTCCAATCATCATTGAAAATGAAAAAATGGAAACAAAAAAATAAATCAATTTTCTGCAAAGCAACGCCGCAGATAAAAATTTCAAGATGAAATTTAATGGAAGTACCACGATCGTCCATCTACGAACGACCGAGGACTACAACAAAATAGCGAGTATCCTGATAAGACAAAATATCAATTTTTTCACTTTCGGTCTTCAAAGTGAGCAACCAAAGGAATTTATTTTGAAAGGGCTACCCAGCAGTTTTTCCGAAGCTGAAATTCAAGCTGAATCATCAAAACACGGCATCAACGTACTTTCCCTTCGCCAGTTCGTGAAAGTAAACAAGGACGGAGACACCAAAGACAACAGACCGCTACCGATCTTCGCTATCACGGTCGGCCCGGAAACAGCCTTGAGCAGCTTCGCTGAAATTAAAACGATTTTCTACCACACGTACAAGGTAGAAAAGTACGTTAAATCCCAGCAACCGACCCAATGCTTCAGGTGCCAGAGGTTCGGCCATGCAAGCCAGCATTGCAACCTGAACCCCAGATGTGTCAAGTGTGGGAGCAGAGGTCCAAGTGGACAATAGAATAACGAGGATCTACTCAATTTATAATCCACCGGATGTCTCACTAGATACACATCTTTTGAGGCACCTACTCTCCGATAGATCAATTATTGTTGGAGACTTCAACGCGAAGGACTCTGCTAGGCCAAACGAATCAGGTAAGATTATATCAAACTTTTTGACGGAACAAAAAATTAATCTGCTCTTTCCAGACGTTCCAACACATTACCCCCATAATTCTAACACTCCTAGTACTATTGACCTTTCATTAACTAACAACATCTCTATCATTAATAATTTCACCACTCTCTCCGAATCCCCACCCGATCACCTACCGCTGTTTTTCTCCCTATTTGGCAAACCAACCTCACCAGAGCCATCAAAAATTTTAAACTACGCGAAAACCAACTGGAAAAATTTCAAGGACATCGTAAATGACGAGATTTCTACACCAAACCCGTCATGTAATAACACTGAAGCAATAGATAAACACATAACAAATTTCACTAAAATCATTCAAACAGCCGTGGATTCCTCCACTCCCATCCGCTCATCCAGATCCACACATACTCCTCTCCCATCCAAAATAGCCTCCTTAATAAAACTCAAAAATTATATTAGGTCAAGATGGCAAAAAATGCTAAATCGCTTCCTTAAATCCGAACTCAATCAGCTGATCAAAAAAATCAGACTTAAATTAATCCAATGGAAACAATCATCTTGGGACAACAAACTTAGAAACTTAAACCTGAAAGATCACTCTATTTGGCGCGTAGCTAAATATTTCAGTAATGCCGGTAAAAGTAAAACCCCCACACTAAAGTGAGATAACACACTCCACACAGAAGACCATGAAAAGGCTAATACACTTTGTAAACACAACGCAAATATCCACGAACTATCAGCCTCTCGAGGAAACAAATCTTTTGAACTACTAGTCACAGGTCATGTGAAAAAAAACTATCCTCAAAGCCCCTATCGAAACTCCCATTAAATTCCTCACAAATCCCCGTGAAATCATTTCCACCATCAAAACACGAAAAAATACATCAGCGCTGGGTGTGGATAACATTCCCAACATAGCACTAAAAAACCTCCCGATCAAAGCAATAAGCCTACTAATAAAGATATATAATGCATGCCTCCTCAAACAATATTTCCCGGAACTCTGGAAAGGAGCGGTGGTCATACCAATTCTCAAGCCTGGAAAGTCCCCCTCGTATCCGGTGAGCTACAGGCCTATTAGCCTCCTACCAGTATTGGCTAAACTTTTTGAGCGAATAATGTTAGCTCGTCTCAAGAAATCTATAGAAGAGTTACAACTAATGCCTGAGAATCAATTTGGATTCCGCTCAGAACACTCGACGTGCCACCAGCTGCTCAGAATTACAAACGACATAAAATCCGCGAAAGATCGGAAAGAAGATACCGTTCTTCTTCTCCTGGACAGCGAGGAAAAGGAAAAATTTACATTTTTACACCTTCGGTCTAAAAAGTGAGCGTCCGAAGAAATTTATCATAAAAGGTCTTCCCGCCAGTTTTACTGAGCACGAGATTGAAGCGGAAATACCCAAACACGGCATAAAGGTATTATCAGTCCGGCAGTTTGAGAAAACAAACAAGGACGGAGACAGCAAAGAGAGTAGGCCACTACCGGTGTTTGCAATTACGGTTGGGCCTGATGTAACCTTGAGCAGCCTCGCTGCTATTAAAACCATTTTCTATCATACATTAAAGATAGAAAAATACATCAAAACCCAACAACCAACACAGTGCTACCGGTGCCAAAAATTTGAACACGCAAGTCAGCACTGTAATTTAAATCCCAGATGTGTGAAATGCGCAGGCAATCACGACATCAAAACCTGCACCAGCAACGCCCTGAAGTGCGCAAATTGTGATCTAGCTCACACAGCGAGCTATCGTGAGTGCGCCTCACGAACCGAATTTGTGGAGACTCATGAAAAAAAGAGTCCAACCATCAGCACCAAAAAGAGCAGAGCAGGATCTGCCCGCTACCCCACACTCGGCTACGATGCAAAACCTGGAAAGCAACATCCATTTCCTCCAGTCTCCTGCAGCCCTCGAGCCTACGCCAATGTCTACTGCCACGAAGATGTCCAGGCCATCCTACGCTTCTTGTTTTCCAACGATGGAAACCTTAAGAACGAATGTTGGCGCACCCACCGCTGAACCTAGGACCATTCCGATGGAGACTCATGATCCGGAATTACATTTAAGTACAACTAAAAACTTTATTAATACAGCGAAACAAGTCCTTGATGACCTAAAATCCAAAAAGCTGACACCCCCCTTGATAGAATCACAATCATCGCATCCTATGCATACCTGTTCGAATCCACCGCTGAACCACCCACGATCCCCCTACAAACATAATAAATATCTTAGCCATTAACATTTTTGCGCTCAAACTCAGTCTGATACCGGTATCCGCAAAAAAACTTGGAGCGAATAATTCTAATACGTCTCATAAAATCTATCGACGAGTTACACTTAATACCTACAAACCAATTCGGTTTTCGATCAGAACACTCGACCCGCCACCAATTGGTCAGAATCAAAAATGACATAAAATCCGCGAAAGACCGGATAGAAGATGCCGTTCTTCTCCTGGACAGCGAGAAGGCCTTCAACTCTGTATGGCCCACAGGCCTTATATATAAACTCGACAGCTCAAATGTACCTAAATATTTATGTAAAATTCTACTATCATATCTTTCAAATAGATATATTCAAGTTAGAGTCAAATCACTACTTTCCGTTAAAACTCCAATTGTCGCGGCAGTCCCGCAAGGGTCTATCCCCTCCCCTGTACTATTCAACCTATACATCGCTTCTGTTTTTAACAGAATACCTAGAAATGTATTCATTGCAGGCTATGCTGATCACATTGATCTGTACTTACCTAGCAAATCGATCAAAAAAGCTGTTAGAAGAATAGAAAATTCTGCTTCTCTTACAATCAGCGATTTAAATAAACGAAAACTTCAAGTGAATGCTGCTAAATCAGTAGCAACCTTATTTACTAGCTCCAAGGCCAAACCGACTTTAACTTTGCGTAGCAATGATTACCCCAGCCGTTTTTGTGAAATATTTAGGTTTACACCTTGATTCCAACCTCCTGTGGAAAAAAACTTATATCTGATATCAGGGTCAAGACTAAAATTATTCTAGTACGATTGTATAATTTGCTGAAATCTCCAACGCTCAGTCAATCTCTGAAACTTACTTTATACAAAGGGTTAATCAAACCTATCTCTTATGGTTGTCCTGTCTGGCACGATGCAGCACAAACCCACTTAAATCATCCTTAAGTTGTCCAAAATAAATTTTTATGAATAATAAAATGGTCGGCATGCATAATACGCTGGGCATGGCAACCATAGGTAACTTTATCGATAGAGTCAATGAGACATTTAAATTTAAGCTACAATCCCATCCTAATCCCCAGCTCCAAAACATCAATATTGACATAAAATCCAATTGGTCCCGCTGACCACCTGTTTTGTCTCACCTTTCCATATATCCCTTTCTCTCTCGCCCCTCATGCACCCATTACTTATAAGGTTTTTTAGAAGTCATTTTTCCTTATATCGAGTCATCATGTAAATAATCACAAAAATCTGTAATAATGAAAAATTAGTTTACACTTCTTTCAAATTAGATATCAAGCCAACGGCTGGAGATCTAGAACGTAGCACTTAAGATATTAATACTGTATATAGTATGTATATATGACAAATGTTAATAAATAATTTTCAAGTCAAGTCAAGTCTTTGGCGTAATCAGTATTTGTTTTGAGTCGGTGTCGTGCGGACGCAAGTCTACCGCTCCCTACGAATTACAAATTTCAAACGTACCGTGCTTCTAGTACATTGAAATTTTAAATCGAGTAAAAGTTTTAGCACAAAAGTGTCAAATCTAAAAAACCTAAAAATTCCCTTGGCTCCCAAAAGGAAAGCCAAAACGAGTCCTCCGATGGAAGACCCAAAAAAAACAAAAAAAACCGTTATGAAACGGTCAAACAGCGCGAGCTCTGAACCAGCCCGCCCCAACAATCCTCCGACCTCTTCTGATGGGCCTCAAGACGCTCAAAAAAAAAACCTCAGTGCCTCCAATCATCGTTGAAAACGACAAATTGGAGACCAAAAAGTTAATAAATTTCCTGCAAGTCAATGCCTCGGATAAAAACTTCAGGATGAAGTTTAATGGAAGTACCCCGATCGTCCACCTACAAACGACCGACGATTACAACAAAATCGCAAGTATCCTGAAAAGGCAAAACCTTAATTTTTTCACCTATGGCCTTAAAAGTGAAGGACCGAAGAAATTTATTTTGAAAGGGCTTCCCTGCAGTTTCTCGGAAGCCGAACTATCAAATCAAGGCATTAACGTACTTTCCGTTCGCCAGTTCGTGAAAGTAAATAAAGACGGAAATATTAAAGAAAACAGGCCTCTCCCGATCTTCGCAATCACGGTTGGCCCTGAAGTAACCTTGAGCAGCTTTGCTGCTATTAAAACTATTTTCTATCACACATACAAGATAGAAAAATTTGTGAAATCCGAGCAACCGACCCAGTGCGTCAGGTGCCAACGGTTCGGCCATGCAAGCCAACACTGCAACCTGAACCCCAGATGTGTAAAGTGTGCGTCAAATCATGACGTCAAAGCCTGCACTTCGAAAACTCTCAAGTGCGCGAACTGCGGACTAGCCCACACGGCCAGCTATAGAGAGTGTTCCATGCGCCTAAAATTCATGGAAACTCAGAAAAAACGAGCTCAATCGGCCAGGCCCAGCATAGCGCCACTGGAATTGCCCACTACACCTCACTCGGCCACGATCCAGAATCTGGAAAGGAACATCCAGTCCCTCCAGTCTCCTGCAGTCCCAGTGCCAACTCCGAGTTCTACTGCCAACACGTCCAGGCCCACCTACGCTTCCTTCTTCCCGACGGTGGAAACCTCGAGAAGGAATCTTATCGCACCCACTGCTGAACCTAGGGGCAACCCAATGGAAACACATGTTCCCGAATCTCATTTAAGTAGAACTATAAACTATGTAATTACAGCAAAGCAAGTCCTTGACGAGCTAACAACCCTTAGAATTCCCGAAATCCTTTCAGAGCTAAAAGAGATGAGCTCTAAACTCCAAACAGCCCTTACACCAATTGATAGGATCACAATCATCGCATCCTATGTCCACCTGTTCTTACCCTCCTCAAACACACCTACGATTCCCCAGCAAACATAACCAACATATTAGCAATTAATATTTTTGCGCTCAAGCCTAATCTGGACGAGTTATTACACATCGTCCACAGAAATAACATCAAAATTTGTTTGATTTCAGAGACTAAGTTAAACAGCAAAACGAAGAAAATTAACTTCCCAGACTTCTCGCTGATCAGGGAAGACAGAACGGCCAAAGCAGGTGGTGGTGTTGCGGTGGCGATCCACAAAACCTTGTCACATAGAACTCTTCCGCATGATCTCCTGTCGCTCACCGAATACGTGGGAGTAGAGGTCCAAGTAAACAATAAAAAAACGAAGATCTACTCGATCTACAATCCACCGGATGTCTCAATAGATACAAACCTATTGAGGCACCTATTTTCCGATAGTACTCCAACAATTATTGTTGGAGACTTCAATGCGAAGGACACTGCTTGGACCTCTGCTAGGCCAAACGAATCAGGTAAGATTCTCTCAAATTTTTTGACGGAACAAAAAATTAATCTGCTCTTTCCAGACGTTCCTACACACTACCCTCATAATTCAAACACTCCTAGTACTATTGACCTTTTATTAACAAACAACATCTCTATCATTAAAAATTTCACCACACTTTCCGAATCCCCATCCGATCACCTACCATTGTTTTTCTCCCTATTTGGCAGACCAACCTCACCAGAATCATCAAAAATTCTAAACTACGCAAAAACCGACTGGAATAAGTTCAAGGATATCTTAAATGATGAGATTTCTACACCAAACCCGACTTGTAACAACACTGAAGCAATAGATCAACACATAACTCATTTCACTCAAGTCATTCAAAGAGCCCTGGATTCCTCCACTCCCAAACGATCAACCAAATCCACCCACACTCCTATCCCACCCGAAATAGCCTCATTAATAAAGCTAAAAAATTACATTAGGTCAAGATGGCAAAAAACCCGAAATCGCTACCTTAAATCCGAACTCAATCAGCTGATAAAAGAAATCAGACTTAAATTAACCGAATGGAAACAATCATCTTGGGACAACAAACTCAGAAACATAAACCTAAAAGATCACTCTATTTGGCGCGTAGCAAAATATTTTAATAATACCGGTAAACGAAAAATCCCCACACTAAAGTCAAACAACACACTCCACACAGAAGACCACGACAAGGCAAATACACTCTGCAGACACTACGCACAAATACACGAAATATCGGCCTCCCGAGGCAACAAATCCTTTGAACAACAAGCCACAGGTCATGTGAGAAAGACTATCCTCAAAGCCCCTATCGAAACTCCCATAAAATTCCTTACGAATCCCCGTGAAATCACTTCTGCTATCAAAAAACTAAAAAATAAATCTGCCCCGGGTGTGGATAATATTCCCAATATAGCACTAAAAAACCTCCCAATTAAAGCAATAAGTTTACTAACTAAGATATACAATGCATGCCTCCTCAGACAATATTTCCCGGAACTCTGGAAAGGAGCGGTGGTCATTCCGATTCTAAAGCCCGGTAAGCCCCCTTCGCATCCGGTGAGCTATAGGCCTATCAGCCTCCTACCGGTATTGGCTAAACTCTTTGAGCGAATAATTTTAGCTCGTCTCAAAAAACCCATAGAAGAGTTACAACTAATGCCTATCAATCAATTTGGTTTTCGATCAGAACACTCGACCTGCCACCAGCTGGTTAGAATTACGAATGATATAAAATCCGCGAAAGACCGGAAAGAAGATACCGTTCTTCTTCTCCTGGACAGCGAGAAGGCCTTTGATTCTGTTTGGCCCACAGGCCTTATATACAAACTCGAAGGATTAAATGTCCCTAAATATCTATGTAAAATTTTACTATCATATCTCTCAAATAGATATATCCGAGTTCGAGTCGAAACTTCGCTTTCGAATAAAATAGAAATTGTCGCGGGAGTCCCACGAGGGTCTATTCTCTCGCCTGTTTTATTCAACTTGTACATTGCTTCTGTTTTTAGTAGAATTCCGAGAAATGTATCCATTGCATGCTATGCTGATGACATTGCTTTGTACTCAGCTAGCAAATCGATCAACAAAGCTATTAGAAGAATAGAAAATGCTGCTTCTCTCACAATCAGTGAATTAACGAAATGGAAAATTCACGTGAATGCTGCTAAAACAGAAGCAATCTTATTTACTAGCTCCAAGGCCAAGCCGACTTTAACTATTCGTAGCGATAAGATCACACCAACCGACTCTGTAAAGTATTTAGGCTTACACATCGATTCCAAACTCCTGTGGAGAAAGCATATATCTGAAATCAAGGTGAAGACTAAAGTTATCTTAGTAAGATTGTATAATTTGCTAAAATCACCCGCGCTCAGTCAATCCCTCAAACTTACTCTCTACAAAGGGTTAATTAGGCCCATTATCACCTATGGTTGTCCTGCCTGGCACAATGCAGCGAAAATGCACTTGAATCATCTTCAAGTGATTCAAAATAAATTCCTACGAATAATAGGAAATTTTAAAAGAAAAACGACTATTGTGGAAATACACGAAACGCTCGGCATGACAACCATAGGCGAATTTATCGATAGAATAAATGAGACATTTAAATTTAAGCTACAATCCCATCCTAATCCCCAGCTCCAAAACATCAATATTGACATAAAATCCAATTGGTCCCGCTGACCATCTGTTTTGTCCCACCTTTCCATATATCCTTTTCTCTCCTGCCCCTCATGCACCCATTACTTATAAGGTTTTTTAGAAGTTATTTTTCCTTATATCGAGTAATCATGTAAATAATCACAAATATCTGTAATAATGAAAAATTAGTTTACACTTCTTTCAAATTAGATATAAAGCCAACGGCTGGTGATCTAGAACGTAGCACTTAAGATATTAATACTGTATATAGTATGTATATATGACAAATGTTAATAAACAATTTTCAAGTCAAGTCAAGTCTTTGGCGCCAGTATTTGTTTTGAGTCGGTGTCGTGCGGACGCATGTCTACCGCTCTCTGCGAAATATAAATTTCTAACGTACAGCGCTTATAGTACAGTGAAATTCTAAATCGAGTAAAAGTTTTGGCACAAAAGTGTCAAACTTAAAAAACCTCAAAATTCCCTTGGCTCCAAAAAGGAAGGCCAAAATGAGTCCTCCGATGGAAGACCCAAAAAAAACGAAAAAAGCCGTTTCGAAACCTTCGACTAGCGCGAGTTCAGTTCCCGCTCGCCTCGCCAAACCCTCCGACACTTCTGATGGACCTCAAGAGGCTCCAAAACAAACCTCTGTCCCTCCATTAATCATCGAGAATGAAAAAATGGAGACAAAAAAATTAATCAATTTTCTGCAGAGCAACGCCACAGATAAAAATTTCAAGATGAAATTTAATGGAAGTACCACGATCGTCCATCTACGAACGCTCGAGGACTACAACAAAATCGCAAGTATCCTGAAAAGGCAAGATATCAATTTCTTCACTTTCGGTCTTAAAAGTGAGCGACCGAAAAAATATATTCTGAAAGGGCTTCCAAGCAGTTTTTCACAAGACGAAATTCAAGCCGAGTTATCAAAACACGGCATCAACGTACTTTCCGTTCGCCAGTTCGTGAAAGTAAACAAAGACGGAGACACCAAAGAAAACAGGCCATTACCGATCTTCGCTATCACGGTTGGCCCGGAAACAACCTTGAGCAGCTTCGCTGAAATCAAAACGATTTTCTACCACACGTATAAGGTAGAAAAATATGTAAAATCCCAGCAACCTACCCAATGCTTCAGGTGCCAGAGATTTGGCCACGCAAGCCAACATTGCAACCTGAACCTGAGATGCGTCAAGTGTGCGTCAAACCATGACGTAAAAGTCTGCACTTCCAAAACCCTGAAGTGTGCAAACTGCGGACTCGCCCACACAGCCAGCTATAGAGAGTGTTCCATGCGCCTAAAATTCATAGAAACTCAGAAAAAACGAGCTCAATCGGCCAGGCCCAACATAGCGCCATTGGAACTGCCCACTACACCTCACTCGGCCACGATCCAGAATCTGGACAGGAACATCCAGTCCCTCCAGTCTCCTGCAGTCCCAGTGTCAATTCCGAGTTCTACTGCCAATACGTCCAGGCCCACCTACGCTTCCTTTTTCCCGACGGTGGAAACCTCGAGAAGGAATCTTATCGCACCCACTGCTGAACCTAGGACCATCCCAATGGAAACACATGTTCCCGAATCTCATTTAAGTAGAACTATAAACTATGTAATTACAGCAAAGCAAGTCCTTGACGAGCTAACAACCCTTGGAATTCCCGAAATCCTTTCAGAGCTAAAAGAGATGAGCTCTAAACTCCAAACAGCCCTTACACCATTTGATAGGATCACAATCATCGCATCCTATGTTCACCTGTTCTTACCCTCCTCAAACACACCTACGATTCCCCAGCAAACATAATCAACATATTAGCAATTAATATTTTTGCGCTCAAACCTAATCTGGACGAGTTATTACACATCGTCCACAGAAATAACATCAAAATTTGTCTGATTTCAGAGACTAAGTTAAACAGCAAAACGAAGAAAATTAACTTCCCAGACTTCTCGCTGATCAGGGCAGACAGAACGGCCAAAGCAGGTGGTGGTGTTGCGGTGGCGATCCACAAAACCTTGTCACATAGAACTCTTCCGCATGATCTCCTGTCGCTCACCGAATACGTGGGAGTAGAGGTCCAAGTAAACAATAAAAAAACGAAGATCTACTCGATCTACAATCCACCGGATGTCTCAATAGATACAAACCTATTGAGGCACCTACTTTCCGATAGTACTCCAACAATTATTGTTGGCGACCTAAATGCGAAGGACACTGCTTGGACCTCTGCTAGGCCAAACGAATCAGGTAAGATTCTCTCAAATTTTTTGACGGAACAAAAAATTAATCTGCTCTTTCCAGACGTTCCCACACACTACCCTCATAATTCAAACACTCCTAGTACTATTGACCTTCTATTAACTAACAACATCTCTATCATTAAAAATTTCACCACACTTTCCGAATCCCCATCCGATCACCTACCATTGTTTTTCTCCCTATTTGGCAGACCAACCTCACCAGAATCATCAAAAATTCTAAACTACGCAAAAACCGACTGGAATAAGTTCAAGGATATCTTAAATGATGAGATTTCTACACCAAACCCGACTTGTAACAACACTGAAGCAATAGATCAACACATAACACATTTCACTCAAGTCATTCAAAGAGCCCTGGATTCCTCCACTCCCAAACGATCAACCAAATCCACCCACACTCCTATCCCACCCGAAATAGCCTCATTAATAAAGCTAAAAAATTACATTAGGTCAAGATGGCAAAAAACCCGAAATCGCTACCTTAAATCCGAACTCAATCAGCTGATAAAAGAAATCAGACTTAAATTAACCGAATGGAAACAATCATCTTGGGACAACAAACTCAGAAACATAAACCTAAAAGATCACTCTATTTGGCGCGTAGCAAAATATTTTAATAATACCGGTAAACGAAAAATCCCCACACTAAAGTCAAACAACACACTCCACACAGAAGACCACGACAAGGCAAATACACTCTGCAGACACTACGCACAAATACACGAAATATCGGCCTCCCGAGGCAACAAATCCTTTGAACAACAAGCCACAGGTCATGTGAGAAAGACTATCCTCAAAGCCCCTATCGAAACTCCCATAAAATTCCTTACGAATCCCCGTGAAATCACTTCTGCTATCAAAAAACTAAAAAATAAATCTGCCCCGGGTGTGGATAATATTCCCAATATAGCACTAAAAAACCTCCCAATTAAAGCAATAAGTTTACTAACTAAGATATACAATGCATGCCTCCTCAGACAATATTTCCCGGAACTCTGGAAAGGAGCGGTGGTCATTCCGATTCTAAAGCCCGGTAAGCCCCCTTCACATCCGGTGAGCTATAGGCCTATCAGCCTCCTACCGGTATTGGCTAAACTCTTTGAGCGAATAATTTTAGCTCGTCTCAAAAAACCCATAGAAGAGTTACAACTAATGCCTATCAATCAATTTGGTTTTCGATCAGAACACTCGACCTGCCACCAGCTGGTTAGAATTACGAATGATATAAAATCCGCGAAAGACCGGAAAGAAGATACCGTTCTTCTTCTCCTGGACAGCGAGAAGGCCTTTGATTCTGTTTGGCCCACAGGCCTTATATACAAACTCGAAGGATTAAATGTCCCTAAATATCTATGTAAAATTTTACTATCATATCTCTCAAATAGATATATCCGAGTTCGAGTCGAAACTTCGCTTTCGAATAAAATAGAAATTGTCGCGGGAGTCCCACGAGGGTCTATTCTCTCGCCTGTTTTATTCAACTTGTACATTGCTTCTGTTTTTAGTAGAATTCCGAGAAATGTATCCATTGCATGCTATGCTGATGACATTGCTTTGTACTCAGCTAGCAAATCGATCAACAAAGCTATTAGAAGAATAGAAAATGCTGCTTCTCTCACAATCAGTGAATTAACGAAATGGAAAATTCACGTGAATGCTGCTAAAACAGAAGCAATCTTATTTACTAGCTCCAAGGCCAAGCCGACTTTAACTATTCGTAGCGATAAGATCACACCAACCGACTCTGTAAAGTATTTAGGCTTACACATCGATTCCAAACTCCTGTGGAGAAAGCATATATCTGAAATCAAGGTCAAGACTAAAGTTATCTTAGTAAGATTGTATAATTTGCTAAAATCACCCGCGCTCAGTCAATCCCTCAAACTTACTCTCTACAAAGGGTTAATTAGGCCCATTATCACCTATGGTTGTCCTGCCTGGCACAATGCAGCGAAAATGCACTTGAATCATCTTCAAGTGATTCAAAATAAATTCCTACGAATAATAGGAAATTTTAAAAGAAAAACGACTATTGTGGAAATACACGAAACGCTCGGCATGACAACCATAGGCGAATTTATCGATAGAATAAATGAGACATTTAAATTTAAGCTACAATCCCATCCTAATCCCCAGCTCCAAAACATCAATATTGACATAAAATCCAATTGGTCCCGCTGACCATCTGTTTTGTCCCACCTTTCCATATATCCTTTTCTCTCCTGCCCCTCATGCACCCATTACTTATAAGGTTTTTTAGAAGTTATTTTTCCTTATATCGAGTAATCATGTAAATAATCACAAATATCTGTAATAATGAAAAATTAGTTTACACTTCTTTCAAATTAGATATAAAGCCAACGGCTGGTGATCTAGAACGTAGCACTTAAGATATTAATACTGTATATAGTATGTATATATGACAAATGTTAATAAACAATTTTCAAGTCAAGTCAAGTCTTTGGCGCCAGTATTTGTTTTGAGTCGGTGTCGTGCGGACGCATGTCTACCGCTCTCTGCGAAATATAAATTTCTAACGTACAGCGCTTATAGTACAGTGAAATTCTAAATCGAGTAAAAGTTTTGGCACAAAAGTGTCAAACTTAAAAAACCTCAAAATTCCCTTGGCTCCAAAAAGGAAGGCCAAAATGAGTCCTCCGATGGAAGACCCAAAAAAAACGAAAAAAGCCGTTTCGAAACCTTCGACTAGCGCGAGTTCAGTTCCCGCTCGCCTCGCCAAACCCTCCGACACTTCTGATGGACCTCAAGAGGCTCCAAAACAAACCTCTGTCCCTCCATTAATCATCGAGAATGAAAAAATGGAGACAAAAAAATTAATCAATTTTCTGCAGAGCAACGCCACAGATAAAAATTTCAAGATGAAATTTAATGGAAGTACCACGATCGTCCATCTACGAACGCTCGAGGACTACAACAAAATCGCAAGTATCCTGAAAAGGCAAGATATCAATTTCTTCACTTTCGGTCTTAAAAGTGAGCGACCGAAAAAATATATTCTGAAAGGGCTTCCAAGCAGTTTTTCACAAGACGAAATTCAAGCCGAGTTATCAAAACACGGCATCAACGTACTTTCCGTTCGCCAGTTCGTGAAAGTAAACAAAGACGGAGACACCAAAGAAAACAGGCCATTACCGATCTTCGCTATCACGGTTGGCCCGGAAACAACCTTGAGCAGCTTCGCTGAAATCAAAACGATTTTCTACCACACGTATAAGGTAGAAAAATATGTAAAATCCCAGCAACCTACCCAATGCTTCAGGTGCCAGAGATTTGGCCACGCAAGCCAACATTGCAACCTGAACCTGAGATGCGTCAAGTGTGCGTCAAACCATGACGTAAAAGTCTGCACTTCCAAAACCCTGAAGTGTGCAAACTGCGGACTCGCCCACACAGCCAGCTATAGAGAGTGTTCCATGCGCCTAAAATTCATAGAAACTCAGAAAAAACGAGCTCAATCGGCCAGGCCCAACATAGCGCCATTGGAACTGCCCACTACACCTCACTCGGCCACGATCCAGAATCTGGACAGGAACATCCAGTCCCTCCAGTCTCCTGCAGTCCCAGTGTCAATTCCGAGTTCTACTGCCAATACGTCCAGGCCCACCTACGCTTCCTTTTTCCCGACGGTGGAAACCTCGAGAAGGAATCTTATCGCACCCACTGCTGAACCTAGGACCATCCCAATGGAAACACATGTTCCCGAATCTCATTTAAGTAGAACTATAAACTATGTAATTACAGCAAAGCAAGTCCTTGACGAGCTAACAACCCTTGGAATTCCCGAAATCCTTTCAGAGCTAAAAGAGATGAGCTCTAAACTCCAAACAGCCCTTACACCATTTGATAGGATCACAATCATCGCATCCTATGTTCACCTGTTCTTACCCTCCTCAAACACACCTACGATTCCCCAGCAAACATAATCAACATATTAGCAATTAATATTTTTGCGCTCAAACCTAATCTGGACGAGTTATTACACATCGTCCACAGAAATAACATCAAAATTTGTCTGATTTCAGAGACTAAGTTAAACAGCAAAACGAAGAAAATTAACTTCCCAGACTTCTCGCTGATCAGGGCAGACAGAACGGCCAAAGCAGGTGGTGGTGTTGCGGTGGCGATCCACAAAACCTTGTCACATAGAACTCTTCCGCATGATCTCCTGTCGCTCACCGAATACGTGGGAGTAGAGGTCCAAGTAAACAATAAAAAAACGAAGATCTACTCGATCTACAATCCACCGGATGTCTCAATAGATACAAACCTATTGAGGCACCTACTTTCCGATAGTACTCCAACAATTATTGTTGGCGACCTAAATGCGAAGGACACTGCTTGGACCTCTGCTAGGCCAAACGAATCAGGTAAGATTCTCTCAAATTTTTTGACGGAACAAAAAATTAATCTGCTCTTTCCAGACGTTCCCACACACTACCCTCATAATTCAAACACTCCTAGTACTATTGACCTTCTATTAACTAACAACATCTCTATCATTAAAAATTTCACCACACTTTCCGAATCCCCATCCGATCACCTACCATTATTTTTCTCCCTATTTGGCAGACCAACCTCACCAGAATCATCAAAAATTCTAAACTACGCAAAAACCGACTGGAATAAGTTCAAGGATATCTTAAATGATGAGATTTCTACACCAAACCCGACTTGTAACAACACTGAAGCAATAGATCAACACATAACACATTTCACTCAAGTCATTCAAAGAGCCCTGGATTCCTCCACTCCCAAACGATCAACCAAATCCACCCACACTCCTATCCCACCCGAAATAGCCTCATTAATAAAGCTAAAAAATTACATTAGGTCAAGATGGCAAAAAACCCGAAATCGCTACCTTAAATCCGAACTCAATCAGCTGATAAAAGAAATCAGACTTAAATTAACCGAATGGAAACAATCATCTTGGGACAACAAACTCAGAAACATAAACCTAAAAGATCACTCTATTTGGCGCGTAGCAAAATATTTTAATAATACCGGTAAACGAAAAATCCCCACACTAAAGTCAAACAACACACTCCACACAGAAGACCACGACAAGGCAAATACACTCTGCAGACACTACGCACAAATACACGAAATATCGGCCTCCCGAGGCAACAAATCCTTTGAACAACAAGCCACAGGTCATGTGAGAAAGACTATCCTCAAAGCCCCTATCGAAACTCCCATAAAATTCCTTACGAATCCCCGTGAAATCACTTCTGCTATCAAAAAACTAAAAAATAAATCTGCCCCGGGTGTGGATAATATTCCCAATATAGCACTAAAAAACCTCCCAATTAAAGCAATAAGTTTACTAACTAAGATATACAATGCATGCCTCCTCAGACAATATTTCCCGGAACTCTGGAAAGGAGCGGTGGTCATTCCGATTCTAAAGCCCGGTAAGCCCCCTTCGCATCCGGTGAGCTATAGGCCTATCAGCCTCCTACCGGTATTGGCTAAACTCTTTGAGCGAATAATTTTAGCTCGTCTCAAAAAACCCATAGAAGAGTTACAACTAATGCCTATCAATCAATTTGGTTTTCGATCAGAACACTCGACCTGCCACCAGCTGGTTAGAATTACGAATGATATAAAATCCGCGAAAGACCGGAAAGAAGATACCGTTCTTCTTCTCCTGGACAGCGAGAAGGCCTTTGATTCTGTTTGGCCCACAGGCCTTATATACAAACTCGAAGGATTAAATGTCCCTAAATATCTATGTAAAATTTTACTATCATATCTCTCAAATAGATATATCCGAGTTCGAGTCGAAACTTCGCTTTCGAATAAAATAGAAATTGTCGCGGGAGTCCCACGAGGGTCTATTCTCTCGCCTGTTTTATTCAACTTGTACATTGCTTCTGTTTTTAGTAGAATTCCGAGAAATGTATCCATTGCAGGCTATGCTGATGACATTGCCTTGTACTCAGCTAGCAAATCGATAAACAAAGCTATTAGAAGAATAGAAAATGCTGCTTCTCTCACAATCAGTGAATTAACGAAATGGAAAATTCAAGTGAATGCTGCTAAAACAGAAGCAATCTTATTTACTAGCTCCAAGGCCAAGCCGACCTTAACTATTCGTAGCGATAAGATCACACCAACCGACTCTGTAAAGTGTAATAAAGTGAGCGGGATCGAGAAAAATAGATATACATTTAGACAACTAGCACGGTTTATTCAGGACAATACTCCGAAGAGTTCAAATGAGACTGGTTACAATACGTTTGTGTTTTCCTTTTATAGGTTCGTTTTCGTACACAGGTACTCGTCAAGTCAATTCTAAATTATCGGTGTCTACTACGTTACAATCCTCCCTTCCAAGACAATTAATCACTTGTCACAAATTCAGTCGGTTAATCGGTTTTTTCACACGTTTAGACCTTCGACGGAGGTTTTCTCCGATTTCATTCGCACACATCCCATTCTTACTTATTGCAGTAGCGGTAACTAAAGATTCATCTTCGTTAACAGAATTGTTCACAACGTCAATTACCTTACGACTAGGAATATCGCGAAAACTAATCGCAGGATCTAACTTGGAACTTACTTCTGTTAGAACTAGGGTTGGTCTGCTGACCTCAGGATTCAACTTCGCACTTGATTCCTGTTTACAATAAGTATTGTCTTTTAATTGACTGTATTCTTGCTCGTACAGAGTACCTATTTTCATCAATTGCTCTACATGTCGTTTCCATTCCACCTTTTCATTTTCTAAAGGAGAACACACATAAATATACTGCCCAAGTTTGTTTCTCACAATTGCTCTCTGCCATGTCGGTTTTGTTGTATTTCTATAATCTCTTGCGTAAACCACTTCGCCCTCCTCAAAGTTTACCATACGTTTTCCATGGAAAAATTGTACTTGTCTTTCCACCATCTTATCTACGGTAGGTTTCGTCAAATAACTCAATCTAGTTCTAATTTCTCTGTCAAACATCATTTCCGAGGGCTTCTTCCCTGTAGTTGCATGAGGAGTATTCCGGTAACAATACAGAAAACGATCCAACAAAATTGACACGTCTTTTTCGGCATCACTTCCATAAATCAGTTTCTCGATACCTCGTTTTACTGATGCTACCATGTTTTCTGCTAAACCATTCGTTGCAGGATGGTAAGGTGGCGATGTCCTGTGTTCTATAAGATTATCTTTACAAAATTTCGCGAACTTCTCCGAAGTGAATTGTGGACCGTTATCACTAATAATCTTCCTCGGCAACCCAAAACGAGCTATCGAGTGTCTGAGCTCATTCAATGTACTCTCACTGTCGGTTTTGCTCATTATAGATACCTCTGGCCATTTCGAGTAGGCATCTATAATAACGAGCAGGGTTTTACCTCTGAACGGACCTAAGAAATCCATATGAATACGCTCAAATACATAATTTGCTTCTGGAAATTTAATTAGTGGTGATTTATTCGGTTGTTTTGTTACTGATCTGCACGCATCGCAATTTTTTGCGAATCTCTCGATTTGTAAATCTAATCCCGGCCACCAAAAATACTGTCTAGCTAAACTCTTCATTTTATTTGCTCCCATGTGGGCTCCATGAATCTCCTCCATCAATTGACTTCTCAAACTACCGGGAACAATTACCCTATACCCCCACATAACAATATCGTTTTCCAAATAAATTTCATTCATCCTCTCTTTAAAAGGTTTTATCTCTGGTTCAATTTGCACTGGCCATTCGTCCCGTAAATACCTTACAATTCTACCCAGAATGGGATCTTTCCGAGTTTCCACTCTCAATTTCTCCGCTGACACAGGTAATTTATCCTCCACGATGAAATTAAAATAATCACCCGTAACAGTCTTTACGGTATCATTTCCAATGGGTAATCGGGATAGACCATCTGCTCCGCCATTATTTTCTCCTTTAATATACTGGAATTCATAATCAAACCCACTAAGATACAAAGCCCATCGCTGTAATCTCCCCGCTGCTAATTGAGGAATGCTCTTTTTCTCCCCAAATAGCGCTTCCAAGGGTTTGTGATCTGAACATAGAATGAATTTTTGTCCCATTAAATACTGATAAAATTTACTGATACTCCAGTATATCGCGAGAGCTTCCTTATGAATCACTGAATAATTCAATTCTGATTTTCTCAAAACCCGTGAGGCGAAACAAATAGGCCTTTCCGACATGTCCGGAAGAATGTGTAGCAATACCGCCCCTATTCCAATTTTGGATGCATCGCATACTAATTTGAGTGGCAAATCCGGATTAAAGTGAACTAAAAATCGATCGGATGACATTTCTTCCTTAATTCCGCGAAATGCTGCTTCACATTCTTTCGTCCACACAAAGGTTTTCGTTTTCAATGTTTGGTAAATAGGACTCAAGGTGTCAGCAATTTTCGGGACAAACTTCGAATAATAATTCACCATCCCCACGAATGCTTGTACTTCTGCAACATTGGTGGGGCGTGGTGCTTCCAGCATTGCTTGAACTTTCTCGGGATCCTTGTGAAGACCATCTTTATCAATAATGTGACCTAAATATCGAATTTCTTTTTGAAAAAATTTACATTTCTTCAAATTTAGTTTAAATCCCGCATCTCTCAGCCTCACGAAGACCCCTCTCAAGTTCCCCAGATGCTGTTTTTTGTCTTTTCCGGTAATTATTATATCATCCAAAAAACTGACTGCACCCTGGGTACCTAGTAGAACTTTCTCCATTACTCTTTGGAAAATTGCACAAGCAGGTTTAATTCCAAAAGGTAATCTATTCAGAAAGTAAATTCCTTTATGGGTGCTCCATGCAAGTTTTTCCCGTGAATCTTCAGTCAATTCCAACTGATTGTAAGCGGAAATTAAATCTAACTTCGTGAACCGCTCTCCCCCACTAAGGTTCGTAAATATTTCTTCAATTCGTGGAAAAGGATGTTTGTCGTCTTCGATGACTGGATTAACCGTGATTTTGTAATCTGCACAAATTCGAATGTCTCCATCTTCTTTAATTACTGGTACTAGAGGAGTACCCCATTTACTATTACTCATCAAGGTTATGACTCCATCCTGTTCCATTTTTAACAATTTTTCTTCAATCTTCTTTTTGAAAGCTAAGGGGAGTGGTCTTGGTTTGCAAAATACAGGTCTAACATCCTTGATCAACTTAATCTCGACTTGTTCCTCCTTATATTTACCCAATTGACCGTCGAACAAATCTGAAAACTCCTCAATTAAACTCTTGACTGGATTACCTGTATCAGCGTAATTCATACTCTCTATTCTAAAACCAAGCATCTTCATCAAGTCTCTTCCCAAAAGGGGTCGTGCGCCGTTACGCACAATGATAAATCGTCCTTTCGCTTCCAAATTGCCCTTTCGCACATTCACCGAAATTTCGCCAATTGGCATGATAATATTTCCGGTGTACATTTTCAATTGAACATTTGTGCTCAGAAGTTTACATTGCGAAAAAAATTGATTATAAATAGCCTCGGGGATAACAGATCGACCTGCACCAGAATCAATTTCCACATTCAAATTTTTACCCTCAATTTCTATCTGAACTATCTCTGGTTCAACAAAATCATTTTCGGAACTCAAGCAATACATTTCACAAACTTCAGTCAATCTATCATTCTCCTCGGTTTCTTCAACGTAGTGAGCATTTAAAATCTTTTTTTTACAAACTTTGGCCAAATGCCCAATTTGATGACAAATACTACACTTGAAACTTTTGTATTTACATTTAGAAAAATTGTGACGCGTATTACCACAGGTATTACAAGAAGGTTCTTTTGTATTACTACTGGTCGCTTTCGCTGTAAACCTCGCCTTGGGATGATCCTTGTTGTGGTCGTTGTAATTATTGCTTTTCCCGCTGCTAGCACGATTATAATACGGGTGAGCAAAATGGATCGTCTCAACGCTGTCCCTTCTCGATGATTGCCTCAGCGTAGCCTCTCTGGTTCGCGCCTTTTCGACAATGTCGTTCAGGTTCATTGTCACCTCCTGCTCACATAATTTGTCCAAAATTGGACCTTTGGCTAATCCGGTCACGAATTTGTCCTTAATTTTATCATCCAAGCTTGTACCAAATTTGCAATGAATTGCCTTATTTTTAATTCGGGCAAACCACTCGTTTATCGATTCACTGTCTTTCTGATATAAATTATAAAACACAACACGTTCCTTAAAAGCAGACACTTTTGGAGCGAATTGATTCTTCAAAATTTCACACAATTGTTCGAAAGTTTTTGATGCCGGTTTCACTGGATCACATAAGTCCCTCAATATTTGATACGCTTCTGTACCAACTTTTGTGATCAACACTGCTACCCATCGTTCATTTGGCACATTATTAGCAATAAAAAATTGGTCGAGACGTTCGGCATAAATGTCCCAATCTTCACCTATGTGATACTCGGCCAATGAAGAAACAGCCACGCAATAATCTCGGTCACTCATATTGTTTATATTCGTTTCAATTTCGGGGCGGTCACCAAAATCACCGTCGTCGTCAAGACTTGTGTTGAGCGCGTCGTTAATATTTACTTCCGACAGGTTGATATTTTTCGAGCTCCCAGAAACTTGCTGTTCTTCCTCTAATTTAATACCGTTCGATTTCAAGAATTCACTGGAAATATTCAAATGGTGCTTATCTTGTTCAATCTTCGCTCTACAAGCCACAACAGAGTCTCTCTGAATTTGTAATTCACTTGTAGCTTTAGAAATAAGTTCACTTTCAGCAATCAATTGCTTTCTTTTCTGAGCCAAAATTTTTTGTTGCTGCGCTAATGAATAGCTTTCCTGAAATATTAGTTGTCGTAGAAAATCAACTCGTTCTCTTTCTTTGTCTAACTCGATTCGATCATCAATAATGCATCGACGCTCAACTAAACGTTTTTTTCGGGCACTCGAAACGATTTTTTCAGCCGAAGTACGTTTCATTACTTATTTAAGTCAATCGATATTCACATTACTTGAATTGATTGACCCGATTTTTACCTCGTCGCCATTGTAATAAAGTGAGCGGGATCGAGAAAAATAGATATACATTTAGACAACTAGCACGGTTTATTCAGGACAATACTCCGAAGAGTTCAAATGAGACTGGTTACAATACGTTTGTGTTTTCCTTTTATAGGTTCGTTTTCGTACACAGGTACTCGTCAAGTCAATTCTAAATTATCGGTGTCTACTACGTTACATAAAGTATTTAGGCTTACACATCGATTCCAAACTCCTGTGGAAAAAGCATATATCTGAAATCAAGGTCAAGACTAAAGTTATCCTAGTAAGATTATATAATTTGCTAAAATCACCCGCGCTCAGTCAATCCCTCAAACTTACTCTCTACAAAGGGTTAATTAGGCCCATTATCACCTATGGTTGTCCTGCCTGGCACAATGCAGCGAAAATGCACTTGAATCATCTTCAAGTGATTCAAAATAAATTCCTACGAATAATAGGAAATTTTAAAAGAAGAACGACTATTGTGGAAATACACGAAACGCTCGGCATGACAACCATAGGCGAATTTATCGATAGAATAAATGAGACATTTAAATTTAAGCTACAATCCCATCCTAATTCCCAGCTCCAAAACATCAATATTGACATAAAATCCAATTGGTCCCGCTGACCACCTGTTTTGTCCCACCTTTCCATATATCCTTTTCTCTCCCGCCCCTCATGCACCCATTACTTATAAGGTTTTTTAGAAGTCATTTTTCCTTATATCGAGTCATCATGTAAATAATCACAAATATCTGTAATAATGAAAAATTAGGTTACACTTCTTTCAAATTAGATATAAAGCCAACGGCTGGTGATCTAGAACGTAGCACTCAAGATATTAATACTGTATATAGTATGTATATATGACAAATGTTAATAAACAATTTTCAAGTCAAGTCAAGTCAAGTCTTTGGCGTAATGGTAGAGTATTCGCCTACTACTCCAAAGGTCCTAGGTTCGCGCCCGGCCGCCGGAGAATATTTTTCAAAAATATTTTCTCATGGATTCCGACCGATGCAGGAAGGACGGAGACAAAAATATTCGTATGGCAGAATCTGGATCAAGAATTAATCTCAATATGCAAGAATAGATGCATACTTTTGCAATGTTCAGGACTAAATGTTTGCCTATTATATATAATATAAGGTAATGGTACTAAGAGAAATTCATTTTAATACTTGTTCGAAAATTGGGCGTATGAAACTAATGTTCACTAACAGCATCCAATCAATAAAGTGGACTAGATGATAATTTTTTCCTATTTCTTATTGAGGGGGATATCCTCTCCCGACCCTAACCTCGCTATCTTCTCCCAGCCCTGAAGTCCTTAGCCTCATCCGGCCCTTAAATTGTTGTTCTCATCCGGCCCTCAACCTGTAATACTCATGGGGCCCTTCTTTTGTCAGACATGACCAGGCCCGGGCGTGACACACCGTTTCACGCCGTATCCGGCCTACGTAAGACATGGTCTTTTTGGCCGGATGAGGACCGTATGTGCAGAATACGGCACCCTGGTCAGGGCCTTACTTGACCCTTATCTGGATTTCTAGTCGGGTACTTCCCCTGGAAAAATGGTCAAAACCGCAGCTACCGTGGAGAGTAGAAACGAGAGGGGTGGAGCCAAAAAATAAAAAAATATACACACACACAGACATTCACCAAGGAAGTACGCCAAATAAATGCACAAAAATACCAAAAGCCACCCATCTATAAATCATTCATTTTTATTCGATCGAATGACAATTTTAATATAATAATATACCAAGGTATTCATTTTGTAATCCAACGAAAGTAAATTACAGAATTACAAACGAGCAACGTAAAATAAAACGTAAGTAAAAATAAAAAAAATGCATTTTGTTCAAATGTAATGTACAATATGCGGCTAATGCATTCTTTCATACTTCTCCACCACATATCCATCTCTCGCAGAAATCCGTGAATTATAGTCCCATAAAAAAAAACCCTTTACTATGGAATGAAAAATATACAGATATTAAAAAGTTAATCAGACCTTCTGCTTGTGGCCATTAATTGTATCATTCACCATTACTATTATTCGCGTAGCCGCAAAAATTCATGGAAAAATATTATTCATAACTCAATTATTGCTCTCGCTCTCTCTCTCTCTCTCTCACACATACTCTCTCTCTCTCTCTCTCTCTCTCTTTCGTTCTCTCGCCTTAAATTAACAATAAAAATGTACATGTGTCATTTTCTCCTAAAATTGAAAATTATTCAATCTGCAAATGACAAAATAAAAAATGCACTCGTCGAATTATTTGGCCTCACATTGAATTAAGATTACACATATATAATAATTTTTCATTCCCTTAATTCATTAAATTTAAATTCCTGCATTAAATCACTCACGCAGTGGCTAATACACTGAATCAGAATTCGAAAAAGACCACACTCTCCCTGCAGAAAAAAGGCACGAACTGGCGGAATAGTCGGCCCAACTATATAATATTTTTTTTTTCATTTTCTTTGTTTTTTTTTTCATTATTTTTCATTAGTTAATTATGGATGGAACGTTGTCACAATACAATAATTACTATTCATTATTCATCAATTGTTACTCCGATGTCTTTGGGGTCTTCAAGTCACCGGGTAAATTGATTGAGTCAATTACAATCAATTTATTGATTAGACATTGATCAATTTTTCTTAGCTCTAGTAGGATCATCGCTATGGGGATTCTTTTGTGCCGTAACCTGAATATGGTTACATAAATCAATGAAAATCTGGAGTTTTTAAGTTTTTTGACGATCGTCGACGTGGTAGAGGGGTAGGTAATAAAGCAGGACATTAAAAAAATTTGATGTATTCTGTAAGGTATTCAGAAAAATTGTGCGGATTTTCAGACTGCTCAGTATTATAAGTTTTTTTTAACACATTCAAGAGAACACGAAGAGCTCACCTAAAAATGCAGCTAAAGTTAAATGCAACTTCTAATATCAATAAAACAATTAGAGATAAATCGAATTTCCAGAGAAACAAATCGCTCTAGAATTGAGATTTCCAGATCCTTTGAACTTTCGAGTCAATCTTCTATTTATTTACTTTGGGAAATATTCGAATCACGGCTCAAAAAAATCTAGAGCAATCACCATGATGGTTACGTATCAATTAACTTTGTCTTTTGCTTTGGTTTACATTCATATTTTCTGGCCCGGTAGTGCCCATTGCATTTTTTTCCATTAAGAAATAATTTAATGAAATGAGGAGTTTCTTTTATTGTTCTTTTTTTTTCGTAAATTTTCACTCCTTATTCCATTCAACAATCAGTTTTATTACTGACCTGCCTTTGCAACGCCTGTATATAATTATCATCTCGTCAATGAAATTTAAATGACCTCTTTATATTTACGTGTATACTTAATGTCGTTTTTTTTTTAAATCTACGTTACTAGCATGTTTTTCTTCGATTTAATCTAGAGTGAAACAGCGGTATATTATTGTCTGTCGTATTCCCAGTATTTTTTATTTACAGGTCTGACTCTTTAAATTCACAATTGGATTTTTGGGTAATTTCAAAATCCTACTGTTAATTCTCTCTCGTTAATTATTTATTGGAAAGCTCAATTGCATAACCATCAGTTTATTGCGCATAATGTTGAAAAAAATTGAGGCCACTTACGCATTGCCTCAATACTATTTTTTTGGTTTCAGTATTACCGTATTTTTTTTACATATAAAATTTGCTTCGTTTTGTTTTACTTTTTTTGGCAACTAGGCAAGCTCGGTCGTTCACGGAAGGCATCGTATGGTGCTTTTAATCGTTGCATCAACAATTCGTAAAAATTCTGTTTTCTTCTCTAGCCGTTAGCTGTTTGGGTGGTTAGCTTTCTTGAACATTGACGTATTTTCAATATTTAGTTTGCTAAGTTTTTATTTTTATTGTCCTGTATAAGTTAGTTAGTTCTGAGTCTTTGCTGCTTAGCGGAAGTTGACTTTCCCTTTTAACACAATTGGTTAACGTTCCTGTTATGGGGTTGGAATTCAGTGAAGTGCTAAGAGGGCGCGGTAATACAAAAGTTGGAAGTCAGGGGAATCCCCGAGCGCTCGCCGGGATTCCCCGGATACGGTCGAACCATTCAAACATTGGCGAAATTGAAAAAAAATCTCCGAAGTTAAATAAAAATGAGATCATCCTAATTTCGCATTTTTTTTTAATTTCATGAACTTTGTATATGAAAAAGAAACGAATCGAAAATTCAGAACATTTTGAACATTTCACAACTTTAAGTTTTTGGAAATTTCGAACTGCTTGAAATTTAAAAAAGAAAAATTAAAAAGAATCTACTCCTCAAAAAATTCCTGCCCTCTTAGTTAAAAAAAAAGACCAGAATGAAGATGCGGTCTGCACCATTTTTCCAGCATCACTTCCATTTCTTCCTAAATATACCGACCCCGAGAAGTTCCCAATGTCCCTGCCCACTACCAGTACATTACATTATATTATAATTATATAAAAATATATTTCTTAGGTGTTAACACTATCATAAAGAGTATTCCAAGCATCATTATGGTGCTTGTGGTAATTTTTTATACGTAGCGCACACAGAGAAAAGAATTTGGTAAAAATTGCCGTTTGATAAACCTGTAGTTGGTGACAGTTCTTACATTACATGGAAAGCTCATTTTATGCTATGACCGATACACTTTACCCGGCTGCAACTTGAAAATTACTCCACTCTAATAGTTTGTGAAATGACGCGTAGTAAATTGTATACCACAGAGCTATACATTTATTGTGATTTTAGTAAACGAAGAGTTAAGTATATTTTACTGTTCCGAACTGACGAAATGTATTATGTCGGGGGCATGAAATCAAATAGCACGATAAAATGTCTCCAATTGGATCTTCAATTTTCATTTGTATTTCCATCAAAACTACGGTTTGGTCCAGTAAAATATACTACGCAGCAACGTAAAAAATGATGACAGTGGAGTAATTATTACCCTCAGCAGGGCGTAATTGACGCAACTGAGAATAAAATTCCCTTTCAATTCACTAATTTTTACTGCGTAGTAAATATAACTAACGTTGACTAGGTTTTATCAATTCATTTCCAAAAAATATCGTTGTGTTCACTGAAATTTACTTAGAAAAAAAACCCTTCCCATTCATTTGCTAGAACAAAAACCTTCCCATTCAACGATGGCTACATTCTTGGATAAAAAAAAAAACAAAAAAACATTGAGACAAACTATAGATTTATCAAACGGAATTCGAATTTTTATCAATTTTGTTTCTTCATGTACATGAACACGATGCCTGTCGCGGATAACCGAAGCTTCTATAAAAATGAGGAAGTACATTTTTCTTCTTGCACTAGTTAATTACTATTCATCAATTACAATGTAATAATTCTCTTACCAATATTTTTTTTAGTCTTTTTAAATTTTACCCGCCCTTCTCTGAGGAATAGGACTCGTTATGACCACAATTACATTAGTTTCATTTTTTTTATAGATAACAATATCATTTATCACTTGCGGTACATTTTAGTTAATTATTTTCCTTGTAAATAAAAAATGAGACGAATAAATTGTTATAAAATACATTCTTGAGTATTATCGTAATTATCGTCAATTATTTTTTTGTCAATCGTAGCTTTTTATCGTGGGCTGGACGATTTTTTAAATATACATATATTTATTTTTGTCTTTCCCGTGGTATTACGCCCAGGAACTAATAAAATTATATAAATTGTATTTTTGTTTCTGTTATTAATCAATAGTCGTAATAGTACAAGAAATGGAAGCATTCAATATCATACCTTAAATTCTCTTGGTTACTTTACAAATGGGCATTTTGTTTAAAAATTTTAATTCATTTGGAGATCGGTGAATGTTTATTGCGAGGAAATCCACCGAAAATATTTCATAGTTATCAACTAATTTAATTCGAAAAATAAATTGCACAAGAGTAACTGAAGATGAGCTGTGTGTACGGAATGTGGTATTCTAAAAAGTTGTGGAAAATAAAATTGAATAGATAATGAAAATATCGAAATGTGACAAGTAGTTTGATCCATAAATTCTTAACAAAATTGACATGAAAACATCAATTTCACAGTTCCAAAAATTTCACAAATTTAGAATAAATTGAACAGCATTTCAATCATTGGACAAAAATTAATTTCAAACAAACTTTGAGTAATTCAGGGGAATAATCGTCTTATATCCAAGATTTATTGTTCCAAAAATCTCAAAATCCTAGAAAATTTAAGAATTGGCAAAAACCTCAGAATTTCAAAAATATCAAATCTTGAAAAATGGGATAAATAATACCAATATTTTAATTTTTTTTTTTATGTCACAAGTATGAACAATGTCGAAAAATAGTTATGTAATTGGAAGAAGTGTGTCAAAACGTGATGTAATTGGCGAATGTTGGCGTCGCCATATTGTGGAAATATCCAAGCAAGACGGCACCGCGAAAACGTTCCACCTACCTCGCATATTTGCCCATGTTTTTCAATTACTTATTTTCATCAAATTTCACCAGTGCTAATACCATAGACAATAATGAATCATTTTTGTAAACTATTTCTCATATTTTCCGATGCGGTTTTGACCGTGAAATCTTGGATCAACCATTCCCCACATTTGGATTTTCTTTACTTTCGTGATCTCATAATGTAAATAACGAGGATTTCTCTTGTAAGTACGTGGAAAGTAATTAATTCGTTTATTATAAATTAACACTCGCAAAATCCTTTCACCAAATCCCCCGAGGGTTTCGCTTAACATTTTAATAACACGAGCCGATCAAATTTGGGGGGGTTTGCATCGGAAGGTGAAACCTTGAGTCATTCAGAGACTTTTGCGTGGGAAACTTTGAGAAGTTTGTGAAGTTGAGGAGTTCTAGTTTTCAAGAGAAACATTATAACTATTATGATGAATATAATGACATATAATAGCATATAATAACATATAATATAATAAAATATTATATATATTATAGAATTGGTCGAAATGAACACATTCGAAAAAAAAATTTCCGAACTTTATATGAAGATTGAAAGAAAAATTAGCGTTTCAGAAATCATTTTACACATTACTCAAAAAATGAATATTTCAAAAAAGTTGAAATTTTAAGAAATTTCAAAAATTCAATATAAGGCATGTAAATTCGACTGTCATCGGATTTCTCATCATCAATACTCTATTGTACAAAGCCGCGAAATTTGAAAATTCGTAAAAAAAAAATTAGCCTAGGTTTCATTTTTGAAGCCACCCCTTCCTGCAATTTATCAACTCGTGCCATTCACTGCAATCATTACACTCTTATTCTCATCATCATATTTTTATTTGATTTTTAATTTTATTGAAAAAATGCTGAAGCTCGATATTCTTGCATCATGGTATTTCAATAAACAGTTCATAAATTTATGAACAAAAACTTAAGTCCATGTAATGAGGAATGTGCTTCAATTAACAACACTGTCATGGAAAAAATTGCTATCTGAATTTTTCATTGCTCAATAATTTTAGCATCTACCTAACAATTTTTATCAAGCCTTCGTAATTTCCATTTTTCAAATCTCCATTATTTAATCGTCCATTGACAAGCAAATTGTTTTTCCTTGAGGGACTGCACCCCTAATAATGAATCTCACATCCCAAAGTGAACGTGGCTAACAAATTTGTACATTAATTAGTTCCATTTTCATCTTATTGTCATGGTATATATATTTTTTTTTTAATAAAAATAATAAAATATTATGTATATTATATACTTTATATATAATAGATTATTGCATTATGTTAATTTTTTGGTACCGTTACGTGTTGCTGTTATAAATTTTTATTTTTTTAATTTTCATTTGTTTACTCGTATTGAGGCCTTTTAATTATTGTTCAGTGTTCATATATTCACTCGGTGGGTTTAAAAAATCGAGTGTACCACTCAAAAGAGTGTAATGGGATCGTTGTATGTGATGTCGCATTAATATCCTGCAGTTTTTTTTTAAATTATTTTCATAGTTGTCTTTGCTGTTTGCTTTCATTTATACATACTTGCATTAGGTCACAGGGAGGCTGAGCACTTTGTTGAGGTTCAGATAATTTTATTCTCTATAGGGCTTGCAGTAGGAGTAACGGTGATTCATGTGCTGTGAGTACGATCCAGAATGTGAAAAGCGCTTTAGGCACTTCGAGCACTGAAATGGCTTTTCGCCTGTATGTAAACGCTTATGCTCTGTCAGGTGGTGCTTATGCTTAAAGGCCCGTGGACACTCTTCGCATTTATATGGCCGTTGTCCTGTAAATTAAATTGATTTGATGAATATTGAGTTGTACTAGCTCCAGTTACTCAGCACCTATGCGGTGCCAAATCACTGTATTTCACGTCGGAAGTAGCGATATCTTCCCGTGGAAGGCGCTTTATTTCGTAAAAATGGTTTCTTCGTCCCGGTCTCGGAGGTTCTTGACCAGAACAATATTGTTCCGTGCACGGCATGCGAAGCGTCTTCCCCCGCGCGCTTGTCATCCTCGACTTCACCTCGGATGGCAATCTCGCGTTCCATTATTAGACGTGACAAGTAGACGCAATTTATACTTTATGGTTGATAAAATTTTCTCAACCGGTTCAAGACCAATTAAACAATGAGAACTTAAATTGGGCGGAAATTATTTGTCTCACTCCATTATCATTGAGTTACATCATAGTTTGAAAAACATTCAAGTTCAGATGAAGGTATTTCATTATGGCTTCTTAGAACTATCTAAATACAAATTTTGAAATTTCCATCTTGAAAGGAAACTTCGGTCTTCTACCATCTGCTGGCATTCTATGAATCTATTGATATTTTACCGTCTATGGTTTAATTGACGCCTAAATTGGTAGATGGCGTCACAAGTCCTAAATAATGACCGGAACCCCCTTTCGAATTCCACCTTTTAGTGTTTTCTTTAAAACCTTTCAATGTCTTATTCAGAGCGTTAAAGTGAAGCCCTCATTGGAATAACAAAAAATTAAGCAGAAGTCGTCAATTACTTTATCCTATTTTATAATCAGAAATGAAGTTTAGTATTTCCTCGGCCATGTGGTCAAACGCGATGAGTGCGGTTATCGATTGTGTCGGTTTTTAGTAAATATTTCAGGATCTAGGGAAATTGAGCTAATCTTCATTAAAGCTTTTTTATACAACTTAATTGCATCAACAAAAAATAGCGTATGATATTTTTTCTATCTTTCTTTGCATTTGAGATATTCCCCACAAACGAGCCTGTGAGTTGGCTTACCTAATTTCACCACCTCACTACAGACTGGACGTTGGTACTTGAAACATCAATACTTACCGGAATGTTCGTACTTGTGTCTTGCCAATGAGCTATGTTTTGAGAAGGTCTTGTCACATTGATCACACACATAGACTCCCTCTTGTTCGGCCTCTGTAACTATTGGCACCTCAGTCGATCCTGGCCTCTCTCGATCGGATTTACCATGAACTTTGGATTGACTTTGCTGGAAATAAGAAAATCAACCATTAACTCCGATGAATGATTCTCGATTAGCTGATTATAAAACCGATGACAAGAGTACGAGAAAATAACATCAGAGCAATTCTCTCTAATCGGCTGGAACATCACAACACCAGGTTCTTGAAAGAAAAATACCGACTTTAACACACACACACACACAGAGGCGTTATGAAAAAAAAACCTCACAAAATTATGTTTTCAATCTATCAAATTTGAGAATATTCTCACCTTCACCTCTCCTGCTTGAACTTCCTTCTTAATATCGCCTGAGTCAAGTGTCTCCTCATCAATAACAAGTGGGGCTTCTTCCGTGTCTTCTCCATTAGCCACTGCGCCTCCATTAATCTCTCTAACCTCCCCAGGTACCAAAGTATTCCTCGACACATCATTCTCCTTCTCCACGACCACAACGTCCTTCTTGGATAGGTCCAAGGGCTGTTCAAACCCTGGATGATTCCCAATACAAGAAAGTGGTAATAAGGCTGGAATCCTAGACTCTCTACGATCCCTGGCTCTTGAATTCTGGAACCACACCTATAGAAGTAAAAAGAAGTATGCGGTAACTCTTATAGCTTCACTGTCAGGCTGATTGTCATAACACAATTATTCCATTGCAACCAGTTATGATTCCATGGCTATCACAGACCGAGAATTAAGCAGAGATGATCTACACAGTTGAACCTACCTGAGGAGTGTTCTTTTAGCTTTAAAATCTCTTCGCCCTGAATCACATGAGCTCCTTCTGCCCCATATAAAATCATATTAATCAACGAAGGACCCATATCACACGGTGCAAAGGACAAGATACCTCACTAACTAAATTCCTCCGATGCCCTCCATCCATCAATGCATTATTTGAATAATCATTTCGGATACTAGTCTCTCAGAGGAACCAGTACTATGGCGATGACATTATCAAACCTCACCAGCCCTTAACGCGACTTAGCGTTACAGTATGAAATGAATACTTAAATATTTACAGACCAACATTTACCCGGTGCAGAATCAAATTGTACTGGAATTGTAGTGTTATGTTCTTGGTGTTGTAATGATGGGCCTCCCGAATGATCAGTGCTCACGTGTGATGAGCTCAGGAGAAGAGTGGGGATTTGAAGGTTCAAGGGAAATTGGAAAACCACGATTGTATGGATCAGGCGGGACACATATTTTAATGGAAAATGAATGCCAGCTAGTCGGTACCGAATTGGTACCAGACATCTGTATATGACCTCGTAGGGGAAAGTCCTCCCGAGGAACACGCTCTATTTGTTGGACCAATAGAAGGTCTTTTAATATCTGAAACTACCTACGGGGTTTATCCCTTTTTCATTATATTTTATAACCATTATGGAGGCAAGTGATTCGAGAAGTAAATTGAATTGTACTATGTAGTTCTTGTAAGAGGGAGCAAAAATGATGGTTCACAGAGAGAAAAGATTTCTTGTATTAAGGGAAAGTCACTTGTTTCAAGACATCCATGGTCCTAAAATCTTGGGACCACCAAACACTTGAAACAAGTGACTTTTTCACTTATGTTAAGAAAGTTTCACTATAAACAAGTGTGTTTTCTGCACTTAATTCGAGATAATTGGACTGAGTTTTACTAACGTTTTTCTTCTTTTTAAGGGAATTTCTCGTTCTTGAATTTAGAAGACTCTCTCTCTTGAATTAAGCATAATTTTTGTGTTTAATTTGAAAATCTGTTGTCAAAAGCAATTTAATCGTTATAGAATAATAGAAACCATTGGTCTGGCGTTTGATTCCCCGGTCAATTTATATTTCTATATTGATTCTCATTGGTTGCAATTGCGCCAATGAGTTTGAACCTTTCGATTCGAATAGTTACAACGCGCGAGCGAAAGAAGTGAGAAATTGTGTTGTTAGGAGAGCTATCTCTGTTGCGCTAGTAAGCATTTGGTGGTAAGATGCCAGGGTGGCGCCACCCTCATACGGTTTCGATCAATTGTATGACGATCTAAATAATCGAATCGCAAACTTTCCTTATGGTTCACCTGAAATCAGTAATAAGCCACCGTATATTTCTAAAGATCATATAAAGAACAAGACATTACACCTCTCGGCTAGCCAAATGATCTGTTTAGTTCGTGACTTTGGTATAACGACGGGGAATTTGATAGATCTAGAGAAGGACAGAGACATTTGGCGGTTGTGGCAATTGACAGCTGAAACTACGAGTATGCTTTATGCACCCTACATCGACTTAGAAACAATCCTCCTACTCCAGACTTTGATAGCTGAAAAAATTAGTCTATATATTGATTTGTTTCCTGCATCTGATCCTCTTCCCAAATGACACTTTGAAACCCACATGCCCGATGCAATTAAGAGCATTGGCCCTTTGGTTCGTGTATCGCGTCTAAAATATAAACTTTTCAAAGGGTACATTAATGAAACTAATAATTACCGGAATCTCCCACTGACTTTATTAAAACGCCATCAAATGAAATTCGCGTTCAAACTCTTTTCAGATGGAGGTTTGGAGAGAAAAATGGCACAGGGAAAAATAAATAAAACGTTGATTCGCAATTTGAATAAATATGACGAATTCAGGTGCATCATACCTTGTACATTAAACGAGATTGATTTGATCAAATTCGTACAAATAGGAGGGACTCGATTTAATATAGACATGGTTCTTGCTCTCACCCTCTATAATGATCTCCCTGTATTTGGGAAGATATCATACATTTTTCTTGACCCAAAGGATGATACGAAAGTTTATTTTATTCGCAAAAAATTGCGAGCGAGAAGATTCGATGAATTTTATTAGGCGTATGAGGTGGTGGAATCATCGCATTGGTTTTTTATCCCTTATGAGCGACTGTTCTCAATTTGTTCCACTCATGTGGGACATGGTCGCAATGGAAAACAGTTTGTCACTCATCGTTATAGTTTTTAAGATTCGTTGTAAATAAAACATTCTATTTTATCGGTTTCTGTAGCTCGGCTGTTATTAAAATGATATAAATTGACTCCTGGATTGAACTATTATTCTTCATTTATGAATTTCAACCCTTTGGAATATTTCTTGATTCAAGAATCTAACTGTTCTAAATTCAAGAACTATTTTCTTGCATTAAGAACATTTTTCACCTAAATTAAGTGATTTGGAGATACTTGAATTTAGTGTTTCACGACTTGAATTTCAAAAAGAGGTTCACTTGAATTAAGTGAAAATTCACTTGTTTCAAGGAAAAAAAGTTAGGACGGGGAGTCCCTTAAAACAAGTGACTCTCCCTTAATACAATAAATCTTTTCTCTCTGTGTTGTTATTCGAACCGCTTGAATTAAATCAATATATGTGGCCGTCCGCATGAAACCAGCTCTTGTTGTCGCCCCTAGTTTCCGAGATATTGGCATTTGGCTGAAATCTCGACAAAAATGCCATTTCTTTTATCAGCCCATTCATAACTAGCACTCTTCCCGCGTCTAACGAGACCTATTGAATGTCATTGTCATAAGTATAAGTCAGAAATTTTCGCTTCGAAAGAAAAAGCGAACACCAGCCCTTGTTGTCGCTCGCTTCAAACAATTAACTTTTTCAATTATTATCCCGCATTCAGTGACTGGCGCAGTTATTACAGGCATAAATATTGGTTCCATAGTATATACTGATCTGCAATCACATCTCAAGTTTGGTTTCATAGTAGAATTATGTGATAGAACTATCGTTCATGTTGACAATTAAAAATAGATAACTGACGATATCTAAATATGACCATAAAGACCTGAAATACCAGGTTTTCGACTTCGAACCTGCATAGTTTTGCGAATTTTCCACTCAGAGGTGTTTATTTGGGCTCAAAAGTTCGAGAACGATGTCAGGAATATGCCCATATGCATAACTCCATTTTGACAACTGGGACTGGTTTCATGCGGGCGGCCACATATATACTCCTTCTTCGGGTCATTTTGCGATCGAGTAAATGTGGTTCAATTGCAAGAAGGTTGAAAAGTTTTTGAAGATCCTTTGCCTAGTGCAGCCAACATGTCGAGAGCGTATCTTTTTCAAGATGATGGATTCTTCGTGTCAGAGATTTGTTCTATCGGTGTAAATAAACTCCTAATAAAGAACACTTTTAGCATTGAAAGAGAAACCTTTCTTTATGTTTTATATTCATCCAATAAAAAAATTATTTCCTTATTATTATCATTAACATCGTAATTAAGATGGTATTTTACCTGGACAACCCTCGTCGGAAAATTGATGTAATTAGCAATCATGACGATCTCCTCCTTCTTGGGGCGCGGGTTGATTTGGTAGTAGCCTTTCAGCACCGCCAATTGTTCCTCATCGATGAGCGACCTAGCCCTGACCCTTCTTCCCCCATCCTCAGGTGCCCTATTAGCCACCTCATCTTCATAATCAGAATCAGCCTCAATCGAGCTCTCCAGAGCCATCTCTTCCGCCTTTCTCTTTCCGGATCTACCTTTACCAGCTGATGACTGACTCGCATCCTCCAATTTAGCAGCAAGCCCTTCGCTTTGCGAGTCATACTGATCACCGGATTGCCAGTCTTGCCAGTTGGACGTCTCCCCGGACATCTCACTGTCCTGGTCATCCATAACAGCATCGTGCCGGATAAGTTTCGGGGATGTCTCCAGTTTGCGGACATTCGCTTCGAGTAATTGTTTGGTGACTGAGGTATTCACGGTCTCTAGAATACGACGGACGGCATCGAGACCCTGGGGATCACTGGGAGTGGGGGAGTATTTACCCTCGACAGGGTCAGCCTCTTCTGAATCACCTGGTGAAAGAAAAATCATTTTGAGATTTGTTGTGGTAGCCTACAATGTTTTCATCAGTTGAACACTTGGACAGGTAACTCAGAGTTCCTGGGGGCGAGCCAACGTTTCAGCGGCTTGACAGTAGCAGTGTAACGTATTGATAAGTAACTTGTCTACCAACACATTGTACAAGCTCGTCGTTGGTTAAAAATTGATTCCGTCATGTAAGCTTTCCTTGTGACAATAAATCCGGTGCTTGATGATTTCAAATGTGAATTTCTACTGCTAAAACGATACTGGTGAAAAATAGTTGTTTTGGCCGTGGTAACTGTTAACTAAACTTGATACCTCAGAAAGACAATTAAGATATTTTCTTCTCAATTAAGATAAATAAGCCAGCAATGTTGTAATTTATCACAGTGAGCATTGACATGCTATATGAAGTAATGATATATTCGACTATAGCAAATGAGTGATTGAACGTAGAATATTTCGTTTTAAGTGTAAGAGAACGATTGACATCAGAATCAGATGGCAGTATAGTGTCATTCGACTGAACTGTTGGACCATTCTGCTTCATTATCTCACCTGTTGATGGGCTCTGATTCTCTCGGTGAGGCTCAAAATGCTCTGCCATTTCATCGAGACGTTTGTTGTGGAGTTGATTGAGGAGTTTTCCGATTGAAGACTGGAGAAAATAGTTTCCCAGGCCCATCATTTGGGGAAGAAGGGTGGGCATATCGTAGATGCTGGGATTGTCCCTCTGGAGCTCCTGGTACTCCGAGGGAGACAGCTTTGGGAGAATTGGCAGGAAAGTGTTATTGTTAGAGGAATGAAGGTCCAATTCCCTAACACGGGGGGCTTGCGATTGCGGTGGCGATTTCTTAGGGGGACGATCAGCAGAAACTGCCGGACTGTTTCGGGACTTCTTGAGATTCACGATCAGGCACTTTTTCGATGTCATGTGGCTGGAGTAGGAGCCGGAGTGGGAGAAACGCTTGCCGCAGTTGTTGCATTGAAAGGGCTTCTCACCACTGTGGATGCGCAGGTGCTCCTGAAATTTTTTTTAGTATTTTTCATTTAAATTAACGTTGTAATTAGTAATTTTACAGAGAAACAACTGGTGACACCATGACCCGTGTAAGGGACACTTATTCTCTAATTGTGAATTTCTGTATTACCCGAGTGGTTAGTCCTCTGAGGACTTTTTACCGCCCTGTGACTAATAAAAGCTTTACGACGCATGCATACATCCCGACAAATAAAGAAATATCGAAAAATGGAACCAGAGGGCGGTGCAGTAGAATCCCTTCAATTTTGGCCGTATGGGCGGACATAAAAGTGTGTTTACCGAGAAGATAGTTAATTTAGAGAAATATCGCAGAAGCCTTTGATCAGCCTGTAAATTTTCTACAAAGAATGTTTTATAATATTTTTCTCGCAAGCCACTTGTTAACGAGTAATTAACTTCTTATTAAAACTTTTATATCTTGGAGGGAAACCCCGTAATCATACGGTTCAATCAGGAAGTTATTAAGTCACACCTATATCCCGTTTACTGAACTTTTCCTCATGATATAAAATGGAGAAGAAATTTTAGATACCAAGAAAACGTAAAATAGACTTGCTTCATTCGAGATACTGTCTGAAAGACAGTGAAACCGTGGTGAAATAATGGTCTTTTCGAGACCGGTAGAAACCATCTTTCGAACGTTATCTCAAATTGGGGGGGGGATAATATAAAGCTTGAAAACTTCGAATCACTCCTGATATCGTTAACCCTTAGCTGCCAGACCTCAGCCCGGCCCAGTAGCTGCCACACCGGGATGACTTCTCACCCCACGTGAAAAAAAGGAGTTGTAAAATACGTATGAGTGTTTTAAAATTGTTAATCGATTGGGTCATGTTTATTAAACATATATTCAACATTTCCAATGATTTACATTAATAAATTTATAGATGGACCTTTAAAAAGTGCTCATATATGTGAAAATTCAAAAATGAGGTTTTTCAGGAAAAAAATCATTACGCCGCCATTTTTTAATATTAAGGGCTAAAATTTTAGGATTGTACGCCCAAGATACACCACTATCATAAGAAATTAACAGTATACGTCGACCTTCCAAAAAGGTTAAAAAAAAATCTTTGCCAAGCAGCGGATCCTGCCACACCGAGGTGACTTGCTATGCCATCGAATCACATTTGACATCTATCTACTAATGAAAGATATTGATATTTGTATGAATGTCAACGATTGTAGACCTCTAATTTCACTTTTCGCCAGCCTGGGTGATAAGTCACCCCCAGTGGCTGGTTAAATAATAAAAAAACGGGATCTGGGTGTTATCCTTAAGCAATTGCAGCCACGACTTCTCGATAACAACAATGTTACGCGATATGTTTTGTATAGAGAACTTGATTTCCAAAAGAAATCTTTTATGGTGTTTTCCTCTAAACCAACCTGCTCACAAGATATGTTCCACAAAAGGTGGCTAGGTTGTGAAAATTTTATTTAATGACTGAGAGATTTAATGGAAAAAAGTGTTGTATCATCTTTCTCTGAACTAAGACCATCAACCTGTGATATCTCCTTGATGACAGATGTTAGCGACAAAAGTCATACAAACTAAGATATGTATTTTTAAATCCCGGACAATATTGATTACAACTATTTTCTCCCATCGTCAACGGTTTAGACGGTAGAACGTTATGAATCATTCAACTTGTTGATGAGTAAATAAGCCCTTCGCCAATTTTTACGGGAAAAATCCAATTTAGTTGTGTAGTTTTGGAAATTAATATAAAAATATGGCGTCAACACACATTAACACAGACACATTTATTTGAAACTAGTTAAAAGTTGATTCAAAAATTAATTATTACCTTTAAATGATGCTTAAACTTAAACGCTTTCTCACAGTGTGGGCACTTGAATTTGCGCAAAACTGCGCTCTCGTCATGGCTAATCATGTGCCTCTGCAATCGGTAGACGTTGGCGAATGTTTTACTGCAGACTTTGCAAGACTGGAAAACATTATTTATAATTAATATGGAATGCTTCATCAGATAACCATAAAGGATGAGATTATGGAGAGAAATAGAAGTGGTCGTTCTCGCAATATTTCAATTTCTTTTCATGGCGAAATGCAATAGAAACTACTAGGATGAGAGAAGGATTTTCTGCCTTGTCAAATTTCAAAATTACTCAGCTCTAAACATTAGTACAGTGGACTTCCTTAACTCTCCAATTCGTAAGTCTCCTGGCGCCAGCGAGCAGAGGGGAATACGTCCCCACTACACGTGGCATTAGAACTTGCGCCTGAGGTGTATGGCCCTTTCGCTGCGTACCATCTCCCTCTTTCTGTGGACACGCCTATTGTGCGCGTGGAAGGGGTAATCGGTAGCTCTCTGTACGTGGCAACCTCAGCCCACAAACTGGAGAGTTATGGGAAATGCATGGAAATAGACTTTTCTTAACGAAATAGTACTTTCTAGTCAATCTCAATAAGGAATCTGGCTAAAATTGGAGATATTAGACCGATTAGAGGAAAATATGAAATTTACCGCTTTGTTTTCATACACAATTTTTTGAACCAGAGTTTTTTTATTTTTAGCAGTATAAAATTTACCCAGTGGCCAAGGAAATGTGCTTTCCGTTTAATAAAATTGGCATTTGCCGATGGTTAATTATATTTCGAGTTTTGGGTTTTTTCTTGTTCTTCATCCTTCTTTAGAAGATCTTCCACCGGTTGAAAAATCAAAACAATGTCATTGAATTCCGTTTTATTGCCAGATATTTTTGGAAAAATTTGAGTTATGATCAAGGAGGTCAGCCTACACTTAGAAAAAAAATTATTTTCTTTTTCAGTATCAGCACTGCGGAAAAATGACAGAAACACATAGTTTTCTTTCGACAGAATTTTTCCGTCCCAGAGAGCGGTAGAGTAGATTTTTCGGTTAAGAACACACTATTTGCGTCGCTCGGATGCAAATAACGTAGTAATTTTTGCAACAAACGAGACAGAGAAAGAAAGAGAGCACTGCTTATTGATAACCCTGGAATATAATGCTCCTCTAACGACATTAAAACTGCATACAAGTCATAGTTTTAGTCTACAATGTTTTCTTATCATTCAGATTATATTTGTACATTAAGTTTCGATTTAGTTTCATCTGTTACTGAACCACCTTTACTGATGTCATTCCTTAAATACTTCTACGAGAAATGAAAAAAAATGTTCATGAGACTTTTAACTGCGACAGCCATAATTCATCAATACCCACAAAATTTTAAATTCTCCAAGGAAATGAAAAAGATTACAATGGTTGCAATATTTACTATTTTGATCAGTACAGTGAGTGATGGTGGGGTAAAAAAAATGGACCGAAATCTCTGATTCATCTGGTACTAGGTTGTATGGAACCAAAAAAAATTGGACTGAGTTAACATGGAATGCCTTATATATTGGAAACACTTACAACTTGGGAAAATTGAGCGCTCAAATCGTGTTTATCAATAACGAATGAGGATTTGTGGGCGTCTTCAAGATGGAGCTGAAGAACGTGGATATTACGGCAAATTATGCCGCACTGTGGGCAACGCTCGTCCTGTTTGGCTGATCCACCCTCACCGGTGCTCGCCCCACCTGAACCGCCCACTTCGCCTAATTCTGCACTGCCTTCGTCCTCACTGCACCCTGATACATTCGTAGAAACAAAGATTAATCATCGTAAAATGTTGAGCGGAGAGTCACAATGGAGGGCAGTTTAACAACCAAAAGTGGTGCTTCATTCATTCAGCCGAGTGTGTTTGTGCTTGCATGGGGGGCCATAAAATAACGTGCCTATTTGTAATTCTGTCCAACATGTTTTTTCTTCCGAAATTGGTCCAAACCTCAAGTACCCGTGTGTAACCCGGCGGACGGTGCGCGTTAAGTTGAAACACTCGAACACCGTCCACAGATTTCACTTGCGGTGACTCTCAATTATGCGAGTTAGGAAAAAAAATCATAAGCCAAAAAATGTCTATTTTCATGTGAGGAACCCTCTTCTACATCCATTTTTTAACTTGCCGATCTTAGGGAAGTTATTGTTTCTATCTGTAGCGGTTCGGAAAGTTCTGACCTGAATGCCCTCAATCGCATTATTAGTTCGTGCGTCGTCATGGGCCAACACAGCGCGGTATACACACACACACACATCTACCGATACACACAGAGACACACGAGCACGCGTGCGTATTATCTCATGATTTATCCGAGCTGTCGAATTCGGGTTCATTACAATAAGACTCCCGAAATCAGGAAGTGAAAAACATGAAAAATGAAGAACCTTCACTAAACGGAAGGATATTTTTTGTAAATTTTTTTGTATCTCGTGGAGTTAACGGAGCATCTGTTACACACGATTGAACTTGCGATCAATAAATCTCCCCAGGTCGTCAGATTGCTTGGCAATACCTCCGTCATTCATATCAATTGCAGGAAAATTGACAGTCCAAGGATACCACTGTTTACTATTCTGTTTTTCATTCAAGAGGTCATGGTTCCGACCTGCCTTATCTGGAGCTTAAAGTCCATGAAAAAATAGAAGTTGCAACTCGATGTGCGATCATGATTTTTTCCCAGCCATTGATCACTTCTGGGATTTTAACGTCAATACCATTTTCTATCTACATTCATGACGCTAGAAAATGAAAACAAAGTGGAATTTAAAAAATTGAAAGAACAATTCAGTTTTTTAATAGTTTTGAAAATTCTTGAAAGTCTTTTTTCGAAATTTTTACATTTTTCAAAAATTATGCAAATTTTTGTTTTCTTCAATTTTCAAAAAAACAAAGGTTTTTTTTTCTTCCAAACCCTTCATCAATTCTACAGTTACAAAGAAATTTTAACAATCTTGCCAATTAAAAATTTGGCATATTTCGAAAATTTCGAAAATCACAATATTAGTAAGGTAGAAAAAAAGGAATATTCCTAGAGATTGAGAAATTCTTTTCGGACGCAATCTTTCAAAAATGACAGGAAATTGTTGGAAAATGAAGTAATGCTCCAATTGACAAAACATAAAAGAATAAAAAATTCAACATCTAACTTCCTCTATCGGCACCTTAATAATCCAAAACTCCAAAAAATTAAACATACCACACAGGGAGAAACATTCAATCAAAATTATCAGAAAAGGTACGTAAATCCCAAACGAACTTGAATTTTTGTGGGATCTTGATGATAAATCACGAGAAATTCACGCACAAATTCAGGTGTGTTCTGGAATTTTTCTGTGATGTTCCCGAAAAACCAGGAAAAATTTAGCTACCAATTCGGCTCTGAATTTTGTTTCGTTACAATACCGAAAAATTACGATTAATTCATGTTAGCTCCGTAATGTTTTCGTCATGTTTCCGAGAAATGACGAAACCCAAGCAAAAAATTTACGTTCGTTTTGTAATTCTTTACTGCATCACATTTTACTCTGAAATTGCCTGACTTTTGTGGTAATTTCCATTGAATATGTTCCTCCGCGCTCGAATCTAGAACATCAACAAATAGAGTTACGAAATCTTCAAAAATTTTCCAACCCAATCTCATCTCACAAGTAAGGTCGCCAAAACACACAAGTTGCAACTGGATCGGATGCCCCCCACCCCCTTTTTCCCCGGCCGTTAATCACCCCCAGGCTTTTACCGTCATTTAAATCCTCTCCCCATGTTCGCTGACAATGGGGTTCGAGCACCCACTCCCCTTAGGACTAGTACGCAAAAGTCATTGTGAAAGCAGGCTGGACCCGGGGGGGGGGGGGGGGGGGGGGGGGGGGGGGGGGGGTTGCGACAGGCGTGCGGGAGAAGTGGGGGGGGGGGGTGGCATTTACCTTGCACCCCCCATAGGGCCATGTGCTGCGGAGTCACCCTGGAGTCGACCTGGCGCGTGCCAAACAACCCAACAATGCTACGACGATTCGCGTCAGACGTGTGTCAACTACTCTTCCCCCCCCCCCTCCGCCCAAAAAAGCCATGAAAAATATTTCGAAGTCTGGGTGCGCCCCCCTCGCACCGGTTGCGGACTATGGGAACGGGTGTATGTCATGGTGGAGTAGATGTCGCGGGGGGATGCTGGGAATGGCCATAGGCGATTTCGAGGGATTGATTTTTGGGAAAATAGAAAGGGGATGAAATCATGCTGATAAAAATTTAGAAGTAAAATTCATAAATGAATTCGGTTTCTACATGACGAGTGAAACTCAATAGAAATTATGAGAAAATAGGCGTAAAAAATACAATGGGGAACTTGCATGTATTCCGACAGGGGTGGTTATTGTTTTACCCTCCGAAAATAAAAAAAGGATTTTCATTAGATCTTCATATTTCTCGGTATGTATACCATTTCAGGGCCATGTTGTAACCCTTTTAAAAATGCAAAAATTTTGAAGACTACAAAAAATTTTCAACATTTCAAGGATTTCAGATTTTGTTTGAAAATAGACTGATTTAAAAATTTCCAATGGATTTAAAAAATAGGAAACGCCTGAGACAACCTTCACAAAACCTCGAAACATCTAAAAAATTTCAATCCCTGTAATTGCAAGAGTTGCACTAATCAATCACTAGAAATTTTTAAAGATTAAAAAAGGTTAAAAATTTGGAGATTGAAGAAAATTGTGAACTTTCGTAAATGCATAAACTAGTTTGAGATGAAATACGATTTAAAACAGCGATGGATTTCAAGTAAAATTAAAGATAACTTCTAAAGATTCATTGATCGAGTTTAATGGTCTGCAGCAGATGCGCCTGAAATAATCGAATGGTTGTTGGAGGTTCATTTGCGATTATCAGCGACATTTGTCTCGAGATAAGCTGTTCAGAGAATGAAGAACAATGGCGGAGGTGATTCAAGTGTATTTTCCCCGGATAAACGGCCCACCCCAGGTCTGACTCATTCATCCCATCTGAAAATTCCGATTCCATCTCATTGGACCATTGTCTATTGGGATTTTCTAGAGTCGAATGCGATCTCTGGTGGCATGGAAGAGAACTCGCGACATACGCCATCTGAAGTCATCGAACGACCTTGGTTTGAAAAATTTTAAGTCTCTTAAGTATACTTGAATGATCCTCAACCAATTTCCGGATGACATCTATAGGCGTGTGTGTGTGTGTGTGCATAATGTGTGTAACCATCCAGGCTTGCGGTTCATCGAAAAAAAATGTTTATTCCCTGATCTTGTCATTATCCACGTGTGAACTTCCGTCACAACGACCATGGATAAACAGCAAAAAAACCCACTTTTATTATCAACTACCGTTTTTTTGCGTCCGCCATACTGCCCCAGGCTGACGGATACCACGCCCTTAATTCGGAGTCTAATATATCGGGTGTACAACTTAGTTTCCGCAATTTTCTGTGACAACGAAAATTTCTGTGATAGCGATTTGTGGTGGATATAATGGCACGTTTACACTTGTTCGGCACAAAACTACACAGTTCCGGACTATATGCGAAGCTCACACAGCCACAAATACTGCGAGATTATACCGTTATCATACAGTGGTACTCGGATTAAAGCACTCGATTATGACGATTCCTCCATGACCTTCTGGCGGTGCCATCTTTTGCCAGAATGGCGCAAACTTCTTGATACATCTCATATAAGATACGGATGGGAATTGAACAAAGTACCAGTGAATCTTTCATGAAAGAAGCAAAGAAGTTCAATATGGAAAGGTAAAAAATTAGGCAATTCTATCTGATTTTAACAGTCATGGCTGTCCGCGATTTGGTATCTGTAATATTTTTTGCTCGACAACAATCGCATTTCACGGAATTCTTACAGATCCAGAGATCAATGATTCAGATATTTTCTACAAAATCAGTTTCGTCTTTAACCTGAACAGGTAGTAACCGGTAAAAATTGAACGGAATGATTCAATGTAATTCAATTAATTAACTCAGAAAGTATACAATACAGCGTAAAACATTGTTTTTGTTGAGAAAAAGTGCGGAAGTTAACATAAGCGGTAGTGGTCGATGAGCTTATGTAGTTGAGTTCAATGGATGACTTCTATGGGCTGACATATTGTTCAAATCAAGTGAACGCCTCAAAGTTGAACAATTCCGAAAAAAAGAATAAAAATATAATTCGCGGAGTCACACCGAAAAGCGCAGTTTTCCCGTTAACAAGTGGTTCCACCTATCAATTTCATTGAGTCTATTCTTTTTATAGAAAATGCGATTTCCCGGGAAAACACATGAAATCAAATTTAAAAAAAATTGATAGTTCTAAGGGGAATCATAGATACTTATCTAAAGCTTAAGTAACTTTATTACACGGAAAGAAAAAAAACATAATTATTAGACCCCTGGTGACTAATCTGAGGACGAAATTTCCGGGAGTCCAAAAATTCATCCCAGTGAGTATAAAAACTATCCCGAAACAACAGAACAAGTCGGCCCAATGCGACTAAATTTTACACTATAGGAGTCTAATTTTTCGACTCACGGAAATTTCGTCCTCAGATGAGTCACCAGGGGTCTAATAATTATGTTCTTTTTCTTTCCGTGTAGTCAAAAAAAAGTGTAAGAAATTCTCCAATAATATTCCAGAAAATTTCCAAAAAATTCCCAATAATTTAGCAGAATTCTGGCAATAGTTTCATCCTGCGATTCTCCCCTCAAGAGATTATGAAAAAATTGTAAACAATCATTATCAAATTGAGAAACGATTGAACATTCATACAAAAAAATTTAGGGAATGCTTTCCTAGGAAGCCCTCGAAAATTTTCTTAGATTAAGATAAAACATCAGAATTTTTTTATGAAGTTCTATGAAACAGTCCAAGCAACTGTAAGAAAAAAACTCGCCGAGTGGCCAAAGAAATTCAGAAAATTCTGTACCAAATGTAGAAATGTACAGAAATTATTGAACTCTACAATTTTGAAAAATAGATGATTATGCCACGTGGTCCAGCTCATCAAAATGGCGGGTATGTGGGTTCGTGTAGCCTAATAACGTCATTGAGACGCGCGCAAACCACGGAGGAGAGCGATTTAAAAGACCGAGGAACGAATGGTTTGAGGTCGTTGAGCTTTGACGCGACGATACTAGGCGCGGGGGCGCGGCGGCCATTAAAACGTGAGACACAACTGATGTTCCGAACAGAGATCAGCAATATTGGTGACTTCCCGATCGTGTGATTCTCGACAACCAAGGGTGATTTTTTTATGAAATTTGGAAAATGTATGTGTGTGTGTCTTATAGAGATTCGGAAAAACCTTCAAATTATGGAGAAGTGATGGTGAACAGGTCTATAGTTCTGACCCAGTGGAAATCCTTTCAGTCAGAAAAAAATAGAAAGTTATGGAAATTTGAAAATTTCAACAATTTGCACAATTAAGAAAAAGGGGCAATTTACCGCATTTTCAAGAACTGCAAAAGAAAATGGTTGAAACATCGGAAATTTTGAAACCATCAAAACCACATTAAAACGACTAATTGCAAAGTAAATACGGGAATAACAGCATATCTGTGTGTATGCGTGTGACAACTATAGGAATTTTTGAAAACTGAAATTTTTGCCGTTTCTAAAATTTTCCACATTGTTACATTTCTCGGAATGTTGATGATTTTTGAATTTTTTTCCAATTTTTGAATATTTCTAATTTGTTTAATTTTTGAAATCTCTCAAATTTTGGAATTTTTTTGTAATTTTATTGAATACGATAAAAGTGTAGATCCATAATTATGATAACAAATGAACTTAATTTTAATTATTCATCACCTATTACTAAGACAATGAGAAATGGATATCATTTCATTATCGACGACAGAAGCATTTCATTTTTTCATTAATTAATCATCCATGTGATAATGCAGAATAAATTACATTTATTGCTTAATTGCAATTTTGTCTTTTTTGTTTAATTGAACATTCAGCTTTTTTTATTTGACTTTGACGAATAATATTATTGTTCGATGGCTCAATTGGAGTGAATTTTATCGGAGCCTGTGTTATCGTTGATATGAATGCAACAATAATAACGGACGAGTTAGTTTTTCCCAAGTTGCCGCACGCGATAACGACTATTATAAATACCGCGAAACCGACTGACCAATGGAGGCTGACGTCACGCTCAGGCATTTTGCAATGAAATTCTTTTTATCATTGGATACAATGGACGATGCTCAGAGAATTCTGGTAGGATTGAGTTATCTTATTTTTTATTCGAAAACAGAAAATATATTTAGAATATAGAGAAAAATAATTTCGCATACCTGCACCTGTACACACACACACATTGATGAATATATCATCATTGCAAAAAATTGAAACCAGAACACAACTACATTTTTCCCCCACTCCCAATTGCAACAATGAATGAGATTTATTGAAACATTGTAGCGGGGTTACAACTTGGGGTCAAATGGGCATCGAATTACGGTGTAGAGTCGACATTCGCTTGAAATTCAATAGCCCCAGTCCCCTCTAAAAAAACCAAGGAGAGTAAATAGAGGAAAAAAAGGAAAAAGACTTATGCAGGTGTTGATGGTCACGTTTTTTCACATCTGTAATTGTTCTAGCTTGATAGGAGGATTTAGTTACAAAATAATCAACAGATTTCGCAAGTTCTACAAATTCGAAAGATGTTGAAATTTGTTTTGCATTTTCACCCATCAATAGTCGCGTGAAAGCATCCAACGTTCGTTATGCGCGCATTTAGAGAATTCCAACTACATTCATACGGTGATAGAAACGATGTATGGAAAAATCATGAAATTGAGAGGGAAATCCGGTCTCACCGAATCCACAGTGTTTGGCTATAGGTATGGTATTCTTCTCTGAAATAATTATCTTGGCAAGCGTAAACATAGATACTACAAGAATACAAAAATTCGATAAAACATACGTATTAATTAACGGACAAATATGATTCCTTATTTATTTAGAATGTTCGGGAGAAACCTCCACTATACTGTCAAAAATATTTAATGCTTATAGATTAAATATTACACATTCATATAAATTTCTTGTGTGGAAACATGGCGAAAAAACGTTCTGAAAGCCACATGAATTTGGGAACAGGAAATATAATGGCACATAAGGAATCAATTCTCTTGCACCAATACCAATATTATCCACTACAATGCGACCTCAATACTATGTAATTAATTACCTGAACTTTCTCTCAATGCGGCAATACCAAATTTAAAACTTAAATTTTAAAGTAATATTTTTCTTTGATGTTTGGGATTTTTTAAAATTTTATTCAACTATATGTTTACGTTAACCTTATCAATATTTTAGGTTCCAATATCTTTCTTCAGAAGATTTTCTTTCCTTCATTTTTTAACTTCCCCACAGAGAAAGCTATTGCAATGCCCTCAAAAATGAAAAGTTCCCAATTCATCATTGTCATCATTTTCGCGTTCCTTGACCCCTTGAACCATTTTGAGAGATGGCGTATCTGTGCCCATTTTTTAATTGTTTATGACGCTTTTCCGGAAGAACCGTTGGAGCCACAAAATAATGTGTATAACGAAAGTTGCTCCACGTGTACAAATGCATATTTTAGGTCATATAACTTTTCACGCTACCTTGCATAATGAGCGAGATATTGCAAATGGTTGCTTGAAAGAAATCAACAAACTTATCAATTTGCGAAATGAGTTACGGGCGCATTCGTGTGTGTGCGTACAAAGTAAGTAGCGAAAATAATGCAGTGATGTATGATTATAACCTATCGGGAAGTTGTTGATATAACCCGATGTACGGGTCACACTTACCGTTTCATACATCCATCGTTAAACAATGCTTAAAATTTATGCCCAAAATTTCACCGTAATTGGCGGATCTTCCCGAACGTTCAGCCTTTGAACATTGTACCCTACTACCTCACTATGATCACTGTCCCATATTCCGTAACAAAAATATTGAGTCATCACAGTTTACAAACACTGTCTACTCTCCAGGTATCCTGTGAAACAATAGGCTTCTAAGTAGTCCCATACACCAGCATTTTTAACTCGTCGCGTTTGCCTGACCAAGTTTCCGTAATATAGAAAATACGTGGGTAAATCGAAATGTTTGAGCGATTTTCTTTAATTTCTCAAGCAACTCTTTCAGTTTATTTAGGTAGAAATGAAAATCGTTTATACCACGTTTAACAGTATACAGTTCAATTGATGGGAATTACGTACCGCGCCTTAGGATGAACATCAGCCGGAAGTATTTTCAGGAGATATCTTCAGATCTAATGATATTAACGAATGTTCATATAGAACTTTATTATAGCTATCAATGTGTACTGCAAAAAAGTTTTCATTCATATTGCACTATCTCTCTCACACTTCGACATATGAGCCCAAAAAATGAGAGACCCGCTTAATGCGCGCCCAAAGAACGTTGGCTGAATAGCGCGACTACTGGCGGGTTACATATTCCGAGCAATTCACGAATGTATCAGAAAGTCGAGAAAAAAAATTGCATAAATACCAAGAATGTCCAATATTTCAGAAGACTATCAGAAAGGATTCCCGGCCAATAACTACGGTAAATAACCGATAATTCATAAGAAAAATAATTATCCATCCCTATTAGCGAATGATATAATGCATTTCAATCTTTAGGTAGAGGGAGGGACAATAGACTTGGAGTTCTATGCATCAGTGCTGGCGCGACGAGTCATTATTTTTTTAAAATTGAACAAAGCCTGAGCAAAGTGGAGAAAAGCTCAACGTACGAATGACGAATACCCGGGCGAAAATAACACACTCATCTCATTTCCCTCCGGGGGATTTTATTTCAGATAGGTAAACTATGGACACTCGTCAGTCACGTGTTACTTTACTTATTCAACTTAAGTCGTAATCGCGGTTTGCACTTCTTATCTGACCCCTTGGGTGAGCGTGGCCTTTGCCTGGGACTCTCATTAGTCTAGAAGGAATTACGTAGTTCTGTAGGTGAATTAAAGTATGTCCATTTTATTTTTTATTAAAATATGAACAAGCGAAGTGTACGAAACTTCCCGATTTGTACTGTTGGCCGGACTTGATTTGATTGAATAATGTAGACGGAGGAAAAAGCTCTGAATATATAATATTGTTTGTTTCATTGGGAATCATTCAGGCTCTATTCATCATATCGATATCTGTGATTGTTCCTGAAGAAATGATCGTTGAATGCTGGACGGGATGGAAACTCGCTTCCCCCCATTGCATTTAAATTGTAATACATTGTAAGATATTGGAAATACGTGGAAAAATGAGGAACTTGACTTCACTGGAAAATCCTATTTCATTTTGAGAAATTTCAGGTACAAAAGGTGATTTCTAATAAAAAAGGTTTCTTATGATTTGTGGCTGACTCATTTGAAAGATAAATCAAAACAATAACGTCTTTAACGTGTAATATCTGCTTAAGACTTGGGTGATCATAGCTTTAAAAAAGCGGCCTAAACATTAGTGAATAAAATGTCTTATCAATTATTAAACTTAAATTTTGATTCCAAAATTCCAATTGTTGTCATTCGAATAATTTCCGGTGACATACAGGGGAAAACTAGGGTATACCAGTACGAGGAAATGTTATACGCAGAAATTTCGTGCATATACACGGAAAAGATAATGTAAAACCGGGTAATGAATTTCCCCGATGTTTTTCCGTATTGACTTCAATTTTTTCACTAGGCGTCTAATTTCTTTTGTCTAAAATAAATTTCCTGCAATTTTTCTCAAATAATAAGACTAAATATAGTGAGCATCTGTGAGCATCGCCTAAAGATGTCTTTACAATGGACTTATATTGCAGAAGCAGATGGGCCATGATGGCACACCCGATGATAATGGATATCCATCAATAACGAGACTCTGATCCATAATGGGACGCCGAGCCGAAATGGGTCACCATGGCTCAATGGGATGGCGGTCCAAAAAGGGATGCCGGGCAGAAATGCGCCGTTGACCATAACACAACACTCAGCGTTCCATTTTTCCCAGTGTCCCATTATCCTCCTGCCCCATTATAGCCCACTCTGCCCTAGGTATCAAAGATATATAAATTTACCGAAGAATTCGCACGACCAAATGAAAAGCTCAATAAAAAAGTTCACTCCTGAAGATTATTTTCCGAAAAACCAATTTAATTCTCTGATGAACACATTTAAAAAAAATAATAAAATTGCTGACTAATTTTGTAAAAGATTATTCAACTTTTTTCCACAGAATTTTACGCTATTGAATTGAATTCGTGAATCAAGAGAAGTATCAATGATTATTATCGAGAACTGAGGATCATATCGCATTCACTACAGTCGCGATATCTATGACCATACGCGAGACCTTTTCGATCCACGTGGATATCTGATCGATCAAAACAATTGCAATAATCGCAGGATGCCATGAATGAACGCTGAAGATGAGTAGAAAAATTATGGGATCTTGCAATGATGGTTTCTCTTTACATATAAAGCGTGTAATGCCGAAAGCATTGCTAAAAAAAGAATAATTTTTTTTTTTTCAACCAGAAAGAGCTGAGAAGGAGCCCATTATCTCAGTAAATTCCCGGAGTTACATAGATATTTTTCAAAAATGTTTCTTAACCAAACAATCTTACTAGTCCGCATGAAAGTTGTTCCTTACAGGATAATACATATTTTGTGTCTGATAAATTTGTCGGAAGCACTCATGGCGCTTGATTAATTTCATATTTTTAACCATATATTACAACACACACACAGAGGAAGAGAGAGAACGAGAGAAACCATATATATATATATATATATATATGTGTATATATATGGATATGCACAGCAGGAATTTTGGCCCATGGAGGTTAAAACCACATCCCGTTTAATGTTTTTTATGTTGAAAAAAAAACGAAAATTCTTCAATATCCTAAATTTCGATAATAATGAACAGTATAACCGATCTGGTCCACCTTGAAAATCTCGACACTATATCGAATACTTCATGATTATCTTGAGTAGAAGGAATATGTTATATATCACGTGGTATATATCTTAATACATATCAAGTATATATGTAATAGATGAATAGGATATCGATGCAATATTTCTTCAAAAATACTGTGTTCAGCGCTACACATGTTTGGATCCGGCAATTGCACTTAAGTTTTCAATAACTATTGAATAATTCGGCAAAAAATATTTTGTTTTTGAAGCATGATACAAAATTTGAAAATCAATTTCGATACTTATTTTTAAGGTGTGAACTTCAGTGCAATAACACTGAATTAGAATGACGTCGGTTTAGTGGCGCAGTTCGTGAGAAGGCAGATATAGACAAGCTTGTTTTTATGGAAAATGCAATTTACACTTTTCTGTGAATGATAATTCACATTATTATGACATTTTTAATTCCGTTTTTTGGAGTTATTACTTCCATCTGAAGTTCTGAGACCCATTTGAAAATTGACAACTTTTTATCGAACGTCGAAAATTTCAAGGTGAATGATTCAAATTTCAAGGTAAAATTTCATGATTTCGAAAATTCAATAGAAAAAAAATCCGCAATCCAGAAAAACAATTTTTTCAACATTTTATTTTCTATACCCTTTCCTTGAAAAATTGGCACAATGTTCCCTAAACAATGGAGATCCGTTGGAAAATTTCCTCAAAAAAATATCATCTTAATCTCCCCGAATCTCGATCCGTATTTTCTCCTAAAATCGAACGCCCGCACTACAAAGTACCTCATACAACAATATGGCACCGATCGTCATACCACAATCAGAATACTATCACCTCATATCAACTTCTACAGCTTCCAAAGCTTTTTGCGATCGAGTTCGCCAGTCACGCGACAATTCTAAAAAGTTCTCAATTTTCCAAAAATGTTCCCAAAGTCTCGCAATACCACTTTTTCCTAAAGCTATTCAAATGGTAATTTTTCCCGGGCATTTTCAAGGAAATATAATTGCCACAATCTGCTTTTCTTTTCCCAAAGTTTAACGTCCACAAACCTTTGAACGTGTTTCGCACGAGAGTCATGCTCATATTAACTCCCGCGAGGCCCGCGAATCCCGTTATTTCCGTTGTCTCAGCTTCGCCGAAAAAAAATCCAAATGATCCTCAAAAAAGTGCCTCAATTTTTCATTTCACCTTCGCAACAATTCCCCATGACATCACGTATATAGCTCCATCCATCCAATTCGCCCAAATAGTGGTCCTTGGTTTCTCAATCAACCGCGTGGCGTTGTCCACCAATCCCTTAGTTATCCAATTTTTTTTCAATGACGTATCATCGATGGACACGATCACCACTGCCCACCCTTCCAGGTTGACCAACATCAAATTAATGCCCAATAGATAACAATTACACCTTTCGCGCTAGCCAATCGCCAACCTCCAATTTCTTTCATTATCTCCAAAACGGGCGTTTGTCGGTAAAGCAGAAGATTGGGCGGGCCAAAACAAGACAAAAAAAAATGGCGACAGACTTTCAAAATTGTCAATTAACAATAAAAAATCAATTAGTCTTGGTCCAAAACAGCCATACCCTTCATTTGCCAATGTGCGCGGTAGCGTATCAGCCAAGTACAAATTTCACGTATCCCGATTTTTCCGATCCAGTACCGTAAAATCGATTGCAAAGCACTAGGATTTTTGCCCAATGTAAATTACAAAATTATATACATCTCAAAAAAATCCCTATAGTTAATTGTCAACTTTGTTGGTTCCGCTAGGCCATATCCGTCAATTGGCAAAATACGCGGTAGCGCATCGGCCAAGTCAATCTCCAATAAATTCCTTTTTTCCAAACGCAAATCAAGTTTCAGGTAAGCACTGTTTGACCGATTTGAGACAAAAACTACAAAATTTTTGATAAAAATATCTCAGTCACAATAATCCCAGGCAGATCGCTCGTTTGAAAAACCGCACATTTTATTATCGCCGAAGCCACAATGGTCCACCACAAGTTTGCAATCAATTTTGCACAATTTTTTCACTAAAAGAAAATACACTGGACCTGGGGAATCAATGGGCGTAGGGGTGCGGGAGAGGGGAGGGGGGAAATTAAATAAAAACGGAATGTTTTTTGCTTAGTTATACCTAGGACATGGGGGGTGGTGGGGGGCGATTTAGTCGGTAAAAATAGGCAAAATAAAGCGAAGTTTGATGGTTCTTTTTTTTTTACTAAACCATCTAGAAGAGGTGAATTGAGTGGAGCACCGGCGGTTACTACGGTGGAGCTTTTCTAACTAACATGCCGCGGAGGAGAGGTGAGCGGTTTTGGTGGGGGAGGGGGGGAAGATAGAGCTGTGTGATAGGTAGAAAGGAGACCGATTGGTACGTATGAGATGAGGAGGGGGGGATGGTTATGGCGGACCGTGAAGGAGCCGCCTCTACGGCGAACGATAAAGGGGCGACACCCCACCAATACCCCCACCGCCGCCGCCGCTACCTGCGCCACACGAATGAGAGGAACAAAGAGAACTACGCTACAGACCTGCAACTTCGGACTGTATTTTCGGGCGCTTCAGCTTCTCGAAATTGTCGGATTTCGTGATATCGGAATTATTGCCCATGTGGTGAAAAAATTACGTTTTTATATTTATTTTTTAGACTTTGATAAATTTGAATGGGCGGAGATTAAATTTTTTTTAATTCAGTTTTTAGGTTTTTGGAAACCAATAAATCTTCCACAGAGAGTTTTCAGGAAGCGTGAATTTTCCCAAATGTTTTAGTTCCAAGTTTTGAAAATTGAAAAAGTTTATAAATTAGGAGAAATTTGATTTATTTTTTGGAACATGTGGGATATTTTGAATTTTTTTTTTTTTTTTTGTAATCTGTAGAAATTTTATAAGTTTGATAATGTTAGAATTATTCAAAATTCTGAAATTTCAAAATTTATCAAAAATTCACTTTTCTACAGTAAAGATGCTTGAATGGAAAACTAATTTTACCCTCGGAACAGTGAATTTTGCCCTTCTTACAAGCAAAAATTACTTATCTTTAACAGTTTTGCTGAGGATGGGTAGCAAATTTTAATTGACGAAACATAGGAACAACAGGAACTGTAAATAAAATTGCATAAATCTTACCGTACCGGTACAGTTCTGCCAAGTGAAATTTACTACGGGCCCTAATGTACAACTTATTAATATTGGCTACTTTCCATTTTCCAAACTTGAGGTCTCCTAAAAATCAAAATTATTCAATTTGAATTGTTGATATATTGACAGTACTTTCTTGTAAAATTTCAATAACATCTCTAAATAGAGTTAGGTAAATTTCACCTTACCACGATAGTATCTTTTATCGATCAGTATAGTAATTTTCTGCGGATAAGGAGAATATAGTATACCTCACTCTGTCTAGAATGTTCATGGAGATGCTCGTAAAAAATACTATTCTGTCATGTACAATTTACTACACAAATGATTAAACTGCAATTTTCAAGTTTTGACGGATAAAATTCGGGAGCGAATTTTTGGATGAAATTTACGCTTTGAAAAATAAAATAAGTTTTTCATTTAGCAATTTTTTTATGTATTTCTGAATAAAACATCCAAAATATAGGTATACCAAATGGAAGGGTCACTTTTCCGATTTTTTTTCATATATAACTTTCTTAATAAGTGGATACATTTTTGAGGATCATGAGGGATCGGGTGATGAGAGAGATGAGGGCGGGATGGAAGGGGACTATGGACCAACGAATTGGTGGGATTCCCCTTCGATGGGACGGGGAGGGGGATTGCGCATGTATGTGTTATATCCGCGGCCCCTACCTGCGTATGAAGAAGAGAAATCAGGGTCCAGGGATGTGGATGCTGGAATTGATGCCCGTGGGGTTTACAGTGAGAAAAAAAAATTGTCTTCATAAATTTCTCATCACAATAACATTGTTGCTGGAACTAATTATATACTCAGATTCTTTTTCCGATAACAGATACTTGCCAATATTTTTGATGGTATGACCGATTTCTTTATCAAATTGATAAAAATTTGGGATCTTTTTCCCTCGGTGAAAGGAGAAGTTTTCAAAAAATAAAATTGTATTGTGCCTTCGTAGTTCACACACCCACCCACACACACACACACACACACGCGGGCACGCATACACATACACACACTTTAAAAATGGTCGACAAATATTTTAAATATATGATTAAATTGACTCATATCAATGATCCTCATTACGATAACCCGTCACTGAAATGATGAAATATGAGTTTTATCGTGTTACACGTTTTTTTCATGTATGGCATACAGTGTCTTAATTTTTTTTTCTTATCCCCGTAAAATTTTTTTCCCCACTGTTGGATGATTCCGTAGGCCCAGAGCAATAAGTAACGAGATACGTTGGGACACCCCGGGTGTCCGATACGCGATGCTGCATGTGTGCGCTTATCTGAATGGCATTTGTTACCGGAAACATCAAATCGGTATCTTTGTTTCTTTGGTCTGAAAACTCAAGTCGATAAAATGCTGACAGTTTTGACGAGTCACTGCCGTCAGATGCATCCATTGCTCTTTCGGTATAAGAAACTACCGGAAAGCTCATTATCATCTGTGTATGTGGTCCATTCCTCCAAATATCATACCGGAATCTGGCCTATGTCTCATGCACCGTTGGCCGAGAAACATCGCAAAATAACATCGTATTTCAAAAAATTCAATTACTGCCAAAAATTTTGATATGTAAAAAATTTAAAAATTCAGAAATTTCGAAAAAAAAACTAAATTTGAAAATTTAGTTGAAAAAATAAGTTGAAAAACACTCAACCTAATTTGGGCACACTCAAACACACACATGCAGCTGCTCCTACAATTACTTATTCGTCTTGATATCTTCATTTTCAACTTATTGCACCATCTTTTAAGAAATTGACTATAAGAATAAGGCAAGTTCCCTATTTTTTAGCAGATGCAATGATTTCTCGGGTGGGGATTTGTTGGTAATGCTGGGTCTAGTCATCAGCTAGGAGTGATTGATCAAAGGCATCCGCGTGCTCTCGAAACAATGTGATGATACAATACAACGCGTCGACGCTCATTGTTTCAATTGGTCACTCCTCTCAATCTTGCGTGAACTAATGTCGGCAAAGGACGTTGGGGCGGGGGAAAGAGGGGGGGGGGGATGCTCGAGAAACGACGTGACACTCGTGGAAAATAATTATGAGTCACAATGAGTCTAGAGAGCACCAGTTTTCTCATGCATTTTTCGTGTGACATTATCAGCACGAAAAAACTATCTTCATTTTGGGGTACGACAAACTTCATTCTGAATAATAAAAAAAGTGGACGGCAAAACTGACAATTGGGGAAGCGGTTATTGTCATTTTAACGCGTCCAGTAGTGGCGCGCATTGAGCGAATCGATTCATTTTGCGTTCATATCTCGAGACATGAAGGAGCTAGCGGAATTGTCATGATAACCTTTTTTATAGTGCACATTGAGATCTACAAAAAAGTTTCATATGAACATTGGTTAATATCAGTAGATTTGAAGATACCGCGGAATTGTGCCATAGATATTGTAATTGCTAACCGGCGCAACGCGTGACACGCGAGAATTCGCATCGAGTCGAAGAATAGAATTTCCATCCACTTAATTGAATATTGATATACATGATGTTTATATCCGCCCAAATAAACTGGAAGAATTTCGTGAGAAACTATAGTATATTTCCAGGCTGTCATTTTGGGGTTTTTTGCTCGCGCAAAGTTTGCGCTCGAGGCGAAGCCGGGAGCAGGCAATGGCGCGAGCAAAAAATCCCCAGAATGACAGCCTGGACAACATTTTTCCGTAGTTACTTTTACTTTTCCAAGTTCGGAACAGGGCTAATACCAATTCCCGAACGAGGAAAAGTACAAGGCGGTACGGACAAAAAAATTTCACGTACATATTTCAATACTCAAGCGCCAAGCATGTTTTCGATAATCTGAAAATTCTGATGAGCGAAATTCTTATACTTAACACAATAGACGGGTAAAAACGCTGATACATAGGCCTACTTTAAAGGCTATTGTTGGTCGGGCTACTTGGAGATTAGAAAGAATCACACTGTAAACAGTAATGACTAAATATTTTGTTACGGATTATGGGACACTGATCATAGCCTTGAGTCAACAAGGTATTTGGTGGAAGTTTGAAGGTTTGTCGAGATTCGAATCATTTCCAAATCTAGATATCTATAGCCACATAAAGCAAAAACATGATAAACATTTTGGTTGGTGAAACTATAGACGTTACTATAGAGTAAAGTATTTTTATCTCTGCCTAAATCCACTGGAATAGTTACTTGAGACATTGAAAAAATTTCACTCAAATATCGCAAAATTGTTCGCTCTGATATATACATTTCTGAAATATATATTCCATATTTGTTTATGGCCGAAAAGATATCTGACATATATTTTAAATATGGGTAGACACTTCCAATGGAGATACATTTGCCCACTCGCACGTAATATATACCTGAGATACAGCACTTTTGCCCGAGAAATATAAGTGAATCTCACTAAGGTATTTGCTCGCGCACATATTCTTCTCATACGGGAGCAGTGAAAGAAAATTGGGAATTTCACAAAGAATCAACTGAATTTTCATGAATCTAAAATTGAATTCCATTTGAACTTTTAAAATTGACTTAGATTTAAGGAGGAATTTACCAAAAAACAACCTGATAATTCAATGTTTCTCATTTTTTAATGCAAGTAAAGTAGAATATTGACGAGAAAAACACCAAAAAAAGGTTTTTCGTAAGATATAAGTGACAAGCCCCCCTTGCCGCCACCCCCCCCTTGCCGCCACCCCCCCCCCCCCTTGCCGCCACCCCAGCAAGGGGCGTTGAGTAGAAAAAAAGGAAAATCTCTCCAGTGGTCCAGCCGGAAACGTTGGACCAAACTTTTTTGTCCACACACACACACACACACACACAAAAACTCTTTTCGGAAAGCGACTCAGGACGATGTGAAATATCGAGTAAAGTGAAAATATCGTGAAAATCTCACTTTTCATTTTCAGGGTGGGTACAATAACTGCCATAAATAGGGAAGTTAAAAAATAAAATAAATACTGCTGGAACACATTTGTAAATATCTTAGGGAGTTGTATTCACTTTAGGACTCCAATACATGGTAGCTAATGATACCACATGAAAATTCAGATGAAATGGGAACTGTACACCGATTTCGGTTTTTTTTATGGAAAGTTCAGTTAAACAAATTTGAAAGGTATATAGATGCGGTAAATGTTCTGTGTTTCTTGCTAAATACAATTACTTTGATAAGGTGATAAGCGAACTATTGTCTCTTCAATTAGTTTATGGTACATATGTGGATGGATTGACTTACGTATGTGAATTTTTACTGGAAAATAACGGTTGGTTATTGCCGAAGGTAGATCGGTTCGGTCCATTGGCCATCGAGTATAAAAGAGACAGAATAACGAAGGGGAAAAGGTGAAGAACGTCGACGTCGGATACTATTATTAGTATGCAGCTGCCTGTGAATAAGTGAATGAAAATCAGAGCATTATACCTCGAGCGTTCGGAAACAATGCTCAAGGTAAAACAACGGCATAAGAAAGGGGGGGGGGGAGAAAAAATCTTGCATTTTTTATTATTCCCCCGCTTCGGATTTTATGTGTCACATGCAGAGCATTTTCATAGTATGCTATGTTGCAAATTTTGAAATCTTCAGAATTTTTAGGAATTATGAGAATTCCAAATTGTGAGATGTTTGATTTTGGCAATTTTTGCCCGCAGTGCCGCGGGCAAAACAAACAGATCCTCTTGCCACCCCCCCCCCCCCTTACCCTTTAAAGGGGGGGGGGGTGGCAAGGGTGGCTTGTCACTTATATCTTACGAAAAACCTTTTTTTGGTGTTTTTTTCGTCAATATTCTACTTTACTTGCATTAAAAAATGAGAAACATTGAATTATCAGGTTGTTTGAGGTCTCGCGGGGGGCAAGGGGGGGGTGGCGGCAATCTTACGAAAAACCTTTTTTTGGTGTTTTTCTCGTCAATATTCTACTTTACTTGCATTAAAAAATGAGAAACATTGAATTATCAGGTTGTTTGAAGTCTCGCGGGGTGGCAAGGGGGGGGGGGGTGGCGGCAATGCGGACAAAAATTGCCAAAATCAAACATCTCACAATTTGCAATTCTCATAATGGTGCGGGCAATCAAAAATTTTCATTTTTGGAGATTTTGCAATTTTTGGAATATTTTCAAAATTTGTAAAGATTTTCCCAATTTGTTGTACGAGATAATCTAATTATTGTTTTGGGGTGAGACATGAAAAAAAAGGTAAAAACATTTGAAACTCCGCACTCCATCATTTTCTTTATTTTAATTTCTTCTAAATTCTTATTTTTTCCAACGTTTTAATATTCCAATTCTTAATTTTTTTCTTCATATAAATTGATTGAAGATCAATTTATCAATACCTTGAATTCATAAATTTGTTATAATTGACATTTTACATTTTTTCGTTCGTTTGCTATCCGCCTTCAGAATTGGCTCCGTGAATCCCCGCGCATTCCAATCAATCGGGCTCGCGCGTCAATTGTAAGTCATTTCATCAATTATTGTTGATAGTGGGATGAAGCGTTCAGATCCTTCCACGAGGCTGTGCCTGTCATCTCCCTCAAATGCTTTATTATCAATCATTTCATTGTTCAAAAAAACAAAAATCTTTTTAAGAACATTATGACCGTGAAATAAAAATGTGTATGGTTATTTTAAGCGACAATTTTGTTTATTACTCATCGTTCAATTTTTCAATCCCGTCCTGTTCATCTTTGATGTTTCTGTTTAATTTACAAAGGGGATATCTACTACAATAATGTTGACAATTGAATTGAAGTATGGTACGGCTTGAAATAAAAAGAAAAATGAAATGGTAATAATTCAATAATGTATAGGTCAATCGATAAACGAATGAATAAAAAAAGTCGGTTCTTATGAATTTCCCACAAAATTTATTCTTTTGGATTTTCGGCATTCTTCAATTTTTGGAAAAAGTTGAAACTTTTGAAAAATTTCATAAATTCTCAATTATTTTCAAAAATCGGAAAGTTTTTAAAACTCGAGCGATTAATAACCGGTGAGCAAAAGCTGGAATTAAGCGATCAAGCTCAAAGATGGCGGAATCAAAAGGTTTCAAGAAATATCACAGATAGCTATACGATGAATAGAACCTGAATGATTCCCCATGAAACAAAGAATATATTTTATATTCAGAGCTTTTTTCTCAATCTCCGTTTCTTAGTCAAAACAAATCCAGTCAAAATTGCAAATCCGGGTGTGCCGTATCTCGTGGGTCGCACTTCTAATTCGGTTGTTCTTCACCAAAGTACTCGTTCACGAGATATTTAAAACGATGGAAAAATTTCAGGCAATAAGGAAATAGTAAATCGAGAAGTTACTGATGTGGCCCTGATGGACCACATTTACTCAGCTTCCTTCATGTACGATTGAATTCGTGGAAATCGATTTGCTACCATAGTATTCTGCGTTGTTGTATCTGCATTGTTTTTCACAACTTTGACACCGAAATGAGCCGTCCCTGGTCTTTAATCTCTAACAGTTGGGTCCAGCCGATGACGCTATCGTCTCGAAGGGCCACGGAGATCTCCGAGTGCTCGAGTGTTGGGCGTTTTATATTGAGAGAGGAATTGTCAGTGCGAGAGAGATATTTTGTTATCCAAGTGGTGGGAGTAGCTGCAACCGGCATCTCATGGCTTCTCCCTCCGCTCAGCTTCCTTGTGCTTCCCCTTTACGATATCTGGTGAAATATCCCAACCTCTCCCCCCCCCCTGCCGCCCACCCACCGACTGCTCAGCCGTGCGCCCATTAGGCGCCGCCACGGCGTGATTCGCAACTGTGTTTCTTTGTCGAAACGCTCCCTCGAAGTTCTACACATCGCTATTTGGATCTTTTTTTCATCTTCTTTTACGGAAAAAAGACGCTTCGAGAAATTAATCTCGGGTTGAAAACTACGGGTGCAAAAAGTATAATTTCTTCCTCCTTCCGTTTGGAAAATTTTATAAATCTATGACAGTTATAGAATTTATGGATTCTTTTAAATTTTTGGAAAAACTTGTTGGAAGCGAAAAATGCCGCATTTTTGTCTTGAGGTATCCAATCAGCCGTGTGTGTGTGTATACGCGAATGAATTTTCAAATTTTAAATGTCACAAATAGTGAAGATTCACAAAATTTTAGAATTCTCAAAAAAAAAAACATTTCAAAAGGATTTTTAATTTCGGCATCAATATCTTTTATTTGGAGAATTTCATGACTTTCCAAAATGGGCAAAGTTTGGAAGTCTTACAAAGCGCCATGAATTCCAAAATTTTTGAATGAATTTCCAAAAAATATTGTATGAACTTAAAATAGGAGAGAGTTGTATAAGCGGACGTGAAAACTGTATTTCATATGTTGGCAAATGGAATTTTCTTTTTGAAAAAAATCAAGTCGGTCTAGGTAACTTAGAAACATGTGTTTTCCATACACAATTCATTTTCCAGCAGAGAACCTGCACGGAGAGAAAAATACATGGAAATTCCGTTGTGACTTCCTGTCCCTCTCCCCTGTACGCCCCACGGTGACCGCTCTGCAGCATTTTCTCCCAAAGGGAGTACTGGACACCCACCCATGCGGTTAGGGCCGACTTTCGCCATTTTACGCTATCGTATTTCTAAACACAGGGTAAATCTCCAGAAATCCCTGTGCTACGATGACGGGCACCCATAACGGAACCTTCCTCCTTCCATGAATTAGGGAATGACATAATAGGTGAGAGAATGTCCTCACCATCTATATCCCTCTACAGTCTTTTACAATACAAATGAATAGATCACCGTTCTTGTATAAAATAAATGCATACTAACCTGTAAAAAAAACCTACGTCTGTAATTTTTGTAATTCTGGCCTGACATGGTCTCCTCAGCATCTCAAAAATGATCAAAAAATTGGGAATCACAAAAATGTAAAACAATTAAAAAATGCGAAAACCACCAAAATTGAAAATTTCCGAATATTTCCAATACTTGAAAATTTACAACAATCTTTCAAAACCGTCAGAGATTTGAAAAATTGTAAAAATGCCAATTGATGATAAAAATAGTCCATTGGAATGAAGATATAAGTCCTAAAGAAAGAAAAATTCCAGAAACATCTCAGAGGTCTCATCTCCATCCCTGGTTTTTCTCACACGTAAACGTATAACCAGTAAAAACGTGGACATTCCAAAATTTGAAGTAGAAAACTGATGAATTTACGGTGGCATCCGAAAAACTCAAAACGTCCACGAACAAAAACCTGACCTCTCGAACAACTGTGCACCATGTGTGCACCACTTGTGCCTCACCCCTGGCGTTCCTCAGCATCTTCTGTACCTCGTTTTCTTCCCGACAATTTGTGTCCCCCTGATCAGTTCCCAAGTTACTTCTCAAGATCCGTGTTTTCAGCACCTATATAGCACAAGAATCTCCCACAGAAAGAAAATATTTCTGTAATCATATCTTGTGGGACGGTCCCAAATTTAGCGACGATAGGATGATTTCCAACTCAGAGTTGCGACAATCCAAAGTTGCATTACTGAATTCAATTGCACCCTTACTGAAATGACTGGACCCTAAGATTCTGACTGTAATTTACAAATTCATTACAAAATGTAAACTAACAAGAAATGTTGAGACTTGGATGAAGCGCAAGGAACAGGACTTTCATCGATACATAGATCTTGTGGAGTTGAACGCTATAAACAATGAAAAAAGAAAACAATTTTACGAAGGCCACAAAAACGTCTTTGAGGTGTCGAGACGCTTTCCACAAGTGTAATATGAGCAACAGATTTTATTCAAATATTCAAATCTTAACTTAAACTTTAGGAAAGCTCGATGTGAGCTTTTGGAAGCTTTTACATTACTTCATCAGACACTTGAAAACAGTTGGATACTTTGAAATTGTGAGTTTCGAAATATTTCATTAGAACATTGCAAAAGGTTAATATGAGAATTGAGAGATTTAAAAGGGCTAAATTTGAGTTTGTGTATAATGATTCACTTGAACATTCGGAAATATTTAATTACACTGCGACTAATGCAATCGGTCTTGTTTGCGTTTGGGCTTTTAAAATATTCTCGAGAAGTAAATCTGAACTTGCAAAACATTTCCGAAAATTCAATGCGATATTTCAATGGCTTTATTAGAGCTTTCGTGAAGGGATTTTCCATGACTTCTAGGGGCTCAAATCAAATTAATGGAATTGGTCTTGGAAGCTCTTTATAAGGTTGATTGGGAATTTCAAAATGATTAATTTAAGATTTCGAATTAACTCGAAAGCTCGATTGCGCTCTGGTAATACTGGGTTCAAACCCTGCGAAGTTTGCTTTAAGGCATTTAAAATCCTGATCCAAGCGTTTTGAAGGGTTAATGTTAGGTGGCATGCCGGATGTAAGATTTTGAAAAGTTGATTTGAGCTTTTAAAAGCTCGATTTTAGCTTTTGAAAAGCTCGGTTTGCGCTTTTGAAAAGGTTGGTTTGAGGTTCTGAAAACCTCGGTTTAGGATTTTGGAAGGCATGATCCGAGGTTTTCAAAAAATTTCTTTCAACTTACGAAAAGCTCACTCGACGAACAGCCTGAGTCGCACCCTTGAAAAGCTTGTGCCAAACTTTTGAAAAGCTTAATGTCAGGTTTTAAAAACAACTTGTTTTGAACTCTTTCAATGCTTGGCTTGATCTTTCAAAAGCTTCAATTGAGCTATTGAAGCGTTTTTTCTAGACTTTTTTAGAAAGTTTCATTGAGCACTTGACGAGCCTGATCGAAGATTTGATTTAAAACTTCGTTGGCTTCAAACATGGAGAGCTTAATTTATAAATTTTAATGGCACCTTTAGTTGATAAACTGAGCTTTTCGGGGAATGTATCATATGAGCAATTCAATCCAAGAAAAATAATATTATCATCATTCCTGTTGCTTTTTATTTAAGAAACTGTGTGGCGGCGTAAAAAAAGTGACGAATAGTCTCCATTTTGTTCCCCAGATCTTAAGATCCGTGTTTTCAGCACCTATAGCGCAAGAATCTCAGAAAAACTGTTGCCCACATATACCAACACTCACACATGTCTCATATACAGTATTTTTTTTTTGTACCGAGAGCTTGGGAGTGAGAATTCAACCGAGATCCCGTACATAACTCTTTTCCTTCGTTTTTCTCGTCGTCTTTATCTCCGTTCTCTCCCACTTACTTGTACTTCACGCGGGTAATAAACTCGGGGTATCAGGGGAAAATAAAGGAGATGACTGGGACCACTTGAAATTTTATTGGAGAATTCCACTCGTTGACTTTCAAACGCTCCATTTTTTTCAGTTACGTCAATTGCTCATTAACTCGATAATCAACGATTTCTGGAAAAAAGTGATAACCAATTTTATGCAGGGAATTTAAATTTATATTAAAATTTTTTTCCATAATTCAATGCTGCGTGGAGGAGCGTATTTTAGGGTTTCCGGATTTTTCTAATTCTGGAATTATTTCGAAAATCCTTTTTTTTCGATGGTTTTGAAGTATCCATATAAATTTGTAATGTAGGCATGTTTCTGAGATGACGCACGAGGATGTGTGCATGTGTCTAAAGGTGTAAGGTTGCAATCGAAGCGTCCCCACGAACTCTTGTACTGATTACATTTTGGTTAAAATCGGTCCCTTGCCTTAGTTGTTATAAACAATTTGAATTGTCCATAACGCATCTTCGGGAGAACCGTTGCAAACACCAAATAATATGTATAACCAAAGTTGTTCCACGTGTAAACATGCATATTTTAGGTCATATTACTTTTCCCTCTACCTCGCATAGATAGCAAGATATTGCAAATTGTAGCTTAAAAAAAATCAACGAAATTAATCAATTTTTTGAACGAATCCATCTACGGGTACATGCCGGGCGTCGCATTTGAAGAATTGCACCTATATATGGGTGTGTGTACAAAATAAATAGCTATTATATTGCAATGTGGGCAATGAACACCGATCTACGAGTCAAACGCAGGGTTCCATGAGGTCAACACATAGTGTGTGTTTTTGTCAAATTTCTCAAACTTTTCCGTATTCATTTTTTTACAACTTTGTGAGTTCCAAATTTCACATTCACGAATACAAGTTTTCCATGCATTTGAAATTTCATGGGTTTTTTTAGAATAATTATAATAGCCAAAAACTGGACATAAAGTTCGATGAAAATTTCGCAGTTGAGTTAAAATTTTATCAGTAGAACGAGAGATACTTGACTCCGAGTATGGATACCTCACTTGTATACACATCCGTTGGGGATGACTAGACGCTGAAATGTGATACAGCTCTGGAGTAATGCCTCGGTGATGCTGAGGGCAAAGTGCGAGGCAATGATCGAGCTGTGTACGAACTACACAAACGCCTTTTGGTAATAGGCTGCGAGGCAAGCGGGGCGAGGGTGGCAAATATTTGTCTCACGGACTATCCAATGGCTCTACCTCCGCTGAGAATCACTCCTCTAATCTAGTCGGTAGTCGTTTACACAGGTCCATTTTGAAGATAAAAAAAATTATTACGTATCGAAACGGGCAGGCTTCAATTTCTTTTACATATTAACAGCAATGGGATTGTTCATCTGGAGAGATTCCTTTTTAATTTTTGACATTTTGACATCCCCGATTTTTCAATTTTGTTTTCCGTTCATTTTTTAGGAAGTTAGAAAAAATTCTGTTTTTAAATTTTTGGAATTTTATATATTTTTGAAATTTTGGAGGTCTTAGAACTTTTAGGAATTTCAGATATTTTTGAATTTTGTAATTTTTTTGCAATTTTTAACATTTTTGAAATTTTCGAAATTCTATCAATTTCATAAATTTCAGATCCGTTAAAAATTTGGAAATACTTGTAATATACATTTTTTCGTAATTATAATTTACAAGGATAATGGGACGTAGAATTTCTGTTCCCCGTGTGAGTTACTCAAATATATATTCGTCTAATCTGTTCGGTAGCCGTTTACACCGGTCCAAATTCTTCATTTCCAAGAGGGCACACTAAAATAAACAGGAAAAATGTGTTCAGCTCGGTCCTGTTGAAGACATGTGCATGATTTTTGTTTTTCCAGTTCTTAAAATTCATGAACAGTTGTAATAAGTTTAAGGTTACTCAAATTTGTAAACTCAGTAGATACTAAATAGGCAATGTCTATTCACACGGTCCACGGTAAATCTTACCGTGTATCTAAGGTACTTTACCGTGCATATAAGGTACTTTTTACCGTGTATCCAAGGCATTTTTGGCGTGTATACAAAGAAGATTTACCGTGTATACAAGGTACTTTACCGTGTATACAAGGTACTTTTTACCGTGTATCCAATGCATGTTTGCCGTGTATACAAAGTACTTTACCGTGTATACAAGGTACTTTACCGTGTATTTAAGGTACTTTTTACCGTTTATCCAAGGTACTTTACCGTGTATTTAAGGTATTTTTTACCGTGTATCCAAGGTCCTTTTGCCGTGAATAGGGGAGAGTGGGGCATAATGGGACGCGGGGCATAATGCAAATCCCAAACCTCAAATCCCAATTCCCTAATCCCAAACCCCTAATCCCAAACCCCAAATTCCACACCCCAAATCCCAAACCCCAAATCCCAAACCCCAAATGCCAAATGCCAAATGCCAAATCCCAAATCCCAAATCCCAATTCCCAAACCCCAAATCCCAAACCCCAAATCCCAAACCTCAAACCCCAAACCCCAAACCCCAAACCCCAAACCCCAAATCCCAAACCCCAAATCCCAAACTCCAAATCCCAAACCCCAAATCCCAAACCCCAAATCTCAAACCCCAAATCCCAAACCCCAAATCCCAAACCCCAAATCCCAAACCCCAAATCCCAAACCCCAAATCCCAAACCCCAAATCCCAAACCCCAAATCCCAAACCCCAAATCCCAAACCCCAAATCCCAAACCCCAAATCCCAAATCCCAAACCCCAAATCTCAAACCCCAAATCCCAAACCGGAAATCCCAAACCCTAAATCCCAAACCCCAAAACCCAACTCCTAAGGCCCAAATCCGAAACCCTAAACTCCAAATCCCAAATCCCAAATTCCAAATTCCAAATCCCAAACCCCAAACCCCAAAGCCGAAACCCCAAATCCCAAACCCCAAACCCCAAATCCCGAACCCCAAACCCCAATTCCGAATTCCAAACCCCAAATTCTAAATCCGAAACCCCAAATCCTGAATCCCAAACCCCAAATCCCTAATCCCAAATCCCGAATCCGAAGTCTCAAATCCCAAACTTCGAATCCCAAATCCCAAAGGCCGAATCACAAACCGTAATCCCAAATTCGAATTCCCAAATTACAAATCTCAAACCGCAAACTCCAAACTACAAATCTACATTTGGGATTTGGAATGTGGCATGTGGGATTTGCGATTTGGGATTTGAGGTTTGAGATTTGGGATTTGGGATTTGGGGTTTGGGATTTGGGATTTGTGGTTGTGGATTTGGGGTTTGGGATTTGGGGTTTGGGATTTGGGGTTTGGAATTTGGATTTTTGGATTTGGGGTTTGGGGTTCGGGATTAGGGAATTGGGATTGGGATTTGCATTATGCCGCGCGTCCCATTATTCTCCGCGTCCCATTATGCCCCGCGTCCCATTATGCCTGCGCGTCCCGTTATGCCCCACTGTCCCATTATGCCCCACTCTCCCCTACAAAGAACATTTACCGTGTATCCAAGGTACTTTACCGTGTATATAAGGTATTTTTTACCGTATATACAAGGCTCTTTTGCCGTGTATATAAAGAACATTTACCGTGTATCGAAGGCACTTTACCGTGTATATAAGGTATTTTTTACCGTGTATCCAAGGTCCTTTTGCCGTGTATATAAGGTACTTTTTACCGTGAGTCCAATTAGGTAGTGCATTGGGAGTGATACAAAAGCAAGCAACAGACGCAGGATATCCATTCTCGTACGACATAAGTTTTGGCTCGTTGACACGTGTTGCACGTTTTTCTTGAATTTTGTCTTCTGTCACTGATTGCTCCCTTCAGTGCAACGAATGCACTCCTCGCGAAAAATTTAGACACCAAATCCATTTTAATTTCCTCATGGTAGCTTGGATACACGGTAAATGTTCTTTATATACACGGCAACGGCACATTGGATACACGGTAAAAAAAGTACCTTATGTACACGGTAAAGTACCTTGGATACACGGCAAATCTTCTTTATATACACGGTAAATCTTCTTTGTATACACGGCAAAAAATACCTTGGATACACTGTAAAAAAAGTACCTTATATACACGGTAAAGTACCTTGGATACACGGTAAAGCACCTTGGATACACAGTAAAAAGTACCTTAGATACACGGTAAAATTTATCGTGGACCGTGTGAATAGACACTGCCTACTAAATATATCGAAAGAGTTTATGAACCTTGTTTTCTTTTACTTCCAGGATAAATCGAACGATATCATAAATTGTGTAATCAGGATTCATGATATCCTCAATTGATATGTCTTCTATCCAGTCCTACCGATTCCATGCTTACATAGTTGCAGAATAATTAGTGATCAATTTTGAAATAAAGCGCGGAGGGAGAAAAACGGCGCAGCGCTCGGGGTGTTACCAGACATGTAGTGTAATAATTCTAAGCGTTCTTGCCATGAGTCGTATTCTTTCGAAATGTCGTGCGACAAATGGCAAAGACGCTGGTCCATGACAGTCTGTGATATTATTATGAACTATTTCCGCGATAAATAATGCAGATAATTTGAAAAACAATGTCTATTTTACAATGAAAGTGGGAGACCGAAAAAGCGCTGCTTCAACAGCACAATCAGAAATACATGTTTGCAAAATACAAATAAACGGGACGTGAGTGTGACCCTCGGCGGGTCGCATCAATAACTTCCCAATAGTCTGTGTGTGTGTGTGAGAGAGAGAGTGTGACGATACACGTATAAAGTTAAGTTGTATATCAGTTACGCAAATTCGACTATTGATCTATTATTATGATTTTTCATCGATATCTCGTAAAATATGATGCCTAGCAAAACAAAATAATAAAACATGAAATTTGTAGTTTCATGAGAGGAACAACTTGTGTGTGACACTTTTTTTCGTATCTGCCATCGTTCTCGAGATATAGCGTTATGAATAATTAAAATTGTTAGACACCATGGAACGGATGGGACAACTGCAAAAACGCTCCTTCCCTAGGAGAAATTGGACGAAATTCTGCGGCATTCAGCCAAAGTGGCTATACCTTTAACATTGAGTACCGCGGTGCAATACCGCGGCAAGGCCTCTGCGACATTCAATTTCTAGTAGGGTTTTAGACCTGGAGCCCAGTAAGACGCGTCGATCAAAAAAAAAAATTCAAATCGGTTCAACGGTCTTACCGGAACCGTTAGCCAAAGAAAAGGATACGGACGCACACATACACACAACCCGCGCTGGAATGTCTCAGGAGCATGTGAAACGTCAAGAAACGTAAACATTTCATGATTCTGAGACTTTTCATTTTCGGGGTGATAACAGTAACTTACTATCGGGACGTGAATAAAATTACGGTTTTATTTCCATTTTATTTTCAACAATAATCAGTTCCTTTGATCAAGCAATTAATTTTTTCAAGCGCGAAATCAGTTCCCAGGTGAATCGATTGGTGCACGCGCCTGACAGATTGTACCTCTCGAACTGCAAAAAAAAAAAGAAATAAGTGTCCATGGGCGAGCTTCGAGGGGGAGGTTGCACGTGAGGGTTAAAATAGTGGATAGAAATGAGAGCTGCCGTTACCTATGTGCACACAACCCCCATAGGCCCCATGGTCACCATATGGGCAACAGCCCGAGGTCTGTGTACACCTCTCAATGCAACCGTTCTCTCCTCGTATTCTCTCCCTTATTTGGCGGACGTATGCGGGCCAGATTTTCCTACGGGGGCACAGTTGTATGGAGGCAAAACCCAAGAGAGCCCCAATACATGTGCACCTTCCTATCTTTTTTGCCAAGTCCAGACGAGACAATGTGCTTTTGGGCATTCCCATGGGAATCACTACAAAACCCGTGTTACACGCGTGTGGACGTTCCACCAATATAATAAACAAAATGTGGCCCTCGATGAGTCCAACCAATAACTTCCCAATGTGTGTATGTATTTTTACGTTTATCCCATATATGGGAATTAAGTGGAAGGGTTGGCATATTGATGCTATTCTATTAACATGTGGGTTTATATAGATACGTTAGAGAATATTTTTTGTAGACAATTAAATTTCCAAAAAATTGTTTTCTGTATTTTTTCGCTACATAGCTTAGTTCCCGAGAAAACAGGATTTTCAACTCATCGGAAAAAATGGTTATGGACGTACATGCACAAACACAAGTATTTTCTCAACGAGGTATGAAAATAATACCAAATGTCGAGAGAAGTCAAAATGCCATCCACATTACACTCTTCATTTTAGGGGTGATAACTTCTCTCTGCAATGACGACAATTAAATCATATGAGTCTGGGGACATGTGATTTAGAATGATTTGGTTCACTAACTTCGCATCCCAAATTTATTAGTCCAACGGGACGCGTTGGACCAACCTTTTAACTATCTGATTTTTGCAGGCGTCAATAAGTGTATTTTCTCATATGTGTGTTTGCGCGCGCCCGTATGTGTGTGTGTGTGTGTATGTTCTTTTTGTCTCCGTCCCTCTCATTTGTACGCCCCACGGTAGTTGTTGTCTGCGCATTCCTTTAGCGGGCGTGCCGGACACCCACCCATACGGCTGGGTCCGGTTTTCCCCATTTTACCATCGTATGTCTAAACATAGGGTAAACATCCAGTAACCCCTGTGCTACAATGATCGGTGCCTATGATGGAATTCCCCCCCCCCCCCCTCCTGCGACGGGTTAGGTTCCCGAGGTCAGTGCGATGTCATTTTATGGATGCCGCCAATAGCACACACGGAGCGTTCCTGCTTCGGTTGGAATTGATGAAAAAATATTTTTTTGAAAAATATTCGGCAGCGGAGCCCTAATCTAGGACCTTTGACGTAGGGGAGGGTGCCCTTGTACCGGCCACCTAAGGAGGAATGCCTATTTTATATGTGAAATGGTCATGCAAAATTACCACAAAGTTTTAATGAGTTATTCAACTCTTTTACTGCTGAATTCTAAATTCTGAAGTCTTAACGAATACTGAAATTAAAATAATAAATTAAAAACGATTGTGACCACCGATCGAGCGGTGCTACCCGTCGTCGGGTAATAGCGCTCGGGACGTTTCCAATATCGCTCGCTCGGCTGTCTGTACCGCTCGCTCGGTTATCTGTATCGCGCCCTACCTTATTTGATATTATATTATTTAACCCGAAACTTATAATTATCATAACACCTCATATAAAGGGCTTCCTACCCTTTAATTGTTCAACATGGGTAATTTAATATGAAAAAAACACAAACACACTCAAATTTTGCTCAGTTTGATTCACGGGGAGTTGAAATAGAAAATATTTGAACATTATCAACCATTGTCGCACTGCATAATCGTATGCAGCGACACGGATATCCCATGGTCTCAAGTAAAGAACATCTTGGAAAGCAGGATGATTTGCTCAGTCATTTTTGATTGATAAATCTCTGTGATAAGATAATGAGCCGGTCCTTACAACAACCAAAGCTGAAGCCAAATCTTTAGCTGAAGCCAAATTTTCCACTAATTTCCTCGCTGGTGTCATTTTGTTAGACAACAGAGAGGAAACATTCATAAACCTAACCTCAATAGCAATTTGCTCAATTTCACGCTATATTTTGATTATGTTGATTGTTGTCGTAGGTCCTAAATATGAATTATCTAACATTTTACTCCCTAACAAATTGATAATTATATTCCACGTATCTATTTCATCCAAAAATCGGCACCTGTCAAACACAACATAATACATGTACGCCACTGAGTGGTGTGTGTCCGACCGAGCGGTATTGCGCGCCTGGGTCGAGCGCTATTGCCAGCTTCGCGCGCACTCGATATTTTTATTTGTATTTATTAATCAAGGGGGGGGGGGGGTAAGAAGTTTTAAGTGGTCTCAAATCCCGCGAGGAAGTGCCACTAGTCGGATAAAAATAAGTGCATATTGAAATACAGGGATTTTAACTATAAGAAACCTTATTTAGAAGCCCCCCTAATTTTGCACTGTAAGGACCGTGAAACTTGCTTATTCGTTTATCGATATTTAAAGTGGTAAATGGTGATAAATTTTTGCGAAAACTACTTGACATCACAAAATTACAAATATTGAGAAAAAAAATTCAATTCAATAATTGTGGAGATAACCGGGTGTGCGGTATTGCCCGCCGAGCGGTACAAGGGCACCCTCCCCTAGGACGCAGATACTGTACCCAGTACGGCAAAATCCCAACAGTGTGTGTATTCATGTGTGTGTGTGTGTGAGAGAGAGAGAAATTGATTGAATGACGGTTTATTACTGTACATTATGTTGTACAAAAGGTTAGGACCAAGGTTTATCTATAGATAAATAGATAGATAGATCGATTTCGTAATTCATTGTTCGGATGATTAAACAAAAAATATACATGATTAGAATCCATCGAAACTATAACATAAAATAGAATAAAAAGTTAGTAACCAGCAGCGATAAGCGGACAAGTTACAAGTTGTTGAGAGTATAAGCGGTACTTTACAGAGAACAGAGAATGATGTCCAGTGGATCGAAGATTAGTAGAAGTAATAAATGGAGCTGTGATAATAAAAAGAAAGAACGAAAAACGCATAATAGTAATAGTCACTGCGCAATCCGGAGGCGCTGCTACAAGCAGGAGGATCATCAAATCTCCAAAGACTGGCGCTAGAACCTCAGATAGAGAGAAAGAGAGAGTGTATGATTTTGTTATCTAATTACGTCTCACCGCATCAAAATATAAACATAGGGAGAAATCGAGGGGCTAGTAACTCCTGAAATCATGGTGTCACCTGCCGTTGAAGTCGATTCGGAAATCAATGGAATCATTGAACTCACACGTGAAATCATTGAAATCACTGGAGTCAGTGAAGTCACATGATTCCCACTCGTGAAATCATCTGTTAAAGTCAGAAGGCAATCATTTGAAATCACAATGAAATTTATGGAAATCGACGAAATCAGAATCAGTTTAGACGAAAAAACCAATGTCCTACGGCCACAGCCCATGACATCTCCGGGGTACATCGACATCAAAGCATATCGAACAACAGTTTCACCCCCCACGTTCGATGATGACGGAAATTTAAAAGTTGACCGAAAAATTTTCAGAGAAGTCAACAAACATTTCTAATACTAAGATGTGAATAATAACAAAATATTTTGCGTTGTAAAGTTGTGTTAATAAAAAACTATTTGCGTTAAACTGTTATTTGCATTTTAGCTCGGTAGGATTTCAGTGACTGAAATGATATTGCAATCATCGATTTCAATTGAATGAAGTCACTGAAATCATTGATTTCAATGGAATGAAGTCAGTGAAGTCATGAAATCACTGAGAATCACGATTGAACTCATGATTTCATTGAGTCATTGAAATCATTGGTGAAATCACTTGAAATCGACTGCAATTTGGAGTCATGGTATCACTCAATCATCGAGTTATTAGCCCCTCGGAAGAAATGGTGTTAAGGAATATTATTCATATTCAAATAAATGCATGCAAATCACAGGTTGAAAGTATTATGCTATATACAATATTGTTCTGGGTATGATCTGCTGAATGATGTCGTTCATCTGACGTAAAAAAAAAATGTTTATATATGCATAAATTACGAACGAGAGCGTGTTTGAAACGCTGTCTCCCACTGAGTAACGAAAATGACTAATTTCCTAGTGTACTATCATACCATTACATTGGTTATATAGTCTAGTCTGATTATAGTATCTCCCAAAACAATGGCTTTGGCTTCGCCGCCGTAGTACCCCCGCCCTTTTTCCATTTGTATCTTATGACCTGGCACCATGGACTTCGGGTCGAAAACCGAAGGGCAGTCGCTGGTCAGAATTTATGATGAGGTTTACCAGTATAAGGGACATCGGTTCGAATCCCAGTTGTGGCAATGTTATTTATGAGCCCAAATATACGGGCTCTGCATTCATATCGTTATCTTTGTGCTTAGTCAAATCATCAACATTGTGCACTTGTCGTAATGTGTATTATGGATAATAATTCAAGTCTCTGTAAGGATGGGTTTTCCCGCCATAATGTTCCACATGGACCCGAGGAAGTTAGTGGGATACATGATTTATCTCTTTTTTTTTAACTTCCCGGTATGGGAGTTATAGTAATCACTACAAAAATAAAGTAACTCAGAATCATGAAATTTTCTCTTTGATGTGTGTGTGTGTTTTGAAGAGAATACATAGTAAACCATATACGTTGCCTATTTACCATATCTAAGAAAAAAAAATGTCAACTGCTCTTTCTAAGTCAACAAATCAGATGAATCATGGCATAATCTCGTATGGTCCATTCAGGAAAGGTGAGACACCACTGGGCGAAAATCCACGGGATGAATATTGGAGATTGGTTATGGTCGAACCCCTACAAAGAGAGGGGGATGTCGTGGGTTGAAAAGGGGATGAGGTGAGCGGGGAAGAGCAGAGGTTTGAGAACGCGTGGCCACATGGTCGGCAATCACGAGTTGGAGGGGAATGGAGCCAGCGCCAAAGCTAAGCCAGTAATGCAATAACTCGAATGGATGCGCATGCAGGCGGAAAGAACACGAACAACCCCTCCATACATTTCGTATAGCTTATAACTGCGTATCGCGCACACGTAGCAATGCTCAATGCGGTGGGGGAAGGGGGCTGAAAGGATTTGGCGAGTAGGGTTTTCCAATGCCAGGTGATGGTGGTTGAGATAAATCCATTTGAGAGTAATTATGATTCCAGGGGAGATTTGTTTATTTCAATCTGATTAATTATTTTAGAGGGTGAAGAAACAGGTTTCTACTTTGGGGAGAGGTGGGTAGAAGAATATAGTCAACATTTATGAAAATGTTATCAATTTGAGATTTTCACTTTTCTCTATGTTTCACGACCCCCTGAGACATTTAAGACAAGAGTATTTTGTCCCCCTCCGTTCATTTCTCTTGGACTCCCGACGGTAGCTCCTCTTCAGCCTTTCATCGAAAGGGAGTACTAGATACCCAACCATGCGGCTGGGGCCGGCTATCGCCATTCAGGCCATCGTGGTTTAAACATAGAGTAAACCTCGAGCAACTTCTGTGCTACTATGGCAAGCGTCTGTGATGGAACTCACCCCCCGCTTTCCCCGGCGACGAGTTAGATTACCGCCTGACCTTGCCATGACATTTTATACTTTTGATACTATTTATTAGATATTCCACACACTCCACGAGGGTCTTGACTAGAAAATTGTTTATTGTTATCAGTAATGTATGCATGTTAAATTAATTTTTCAATGCTTGGTGGTTAAGGGGGTCGGGTGAGTAGTTCGGTTAGATTGGCTTTGTGGATTTGTTGGCTGTGTACATGGGTTGGGTGGAAGAGTGTGGGATTACATGGCGAAAACAATATTGGCTATCTCACATATTTTATCACAATTTTTGGAAAAACCATCCAGGATTCGACGGTCATGAATCACTATAACTGCATAATGAATTATGATTTCAATTGTGAATCATAAGTTTATCATTGTAATTCGTGATATCTGAAATGGGAAACACTTTTGACACTTTTTACGTGATTTACATCATCATAATTTGACATTTTCATTTTTTTGTGTCTAATGGTTAATCAAAACGCAGGTATTTTGCCGGGAATTTTATCGCAGATGATATTATTCCAATATGTGGACAATCTCTAGCAATTTCTCAAATTTGATAAAAGTAGGGCCACGTTTTTCCCCCAAATTTATCTCATTTTGGTAATTACGTGATTAGCACGAGATGAGTTCCTTCTGTTGTATATGAGCTGGATTGACGTAGCCAAGTTTAGGAAATCTTGGAATCTTGGAAGATAATTTTGACAATCTTATATATGTTTCGGAAATTTGGATTTTTTTTTAATTGCTTGAAATTGTTAGAAATTTTTTCGGTTTTTAGAATTATTAAAAATCTTATAAATCTGGTTAGAAGTCTAAAAATTCATAGCATATACTTGATTTGCATGGAAGTTCTGCTGGGGTTGTCCCAAAATGTCCCTTCCACCTTCAAAAGTTGTAAAATTAATAATACATTCTTGTTCTAAAAATTGGATTTTGTTCAAAAAGTTGAACATTTTCACAATTTTTCTATGTCTTTATATATGAATTCAAAAAATACTTCATGAACCAAATTCACAAACTTTCAGCAATCCACTCTATATTTATGAAACTTTTACCCTATATCCCTCCAGCCTCCATTTCATTTCCTTAATTGTGTCGTTATCGTAAGTAATGACTAAGAGTCCCTCGTTCCCCCCGAAAAATTGTGTATATTCGACTTACTGACAAGTTTATGGGTCAAATTTTACGACGATGTGTGACCAATTGGACGACGCACTCTACCTAAAACTTATATTCTGCTTGATCGGAAACATCACATTTGTATATTTTTATCAAATCTGGGAACTTCACATTATCAATTTCTGTTTAATTCTACTCCCCTCGCGTTTGGCATCATCTTCGCACCTTTCATACATTTCCGTGTATGTGTATTTTTGGCCTCCATCTCTCTTGTAGCAGCTCCTTCGGAAGGAAGTACTGGACACCCATCCACGGAGCTGGGGCCGACGTTGGCCATTTCAGCCATTGTATCTCTGAGCACGGGGTAAACCTGCAGAAACGTCTGTGCTACGTATAGCTGAAACTGGGCTTTAAATAAAATTCGATTAATTGTTAAATGCTATACAATCACCGATGACTGCAGAGACCAAATAACGACATCAGAAATTTGATGAATTCCGAAAATTTTATATATCTAGTTTTAATACAAAAAGTTAACACGTTCGAATAGTTTTTTGTTGCCGTATTTAAATAACTTGCTAAAATGGGAAAAACTGACACTTTACCAACGCAACAAAATATATTTTTGTCATTACAAAAAAATTTTTAGCTTTTATAAAGAGGAAATAATAAAAATGTTCAAGGAATTTCTGAAATATAAAAATTATAAGAATCATGTTTCTCATTACTATTAGCCCTAATTACGCCATACCCATAATTCAGACTTAAAGCTGGGGAATTCTTTTGGGGGGAAAATTGTATGTATTATATATATAAGTTTTATTGATGAAATGTGCGGGCACTAGTGGCCATCAAATTCAATTGGTAGGACCCGCACTAGTCGAACATTCTACTCATCCAAAAATTGATCACCTCTTAGGTGAATTGTCCGTGTGGTACGTTAAAAGGGCGTCCAACCAACATTCTTTCTGGCGGTGATGCGGGTTTTGAGAGCGGTGGGAATTCCAGTTAATTTACCAACGGTAATTGTTTAATTTAGACGGAGAGACACCGGTCCTGCCCGAAAGCTGCTAAATTGGTGCGAATGTACGGAATTATAGACTCAAATGCTCTCTCAGTCGTATTTTTCTACTCGTTTTAATCCACCGGGCAAATACTCAATATTCTGGTTGAGAAGTTCCCATGCTTCAGGGGTTTGAAACTATTAGCCAATCTCAGTTATTCGGGGATTCAGACATTTCAATGGTTTTGGTGCCTTCAACAATTTTGAAGCTACTCAAATATATTGAGTTTTTTTTTCTTCTTTTCGTATTTTTTTTTATTAACTTCCCGATAGAAAGTTTTCTCCTCCAATGAAAATTTTCGTCTCCTTCCTCATTCCAATGAATTTCCAGTAGAACAACAAACTTTCAAAATTTGCAAAGATTAACAAACTATAAATTTCGAAATTTGAAAAATTTCAAAACTTCCAAATGACCAATTAATAACAAATCTACCTTTCAATGATGTCCCAATGAAATTGCTGGTACGAGGGAGGGCTTGACAATAAAATGTATCCAGACGAGTTATTTAAACGTCGAGATTTTCTTGCATTGGGGTACAGAGAAGTAGAGAGAAATGTTAGAGCATAGGAAAAAGGGGACAGTGGTTGCTATTGTACTCAGGTGTGAGGCGTGTGCAGCCACCGGGGGATGAGCGCACCCCAAAGGGGGACCGAAAAAGGGGGGACAGACGAAAGATATGACCAGAGGTGGATTTGCACACGCGGCACGAGCCATATATGTACCTTTTCACAAAGGGGACGGAACAGATTGGAATCCATTCATTCATTCTTATTTTTTTTTATATCAAAAAAATAAATACATCCCTCGTATTTTTTCCTAGGACTTTCGCGGGAATAAACGAGCAAATTAATTTTTTTAGCCCTGAACCAAAACCAGAATAATTAATTTTGTTATAAACTAAAGAATAGCGTCTCATAAGATTAATCAAAGGGGTCCAAATGCTTAACTTAAGTGAAGGCCATACATTGGTTTAAGTATGCAAACACTTAAGTCAAGTGATGAATTGCCTTACTTACTCAAATGTGGACACAATTAACGTTTTAAGCAATTTTTTCAACTTAATTCAAGTGTCTTACACATTTTTCAAATCAATCAAGATACGTCTTCTTATATAATCAGCGGTGAGTTTGCGCATGCGCCATCCCGCATACATAAATAATATGTGCTAAAAATATATGTTGCCATATATAATACAAGTACCACATATATTCTGTATATATTTCGTACATATCTGTGAAATATATCCTGGTTTAACCTTATTTTTGGCTGGTTTCCATGTCCAGTATATATCTAGTATATATTTTCTGTCCTATATATATATCTATATTCGAGAATTCCCTTCATTATAGATGAATTACCTTTCTCATATAAGAATTCTATATCTGAGATATACGTGAAATATATCTGTGAGATAATTCACATATATATAAAACGCTCCCCTGAAAAGTTGCCATCCCTACTAGAAATTGAATGTCGCATAGGCCTTGCCGCGGTATTGCACCGCGGAATTCAATGTTAAAGGTATAGCCACTTCGGCTGAATGCCGCAGAATTTCGTCCAATTTCTACTAGGGATATCCAAAGTTGGTGTACACGATCCTGCTGAAAGTTGGTGTACAAAATCTTTTGGAGGAATCGTTTTGAAATTTTGCACAGTACTTTTTTATTAAATTCCTCAGGTAACGCTGTCGACTGTTTTTTCTTTTTGAACACTGATTATTTGTACAGGAACAAATAACTCCGTTTTTCGGGCGAAAATGGGGGTTTTTGACTGTCAAGTGCGTCTAAAAATCGAAAAAAAAATTTTTTAATAAAAACTTGACAGCGTTACCTGTGGCATTTTGACCTTTAACTAATGCAATTTGATTTTTTTATTTCAGATGATTCTGTGACCTGTTACGATGTACACCGCAAAACCAGCTTTTTTCGAGATGCCGCCGGCAATTGCCTATATCTCACTCAATTTTCAATATTTTTGGATGGAAACTTTTACATATATCGTTTAAACGTTGTATTATTACATGGGAAAACAAAAATTGAACTACGACTATCCGTATCGCCAATAAAAATTCGGAAAAGGTGACTGATTTTGCACCGAAGTAACTATCCCCCCCCCCTCCCCCGCCCGCCCATTAGGACGATCCAGAAGCTCAAGTTGAGTAGAGGTCGCGTCTTAATCGAAAGCTATGATACACTTAATTAACTTCCCGATCCCAGAGGGAAGTTATTGTAATCACCCCGAAAATGAAAAGTGGAATTTTCAAGAAATTTTCACTTTTCTCGATGTTTGATATCATCCGGACACGATTTCAGAGAAGTGGCCGTATGTGTGTGTGTGTGTGTGTGTGTGTGTGTGTGTGGTCAAAACTTTGTTTAACGTTTCCGACGGGACCACTGAACCGATTTATCTTTTTTTTTTTCTGTTCGACGCGTCCTGCTGGTCTCCAGGTCTGAAAGGAGCGATTTGTCGAAAAACTGATTCTTTCAATTGTTATTAACAAATTGAATTGTTTCTGTCGCTCTATCGCAAGAGGGGTTGGAGATACGAAAAAAAATGGTGAATCAAAGTTGTTTCCCGCAAAAAAATACATATTTAATGTTTTATGCCTTTTTTTATTAACACGCATAATTAATTAATTAATTGATTAATTAATTATCTTACACGGAAATTCGAACTTGAACTTTTCATTTTTTCTTCAATCGACGTGTTTCGCTAGTGTTCAGGTCTGGAAGGAGTAAAAATTTGATACAACAATTCCTTCAATTGTTATTAACAATTTCAATTGTTTAAAACGCTCTATCACGAGAACGGTTGAAGATAAACAAAAAAGTTTGTAATGAATCTTGTTGCTCACATGAAAATACACATTTTATATTTTATGTGTTTTTTGCGTAACTGTCATAATTAAGGTAATATCGTTTAATTAATTAAACACACACACACACACATCGGGAAGTTATTGGTCTGGCCCGTCGAGGGCCACACCCACATCCCGTTTATTCCAATAATAAATTACTTGGCTTGAAATACTTGAAATGTTCAGATTAAGGCCAATATATGTTTTTTCGGGCGTGGACAGTTCGTATGAGGTGCGACGGGGGGGGGGGCGCACAATGGTGTTCCTGATAAATCCAATCCCTGAACAATGAATGTCAATTTTTACAAAATGCCTGATTGGATGCCATTTCCGCACCTTGCGATTCTAAATAATATATTAAAAATCAACGAAATCAACGAGATTTAATATATGTATCTAATCATTTTGCAATACATTTTTTAAGAATTAATGAAATCGAAAATTTAATTCGCATTAAATTCCTTTATTTATTTATGTTTAGAATAGTTCATTCATTTCGGAATGGGTGACGGCATAGTACAGGCCGGTTCAAGAATCTCTGCATAGTAGAGGGAAAAATTCGAACATTCAACTCATATAATTCCTGGATTGCTAGGTAAATTTGTTGTTCGATCAATAAATAAATGCAAACTTGTTCTTTTGTTTTTGATTATATATGGATTCTTCGATCTGTTTACCTCCAAAACCATTTGAACCAACCGCGATAGCCTCCCACTCGAGTCGTAGCTGCGACGTTGCCGTGAATTCGGCGGCCCGCACCAAAGCCTATTTTTTGAGTTTTTCAATAATTGTTCATAAACAAAGCTCTGAAGCGATATGCGTTTTTATGCAAAAAAATTATTTCCAATCATTGAATGTGGGAAAAAAATTGCGTCACTTTGGCTGCTGGATTTTTTGTTTTATGACCCTTTTCCTCTATTCCCATAAGAACACGGGTTAAATGACCTATTTTGCAAAAATGACTAAAAAAAACTATGCTCCACACGACTCTAAAAATTTGCACACGACTTTAGAATAATTTACAGAACGTATATAAAAAAATTCAAAAAATTGCCTGCTGAACTTCATTACCCTCATATCACGCCCGAAATATCTTAAGTAACGACTTTTAAGTTTAATCCGAGTGTCTTAGGCTGAGGTCTGAATGAATGAACTTAATTCCGACTTGCAACTTAAGTTAATGCTCTGCGAAAATTCCAATTAAGTATTACCGATGTCTTTAGTGTTCAAAAATTCAGTGGGTGTTTGTCTGGGTTTCATTACCAATTTCAATCATTTGTAACGTTCTGTTGTCCAAACCTTCAAAGCTAGGCCAAAATATATCTAATAAATATTATCCCTTATTCAAAAATCCAAATTTTAACTTTTCTGACTTTTGCCGCCAGCACCTGTCATTAAGAAGATATTGCAGGTTGAAAGTGTTACTGTTATGAGTCTTAGCATGTCTCGTGGGTAGGTCAATTCAGAGGAAAATGACAGATAAGAATCTTGGTACGAACCGTGAAGGATCGCACTTACATCCACTTCATTCCACTATGCTGATCATTATGACTTTAAGAGCTTTTTCTTTCCTGCCCGTGTGGGAAAATAAAGTTTATAAAAATTTATCTGTATCCACACATAGTAAACATTATTCACGATATAGCTACTGCGTAATGAAATGAATGCCACGTGTCTCACCTTCACCACATTTTACTATTCTCTATTGTGCCACAGGGGAAACTCCTGCTTACTCACACAAAATCACATACATGGGGAAGCTGGGTCCAGGATGACTCATCCAAGTCTGCCCATTGGCGTCACCCTCGACGCCCCTCGGAGAAAAATTGTTATCACAAACTGCGAGAAGCGAATAAAAAAAAGAGAGGGAGAGAGAAAGAAGTAGTGGCGGGTTAAATGAGCAGAACCCATTGGTGCCACACAAATAAATTCTCTCTACTTTCATGATTCTTAAGTGAGCAGCCAAAAGTATCTTGTCAACGAGGAGGAGGAATATATTAAAAAACATTTTTTGCAGAAAGATGATTTTTTGCAACCAAAGTTGCATGACTTTCAAAGTAAAGTCGTTGGTTCCCCAGATACATTCCCCATTATGGTAATGAACTCCATGTTTCATGGAACCTTCCAGAATTTATTATATGCACACATACATTCTGACGCACTTGATTTTATTAATCCATACAAAAATTCATGAAAAAGCCACGGGTTTAACAGCAATTCGTCAAATTTCACCACAGAGTTTTTCCCTAGCGATACATCAAATCCTTCTCTCCCCTCCAATTGATACATACATGTATTCACGGTAGCATATAGAAATAAGAATGAGATATATTGGGAGCCCCTGTATGACATCATTCCCCTCTCTTGGTCGTTTCGTTTCGCTGGATGACTTCTGTCGCCTAGCTCCAGCAAAATACATCCCTCATGCTTCCTAGGGCTGCTATATCCCCCCCCCCCCGCCACCCTACCCGATTTCACCCCCCACGCTTTTTCTCCCCTTTTACCTTTAATCTTTATCAATCCATTCGAGCATCGCAAGTCCGAATAGAACCAAACGGACCCTGTCCTGAATTACTCACGGCTGATAGCCGCGCCCCCCCCCCTCAAGCCCCCCTAAAGCTTTTATTTCTTTTATTCTCCGGTCCGGGTCGTCTCTGGACGTAGGCTAGAAACATCTCCATGTGGCGTTGAGATATTTTAGGTAGTCAGTTGGAAGGAAAACCAAAATAAGTCAGGCTTTCGTACAGTTTTTGTTATCTATGCGATTCCAAATTCTAAGAATTTCATCGCCAATAGAGTCCTTGCACTGTTAAATTTTTTTTTTTTCATTATTTATAACGCCGTCGATCCGTTGACGATATAGGGGCTTGAGGACTATACGCTGCACCGCATTCGCATGAGAAGATACAGGATACCACAGGATACCACAGGATGTCGGCACAGGCTCATCAGACAATCCGAAAAGATTCTCATCCTGTCGGGAATTTGACCTATTAATCATAAATTATTTCAAAAATTATATGAAATTATACTTCAATTATGACAATATATTGAATTTTTTAAGTGCCCAAAAATGAATATCATAAATTTGAAACGATAAACTTCGCTTCGTGACGTCACAGTGGCCGCATGTACTTTCGAGGACAACCGCGAGGCGCGTGAACAATAGTGTTGGGGGGGGGGGGGGGCGCGAAGTTCAAACTAGCGGGTAGAATAATCAATGTGGAAGGTCATATTTTCTTCGGTCAGTGGGAATAAATGAAAACATAATGCAAATCTGTGTGTATGTGTTTACATGATGAAAAGTTTGTGGGAGTATCTATAGAACAACTTCGGTATATTGTGTTCTAGAATTTTGTTCTGGCAATTTGGCGCCAAAACGATCTGATACTGAAATGAGCAATGGCGTCAAGTGATGATGCTGTTAAATTGAAACATCTATCAATGGAAATGAGAACTCAATGACCTTAATTTACGCTTTCATTTGAATCAATCTGATCCTAAAATTTTACATTCAAAGTAAATTTTATATGTCTAACCCGTACCACACGGTACTCAATATATGCTCAGGGAGAAATCTCTACACTGAGAAAAAAATTATCACTTATAATGCCCCAAAACCTTCAAAATTATCGGATAAGTCTCGACAGCTTCGTTGTGTAGCGACAAGAGAGATAAGTTTTGCCTACACTGAGAGAAAAGATTCGTCGTTTCTACGGAATACGGTGCCAACGGCACCAAATTTTTAGCACCAACCGACAATTCATTCCGTACAACGGAAAATTCGTCAAATGAATGGCATAATCAGTTGGTACGAATAATTTCGCATCGTTGGCACCGTATTCCGTAGAAGCTGCGGAATTTTTCTCTCAGTGTATTAAAATCCCAAGCGCGAAGCACGAGGGTGAGGCTATCTTTCGAATTCGTTAGTCCTTTGACAAAACTCAATGTGTCCAGGTATTACTATTTTTATAGTTCCAATTTTTTTTAAATAAGCATTTCTTTATTTTTAATTTTCCGATTTAGGGAAGTTATTGTAATGACCCCGATAATGAAGTGTCTTAGAGATTGAAAATTGAAAATTTTCACTTTTCTCTACGTTTCACATCATTCTGACAAATTTTAGATGAGGGTTCTGTGTGTGTTCGTATGTGAGTGATTTTTTGAGCCGGTAAACGGCTCCATCGGTTTGTTTCTCTTTTGACACAAAATTAGACTGATGTCCAGGGCGGAAAGGAGTGTCAATGTTGAAAAACAATCCCTTCAATTGTTATTAACCATTTTAATCATTTCAAATGTTCTATCGCGAGAACCGTTACAGATAGGAGAAAAAGTATATGATGAATATTATTCCTCAAGCAAAAATACATACATAATGTATTATGACTTTTTTTCATAACCCAGTAAACACGGATCTGCAAATTTACCGCAAAGAAGGCCATTTTGCCGATAAGTTGCCGCAAATTGTCGAGTTTTGCTGTCTGGGAACTTTCATAGCTCAGTACATATCATTGGTCAACGATTTTAATTGTTTAGATTCTATCGCGACTCTATCGCGAGAACGTTTAGAGATAGGGGAAAAAGTGTATCATGAATATTATTCCTTATACAAAAATACACATATAATTTTTAATTACTTTCATAACGTCCATAGCTCAGGACATATCACTGGTTAACCATTTTAATTGTTCATGTCGCTCTATTACACGAAGAGTAAGAGTTAGATGAAAAAGTTAAAAATAAATGTTGTTCCCCGTGTAGAAACATACATTTTTTATTTTATCAATTTTTTTGTAACACTCATACGTCAGGTGACAGCGTTTAATTTATCCCAAATTTTCAAAACACGCACACACAGACAAACACATCGGGAAGTTCATGATGCAACCCGTCGGGGGTTGCATCCCGTTTATTACTTTTTTTGATTATCATATTCGCTACAATCCAAAAGATTTATTGTTTCGATAGAAACGATCGTTGTCCTCATATATTCATCAATTAAACGAATCAATAAATAATTGAATTAATTTAATCATTTGCATAAATAAAAGAAAAAAGTATATTTTGATACAAGTGCGATGGGGTGTTCACGAGTGCGAAGTTGGCGGCGCGAGGCGAAGCCGAGCGCTGCCAATCGCACGAGCTGAAACACCCCATCGCTCGTGTGTCGAACGATAGTTTTTGAGAGTGATGTTACGTTCGACGAGTGCCGAAATAGTTACGTTTCGTTTGCTAGTAAACGAAAAGACTTTTCGTTTACTAGTTAACGAAAAGTAACTTTTCGGCACGAGCTGAACGTAGCAGCAATGTCGAAAAATCATTTGCATACTTGTATCTATCGATTAAACAATATTAAAAGGAATTTTGCGTTTCATTTTTACTCGCTTTACAAGTAGCACCTATCAAGGAAAAAAGCTTGATGCAAGAACGGCCTTTATTGGTCCATGGTTATACATATATGTATAACCATGGACCAATAAAGGCCGTTCTTGTATACTTGATCCACGCCATTCATCTTTAGCACGGTCCCTCTTCCGGTTTATATTTCATAATATTACGCTTGCAACATAAGTTTGTTGTATTTTTTTTCAAATCACCGAAAAATTGTGTTAAGGATATTCAACAAGTTTGTGACCCTTTCTATAATTCGTTTTATTTATCGTCGATAATTTTTAATTAATATTTCAATGCGTTAATTAGTTGAAGTGATAGCCATAGAAAATTATTATATTGTATTTGATTTTGCCAATCAATATTATATTATTTAAACAAATTAATGAAAAACAAATTTAGCCAATCGTCATGAAATTTTTACCATCGTTTTATATCCGCTTCAATAGTAAATTTTCAAAATGTCAACAAATTTTTATATTTTGAACTGTATTTACAGAAATTTTTATTTTTCCCATAAGAGGCCGTATGAATTGAGAACTTTGATAATTAATAACTACAAAACGGTGTTGTGAATCAATCTCAAATTTCATACAGGCATCTGTTCCCACTTCAAAAACATTATGTCAAAATTTCTAGCAATTCTTATATCTTCGCCAATATAGGTGGAATATCCTAAATCTACCACTTTTGTTTATGGTAATATAATTGAAAACATAGTTCTTTTAAATAATAAAAAATAGTAAAAATTTCTAAACTTTTAGTACCGATAGAAACTGTAATTTGAGGGTCTCCCGCAAAACCACTGAGTAGCAAGATAATGAGATTTTTACCGATGTTATTTAGGAGATTGCTACCAATTAGGGGGAAAAAGGGCGAATAAACTGGAGTATCGACTTTGTTTCAGCTTTTGGGGAACAATGGAGTTTTGGAATTGGAGAGAATGATCCTCAAGTCTCGTGAAATGTTGTTTGGTTGCTGACAGGTGGGTGGAGTCCACGATACTCGGTAGAATACACCTTAGGCCACACCTACTATTGATCATTTTCTCTTGTACGTGTTTTTCCTACCTGTCGGCCACTTCCTCAAGTGTTCTCAAGGCAAATGGCCAAATACGGAAATAACCGAGCCGAATGCGCATCACCTGTAAAAGCTACACCGATAACTTCCCAATTTCGTATTTTCCTCCAGCATCATTTTTTTTCACCAAACTTTCTCAAAAAACTAGAAGATCTCGTGAAAGGTCGATTTCACGGATAAATATTATTTCAATTTTGTTATCAGGAATTTTATTCAGGAAAAGACAAGTGGTGTACCATTTTTTGGCACAAACTGTTTCATTGCCCACAGAAACCCAAAATTGACTTTTTTTTTGCACACACAGAAAATAAAATCGGCTGATTTTGACCATCAACCAATCAAGTCTGAAGGCCGTGAAGACGCGTCGACGGCGCCACCCAGCGTATAAATCGGATAGTTCTTTGTAGGAAAATCGTTGGCGAATTTTAACTACATATTATGTCAATATTGATGCATAGTATACTATACTATACCGCGTCACACGGAGTCACATACAATAGTTTGAAAATAGTATGAAATTTTTTAAACTACATTACTAGCTTCTCCTATCGGAAAGTGAATACGACCGCATAAATTTAATTAACTTCCCGATTATTCGGGAAGTTATTTTGTAATGTACCCAAAATCCAAATTTGTTGTTTCATTATCTAACTAGGGATTTAAGTATACCAAAATCGTCCCCGTCAAATTCTAAGCTGGCGTATGTGCATGTATGTATGTGTACAAATTTTTGAGCAACGATTTCTCATGAACAAATGAAGTTATACAAGTTTTCAAAGTCGCATTAGAAGCGTTTCCATATAACTTAGAACTGACTAGATTTTGGATGAAATTGGTGCAGTATATATATTGTTATTAACAATTTCGATTGTTCATAATGTTCTATTGCATAAACTATTAGAGCGTAAAATTTATATAAGAAAAGTTGGTCCCCATATAAAAATACGTATTTTATGTAGAATGACTTTTTTCGATAATTAATTTCCCGATAGGCGAACTTGTTGTTGGCATAATTAAGAAGGTATAGCCGTCTCAACAATTATGTATGTAATGAGTGAACGAATGAACTCAGTGCTGTCATGAGGTTGCAATCGAAGGGTTTCCGTGCAAAATCAAGCGGATCACACTTTGGACGGGGTTCGTGCAGTATATGTAATGTTATTAACAATTGTAATTGTTTATACTATTCCACTTTTTTCAGAAAATATACTAAAGTCATTGCATCCTAGAATTCTACCGAAAGGGCCCATAGGATGGATATTTGTAGAATGTGTCAGACGATGAATTTCGTATGGTTTTTCCAAGTTTTTTGAGTCTACCGGAATATTTCGAAGACGTTAACATTGCATCAAATTGTTTCAAGTTGCTTATTGATGAAATAACAAAATGTAATGATTCAGAAGTGGCAGGTTCCGTTTGTGGTGATGTGGCGTAACAATCGAGATTGTTTCCACTATGCTTTGAATGTTCTTCGTGGTTATCTAGAAGCACGTCTCAAATCAAGATGGTTCAAATTCTCTAGCAGTCATTGATTCGTTACATTTTGGTTTCGAAGGAACACACTCGACATAACTCATCTGTAAAATTAGAATTGATTCAAAAAAATTAGAAACACAGAAATGTTTGAATATATAAGCATTTATTGCATCAGGGAAACTATATACAAGACTTCAAATCAAGTTATATTTCAGAAACTGGCACAATTTTGCCACCAATACATACCACAGTATTATCAAGTTTCATCCTCCCCCATAGGACCCCTTAAAAATAAATGCATAATAATAATTTGCCTCCATGGAGTGGCTCGGAAACTTCCCCATCCACAATTAACCTAACTAGTGCAAATGATAAAATATGTTAGTAGCTCATAAAGAATAAAAAGCATAAATAAAAAAAAACAAAAACTATCTCTAAATGTTCAACTAAACCTTTAATTACTCCACCCTGAAATCCAATGAGAAATTTGTGATATCAATGAGTTAAAAAAAACTCTAGACTTTTTAATCACTTTTTATTACATGTATGCCAGAAAAGATTACATCTTTTCTTTCAAAAGTGATTTCTTATCAAGCATTAATGATAGTTATTCTATCTATAAATTCTGTAATGAAGTGGCAAACGGAATGGAAAAAAATATTTTGTAGTAAAATTTAAACGTTCATAGCATTTTTGAATGTGAGAATGTTTTGAATTATTTTGGAATGTTTTAAGAGATTTCGCAAATATTCTTGAAGATTTTAGAATTGAGAAAAAAGTATTAATTGGTGAAATAAAAAAGTTTTCAATGTGTTTCAAATGTTGGGTTTCACCTGAAATTCTATAGAACCTCTAAACTTGTAATTACTTTCGTAAATGTAAAAATAATTTTGCTCACAATTTGATTCACCACTTCAATAAACAAAATCATTTTTGAGTGTTATGACATAATCTAATATTACCGAGTAATAAAAATTTCTAGAGTATTTAAAGCTTGAGATGCGATAGCCCATTTGCTGGTGCTGTAGTTAGCCTAGGAGTGGATGTAATCCTAGGACTTCGGGACGGTCTGCGTGGAGCAGTTTTAGGAGTAACGTGAGATGTGCTAGGGCCTCCAACATGCTTTCTTAGAGGTTTAACGGGTGTTTTCACAGGAGTCTTCATTCTCTTGCCATCCCTAATGCTTTTCAGCAGATTGTCGGACAAAAGAGTACTCCTGAGCTCGTTCCTACTCGATAAATGTTCCTGGAACTCTTCGTATTGTTGAAGATTCAAAGTGTCTTCCGAAGGTTTTGTGAGCAAAATTTTAGGGGTCTTCTTCCTGGGACTATCCTTGGTCAGCGAATTTGAAAGAAGTCGCTTGCCCTTAATTCCGGACCTGAAAATTCATCCTTATGACATACTTCGGTGGAAATTACAAGGTGTTTTAAAATACGAAAAAGTGAGGTTTGGGGTAATATTTTTCATGCACATTTTTCTCTTCGCATTGTTCTGTTACACTAATGGTAAATTATTTCGTCGATTTCGTCTGTATAAGTGACCCTTTTCTATGCGAAAGTTTCCCTTGTGCAAACATTTTCATTGAAAAACTGAGTAAAAAAAAACAAATTTTGAATATCCCCATGATGAAAATTTATGTAATTTTGAAAAAGACATTCCTTTAATATCACAGCCATGCACCGAATCGGTCAATTTCTTTCAACCACGCTACAAGTTGTCGCGCCTAGCAATCACCTGTATTTTTTCCAAATTTTTAATGAACATTATTCTAGCACTCTAACCGCACGGCCACTCCCGTCGGTAAACTCGAAAATATATTTCGATTAATTTCGTATTGGATAATTTTGTAAACGTTGTGGAGAACGTATTAATGGGGCAAATTACGTGAATTTTGGCTCCACGATATTTGAAACGAATGCCGAAGCAAACATTTAATTCGAACCTGCGAATTTTGGTGCCACAAACCAGAGTTGGCCTTGCTTTCTCACTCTGTACGGCGCGTTTCTTTCCACCGACCATCATCGGTGATTTTTCCATGGGGAGCCTCCGTTTCACTGAACCAACAGTGTGAACTCCTCGAAGACTGGTTGCAGTTGTTACATTACGACGTGATGCAGAGAGTGGTGTTTTTTTTGCGGACTTTTTCTCATCCTTAGCTTTTGCTCGCGCAAGACGAAGATTTTCTTTTTCCTCATTGAAACGTTCCGCCTGGAAAAAAATCATTTTAAGAAAAACCATACTAAGGTGGTTCGTCCATTTGGGTGGCGGGAACGAGAATCAAATCCACATTTAAAATATGACGATGAAACTGGCCAGCAAGTATTTCACTATGCGAAATCGGACATCAAGGTAGTTGTGCGACCCCTCTCAGTAGGAATTATTTTATTTGAGTAAGAAATTATGGTTATAAAAACAATATTTAAAAATGTGGGATTGTGTAATTCCCATATGTGATCGTTGTTTCATGTATTTTTTAACAGATGAATAATTTTTATGCATTAACAATTGTATTATATCGTCAAAGTTTTTTAATGGACTCACAATCTCGTAGGTAGATTTATGAGACAAACTGCTTAACTTTAAATTTTTCTCGAATTTTATATTATCATTTCTTATCAGAAGTTTATTGAAATGACACTTTTTTGGAAAACGGCAATCGGAATATGTCGTGCTTAATATTTAAATTGATCAGAAATTTTGTGGGTAATTTGAAGGTTCAATTGTTCACTGTATATTCTTTCTTCAGACTTATCATGTTTTTTAATCTCAAAACATTTTTATGTGGTTTGTAATGGAATGAGCTATTTCTGTATTTCTATTTAAACAATAATATCGTAAAACTGGGGTTTTTCATGCAATTCTGTTATCCCCCATTTTTTTGCAGTCAATGAGAACATTTCAAAAACCCTGTAACACAATCTGACCTCGAACTTCCGATTCGCTCCATTATTAATTTTATTCCCATGAACAATTACGACTGTTCAACTTTCCGTGCACTATGTTTGTAATTAACGAAGATAAACAACCAGATTTTTCTACTGCGAAAAAGTGAGTCCTGTTCGGGGCAGAAACAAAACTTTGTGATTTGGTATTTTAGCACAGCGTACTTATATCATAAAACAATTTCCTTTTTCATCGTTGTTAATTATAAAGATAGACTGCTAAAAATTGGTGCTCATTCTTGATGGCTAGAAAAGTAAAAAAAAAATTAGAAACTGAAATAATTTAGGTCCCACTGTGTTACAGGACTTTACAGAGTGTCTCAAATATTTTACCTGACGTTGAATAAACTCCTCGAACGTGTATCCATGGAAAGTGAAGGGCCTCCTATCATTGGCTTCCTGAAAGTCTCGTAACAGCTCCTTGAGTTTAGCCTCTGTTTTAGGCAAATTTTTCGTAATAACTTTTCGGGTTTTTTCCTCCTCCAATAGCTGGCCTCCCCGATTGTTCAGCCTATTGGGATCCTCGGACTTGAGTTCCAAGTCTTCCATCTTCTGCACCATCTCCTGATGCTGGCCAAAATACTCGAAGATCTGCTCGTTTTGCTCGTAAAATTTCTTCAGCTCCTCCAACTCCAACTCATGAAGAGTCAAAACATCCTCGTTATAGGTCTGGTACTGATAAGGCTTGAAAGCATCTCTCTGCTTGTTTCCAAACTTGCAAAGGTCCCACATATGAGCAATTTCTTCTCTCATCTTCTCGATGTACTTCTCCATGTTCTTCATACGAATTTCCTTTTGTGAAAAAAGAATAATATTCAATTACACGACTGCATATACAAAAACAAAAAAATTTCAAGACAAAACCAGCGAGAAGAAAAACACATGCTATTTCCATCTAGCCATATCATCCTGAGTTATGTTGTTGAAGCTTCAAACCCTGCACGTCCTAAACTGTGCAAAGTTTTAACGATTCAATTAGAGTAATCCAAGATGGAACTTATCATCAGTGAACCTGCCTCAAGCTGCCCTGGGACCAAGGCACGAGGGCAGGTCCAGAGGATGTTTCTTGAGTCCCAAAGCCACTAGCTAAATCAACTGAATCTGAAAATTTAAGTTTGGTAAATTTGGAAATTTTGAAAGATTGTGGAAATTTTCCAGATTTTGAAAAATTTTAAAAAATAGGAAACTTGAAATATTCAGCAGAATTGACGAAATTTACAAAAATGAAAATCAAATATGTAGGTGGTGACTCACATGGCACAATACACAAATGGATTTCAGAAGATCTTTCCAATCTGCAATATCTTTTGTGATCGTGTCGGATTTTTCAACATTTCCCAACTTTTTGAAGTTTTCTCGTGCACTTTTGAAACCGTCGATAAACGGCAATTTATAAATTTTGAAAACAGTGCAAATTTTGATGAATTAATTTTAATTAATTCATTTTAATTAATTTAGGTAAATTTCCCAAAATTTGGAAAACTAAACCAATTGTTGATTTTCGGAATAACACTGGCAGGAGCGATATTAGCCATAAACTAATAATGTTATACAATTAAAAGATAAATTGAGAATGTGATTCCAACACTGAAACATTTCACTAGTCAATTGGAAAATGATCACAGACTTAAAACGATGACCCGTTCATTCCAAGGGATTTCTTACTTTGCACTTTTTGATTTCTTTGGTTAGAAGAGCAATAGTGGTGGCATCGCAGCCCGACGTTTTCTGTAAGAAGTCTTCATAGTCTGATCGAGGCACATCAAGGTACTCAAGCAAAGACAATAATTCCTGACGCTTCAATTCAGCAGTTTCTTTAGCGGATGCTAATTTCTCCATGAGTTCGTCTCGAAGCTCCTCCAATTTTTTCATATTTGAGGACGTAAAAACAAAATTATGGTGATCGTTGACGACAAATCTTTGAAATTCTAACTTTGGAGAGAGACCCAGCTCATCCATAGTTTTCATGATCTCCATTCGCCGCTCCTTGAAGACAGCCTTTTGAACAGAGAAATTTTAATTTAGAATTTCTTTTAAATTTCTTAACTGTAAGGACCTCAAAGTAAGGCTTCCCTAAAAATTTTTTTTTCTTTTATCGGTTTGTTGTTATCGACGCATCAACTACAATGGTTCTTAGCGCCGGCTCTGGACTTATTATAGTCGTTAGACGCTCACGACTTTTTCCTTTGTAACACAGTTACGGATGTTATTCGTTCACAATGAGAGTAGGAACATTCAGTTGTAAACAGTTTTTGGTACTCGTCGTATAACTTTTAGGGGTGAACTGTTTTGTACTTTTGTGGTGCCCATTATTTAACTAAATCAAATAATCCAGAAAAAATCCACCGGTACCTGGGCTTGAACCCAGGAACTCTAGATCCGTAGGCGGGCACCTTACCTACTTCACCATACGACCGGCTCCCTAAAATTTATTTTGAATGAAAAAGAAAGAAAAACGAGTAGTGAAATTCGGCGATACGGACGGGAATTTATTTGCGGCCACGTGGAAAGGGCCCACTTTGTTGGTATAGAGTTCTCTATAGAGTGGTAGTATTAATAACATTCTGCATACCAAAGAATTGGAAAAATAACCTTCAGCTTTTTAATTTTTTTGTTACATTTTCTAAATTCATGAGATGGTGAAAAAAATAATAATTGAATGGAATTGTTTTGCAATTGGCAGAATTGTAAGAACTTTTGACTGTCTTGAAATTTCATATGTATTTCAAAAAATTTCAATGTCGATAATTGTAATAATTTCAACATTCTTCGAATTATGAGAATCTTCCCATTATTAAATTGTTTTTTCAAATTTAGAAACTTTGTTCACGTCTTGACGATATAATAAAACTAATATTATGGAAGATTATCTGAATTTAAAAACAATTTCAAAATGTTCGAAACTCTTGGAATATTTAGACCTTTCCAAAGTTTCAAGATTTAGACTTGTGGGACCGACTTGGACCACTTATCAACTATTTTGGAAAATGTAAGACAAATATCCTGAAATTTGATACCTTCAAGCGAATCACGTCAGCTTCCTGTTCTGTGATATAGGCTTCGTATCTCTGTAGCTGCTCCTCTGTAGGAATTGTGCTATCCAGACCAACCGCTTTTGAACCAAGAATATTGCCAATCTCGGTCTCCTTTTCGAAAAGGTCCTTGAAGTGTGCGAGACGGGCCTCTTTTATCTCCTTCAGTTCCTCCAACTGGGCCTAGATCATAGATTTTTTTTCCTACATTTTGCTACAATTCAGGAACTTTCGGTGTTTTTCAATATTCTCAAGCAGTGAATAGTATTTAAGAAATAAATTATGGTTTGGATGAAAAAAGCCCCTTCATCTTCTTTCATTTTTGGAATTTGAAGTTTGAAATTTCGTAAATTGATAATCTTACAGATCCGAAATCTTAGAAATCTGTATTTCAGGGTTTCTGATAAATGTTTTTGAATATTTTGCTTTTTTCAAATTTTGGAGATTCTATAAGATTTCAACTTTTTGGAAATGCAAAAATTGAAGAATTTTGGAAATTTTTGATTCAGAAAAAATAAATTTCATTTTTGCTACTCTTAAAAATGGAGAAGATCAATGTCCCGAAGATTATAGCAAGTTATCGAATACTGACCTGAAGATGTTTTTCAATGACCAAAAGTGATACGTCACCGTAGTCTAGGTCTACTTCGGTGTTCAACTCGACACCGAGTTCTTTTAGCTCCTGGGTCCATATATCTATGTTCTTGAGGAGATTCGATTTTCGCTGCATTGTCTCCGCCATCATCTCCAACCAAAGCCCCTTGAAAATTGGTTATTAAATGAGTAATGCGTATGAACTATTTAGACCAAGATCAGTTACTGAAAAAAGTTATATTACAAAAGACGTTTATTGATTGGTGCGGAATTTTCCTAGAGAATCGTGATTGAATTCGACGTATGTATACCTGGCCGCGCAAAGTAGCAGAATGCAATTTTCAATGTTGCATAATTGAAAGCTCATTTAGAGCTAATTTAATATGTTAAAAAAAAATTTCCTGCTGACGGGGTTTTGAAAGAAAAATGAGTTGAGGCTAGCTTCCATGTAAGCTGGCAGAATAATGGCTAAAAAATGAGCAGAATTTTTTTTTCTCCTACTCAGGTTTTAAAACTAATTTAGAGCTAATTTAATATGCTGAAAGAAAATTTCCTGCTGACGGGGTTTTGGAAGAAAAATGAGTTGAGGTTAGCTTCCATGTAAGCTGGCAGAATAATGGCTAAAAAATGAGCAGAATTTTTTTTTCTCCTACTCAGGTTTTAAAACTAATTTAGAGATAATTTAATATGCTGAAAAAAATTTCCTGCTGACAGCGTTTTGGAAGAAAAATGAGTTGAGGCTAGCCTCCATGTAAGCTGGCAGAACAATGGCTAAAATATGAGCAGAATTTTTTTTTCTCCTGCTCAGGTTTTAAAGCTAATTTAGAGCTAATTTAATATGCTGAAAAAAAATGTCCTGTTGACGGGGTTTTGGACGAAAAATGAGTTGAGGCCAGCTCCCATGTAAGCAAGCAAAATAATGAATAAAAATTTAACAGAACTTTTTTGTCTTCTACTTATCTTTTCAAACTAATTCGGAGCTAATTTTGTATGCTTTTAAAAGTTTTCCTACTTTCATAACTTCCACGGAAGCATAACTTACATGGAAGCTAGCTTTAACTCATTTTTCTTCCAAAACCCCATTAGCAGGAAACTTTTTTTCGACATTTTAGATTAGCTCTAAATTAGCTTTAAAACCTCAGCAGGAGAACAAGTAAATCTGATATTTTTTTAGCTATTGTTCTGTTAGCTTACATGGAAGCTAGCCTTAACTGCTTTGGATTCCAAAACCCCATCAGCAGGAATTTTTCTTTCAGCATATTAGATGAGCTCTAAATTAGCCTTAAAACCTGAGCAGGGGAAAAAAATCTGCTCATTTTTTAGCTATTGTTCTGCTAGCTTACATGGAAGCTAGTCTCAACTCATTTTTCTTCCAAAACCCCGTCAGCAAGAAATTTTCTTTCAGCATATTAAATTAGCTCTAAATTAGCTACATCGTACATAAACGAATGGCTATTACCATGTCAATTCAGCCACCCTAATCGTTTTTAACTTCCCCATCTAGGGAAAGTGATTGTAATGACTCCGAAAATTAAAAGCGCTAGATCGATGAAATTTTTACGTTTCTCGACGTTTTGCATCATCCTGACGTGATTTCAGAAAAGTGTGTGTGTGTGTGGTTTTTTTTTTTTTTTTTTTTTTTTTTTTTTTTTTTTTTTTTTTTTTGAAAGAAAAAGAGAAAGAAGGAAGTCAACCTCCTTCCTCACACTTCCTTCTTTCTCTTTCCTTCCTCTTTTTCTTACTTTTTCCTTTATTAAACAAACTTACAGAATTAACAAATAAAACATAACGTGCAAAGGACAATACCCCTTGTCACGTACAATACAGTTCGGTTGGTCCCCAGAACACGACGGAACATCTGCTGAGCAATACTTCGTTGTGTAGGGGACGATAGCCTTGGCTTCCTCAGTAGCGAATCCTTTCCGCTCGTTAGCGGTAAGAAGATCCTCCGTTTACTCTGGATTTTTCCGCAACTGCTCCTCGCGGCGCAGCTCCTGCAAAACCTCCATTGCGAAGTCGCTTGTCGCGTTCCATGCCGCCTCTGATGACAGCATAACTTCCACAAGATTTCCACCGTTGATGGGTTTGCCTGCGCTATTTTCCCATACAGCTCGTTGGACGTCGAAACGCGGACACGTAAAGAGAACATGTTCCGCGTTTTCCTTCATTCTCGGACACTTTGGGCAATCCGGAGAATCCTCATGCTTAAATTTGTGAAGATATTCCCGAAAGCACCCGTGTCCTGAGAGCATCTGGGTTAGGTAGTAATTGACTTGTCCATGTGATCGGTCAAGCCAAACATCTAGCTTCGGAATAAGTCTGTGAGTCCACCGGCCTTTGCTCGAGGCGTCCCACTGCAGCTGCCATCGCTGGATGCTGTGGTTTCGTTCTTCTGTCCTCAGTTCCACTGAGCTCAGCTCAGTTGATGTTTTGCGTGTGTAGAGTCGCCTACGCTCTTCCGCTAGCACTTCAAAAGGTAGCATCCCAGCAATGACACACACAGCATCGTTCGATACTGTGCGGTATGCGCTGACCACTCTAAGGGCACTCAGCCTGTAGACTGGAACAATTTGCCGCCGAGATGCTTGGCTTCGTAATGCATCACTCCATATAGGAATACCATATGTTAATACCGACGTGACAACTGATGATAGCAGGAGCCTTCTCCTCTGTTTTGGCACTCCAATATTTGGCATAAGTCTTGCAAGAGCAGTCTTCACTGCTCCTGCCTTACTGCTTGCATGTTGAGCTTGCTGTCTGAAACTAAGTCGGGCATCAATCATAATTCCCAGGTACCGTATGTAGGGCTGGGAAATTATTTCGTGCTCACCGACTTGCAGTGTAATTGTCTCTATTTTCTTCCGGCTCGTAATGAGGAGTGCCTCAGTCTTATGCTCCGCAAGTTGTAACCCAGTCGAGTCCATCCATTGTCGTATCTTGTTAAAAACATTCTCGAAAATGAGCTGGAGCGTGGAAAGGTGTTTGCCCACGATGACTATGGCTACGTCATCCGCAAAAGCTACGAGTTTGGCCCCCGCCGGTAATGCTATTTTGAGCAAGTCGTCATATACGATATTCCACAAAAGAGGACCCAACACTGAGCCTTGAGGTACCCCCCCAGTCACCCTATATGTTTTAGGACCAACCTCTGTGTCATATCTGAGTACTCTGTCGGTAAAGTAATTACCTACCATCTTTTGCAAATATGCCGGTACTTGCAGCTTCGACAATGCCGCGAGGATGGGATCCCACCGTACCGAGTTGAAGGCATTTTTGATGTCCAGGGTAACAACCAAGCAATACTGCTTCGTACCTCCTTTCCATCGCCTGCCATGCATTGCTTTTTTTGCTGTTTTGACCACCAGGTCTATAGCATCCAACGTGGATCGTCGTCGTCTGAAACCGTATTGAGCTTCGGCCAATAGGGGTTCCACCACTGCCTCAATTCTCTGATGTATAATGCGTTCCAGGATCTTGCCCGCCGTATCCAGCATACAGAGTGGACGATATGATGATGGCTCGTCCGGTGGCTTTTTCCCCTTGGCGATAAGCACGAGTCTCTGTTGCTTCCATCTGCTGGGGAAAATACCTTCCTGGATGCATGTATTATACATTTCGAGGAACATGCCGGGTGCTGCATTGATGGCGGCTTTCAACGCTATATTTGGCACACCATCGAGACCGGGGGCCTTGTTGTTGCCCACTCTACTACAGGCCTGCAATAGTTCCTCAGCTGTAATCGGCGGTATTCCGTCGATAATAGCACCCTCCACCTGCTTTTCAGTCACACTCATTTGCTGGGGGAATAAGACTGAGACAATTCTCTCCAGGAGCCTAGGGCAGGTTGGTGATGGCATCGGCTGGCTCTTGAGCCGCGTCATAACCACCTTGTACGGTCTGCCCCAAGGATCCTTCTCCACTTCCTCCAACAGTTCGTTCCAGCAGTCTCGTTTGCGAAGCTTTATGGCCTTAGTAAGCTTACGCTTAGCGGCTTTAAACTCCACTTCGAGACTTTCGGGGTTGGACTTCTTCCTTGCGCGTTGCCAAGCTCTCCTCGCTGCGAAACATTCCCTGCGGAGGGTCGCGATTTCACCGCTCCACCAATACACCGGTGGCCGTCGGTTTCCACTAAATTTCCTGGGCATAGTGGCATCGCAGGCGTCGGTGACTCTCCGCATGGTTTCGTCTGCTTTCCCTGTGGCATTCTTACTGTCTAATCGGGCAGTCTTCAGTGCCATAAGGAAGGTGGCAATGTCAAATTTTCGCACATTCCAGCCGACTCCATTTGTTCTTTCCGGTGTGGGTGCGGATCTCCAATCAACCGACACCTCCCAGAGTACTGCCTGATGATCACTGGCAGTGTAGATCTCGGATACTTCCCATGCACAGTTTCCTTTCATCAGGCTGCTGCTGACGAAGGTGAGATCTATACATGAGCTCGCTTATCCTCTGCGAAATGTCGGTTTGATTCCATCGTTCAATAGGACAACATCTAGAGCCGACATGGCTTCCAGTAAAGCCCGTCCTCGTTGATTCGTCTCCTTGCTGCCCCAGTCGACTGCCCAAGAGTTGAAGTCTCCCGCAATTGCCACTGGGGAATGCTGTTTTGCATCCACGACGAGTCTATCTAGGAATGCTGTGAAGTCTTCATAGCAAAGGCTTGGTGGTGCATAGCAGCTATAAAGATAGATACCATTCACCTTGGCCACAACGAATCCAGACTGTTGGTCTCCGTCATATGCTTCAAGCGGCAGAGCACCACAGGACCAGATGACGGCTTTATTGCTAGTATCAGTAACCCAGTTTTGGGTATATAGGTTCCTGTAAGGTTCCGAAATGACGGCAACATCAATTTTCAGGTCTCGAACCGTCTGCGTCAGCAGATCGTGTGCTGTGGTGCAGTGAGCCAGGTTCACCTGTAACACCCGCACTATGACTGTGTACGGATCTTCTGGAGTGCACCCTGGTAGACTGGACATTTGATACTACCAGTTACATGGGCATTGTCTTTCGTGGGCTCCAGTTCTACGCATAGAACGCATTTTGGAGACGCTTTACAATCGGCGCTTCTGTGCCCTTTTTCGCCGCATTTGTAACACAGGTCTGATCGGTCAATGGAGCTCTTGCAATTGACGGCAAGATGCTCGTAGTGCCAACACTTGAAGCATTTGATGGGCCTTACCACTGTCACGATGCGAGCATATACCAGGCTTATTCGTATTTTACTACCCTTACTCAGTATATTTCTTGCAGTAGCGTCAGGGAGTACCACCGTAGCAGATTGTGTTCCTCTGTAGGCCTTGCGAAGAGACTTGATGGCACTCAATGAGATATCACTATCTGCGCCATCAGCTTTCCTCAGGGCATCAAGTATGTCTTCTTTGGTAGTGACGTCATCGAGGTCTTTGATTTCGAGTTCCTGTTGAGGTCCCTTATTGAACACCTTAGCTTCGTTTTGGAGGGCTCCAACTAGTGCCTTCTCCAGCTCAACACCTTCGTCCTTCTTTCCTCTCGCTAGAATTAAAAGAACATCTCCGGAGGCTGTTTTACGGATTTTGTCCACGCATGAGCTAGCCGCGTAGACACCTTGGTCTTTCTTTATACGTCCTAATATTTCAGCGTACGTATCCTTCCCTGTGGGACGAATAATTAGCGCATCAGGGCGGATTACTGCTTTCTTCTTCGTCCGAGGCTGATTCTGGTGTGTCTTCGCCACTTTTCCCTGCCTTTGGACCTTTGTCCAACTGGAACTTTCGCCCGTATCCGAGGTAACGTTCTGGATAGTAGGGTTTCGAACTACTCGGTCATTCTCCGTGGCCTCGGTTGAGTTTGCAGTCTCAGAGTTCTCCAAGGTCATTTCCTTCCTTCTTTTCACCTGTCGTGGAAGTTTTCTCTCCTCCAGAGGTGAGATATCTTTTCTCTTCGGCTGCCCACTTAGGTGAGGTGAAGTTTGGGCGTCAGCAGTCTGCACCATTGGTTGTGGGATCACTTTTTTGTCAAGTGCCACGAAACGGTCATAACTGCTTTTCATCTTATTGACTTGCAACTTAATGTGCTTGTGAACGTTTGCCTTCGGAGTGATATACTCCAACAAGTCTTTTAAAAGGTTATCAATCTTAACCATTTCAGCTTGCCTTTTCTTCAGAAGTTCTTCACTTGGGGTAGTAGACCCATCAGAGGCCAAGTGGTCCACCTCTTGAGGGCTGCAGTAGTCGGATCTCGACGAGCTCGAGCCTGCTTCGGCACTCTCACCCGCCGGTACTGGGGTATCCCTCCCCTGCACCGTAATCATTTTTCCAATGGTTGTACTGGCCATGGTTTCTTCTTTAATATGTAGGCTGTTATAGGGAGCCCACCCTTGGCACCCTTGGTTTCGGGAGTTAGGTTTCTCCCAAACTGTGTGTGTGTGTGTGTGTGTGTGTGTAAACAAAAAACTTTGTTAAACGTTGCCGCCGGAACTCCCGGAGGGATTTCCTTTTTTTTTAACTTTCCGATCTTGGGGAAGTTATTGGTATGGGTCTGAAAATCGAAATGGAAAATTTCACCTCATTTGATCTCCACGTTTCATGACCCCTAGAAACGTTTCCAACCATTTTGAGCGAGATGTTTGTCTGTGTGTGTGTGTGTGTGTGTGTGTGTGTGCGTTTGTGAGCAAAATTTTGTCGAACGATTTCTCCCAGACAAATTATGCGATTTGGGTTTTTCTATTCTCATTGGATAGGTTTCCGCCTAACTTAGCCCTGATTAGATTTTGAACATAATCGACCTAGCACTTTTCTAGTTATTAACAAATTGAATTGTTTATATCGCTGCATCGTGAGAACGGTTAAAGTACGAAACAAATTATTTAATAAAAGTTGTTCCAGACACAAAAATACATACTTGACGTTGTATAACTTTTTATGCTAACACAGATAGTTGCTTGTTCTTAACAAATTCAATTGTTTAGATCGTTCTATCGCAAGAACGGTTAGAGATCCAAAGCAAGGTGTTAAGTGAAAGTCATTCCACGCGTAAAAATACTTATTTCATGTTTTATGACTGTTTTTTGCTAACACGCATAGTTACATGTTATTAACAAAGTGGATTGTTTGTATTGGTCCATCACGGGAGCAATGAGAGATACGAAACGAGGTGTTCAATGAAAGTTGTTCCATCAAAAAGTACACATTTCATGTTGCATGACTTTTGATGCTAACACCCATAGCTAACTGTTATTCACAATTGAATTGTTTATCTAACGCTATCGGAGGAACGGTTTTAAGAATTATAAAATTTGAAATATTTGGAGTTTACAATTTGCGACGGAAATTCTGTATATAACATATACGGAGGTACGCTCGGGAAGTTATTGGTACGCCCGGGAAGTTATTGGTACGACCCGTAGAGGGTCAGACCTACATCCCGTTTATTTATAAGAAAATACGTAGAAAAAAAAATTGGAGAAGGCTCAGTTCTCATGGACTTTCAACTCTCGATCTAGGGGAAGTTATTGTAATCGCCCCAAAAATTTTCATGAAATTTTCATCTTTTTCGATGTTTGACAACATGCTGACACGTTTTCAGAAACATGTTCGTGTGTGTGTGTGTCTGTGGACATAAAAACTTTGTCAAGCGTTTCCTAAAGAACCAATGGACCAATTTTGTTTTTTTTTTTATCAATGCGTCCCCATACTGACCGGGCCGGAAAGAATTGTCAAAGTGAAATAACAATTATTTCTATTGCTATTAAGAATTGCAATTGTTTATAACGCTGTATCTCACGAAAATGAGTTCTTTATAAAACAAATACATGTTATGTGACCTCTGACTTTTTTCGTATCTTTAACCGTTTCGGCGTTAGACCGTTATACACTATTGAAATCATTTAGAACGCTCTATGGTGAGAAAAATGAGGGATTGGAAAGAAAGTATCTGATAAATGGTGTTCTTTCCATAAAAAAAGATCTCTAATGTGAGATTATTCTTTCACATCTCAAACGGTTCAGGAGATAAAGTGTTAAATTTGAAACGGTGAGGGTTTAGGAAATAAAGTGGTAATTTGACAAACACAAACACAAATACACACACACACACACACACACACACACACACACATACACACACACACGCATACATACATACATATCCTATTTATTTGGGTAACGTAACAAGGAGGGATCAACGTTTGTAATCAATTAATAATTCATTAATCGCATTTCACTCACCTCATGATGATCATAAATAGCGTCTGCAAATTTTTTCTGTGTGTCATCACTAAATCCCACAATTCGCCATTCCTTGTAGAATTTTGGGATATTTTCTCGTAATCCTCTAGTTATGTGCTGAATTAATTCGTCACTACGACAATATTAAAAAAAGAATGAGTAAATTATATCGTTATTATATTGGTTTTGTTCATTGTGTTCACACAATTGTGGCGCTTTTTTTAATTTTGTTCAATCAGAAAATCTCAGCCCAAGGATTAAGGGATATTCATCTGAGAATCCGAAAATATTATGTGTATAATTGTTTTGTTATTGTAAGCTTACCAAAGGCTTGAGAGTTTGTAAAAGTCTGGAAACAACGTAAAATTAAACAAAATATTGATAGAACTTTCAATTTAAACTAGGATGTTATCCATTAAATATCTAAGAGCATCGGCTATAAGTAATTTTATTCAATATGCCCTTGCTGTGAATAAATACTGCGAGTGTGTCCAAAACCAGCCAGTCGTCTCACATGAAATATTTTAAAAAATCAATAATTGCTTTTAGTTTGCTTGCACAAAAAACGACATAATATTTTCTTAATCAACTTGTTCCTGTGTTTTCAAATTTTGTTTGTTGAGTTTGAAGTAAGATTGGTAGATCCTTATGCCTCCAGTCCTAGATAAAAAGTCTATAAAGAAATGTTTTTTTGTTCTTTTCAAATTTTTAATAATTATTCAACAACCATTTTGTGCAATATTCGAGTTAAGAATGTAAACACAATCATTTTTTTCCAACCACTCAGGGAGATGAATGAATAAAATGACGAGCTTCAAAATTACAAGCGAACCAGACAATTGAAATTATGAATATAGAAATTTGTTCAAACTAAGTTATTGCTCCTCAAATATCTATGAACGATGTGATCAAAATTTGCAGAGTTTTCATTTTAAATGCCTCACTAAATTGCATTATTGACAAATCATCCAAAATAACATCAACCAAACTGGCCTTTTCTCCATGTTCAATTTTTTCCTAATTTCTTGGCAACTTTCTATTTTCTCTTGAACCTCAAAAATCTAACAATCCCATATTCATATGAGGTAAAAGAAAAGAATAATCTTAATAAAGAAATAAATAAGTAATTAATACATGAATAAACAAATACATATATTTCCTGTCGTTGGGAATTAAATTTCATTGAATTTAAACAAATTTTCTAGAAGAAATACTGACGGAGGCTCGTTCGCAATAGTTCCTATTTTGATGGTTATTCATAAAAAAAAAACGAGCGAAAATATGTTTTTCGTCTTCAAGATGACAATGAATTGTCAAAACTTTTTTTAAAATATCTTTGGTAAACTGACCCCAAACCCTTCAAGCACTTACACTCTGTTGTCTGCCATGATTTTCAAATGTCGAATATCTCCACAAAACTCTTGCAAAAATCATAAAAACCAAGCCCCCCCCCCCAAATGCCTACCATAAATTCGTCACAAATTCGTTAAAATTTACAATTAAATCCACGTAGAATTCATGCAAAAATGGAATGAAAACACGATACAAGAGGGACGGCGTGTACACTTAATATTCTGTAAACTGCCAGACATGGACGTTATTCTTTTGAATTGAAAACAGCTTCGGATTGGGCGACGGCTTCCCCCACTCCGTCGTATATGAGGAGGAGCACATATCGAAAGTTGTTGGTTGCACAGCGCCATCTTCGTGCACATCTCTGCGGGGGGTGGGGGCTGTGATGTTTTCGAGTGGCGGGATATTTGAATAATTCCAGGGGAGGTAGTTCCCGCGTTTCATGTCGACAGAAAGACCTATAATTTCATACTAAAACGGCCCCGCTGCCGCAAGTAAAATTATGAGTTTATGTGGAAAAGGTACCTTCTTAAATTGAAAATAAGAGATATGCATGTGAACATTTTCGATTTCAACAGAAAAAATCAGCACCGGAATAACCCAACACAAGTTCTACAACATTGCAAATTTAAGTATTAGAATAAAACACGAAAACCATAACTTAGGGTATGCACTTTGTACAAAACTGTGTAATTCCGTAAACGCAACTGCTTTACTTCAACTTTAATGCTCACATATATATATTGTATGAAGTGCATAATGTTTCCCATGCGCCCACAGTTTGAAACTGCTTATTTCACTTATGTGACAGATTGTATTGAAAATGCATGTGTCGAGTTTGCCGGGTGTTATTTAGACATTTAATTCTTTGAATATTAGGGAGCTCTAATTAATTTTAATCTTATTCAAAAAAATTATAATCCCAATATATAGTTTTGGTTCTATTTTACATAAATAAATTTCTAAAAAATTGTCCATAAATATGTGAGTTCCTATATTTTGTTTTTTATGGTAAAAAGGAGCAGCGAAGAAAAATCTCGAAATATTTCGATATCGCATAAGACGAATTGTCTCGAAAACCGTAAGACCGAAACTAACGCCACACCAGCGAGTGTGGCGGAAAAAGGAAATGCGCGTGCGAAGCACGCGCTACCGCTCTCGTGTTTGTAAAAATTCCAATATTTAAATGCCCCAAAATCCTGTGTGACGTTACAGTGCCGATAAGCTTGACCTAGCATGCGCACATGGCGCCATCCTAGGCGGCTATGTACCTTACCAGAAGAGCGCGGAATGGGATTCCATGTTTTTTCTATGCTAAAATGATTATTTGGGAAATTACCAATCATTAAGTTATTCATAGCATATTTATGAATAGTGTAAGAATTTAATTTTTTCCCAAATACCTATTCCAACCTAGAAAAAACTAGGAGTCCAATGTTCCACTCCAATGGTAAGTCCCATTACGTCTTGGTGAACTCGTGTGCGCCACGATCGGTAGGTGAGATCCTACTATTTCCGGTATTTTTTCGTCAACAAATAATTTTGTCTCAAAAAGTCTTAAAAATCTTGTGTAATAACTATTTGTCCAGCAGTGCTAGTGACAATCAAGGAATATTGGGTTCAGATGAGGCGGTCTTAACCATCAACAAAATTTACCGCTGGCAGTTGTGCATTTCGCAATGTTGGGACGAATGAGGTGTCTGATGTGTGGGGTTAGAAACGTTAGAAGGACGATAGGAATTTCCAATAAAATAAAGAACCACCCCCACAGTAGGATTTGTGAGGGAAGAAGTTATGGAACGCGATCAGAGCTAGCGGTACCAGACGATACCGTTAACAATTATTTAAGTGCTCTTACTAAGGCTTACGTTGCTAATACCAGAGACGAGGAATTTAGGGATCTTCTGCAGATCAGGGGCATAATTAATGCCCTGGAAAATCGATTACAACTCCAAGAAAACGTCATGAATTTAGATGAACTTGGTAAAGTAACGATTCCAATAATATGCGAACGGATATGTTGTTTAATATAAATTAGTTTTCATTTCGATTTCTGGAAATTTGAATTCAAAAATAATGCTTTCTTGTTGTAGAAGAATTATATTTTATTTGAAATCTATGTCGTCTCCTCTTTTTCTACAGAATTCAAGAATATTGTGCATGTCTCTAAACAAACTTCTTTACATGTTTCTCTCTATCCACAGCGGCAGAGGATGACGATATGAAAAAACTTGCCTTGGAAGAGCATAAGATGTATACGAGTCAACTGCAAAGAGTGGACATTCACCTTATGGATGCAATTCTCGAAAATCTAGGACGTGACAATTGTAGAGATATAATTATGGAAGTAACAGCTGGGGTGGGTGGATCCGAAGCGATGATTTTCGCTGCTGATCTCTTCACAATGTATCAAAGCTACTGTGATCGTATGGGATACACTCAAGAAGCTATGGAAATCAACGCAGAAGGAGGAATTGGTGGCGTACGTCACGCAAGTCTCCTAGTAACTGGGGACCGAGTTTTTGAGTCTCTTAGGCATGAGGCAGGTGTCCACAGGGTCCAAAGGATACCTTCCACTGAAAAAAGTGGAAGGATACACACCAGCACAGCTGCAGTCACTGTTATACCTCAATTATCTGATATTGAAGTCAATATTAGAGATAAAGACTTGAGAATTGAAACGAAGAAAGCAACTGGAGCCGGTGGCCAACATGTCAATACAACCGATTCTGCAGTCAGAATCACTCACATACCCACTGGAATTGTAGTGGAGGCCCAAACAGACCGATCGCAAATCAGAAATAGGAAAATTGCTATGCTAAAATTGAGAACCAAAATATATGAACAACAAATTAATGAACAGAAAACAGAAACTGGTACGATGAGAAAAAAGCAACGGGGAATGGGTTCGAGAAATGAGAAAATCAGAACCTACAATTATAGCCAGGATCGAATCACTGACCATAGAATTAATGACGGAACATTACACAATTTGAAGTCATTCATGAGTAATGGGCAAGGGCTGGAGGAGTTGCAAGTAAAATTGCAGAAGCAACTTCAATTGAAAATATTTCAAGAGGCCATTGTGAGATGGAAGTAAACAACGGAAGGGTATTAATTATTGGGGGTTTCGCGTCAATTCGACAACTTAAAATTTCCTTGTACTCTCCCCGAATGAGGAAGATAGATTGTGATAAATTTTGAAGTTTTATTTTTAAGCAGAAATTGAATAGGCCAGCCTAATCAGTGTTGATATTAAACTATCTAACGTGGAGACTATTTTGTTTTTCATTGAGTATCTGTCATTATAGCCCACGTGTTTCCTTTTAGACAGTTTCGAAGATTTCAGCCTAATGTATGCATTGGGAAAGTGATATACACATGATGACAACGTGAAAGGGTTGCAGATGAGAAAAGGATTTTGCGGCATAGGCTTTGCTTCAATTATAAGTGGAGGGAATTCATTTATTATCATGAAATCTTCATCTCTATGATTGAAGTGAATACCACTTTCCAAGGAACAGTATGAAATCATCATTTTTGCTTTCATTGGAAAGTTTTGCAGATAGAGAAGGACGAACGCCATAAAATTCGGTAATCACCTATAATAGCCAATTTTCTAACCACTGAGTGTATATTATCGCAGTCAAAATTCTTATGAAATTCATTGGTAACGGATTATTTGACAAGGAACATATAGGAAATCGTAGTTGTCGACCTCGATGAAAGCTGAACCGTGTATTATGGATGAAAAAACTATTGGATCTCTAGGTGCAAATTTTGCAATATTTCGTGACGCGTTAGATATGACAGAATTTCAGTTGAAATTGTAAAACTTAAAACTTTCCATTTGTCCACAGCTTCGAAAAAATTTGATCAGAAGTTAAGAAACCGACCGACGGTATATTCAGGGCCGGCGGAAGGTGTGGGGTGACGGTGGTGAAAACCCCACATGGAATTTTTCCGTATTTTGGGCTTTTGCCACCATGGGCGGATGAAAAAACAAAATTGTTTGGAACAGTAAAATACCGACAAACTCAATGTACATCCCGTAAAACATTCCTGTTCCGCCAGTGAGAAGTTGTGAACAAAATGTTTTCGTATTTTGGCGCGCTATACTCCCCGCTAGAGGGACCGAATGGTCCCTTTCCGCCAGCCACTCGACAGCTGATCCACAGACCCGATTTTGTACGCGTGTTTGTTTTGAAGCCGCACAATAGAATACAAGACCCTTTACATGTAGTGGTAAACAATGGAGAAATTTTTGACGAGGGGAAAAAGGAAAAGATCAGAGGGAGCAGAATACACAGAAGCCTGTAGTACGCCAGTCGAAAGTGTTCTAACTGCCAATAACACCAGTGTTTTGCGTAATCGATTGCCACTCAGTCCCGCTGATGTTAAGAAAACCGGTAATTATATTATACTTCTCTCAATCATAATATAGTTGTCATTGTACCAATTTTAGGAGGGCGGGGCAATTTTCTCGAGTACCAGAATCATTACGTGGAAAATGTCTGTGTTTTTATTTCAGTTTATATTTTAAAGCTGAACCTATTGATAAATGAGTGATCGCTGCATTTGTATTTTCCAAATAAATTTTTTTCTAAGAATGTGGGTACATTTTTTTCTTGACAAAAAAATGAGTATTTTCAATTTGTATGCGATTAAGCGTGCAGAAGATCATGTCACTCATTGAAACTGATGAATTGAACGAAAAAAATTCAATGTTGATAACTGTGGGAGAAATAGTAATTTTTAAAATTTGTGGTTTATGCAAAAACGGCAGTATTAGTAGCAAACAATTTTGTATGTGAGTCGTTCAAATTCGATACAGCGTTTAAAAATGGTAATTTTTCGAAAATTCAAACATTTTTATATTTAACCCCAAAAATCACTGAAATTTTTTTATCTGATGATTTTAGTACTCGAAGGTAGTGGTCCCGTCGTTATGCCACCAACTTATATTATTTTAACCCCTCTGTTAATTTGTTGTAGATGAAAAGTCAAGAAAGCCTCCGTCAGCCGAATGTCTGAAACGATGGAAAGAGAAATACGAATGGTTACATGTGGATTCAGAAAGTCGAGGATTTTGCACCATTTGCATTAATGCTGTGACGCGAAAATTACCGACACTGATTTCAGTTAATATTTACCCACGTTTACAGATGGTGCATGCGTATTAGTTCTTTGAAGAGATTACTCGATCGAAATAACTACAAGGCAGCTCTGCACTTCTTTGAAAGTCAAAAGAATGATCGCGGAATTGACAGCAGTATCACCGCGAGAGCTTCTGGATTTCTGCGGCACCTTGAATCCTTTGAATTTCATTTTTTATTGAACCTTGTTGTAGAATTATTCGACAGAATTGAAATTCTAAACAAGGATCTTCAAAAATCTGAGCTTTGTGTCCTGGAAACGAATCAAAAAGTGGAGGCTGTCGTAGATTATTTGAGTGGGGTACGAGACTCCAAATTCAGAATTATTTAGGATAAGGCCATTGACGGTGTGAAAAGTCTTGAAATCGAAGAACCAAAGATCCAACGTATTCGAAAGATTCCTAAGCGGTTAGAATATGATAATTCCAGTCCACCCCACATTTTCAAAACTCCACAAGACTTTTATCGCAAAATTTACTACGAGATCTATCATACAGTACTAATGTCTCTGAAACAAAGATTTCATACAGACACAGTCTCGTTTTTGAACAATTTGGAGTCATTCGCAGTGGGTAGGGAAGCTGATGTAGGGGAAATTATGGACTTTTATCATGATGACTTTCATAGGGACCAGCTTGTACGTGATCAAGCGATGTTCGTCAGTATCGCCAGACGGAAGGGCATTGAAATCAAGTATTTGAAAGATATTGTGTCATTCTTAAAAACAAATGAGTGGTGTATTGGTCTCATTCCCGAGTTCATCACATTTATTAAATTATTATTGACGTTGGCGGGTACAACGTGCACGAATGAGAGAAGTTTCTCGGCCCTGAGACGACTAAAAGACTATCAAAGATCGACCATGGTACAAGACCGACTTCAGGATCTTGCTATTCTATACGTTCATAACGATTTGACTGAAGAATTGGAGATTGATAAGCTGATGGATGAGTTCATTAAAAAATGCACCAAACGTACTTCGACATTTGTTTTAAGTGAAGGAATATAAAAGTTTATATTTGTTACGCATTATTTATATTGTTATTTAATGGTAAATAATAATATATTATTGTTCTCATCACTTTTGTCCTTCAACTTTCATTATGGCTGTCCCTCGCGATCCTCTCCATACCCCCCCCCCCCCCCCCCCCGCTTCCTTGTGCTAGACCCCACATGGCGAATTGCTGTTCCGCCGGCCCTGGGTATATTATTGAAAGAAATCGATAAACGATTTTGACGATTTTCACAAAACAAACTCTATTTTAGTACATATAAGTTACAAACATGCTCCTCAGTAAATTCTCCGCTGAGGTGTTGTTATTCCTTTACCTCGAAAAATGAAAAATCGGGGTGTCACCAGACTTCCATGTTTAAGGTATTGCTAATATCGTGGCACCATTTTTTTTCTAAATTTTTGATCAACGATTCCTCAAGAATCGATGATGTGATTGATACTGGTCGTATGGTTCAATCAACACATATTCACGTAACTATTAAACCTGATGATATTTTCGTTGACATGAATCTGTGTGTTCATAACAATAGGTCTCCAGAAAGATGGGAAGAGATTGGAACAAGTTGTGAAAAACATTATGTTGAAATCCTGTGTTCTGTAAGAAAACAAAATAGCCTTTCACTCCCATCCGCCTATTCAATTCCCAGGATCCTAGTTCCCACCTACCAAAATCAACATTTTCCAATAATCATTAACCACATCAACATATGGTCCATATTTGAATTAACAAAGAAGTTGCAGTGCTCAATGGAAATGAACTATGTATTTGCTTGTGTTGGTCTCTGGATTCTAAATGATGGTGATCCTTGATGCTCGATAAACTGTCAGAACTGCAGATTTTTTAGCAATGGACGACAAATTGGAGAAGGTGCGGTACGCAAGCCTCGTGTGTTGTGATGATCCCAAGATCACGTTATCATCACCAATTATTAACTATAAATCGCAAAATTTAGAACAGCATAAGTTCTCGTAAAATGGTTTTTCTGCCCTCCGGCCAGATGGCGGTAACTTTCGGGCCGCTGCGCTAAACGAAGTTAGCGCTTTCCGGCTTCGTCGCGCAAAAAATAGTATACACGCCTCGGCCAGCAAGTAAGAAAGCCTCAGATCAGATTATTATCAAACTAAATGTGATCTGAGACATTCCTTACTTTGCTGGCCTAGGTATGTAATCTGCTATTGATCGTTGAGCCACTATTGTCTGACTTTATTTGGATGCTCCAGAACATAGTATAGGGAATATTTGCAAATTGTATTTTTTTCGAAACTATATATACGTAATCTGTGATTAGAAGATATGACAAAACTTTCTTTCAATCAATCCTTTTTAACGAGTTGACAATTTATAAAGGAGCTTCAAAACGCAGGTGACGTGAAAACGCTAATCCGAACAGAGAAAACCAATCACAGAACGACCCGAAGGTGCTCTACCTATGGAAGTCTTCACTGGGCGGGGCTATGAGTTATCACAAATCGTGATCTAACTCTTCCTTCCGAATCATTTTAAAAATCGCCGTGTAAACGAGATGAACATCATTTTTAACTTTCCGATTTAGGAATTTATTGTAATGCTCCCAAAAATGAAAAATCGATTTTTCGTCATATCATTAACTTTCAAGGCATTTCTAATGCATTTCGACTATTTAAAACAAAATGTGTGTGTGTGTGTGTGTTTTTTTTTTTTTTTTTTTTTTTTTTTTTTTAAAGAAAAAGAGAAAGAAGGAAGCTAACCTCCTTCCTCACACTTCCTTCTTTCTCTTTCCTTCCTCTTTTTCTTACTTTTTCCTTTATTGGACAAACTTACAAAATTAACAAATAAAACATAACGTGCAAAGGACAATACCCCTTGTCACATACAATACAGTTCGGTTGGTCCCCAGACCACGACGGAACATCTGCTGAGCAATACTTCGTTGTGTAGGGGACGATAGCCTTGGCTTCCTCAGTAGCGAATCCTTTCCGCTCGTTAACGGTAAGAAGATCCTCCGTTTACTCTGGATTTTTCCGCAACTGCTCCTCGCGGCGCAGCTCCTGCAAAACCTCCATTGCGAAGTCGCTTGTCGCGTTCCATGCCGCCTCTGATGACAGCATAACTTCCACAAGATTTCTACCGTTGATGGGTTTGCCTGCGCTATTTTCCCATACAGCTCGTTGGACGTCGAAACGCGGACACGTAAAGAGAACATGTTCCGCGTTTTCCTTCATTCTCGGACACTTTGGGCAATCCGGAGAATCCTCATGCTTAAATTTGTGAAGATATTCCCGAAAGCACCCGTGTCCTGAGAGCATCTGGGTTAGGTAGTAATTGACTTGTCCATGTGATCGGTCAAGCCAAACATCTAGCTTCGGAATAAGTCGGTGAGTCCACCGGCCTTTGCTCGAGGCGTCCCACTGCAGCTGCCATCGCTGGATGCTGTGGTTTCGTTCTTCTGTCCTCAGTTCCACTGAGCTCAGCACAGTTGATGTTTTGCGTGTGTAGAGTCGCCTACGCTCTTCCGCTAGCACTTCAAAAGGTAGCATCCCAGCAATGACACACACAGCATCGTTCGATACTGTGCGGTATGCGCTGACCACTCCAAGGGCACTCAGCCTGTAGACTGGAACAATTTGCCGCCGAGATGCTTGGCTTCGTAATGCATCACTCCATATAAGAATACCATATGTTAATACCGACGTGACAACTGATGATAGCAGGAGCCTTCTCCTCTGTTTTGGCCCTCCAATATTTGGCATAAGTCTTGCAAGAGCAGTCTTCACTGCTCCTGCCTTACTGCTTGCATGTTGAGCTTGCTGTCTAAAACTAAGTCGGGCATCAATCATAATTCCCAGGTACCGTATGTAGGGCTGGGAAATTATTTCGTGCTCACCGACTTGCAGTGTAATTGTCTCTATTTTCTTCCGGCTCGTAATGAGGAGTGCCTCAGTCTTATGCTCCGCAAGTTGTAACCCAATCGAGTCCATCCATTGTCGTATCTTGTTAAAAACATTCTCGAAAATGAGCTGGAGCGTGGAAAGGTGTTTGCCCACGATGACTATGGCTACGTCATCCGCAAAAGCTACGAGTTTGGCCCCCGCCGGTAATGCTATTTTGAGCAAGTCGTCATATACGATATTCCACAAAAGAGGACCCAACACTGAGCCTTGAGGTACCCCCCCAGTCACCCTATATGTTTTAGGACCAACCTCTGTGTCATATCTGAGTACTCTGTCGGTAAAGTAATTACCTACCATCTTTTGCAAATATGCCGGTACTTGCAGCTTCGACAATGCCGCGAGGATGGGATCCCACCGTACCGAGTTGAAGGCATTTTTGATGTCCAGGGTAACAACCAAGCAATACTGCTTCGTACCTCCTTTCTATCGCCTGCCATCGATTGCTTTTTTTGCTGTTTTGACCACCAGGTCTATAGCATCCAACGTGGATCGTCGTCGTCTGAAACCGTATTGAGCTTCGGCCAATAGGGGTTCCACCACTGCCTCAATTCTCTGATGTATAATGCGTTCCAGGATCTTGCCCGCCGTATCCAGCATACAGAGTGGACGATATGATGGTGGCTCGTCCGGTGGCTTTTTCCCCTTGGCGATAAGCACGAGTCTCTGTTGCTTCCATCTGCTGGGGAAAATACCTTCCTGGATGCATGTATTATACATTTCGAGGAACATGCCGGGTGCTGCATTGATGGCGGCTTTCAACGCTATATTTGGCACACCATCGAGACCGGGGGCCTTGTTGTTGCCCACTCTACTACAGGCCTGCAATAGTTCCTCAGCTGTAATCGGCGGTATTCCGTCGATAATAGCACCCTCCACCTGCTTTTCAGTCACACTCATTTGCTGGGGGAATAAGACTGAGACAATTCTCTCCAGGAGCCTAGGACAGGTTGGTGATGGCATCGGCTGGCTCTTGAGCCGCGTCATAACCACCTTGTACGGTCTGCCCCAAGGATCCTTCTCCACTTCCTCCAACAGTTCGTTCCAGCAGTCTCGTTTGCGAAGCTTTATGGCCTTAGTAAGCTTACGCTTAGCGGCTTTAAACTCCCCTTCGAGACTTTCGGGGTTGGACTTCTTCCTTGCGCGTTGCCAAGCTCTCCTCGCTGCGAAACATTCCCTGCGGAGGGTCGCGATTTCACCGCTCCACCAATACACCGGTGGCCGTCGGTTTCCACTAAATTTCCTGTAGGCCTTGCGAAGAGACTTGATGGCACTCAATGAGATATCACTATCTGCGCCATCAGCTTTCCTCCGGGCATCAAGTATGTCTTCTTTGGTAGTGACGTCATCGAGGTCTTTGATTTCGAGTTCCTGTTGAGGTCCATTATTGAACACCTTAGCTTCGTTTTGGAGGGCTCCAACTAGTGCCTTCTCCAGCTCAACACCTTCGTCCTTCTTTCCTCTCGCTAGAATTAAAAGAACATCTCCGGAGGCTGTTTTACGGATTTTGTCCACGCATGAGCTAGCCGCGTAGACACCTTGGTCCTTCTTTATACGTCCTAATATTTCAGCGTACGTATCCTTCCCCGTGGGACGAATAATTAGCGCATCAGGGCGGATTACTGCTTTCTTCTTCGTCCGAGGCTGATTCTGGTGTGTCTTCGCCACTTTTCCCTGCCTTTGGACCTTTGTCCAACTGGAACTTTCGCCCGTATCCGAGGTAACGTTCTGGATAGTAGGGTCTCGAACTACTCGGTCATTCTCCGTGGCCTCGGTTGAGTTTGCAGTCTCAGAGTTCTCCAAGGTCATTTCCTTCCTTCTTTTCACCTGTCGTGGAAGTTTTCTCTCCTCCAGAGGTGAGATATCTTTTCTCTTCGGCTGCCCACTTAGGTGAGGTGAAGTTTGGGCGTCAGCAGTCTGCACCATTGGTTGTGGGATCACTTTTTTGTCAAGTGCCACGAAACGGTCATAACTGCTTTTCATCTTATTGTTTAACCGGGGTATATTGGAGAAGAATAAATTTAGTACGCTATGCTGAAAGACCAAATCGGGAAATTTTGTTTGTGCCCCGAGTGGGGCACACACATGCACACACCATACTCGTCAGTATTTTCTATTACTGGTTGCAAATCGAAATAATAATAAACAGGATGAGAGTGTGACCCTCTAGGGGTCAAACCAATATCTTCCCTATCTCAAGTGTATTTTCATGTGGGGAACAACATTCTTTAACACTTTTTGTCGTCGTATATCTTCGTTCTTACCATAAAACCATATAAATAATTCAATTCGTTAATAACAATTGACCGCATCAGTTTTTGGGAAAATCGTTCGGATTTGAACACGAGTGAGGCGTGTCGAATTGAAAAAACATGAAAAGTTCAAGTTTGATTTCCGTGTAAGATCGTTAATCAATGAGTTAATTAATTATGCGGGCCTAGAAAACAAGTCATAAGATATTAAAGGCAGGAACGTTCCGTGTGTGCTATCGGATAAAAATGAGACTGCACGGCCGGACGGGAACTTAACCCGACGCGGGGGATGGGGGGGTTCCATCATAAGCACCGAGTTACACAATGCTTAAACGGCCGCTCAGGCCTTGAAGGATAAATTCAGTTTAGCATGAGAGATGCAACGAAGGATATTATCTTTGTCATGAACTCGCATTTACATAAATTAAACAGTTTAGGGCATATATTGAGGCATAATCTAATCATCGCTTTTGTGCAAAGGATTGGTTCACTCACGGCATGTTTGAATTATTGTGATCATTATACGGTTAGGGCAAATGCTGAAAATCAGGGGAACCAACCCACATGCCTAGTGGTTTGGCGCCGCAAGTTGGCACTGGCGCCCTACCAAACGGCCAAATAACTTCGGCATATATACGTTTTATTTACATTGAGTTTCGACCCCCTGCGGCCGCTACCCGTGGCGCATAAATGAGAGGGACGGAGACAAAACAAAACACACACACACACTTCTCTAAAATCGTGTCCGGATGATGTAAAACATCGACAAAATTGAAAATTTCTTGAAAATTCGACTTTTCATTGTCAGGGGTGATTACAATAACTTTCTTCTGATCGGAAAGTTATAAAAAAAATACATAGAAAATATGGGTATGTTGCCGATTGTCGTGTTAGAGAACGACGCAAATTCAGGGTTAAAACTCCCGCGATGTTACCGCCGGCTTCTACATTGGCCCGCAAATCAAATGTTTGTAATTACATTATAATAACTACGAAAGATTACTCTCAAAAACGCGCGAATATGTATTCTTCAATAAATGATCTCCAACCGACTGCGTGCATAACTGATACTAATATGATTTCAACTAAATTTGCGCTTTACTAAATGCGGAATTGGCTTTAAGTACAAAATTCATTTAGAAACTCTTCGATGGTAAAAAATAAATTACATCCCCCTGCTAATGAATTGCATAGTTATTCATTCCGTACCGATTACATTAATTTTTCTACCTTTTAGAGGGCGCTCGGCCGGCCTTTGAGATGCTTGGAGGGGAATTCCACAAATTGAATGGTGGGTAAACGCGCGGGGAAATCGAAACTGGCTACTTGGCAAACGCTTGCAGTTTCCCAAAATCTTGAATGCGATTTCACCAATCAAAATTCCATCCTGATCTAGCTCTAGGGGGAGAAAAATTTTTAATTTTCAATTCGCGAAAAGCTAGCTCTTCGTTCCCCTGGGGAATATCGATTTTTGAACACAACCGGTTTTTTTCTAGAGGAATATTTAATTACACTGGAGTTTGTAGCTTTGAGGCAAACCCTCATTCTAACTCAAAAATAGTAAAACCCGATTCTTTTTTAGAACTCCCACCATACATATTCCAATTCTGAAAAACGACTATAGATGTCAACTTTCTCAAACTTCGAAAAAAAAAAAAATGTTTTTTTTTGTAGGGTCAGCAAAAAACAAATTTGACATGAAAAATTGCGATTTGTGGCTCCAAGAAGCTATGCTATTTTTCTCAGTAATTTATTCTCAGCATTTAAGGAAGTCAAGATGACACTACATACAAAATGTTCATTTTAATTTTTGTGTTTGAACACAAAACGCGCTTAAATTTTTAATTTTATCCGCATCCAAAAATCTGTTGAAATAACATTGAAGAAATGGACAAGGCTTAAAAAAATGAGGATTATCTTCCCTCGTACGTCGCGAATATGTGGAAGCAAAATGATAGGTGCGAAGGGCATATGTTATGATATAAAGTGGCACTATGACCCATATATAACCAGGAATTCAAATTATCATTGAGCCGGAGCGGGAAATGAAAGTGCTCGGAATTTATTCTTATAACTGCGAGTAATTCACTCGTAATGCGTAGTGATAATCCAATGCCGACGTGGGGTTGATGATGTGACAAGTAGACAGTGAGTGATATGCATTAGTCAGTGAAACCCAACATTTTAAATGAGGCTGATCTCAATTAATTGTGTAACACTGGTGATTGTTTTTTGCCGGTAAAATGTGGTCATTCTTTTCACGCGATCCCACGAAAGAGTTTCCATATGAGATTGGCGAGGTTGTTGATGGTCTTGATGGTAAAAGTATTTGGACACTATACAGAGCCAAGAAAAAGGTAACATAACCTCTTAAGTGAATATATCGTCATGTTTTTTTTCAGGTTTAAAATCATTATCAATATTTTGCTCTTAGTGTTTAATCATTGAAAATTTACATTTTTGTTCAATTGTCTAATGTGTTTGGCATTTTTAGGGCGCTTCAGGGAGCGAAACTGTGTCAGTGTTTGTTTATGATATTAAAGCTGGTGGGGATAGTCAATTGGAAATCGCTAGGTGTGCAGTGAAGAGATTGAAAACACTCAGGCATCCAAGTATTCTCACATATGTCGACAGTTTGGAGGTAAATATGCAGGGCAATGAGATGAAAATAAGAAAACAAAAAAAGCAGCTTTTTGTTCATAGTCTCCGGTGGTAAAATGTTTTTGAGCTACACTGTAGGTGCTTGACATTACAGTTCATTCAATAATGACAACTAGTAGCATTTATTTACTTCGTCCAGATATACTCCGTTCAACTGCCGGGAATTCACAAATTTACATAGACTATTTAGCAATAATTACGTTGGAGTATTCTGTGAGCCTCACTAGCTGGACAATAGTCAAGCTTTCCACTTATTCTTACGTTTTGGTCGATATACAATTTTGGCCCTCCTGACAAGGTAGTTATGTATCGCAAGTACATCGTGTTTCACATCAGCGTGTAGGAGATCGAACAATGACGGGATAGATTTCAGCATCTGGTTTTTTTTTATCAACACCGTTCTTTTTTCGTGGCATTCAGTGCATTTTAGGAAGAAATGGGAAATATTATTATTTGTTGGGAGAAAGCAATTGGGGTAATATTCATCATTGTTAAATGTCACGATCTCAGCCCTCATACTTATTCAAGTTGATATCGCGTTAAAAAGTCTAGATTGAGAATATATCATTTCAATTGAAAGTTCAATATTGGGATATCCATCATTTGCAGGAAACAAGTCAAGATCAGAGATGAGTAGGAGAGAAACTTATTTGAATGATTCTGAATTCCTCTGAATTTAATTGTCAAATACGATTTTTTAAGGTAGTAAACAATGAACTAGTTTGACAACGTGATGGTGCACATCCCCTACTGAATCTCTATAGTTTATTCAAGGGTCAGTCAATGAAACTCAGTACTTACGCTCGGTGTTCTAAACGTGCAAATTTTTATAGGGTTTCAAGATTCTTAATTTTCTCTGAATCGGATTTACTGGTCAACTTTCACGTCGTTATAATTTCTATGAAGAATTGGTAAATTTCTTATTTGTTTTTTTTTAGACTGAGAAAGTCATCTACTTAGCAACAGAACACGTGGAACCTCTTCATACAAGATTGCTGAAGAAAATTGATATTGGGGAAGGCGTTAAGAAGGACCTGTACTTTTCTTGGGGCATCTTTCAAATTACAGTAAATATCTTTACAGTTTTAGTAAATTGGTTGTTGTCAACAATATAATCAAATTCATTGATTACGCACTCATGTATTAATTCATGAAGCTGAAGGTAGTAGACAGTAATGCGTTTAATCTTTTTTCTTTATATTTATTTCTTTGAAGCAAAAGTGATAGAGACACATTGTTTCGGCCCATCGAGGGTCACACTCACATTCCGAAAATTTTACGATATACATATTTTTGTAGAATAAATAAGATCTAAATGTAAAACATAATCGTAATTAATCTGAGGTTACTTTTTATCTAGAGGGCTCTAAACTTTCTCAACAACGATGGCAATCTTCGTCATAATAATGTAAATTTATACTCGGTGTTCGTGAATGACGAGAGTGGAGAATGGAAATTAGGATGTGTTGAATACATGACCCCAGTGGATGTACCTTACACATTTTTACCCTACTCCTTAACGCACTATAATCCACGTGAGGCTCGAGACAATTTCAAAGTATCAACGAAATGGTAAGCATTTATTTTTTATTTAATTCATATTGTTTGTTAGCATCACTAGTTTTGCACTCAAAATATAAACACAAACATACTATGAAATAGAGTATGAGAATTTTAGTATTCCTTACGAAGAATGTTTGTCAACACATATCATATCGAGTTCTAAAAACTTAAATGAATGAATGGAAGGTGTCAACACTGACAGCCAGATTTTGGCCTGCTTTGATAAAAACTTTCGTTTCGATAATTATCTTTTTTTGTATATCATTGCTAATACTAACTATGATTGTTATCTTATTTGATGATAAATCCATACAGTTCAATCGATATGTGGGGACTTGGCTGTCTGATCTGGGAAGCGTTCAACGGACCACTTAGACAAAAAGGAGATTTGGAGACTATCAATAAGGTAACCGAAAAAACGACAAGTCAATGATGTCAATTTGAGAATACAATTGAGAATTACAAAAAAAAAGAGCGTTCACTGGTATCTTGTGAGATAATAACAACTAATCTTGTTAATTACAACTTAAATTCCACATGCAAAACGTAACACTATATCGATATTTTCTTTCGTCCCTCCTTTTTACTAAATTAATAGCCCATGAATAAAATTACAGCTTACTAAAGATTACATGAAAATTTTGTCTTTCAGATTCCGAAAGCATTATTACCAGTTTATCGCGAACTAACGAGTGTAGATGCCGAGAATCGGCCAAATCCAGCGGATGTGATAGCAAGATGTCGAAGCAACGGAGGATTTTTCAAGAATGATCTATTGGATGCACTCCTCTTTCTCGAAGAAATTCAAATGAAGGAAAATGGGGAAAAAGGTCGATTCTTTTCCCATTTAGCAGGGCACTTAGATAGTTTTCCCGAAGGGGTTGGAAGGTACAAAATACTGCCACAACTGCTCGCTGCTTTCGAGTTTGGTGAAGCCGGCAGTGCAGTATTGCCACCACTGTTGCAATTAGGAGGTCAATTACCTGACGCTGAATATCAACAACGAGTTGTCCCATGCGTTGTGAAACTCTTTGCATCCAATGATCGTGCGACGAGGTTGCGACTACTACAGCAGATTGATCGATTTGTTAGTCATCTGCAGCCTGCCATGGTTAATGATGTCATTTTCCCTCAGGTACATCGATTCTCATTATGATACAGTGCGAATAATAATAGGTAAAAGAGGAGGGGCATGTGCCTAAGTATTGTTACTTAATCTCCAACAATAGTTTTCCTTCCTGGGATCTGAATGGAGATGAAGACGTGTTCACATTCTCAATCGGATTGTTTTACTCCCTTATCTAAGTAGATTCTAAGCTATATTGTACTTAAAAATGCACTTGTGATTTTCCACTAGTATTCGAATAACGAAATCAGATGGGTAAAAAGACCTCTATTGCAGTTGTGATTATTAAATTTGGGGAAAAAAACCATTAGAAGGGACACCCCAGTGTGACCTTAGCCGCAATTACATTTCTCCAGAGATAAAGCTAATTCGATTATCTGCAATGATGATTATTAAAATCTTCACGTATTACTAACTGAGGGATTTAAACTATTTTTTCAGAGCATATTTTTATTGCGTCCATCTATATTCTGTTTACATGACAGTTTGCTACTTAACTAAAACTATATGGTCTGTGTCGCGCTTTTATTGGGCAAGAGATAAGACTGCATAATATACATATACAGCTCCTTTCATCAATCCACTTGTAGCTCTGGGTGGGCATCTACAGTACCTCTGTGTCTTCTTGAATGAGTAACACCTAATCAATAACCGTACTTTAATATCCTTCAGGTAGCACGTGGCTTTTTGGATACCAATCCAGCTGTTCGAGAGCAAACCATCAAGTCTGTGGTTCACTTAGCGCAAAAATTGGATTACAATAATCTCAATATTGAAGTACTCAAATATTTTGCTAAATTGCAATCGACTGATGAACAAGGTGGAATTAGGACTAACACAACAGTTTGTCTTGGTAAAATTTCCCAACATCTTCATCCACAGATCCGTCAAAAGGTGATTATTCAATAAACGCAAATATCTCAGTTGCCATATTTTGTATTAATTTCAAAAGTAATAATTAATTGATTGATAAATTCCTGAAGATTCTGATTGGAGCTTTCATTCGTGGTACCAGAGATCCCTTTCCACCGGCGAGAAGCGCTAGTTTATCGGCACTTGCTATTACTCAGCAGTACTATCTCTTACAAGAAGTTGCAAATCGAATTCTTCCTGCACTGTGCCCATTGACGACTGATGCTGACAAAGGTGTTAGGGATCATGCGTTTCGTACGATCCGGGGATTCATGTCGAAGCTCGAGAGAGTTTCTGACGATCCTGGCCTTCGAGAATCTATGGGTAACAATAATATCTTTATAAACAGTATCCGGAAATAAACGGAGTCAACTCGTGCTGAGGAGGGAAATGAAAGGGTCTTGACCGACTCCGAGAATTGAATTCATTCAAATCGTCAGAAACGAACTGGATTACATCCAGGTTACTCCACGTTTCAGAAGATTTCTTAAATCCTAAGATTATTTTCAACCCAATATCTGCCTATACGAATTCTGAGTCGATGTGTGTGTGGGAATTGGTGTGCATACAATAAATCATAAATGATCGTAACCAAAGGTTGAAAATTACACACTCATATATTTTTTGTGAAATAGAGGCTGATGTCAACACAGCAACACCGAGCCTCAGTAATGCAGCTGCTACATGGGCAGGTTGGGCCGTAACGACGATGACTGCTAAATTCTACAGAAGTCAATCCGACACACCAAAGTCTTCCAATCCACATGGCGCTCCACGAATTTTACTCAATAAACCCGCATCACTAGGTGGGTTGTCTCATCCCTCTGAAGTTATTTTACAAAGTTCCTATGTACACGAGCGATGCAATTATCTAACGACAATAAATGAGATTATATTAATTTAGTCTCTCATTTCAACGATTTTTATCGCAAGAAACTTTTGAAGTAATGATTATTTAAGCGAGCTACAATTAGCTGATGGTAAAATTTTTGCAGCTTAGACTTACGAAACAATTTATTCTGTTTCTTTTTTCTTAGAACAAGCAAGCAGTTCTCAGAGCAGCGCCAGCACAACAGCAACGACGAGCAGTGCAACGAGTATGACATCATTGGAACCTGATCATGATCATGATCCCCAGCAAGCTAGCCACACGAATTCTGATGGAGACTGGGATTGGGATGCGGATAACTGGGGAGATATGGAGCAACAACCAGCCACAACTACCTCCATCACAAGCACAAACAGTTCATCTGTATGTGTTCGTGGCTCAAAATCAAATGATCATTGGACAAGCTTAGAGGAGGAACCGGTTGGCATATATTCAATTAATTATTTGTGAAGATGCATTATATGTTTTCAGCTGATTTTCACATTCTACAGGATTGTTTGGAAAACATTGATGGGATTGATGGAAAATGCACATATTCCGTACTTTTTGTTATTAACTAACCACGTATGAAATTTCATTAATATTCCACCATTTTTGTGCTGGTTATGTAAGATTTTAGACAGTTTCCAATAAGTCGACTGAGTCCCTGAAAAATATCGATATGAGGAAAGTCAATAATGTTTGCATGCAATGGGGGACATCCATCAATTTTTATTTTCAATTCGCTCACTTGAATCAGACACATTAAAATAGAATGAACGATGCAAATTGTGTTTATATACTTACATACTGATTGCAGGAGGAAGAGGCTGCAGAAGGAGCTTCAGATCACACAGAAACATCTGAGCTGGGCTGGGATGATCAAGAATTCCGAGAACTTGATGAATTTCAAACAATTGAACCAGGTGGTTTATTTTTTTTTTTTTTCTTTAATCGTAGACCTCCGTCGTTGATTAGCACTCAAGGGAGCATGAATAAAGCGACGTTAACTAACAATAAAGAAAAAAAAACGTGGGTTAGCTTAGTAACAATGATGAAGAATTCATGAGAAGTTGGAGATCCTGAAATTATCGAACAGTAATATCTCCAAAATAGTCAGTCAGGGGAGATCCGAATGAATTTGTTGGAACTTATTTGAAATTTTTAGCCGATTTTGGTCGTGGAGTATTTCAATATTACGGTGGGTGTCGCGTGAAAAGAATTTCAAATGTTCTAATTTCGTTTGGAAATTGTATAAAATAGTCGAAAACGTAAAAATTCGAAAAATATGTTTCGGTTGCTTTTAATTCTGAAGTAAAAACGATTTTTTTTTTCGGGTAAATTGTACAAAATTCAATCTTAATCAATCAATTGCAAAATAGCGCATACTCTCGCCATTCTTCGTCATAGAACATTTTGAGTTTGAATCACGAGAAATCCAGGTTCTTCTCACTGAAAACTATCATAATGAATACTAAGTATCGAATTTCCTCGATTTACTTCAAAAAATATCTTTATTCCCTATCCTTTTCCTATGTTCCTAATGTGTAATGTCAAAAATTGTGACACCCACACCCCTGATACTGATGTAATACTGGAATGTTCCCTCAGCATTAGAGCGTTAATTCATGTGGAATTGAATAAAATGTATTACCTGCGAATGGATGGTGTAACCCGAAAATAATAATTGTATTTCCATTTCAGGAAAATCCTTCGATGTTAACAGAAAATTTGACGAAGCTAAAAGAAAGCGGGAGCAAAGAAAATTAGCGAGACAACGCCAGATGGAAGCTAAGAGAGCTGCCAAGCTACAGACATCACCACCTTCACGGAAATTTTAATTTGATTTCTGATTGCCAGTTTTTGGTCCAGTTAACCATGGTTAAGCAGTGGTTAAATTTGTGTTAAATTCTCCCACAATTGGATTCAGTTGATAGGTTGAATTGATCAGCTAGTGAAATTTCTCATTCATCAATAGTGAACAAAAGTGACTATTCGTGAGCTAGGAACAGGGATATTCGATCAATCTCTTGTGATCTAAGAAGGATATTCGAAACAACTTGCACTATCAATTGGCCTGAAAAATTACGAATAATTTAATATCCAAAGGAATAATAATATGACATGTACGACTTGAACATTGCTTTTGCATCAGTGCATCAGTGAGAAATCGATGCGATCACGATTTTATGTCGATCAATCATATGCTGGGTCATATACGTAGCGATTAAATCTGATCATAAGATCCATCTTCGTTTCGATGATTGAACATCCCAATTCGAAACAATTGGTGAGGCTGAATACCAATGGCGGCGATGTTAGCAGTTTCAAAATGGACGATCAGGGGGCAGAGTTAACGCGAGGCGTTCGAATCACCGTCACATGGGCTACGCATATGTATAATTTGACGAAATATTCAAGGTTATGACAACCAATGAAGGTGACTTGGGTGCAGAAAATTTACATATTTGTTCATGCTGCATTGGAGACTCTTAAGAATGTTCGACCGCTATTTCTCACTTATGTCAATTTTTTGCTAATTTTGTCTCAAATTATTGGTTTGATAGGCGGGAAAACATGTACAATTTCTCTGTAGCTTTATTCTCCATCGACTTCTAAAATTTCATTGTCGCAGACCCATTTTTCAGCGTTTCTCTAAAGTTTTATGAATTTTCATACAAGCGTAGAGGAAAAACGCAAAAATAAGTGTATGGTGATAAAATTTTGAGAGTTCATAAATAATAATGTTATGCACAAATTGTACATTTTGTCCCGCCAAGAAAACCAAAAAGTTGGAGTAAATCGTCAAAAGATTGAAAACAATGACGAATAGCGGTCGAACATCCTTAATATGCTGAAAGCCCTGGCAATTCTAAGTTTTGGAAATTTCGTGCTCTGTTGAAGTTCTGTGAACCACAGATTACGTGTGCTTGTTAAGCTAAAAACCTAACCAGAAACAGCGTATATAATATCAATTCAATGCAAAACAGGGGTCGCTGCGGCTCTGTTAGGGACCATCTTTTTTATTCCACGCGAGCTTCACCAAGTATCGTGTTGTTATTTAGTGTTGCCAATATGCGGGTATCTTCGCGTTTCGAATTACCATTGTAACGTATGTGCGTCACGAATTCAACTAGCTCCTCCTCCTCCCGCCCCACTCTACCTATCACAAAACGCAGCGCGTTTGCGTTGGCGGTAATAGTCAGCCATTGGCTGTGCGTTTGACGACTCTCGATGTGTCGACTATAGAATGCGAAACTTTGAAGGTGAGGGCAGCCGGTGCAAACCCCGCCGATAGCTAAATTTTGAGGTTTTTTTTTTTCGAACTCTCATTCGATTGTATTGTCTTTCCCCCCCAAAAAAGAGGGCATCTTAAAAGGGACAACTGTGCAATCTGAGGTTTTTCATGCGGAAGGCTAGATAGGGGAAAAGGTCGGCTTTCAGTTGTACCGCAAAAGAAGGGAACAAATCGTGAAAAACCCCGAGAGGGTGTACGAACAGAACGAACTAACGAGAATTAACCAGTTAGCGAGCTTCTCTAATAAGTGGCCCGTTCTATTAGTGCGAAAAGTTCAATATGTCGCTAACCCTTGTTAATTAAACCGAAACTGGCCCGAAATAATTGATATGTAGAACTAAAACGGAACTTCAATTTGGATGGCTGTATTATATGACTTATATTAGTGGATGATTAATATGATTAAACACAAATTTTCATGTGGGCTTAAGAGTTTCGTTTTCATCAGCATTTTTAGTTTATTTATCTTTTTATAGAGAAATAATTCACTTTTATTGGGATCACATATTCCCCATTGTCGAATCAATAAAAAATTATAACCGCGATTGTTCAATCGCAGATTCGAATCTCATATTCATAGCATTTGCATTCCCAGACTCTCGGTTGAATCCTAACGTCTCGTAGAATGGAATCAGAGGATCACGGCAGTCCAGCGATAATTTGTAGCATTGCAGACGTTTTGCCAATTGGGCAATTGTCGTTACTAGTAATTTTCCAAGTTGTTTGCCCCGATACGTGGTATTTACTACGACATCTTCGAGTCGTCCTTTCTGCACAGGGTAGAAGGAATATGTTATTCAATAAAGTTGGCATTCTTCATACCTGATAACCTGTTATTAAGTTCAATAGGCTTTTTGAATTCATGAAATTCATTCTGAGACACCTTTCTCAGCTCACCTCTCTGGACTACAACAGTTTGAGACCGCAAGTGTCTTTGACCAAACTGGATTTTATGCTCTAACAGAAGTATGGTGGCATTCATGGATCCAAGCTTTCGCATTCCAGACCGTACCAAATTCGTTCAAGGTTGCTGTTTCTAATTTTCATTTGCGATCTTTTACCAAAATGGCCCAAAATGTGATATTTGCCAACACTTGGGTTCAGGAATTTCACCAAGCTTTTACTCCCATGGGATCAAACCTGATCGGCACTTGGTCTATTTATTTTGGTTTATTTATTTAATGAATGAAACGCCCCAATCTTGATTTCAGCCCGATTGCCAGCATCGTCTCAACAAATTCCCAAACTTCTATGATGTTGAAAATACCCAGACAGGCCATTGTACAACCATTTTTGTGGCCAAAGTGTGTACGTTCAATATCGATGTGCGAATTTCTGATTTTTATCATTTTATACATACGAGTGCACAATTGTGGATGAATTTCTGCTCAATGACCAGTGTGGCACTGCCAATGACTTTCCCAAGGTCTAAATCTTCAACTATTACCACGTAGTGACCACCAGACGATTTCATATTGTAGAATCTATCTGCGAATATGAGTCATTTGGTGAATTAGAATGTATCTCTAATTTTCATTAATCAACTAGTGAAAAATCAATGTATAGTAAATGAAAATTCTTACTTGCAAACTGGTCTCTTCCAATATGGCCTACGTTAGTCAGCTGACTAAGTAATTGGATAAATCCTAAAAAGCGAGTAGACTAGTACAATCACAGAGCAAATTCAGACTTCCGGTAGTATTAAATTATCTTTTAACTAATGGATGTGACGTTAAATGGAATTGTATTGTACCGGTATTGTACATGAAACAAAAAAAATTAATGAACGAATAAATTAAACTTTTCAGAATGAAGTAGATGACGAAGTATGGTATGGTTAGAAATCAGGTAATATATTGACAAAATGTTGAGATTTTCAATTCAAATCGAACTTTTTTAAGATAACAAGGAACTTGCATGCAGCCCAAATTTATGAAGTAAACCCATTAGCGCAGATTCATCACAATCTATCAAGTACTATAGTAGGAGAGTATACTCCCCATGAAAGTCATGGCAATCCTTCCTCAATATTTTTAAATCAATAATGGAAAATTTGTCACTTGCGAACCGCAAATGTCTCGCTCGTGACGTCACGAGAGTCGGGCTAGCGTTTCTATACTTTCTATTCCATGCTTCCACTCAACCATGTTCAAGACGGCATGGGATTGGCTGTTGCGGGTAGAGTCACTGTCGTGGCGCCCCAGCTGTTTTCACGTGATTTAATTTTTTTTTAATATTCAATACTTAAAGAAGAACAACGAGGAAAGTTGTTTTTCCTCATTGTTCACTCGATACTTTCGATTTTTTTTTTTTTAACAAACATGCAAGGTCTATTCAACAACTATTGTAAAAGAACATTACTGTTTCAGGGTAGTCATTGGTCATCAATAATTATGAACCTTTATCGTAATCCGTGGATCTCAGAGGTCTTACGAGTAGCCCTTTCTCCTGTCGTTGGTTAGGAAGACGGTCTAGTAAACTCGCTGGGAAGAGATCGTGTTCCTCATCGTATCGAACGGCTGCTATCTATTAACAAAAAATACCCAAGGGATCAATATCAATTCCTGAAAGCAAATTCTATTGATAATTTCGTTAAAATTATAATCAGGACGGTATGATTCCTTGGATACCGATTGGTCACACTGCCATTTGGGGAAACCCAATTAATCGAAGAGGATTTTTCATCAAAAAATCTTTGGGTCGATGTTTTCGTTTAATTAATGGAATATCATTCATTTATAGTATTGGCATATTTTGTGTTGATTTTTGAAATTATTTATTGAAAGTTCTTAGTTTCTGCAATTCAATTAAGAAGTGAAGTGAGAAGGTATAGGGGAAATGAACAAAAGTTAATGTTTCAATCATCTCACAGAAATGTATGACTTTTCTGTAACCCTTCATTGGTCACGCTATAAGCATTTTGCTCGCACTACTGTCCAACCTATAGTGTGTAACCGTGGAGCGAGTGGGATGCAAGAGGTTTACCATAGATAGAAAGCACATATGACTCGAGATAGTTAATTTTCTATTGACGTTAGATTTTTCTCCCTTACATTGTGAAATTCCAATGAAGTTATGGTAGGTGCGGTCCTAGATGACTATCAAGATTCACCTGATGAAATGAGAAATAGATTGGGGATTCAATTTCGGAGAGAACGGTTTCTAACGGAATGTGGAGAATGAATAATAGTCAATTTCGTAATGTGGAGAATTAATAATAGTCAATACGAAGCTGGTATGTTTTTTTTTAGCAAACATTCCCAAAAACTTTTTTCGGTTTTTTTGTCTCGGGTATATTTTCGGAAGTTTTTTTTATCCGTGGATTTTTTTCGAAATCTTTATTTTCTCCGTGTAGTTTTCCCGAAGGTTTTTTTTTCTTAGAGTGAATCTTCGGAGGTGTTTTGTGCGAACACCAAATCTTAACATTTGTTTTGTCATGTATTAATTTCTACGTACATTTTTAGGTGGCACACCGCCGCTTGACTAGAATCTAAAATCTTGAATCTTGAATTCCCACATTTTCGAACATTATCAAGTGGTCATCTTACGACACACAGAAGTGCCCTTGGACTATTCCAATAACCGGTTCGACAGTCGAGATTCTCAATGTAATTAGTAAAATCGTTAGGGAGGCTATATTGTATTGACCTTGAAATTGAACTTTTTTCGTATCCTCTGACTGGTGTTATGATGCTACTAAAATGTTCCCTGACAAACTTTGAGTCGATACCTGTTGTGTGTGTGTGTGTGTCGCTGAAATGTCGATCCTAACTTTCTCACGAACGAATGAACTTATCGAAGTCATTGACGTCGAAATCGAAGCGTCATCAGTATATCTATTATTTATAACGCTCTAGGTTGTTTCTTATGCAAAGATACACATTAGATGTTTAATGACTTCTTTCATAATCTGCCTCATTCCGGAGGTATGGCCAGCTGAAAAATTATCCACCTGAATAGTGAATGCGTCGGAAAGATAAATAGAGGATGGAAACGACAATATATGTAGATCGTGTGTGTGTATGCGTGGTTTCTCATTGTGGTACATATTTTCTAAAAAAATATCGGAAAACTTCGGAAATTTTGGCAATTCTTCTAGAAATTTTTTTAGAGGTTCAAAATTTTTTTGGGCCTTCTACAGTTTTGAAATTTCTAGAATATAGGTATGTCAGTTGGTTTGTTTTCCTATTTCGCAAACTTCCGAATATGAGTTGCTTTTTTTTAATCATGATAGTTTTGGACAACTTATAAACATTCCAAAATAAGTTGCTCTGAAGAAAAGTTTCTAATTGTCAGGTGTTTGCAATTAATTTCGAGTAAGTGTTTCGAAAAATTGTAACGAATCACCATACCTCAATGATTCCGAAATCGTGAATAGTAATACGACAGTGAAATCTTCAATGTTGATGATATGGGCAGAACCCGAAACTTACCGATGATTTGCCAGCCATTATTTCTACTATAATTTTATTCTCCAATTTTTGTTGTATTGTTCACTCATTCACATAGCAAATCACCACTTGAGCGCTACTAAAAACTTATACTTTCGCTGAATTTCCCTCTCCCTAGTTTACATTACGATTGCAATGGAGTGGGGGAATTGTGCTACACTACACAGAGGGTTACTTGCGTCGTTTTCGCCCAGGGGGCCTATTCTCGAGTTTGAGTGAAGGGGAATTTGTAAACGGAAGGGGCTCCGTTCACGCATCGCTTTGGTGAGCGCAAGTTTTCACACTGCTTTACGTGTGGATGTACGATCCGTTCGTGAAAACTTGCGATCACCAAAGCGATGCGTGAGCGGAGCCACTTCCGTTCACAAATTCGCTTCACTCAAACTCGAGAATAGGCCCTCAGGGGATGAAGCCCAGTTTTTCGGCTACCTCTTCATGGTTCTCTTTTTTCGTCTTCGTCTCCTATTGTTATGGCACTGACTGAAACGTTCTGCAGCCGTTGTTCCATTGATGACAGATTACATGATTAGTGGGTCGTTGCCGTTGGTACGGTAGGAATTTCCATAATGTTCTGGCGGGAGATTATGAATTAGAAAATTTATATGGGTTTGTTAATGTTTTTGAGGAAGTTATCGTTACGGAATTCCAGACAAGGCTTAGGAAGTCGGAGGAAATGAAAATTCCACTGTAAAAGTTTTTAGGAGCGAAACCCTTCCAGTCACCATAACAACATATCTTTGAATTTCCCCTTTTTTAGGGTTTTCCACCTTAAAGACGCGATTTAAATTTTTCTGACACACAATAACAGATACGGTTTTTCTTTTCAACCATTTTCGTTCCTTTGCTTCCCTGGCTAAAAACTCTCCTTACATATTATTTAAAAATAACAGGGTAATTGGAAAATGGATGTGCTATGGCCGTTCACCCTTATTTCCAATTGTTGTCGCCTTACTTACAATTAGAAATAAGTCTGAACGGCCATAGCAGACCCTCTTTCCAATTACCCTTTTTTTTTTAATAATATCTAAGGGCAATTTTTCGCGAGGGCTTTCACATTTTTTCTGTTTAATTACAATTTCTGTATGCCTATTATTTGAAAACCTCCGTCATTTCACAGGAAGCCACCATGTTTCGTTACGCATGCGCACTTGTCATTTGCCAGTAGGTTCATTTGAAAGAAACGCGGCACGCGCTATGTATATTTTCTCACGATGCTAGCGCCGCCAACGATAATCTTCAAGCCCAATTGTATGCTATATCATTCTAAAGTAGAGATGTTCGTATCGAAGGATTTGATAAGATATTCGTATCAATTTTGTGAATACCTCTTCAAACTATCACAGTCGTGATGGCTATGTACGTAATAAAGAAGCTGGCGTCCATAATGTCCATTTTTGAAGAAAAAATGAAGGATCAGTATGTCTTCGGTCTCTGGGGCGTCATAATGCATTTGGCGATTCTCTGGGGTGTTCTAGATGCAAATTTTCATTCACCCGTAGTTAAAAATTTGAATCCAGTGCCCCCAGGCGATGCACCTCCAGCAAAACGCCTATTTTTATTTGTGGCTGATGGACTTAGGTACAGAACTTTCTCTGAATCCCCGCCCCACTTTCTTGGGTAAGTTATTAGCGCTTTCAAGTTCAGATTATTGTGTTCAAAGTGCACGTTGATGCAAACAGAATGAGCTATTTAATACTCTATACTTGATAGTCTATGGAAAAACACATTTTGCACTGAGCACCTGAAGGACCTTTAGCTCGGGTTTCCATATGTACAACTAGAAGATAAGAGAATACAGAAGCTATATTAGATAGAACTTAATATGGCGAACTAGGGTGCAAAAACAGTGGTTTGGGTTGGTTATTATTGAATGAATCATTTGAAACCATCCAAAATACCATGTACATTAATGTTCAAGCCTCTATTGGCCATGTACATTAAGTCTTTGTTGTTATTCGTGTATCTTGGTAGCACCACCGACAACATGACACTCAGAGATCAGAAAATGCTAATCGCATCCAAGGTTATCAGATAATTCAGACTAAGCCGGCACGTTGAAGTTCTACTGTGCCATCCTGAGGCAGACCTCTTAGAGATATAATTTAGTTGTAGTCAACGGCGAACGTGGCGACGCGATCAATTTGTCAACCAAAATTAAATGGCTGGGTGGGTAACCTCCGCTGTACGGTTGGCCTGTTCAAGTGATTTCCTTCAGAAATCCCTGGTACCAGCATTGCCTGATGTGCTCGGGCAATAGAAAACGAACGATATCCTTTAGTGAGTCCATCTGCACCAGGAGGCACAGAGCACGTAGCAGTTCCGGTGACAGAGGGACAAGCTGAGAAAATGATGATTGTTCTCTTCTCTAATTTTTCCGTATGATCTGCAGATGGAGGTGCTTAATGATTTTTTTTTTAACATTTACATAGACGAATGAACAACTGTAAATATCCAGGGCCACCTGATTTTTAAACAATTTTTTAGTCGTCATACCTTATGACCAATATAACTCCTAACTAAAAAATTGTTGAAATTTTCAGGAATCTCATTTTGGAATCTCCCGATAACGGAAGAAGAATGACTTATGCTTGCAACATAGAAATATGAACATTTATTATGCTCAAAGCGTGCTCCTTATTTTTTCCCTCTCAGAACCATATAGCTTTGGTCTAAAACATTTCTATATTTAACTCCTTTGTACTTGTTGCCCTTAAAAATCAAACCATCTACTATCTAGAAAGTTTGTAAAAACACAAATACACACAAGTGCAGAGATCTTCTGACAAAACCTTTTATTTTAAATTTGATCATACTTTTCATCACCATTTCAATTAGTTCCATTGTTTTCAGGAATGTGATGCGTGACAAAGGGGTGTGGGGCATATCCCATACCAGAGTTCCTACAGAGTCGAGACCTGGGAATGTAGCAATAGCAGCTGGACTATATGAAGACCCCAGTGCTCTTTTTAAAGGGTGGAAAGAGAATCCGGTGGATTTTGATTCCGTCTTCAATCGGAGTACTACGACCTGGGCGTGGGGGAGTCCTGATATTATACCAATGTTTGTTAAAGGTCTGCTGATGATCATATCATGTTTATAGAGTGCACGGTGTTAGGGTTACGATACTACCATTTACGTCCTGAAAGTTGACTTGTTTTTTTCATGTACTAATGTTCTCCAGTGATATCGTTCATACAATTAGTTTACAATTAATGTTTTATATTTTAGGTAGTTCTGGGAATGTTAATGGAGTTACTTATCCTCACGAGTGGCAGAATTTTGATCCAAAATTGAACTCTCCTCGTCGTTTAGATCAATGGGTTTTCAACGAATACGATAAGTGGCTCGAAACCTACGTCGAGTCTACAAGGAGTCAAAGCGGCGTAATTTTGTTCTTCCATTTACTTGGATGTGACACTGTTGGACATGCTAGGAAACCAATGTCGAGGTCGTTATCACTTATTTTAATAATCGAATGGAATTAATTAAACATGACTATTTTTGAATCACCGCATATATCGACAGACCAGTAAAATGAAACAAACAAAAAATGATGAGATATGAGAGTATTTCATTTTCTGGTCAGGACGTTGGTTGCGTCGATTTTCGAATCTTCGACTAAAAATGTAGTCTTGTTAAGACTCAAGGTGTGAAACACTTCATTTAAAAAAAGATTATCCAATATGTGGACAGAAGCAACTCTTCTACCAATTGTGAGTTTGCAAAAATTGATTAGAGAGCTAGTTAGCCCCTCATGTCAAGACCTACCTGGGCACTCCATGTAGAATTACTCACCCACCTCCACGTACTTGTCATCCACGGTATCAACTCTGTTAATTTGGCACGTGCGAGAGGGTCATGAGATTTCAAAGTTACCCGGTCAATATCATGTCTGATTTTGATTCCCATATGAAATTTCGATAATATTGAAGTGTCAGTTGTCCAACTTGTCAACCATTGACACAGAAGCTATTGCTATAGTGAAGCGGTGCTACCTTAATTATCAGACTGGAAATAAGTTTTGTAGATGGATAATCCAATCCGGATGGCATTGCTTAACCAAATCATGGAGTAGCCAGAAAATTCTGACGTCCTTAAAGATAGTCAAGAACTTCCGAAACATTCCCAAATTTTTCATCTCCATTTCATTCCAGTGGCTCTCGATACCGTTTAAATAAAAGTGATAAGTCCGCGCGGGATTTCTACCCTCATTGTTCAGTGATGATTTGTAATCAGACGTCCCTATCGAAATAAACAAAAAGCAAATACAATTTCAAATCAACATCAATAACAGGTGTAGTCCTGGGCACTGCAGAACTTCTCCATTAACACAGTTGAACCTGGCGGGGCAGAGTATGCATACTTCCACATGTTTCATTCTATACATACCTACTAAGATTCCATCAAGTCATTGGGCTCCATTGCATCATAGTCAGAAGTTTTGAAGAGGTTGGAAAATTGGCTTGATCGGACCGAAGAGTTCAACAATTCAAGTCACCTGAGAACTCTTATTGAATTATCACGTAAAATAACTGTCAAGAACTTGCTGATCATTTTTTTTTGTTTACAGTGAATACGAATCACAGATGACATTTGTAGACGAAGGGATTGCGGAGGTAATGCGGAAAGCTGAAATTCATTTCAAGGATGAAGCAACGTCCTATATTTTTACTGCAGATCACGGCATGACAGACTGGGGATCACATGGTGGAGGATCCGAAGATGAGACCGAAACACCCTTTGTCGCTTGGGGTGCAGGTATCGCCAAGTCGAATTCAATGAGACACATCAATCAAGCTGACATAGCTCCTTTAATTTCTACCCTACTCGGAATTTCCATTCCAACGAATAGTGAGGTGAGTTGTCCTCTAATTGTTCAGAATGATGCGTTTTTATTGCCAATTGAGAATCCATACTTTGGTTTCGTCTCATATTCATATTGCGTAGTGCGTTCATACCTACTCTTCGTTTATTCATTTCACCACCGATGAGGTGTACCTGTCACGGTCGCTTTTCTTCTTCAAATACGAATTAATTTGCCAATGACAAGAAGATATTATGAAGGAAAGATACTTGTTATGAGTTAATTTTAGAGTAGGCTTGAGATCGGAATAAATGGGTTTTCAAACAACAATTATCGGCGAAAGTTAATCATGACAGACGCTTACCAAAAATCATTACAATATGGCGAAGATGTATTTAGGTGATCCAAATGATTTAAAAAATACTCAAATTGTATAATAAAAAAGCGAACAAAAAAAGGCGCTAAAATACTCTTCTACTAGTGTGATACCACCAAGTTCTGATCTGTTTCCTTTTCATTTGCAGGGACTATTACCAAGATTTTTCTTGAAACAATCGGATGAAAAATTTGGGTTACGTTCAGTATTAAACAATATTAAGCAACTTATAATCCAAACAAAGGCAACGAGAATTATAGCAACCGGAGATAAGCCCAGTATATCTCAAATAGGTGAAAAAAAATTGGAAGCATCGGTGGATGAAATTGAGAATTTATTACGAGCTAATAAAATAACAGAAGGATTAAGGCAGGCGGACTCGGTCATTCAGCAGACTAAAGAAGCCCTGTATTACTACCGGCGATTTCAAAGAATGCAGTTGATTTGTTATTTATCTCTATTATGGATCGGTTGGATTGTCCTCCTAATTCATAAGTTATTTGGTACTCATCGTGGGGTTACTATTGTCGTATCCAACGGAATTTCTTGCACTGCGTGCATAAATGCAGGCTTTTCCATTGTCATGATCTTTCTCATTATTGAACATCAAGGTAAATCACACGGTTCATAATTTATAGTTAATCCTTCTTTGCCCGCGCCTCTTCACCCGACAGATTTGCCCGCATGATGAGCGGAGCGCCTCCCATGTAGTTCCGCTTTTCCGGTCTGCAACTTCCATTGCGAAATAGACAATTATTTTTAATTCCCCGAAGTAGTTATCTCGGAAATATTCCATAATAATATCACAGACTGTCACCGGCCGGTCTATCCGCCATTTGTGACACATTTCAGAAGAATACGATGTGTAACTACACCGCTAAGAATTCTTATACTACGTATCTGGTAGCATCGTGAGCGCTCCGCCGTTTTTGTCCATCCATTATTCTGCGTAGACCAACGGCTATGGCCGAGTGGGTAGAGCGCTGGACTTTGGCACACGAGGTCCACGGATCGAGTTCCCGCTTGGGGACTTTCCGATTGGTACATTAGAGTGGAATTGTTCAGCGTTCGAGTCCATACGTATTCATAGTTGAACGGGAGTTTCGTCAAAGAGTCGGCTGTACACATTGAGGTTTTCCGTGGTTTTCCTTCAATTCTAGATTGACCCAAACAATGGAAAGTCTGGTAGGCATTGCATTCATTGGGTCAAACTAAGTGAATGCTGTACAGTTTGCTGTATTAGTTTGGGCTAATGTTAGCCCATAAGTTTGGGCTACATATGTGTAATTGCATCGAAACGTAAATACAAAATAGTGAGGCGTCATGGGATACCTGGCAGATGTGAGCATGGAAACACTAATTTTGATCTAAATTGATCCAAAATTTTTGACGATTTCTCGAGAATTATTGGAAATTTTCAAATACTCAGTTCTTTCAAATGTTTGAAAAGATTTTCCAAAATTTCACAAAAGTTTCTCAATTTTTTAAAAAAATTACAAATTTTTTAAAAATTGTTCCAAACTTTTTCCAATTTTTTTTGTAAATCTTTCCAATTTTTTTTTTCACATTTTTAGAAAAGTGCTCCAAAATTTCTTCAAACTTTAAAACAAAAATTACAATTTTTTTCAAAATTCTTCTGAATTCTTGCAAAAATTTTCCAATTTTGTTGTAAATTTTCTGTAAGTTTTTGATCATTTTTCCAAATTTTTTTAAAATGAGCCAAATTTTTTCTAAAAAAATTTTTTTCCGAAAGATTTTTCCAATTTTTTAAACATTTTTCTAAATTTTCCAAACATTTCCAACATTGTTCCAAATTTATTGAAAATTTTAAAATTTTTTCTACATTTTTTGAAAATTGTTCCAAACTTTTTCAAAACTATTAAGAAATTGTTTCAAAATTTTTTTAATTTGTTAAAAAAAATTTCCAATTTTTTTCAATTTTTTTTGAAATGCTGTAGTGTATCTCTACATGTACATACAACTTATGCACATCGCCTTTGCATCGATGGCAGAGAGGGGGTGATAGGTAAGCAGTGGAGTAGATCTATATATTCTTGTCACGGAAAGTTGCCTATCCCGAGAGCAAATTTTTCCGAGCCCACCCGCGGCATTAGATGTTTCACATACAAAAATAATTATTCTGCGATTATGTAAGCATGGAATCGGCAGTTCTGGATAGTACACATATCAGTTCAGGATATCATAAATCCGGATTGCTCAATTCATGATATGATTCGATTTATCCTGAAAATAGAAACAATGACGGCACTAACGCCATAGCGTGGGCAAAGGAAGGTTAATAGTAGGTAAACAACTCTTTACTGAAAGGCTATTGATTCCTCTGGAATGTCTTGGTATGTACACTCAACCATTTTGTTTTTTATAGTTTCAGCAAGAGGCGATTGGAGAGTTCTTAGTTATGGAATCATTTCGTTCTTCTCTATGCTTTTGGCCCTTCGAAAGGCTTCCACTCACTACCTTCAATTGAAAGCAAGTGAGAATTTCCCCTTGAGAGTTGTCATTGGATATATGATATTATTAATAATCACTTTATCAGCTGGGATGATTGATAAGCGCTTCTTCAGCGCAGCTATGATCATTACATCTTGGACGCAGAAGAGACTGATAAGGAATCCCCATAGATTTCTCATCCCCACTGCAGGATTTTTGGCTATATATCCAATGTTTCCAGCACTCAAGCCACATACTAATATAATTATGATGTAAATATTAACAAGTGATTAATTTTCAACGATCGGAAATATCAGGAATTTTTTTCTCTTGGAATTCAATCTACGTCCAACTCTTTTAATATCAAGGATGAAGCAAATTTCTGTCGAATAATTGAATGAAAAAAAAATCGAGATACGCGGCAGTGTACACGACGAAGACACGTTTTTGTTTTAAACCTCTCGCTCTCTTGCCCCTTTCCCGCTGGCCGGTCACTATCATTAATGAAATTGAAAAAAAACTTTGAATCAATTAAAATTCGTTTGACCGCCAAGTCTTCACTGCAGGAATTATTTATTCCAAAACGGTAATAAATTTTTTTATGTTCAGGATTTCCGTTATAAATCTATGTAGTGTTTGAAAAAATAATTTGGGAAAGTGTAAATCATTTCAATTGTTGCGTTATGAAAAAGTATCGCGAGAACATCTGCTTAATATAATGTGAGTAACACTGGATGCCCATTTTTTTTCTCAATTTTTTATCGCAGAATTCCATTGCAAACTTTGATGATTGAAAATCGTTGGACGTGAAATCCATATTGGATATGCTTACGTCACGAAAGACGATGTATAATTATTAAGTCGTACTACTTGGCTAATTAGTATTTCCTACTGTTGCAAAGATAACCATATTTAATTATCAATCATTGGCCTCCCAGTACATAACTTATAATACCAACAGCAGAAACGATCGTATTCATTTTCTTGTTTCAGATTTGCGCCATTTGTGATTACACCTTTCTTCCTCCCCAAATTATCAAGAAACCAATTAGTCCTCGAGCTAATCAGGATGTGTCTAACAGGATTAATTGTTACGGAAGTGCTTGACGGAAGATCTGGACTTTCATGGCTCATCCTGATCTCCACTCCCATCTCGATTCTGCTCTACCCAACTGAGCCAAGAGAACTTAAATTAACCGGAGTAATATTTGGGCTCCTGTGCCCCTTGATATTACTATCTGCGTCATATGAGCCTCAAGTCTTTTGCCTGCTTGGAATTCACTTGGTTGCACTACTAGAAACAATGAAAAAGGAGGAGAAGACTTTGCACATCCATCACTCTAAACGTAATCTGGATATTCGAAATGTTGTAATAGCCGTCTACTTCATGCTGTACATTTTACTATCATTTTATGGAACGGGAAATGTGGCAAGCATCAGTTCTTTTGATCCGATGTGGACTCGACACTTTGTCACAATTTTTTCACCATATACAATGACTATTCTGATTCTTCTTAAATTAGCAATTCCTTTGATTCTTGTGGGGTGTGCCAGTCGTGTTCTAGTTTCCTCCTCGATATTTATGGTTGTATTACTTCTGGGAGATTGCTTATCACTACCACTGATGTATAGTGTAAGCTCTCACGGAAGTTGGTTAGAAATTGGCACTGCTATCAGTCGTTACAGCATCTCTGTCACTTTACCATGCCTCTTCTTCGTTCTCTATTATATTTCAAGTCCTTTGATGCTCTTTAATATTGGCAAAGCGTTTGTAAAAGGAATTAGGAAAAGCCATTTAATTTGAAAATGTAAATATAATAATAAAGCAATTACTGACAGCGGTAGCTCAAAAAGGTGTATAGTTGGGGAAAGAAGCTGGCTTCCATTGCCGTCGCAAGGAAAGGGAACAGCCCGTAAAACGTCAGAAAGGGTATACGGATAGAGCTGAAGTGAAAAAAAAAAAAATTTAATACAAATGCGACAACAATTGAACATAAATAACTGGGTTGTGGGTTTGACTCTCCGTGGGCGGAAATTATAATTTCCTCTGTGTGTGTGTGTACTTTCTCTCCAATTTCTCATAGAGCTTTATAAATGATTTCAATTGTTTATAAGGCTTTAACGCCGAAACGGTTAAAGATACGAAAAAAGTCAAACAACATAAAACATGTATTTTTTTTATAGGCAACATTTATCGTACACATTTTTGTCCATCTATAATATTTCGTGAAATACAGCGTTATAAACAATTGAAGTTGTTTATGACAATAAGAATAATTGTTATTTCACTTCGACACTCCTTTGATCTCCAGGGAGACGCATCGATAAAATGAAAAGTTCAAGTTCGATTTTCCGTGTAAGATCATTAATTAATTACGGGTGTTATGAACAAAAGTCGTAAGACATCAAATGCGTATTTTTTTGCAAGGAACGAGTTTTTACCACATACACACACACACAGACACTTCTCTAAAATCGTGTCCGCATGAGGTGAAACATCGAGAAAAGTGAAAATTTATTGAAAATTTCGCTTTTCATTTTCGGGGTGATTACAATAACTTCCCTCTGGGATCGGGAAGATAAAAAAAGTATCAAATTAAAAGTATTAATTTATAACAAGCCCGAAAGTTGTCCTTTGTGGCTAAGGATTTTTAGTTTTTTTTTTTTTTTTTTTTTTATCTTTAACGCCTTCGATCCCTTATGGATATATGGGCGTGTGGTCCATACGCTGCACCGCATTCGCATGATAAGACACAGGAAACCACAGAAAACCTGTGTCGGTACAGGCGGCTATTCTATGAGTAACCTCCCGCTCATCAGACATTCCGAAAAAATTCTCGCCCTATATGGGGGATTTGAACCAGGTACCGAAGCGGCAGCGCTAAGACTGCGCGCTTAGTCCACTCAGCTATTTGACTTGACTTGAAAATTGTTTATTAACATTTGTCATATATACATACTATATACAGTATTAATATCTTAAGTGCTACGTTCTAGATCACCAGCCGTTGGCTTTATATCTAATTTGAAAGAAGTGTAACCTAATTTTTTCATTATTACAGATATTTGTGATTATTTACATGATGACTCGATATAAGGAAAAATGACTTCTAAAAAACCTTATAAGTAATGGGTGCATGAGGGGCGGGAGAGAAAAGGATATATGGAAAGGTGGGACAAAACAGGTGGTCAGCGGGACCAATTGGATTTTATGTCAATATTGATGTTTTGGAGCTGGGAATTAGGATGGGATTGTAGCTTAAATTTAAATGTCTCATTTATTCTATCGATAAATTCGCCTATGGTTGTCATGCCGAGCGTTTCGTGTATTTCCACAATAGTCGTTCTTCTTTTAAAATTTCCTATTATTCGTAGGAATTTATTTTGAATCACTTGAAGATGATTCAAGTGCATTTTCGCTGCATTGTGCCAGGCAGGACAACCATAGGTGATAATGGGCCTAATTAACCCTTTGTAGAGAGTAAGTTTGAGGGATTGACTGAGCGCGGGTGATTTTAGCAAATTATATAATCTTACTAGGATAACTTTAGTCTTGACCTTGATTTCAGATATATGCTTTTTCCACAGGAGTTTGGAATCGATGTGTAAGCCTAAATACTTTACAGAGTCGGTTGGTGTGATCTTATCGCTACGAATAGTTAAGGTCGGCTTGCCCTTGGAGCTAGTAAATAAGATTGCTTCTGTTTTAGCAGCATTCACTTGAATTTTCCATTTCGTTAATTCACTGATTGTGAGAGAAGCAGCATTTTCTATTCTTCTAATAGCTTTGTTTATCGATTTGCTAGCTGAGTACAAGGCAATGTCATCAGCATAGCCTGCAATGGATACATTTCTCGGAATTCTACTAAAAACAGAAGCAATGTACAAGTTGAATAAAACAGGCGAGAGAATAGACCCTTGTGGGACTCCCGCGACAATTTCTATTTTATTCGAAAGCGAAGTTTCGACTCGAACTCGGATATATCTATTTGAGAGATATGATAGTAAAATTTTACATAGATATTTAGGGACATTTAATCCTTCGAGTTTGTATATAAGGCCTGTGGGCCAAACAGAATCAAAGGCCTTCTCGCTGTCCAGGAGAAGAAGAACGGTATCTTCTTTCCGGTCTTTCGCGGATTTTATATCATTCGTAATTCTAACCAGCTGGTGGCAGGTCGAGTGTTCTGATCGAAAACCAAATTGATTGATAGGCATTAGTTGTAACTCTTCTATGGGTTTTTTGAGACGAGCTAAAATTATTCGCTCAAAGAGTTTAGCCAATACCGGTAGGAGGCTAATAGGCCTATAGCTCACCGGATGCGAAGGGGGCTTACCGGGCTTTAGAATCGGAATGACCACCGCTCCTTTCCAGAGTTCCGGGAAATATTGTCTGAGGAGGCATGCATTGTATATCTTTGTTAGTAAACTTATTGCTTTAATTGGGAGGTTTTTTAGTGCTATATTGGGAATATTATCCACACCCGGGGCAGATTTATTTTTTAATTTTTTGATAGCGGAAGAGATTTCACGGGGATTTGTCAGGGATTTAATGGGAGTTTCGATGCGGGCTTTGAGGATAGTTTTTCTCACATGACCTGTGACTTGTTGTTCAAAAGATTTGTTGCCTCGGGAGGCCGATATTTCGTGTATTGCTGCATAGTGTATGCAGAGTGTATTCGCCTTGTCGTGGTCTTCTGTGTGGAGTGTGTTGTTTGACTTCAGTGTGGGGATTTTTGTTTTAGCGGTGTTATTAAAATATTTTGCTACGCGCCAAATAGAGTGATCTTTTAAGTTTATGTTTCTGAGTTTGTTGTCCCAAGATGATTGTTTCCATTCGGTTAATTTAAGTCTGATTTCTTTTATCAGCTGATTGAGTTCGGATTTAAGGTAGCGATTTCGGGTTTTTTGCCATCTTGACCTAATGTAATTTTTTAGCTTTATTAATGAGGCTATTTCGGGTGGGATAGGAGTGTGGGTGGATTTGGTTGAGCGTTTGGGAGTGGAGGAATCCAGGGCTGTTTGAATGACTTGGGTGAAATGTGTTATGTGTTGATCTATTGCTTCAGTGTTGTTACAAGTAGGGTTTGGTGTAGAAATCTCATCATTTAAGATATCCTTGAACTTATTCCAGTCGGTTTTTGCGTAGTTTAAAATTTTTGATGATTCTGGTGAGGTTGGTCTGCCAAATAGGGAGAAAAACAATGGTAGGTGATCGGATGGGGATTCGGAAAGTGTGGTGAAATTTTTAATGATAGAGATGTTGTTTGTTAATAAAAGGTCAATAGTACTAGGAGTGTTTGAATTATGAGGGTAGTGTGTAGGAACGTCTGGAAAGAGCAGATTAATTTTTTGTTCCGTCAAAAAATTTGAGAGAATCTTACCTGATTCGTTTGGCCTAGCAGAGGTCCAAGCAGTGTCCTTCGCATTGAAGTCTCCAACAATAATTGTTGGAGTACTATCGGAAAATAGGTGCCTCAATAGGTTTGTATCTATTGAGACATCCGGTGGATTGTAGATCGAGTAGATCTTCGTTTTTTTATTGTTTACTTGGACCTCTACTCCCACGTATTCGGTGAGCGACAGGAGATCATGCGGAAGAGTTCTATGTGACAAGGTTTTGTGGATCGCCACCGCAACACCACCACCTGCTTTGGCCGTTCTGTCTTCCCTGATCAGCGAGAAGTCTGGGAAGTTAATTTTCTTCGTTTTGCTGTTTAACTTAGTCTCTGAAATCAAACAAATTTTGATGTTATTTCTGTGGACGATGTGTAATAACTCGTCCAGATTAGGCTTGAGCGCAAAAATATTAATTGCTAATATGTTGGTTATGTTTGCTGGGGAATCGTAGGTGTGTTTGAGGAGGGTAAGAACAGGTGGACATAGGATGCGATGATTGTGATCCTATCAATTGGTGTAAGGGCTGTTTGGAGTTTAGAGCTCATCTCTTTTAGCTCTGAAAGGATTTCGGGAATTCTAAGGGTTGTTAGCTCGTCAAGGACTTGCTTTGCTGTAATTACATAGTTTATAGTTCTACTTAAATGAGATTCGGGAACATGTGTTTCCATTGGGTTGCCCCTAGGTTCAGCAGTGGGTGCGATAAGATTCCTTCTCGAGGTTTCCACCGTCGGGAAGAAGGAAGCGTAGGTGGGCCTGGACGTGTTGGCAGTACAACTCGGAGTTGGCACTGGGACTGCAGGAGACTGGAGGGACTGGATGTTCCTTTCCAGATTCTGGATCGTGGCCGAGTGAGGTGTAGTGGGCAATTCCAGTGGCGCTATGCTGGGCCTGGCCGATTGAGCTCGTTTTTTCTGAGTTTCCATGAATTTTAGGCGCATGGAACACTCTCTATAGCTGGCCGTGTGGGCTAGTCCGCAGTTCGCGCACTTGAGAGTTTTCGAAGTGCAGGCTTTGACGTCATGATTTGACGCACACTTTACACATCTGGGGTTCAGGTTGCAGTGTTGGCTTGCATGGCCGAACCGTTGGCACCTGAAACACTGGGTCGGTTGCTCGGATTTCACAAATTTTTCTATCTTGTATGTGTGATAGAAAATAGTTTTAATAGCAGCAAAGCTGCTCAAGGTTACTTCAGGGCCAACCGTGATTGCGAAGATCGGGAGAGGCCTGTTTTCTTTAATATTTCCGTCTTTGTTTATTTTCACGAACTGGCGAACGGAAAGTACGTTAATGCCTTGATTTGATAGTTCGGCTTGAATTTCGGCTTCCGAGAAACTGCTGGGAAGCCCTTTCAAAATAAATTTCTTCGGTCTTTCACTTTTAAGGCCATAGGTGAAAAAATTAAGGTTTTGCCTTTTCAGGATACTTGCGATTTTGTTGTAATCGTCGGTCGTTTGTAGGTGGACGATCGTGGTACTTCCATTAAACTTCATCCTGAAGTTTTTATCCGAGGCATTGACTTGCAGGAAATTTATTAACTTTTTGGTCTCCAATTTGTCGTTTTCAACGATGATTGGAGGCACTGAGGTTTTTTTTTGAGCGTCTTGAGGCCCATCAGAAGAGGTCGGAGGATTGTTGGGGCGGGCTGGTTCAGAGCTCGCGCTGTTTGACCGTTTCATAACGGTTTTTTTTGTTTTTTTTGGGTCTTCCATCGGAGGACTCGTTTTGGCTTTCCTTTTGGGAGCCAAGGGAATTTTTAGGTTTTTTAGATTTGACACTTTTGTGCCAAAACTTTTACTCGATTTAAAATTTCAATGTACTAGAAGCACGGTACGTTTGAAATTTGTAATTCGTAGGGAGCGGTAGACATGCGTCCGCACGACACCGACTCAAAACAAATACTGTCACTCAGCTATTCTTGACTTGACTTGACTTGAAAATTGTTTATTAACATTTGTCATATATACATACTATATACAGTATTAATATCTTAAGTGCTACGCTCTAGATCACCAGCCATTGGCTTTATATCTAATATGATTAAAGTTTAACCTAATTTTTCATTTTTATAATGTTTGTGAATTTTTACATGATGACTCGATATAAGGAAAAATGACTTCTAAAAAACCTTATAAGTAATGGGCGCATGAGGGGCGGGGGAGAAAGGGATATATGGAAAGGTGGGACAAAAACAGGTGGTCAGTGAGACCAATTTGCTTTCTTATCAATGTTGATGTTTTGGAGCTGGGGATTAGGATCGGATTGTAGTTTAAATTTAAATGTCAAATTTATTCTATCGATAAATTTACCTATGGTTACCATGCCCAGCGTATTGTGCATGCCGACCATTTTATTATCCACACAAATTTATTTTGGACAAATTGAGGATGATTTAAGTGGGTTTGTGCTGCATCGTGCCAGGCAGGACAACCATAAGAGATAGGTCTGATTAACCCTTTGTATAAAGTAAGTTTCAGAGATTGACTGAGCGTTGGAGATTTCAGCAAATTATACAATCGTACTAGAATAATTTTAGTCTTGACCTTGATATCAGATATGAGTTCTTTCCACAGGAGGTTGGAATCAAGGTGTAAACCTAAATATTTCACAGAAACGGTTGAGGTAATCTTATTGCTACGCAAAGTTAAAGTCGGTTTGGCCTTGGAGCTAGTAAATAAGGTTGCTACTGATTTAGTAGCATTCACTTGAATTTTCCGTTTATTTAAATGGCTGATTTTAAGAGAAGCAGAATTTTCTATTCTTCTAACAGCTTTATTGATCGATTTGCTAGGTAAGTACAGAGCAATGTGATCAGCAATGAATACATTTCTAGGTATTCTGTTAAAAACAGAAGCGATGTATAGGTTGAATAGTACACGGGAGAGGATATCCCCTTGCGGGACTCCCGCGACAATTTGAGTTTTAACGGAAAGTAGTGATTTGACTCTAACTTGAATATATCTATTTGAATTTCTGATTCCGACCAATTCGTGGCGGGTCGAGTGTTCTGAACGGAAACCGAATTGGTTTGTAGGTATTAAGTGTAGCTCCTCGATAGATTTTATGAGACGTAATAGAATTATTCGCTCAAAGTGTTTTGGTACCGGTATCAGACTGAGTTTGAGCGCAAAAATGTTAATGGCTAAGATATTTATTATGTTTGTAGGAGGATCGTGGGTGGTTCAGCGGTGGATTCGAACAGGTATGCATAGGATGCGATGATTGTGATTTTATCAAGGGGGGTGTCAGCTCTTTGGATTTTAGAGATCATGTTCTTAATCTCTGAGAGGTTTTCGAGAATTCTAAGGGATTTTAGGTCATCAAGGACTTGTGTCACTGTATTAATAAAGTTTTTACTTGTACTTAAATGTAATGGCGGATCGTCAGTCTCCATTGGAATGGTCCTAGGTTCAGCGGTGGGTGCGTCAACATTCGATTTTAAGGTTTCCATCGTTGGAAAACAAGAAGCGTAGGATGGCCTGGACATCTTCGTGGCAGTAGAGATTGGCGTAGGCTCGAGGACTGGAGGAGACTGGAGAAAATGGATGTTGCTTTCCAGGTTTTGCATCGTAGCCGAGTGTGGGGTAGCGGGCAGTTCCCGCTCTGCTCTTTTTGGTGCTGGTGGTTGGACTCTTTTTTCATGAGTCTCCACAAATTTGGTTCGTGAGGCGCACTCACGATAGCTCGCTGTGTGAGCTAGACCACAATTTGCGCACTTCAGGGAGTTACTGGTGCAGGTTTTGATGTCGTGATTGCCTGCGCATTTCACACATCTGGGATTTAAATTACAGTGCTGACTTGCGTGTCCAAATTTTTGGCACCGGTAGCACTGTGTTGGTTGTTGGGTTTTGATATATTTTTCTATCTTAAATGTATGATAGAAAATGGTTTTAATAGCAGCGAGGCTGCTCAAGGTTACATCAGGCCCAACCGTAATTGCAAACACCGGTAGTGGCCTACTCTCTTTGCTGTCTCCGTCCTTGTTTGTTTTCACAAACTGCCGGACTGATAATACCTTTATGCCGTGTTTGGATATTTCCGCTTCAATCTCCTGCTCAGTAAAACTGGCGGGAAGACCTTTTATGATAAATTTCTTCGGACGCTCACTTTTTAGACCGAAGGTGTAAAAATGTAAATTTTGCCTTTTCAGGATACTTGCGATTTTATTATAATCCTCCGTCGATTGTAGATGGACGATGGTGGTACTACCATTGAATTTCATCCTGAAGTTTTTGTCCGAGGCGTTGACTTGCAGGAAGTTGATTAATTTTTTGGTCTCCAATTTGTCATTTTCAATAACTATTGGAGGCACTGATGTTTGTTTTTGAGCCTGTTGTGGCCCGACAGGAGTGTTTGAAGGTTTGTTGAGGCGAGCGGGTTTACAGCTCGCACTAGTTGACGGTTTAATAACGGTTTTTTTAGTTATTTTTGAGTCTTCCACAGGAGGAGTCATTTTGGCTTTCCTTTTGGGAGCCAGAGGAAGTTTGAGATTTTTGAAGTTTGACACTTTAGTGCCAAAACTTTGACAAGATTTATAAATTCACTGTACTGTAAGCTCGGTACGTTTGGAATTTATATTTTGTAGAGAGCAGTAGACATGCGTCCGCACGACACCGACTCAAAACAAATACTGAGCTATTCTTGACTTGACTTGAAAATTGTTTATTAACATTTGTCATATATACATACTATGTACAGTATTAATATCTTAAGTGCTACGTTCTAGATCACCAGCCGTTGGCTTTATATCTAATTTGAAAGAAGTGTAAACTAATTTTTCATTATTACAGATATTTGTGATTATTTACATGATGACTCGATATAAGGAAAAATAACTTCTAAAAAAACCTTACAAGTAATGGGTGCATGAGGGGCAGGAGAGAAAAGGATATATGGAAAGGTGGGACAAAACAGGTGGTCAGCGGGACCAATTGGATTTTATGTCAATATTGATGTTTTGGAGCTGGGGATTAGGATGGGATTGTAGCTTAAATTTAAATGTCTCATTTATTCTATCGATAAATTCGCCTATGGTTGTCATGCCGAGCGTTTCGTGTATTTCCACAATAGTCGTTCTTCTTTTAAAATTTCCTATTATTCGTAGGAATTTATTTTGAATCACTTGAAGATGATTCAAGTGCATTTTCGCAGCATTGTGCCAGGCAGGACAACCATAGGTGATAATGGGCCTAATTAACCCTTTGTAGAGAGTAAGTTTGAGGGATTGACTCAGCGCGGGTGATTTTAGCAAATTATATAATCTTACTAGGATAACTTTAGTCTTGACCTTGATTTCAGATATATGCTTTTTCCACAGGAGTTTGGAATCGATGTGTAAGCCTAAATACTTTACAGAGTCGGTTGGTGTGATCTTATCACTACGAATAGTTAAAGTCGGCTTGGCCTTGGAGCTAGTAAATAAGATTGCTTCTGTTTTAGCAGCATTCACTTGAATTTTCAATTTCGTTAATTCACTGATTGTGAGAGAAGCAGCATTTTCTATTCTTCTAATAGCTTTGTTTATCGATTTGCTAGCTGAGTACAAGGCAATGTCATCAGCATAGCCTGCAATGGATACATTTCTCGGAATTCTACTAAAAACAGAAGCAATGTACAAGTTGAATAAAACAGGCGAGAGAATGGACCCTTGTGGGACTCCCGCGACAATTTCTATTTTATTCGAAAGCGAAGTTTCGACTCGAACTCGGATATATCTATTTGAGAGATATGATAGTAAAATTTTACATAGATATTTAGGGACATTTAATCCTTCGAGTTTGTATATAAGGCCTGTGGGCCAAACAGAATCAAAGGCCTTCTCGCTGTCCAGGAGAAGAAGAACGGTATCTTCTTTCCGGTCTTTCGCGGATTTTATATCATTCGTAATTCTAACCAGCTGGTGGCAGGTCGAGTGTTCTGATCGAAAACCAAATTGATTGATAGGCATTAGTTGTAACTCTTCTATGGGTTTTTTGAGACGAGCTAAAATTATTCGCTCAAAGAGTTTAGCCAATACCGGTAGGAGGCTGATAGGCCTATAGCTCACCGGATGCGAAGGGGGCTTACCGGGCTTTAGAATCGGAATGACCACCGCTCCTTTCCAGAGTTCCGGGAAATATTGTCTGAGGAGGCATGCATTGTATATCTTTGTTAGTAAACTTATTGCTTTAATTGGGAGGTTTTTTAGTGCTATATTGGGAATATTATCCACACCCGGGGCAGATTTATTTTTTAGTTTTTTGATAGCGGAAGTGATTTCACGGGGATTCGTGAGGAATTTTATGGGAGTTTCGATAGGGGCTTTGAGGATAGTCTTTCTCACATGACCTGTGACTTGTTGTTCAAAGGATTTGTTGCCTCGGGAGGCCGATATTTCGTGTATTTGTGCGTAGTGTCTGCAGAGTGTATTTGCCTTGTCGTGGTCTTCTGTGTGGAGTGTGTTGTTTGACTTTAGTGTGGGGATTTTTCGTTTACCGGTATTATTAAAATATTTTGCTACGCGCCAAATAGAGTGATCTTTTAAGTTTATGTTTCTGAGTTTGTTGTCCCAAGATGATTGTTTCCATTCGGTTAATTTAAGTCTGATTTCTTTTATCAGCTGATTGAGTTCGGATTTAAGGTAGCGATTTCGGGTTTTTTGCCATCTTGACCTAATGTAATTTTTTAGCTTTATTAATGAGGCTATTTCGGGTGGGATAGGAGTGTGGGTGGATTTGGTTGAGCGTTTGGGAGTGGAGGAATCCAGGGCTGTTTGAATGACTTGGGTGAAATGTGTTATGTGTTGATCTATTGCTTCAGTGTTGTTACAAGTAGGGTTTGGTGTAGAAATCTCATCATTTAAGGTATCCTTGAATTTATTCCAGTCGGTTTTCGCGTAGTTTAAAATTTTTGGTGATTCTGGTGAGGTCGGTCGGCCAAATAGGGAGAAAAACAATGGTAGGTGATCGGATGGAGATTCGGAAAGTGTGGTGAAATTATTAATGATAGAGATGTTGTTTGTTAATAAAAGGTCAATAGTACTAGGAGTGTTTGAATTATGAGGGTAGTGTGTAGGAACGTCTGGAAAGAGCAGATTAATTTTTTGTTCCGTCAAAAAATTTGAGAGAATCTTACCTGATTCGTTTGGCCTAGCAGAGGTCCAAGCAGTGTCCTTCGCATTGAAGTCTCCAACAATAATTGTTGGAGTACTATCGGAAAATAGGTGCCTCAATAGGTTTGTATCTATTGAGACATCCGGTGGATTGTAGATCGAGTAGATCTTCGTTTTTTTATTGTTTACTTGGACCTCTACTCCCACGTATTCGGTGAGCGACAGGAGATCATGCGGAAGAGTTCTATGTGACAAGGTTTTGTGGATCGCCACCGCAACACCACCACCTGCTTTGGCCGTTCTGTCTTCCCTGATCAGCGAGAAGTCTGGGAAGTTAATTTTCTTCGTTTTGCTGTTTAACTTAGTCTCTGAAATCAAACAAATTTTGATGTTATTTCTGTGGACGATGTGTAATAACTCGTCCAGATTAGGCTTGAGCGCAAAAATATTAATTGCTAATATGTTGGTTATGTTTGCTGGGGAATCGTAGGTGTGTTTGAGGAGGGTAAGAACAGGTGGACATAGGATGCGATGATTGTGATCCTATCAATTGGTGTAAGGGCTGTTTGGAGTTTAGAGCTCATCTCTTTTAGCTCTGAAAGGATTTCGGGAATTCTAAGGGTTGTTAGCTCGTCAAGGACTTGCTTTGCTGTAATTACATAGTTTATAGTTCTACTTAAATGAGATTCGGGAACATGTGTTTCCATTGGGATGGTCCTAGGTTCAGCAGTGGGTGCGATAAGATTCCTTCTCGAGGTTTCCACCGTCGGGAAGAAGGAAGCGTAGGTGGGCCTGGACGTGTTGGCAGTAGAACTCGGAGTTGGCACTGGGACTGCAGGAGACTGGAGGGACTGGATGTTCCTTTCCAGATTCTGGATCGTGGCCGAGTGAGGTGTAGTGGGCAATTCCAGTGGCGCTATGCTGGGCCTGGCCGATTGAGCTCGTTTTTTCTGAGTTTCCATGAATTTTAGGCGCATGGAACACTCTCTATAGCTGGCCGTGTGGGCTAGTTCGCAGTTCGCGCACTTGAGAGTTTTCGAAGTGCAGGCTTTGACGTCATGATTTGACGCACACTTTACACATCTGGGGTTCAGGTTGCAGTGTTGGCTTGCATGGCCGAACCGTTGGCACCTGAAACACTGGGTCGGTTGCTCGGATTTCACAAATTTTTCTATCTTGTATGTGTGATAGAAAATAGTTTTAATAGCAGCAAAGCTGCTCAAGGTTACTTCAGGGCCAACCGTGATTGCGAAGATCGGGAGAGGCCTGTTTTCTTTAATATTTCCGTCTTTATTTACTTTCACGAACTGGCGAACGGAAAGTACGTTAATGCCTTGATTTGATAATTCGGCTTGAATTTCGGCTTCCGAGAAACTGCTGGGAAGCCCTTTCAAAATAAATTTCTTCGGTCTTTCACTTTTAAGGCCGTAGGTGAAAAAATTAAGGTTTTGCCTTTTCAGGATACTTGCGATTTTGTTGTAATCGTCGGTCGTTTGTAGGTGGACGATCGTGGTACTTCCATTAAACTTCATCCTGAAGTTTTTATCCGAGGCATTGACTTGCAGGAAATTTATTAACTTTTTGGTCTCCAATTTGTCGTTTTCAACGATGATTGGAGGCACTGAGGTTTTTTTTTGAGCGTCTTGAGGCCCATCAGAAGAGTTCGGAGGATTGTTGGGGCGGGCTGGTTCAGAGCTCGCGCTGTTTGACCGTTTCATAACGGTTTTTTTTGTTTTTTTTGGGTCTTCCATCGGAGGACTCGTTTTGGCTTTCCTTTTGGGAGCCAAGGGAATTTTGAGGTTTTTTAGATTTGACACTTTTGTGCCAAAACTTTTACTCGATTTAAAATTTCAATGTACTAGAAGCACGGTACGTTTGAAATTTGTAATTCGTAGGGAGCGGTAGACATGCGTCCGCACGACACTGACTCAAAACAAATGACTCGGCTATTCTGACGTCGGTCAACAAATTTTAGTTAATGACTAAAATGTAAATGACTGAGAATTTTCTTTGAATAAATTGATATCTGTTAAGATGATTGGGTACACATCCTACATTATTTCTGTCATTCTGCACTCCGAAATTGTTTTCTTAGATTAGACACCGACGGTGATGGCAACCAGGTTACAGATTACCTTGGCAGACGAGGTTGAATTGAATGAGTATTCTCCATTCGTTGTAGGGGTCCCAAAGGTTCTACATTCGAAGAGTTAAGTCGACTTAGCACGGTAATTATTGTATGGTGGTATATACGATGAAGTTAAGGTACTTTCGAAGCTTCGTTCCGGAAGTAGGCCGGCCTCAACTCAGGTTCATGATTTAAAAATTTATTTTTTTGCTGCGAAATACGTTTTTGAACAATTAAACTAATTTAAAAAATACTGTAGCGATACATTTGCGCTTTTATTCAAGATGTTTTTATTATGAAATGTTTATATGGAAAGTATTTTGAAGACCCTAGTTGTCGCTAGGTCAATCAACAACTTATGATATTTATTATGAATACATAACTTCAACAATGGCGCAACACGCGGAGGGATTTCGATTAAATGGAACATTTATTAAAAAATCCCAGCTTGAACGACGTAGAAAAACTTTCGATAGTTTGGAAAATTACAACAGTGCAACCCCGTAGCTATCTCAAACTTCGCATCCCACAACTCGCACTGTTTTGACAGCTGTGAGCCGCCATGCCACTCCTCAAATTCTCGGGGAATTTCTAGTGGGGCGCTATTTTTTGAACAAGCCACAATTAGTGAGAGGGCGATTCGACAAACATTCGCGAACGTTTTTCATAACTAATTCCTAGGCAAATTGAGCCACTTTTTCAATGAGACGTAGATAAAAGATTGCTCTTCCTAGTGGTATATTGTTTTTTAGCAGGTCGAATGTCATACTTTCTTATAGGCAAGTAACCTCTGGTGAAAAATCAAAATTTTTGCTCCGCTCCCCTCTAATCATGTACTTCTTTATTGATATCTTTACTGATATCTTCCTAATTAATAGATACAATGGATACACAAAGAATGTACAATACAATGGATACAAAAAAAACAACATGTAAAATGTGAGTGACGAGGCTTAGAAAGTACCTTAAGTCGACTGAAAAGTCATTATGGTAATGATTGAGTTAAGTCGACTCAAGTCAATCGTTATTCTATAGCCATTGACTTAAGTGGACTTAACTCCATTGTCATCACAGCACGGTGGAGTTGAGTCATTAAATTCACCTAAATTAGTGTTTGCAAAAGGAGGAATTTCGTACGGAAAAAATCTACCCCAAAAAACACGGAAAATTAAATAGGTAATATATTATGGTTGAAATAGCTATAAACTGCCTTCCGTCTCTCCTCAAACATTGACATTTGTCGAGTGGATTGACTACTTTGCTATTGAAGTAAAAAAAAATTTAAATAGCACGTCAGCGAAATTAATCGGCTCGAGGAATTTTGTCGATAACGCATTCTTTGCATTACGTAGTTTCAACATCCATTGAAAACATAAAAAAATGCAGTGAATTGATGACTATCTTGTTTCATCGCTTCCAGGATTATCGCAGGTGTGTTAACGTCTCAAAGAGAAGAACAGCTAAGGGATACATCATCATTGAATGCCAAGTCATCAGAAGAAATAAAATTCTCTGTATTCAGGTGCTTTAATGTTAAGTGCATAGTAATTCAATATAATCCAGGAAACCTAAAATTTAAACTCCTTGTATTTTTTAGCAGACTTGCTCTCTTGGGTTTGCTGTCGCTTTCTCTTGCTCTGAAACAGATGAACAAGATATTCGATTATCAACAACTGAAATCTGAAAGTAGTTCGTGGGGAGTGCACAGTAAATTTTAGATTAGTAAATCAAATTCAAAATGCAGTGATCCTTCTTCGTAGCCGACACACCTATCTTTTTCGAAAAGAGATAAAAACTAAATAAAAAATGAGTGGGACTTTGAGGTGACTGACATCGTACCGTTCCCTCTAACCAACTGGCAGTTACTCCCTCATGTAGTGACAGTATCATCAGTCGATTGTCAGACAATTACATACAGGAAATGAAGGTTGAACTGAACATCAATTGATTGCGGAGCCGGACCCCATATGATTCTATTCCCGTAATTCTACTACCGCTGATTAACTATCTAGTTGATAGATCTATTATGCCACCATGGACATCAACAAATTCCTTCGTAAAATTATGCATTTGTAACGTATTTTATGATTGAATTTCATTTTAAAAGAATGCTTGAAGAAGACAATGTGAAGAATTGGAAGATCCAGAAGTATCAAAAATAATGCTACGAAACTACAATACTTTCTTTTGAAAAGTATTTGACGATTTTTGAAAATTTGAGCTCTCTGCAGGAATATTAGAGAAACGGCTGATTGTAAGGCGATAAAAATCTCCAAGAATTTGTAATTTCCATAGTACGCAATCCTGAACATACTAATTGTAGTTCATGTGCATAAAATAAATATAAATAAATGGGATGTCAGTCATCAATAACTTCCCGATAGTGTGTGTGTGTATGTGTGTGTGACCATACACGTATGAAGTCAAGTTGCATATCAGTTACGCAAATTCGACTATTAATCGATTATTATGATTTTTTATCAATATCTCGTAAAATATTATGCCTAGCAAAACAAGTAATACGATATGAAATATGTAGTTTCATGAGAGGAACAACTTTTGTTAGACACTTTTTCTCGTATCTGTCACCATTCTCGCGATACAGCGTTATAAACAATTAAAATTGTTAAAAACCATTAAACGGATGGGACAATTGCAAAAACACTCCTTTCAGACCTGGAGACCAGTAAGACGCGTCGAAAAAAAAAACGGGATTTGCGTTTGACCCTCTACGGATCGAACCAATGACTTCCCGATCGGTCCCCCGTATATGTTATATACAAAATTTCGGTTTGTGTCTCAAATTGTGAAAGTTTTAAAGTTTTCAAAATTACCAACTATGTGAAATTTGATAATGCGTAAAATATAAAGAGATTTTTTAAAAATATATCCTTTCTTGCGATAGAGTTAGATAAACAATTCAATTTGTAAAAAACTATGAGTGTTAGCATAAAAAGTCATAAACAATCAAATGTGTACTGTTACGTATGGAACAACGTTCATTCAACACTTTGTTTGGCACCTCCAACCGTACTTGCGATCGAGCGATCTAAACAATTGAATTTGTTAAGAACTATTAACTACCCGTGTCAGCAAAAAAAACTTATACGACATCCAATGTGTATTTTTATGTGTGGAACGACTTTCATTTAATAATGTTTTTCGTATCTTCAATGGTTCTCACGACGCAGCGATATAAACAATTAATTTGTTAATAACTATAAAACCGCTAGGTCGATTATGTTCAAAATCTAATCAGGGCTAAGTTAGGCGGAAACCTATCCAATGAGTATAGAAAAACCCAAATCGCATAATTTGTCTGGGAGAAATCGTTCGACAAAATTTTGCTCACAAACGCACACACACACACACACAGACAAACATCTCGCTCAAAATGGTTGGAAACGTTTCTAGGGGTCATGAAACGTGGAGATCAAATGAGGTGAAATTTTCCATTTCGATTTTCAGACCCATACCAATAACTTCCCCAAGATCGGAAAGTTAAAAAAAAAGGAAATCCCTCCGGGAGTTCCGGCGGCAACGTTTAACAAAGTTTTTTGTTTACACACACACACACACACACACACACACACAGTGTTCTGGGGACCAACCGAACTGTATTGTATGTGACAAGGGGTATTGTCCTTTGCACGTTATGTTTTATTTGTTAATTTTGTAAGTTTGTTCAATAAAGGAAAAAGTAAGAAAAAGAGGAAGGAAAGAGAAAGAAGGAAGTGTGAGGAAGGAGGTTGACTTCCTTCTTTCTCTTTTTCTTTCAAAAAAAAAAAAAAAAAAAAAAAACACACACACACACACACACACGCACACACACACACTTTTCTGAAATCACGTCAGGATGATGCAAAACGTCGAGAAACGTAAAAATTTCATCGATCTAGCGCTTTTAATTTTCGGAGTCATTACAATCACTTTCCCTAGATGGGGAAGTTAAAAACGATTAGGGTGGCTGAATTGACATGGTAATAGCCATTCGTTTATGTACGATGTAGTACTGCCACTCTGAAATGCTAGTACTATCTTAGAACTCATTCGAAAATCCTCAGGCCGAAAATTTGGCTTTTGTAGAAAAATATTCACTCAAGAGAATGGATTTTCCATGTGAGAGATTCTTTCTGTCAGCGTAGAATTTTTTTGTATCACGTAAGTCCCTTAAGGATGATAGGGCATTACAGTCCATTGTAGCTAACAAAAAATATGGTGCGTCTAAGCTAACATCGCTATTCCCCAAGCTAGAGAATTATCACTAGCAGTAATTCTCTCATCTTGACAACGTTGCAAGGAGCGTCCAATCATGGGCCCCTCAGCGTATACAAGTATATCTATGTGTGTAAGTCGAAACGTCATGGCGTTAAATGATCCGGGTAAAATTGTATTTGATAAAAATGGTAAAAAACTCTTCATATGGAAGCGAAAACGTGTGTTGGAAAATTTATCAACGGAGATTAAGCCAGGTGCGAGTGGGTAAAAGTAGTAAGGATTGTGTGAGTGTACAGATGAGGAAGAAAATGGCTGAGTCGGACATAAATCTCGTCAAGAGAATGGCATAAAAACACTTCTGGGTATTGATGAGAAAGGGGTTGTACGAGTTACAAAGAGCAAAAAAATTATCCAAACCATTGTGGATTTTTTAAAGGAATTTTCTGGGGACATATAATTCTATATTTCAATTGAAGTTTACGAGTTGTTTGAGGTTTGAGATCCATGCAATGGCTATAAAGAGGTTAGCAATTTATTATGTCTCTCGACATTTTTGTTATTTGTATGCTGTGACGGCCAAAAAATAATACAAATACAGTTGGTTTGATAAAAGTTCATCTTTGGTTACATAAATCCAATGATCCTATGCCTTCACGTGTGGTAAGCCGGTATATCACCGATAGACACTTGAATTTGCCACGCGTCACTGCGGCGTTGTCACGTTGAACGAGATAGAGAATTTTTGTAACTAGACGGGCCAAATAATGCATTTAAAAATCGCAAAGCTTCCTAATGTTTTTAGAAAAAGCCTACAGATTATTTTTAACGTTTTTCCCCATAAGAACCTATGTTAATTTCAAACTTGATTATCTCCTACACAACCTTTCTAAAGTACTTGAAATTTTTACTGAATTCTTTTTAGGGGAAACTTAATACAAATTATTTTTTTCAGATTTTTATCACTTTTTTTGACGTGATGCCCTATCATCCTTAATCCACAATGAAGATCATCATAGTTTTCACGGAGAACATGGAAAATGAGGACAGAAAGAAAACGAACTTTTCATATTTTAAAACGAATCGACTTCGTTATCAAATTTTATGGTAAAAATTACCTTTTGACGCTGTACGTGGTCTTGCAGTAAATCAGATACATCCTCTCTCCTGAGATGGGCCTGTCTAGACCGAATAGTTTCTTCATACCTCGATGCCATGGCTTCAGAATCAAGATCCAATTCACTAGGATCCAATGCTACTTCCACAGCTCCATCCTTTTCAACCCTGGGTTCTCCCCCACTGATTCCCCTTCTAGCAGATATAACAGAAGGAGGAGCCTGTCCACCAGCTCCGGTCATATCATAAACATGGGTACTGCCCATCATACTACCCCCAAGGCCTTCCGTTCTTCTCTCATGGAGTACAGTATAAAGTGCTGCTGGAGTATCTCCACCCTCCATATCGCTTTCTATCTTCTTCTTCCTCAGTTCAATGGTTTCCGGCGTTTCCAGTCCAGCAGGAATCGATGTCATGCCACTTGGTGTAATTAAACCTTCAGCACCAGGTGTTACGAGGCCGCTGACATCACCCTCCATCTCCTTTCCATCCCCATCGCCGTCACCACCTTTGAATAGATAGAAAGAGAAGCGGTTGAATACTCACAAAAAATGCCCTGAAATCTAATGGTTACACTATGTATATTAATGGTTAATTATTGTATTATTACAATGGTTATAAAATCATGAGAGTTACTAAGCTCTCATAATTTTGCTCTAAAACGAGAGATTCTAACTATTTCCAACTATTTCAAATATGATTAACGAAATTTTCAGAATTTGTAATAAATAATTAGAAATTTGTTAAGTTCTATAAATCCTAGGTGTCGTGATAATAAAACAAAAATCTTCTCTACGTTTTTTAAACATTATACATAGTTGAGAAACAAAAATTATCAATACTAGTGTGGTTGATAAAAATCTTTTACCTTCATCACCATCGTCATCCTCATCTTCTTCACCAGAGCTCTCAGACTCGGGTTCTCCCCACATTCCTCGATCAACCTCCTCATCCATGACATCACCACCAAGCGGTCTCACAACCCCAAATACATCACCATACAATGGTCTACCCGTTTCATCGACAGGAGGTTTTCCCCATCCTCCAGCATGATATCCAAAAGCACAACCTTCAGGAATGGGTGCATTCAGGCCAGGAATTTTCAAATTGGGGTAACTCGGAGGGGGACCATACCTCTGCATGGCAATTAACCATGGTGGAGGTACTTTATGACAATTCGGTCCAACTGGCATTCCCAAAGCCGTCCTCAACTCATCTGAAAGTTCTCCCGGCTTTTTCTCTTTAAGTCTCGTTTCAAATTCTTTACCCTCGTAGTATAAATCCCCATGAATGGTCATTCTGGGTTTTGTCTGCCACTTGAAAAATGCGTCATGCAGCTTCTGATAATCAATATCAATCTTACCCAACTTAGGTCTCGCTCTCTCCCTCATTTTTGCTTTCAATGTTTTTGAATCATCTCGCTCTTGAAGGCTAGCTCGCATCTCAGTGATTCCAGTTCGCTTGATGAAGTCCGGCAGATCAAATGGTGGTTTTTCAATGCCCCTCTTTCCCTGCAAATACTTTCTTTTGAAGCACCAATGCCTCGGCACTGGAACTGTATTTCTATGTGCTTTTAGCTGAACGAGGAGTTTTGGATCTCGAGCTGTCACATCATGCATCTCCACAACGTCGGGTCGACCAACAAGCTGCTTTAGCTCAGCAACACTGAGGCGCGTTAACCGTTTAAGTTTTCTTTTCGATAGTCGAGGAGCTCCATTTTCCGTCGTAAGCGGCTGTGTTTGGCCAGGGTCATCATCGAAGTCATCGAGTAGGGGAACTTTGCTAGGGACAAGTGGCATTGCTACTGGAGGATACTGACCAATCATTTCCTTATCTTTATCAATGTTATCGGGCTCAATTAATTTAAATGCTTCAAAGACACGTGCGAATTGTCGATACATGGGCTCCAGGTCAGTTATTCCGGGAGTTTCTTGAATGTATTCTACTTCTGGGAGGTTCTCTTTAGGGCTGGCACGATCAGATTCATTCTTTTTATTTTCTTGATTCTGTTTCGGATCAGCTGTCTGATGCTTCTTCTTCTTCTTCTTCTTCTTTTTTTTCTGCCTCTGGGACTTCTGATTGGAATTGGAATTAGGGATTGGATCGGGTATGTCAGGCACTGAAGGCTCGAGCGTATCACTGGGAAATGTGATGGCTAAGTCGGGGTCTAGGTGAGAGGGCGCAGAACTCGAAATAGAGCTCTCACGAGGGTCCGTACCGACTTCTTTAGCGCGCTCAGTCTTGAAGGCTAGGGCTTGCTCAAGCGCTGCTGGGAGTTTCACCGAGGACAAGTCCGAGTCAATGTCAGATTGCTCCAGAGGTGGCTGATCCATGCCTGGGGGAACAGAGACTTTGAGGGAGAGAAGACTCGGTAGTGACTTTTGCTGCTCCATGTTTGAGCTGAAATGAGAATCAATTGCGATTACTGATGTCGACCATAGCTCGATCAGTTAGGCGACGGATTTGTAACTCAAAGATCCTGAATTGAAATCCAAGCCGCACCGATTGATACGAGCAATAAATGTCATTTATTTATCAGTGTTTTGTTCACAAAAACAATTAAAAACATATATATTGATATATATGTGAGATCGAATTTCATTAATTGCACTGGTCATTTTGGAAGTTCCTTCTATCACGAATCTTGCGTAATTGAACAATATCTTGGAAAATTACAAGGTCCTCTGGCTACATCCCGACAATTTCTTATGTATATAAAAATATGAAATCAATGTGATTATTGAGATAGAGTTTCACTTTACCTTGTAATCTATCTGACTATTAACTTTTATAGGTGCGAAAGCATTCAAGTCTGAAGAAAATCCCAATTTATGCCGCGATTCCATATACGTTTGCAAAACTCGGGCTCAAGAGGTTAAGTTTGAATGTCAAGACAATTTTACATTATATTCGGTAATTTTTTGAATATATTAGCCGTGAAGACTCTAAAGTTTAATTGCAGAAGCAGCATAGAGTATATACTAATATTCTAGGGCATACAGAAAGTACTCACCAAATTGAGCATAAATCTCTGGATTTACTGATCGTTAAATTTCTTGCCAAAAATTGACTAACATTGATGCTCTTGCTCCCAAATACATGAATTTCGTTGGTTAGGCGGCATTGATGATTGTAATCAAGTCAATTATTAACGTGGTCTCAATGAGTATCTTCAGTATTGCAGGTTAATGCCATAATCTACACACTCAATCGTCGCCACGTACACCTTGCCCCAAGACGAAACGTGCTTATTACTGTATTAAGACAGTTTTGCGGCCAGTTCTGTCTCCGCTATGAAGATGTTTCCATCGAATTGTATCGACACAATGACAAATTCTAGTCCCTCGTAGACATACAAGTGTAGACATGTGAGGAGTGCGGTTCTTGGGGACGCTGAACTTGACTAAAAACTGACTCTAAGTGAACTTGCGTTCTTGCGGGGGGGGGGGGTCCGTTTATTCCACCACAGTCACCACATTTGCCCAAACCCACAGTTGTCCAAGTCTAACTGGATTACAAGATGGAACAGTTGGCCAAAACCAGCCCCCTAACACTTTACTCTCCAGCCCGTTCCCTTAACGTAGCTCGCCGTGGCGTGGCGCTAGTTGGCACTAATTGCGGAACTTACGCTCAATATTTGAAGGTTCGATCCATTCAGTTTTTGAATGAATGCGCGCGGATTAGTTTTTGGGAATGGAAAGGGACAAATAAACACAATTTTAGTATGTAAAATATTTATTTTGAGAGAAGAATGATAATATTTCGATAGTTTCTATTATTTACAATGGCCCATAAATGTGATATTACGGTGAGTAGTATTTGGCTGATTTCTTTTTCAATTGATTATTTTTTTTCTGCTCAGCATTAATGTGAGAAGGGTATTGCTGCATTCTGAGAGTCGTAAAATACTGGACTATTTGTATTAGTACTTCAGACCCGTATTGGGTACAAGGAAAATTGATACAGAAACATCACCTAAAATATTTTCGAACACATGATGAGAATTACAATGTTTTAAAAAAGATTCATCCAAAAAACAAACAAATTGATAAAGGTGTGTATTAGGGTGAATAAACCCGGGCTTATCCACAAAACATGCTTCTGGCAGGATTGCAACATCACCAGGATTAAGGAGACCATTTCTACATGCAATGCAGGATACAGTATTCATAATACGGTTTACTATATCAGCAGTCAGACAATATTTAACACAGTTCTGAACTTCAGGCAAATGATATGAATGATCAGGAATTATATTTTGGTAACTCCAATCTTCATATGTAATAATGCTATCCAGTTTTTGCATAACTTCCTTTTTCAGTGCAGTCAAATCAGAGCGTGTATTATAAATCGACTTTAAATCAGAGAGTGATAGCAGAAGTTCTTTCAAGTCATTGACCCTGACAGAGCAATTTCCAGTTTTAAGCGGTTTCATAACACCGTAGATAGATAGGATTTTGTAGATTTGTAAGAATGTAGGAGTCGAAGGATGATCGTTGGAGCCGCCGGCAGCCCTAATCGCTCCAAAGAATTGCTGAGAAACTGGAAAATATCATAGCAAGGCAGAATTAGTAGACATTGGCGAAAAAAAAACATCAATATTTTTTTCTTTCACCAAACAATCGTATTAGCATGAAAAAGGTTGTAAACTTCACATACACAGTTCCCATCACCATCTTGCATAGGAAAGCTAAATAAATTACCATTTTCATGAAATATGCGTGATTCTTGGAAAAGAGGTGCAGAGAGAAAAATGTTAGACAGCTGAGATAGAGATATAAAAGTAAAATTGTGTTCATTATTCAAGCGAAACAGAATTGATTAAAACAATATTTCCTAATTATTTTTTCATTATTTTCATTGAATTACTGTTGTCAATAAAATTGCACTCCAAACTACAATGTTTGAATTCAAATGATTTGGAATTATTGTTAATTTCGGTAAATCGTAATAACCCCTACCTCCAAAGGATCTTGATTGATACGTTTTGTTAGTACGTAACGAGAATCAAACTCCTCCGTTAGATAATTAATCAAATCCAATGTTGATTGTAACGTTACCCGAATCCCTTCAGCGGTTTGACGTGTAAGAAACAAAGTAGATGGTATGTGTCCTCCTTGAACATTTCATTCCCAAGTATTTAAATCCTGGAGGGCTTGTTGAATTATCTGTCAAAATAATGATCAGTAATTCAGTAATTAAGTGTTAAGCCATTTTTTGCAGTAAATTGTGTGCTATAAAGAAAAAGCCACTGGACATTTGTCATTGAAATTCGTTAATCTCGAGCTTAATCGTGATGAATCGATGAATCATCCTGCTGTACCCCATTAAGAACTTCTTTGACGTTCATGGCATCAAAAAGATTATTCACCCATGAACAAAACTTTGCTGTCTCCTCACTGTCTTTCAATTCTGGCATATTAGCCAACATGCGGAGTCCAGAAGCTGTAGTCACACTGAAAATCTAAAGATGAATAATTGCTTTTTAATTGGTATACTGAAATCTCACTTTTGAAAAATGCATCATTTTCAAAAATGGAGCTTACCTGAACCGCCAACCGAACTCTCATTTTTGAGGAGTTGTTGAGCTGAATATGCTCTCTAGTTAATTTTCGGCAGTATAACGTGCCTATAGCGCCAGCGATTCTCCTGTCTATCTCAAGGAGAGCTTTGAAATGATCCCAACGAATAAGAGGGTGCCAGGTAATTAGCACCACATAATTAAAAATTAATTACTTTCTTTATTGAGGTCAATAGTAGGACCTTTGTACATCATTGTAATATAATTAAAATTCTTTGTAGACCCTTAATTATTTTACAATTGATTAAACAAAATAATCAAGGGAAGTTAGCACCCCGCTTAGCTAATTATTATTTGTAGACCACAATAGTTTTTACCCATGGAAAGCAAATCCTTTGTAGGTAATGAATAACTTGGTTTTATTTTCCTACATTCAATTATTCATTAGATATTAATTGATTTAAAAACTGGTCTACAGAATTCACATCGGCGCATGCGCAGACATTCCGCGCCCCCCCCCCACATATGATAATTATAAGCTCAGTCGCGTAACAAACACTCATCCGTCAGCCAAGGTTACGTCAATTTTTATTAACTGTTTAATTACCTGTTTTTTTTACAATTCTAGAGATTTGGGTACCTCAGAGGGTATTTGTGGACGTTACTAAGAATGCGAGATTATGTGCATCTGGCAGTCAATGTTTCGCGAGTGTATATGACAATTGTGCAATTATGGGAAGATGAAGCTCAAATTAACATGGAAAACCCGCGTTAATTGAAAGGACGATTCTAATGCCACTACAGAAAAAAATTCATAGAAAATACAAAAGTTTATCCTTATCTCGTTCTCTATGGAACTGTCTAATAAATTCAAAACTCAATATATAACCGTCATCGCCTGTAAAGAAACATCTGCCAGAAAATGATGAATAAAATAAATTACAACATACATTTCATGTTATCCTTGTTCTTTATTGCATGTTGAGATTACATTATTAACTAAAATCACTCACTGAAGTTTTATTGCTCCCCATCACTTAATTAAATTAATGAAATACGATCGCATAAATATATTTATACACTACTAATGGCATGTAAAATCATAAATCTATCAGGTTATTCTTGTAGCACATACACAAGACTATCTGGTTGAATCCGTTCACAGCCAGTGATTGTGTGGATTATTTTGCTATGGTTGTCATACAATAACCAATTCCCTAAGATCCAACAGTATGCAACATAGCGATTCTTGAAGCGGGCGATTACTCCAGCTAGCCTGTGAATGAAAATAATTATTTGACTCCTGTCTTTTACAACGGGGTGGTAGGACAAAACAATGAGACAACATATCTATTTGAAATCTAGTTCAGAAACCAAGTTAAGTTCACTTGTGTATGAAGCTTCTCCTGTCATTTCCAAATATGCTACGAAAAACAAACCTTTATACTGGAAAATAAATTGGCAATTGTCAATAGACCAGTGGTTTAAAGATTTGAAAATGAAGAATATTTCTCTTATAACTTCAGTATCCACATATTCACGGTTTAGTTTTCGGAATATTTTGGAATAACAAAACTGACGTTTTCGAAATATAAAATGACTACACAAAGGGGTAAAATCTCTAAATTATTTTGTTCGCTTTCAACTTGTTTGTCGATTCAATCTGAATAAAGAAAGTTCCAATTATTTTCTTCCTCCGTTTCCTCGACAATAAGAAAGTTATGACTTTTACCTGTAACTGATCTCTCGCTGAATCAATTTCGGTATATCCTCAATCAAATACATTGAACATTCAGAGATATCAACGAACAGGTGAACGTTTGACGAAATTGTTACACAGCATTTTCCGGTACATGGTGGCCTACGGCATTTAACTTTTTTCAAATGTTGACAAAATTTTAGGGCGTTCTGTAAGTCATTGCAGCTACGCAAATGATTAAACCAACGGGGATACAGAACTGATACGTTCTCTGTATAGTGTCCACAAATGTTACATGTGTAATGCCTTTGTTCACTGGGCTCACTCTCAAAACACGTTTTCCAAATGTCAGTGGGTGTTCCTCGAATCGTCAAATTAATTGATGATATTCTTGGATCCTTTGCCTTGCTCACATGACATATTTCTGTGTCACCGAAAGATCGTAGTAAGAGAGCCCTGCGCTCATAAATGGATTCAGAATTTTCATTGTGAATTAGTGCAACAATGTATTCTAATGTGGTGTTTTGAGAGGTTGGATACATTATTAATGTCAGATAGTTCACGTCATGTTTGGCTGCATACCAAAGTACATGGACGATTGAATCAAAACATGAAGTTTTGCTGACCTGTATACCATCACCACCAACAATAATTCTGCCTTGCAATTCACCCTCTTCAAGAAGTGTCACTTCTTTGTCATCAAGACTCTCCTCCTTCAAAGTGTCTGCATAATAAGTTTTAGCATCACGACAAAACAGGGAACGTTGTTCTTTGTTTCTCCAGTTGTCACGAGAATTAGTGTCAGGATCTTCTACTGGGGAGACATAATGAAATGCTCTTGAGGATTTTAAAGATAAATTATTTCCCGGTGGACTATCATGTGGTCTTTTTTTACATTTATTTTGAACTGGAGTTTGATCAGTAGATAATGCATCGTCAATGAGATTTGTTGAATGTAGAAAGTCCTGTTTTCTAGACTCACTAAACTTATCAGTAATGTCTTCGAAACTGTCGCCTGTGGAAAATCCTGACTCGGGGGGATCCTTTTCTGCAGGTGCAGTTAAGTTATCAACAAGTTTGTCATCTTCAAGTTGAACGTAGAAAGATGCGACTGGTGTTACTTCAGTTATGGGTTGACAAGGCTTAATTTTAGATTGCAAATCGTCATGTAGCTGCCAATGAGATATTCCTTTTAAACAATATGCAGTAAAGTGGCCAGAATTATGATGTATCACACCTGCCAAACGATATGGTCTACTGTTCAACACTAAGGTTGTTGGAAGTTGTTGTAATTGAGCTCGTTTTCCAGATGAACAATTAACTTGCGGACGTACATCCAGTTCCACAAATACTTGGTTCGAATATCGTACAACAACTTCGCACTGCCTTTGACATGATGAATTCCTGCAAGCATTGCGTTTATTTTCATTGTAAATCTGAAGATCTTGAAGAGCTGCGAACCCTCTTGGTTCCTCGAATGATCTATGGTTGACCGATAAACATGACTTCAAGTATGTGTATTCTCCGCAATCAGGACAGCAGTAGTGATATAGCGCAGAAGGTTTGGAGTAAAAACACTTTTTCCATATAGGTAATAGAGTGTTGAAGAGATCGACTGAATAATATTCCAGTGATTTACTCTTACCAATAGACTTTTTTGGTGGGAATAGTTTCGTTCATAATTTCACTCTATCACCTTCTATACGCTGACTGGGTCCATTTGTAACGAAATCAATAACAAACTGCAACGTTCGATTATTCGAATTTCGAATCTCGTACATATAATTTTCGTCGTCCATGGCTGCTGTGCTCAAAATTTGAACGATGGAATCGAAGCCGCAGGTATTTGTGGCAAAATACGCTTTATTGTCAATCAATGTAGGTCTTTTTACATAATTTCCATTACGCAAGAGCCAGGGTTTGAACGAATGCCCAGTGAGGTTATTACGATATGCTATGTCAGGTTGTGGTTTGCTATATTTGCCCGTAACATTTGGAATCAGTTTTTTATGCCATTTATTTTCATTACCATAATCACCATCTGAATTATTCAAGGCTCCAGTCTTTGAAGGTTGAACAATATCAGTAGGATTTAATCCATAATTCATTATTACTTCTTCATCATCATTAGCAAACCCACTTGATTGTGCATCACAATCCTGACTTGAAGGGTCCACGTTAGAATTCTCAATCTTCTTTGGCTTAGGACTCGGACAAGGACCGTCGTTTTCGCGATCCACTTTTAGTTTAGAGTGGATTTCTGTCGCGCTTGATGAGGCGTCGTCCAGCAGAATTTTAACAAGTTTATCAGCTCTTATCAATCCAGAAAAGTTCTTCAACACATGATTTTTCACATTCGAAAGGTGTCCTTCCGAGTAACTAGACGTAGCGCGACCACGAATATATGGCAAAGGCACTGCACTCCATAGGTAAAACTCTGTCGCTAAAGGGAGGAATCTAACTAGGAAATCGTTAAAATAATATGGGTTAGGTTCAGAGCCTTCAATAGAAGCTTTTGTAGACTCCTGATGAATCTGGTTAATCCATGCCTTCACACGACTCTGTTCTTGCGACTGTTTCTCCTCCAAACTTTCATCATATAAAGTTTCATTTCCCTGCCATTGTTTATCTTCAGTTTGCGGGATATATCCATGGTCAGCGATTTTTTTCTCCAGTTCTCTTCGTGCTACTAAAACTGACAGACCATTTTTTACCATTGTATCTTGATGTTCATGGCCAGCAACAATGCATGTGAGACGAAATATGTTGTCAAACTCCTGCAAAGACTCGCAATCGATCATGAGAGAAAAACAGAACATGAAAAAATGCCTCACCTTAGCATTTCTAGATCCTATAGCGTTCTTAGAACCTCATCTGTTGGAAACAAACCCATCGGCGCACCATGATTTTTAAATGGGCAACATCTAATCTCAAAAATGTGAAAATTTGGGGACGGTGTTTAAATTCGTCATGCTGACTCGCTAAAAGGAAACAACTTTCATTGTATGTTTTGATAGTTTGAAAATTGAATCCTAGACATAAGCCATTCATCAAGGCTCTAGATGAGTCACAAACTACTTGTTGAGGCTTTAAAGCTCCATGGTCTTGCCAATCTTTTATCCATTTCCAGATAGTGCCAGTGTCTTGCGATACAGTCAACATATCATGTACAGAGACCGTTACACCCTCGTGGTGAATTACAATTGGATAAAGGAATATGTGTCCTGATAACGAATTATTTGGTCGTTCTATTTTGCGAACAAGACTACCAGTTCCATCTACTGATATAGACGAATATTTTCGGGTAATTTTACAATATTGATTGTATGCGTGAAGCTGTTGATGGGTGCTGAACACAACTAGAAATTTATCGGAGATAATATTGTGGATAGACCCATGGTATTTTCCATACCTCATGAATTCTAAATTTTCCACCACGTTTTTCTGGCCTGGTTCAATTCCGTACATCTTGTTGCTGAATTCCTTCTTGGCTTGACGAACAGCCTCTGTTGTGGGAACTTGAGAAGAAACACGGCCACCAAATTTGGTTTTTTCTTTTATCTGCTCCTTTACAAAATTTCGACAGCCTTTGTAAAACGCTTCTTCCCCCGCTTTTTTTCTTCGCTCACCACGCAATGGTCGTTTTACATCCTCATGTATTGAACCAAGAGTATTTCTTGTCCTGATAGTCATATAGAAATCTTCCCCTTTGACCGGTTCTTCATCGATAAAACAATACAGTTCGTTACCGCATTTTTCACTACTACAGTGGGCTTTGACCATGAGAAAATGAATGGCTTTGCCTGACCGAGAAATTTTGTGCTTTTGAAAGTTGAAAGAGCATGGAAGATCCGTTTGACGTTGAATGATCTCAAAGAAAACATCTGTCCATTTATTTGAAGAGAGAGTAGCATAGACACGTCCATCATTATATTGTTTATCATCTGCTTGTATAGTTAGCCATTCATTTGCAGTAACCAAAACTTTGAACTCATCTAAACCCACATATTCTGCATGCAGCTCGAAGGATTCGTCGCCTGGATCTATAACTGAATCTTCCAGGGTTGATTTGTGAAGCGAAACATTTTTCCCGGTTTCACTGAACGGAATTCCCAATTCGTCAAATGCAGTCAATAGGACATTCCTCCTATTGTTCGTCACATTGACGTATACGTTATATGGTGTCCATTTATTCTCCAACTCGTTACTAATTGTTTGCCATATACCATCAGAGGAAATAGGCATTTCATTTCCATTTTGGAAATGGTCAATATACTTCTTAATTACTGTCACAACATCTTCTACAGGAACTCGGGCTTTAGATGCCATTGTTGTCGTATAATCTAGCCTAAAAACAATAGTCAGAAATTTAGAACAAAATACTGAAACAACTTGATTTTTACATTTATGTAAAGTTTAAACTATTACCGTTAACGAATTATTATCGATCAATTTGTCATAATTATATGATATTTCAGATGAACAAAGCTGGTCTGGTGTCTCACAACAAACAATCATGTGTAATTTCAACTTTCTTTTGTTTTGATAACGAATTTTGCGATATCAATTAAACAGTCGCCTAGTTTACCGATATTATCGATAGGTATCAGTCGGTATTGACTTTAACTTGAGTGATCGTGTAATACTGGATCTTGACAGCAATGTTACATTTTTATTTTGTAAATGGAATCATGACATATGCACTGGATATCTATCAAAGAACCAAAATTATGAATATTACGAGACTTAATAATGAATTAAATATGGTGATGCAAAAATATGCAAAGAAGACAAATTAATCGTAAGAGAAAAACGAATGATCAAAATTTAAGAATTTCATTGACAAAGTGTTTACAACAATTCAGTCCTTATGAGACGTTCTCTATTGGTGCTAATATCAATCCACGTGTCTGATACATCTAATGAAAAAAGAGCGTAATGAATGAAACTAATATGAAACAGCATTTAAGGCTAATTTTTCTTACCATTTCATCCATTGTCGTAGGGTATAAATGGATTCTCCTCCTCGCCAGGACCATGCTCTGGGTTATTAAGAAATATTTTCTCCATAGTTGCTATTCTGTTCAACAGCTAATGATCGCTGAATCAGATGGGTGAACTTCTTTAGACTGAATCAGATGAGTGAACTTCTTAGAACTTCCTTAGACTGAAACACGATCAATAGCTTATTTAAAAGCATTATTCGTGATGTTAAAAGAACATGGTTGATGTACTAAATATAATTTATGGGATGATCGAAATGTGATTATTTTTAGCGCACTTAAATTACGGCTGAGTACGATTTTGCATGCAGACAATTTAATAACTTTGTTAAGTGCAATTACTTACGGGTGACCTTTTCTGCCCGAATGATCTGATTATCATTATCATTGAGATCTTATTTTCCAAGTCACCATCCATTGTAGTCGGCAAATTCTGATGCATAAAAAAATGAATTATTTAGGACTCGGCTTCTCTACTGAAAACCTATGAATCACGTGCACGTGGACGTTAAAATTTGTTCTAGCCTCCCAATTAATTTTACGTCGAACGTATTCTCTCATATAAATTTTTCGACAAGTAGCAAAATTGTGTCAGAAAAGTAAATAGAAATGAAGTAATACAGAGCACACTCATACGTCTTCGTTCGACTGTCTAAATATTTTTACACTTTAATGATAAACACTCAAATAACTCAAGGTAATCATACCTTAATCAATAGACATTGCATGGGACAATAATTTCCGTCATCAGTATATAACTGAAAGATAATAACGAGTTCTTAAAATCAATACAATGGGCATCTTGATGCATACCTGACGTAAACCTATGTAGAAATGCATAGTCGCCTTCTATAACCGTACAATGCGATTATTGGAGTCAACATATTTAAATACGCGAAGTACGAGCACATGAAATTATACAGAGTTACAATCCATTATAGCCACTATGTTCTTTCGACAACTGTACGGTGTACCTATTGGACTCATCGAAAATAGTTAAACAATTAATCAACTTTTTGGAGCACGCTGGGTACTCCAAAACTTGGTAGGCAATCAGCTGCGGACAGAGACACCCGTCGCGTATGGGTAGGAGTGTCTACGCATGCGCGTAGATGTACACACTGTAGACCAGTTTTTAAAATAATTAATATCCAATGAATAATTGAATGTAGGAAAATAAAACCAAGTTATTCATTACCTACAAAAGATTTGCTTTCCATGGGTAAAAACTATTTTGGTCTACAAATAACAATTAGATAAGCGGGGTGCTAACTTCCGTTCATTATTTTGTTTAATCAATTGTAAAATAGTTAAGGGTCTACAAAGAATTTTAATTATATTACAATGATGTATAAAGGTCCTACTATTGACCTCAATAAAGAAAGTAATTAATTTTTAATTATGTGGTGCTAATTACCTTGCATCGAATAAGAGGAGCCCCTGCATTCATCTATTGCAGTTTTGTAATGTAAATCACAGACAGAGAGAGCTGAAAAATCAATTGATAGTAAAAAAACTAACCTGAAAAGCACCATGATTATGCAGCTTATTGCGTATGGTTTTTATCCAATGAGGAGTATCAGAAAATAGAAATATTTTCCTATTTTCATCCGTTGGATGAACAAAGTAATTGCACTCCGCCTCTAGCTTTCCTGATCCATTCATTATCGTCCAGAACTTGCTTGATTGGTGCTTGGACCGTCACCAATTACACCATGGATTTTGGCGCCTATGTCCTCCATCAAGATGATAGCTTCGACGATTAATATGGCTAATGTTTCACCTTTTACTGACCCTGTCGACGCAAAGACTGCAATTGGCTGAGTGAATATGTCAGCCAACGGCTGGAACATTATTACCAGGCCGTAATCAGCTTTCTGAGAGAAATTCACTGAACTTGGCTCTTCTTCGCCCAAGTCAACAACACCTTTGTATTTCAGGATTACTGTGTCGACGGTTATGCTCTCACGCGTTTTCATCTCGTCAAGTAATAAAAGGACGTGCTTCTGCTGCTCATTTTTTTTTTTATCAAATGCCAATTTTAAAAGAGCAAAAAAATTCGGGTCGAAGCCACATCGCGGGTCAATCTTCGAGAGATATCTAAAACAGAAGAGAAAAATGTTATTCAACTGAAATTGTTATTTTAGCATATTAATCGGTTTATTACCTTCGTATGGTCCTTGAACATGGTAGAGGTAATATGCCATTATCTCGCAACAGCGCATAGTCACTAGCTGATCGCATGTGGAGCAGTAGACACCAGATCATCCACTCTTCTTGATATCGTATGGCGTTTCTGCTCTTTCGCTTGGATGAATTAAAAATTTCCTGTACCACCAAAAGCTTAGGTTTGGGAATGTTTCCGGCTTCAACGTGTTCCATGAGAGTTTTTCTTTTGTACTTATGCATTTTTTCACGACAAGCAATGAGCTCGGCTTTAAGACGAGCGTTCTCCGATTTGCAATCTCGGGATTTTCTCTGTGCACCGCGCAGCTTCAGCTTCATAGTTATCCATTGCTTTCGTCGAATTGGTGATGCGGGAATAGAATTTCGTTTGGGTGTAAGCCATTTTTTAATTCTCCGAAGTCCCCTGTGGGAAGCCAAGTATCAAAACTGATACAATCTTATAAAAATATTTTGCGTTCTATAAGATGTCACAAAGGGATTTTATACGGATTTATAAGATGTCAGAAATTATGAGATATTGCTCGACATATTTTTAAACGCGTTTATACCATTTGATATCCATATGACAAACTATCAGATTTTTCTCATTGATCAAGTTATAAGTTTCTTCGAGAAATAACACACAGGGCCGGCGGAACAGCAATTCGCCATGTGGGGTCTAGCACAAGGAAACGGGGGGGGGGGGGGGGGGGTAGTATGGAGGGGATCGCGAGGGACAGCCATAATGAAAGTTGAAGGACAAGAGTGATGAGAACAATAATATATTATTATTTACCATTAAATAACAATATAAATAATGCGTAACAAATATAAACTTTTATATTCCTTCACTTAAAACAAGTGTCGAAGTACGTTTGGTGCATTTTTTAATGAACTCATCCATCAGCTTATCAATCTCCAATTCTTCAGTCAAATCGTTATGAACGTATAGAATAGCAAGATCCTGAAGTCGGTCTTGTACCATGGTCGATCTTTGATAGTCTTTTAGTCGTCTCAGGGCCGAGAAACTTCTCTCATTCGTGCACGTTGTACCCGCCAACGTCAATAATAATTTAATAAATGTGATGAACTCGGGAATGAGACCAATACACCACTCATTTGTTTTTAAGAATGACACAATATCTTTCAAATACTTGATTTCAATGCCCTTCCGTCTGGCGATACTGACGAACATCGCTTGATCACGTACAAGCTGGTCCCTATGAAAGTCATCATGATAAAAGTCCATAATTTCCCCTACATCAGCTTCCCTACCCACTGCGAATGACTCCAAATTGTTCAAAAACGAGACTGTGTCTGTATGAAATCTTTGTTTCAGAGACATTAGTACTGTATCATAGATCTCGTAGTAAATTTTGCGATAAAAGTCTTGTGGAGTTTTGAAAGTGTGGGGTGGACTGGAATTATCATATTCTAACCGCTTAGGAATCTTTCGAATACGTTGGATCTTTGGTTCTTCGATTTCAAGACTTTTCACACCGTCAATGGCCTTATCCCAAATAATTCTGAATTTGGAGTCTCGTACCCCACTCAAATAATCTACGACAGCCTCCACTTTTTGATTCGTTTCCAGGACACAAAGCTCAGATTTTTGAAGATCCTTGTTTAGAATTTCAATTCTGTCGAATAATTCTACAACAAGGTTCAATAAAAAATGAAATTCAAAGGATTCAAGGTGCCGCAGAAATCCAGAAGCTCTCGCGGTGATACTGCTGTCAATTGCGCGATCATTCTTTTGACTTTCAAAGAAGTGCAGAGCTGCCTTGTAGTTATTTCGATCGAGTAATCTCTTCAAAGAACTAATACGCATGCACCATCTGTAAACGTGGGTAAATATTAACTGAAATCAGTGTCGGTAATTTTCGCGTCACAGCATTAATGCAAATGGTGCAAAATCCTCGACTTTCTGAATCCACATGTAACCATTCGTATTTTTCTTTCCATCGTTTCAGACATTCGGCTGACGGAGGCTTTCTTGACTTTTCATCTACAACAAATTAACAGAGGGGTTAAAATAATATAAGTTGGTGGCATAACGACGGGACCACTACCTTCGAGTACTAAAATCATCAGATAAAAAATTTCAGTGATTTTTGGGGTTAAATATAAAAATGTTTGAATTTTCGAAAAATTACCATTTTTAAACGCTGTATCGAATTTGAACGACTCACATACAAAATTGTTTGCTACTAATACTGCCGTTTTTCATAAACTACAAATTTTAAAAATTACTATTTCTCCCACAGTTATCAACATTGAATTTGTTTCGTTCAATTCATCAGTTTCAATGAGTGACATGATCTTCTGCACACTTAATCGCATACAAATTGAAAATACTCATTTTTTTGTCAGGAAAAAAATGTACCCACATTCTTAGAAAAAAATTTATTTGGAAAATACAAATGCAGCGATCACTCATTTATCAATAGGTTCAGCTTTAAAATATAAACTGAAATAAAAACACAGACATTTTCCACGTAATGATTCTGGTAGTCGAGAAAATTGCCCCGCCCTCCTAAAATTGGTGCAACGACAACTATATTATGATTGAGAGAAGTATAATATAATTACCGGTTTTGTTAACATCAGCGGGACTAAGTGGCAATCGATTACGCAAAACACTGGTGTTATTGGCAGTTAGAACACTTTCGACTGGCGTACTACAGGCTTCTGTGTATTCTGCTCCCTCTGATCTTTTCCTTTTTCCCCTCGTCAAAAATTTCTCCATTGTTTACCACTACATGTAAAGGGTCTTGTATTCTATTGTGCGGGTCTGTGGATCAGCTGTCGAGTGGCTGGCGGAAAGGGACCATTCGGTCCCTCTAGCGGGGAGTATAGCGCGCCAAAATACGAAAACATTTTGTTCGCAACTTCTCACTGGCGGAACAGGAATGTTTTACGGGATGTACATTGAATTTGTCGGTATTTTACTGTTCCAAACAATTTTGTTTTTTCATCCGCCCATGGTGGCAAAAGCCCAAAATACCATGTGGAGCAGACCCCACACGGAAAAATTCCATGTGGGGTTTTCACCACCGTCACCCCACACCTTCCGCCGGCCCTAACTGTTAGACAGAAAAATTTGAAATCAAAGTGGTTCCCTGGCAGGCAGGTCGATTGTGGAATCGAGTTGCTCAGTATGTCGATTGAGTTTCGAGTGGCGGTCGATTCTCATTTTGATTTTTTTCATGGAATCCCTCACTCTGAATGGACTCAGGTATTGATTGATTGGGGGTCGATTCCATGAAAAAAAATCAAAATCAGAATCGATTGCCACTCGAAACTTAATCGACATACTGAGCGACTCGATTCCACAATCGAAACTGGATCGAAACCCAATCGGCCGGTCCGTCAGGGTTCCCCATGTAGAAACAAAGATTTTTTGTTGCATTAATTTTTTTGTAGCTCTCATAATTAAAGTGATTATTTTTTCCAACTTTTCGACACACACACACACATACACGGCTTTCATGTAATGGGTAGAACTAGAAATCTGCACAATATGTTAAAAGTTATGAGTTCGTGCGCACTGACGATTTTTTCGTGGATTCCAACCGATAGTACGAACTTTCCGTGTGTGCTATCGGTGGTACCCATGAAATGAGACCACACGGGCGAGAACATAACTTTAAGGGGGTGGGGGGCATTCGACCATAGGCGCCCGCCATCGTAGCGATGGGGTTTCTGGAGGTTTACCCTGTGTTCAGAATTTCGATGGCCTAAAAATAATGAGAGTTGGCCGCAGCCGGATGGGTGGGTGTCCGATACTCCCCCTGAAGGAATGGTCAGACAGCAGCTACCCGGGGCACACACACACACAGACATACACAGACACACACACACAGGCTAACATATCGGGAAGTTCATTTTGTGACCCGTCGAGGGTCACACACACATCCCATTTATATTCCTGTACAGTTTTACCGTTGTTTTTGTTCTGATGATCAGTAATTGATCACTGATTGCGATTAACCAATATAATTACTGACGAAACTGCTGACAGTTTTTAATTATTCAGAATTAAAAAACTTAATTATTACAGAATTGTCACGCCAAGGTAAAAAATTCAAAACTTTTATCTTGTATGTTTTTTGTATTTATTGTTTTTTTATTTGCGTAGTGGAATAAATTATCTTTATTACAAATTTTAATATATAAAAAATTGGAGAGAATAAAGGAAACCTTTTTTTTTTTTTTGATGGTGTTATTTAACGTCGCTGTGGAACTGCCAGGGTCATAAGCGACGGCTCTGGACTTATTATAGTCGTTAGATGCTCACGACTTTTTCCTGTGTAACTCAAAGTTAAGGGCGTCATTGTTTACATTGAGGGTAGGATCATTCGATTGTAAACTGTTCTTGTACTATTAATTGTTGGACTCTTGGGATGCACTCTTCTTGTTCACTTTGTCGGTTCGTGGGTTCGACTCGAGCGGCGTGACGAAAATTCTCTTTTGAAAAACTTTTCGCTCACAGCGTGATTCGAACCCATGATCCTAGGATCGATTTGGAGTAGGCAGAGCACTTTAGCCAACTACGCCAAACCGGCCCCAAAGAAACCTTTGAGTTGTCGGAAATCCAAATAAAAATGACAAGCCCATTATTCCGGGAACTTATGTTTTGATTTTTGTCACAACATGCACAGAATGGCTCGTAAAACAAAACAAATCTATTTCCAAAAAAAACATAGTAAAATGGGGGAGAGTCAGTTGAGTTTTGTCAGTCAAGCACGCAGCAACTACATTAAAATTGAAATTCAACCCAATTTATTAGTGCAATTTTTTCAATTGTTGTTTCTTTTTTTTGAAACAATGTCGAGAAAAGTACCGACACGGGATGTGTGTGCGTATAAAAATTATTTGCTAATCGTACTGGGAATTGTTTTCTACACATTATGAAAGGGTATTCGTTTTCCAAAGATATAAATTTTATTTTGGGTATTAATACCATTTGTCTTTTTCCCGGTTATTGTGATACTGTTTTCGCTACGAGTACATGAGATGCGATTTCAGTTATAATGAATTTACTTCCATTATATGATCCATTGTTAATATGTAAATTCCTCATAAGCATTACAAGACAACCTTCCTTCAATATTAATTTATGAGGTGGGAAACCATTAGGAGTAATTGAATTCAAATACTCTACAGGCACTGAAATTCTATTTTGAACATGATTATCATTATCATTTATATCGGTGTCTATACTATAAAGTATTCTTTCGTTCCCTTTTAATTTCTGTATAATGATATTGTTCAATACTAATACATCTTGATTTAAAGTCGTTAACATCGCGGATGTTTCTACACTGTAGTCATTTTTCTCAATGGTATCTCCATATATTTGGTGGATTACATCCTCTTCACATAAATTTTGTTCAGGTAATTTGACCACATGATTTTCTTTCTCAAAATCGTTTTGAAATTGGCCGTTACCCACTGTTAACAGCCATTTTTGGGAATCTCTATCTGATGCTTTTAATCTGAAAATTATATTCAACGTCATTTTCTTGAAATACTTCCATAGGGGACTTCTTTTTATGCATTCTTCCACTATTGCTGTTCTATTTCCATGTTTTACGATTGGTAATAGTTGCTTGAAATCTCCCGATAACAATATTGCTTCCCCACCGAATATTTCATCATTTCTCATATCTTTCAATAATGAATTTATAGCTTGAGAAGCATATTTTGTGGCCATCGTTATTTCATCCCATATGATTAATTTACAGTTCTTTATATCTTCCCACATTTTTGAGTTAGTTCGTACCCCACATGTTGCAGTCTCATTCATTTGCAATGGTAATTTGAATGTTGAATGTACAGTTCTTCCATTTTCTAATAAATTTGCAGCAATCCCAGTCCTTGCAACCGAAATTACTTCATAATCTTCATGCAGCAATTTTTGATTATCCCATTCAAGAAATAACTCTTACCAGTTCCACCCGGACCATCCAAGAAAAAATATCTTTCCTTCACATCTTCATTTCTTACTGCATTGATTAAAGTTTTGTAGACTCGTTCTTGATCACTATTCAAACTATTTTCAATTTTCACGACTTCCTTTTCCAATTCTTCACGTTCCATTCTCCCGCTTTATTTGTCCATCATAATCATCTAAATTTAATGTTGGATTTATTTCTGGAAGATTGAAATTCTGTCAGGAAAGGCCATTGTTATTCAAAACTTCTTGTATGGTCATCAGTGCTATTTTCCCTCCTTTTTCAGTTTGTTGGTGTTGATCCATAAAATTCTTTTTATAGTTGTCCCATAGCTGCCGAGCATTGGTGGGAAAACAAAAAGCACATATATATGCAAACAATTCACATAGTTGTTTTGGGAATCATATGTCACATTCTCATAAGTTCTTAAATCCATAAAATTCTTTGCTCCATTCACATAATAATCAGTAACAATAATATTCTCAAACAATATTTCTCTGTTTCCCGTGGACTAACAAAATACATTCTAGTGATGATTGGTTTTCGTTTCATCCATTTTTTAGTTTTTTGATCAAATCGATAATGGTCTGGTATTTCGGAGTACAAGTATTGTCTTGCTTCAGGATAATCTCTATTCAGTTCAAACGAAGCTGTCAGTGTTGTATTTTTATATGCGTTAATTGCCTCTTCTTCCAACCCTTCCTTGAAATAAATGTTTTGTTGATTTTGTAAATGTACAGCTAATCTAATGGTAACATGAGATTGCTCGTGCATATCAAATTCATAAATTCTGTACATTGCTTCTGGAGGACATACATATCGAGTTGATATACATTGTTGGATTTCGTCGTATTTATATTCATTTGATTCTTCATTTCTAATTTCAATTAACACCGAATCATGTCCTTTATAACAATATTTGAATAAATATTTTATCCATTGTATTGAGGAGCATACTTCAACGTTTATGTGACACTTTAATAGCAATAACAGGTATGGATTATACGGTGCAATGTATCGATTATCAGCAATGCAGACTGTTGTTCCATGTTGATAAGTAATTATTCGTTCATTATTTCTTCGTCTATATAATGGATATGAATTTTCTCCAAGACATTTTTCTTCACAAAAGTGTTTGGGAAACTTCTTAGTACATACATTTTTTTTTATCCATACATGGTGAATTTTTATTTTGATCTCCACAGGGACCATATATTATGAATTTCGTCACAATTTCGAATAATTTTGGTTTTTTTGTTTTATCTGGAATTTCGGCCAATATTATTTTATCCACTGTATCTACATTTCGAATGATATGTTCTTTATGTAAGAAAAGTAATAAGTGAACATGGAGCAAACCCCGTTTTTGGAATTCTACGACATGAATGTGTCCTATATGTTTCCCAAATATCTCATCTTTAAATATAATTTTTTTCAATTCACCTAGTTTGAATTAAAAAACTCTAGCTACTAAATGCGGCCTATCCGATGCCGTTTCTCCTTTTTTCAGATTTTCTTGTATTTCCTTTCCATTTGGATTGCAGGTCATTGTGATGAACAGTTGGGGTTTACCTAAATATTGCGTCAAACATAGAGCATCCATATATAATTGTTGGAAAAACCTTGGACCGTTTTGAAACGTCGCTGGTAAAATTGTCAATTTCCCAAGTCTGTTATAATTTGCAATTTCTGCTTTACTCTTTATATAATCCATTAATCCGCTGTATAATTCTGCTCTTAAATTATTTTGTTGGTGTCTCATAAATTTTAACCGATTGGCCTCGATTCTACTCCAAACATCAACAATGTATTGTTGTGTCAATTTTCCTCCTGACAAACAACGATTAAATCCCTTTCTAATTGCTAATCGATAACCGTAAAATTGTAATGGTGTTATATTTTTTATCCCATCTGCCTGTTTCATATATATTGTCCAACCCTTGTCTCCTCTTAGAAATAACAGTGGATATGTCATCGGATCCAAATATGGACTCATTATTGAAATTGATATACTTGTGTCCGTTCGAAGATGAATACATAAATCCCTATTAGCCGGCGGGTTGCCATCATCAGCAGTCAATACTATAGCAATTTCGTCACAACTTGGTGGATTATGGGTATTCTTATTCAATTGGGAATTTCGATTTATGAACATTAGAACTGTTATGTCTGGAGAGTATCTCCCGTGTCATGACATGTGAAATTTAACTCACTTGCTAAAAATTGTAGATTTTAATTTTTTTTTGACACTATTGGTTGTATTTTTTTTTTATCCGTTTCTTATCCTTTTTGTAGCTAAATAAAAATCCACCATCACTTTACTCTGTTAAATTTGAGCTAAATTCTTTTTTAATTAAATAAAATTTAGAGGTTTGTAACAATTTATTTAATGGTTGTGAAAATCGTTATGAATTATACAATACTGATAGATAAAATTTAACAATGATGTAATATTTTTTTTTCTCTTACTTTTTGGAATGTTTATAGGATACAGTTTTTATCTTTCGTGGATCCTTAGTTGTCCTTTCTATTTTGCCACCAGCTGAGTTGTTGAGCCCTTATGGTTACTTTATTCAGGACACTTTCTTCCACTTTGTTTTTACAAAATTGTGAAGTTGTTTTTTTTTTTTTATTTTCGATTGTTTAATGTATTGATAAAACGTATGAAAACTATTTACTCAAAAGGTTGTGAGACTGTCTGTATTTTCACAAAAGTAACGATGATTCCTTTTAGATTTGGATAAGGCACTACTATCGATTGAAGGAAATAGTATCCCTGATCAGTTCCAACTGGCCGTTTTCTACCGTTTAGTTCGACACACCCAGGTTCAGAATCGGATTTTAAATAAGATTTTTCCCGAGGTTGGAAACGTCAGATCGAGTCCGTGATCTTATTCCACTAGGTTGTTACTCAGTGTATCACTTGATTAAGTCTGCTTTTTTGGAGACATGGGTGGGTTTTTATAGTCTACTGAGTTATTTCATAATACGTCTGCGTGGTGGAAAAGTAGCTTGCTTCGTTTGCAAATGCTCTCGATTTGATTGTTTCTCAATTTTTTTTATTGGTTAATTGTTGGTTATTTGTGGTCAAACAGTGCTGACTTGGTTCAATTTCTCAAATTTTGTAATTGGGTTCATGATTGATTGCAGTTTTAATCTGGGTGCTCTTATTTCATCATTTGGTATTTTCACGGTGTCAGGGAATTTTGTTTTAAAATAATATTTTGAAGTTGTTCTACCATATGAGTTGTAGTGCCTTTTGTTATTTTAGAAAATATGGATGATAATATACTATAATTATTTTCAACAGAAATGTGTGTTATATTATTTGTATGGTGATAAAAAGAAATCATCATGTAAGGTGTTCACAGGTCGAGCGTGTGAATTCTATACATTGAGCGTCATATTACCGCGTTGGCTAATCCTTCTCTTCTTTATTCGGGTATTCGCGCTCGACCTGTGTGTCTTTGTCGCACCCGTTTGAGTGTTACGGAAGGAAAAATTTTTATATCTAATAAGTTATCTGAATAACGGAGTTAAATTATTTTGTTGATTTAAATGTCAACAATTTGGACATTACTTGAATTGACTTTGAGGCTCCTGAATTGGTTGAAATATTTGAATCATTTAGCTTATGTTATTGTCCGAGACCTTGACTGACAGAAATTGCTGACGGCAGCGGTTTTGCCATTCCGTCGACTTCTTCAGACAGTTTTCATCCGTCTTTGGTTGTGTTAGGTCTTGATTACAGGCTATTGTGTCTAAATTTTTTTTTTTTTTTTTTGTGAATATAAATCATGGTATTTCAGTGTTTTTACTATTGTTATAGTAATGTTATAGTAATAATATTGTTATTACTATTGTTATATATTTTCATTATTGTTATTATTATTATGGTGGTTGGTAAGTATACTTCTATTGGCTTTTCCAGGATATTTGAGCAAAATGTAGTATTTTAATTTGAGTAAAATGTATTACTTTAAACATATGTTAAGTGAATTGAGTAGGAATATAGTGAATATAAAGTGAAAGTATAAAAATGAAAATATAGATATATAGATATATATATATATATGTATGTATATAAGTGTGTGTATGTATATCTATTTTTATGTTTTTTTTTTTATAATATATATATATATATGTGTCTATGTGTACTGGCTCTCATTCTTATTTGAATTTTCGCAGGAATTTTGTTGACATTTTTTTTTTTATAAATAACCGACAACGACTGCAGAACTTGGTGTTGATTTTGGCTTTGGCGTTCTATTTGAGAAGGTTTGCAGTTCTATTGGTGGTGATGGTGCTGGAAGGCTGGGTATGGTGGGCGCTCGGGTTTCTGGTAACGTGATCATTTGAATTGGCTGTTCATAGACTCTCTGGATTGATGATGCTCTGATTGTCCGGTGACGTGAAATTTCTCTGGTTTGGTGAGTTTTTGATTTACGGCAACATATTAAAAATTTTAGTATATTTAAGCCTTGCTTATAGGCTATAAAGCTGCAAATGGTTCACCACGGGTTTGGATTTAGCGTTCAACCATCCGTTTTTTTTTCCATTTTCCAATGTGTTCTGTCATGCAATTGGTAACGTATTTCGAATCAGTTAGGATTTTAATCTTGGTTATTCCATGTCGGATACATATCTTGCATGCTTCTATTATGGCGGAGGTTTCAGCGGTGATGTTGGTTGCCTTGATGCCTTCTATAGTTTTGGAAGTATTTAATGGATGATTATCTGCAAACCATATTCCTATTCCAGCGGTTGCGTCATGTGAGCCATTGTGTGAGCATGATCCGTCGACAAAATTTGATACTCGTTGCTGCATAATTTTCTTTTCTGTAACAGTTGTGTTTCCTTTGTTTAGCAATTTTGAGGGACTTGCTCAGGTTTCAATTTATTTGGATGTTTCATAAATTTATGACCATCGTTATCTTCGAGGTAGACATTTCCTTTTTCGGTTATATCTACTATTTCATAAGGACCAGTATATGCTTTATCTAGTTTTCCTAATTTCGGCTCCTTTTCTACGAACACAAAATCCCCGATTTTAAGATTCAGTGGTCGAGCGTTTCTGTCATATAATGTTTTGGAATGTACTTTAGCATCTACGAGGTTTTCATAAGCCAATTTTTCTATTTTCTCTAGTTTTGTGACCAGGTCTATCATGTAATCATTGTATGTTTTTATCTCTTGATCTTCTTCACTGATGTTGGTAGGGAGTCTTGCTCTTTTTGCATAAAGCAGTTCAAACGGTGTGAAGTTGGTTGAGCTATGTACGGTGGTATTGTATGATAGCATTGCAAATGGGAGCAGTTCATCCCAATCGTGAACTTCGTCAGTGAATGCTTTTAGATATTCGACGAGCACATGATGACTCCTCTCAAGAGCTCCGTTTGATTGAGGTCTATACCCCGAAGTTGTTACATGATGAAACCGCAGGAGTTTACTCAATTGGGAAAAAAGTTTGTTGAGAAAGCTGGTTCCTTTGTCTGAGAGAATGATTTTGGGACAACCGTACAAGGCGACATACTTGGTTGCCAGGGCAAAAGCTATGGTGTGGGCCTTGATGTCTTTCAAAGGAATTGCTGTGCAATGCTTTGCGAAGTTATCTTGAATGGTGAGGATATGACAGTTGCCTGATTTGGTGCGTGGAAGTGGTCCTACTGTATCAATTGATATTCTTTCGAAACATTCACTTGGTGTGTCAGTGATGAGCATTCGGTTTTTGAATTTGATCCGTAATCTTTTCTCAATTTGGCAGGTTCTGCATTCTTTAACTAATCTTTCGCACTCGCCTTTCATTCCTGGCCAATAGAATCTATCTCGTACTCGATGATATGTTTGAACTACTCCTTTGTGTCCTCCTGGGAGTGTTTCGTGGCATTCCTTGATAATCTCTGGCCGCAAAGCAATTGGTGGCATGCGTATTCCGCCATGACAGAGAATGATAGTCACAGGATGAGAACGGAATTCTTTTTCGAGGAAATAACGTATTCTGATGTCTTCATCGATTTCGTCTCCCTGATTTATCATTTTTAATTCTGCGATATCATATTTCTCTATTGCTGATTTTAAGTTCTGGAGGCACAGCTTTAGTACTCGAGTTGTAACTTTGTCAAAATGCCATTGCTTGACAATCATTGTGAAGGTTCTGAATTTTCCGCTTTTCGTGACGATTATTTGACCCAATTTTGGTTGTATTTTTCTTATTTCATCAAGATTTACTAGGTTCAAGTCCCGGAGTAATTTTGTATTTTGTTTGTTGAACTCTCCGTCAGCTGCTAGGAAATGGGCAATGTTTCCTCTCACGAAGGTTAGGCCATCTCTGGACTCACGTATATTGGTTGCAATTTGATAATCATCTTGTGGAATTAGGATGTTGTCATATATTATAGTGTGTTGTTGAGTATGGTCCTCTTTTCTTTTCGGAAGGATTGAGGTTGAGGCTCCATCTTTTTTTTGTAAGTCATATAATATGGGGTCGAAGAAAGGTGATAATTGGGGTGACGCTTGTGTTGCTCCTGAAGAATCGTCGCCCAATATTATCTCTTGGCTTTGTTGAGGGTTTACATCTTTAACTTCTTTACATTCCTCAACTTTTTCAGTAGTCGAAAATTGTTTATCCAAACTAATTCCGTTTTTTTTCTAGGTGATGATTCAGCTCCAGGATTTCGGAGTGGCCTTGGTGTTGGAAGCAACGACTCCCGAATTATCCCTGGTTGCGGTATGATGGACCATCTTGGTGTTGAGTTACGTTTTGGGGGATTATTGTCAGCGGTGGAGGGTTCTTCGGCTGCTTTCTGCGGATCCTCCATTTCGTCTGATGAAGCTGTCTGTTCAGAGTGGTGCAACTGAATTTCATCCGTGGAGTTTATTAAAGGAGTGGATTGATTCTCTGCTTCAGACATGAATTCTTGGAATTTATCCAACTCTCTGAATGATTTTTCTAAACTTTTCCTAGTTTCTGGATCAAAAGAATATCTTTTGTTATGGGGGTATATTATTATAGGAGCTGATTCGTCAAAACTTGTGTCTTCCAATATTTTTTTATCTGATTGAGCAATAGCTCGGTTTTCGAATTCTGCGAATTTTTTTAGATTTTGATCTAAACTTTCTATATTCAACGGGGAGTCATTTTCTTTGCCGCAGATACGATCTACAAAATCATAAAACCGTTGGCACGCGTTGCACTCTTCTTCTTCTTCAGGGATATCTTCTGCTTCCGTGATGGTAGTTTCGTGGTTGTCGGAAAGGTTATTGGAGTCAAAAACTTCATCTTCTAAGATTTCTATTGGTTCACCCTCGATTGAAAGTTCCAAATTTTCTAAAAATTTTGTTGGACTGTTTTGATTAGGTTCAACAGTTGGTCCAGACATTTGTGGTACTTCTTCAGCTGGGGCCGGGATGATTTCTTCGGTTGGCATTGATGGTTCACCAGTAGAAGATTTATTCGATGTCTTTGATGCTGATGATTTATAATCTCTGTTCAATCTGTATGATATAGGTTGTCGGGATCCAGTATTAAGCTCAGTCGCTCTCCTTTGTCTAAGTCTCTCAGCTATACTCGTACGTGAGTTTGGAATAATGTCTGGTTCACTATTGATTCTGACGTTTCTATCAATAGTTGGGATTGATGTGTTTGATTTTAAGGAGGGTTTTGCTGAGGATATTGGTAGGCAGGAAGTAAAAAGTACAGTTTCCTTTTGTTCTTGTAAAGGGTTCTCAGCGAATGCGTCAGCAAGCTGGTTCTGTTGTTGTTTCTTAATTTGGACTTCGAAGGTGAAATCGTTCAGATACGTCTTCCATTTTACTTGTCGTGATGTTGGGTTACTTGAGTTCCTTAGCCAGTTAAGTGCAGGACTATTTGTAACTACTGTGAAAGGGACTCCATAAATGAAGGGTTTAAATTGGTTCAGCGCATATACAACTGCTAGGCAATCGAGTTCCATGGATGTGTATCTGGTCTCTGTATCCTTAAGAGCTCTTGAAGCGTATAGCACCGGGTGTTCATCCCCTTCTTCGTCTTGTTGGCTCAGGATAGCTCCTAGGCCTGCTTCAGTACTAGATACGTGGACTACAAAAGGTTCTTTCATGTCTGGGTGGAACAGCAGTGAGTCTTTGGTGATGGCTGTTTTGAGAGCTTGAAACGAATTTTCTTCGTCTTCTCGCCATACAAATTTGATTCCCTTTTTTAATAGTTCTGTAAGGGGTTTGGCAATTTCTGCATAATTTTGGATGAATCTCCGATAATAGTTGCTGAAACCTAGAAATCTACGTATACTGCGCACGTTATTGGGCCGAGGCATTTCAGTCAGAGCCCTGACTTTGGATGGATCTGGATGGATTCCTTCTTTGTCGATTATATGCCCCAGATAGGAGACCTCCTTCCGGAAGAATTTACATTTATCCGGTTGGAGAGTGAGCCCATGTTTTCTTAAACAGTGGAAGAGGTTTCTTAGACGTGTTACATGTTGCTCTAGGTTTCCTGAATAAACCACAACATCATCCAGGTATACGTAGAGTTCTGTTCCTTTAAGGCCTAACAAGGATTGATCCATCATCCATTGGAAGATAGCGGGGGAATTTTGTAATCCAAAAGGCATTCTTTTATATTCATAATGGCCATTCGGTCCTGTAAATGCAGTTTTTTCACCATCACTTTCATCCATGGCGATTTGGTGGAATCCGCTGGCTAAATCGAAAACGCTGAAGTATTGAGCTCCGCCGAGTTGTGACAGAATTTCGCTGATGTTTGGAAGCGGGTATGAATCTCCAACGGTTTTCTCATTTAGAGGTCTGAAATCGATCATCATGCGCCATCTTTTGTGGCCGTGAGAATCAGCTTTCTTTGGTACGATCCACAGGGGTGAATTATACGGGGATTCAGAATGTTTGATGATTTCTTGATCTAACAATGTTTCAATTTGTTTGTTGATTTCCTCTTGGTGTTGTGGAGGATATTTATGTTGTTTTCTGTGGACGGGGGTATTATCGATTGTTCTGATCTTGCACCGGAAATCGTTGGCTTTTCCAAGTTTATCCCCTGGTAGATGGAAAATATCAGAAAATTCTCTGATCAAGCTGATTACTGCTCGTTTTTCGAAAGTTTTAAGGTCCTGGTCAGGGAGTGCTTCTAGGACTGTTGCCATTCGTTCGGATAGCTGTACTTTTTCTTCCACAGAAAGTGTCATGCAACAGGAGAATTTTTCATCTTGTGTTGGGACATCCATTTCGATAAAAGGTTCAATTTTAATCGGTGGAATGGAGAGATTGACAGCTTCCTCGGTTGTGTTTATCACACTTGTAAAGGCCACACCTTTCTGGATAGTAACCACACATTCTCCCAAAAACACTCCTTTAGGTGTGTCAATCCTTGGTATGTATCCCGTTTGTAGGGTAGGGTTCTCTACAGGAATTTGGATGACTGTGCGGGCTCTTGGTGGTATTGTTTGAATTTGATGGGGTTTCCCATATTGGTACCAAGTAATCGGCAGATTAGGCCTGTTTAAGGTGGTGATGTTTCTCTGGCGATATCTTATGTCAACTTTTTCTTGAAGTAAAAATTCTAATCCAAGTAGTCCACTCCCTCCAATTGGTAATTTATAATCTACTATGTGAAACGGTATGAGACTGCCCAGGATTTTTAGATGTATCAAGCCGCAGGTTGGCAATGCTTTATCCGTGATACCCAGAAGGAATGGAACTCTTGGTGGTTCGATCTTGGCGTCTGGTTGTATAACGCTCCTTTCTATCAGGTTTATATCCGCTCCCCTATCGATGAGGAATCTATGTGTCCCTTTTGTTAACTTTTTCACAGCTAGGTTGATTCTAGGTCCGCCCCCGGTAAGTGCTATTTTGCAACTTTTCGTTTGAGTGAGATGATTTGGGAGACATAGGTGGATTGGTTGTAATGGATTATGTTTGAAACAGATGGTGTTGGTGTTGAAAGAGATATGAGCTCCCAATTGGTTGAGCATTTCATCTCCAATGATTGCGCCAAATCCACCTGGTTGATGAGATATCACATGGAATTTTATGCGAATTTTCGGATGTATTGATAAATAGACTGTTCCTAAAGAATTCATAGAGTTGTTAGATAGGCCTACTATTCCCACGATTTCGCTGATATCAATGATTGCGTCATTTGTCAAAGACTGGAAGGAAATCAGGTTGATGGAGGCGCCTGTGTCAATTAAGGCATTGACCCCTGATTTCTGTAGAAAAGGACCCTTCAGAGAAATTTGTGGACCCCCGGTTACTCTGCAGAGTACTGGAACTATTGTCTTCGGTGGAGACTCGACATTGTGTGGAGAGAGTGCTGGGATTGGTCGCTCGGCAGTGCACTCATCTGTCGGGCCATCAATCCGTTTAAAGAATCCTTTGACGGGCCAGGGTTGGACTGCGTGTTTTCCCTTGTTTTTTGTGGGTCATAGAATGAAGTCTTCTTTTCACGGTCTCTAGAACGTTCTCGAATGGGTTGAGAATGATGGTTTGTCACCATTTGTTGATTTCTCATTTCTGTCATGCTTAGCGCCAACTGCTGGAGTTGATTTGTTGTTGATTCTAACATTTTTTTGATTTCTGTTAGTTCTGAGGAATCCCTTGTGGATTTCTGGTATGAGTGAGAAGATCCTTTCTGAGTTGTCGCCAATATATTTGCTAGAGCTACGATTTGATCACCGGTTGGATGTTCTGGATATTGATCGGTCTCTTCAACCAAAGATCCGGATGTTGGGAGACAATCTTGGTAAAAATCATCCGGCTGTTGTGCAAAATTCACGTTTGCATATGGTGGTTCTGGTGGAGGTACCGAAGGTGATCTTTGTGGCCCCATTGACGTTCTCCTACTTTGATGTCTATGATGTTCTGGATTTTGGTGCGGCGGTAAATATTCGTTCAGCAGTGCGGTAACGATGTCACGTGATGAATCTGGAGTTCTTCTTTGAATTTGATAATTATGATATCTATAGTTCTTTGCTGAAGGTGTTGGAGTTCCGTAATGAGCCATATTTTGGTAATATGGTTTCTGACGTTGGAACTGTTGAGGCGTTCCATAGGAATTTGATGAAAATGATGGATCTGAGCACAACGGAATCGAAGGATATTCAGTGATATAACGGTATTGCGCATTATCAGGTATCTCAATTGCTGGTACAGCAATGGATTCCCGGAATCCGTCAGTTTCTAATTGAGTTAGAATATCTGTAACCTTTTCTGGTTTTCTCCTCCTAACGCTGTCTTTGACGCTTGGTGGTGCATATTCTTTAAAACGTTTGATAGCTTCTTTATTTAAAAGATCTTCATAGAAATTCTTCTTGGTTTCAGATTCTTTACTAACGGGACCTAATCCCAGTTGAACCAATGCTGCTAATCGTTCCAAGAAACATTCCAAAGATTCTGTTTGAAATTTAAGCAACCCCCTAATCCTATTCACATAATAGGTAAAATCATACGAACCTCTAAATCTCTTAATTAAATTGGTTAAAATATCCTCTGCTGAACAGAGGGGTTTATTTGCGACTACAAATTTTGCAGGGGGTAAAAGACGTTTAAGAATCTGTCGTATATATTCCTCCTTTTTACCATTTTCTGTTGGAATTGAGGCTAGGTTAGACCTTAGTGCATATTCAAACTCGTCAAGTGAGCAATGCTCTTCTCTACCAGAGAATATCGGTATACTAGATGCAATATCACGGGCTTTGACATAATCTTCATGTGTTGCACTAGTATGGGTTGTGGTGCTTGAATCTCCTGAGAAGCTAATATTGACAAATGTAGGGTCCGTCATTTTGTTAATTTCGAAAGTTTGTGTTTTGTTTTTTTTTTTTTTTTTAGAATCGGAGATGCAAACTTATCTGTAGAAAATTTACTTGAAATTAAAATTTAGTAATGCAACCGCAATGCTCAATCAAAAAAAGGGGGAAAAAAAACTGAAAAACTTATTAATGATATTTTACTTTGATAACGGATTGATATTTTTTTATTCCAAGTTGAATTTTTATCGCTACGCTAGAAAGAAACTTTGGGAACTCAGTAGTGTCCTACCGACTGCGTCAAAAATTTTTAGCTGTTATGTCTGGAGAGTATCTCCCGTGTCATGACATGTGAAATTTAACTCACTTGCTAAAAATTGTAGATTTTAATTTTTTTTTTGACACTATTGGTTGTATTTTTTTTTTATCCGTTTCTTATCCTTTTTGTAGCTAAATAAAAATCCACCATCACTTAACTCTGTTAAATTTGAGCTAAATTCTTTTTTAATTAAATAAAATTTAGAGGTTTGTAACACGTTATTTAATGGTTGTGAAAATCGTTATGAATTATACAATACTGATAGATAAAATTTAACAATGATGTAATATTTTTTTTTCTCTTACTTTTTGGAATGTTTATAGGATACAGTTTTTATCTTGCGTGGATCCTTAGTTGTCCTTTCTATTTTGCCACCAGCTGAGTTGTTGAGCCCTTGTGGTTACTTTATTCAGGACACTTTCTTCCACTTTGTTTTTACAAAATTGTGAAGTTGTTTTTTTATTTTTTTATTTTCGATTGTTTAATGTATTGATAAAACGTATGAAAACTATTTACTCAAAAGGTTGTGAGACTGTCTGTATTTTCACAAAAGTAACGATGATTCCTTTTAGATTTGGATAAGGCACTACTATCGATTGAAGGAAATAGTATCCCTGATCAGTTCCAACTGGCCGTTTTCTACCGTTTAGTTCGACACACCCAGGTTCAGAATCGGATTTTAAATAAGATTTTTCCCGAGGTTGGAAACGTCAGATCGAGTCCGTGATCTTATTCCACTAGGTTGTTACTCAGTGTATCACTTGATTAAGTCTGCTTTTTTGGAGACATGGGTGGGTTTTTATAGTCTACTGAGTTATTTCATAATACGTCTGAGTGGTGGAAAAGTAGCTTGCTTCGTTTGCAAATGCTCTCGATTTGATTGTTTCTCAATTTTTTTGGTTGGTTAATTGTTGGTTATTTGTGGTCAAACAGTGCTGACTTGGTTCAATTTCTCAAATTTTGTAATTGGGTTCATGATTGATTGCAGTTTTAATCTGGGTGCTCTTATTTCATCATTTGGTATTTTCACGGTGTCAGGGAATTTTGTTTTAAAATAATATTTTGAAGTTGTTCTACCATATGAGTTGTAGTGCCTTTTGTTATTTTAGAAAATATGGATGATAATATACTATAATTATTTTTAACAGAAATGTGTGTTATATTATTTGTATGGTGATAAAAAGAAATCATCATGTAAGGTGTTCACAGGTCGAGCGTGTGAATTCCATACATTGAGCGTCATATTACCGCGTTGGCTAATCCTTCTCTTCTTTATTCGGGTATTCGCGCTCGACCTGTGTGTCTTTGTCGCACCCGTTTGAGTGTTACGGAAGGAAAAATTTTTATATCTAATAAGTTATCTGAATAACGGAGTTAAATTATTTTGTTGATTTAAATGTCAACAATTTGGACATTACAGAACATTGCTAACCTTTCGGTTTTCTATTTTTGCTTTGTTTTTTTCTTCTTTCATACATCATTTTATATGCTTTAGCAAATGGGTTGATATTCCTCAATAAAATATCTAATTCTCGTAGTAATTGTCTTTTACAATTGACATTTGATTTGAACTTCATACGTGTCTCAATCGCTTCTGTTGTATCTAGAATATATAATTGCCCATATCTCCGTTCTTGGTTCTCATTCGGATGTAATCCATAAGTATTATGGTAGGTTTGTCCATGAATTTTGTATATAAATGGTCCTTTTCCTGGTATATTTACCAGTTTTGCGCCCACACTTGCGAAAGACACAGCACTATTATAAGAACGTATATTTGCTTTGAAATGATTACTCATCGGCAGTTCTTGCGATAGCAATTGGTGTAATAAACTTGGATATTCTTCGAGTGGTGGCAAAACAACTTTTCCATGATGACAGCAGCTTTTAAATCCTTTTTCTTTTCTCTCAATTTTGAAATGTAATGCTTTGCAACTCTTACAAACGTCATTCAGTTTTCCATTCCTCATTTACACATTGTGCATTTAGATTCATCCAATAGTTGTCTTTCGTGATATATGTTTTATACAAGTTATCTAGTTCAGAGTCACTTTCACTTTCGTGTTGATTATGTTGGGACAGAGTTATATCAGAACGACCCTTCAACTCTTCGTCGTTATCATCACCATAATAAATCATATTTCGCATTCTTTTGGGATACCGACCTGCTTCGTTTTCTTCCTGTTGTTGTTGTTCTTGACTGTATTCATTTAAATTCTCTCTTTGTTTGGAATTATTCATAGTTTCCTGAGTATTTTCAATAGTTTGTTCTGTAATAATATTCATCCTGAGATTAACGCGTTCATTGCTGGAAACTTCAATTTTCTTTGATATTTTATGATTTCCATAGTTCAGTAGAGTAACTGGACATTTTGACTTTTCATTTTTCGTTATAGTCTTGTGTTTTCTTCTTTCTTCGTTTTTCGACGCCATACATTCTAATTCTAATTCATTTTTATTCGACGTTATATTAATTAGACTCACATTTTTCAATCTCTTTCTTCTGTTTTTCTGTCTCTCTTCGATGAATTTTCTTTTCAGATTATTTCGAATGTATGGGAACGTTTCGTATACATTTTTATGTGCCAAAACATCAAAATGTGATCTCAATTTTGATTCATCATAGGTGAGACTTGATAGATCTATCTTCAGACTCAAAGACAAAGCAAATGCGATGTTTAATAAATGTCCAAGATTTTCTTCTTTTGCTTTCTGCACCGAACAATATTTTATGTTTGGATGAAATGGAGAAAGTTCTTTCAGCTGAATATAAGCATTTCCATTGGAATAGGCTTGATTCAGATTGGCATAGATGTATATGATATTACCTTCATAAAATATACAAATCCATTTTTCTTCATGCTGCGTTCCTTTTTTAGTTTTAGTCAGCATAATCTCAATATGTGTTCCATTTTTATGAATTGGTACTAACGATTGATGTTCGTTTATGATTTTTTCTATACACTGCATATCTATTCCCTTGTTTGCCAATAAATTTTTTTTGAACTTTAATACATCTTGCAGAGCTATTTCTTGATGATCGAATTCTTCTACTTTCTCTATATCTCCTTCAACATTCCTTGGTTCTCTATGATTATTCGATCGTTTGGGATAGTTTACGTCGACTTTCATATCATATTTTCCGAACTTTCCACAGGTATTTTTATACAGGTCCCAATATCATTATTTTTCATAGAAAACCGTTGATAGATATTACTATTCCCTAATAAATTATAAACATGATTTCTCATTTTTTCTTCATCGTAAATAATATGTGAAGGGTTGTCTTCAAAAGTTATTGAAATTGCGAAGGCAATAGCAAATAACCCACAGTCAATCGCATTTCTTTGTTGTTGAACACTATGAAATTCCGTTTTCGGATTGAATGGAAATAGTTTTGTCAAATACAATAGTGTAGTATCTGCTAAATTTTTCTTATTGAGACTATCATAGATATTGATTATACCATTTTTATAATAAGCGTATAATCAATGTCCCTCTACTGTTGATGTGTGATCAATAATTCCATTATAATCATAGTTTTTTGCAAATAAAATTTGAAGGCGCTCTTCTTCTCTCCCAATCGGAATAATTAAATCTGGTATTTGCCACAGAAGAGGTGATTGCATTCTTCTTCCAGTGTTCTGTTCCAAAATTTCACAAAATCGCGACATATGTTCATCTTCTAATTTAGCTAAAGAATTCAGTATAATTTCCTTCATTTCCTTTGTCATTGCCATGTTTACAATATATCTTCCTGTAATCACATTTTTTCAACTATCATGTTATACAGAGTAGCTTTCGGTAGATTCATAATTATTCTGATGCAATTTGACACAGGATTAATTTTCAGTCATTTAGATGCTGCTCATTAGAGTTCTGCGAGTACTCGAAAATGCAAGTATTTGTATGTGAAGATAAGTCAATCGTTTGAAAGTCAACTTTAGGTCGAAAACTCGCTGATTTTGAATAATTACTAAATGTAATAATAACCCAAATTACCCAAAATTTCGAGTTCAATGGAATTTCGGGATATTTGCAGTACTTCGGTCTCTCGACAAAGGCAAGTTCTTCAGGCAAATGCACGGAAAGAAATATATTCAGTAAAACGTACCAAGAAAGTCACAAATGTTTACGGAAAGTTTCGTAATCCACAAGTCTAAATAGAGTTCAGTAAGAATAATCGCGTCTGACGAACATTTTACGAGGCGTTTCGTCATTTTTACGGAACAACTCCTCATTGTTCATTTCCAGTTCGAACCGCAAGATATATCAGAAATAAGTCACTCACATAAATTTTAAGTATTGCGGATATTTTACGAAACAATGTCGTATACTTCGGGTCGGTTTGGCGTAGTGGGCTCAAGTGCTCTGCACACTCCAAATCGATCCTAGGATCATGGGTTCGAATTCGGCTTTGGGTGAAAATTTTTTCTAAAAAATAATTTTCGTCACGTGGCTCGAGTCGAACCCATGAGCCGAAAAAGTTAACAGTTCCAAAACGTGTCCCGAAGAGTGTTCACAATCGAATGATCCTACCCTCACTGTGAACAAATAACACCCGTAACTTCTAGTTACAGAGGAAACAGTCGTGAGCACCTAACGACTATAATAAGTCCAGATCGGTCGCTAAAAAGCCAGGTAGTTATACAGCGACCTAAAATAACCCTATATAAAAAAAAGTCGTACTTTTTCCGTGACGAATTTGAAAATTTACTGAACGATACGGGATTTATACTGAAATTCTCAGAAAAATTGGGAGAAAATGATTTATACTCACGGATTACGTTCTCCTTACAATCGACTTGAATGCTGTACAACTATCACATACCTATTTCGGCTTATTTAATACCAGTTTCCGACGAGTCGAATATTAGAGAGAAGGATTGTACCATTACACGGAGAATTTGTTACTACGAATGGATTTCCGTCACTACAAAATGGATTGTAACTTGCATCTAAAAACATTGAAGAAAAGAAAATTTATGTAATTTTCCTATATATATATATATGAAAATTATGGCACATTTTTATCTCGGAAATTGATTACTGCTTAATTTCTACTATTCTCTAACCAAATCAGGATTTCCATTTAGCGTGAAATATTCATAAATTTAGAATGTCAAGGTACAATTTCATTTATTTACATCCATGACACCTATTGTCTCAATAAAAATAAAATTGTTCCCGTGACCTTTTTGGACGTTTCACTAGGCGCACGAACTCGCGTTGAATGTTTTCACGAGGCTTAAAAATCTAAACTAAATCGATCGCGTGCAGTGATGATTACTCGCAGATTCAATTATTGATATCACTGCCGGGTTTGCTCATCGCCATGGTTGCCTTCTTATGCTGGGCTGAAATACCAAATTGGGAAGTTTTGTTTGTGCCCTGTATGGGGCACACACATATGTACACCACTAGTTAATGCTTGTATTAATAATTTTGCGAACCATAATTAAATTTACATGGAGTTAAATTTCCTCAGTGCATCTTTCGGAAAGCATTATTCACCTGATTAAAAAAAAAATTAAATTGAAGATAGATCGAAATTCAAGATAAAAAAATCCCGCTAGTCCCAGTCGGGATTCGAACCCGAGACTCCCAGTTACGCGCCGGGCACTTTTCCAACTAAGCTACCGGGCATATAGAGACTTTCCATTCTCAAATTCGACCAGTAACTGACTGAACCCAGTACTGACCAAAAAGGCCACGAAACATCACATTATTGTATTGCGGTAAAGAAACTACAAGTTAGTATTTACATTAAAACCGCGACCATCGCATTATTTTTTAATATTCTCAATCCTCACTTATCCCAATGTAACATGTATAGCTCAGTCTTCAGGTGCCATTTCAATTATCATTCCATGATTATTTATGATCGCTGCAATTTTTCCAAATTTGATATATATAGTCTTTGTGGACATTCCTTCAATCTTCAAATTCTAGGGCTCGTTTCATTAAAAAGACTAAAAAGACCGTAATGAATTTGGTAAGATACAAACATGCATTCACGTTCACGTTATCTGTTATAAAACAAAACATGACGAATCTTTGATTCTATTTCCTGCATATACATTTCATCGCTAACTTCAGTTTTCAGATTATATATATGAACATAGTCGGTACGATTGTCAGATAATTGCAACGCTAATTCATTCTATATTGCAAATATTGCAATATAGAATGTCTCAAAAAAATCTTGGAATCAAAGATATTTCATCAAATAAAGGTAGTATACACATCAATTCAAGTTCAGCCCCCCCATTTTCATAGAATGCATTGAAAAAATACCAAATCAGATGAATCGGAGGTGAAAAATGTTTCGCGATTAATATAATGTTGAAAAAATGTAAAAACTAAATTCTAACTTAGAACGCCCATAAATCAATGGAAATCAATCGGATGTGGGCAAATCAGGTCTCATTTTGAAGCTTATTTAATGAGCTTTAAAATGAATACAGATACATGTCAACTTCGACCAACAATAAAAAGCCTATGAGCAGTGAAACTAAAGAAAGTAACTCGGTTACGAAATGTCCTAAAAAAATCTTTGAATCGAGATATTTCATCAGATAATGGCAGTATACCCATCAATTTAAGTTCAATCCTCCCATTTTCGGAGAATGCATTGAAAAAATACCAAATAAGATGAATCGGAGGTGAAAAATTTTTCGCGATTAATATAATGTAATGTAATAATTTAACATTGGTCTCTTATGGGGAGGCAAACTTAAATCTTTTAAAATCGAATTTTTGGCCCCGTGTGAGTTTATACTATCCAATAGGAACCCCCAGAAGACACTCCCGTTGATTTTGGGTTGAAAAAGTGAAATTAATTTTTTTCAATTTTGGCCAAATTTAACGTTGGGGTCTTATGGGGAGGCAAACTTAAATTTTTGACTTCCCGATTTTCCAAGAAGTCATTGTAATGCCCCCGAAATCAAAATTTGTTGTTTCATTATGTTACTAGGGTTTTAAGTACAGCAAAATGCTCCCCGACTAATTCTGAGTTGGCGTCTGTGTGTATGTGTGTGTACCTGTACAAATTTTTCGCGCAACGGTTTCTCGTGAACGAATGAAGTTATAGATGTTATCAAGATCGGGTTCAAAGCGTTTTCATATAACTCAGAAGTGATTTGATTTCGGCTGAAATTGGTGTCTTCCAATTGTTTATAATGTTGTACTGCATAAACTATCAGAGTTAGCGCAAAATATATCTGAGAAAAGTGGTTCCCCATATAAAAATACGTAATTTATATGGAATTACTTTTCTCGACAATGTGCATAATTAACGAGGTACGGCCCGCTCAACTGTTATATATGTAATAAATGAACGAAGGAACCCAGCGTTGTCATGAAAAGTATTCATTATATGAAAATAATGAATAAATTTTTCATTATAGGTTTTAATTGGAAATTTATATTTTCATAATTTGCATAATTCAGCAGGTATGGTCGTTTGAACAAGCATTATTATAATAATTGAACGAATGAAGTCACGGTCGTTATTAAGGTTGCAATCCCAGTATTTCCATGGAGAATGCAGGGTAGAAGGTTTCGGAGAAAACTAGAGCAGTTTTCATTATGACACTGAGGGGGTCACAGTAATTAATCGTGCTGTGCTGAAATACCAAATCGGGAAGTTTCGTTTGTGCCCCGCATGGTGCACACACATGCTCAGACCACTTTTTTTATTTTAGCATTTTCAGAGCAAATTTTTTTATTCTCAACATGTTTATTAACCTTTGACCGTTTTCCCGAAAAAACTCGCGGAAGCGCGCCTTCGTCACGCGCGGCCGCTGGCGCGCTGTTTGTCTCCTTCTCTCCCGCGATATCTCTTTATCTATGATATATAGCATAGTAAGTTATTAGACAAAAAATGAAGTTTTTTCCATAAGCAACATTTTTTTGTTACAACTGTTTTTCTGATCTCTAACCGTTTTTGCAAAATAGCCGTTTAAACACTTAAATTGTAATAAACAAATATACCAGACCTGATTTTCCAAAAACGGTTATCATATTCGTTATCAGCGCCCCTCAAAACATGGAATCCATCAACGGAATCTTCTGGAACTTTCCACGCATACAGAAGTGACACTGGCGTATGGACTATTTTGGCCAAAGTCAAGATTGGGACCTTATGAGAAGGAAGACTTAAACGTTTCAAACTCAAATTTGTTAACTTCCCGACTTGGGGAAATTATTGTAATGACCCTGATAAGGAAGTGTCTCCGAGTGGAAAATTTTACACTTTTCTCCACGTTTTATATCATTCTAACAAATTTTTGATGAGGGTTCTGTGTATGTGTGTGGATTCGTATATGAGTCATGTTTGAGCCAACGATTCCTCGTAAACCGCTCTATCAATTTGGTTCTCTTTCCACCAAAAATCACCTCTCACTGATGTCCAGGCGGAAAAGGCGTGCCAATCTTGGAAACTACTCTTTCAATTGCCATTAACAATTTTAGTTATTCAAGACGTTGTATCGCGAGAACGGTTAGAGATAGAACGAAAAGTGCATAATCAACGTTAGTTCTTATTCAAACATGTTATTTTACGACTTTTTGTCATAACTATTATAGCTCAGGACATATCACTGGTTAACAATTTCAATTGTTTAAATCGGTCTATTATACCAACGGTAAGAGTTACATGGAAAAGTTGTAAATAAAAGGTATTCCCCATGTAGAAACACACCTTTTTTGTTGTATGAAGTTGTTTGTAATACTCACAATTAAGACAATAGCGTTTAACTTATTCCGATTTTTCAACGAATACACACACACACACAAACACATCGGAATGTTCATGATACAACCCTTCGACGGGCATACGTGCATCCGTTGATTTCACATTTGGCTCTCGCTCTGTAATTCAAATGAAAGAATGTAGGCACCACAGTAGTGACGACTCTGTCGACCTGTGATCGTTTCATTCCTTGATCTCAAAATCTCAATTGGGCAGGATCACTTGCAGATTACTCAACGCACCGCGACATGCGCAGCAAGTTCAAAATTTTGGGTTCAGCGGTGAACAGACGAAACGTAAGCTGTTCGACAGAGAATTAAATTCTCCATCCGACATCTCCCATGTCTTTCCATCTCTGTACCAAAACAATTGAACTTACAGATTCGAGGCACTGGTCATCCCTATAAAGCGCCTGCTAATTGCGAATTTGCTCTCTTTTTCTAATTGATATCAAGCAATGGTACTCTATAAATTCAAATTCCTCTCTGAATCACCCCCCTTTCATCCCTTAATTGCCGTACCGAAAAAATTGAATAGACAAGGAATGCTGCGTCACTGCGAGGAATCACACGGCAATATTGCACATTAGCGCAGTAATTATCAATTCGGCTCTTGGTGTTAACACAACTTTGGGGAATGTACCAAAGACTGCTGTGTAGAGAATTCAAGTGTCTACCGAACTTTATCCCTGCACCACAAAATCCAAATTCGTGACGATTTTCGCCAGAGTTACGAGTTCAGAACGAGTTGGTTGAAACAGTCTTACCGCATTAAGAGTTCGGTGAGAGTTGGCCATAACCCTTAAAATTCAACCCTCAACTCTTACCGAGTTAAGAGTTCGGTAAGACTTCGTCGTAGCCCTCGAAATTCAACTTTTAACTCTTACCAAGTTAAGAGTTCGGTAAGGGTTGCTTGTAACCCCCAAAATTCAATTCTGAATTCTTATCTACTTAAGAGTTCGGTAAGCGTTACCCGGAATGGTCGAAATTCAACTCTGAACTCTAGGCGAGTTGAGAGGTCGGTAAGAGTTACTCGGAATGGTCCCAATCCAACTGTTAACTGTCATCGAGTTAAAAGTTGGATAACTCTTAACTTTTACCTCGTGAAAAGATGTTATAGAGCCGTTCCTAACCTCAAATCTCACTTCCTAATTTTCAACCTTGAAAAGTTTGAAAATGGTCGTTCCAAAACTATCCCCGTAACCATTTCCTACTCGAAAGGTTTGAAAGAAACCCCAATTGCCCTAAACTTTAAGTATTAATTATCATTAGGTGAAAAAAAATAGTCTGTATTTCCAACTCTTCAAATGAGGAAATATGTATAAGTCTTACTCAACGTTTACCCAACTCTTAAACTGTTCCATCAGGGAGAGGATTTACTTGCCTATCGAACCCTGTACTGACAAAGTAGAACTTGGGGTGGATGTCGAGGCGCCGCGAGGTAATCTCGGTGATTTGCACGTTAATTCGAAATTCAGTTATTGATCTCCGATAAGCATTAGAGGATGCACTAAACATAGTTTCATAAAGGACGAAATGCCCTATTGAATAACCTGTCTCACCTATTTATCCCTGTACCAAAATAATTGAACCTACGTCAAATCTCCGGCGCCCGAAGTAGTAACGAAATTCTAGAACTGTTCTATGTACCTGACATGATCTTACCTCCATCATGGACATGAACATAATAAGGCGAATGTACACAATAATTAAATGTATGAATTTCGTTTTTCATTGGTACAGGCAATGCTAAACTGGAGCATTTGGCGAAGAGTTCTGTTCAGAAACACGGCCTTTTCAGACGCCATTTTGCAGCTACATCCTTCGCCAATACTGACCACAAAGCATTGAATTGGAATGCGATTTCCTTGGCTTAGATGAGTCTTCAGGGAGTCACTCCGATGGAAATGGAAACATTTCATGAAGCTGCCGGTCCAGAGTCTCCGAACTCAGATGATGTGTCGTAGAGTGCAGTTGATGAATCAGTGGAGTTAAATCGCTCAGCCAATATGGGGAAAGAGGACATGATGAGAAAGGAACTAGAGCAGTTGAGAGCTACAAATCGAGCATTGCGTGCAGAGAATGATATCCTGCATACCAAATGCGAGGAACGTGGTTATAAAATAAAAAATCTTCAATATCAGGCGCGATAATCGGTAAGAATGATCGCAGAAGCCACTTCCAAAGCGACGATAGATGACGTTCCACAATTTGACAATTTGACAATTTGTCAATCGCACCAGCCACCATTGTATCCAACGGCTGCAACCATGGCAAAACTTCAGTTTCACAAGCCAAATACTCCTTACAGCCCAGAAGAGCAGGATTTGGCGAAACAAGTCAATTTCCAGTCTGCCTCGGCATATTCTCGAATGCGCAAGGCAGGTTGTGTTCTCCCTGGTGAGAGCACAGTTCGTCTATGGGTAGGGCAGTATGATATAATGCCCGGTTTCTGTCCTATTATTTTCCAACAGCTTCAGCAAAAGATGGCGACATTAAGCCCTGTGTAAAGATATTGTTCTATTACTTTCGATGAGATGCTTATCAAGAGTTACGAGGAATTTTCTTCTAAATATGACTGCATCGAAGGTTTGGTTGACCTCGGACCCTTGGGACGAAAGAGCGCATAATGCCATGTTTGTTAACCTCACAAGTCTCGCTACACAGAATAAATGGCGTCAACCGATTGCGTATTTCTTGACTGGTAAAGGGGGGATGGCTGCGGAGGACATCAAGGCGCTCTTGGAGGATTGTCTTAGTCGATTAGAGAAAGCTGATGTTGGGGTAAAAATCATCGTATCTGATCAAGGTCCCCAGAACCAGCGGTTGTTCAATAATATTCTGCAGGTGAATATTGAGCAAGCGACGGTTTCAATTGGAGGCAAACTCTATTTCGTAGGTTTCGATTTTCCCCATTTGATTAAATAAATAGTAGCTGGGTTAAGGAAAAACGGGAGCGTTTGGGCCAATAACCAAAAGATCGTTTCATGGGATGATTTCGTCAAGACATATGAGTTCGATAAGAGTCTACACTGAGAGAAAAACGGCTTTTTGGCCAGAAACATTTCTTGTGACGAGAAAATTATGCAAAAATTGCCGTGAAATTTTCCCAATTTTCTTGTCACAAGAAATGTTTCTGGCCAAAAGGCCGTTTTTCTCTCAGTGTAGGTACTTCCAACTTATTGAGTCATATTACCGAGATTCACATACCTCCAAACAACTTCCAGTGTATGAATGTCAAACGAGCCTTTCAAATGTTCGGGAATCGTTATGCCCAAGCCATCAGGCTATGGGGGACTTCAATGGAGTCGTCTGGATCGACTTGTGCTACAAGCACTTGGCGAAATAGTGCTAACTTCGCAGAGAAGCTCAATCACATAATCGACGCTTGTAATTCAGTTGGCTTACTAGATAGAAATCCTAATAGGAGGCCATTATCATCACAGAATCCTCAGATCGAAGAGTTAATCTCGGGCTTGAGACAATGGAATAGTTTGTGGAGAATTCCTCAGAAGAAGGGTTTTACCGTTTTACCTTGCTTTCAAGGACTGCAGTTAACTGCCAATACCCTTCTTAATCTTTATAGGTCGATATTAAGTGATATTTCCAATTTGAAGCTTGTTACTTCTCGAGTAAATCAGGATGGCACAGAACATTGGTTTCATCTTTTTCGAGCGCGTAATGGCAACTGCCAGAATCCCACAGCACGCATGGTACGTCTTTCTACCCGACATATTCTAGCAATGGGTAGAATACGTACGTATTGGCGACAACGGCAATGTTTCATGTGATGATAGTGAATTCCTTGTAGGGACAAAACCATCGCTCATTTCACTCGCATTCGACGAGATCCCAGTCCGCCCTCTCCATGATTCGAGCGAAATGAATTCCGAGGATGAAGAAGATGAGGATGGTATGACAGAGTTTGTGGAAGCATTCAATAACTTCGAACAACGCCCAGAAACGTCTCTTTATGAAACGAATGCGATTACATTCTATGCCTACAAAGCTGTAAACAAATGTTCGTTATGTAAAGAAACTATGACAAAATCTCTCATGGACGTTGCTTCAGAAAACGAGCTGTACATCCAACTTCGCGAATATGATAATATTGATTGTAGTGTGATTAGTGTAGATTCGCCGGTTGTTATGAAACTTACTCGGCCCACTGAGCGATTTTCCGAAGTGATTGGGTTGCAATTGCAAAGATTCGAGGTCACTTGGAAGAAGCATTGGAGTTCAGCATCGGTTCTAGAAAATATAACGCTAGAGATTGCAAAAGCAGTTCAACTGTCTACTCCCAATTGGCTCCAACCGAGTGATCCTTGTTACAACCATCGAATGGCAGCGTTGGAATTCCTTGTGAAAGTTAAAATTTTTGCCAGAACTAAATTTAATAATAGAGAAGTGTAATGTCCAAATTGTCGACATTGAAATCTATGAAATCATTGCAATCAGTCATCAAAATAACTTATTATATATGAAAAAAATTTCCTTCCATATCACTCAAACGAGTGCGACAAAGACACACAGGTCGAGAGCGAATGCCGGAATAAAGAAGAGAAGGATTATCCAACGTGGTAATACAACACTTTATGTATGGAATTCACACGCTCGACCTGTGAACGCATTACATGACGATTCCTTTTCATCACCGTTCAAATAATATAACACACAATTCTGTTAAAAATAATTATAGTATATTATCATCCATATTTTCTATAAATATTAGAACAACAAAAGGCAGTACAACTCGCATGACAGGGCAACCTTAAAATATTATTTCAAAACGAAATTCCCTGACACCGTGAAATACCAAATGATGAAATAAGAGCACCCAGATTGAAACTGCAATCAATCATGAACCCAATTACAAAAATTGGGAAATTAAACCAAGTCAGCACCGTTTGACCATACCAAACAACAATTAACCAACCAAAAAAAAAAATTGAGAAATAATCAAACCGAGAGCACTTGCAAACGAAGCAAGCTCCTTTTCCACCAATCAGACTTATTATGAAAGAACTCAGTAGACTTTAAAACCGATCCATATCTCCAAAAACTTCAGACTTAATCAAGTGATACACTGAGTAACAACCTGGTGGAATAAGATCACGGACTCGATCTGACGTTTCCAACCTCGGGAAAAATCTTAGTTAAAATCCGATTTCGAACCTGGGTGTGTCGAACTAAACGATAGAAAACGGCCAGTCGGAACCGATCAGGGATACCATTTCCTTAAATCGATAGTAGTGCCTTATCTAAATGTAAAAGGAATCATCGTTACTTTTGTGCAAATACAGACAGTCTGACAACCTTTCGAATAAATAGATTTCATACGTTATATCAATACATTAAACAAAAATAATCAATCAAACATTACGAACTCCACAATTTCAAAAAAAGAAAGTGGAAGAAAGTGTCCTGAATAAAGTAACCATAAGGGCTTAACAACTCAGCTGGTGGCAAAATAGAAGGGACAGCTAAGGATCCACGCAAGATCAAATCTGTATCCTATAAACATTCCAAAAAGTAAGATAAAAAATTATTACATCATTGTTTAATTTATCTATTAGTATTGCAATAGTCATAACGATTTGCATAACCATTAAATAAACTGTTTCAAACCTCTAAACCTGATCTAGTTAAATGGAATTTAGTTTAATCTTTAAAGAGTTATGTAATGGTGCATTTTTATTTAGCTACAAAAGATAAGAAACAAATAACAAAAAACATACAAACAATAGTGTCAAAATTAAAATCTACATTTTTAGCAAGTGAGCTTATGAAATTTGAGAAACCTCACACGTCATGACACGGGAGATACTCTCCAGACATAACAGAAGCAGCTAAGAACCAGGTCAAACGATACAGTAAAAATAAGAAATTACAAAAGGTGAGCAATCAGTAACGCTCATTGTAGAGTCCAGACAGGCCGACAGACACATACAAGATGACAGGCAGGGGAAGACAAGCAGACACACGAATGGACAGATGCGCAGACAGAGAGGTAGACAGATACGCAGACAGATAGGTATACAAGTAGACACACGAACGTAAACGTACATAGGCACAGAAATAGCAGTAGGCAGACATATAGGCAGCCAGCCGGGGGGGGGGGGAGACAGACATACGAGACAAACGCACATACAGTCAAATAAATAGATGGACAGACAGACAGATTACTAAATAGAAACACAGACCGGCTGGCAGGTACGTCGATTGCAAATAGTGTCATCATTTTTTTCAGCGCTCTGATGTACTCTTCCGTCGAGATGCTCCCGATTCCGAAATGCGTTTGTTTTTTTTTTACAGGATTGGCGTTGAAATTCTTTTGGTGAGGAAGCTGAGAAAAATGTGGTTTCGTAGGGTGTCGGTGCATCCTGTTTTGCTCGTTGGGGGCACCGAGTCATTGCGTCCACGTCGCAACCCCTGGGTAACGCTAAATGTGACTTCCGCGTGATGGTTTCGGAATTCGGTGGGAGGTCGGTTTCGGTGAAAGGTTAGACGTTTGATGTAAAAGGTTTCTCATCTCGTCAACTCCCTTACTAGTGCACGTCCCACAAGTTGATGGATCCCTATAGTCACTATCGTCATGAACCCACCACTCACAATCTCCCCAAGCGCCGCCTCCCTACCAGTGTATAAACGGTCCCGCGTGCCTTCGAATGCTACCTTACTCCGCTTACTAGCATGCGGGAGTGGGAGAAGTAGGGGAGGGTCACTTGTAGGACACGGCAGTAGAACGTCCGTTCCCACGCAGTGCCCTAGTGGCAGAGTCAATTGTATACGTTTTTAGTTGCAGGTTTTCCGTCAAAGATGTTCCATCAGTGGTTCGTCCTCGAAGATTTGCCGATGTCGAGGCAGCGCTTCGGGCGGCGGAGATGCGGTGGGTACAGCTGGGTTCGGTACCGCCACATTTACTTCCCCTCCAGTGTCCTTGCTCGTAGGGCCAGGAAACGATACTCTTTTCGCAGGTATAGGTTCTGATGTAGAGGGTGCTGGATCTGGTGAGCAGGTCGGAGATGCTGGTGGCTGCTTGGCTGGCTGACCCTTGCTCTGGTGCTGTCCCATTTACGACAAAGGCCGGCTTGAGGCGCTCTATAGAGCTGTTTCTTTTCACTCCATGCGGGTGGATCACGAAATTGGATACATGTTGGATGTTAACATTTTTTGTGCAGAATTTTCCGTATAACATTTTTGTGTATTATTTTTTTTTCCATAGAATTGATAATATTCGAGTTATCATCATTTGTTTATAAAAATTACTAAAATCTTACTTTTGTTTATTTAATTAACATCTCTCCCGGGGTCATTTATATGCAGATTTAACTTTTTTCTGTTCACAGTATTGAAAACCACCATAATAACTTAAAAAATTATCAGTGGTCAATTGTCATAAGAATACTTCTCTAGTGACTTCAACTTGAAAAATTCAAATAAAAATCCCCTAACGAGATCCTCTAACGACTTTTTTTTCAAAATAATCGTTAATCAATACAGAATATATATTTCAAATTTCATTCAAATAAAAAATGGCGTATTTGAGATATCTCTATTTGTTTATATAATTGTTGTTAAAATTTTTTTTTTTAAAAACGAAAAAATTCGTGTCTTTTTTTTTGTGCTGAGGAACAGATATGTGAGTTTTTATGCAAATCCGAGCCCATCGGGTTCCCAGTCCGACGATTTCACGTGGAATCCCCCATATACATCTTGTTAAAAATTGCCTAAAATGATCAGAAATTTCATGAAACGTGAAAATATGTTCAAAAATCCATTTTCGAAAATCGGAGGCATTTTAATAACGTCCCCTATCCGGAAGTTAAAAAACTGCTCGCCCAATTTCAACCAAAATCTAATCAGTTCTAAGTTTCATGAAGACGCTCTGATTCCGAACTCGATAATTTTGATCGGCCAAGTCGTTTTGTTTGTGAGAAGTCGCTGGACAAAAATTTGCGTACATACACACAAACATACACACACACACACACACATGGTACGAAGCGAAACGAACAAAAACGATTTAGGGGTCATTACAATAACTCCCCGCAAAATTGGGAAGTTGAAAAATCGTTTTCAGGAACATTACAATGTCCGGAAAATCGGGAACTTAATGAGGCAAAAAAGTCATTGACCATAAAATATGTGTTCTGACGTAAGGAACAATCTTTGTTATTATACTAATTTTCCTATCTACGACGGTTTTCGCGATAGAGCGCCATGAATGTTTGAAATTGTTTATAACAACATGAATATCGCATTAATTTTAGCCAAAATGTAATTTGTATGAAACTGTTTCGTTTACATTGTCGATGACCTTTATCGTACCCTTCGTTCGTGAGAAATGGTTCCTCAGAAATATGGCTACATATATATACATATATACTATACATGCATACATATATACACACACACACACTTTGGTTCAGAATTTCACGAGAAGCATTTTAGCATACTTAAAAGATCAATTGTGAATCGAAAAGAAATAAATGGGATGTGAGTATGACCCTCTACGGGTCGAACCAATAACTTCCCGATCGTTCCGCCGTATATATTATATCCACAATTTCCGTCCATGTCTCAAATTATAGACTTTATAAAGTTTCTGAAATTTCTAAATATTAAAAAAAATTATAATTCTTAATATGAAGTAGGTGGATAAACAATACAATTTGTTAAGGACAATTAACTATGGGTGTTGGCAAAAAAGTCACGGAACATTAAATGTGTATTCTTGCGTGTAAAACGACTTGCATAACACCCTTTGTTTCGTATCTCGAAGCGTTCTTGCGATAGAACGATCTGAACAATTGAATTTGTTACTAACTATTAACTATCGGTGTTAGCAAAAAAAGGTATACGACATCAAATATGTATTTTCGTGTGTGGAACGACTTTTATTGACTAATGTGTTTCGTATCTTCAACCGTTCTCACGCTGCTGCGATATAAACAATCTTTTTTGTTACTAACAATTAACTACGGGTTTTATCAAAAAAGTCATAAAACGCCAAATGTGTATTTCGCGGCGGGGAACAACTTTTATGTAACACTTGTTTTCGTATCTCAAACCGTTCTTGCGATGAAGCGATCTAAGCAATTAAATTTATTAATAACTATCAACTATCGGTGTTAGCAAAAAAAGTTATACGATATCGAATATGTATTTTCATTTGTGGAACAATTTTCATCAACTAATTTGTTTCTCATCTTCAACCGTTCTCACGCCGCTGCGATATAAACAATTTTTTTCGTTACTAACAATTAACCACGGGCGTTATCAAAAAAAGTCATTAGGCGTCACATGTGTATTTCATGGCGAGGAACAACTTTCATTGAAGACTTTTTGTCGTATCTCAAACCGTTCTTTCGATGAAGCGATCTAAACAATTAAATTTGTTATTAACTATTAACTATCGGTGTTAGCAAAAAAAGTTATACGATATGAAATAGGTATTTTCGTGTGTGGAACAATTTTCATCAACTAATTTGCTTCGTATCTTCAACCGTTCTCACGCTGCTGCGATATAAACAATCTTTAAAATATCATGAAAATTTCACTTTCGATTTTCTGGGTCTTTACAATAACTTCCCAGGTCCTTACAATAAATCCCGCTCCAGGTAACTTCCCGAAAAATTGGCAAGTCACTAACTCGATATTTAATCATTTACATAGTTCAATGTCTTATAATTCGCGAAATTATTATTATTTTACATTTAAATAATTTCCAAAATGGAACGCTGACAATATGGAAGCATGCAATTATGTTGAATCGTTGGAATAGAATAAATAAATAATTTGTTTCATGTAAAATCAGTGTATTTTATATGTTTTTCTGCGTTATTGTCATACAAAATCCATGGCAAAAAAAATCTTTAACTTTGTGAACTAACATTCTTGCTTTCCTGCAATAAAATTATAAAAAGCCATTTCTCCCCTTTTTTCATTATTTAACCCGTCAATATATTATGATTGGGTAATTTTTCCATATTTCTGGCGCCCAAGAATACGTTTTAGGGATTAAATAGCGCTCAAACACATTTATCTACAAATTCAAACGTTCATCTCAATTATTACAGATATTTACCGACGATATTATCTGAGCGTGCGACAATATCGGCCGCGCCGAAAAGATGTCCGAAATGTGGTGGTGGAAGCTCCGCCATAAGCGTTAGCAATCTCCCCTATAATCTCTGCCTGAAGCGCCTGAAGTTGGCATTCACGTCAGAGATTATAGGGGAGATTGCCAGCGCCTGTAAAAACTCTTCAACCGCATTTTGGCCGATGCGCGCGTCGAAATACAATGAGTGTAGATACGGCAGAGCGCATGGAAGTACAGTGCGTGTAGATACGGCAGAGCGCGTCGAAATATCTCGAGACTGTCGATACCGCAGAGCGCGCCGAAAAACCGTGAGCGTCGATACGGAAGTGAGCAGATTCAGAGACGGGCGGCTAATTTTTCGCGGTTGGGAATTCAATCGGAGAATAGGAGCATTATAGGGAATGACGAGGTGCATTACTTTTCGAGATACATAAAATGTGAGAAAGTGTGAAACGAGAAGCGGACAGAATTGTGATCCCCAGTTGGGTCTCGCATATTACTTTCCGATAGAAACTCCAGATGAAAATTAATTAATAAAATCACACAACGTCAATTTCCTCCTTAACCAATGGTTTTATCAAAAAATGGTGAACAATATTTTCTATGGAGAATTTGATTTGCAACAAAAAAGCACGTTTGGTATTTTCCCCTGTCGGGGCACAAACAAAACTTCCCGATTTGTCATTTCTGTCTAACATTCGTAGGTTTCAGAGACAAAAGGTATAGAAATCTTGAGAGAAAAGTTCCATTCTTGGCTAAAGCATTTTTCTTGTAATTATGAATAATGCTGAATGTCGCCAACCGCTCAATATAAGCTCTCGATTCATACACTGAGAGAAAAACGTATTTTTGGCAAGAAAAATTTCTTGTGGCAAGAAACTTAAGGAAAATTTACATGTATTTTTCGTTAAGGTTTCTTGCCACAAGAAATTTTTCTTGCCAAAAATACGTTTTTCTCTCAGTGTAGAGAAAATCTGTTACATGATTTTTTTTATATCACTCTTAATCTAAAATACGTAAATTCTAATCGGAGATTGGGAAGTTGTTGCTGTATCCCCCATAGTTACATACATAATTTTTCAGACGGCCATACCTCCTTAATTATGCGAAATATAAAAACAAGCCATGACGCAGAAAATGTGTATTTTTTCATGGGGAATAATTGTTCATTAATAGATTTACGCTAACTCTAGTAGCTCATGCAGTAGAACTTTATAAATTACTGGAATTGTTAATAACATTACATATACTGCACTAATGCTATCCAAAATGTAATCCGCTCGATTCTGTACCGTACCGCTTCGATTCTGACCTTTATGACAGCGGTAGTTTCATTCGTTCACATGTTACATACCTAATTCTGTAGACGGCCATGCCTCGTTAATTATGCAAAATATGAAAGAAAGTCATTCTGCATAGTATGTGTTTTTTTGCAGAATAACTTTTCTTATATAAACGCTACGTCTAATAGTTTTTTCAGTAGAACGTTATGAACAATTAGAATTGTTAATAACATTGCATATACTGGATCAATTTTTACCAAAAACTAATCAGCTCTAAGTTTTATGGAGACACTTTGATTGCGCCGTACATCATCTCTAGCGCTTAGCTTGTTGGGATAAAATTGTTCGACAAAAATTTTGATTACATACGTATACCCTTGCACACGCGCATACACACACACACACACACACACAGAGTTAGAAATACCTTGAAACGTGGAGATTTAATGAAAAATCGATTTTTTATTTTCGGGGGCAAAACAATAACTTCCCCTCTCGGGAAGTTAAAAATCGAAGTTGTTTATAAATCACTAAAAAACTAGTGGACAGACATTGAAAAAACTCCTTTCAGACCTGCTCCTCGGCGGAACGAAATTTGAAAAAACAACAAGTGTGATTCGGTCTAGCGATTTACGGTAAACCGTCGACAGAAAAAAGCTCACACACACACATACACACATAGAGGAATTCAGGAACACACATTTCTAAAACCCTCTAGAAAAAAAGCCCCGCAATTATGCCTACAATAATTTTTATATGATATATTTAAAAACTCCTGCAGTAAATCCGAATTTCGGGTCATTTAAATTTCCAGAAAACCCTCTCTCCTTCCCAGTGTGCATCCTTCCACACAAATTTTCCGGTGTCCCGTGGATGAGAAACGTCGTCTTATCTGGATGGAAAACTCGGGTATCGTCATATTTTTGTTTTATTTAAATCATAATCCTATACAAATTCGCAAAAATCATTTAAGAGAAGTGCTGCGGAAATGGGGAGGGGGAGGGGGCAAGCTGCAATTAACTTCTCGATAGGGAAAGATATTGTAATCACGTTCAAAATAAAGCGTCCTACATCCTGACACTTTTTACATCCGACGTCTGTGTGTGTGTGTGTCTGTGTGTACGTGAGCGCGGTTTTCTTGCAACTTTTTGTAATGTTCATAAAAAAGTGCGAAATATAGGCAAACTTTGTAAAAGACGGTATCAAAACGTTACGCTGAGATTCAACAGAAGCGTCAAAAACGTTGAGATTTTACATTCGCAAAAAATCATTTTCTCACATTTTTTTTCCATCTTTTGTAATGTTCAAAGTGCGGAATGAAGCGAGAATTTTGCGAAAAACAGTCTCAAGACGTTATGCTCAGAATATTCAGAATCGTCTGAAACGAGATTTCACATTCCCAAAAGAACATGTGTGTGTGTGTAGTATGTGTGGGTGTGTGTGGGAATTTTTGATTCGCGTTTGTGGGAAAACGGCACGGTCGATTTAATTTTTTTTGGTTTCAAAAGTTGCGTCTCGCTAGTCTGCGGGTCGGAAAGCAGTGTCGTTAGAAAAAAAAATCGTCAATTATTATTAACAATTTCGATTGTTGAAGCCGCTCTATTGCGCAAACGGTTAGAGATACAGGCGAAAAAAGTCTTGAATGAATATTGTTCCTTGCGTGAAAATACGGCTTTTACGTGGTATTACATTTTTCCATAACTTGTGTAATTGCCGAGATATAAATGGTTAAATCCGCGGCACCGCGAATTTGCGACGTACGTAAAGCTAGCCGTAAAAAATATCAGAATTCAATTTTTCATATTGCATAATCTAAAACTAATTTAGAACTAATTTCTTATGCCAAAAAAAAATTTCTGCTCTTATGGTTTTTTATAAAAATCAGTTAACACCACCTTCCACGTAAAAAACAAAGAAGTTTGATCAATTATGGCGCCAACTGTGGAGCTAGTCCATACGCTAGACCCATGTCTGTATCCATTGAGAGGTCCAGTCAGTTTTATGACTGGACTTTATGTTTTCGAGGGTGCTGATTCCAAATTCGATAACCGTTTTTGCGAAATGTTGAACGTTTTCTTTGTTTATAACAATTTTATTGTTTATAACGCCATTTCGCAAGAACGGTTGGAGATAGGAAAAAAAGTTTCGAATAGAAAATGTTCATCATCCAAAAAGACGTGAATTTGGTCTAATAAATTTTTTTCATATCTCGTATACTTTTTGAGATATGACTACCGACAATTGAGCGCGGGGCGCGAACGGCTCGCGCCCAGTTCGCCGCGCGCTTCACGGAAGTCCCCGGCTAAACGGTTTCAGATAGCGCAGAAAAGTTTAAGTAAAAAATTGTCTCTATAAATAATCCCACCTATTACCATCAGTGAGATTTTTTGTCACTCTGCGGGTTCATGAGCTAAGCTCGTGAGAATGAGATGAAATGGTACTAATTGCTCCTCCGCGCAAGGCATAATCTCATATATGTCCCCCGCTATTCAATGGATCTATTTCTAGTGTGGTTCATATTTTTGAGTACTTTCCATGGAATATTTTTCATATAATTTTTTTAGTTCTATCTACATTATTTAACGAGATATAAGCGAGTACGGATTGGCAAGTAATGCCGACAGCCGCGTTCGCGGAATCTCTAGACGTCCAATGGGCGTGAGTGTGTTTTGCGAACATTTGATATATACTATTTTTATTTTATTTTTTGATTTTATCATTAATATTCAAGGAAAAATAAATAGTTCAATTAATATAATAAATAATATACAGATTAGAATTTGTGGGTCAACGAAAAATACTTTATTTAAACGGATTCTTACCTTTATTTTGATCTTGACAATATTTGATGTTTTCCATTTTTATTAAATTATTAACAGCACTTCCTAAAATTATTCCAGAATATTTCTCAATTTAGTACAGTTTTATTTTAAATTGAATATATATAATTTTATTGAGGCTGTTGAAGTATACTAAAAGTTTATTAACAAATGAAATTTCCTGGAGCAATTTTGAAGTTAAAAATTTTTTTGTTTTTGGCAAAAAAGTTGAAAAAAATTGCAGAACAACAATTACCAACAACTTTTTCCAAATTCGACTCCTAAATAACAAATCTTGTTATTTGTGTATTAACAAATAGATGTCCCTGGAGTAATTTTCAAGTTACAGAATTTGTTTTGTTTCAAAAATGTTGCCAAAAATATGCAGAATAACATTTATGAACCACTTTCGTCAAATTCAACTTCTGAATAACAAATTTTTCTATTTGTTCATTAACAAATCGATTTTTGGCCAGAAATTTTTGAATTACTATTTTTTTTTGCAATATCTTTCAACAAATATACAAAATAACAATTGCGAACAGTTTTTTCTGATTTCTACTTGAAAATAACAAATGTTGTTATTTGTTTATCAATAAATAGATTTTTCGGGAGCAATTTTTGGGTTGTATAGTTTCTTCTTACAAAATCTCTCAAACAATATACAGAACAACCATTGCGAACCATTTTTTTGGAATTCGACTTTCAAATCACAAAGATTTGTTATTTTGGAGTCGAATTTGGAAAAAGTTGTTGGTAATTGTTATTCTGCAATTTTTTTCAACTTTTTTTCCAAAAACAAAAAAAATTGTAACTTCAAAATTGCTCCAGGAAAGTCCATTTGTTTATAAACAAATAACACCATTTGTTATTTAACAGTCGATTTTGAAAAAAGTGGTTAGTAATTATCATTCTGTATGTTTTTTGAAGGATATTGCAAAAAAAAGAATTCCGTGACTCAACAATTTCTACAACAAAATCCATTTGTTAATAAACAAATAACAATATTTGTTATTTTGGTGTCGAATGGAGAAAAAATGGTTCGTAATTGTTTTTCTGCATATTTTTTCGAAGACTTTGAGAAAAAAAATTTGGATAAGTTGCAAATTCGGTACACTGGACCATTTTTTCACTTTGAAGTGCCGATATACGAACAATAAACAATTTTTTTTTCATACCAATTCTTTATTTTTCCATGTATTTGAACTAGGTAAGACATATGAAGTATGTCATTCAACAATCCCGCGACTTTGAAAACTCACAGGAGTCTCCCCTGAAGAAATTGAAGTTTACATTTTTTCGGTAATTTGTAGAACTTCTAATTTTGGAATGTGTTTAATTTTGTTTATCCTTGTAAATTTCGAAGTTTCAAATCCTTGAAATGTCACCTGGGAAATGCATAAATCCTTTTCAGTGATGTGATGCGATTCATATTTTTTTTTAATGAAGGAGGCGTTTCATATAAATGCCTATGTTTTGACACTACTATTTGCATGCATGTATCAGGTGTCCTATGACGCCTCACTTTTCTTATCTGTAGATAGTTTTCAATGGGAAGTAATATGAGGGAGGCCAAATGGGGGTTACACTGTGTTCGGTTTTCACTCCACTCTTCATTTTTGTTATTACAAAGCTTCCCTTCACAGGGGAAAGCTATCAATTTTATCATACTCGATCTATAGGATGCTACAGTAGAACAAGTGAAATCCCATAACAAGTCGAATATCTTGTTAATGCTCCGGTGAAATATTATTAAATCTTTTTGGAGAGCATAAGATCCCCCCCTCTCCCCAACATTATGTATCATTGCTTAAAAAAATCAACGCTCGATCTTGCCACAGTGCGGTGTGACGAATTCAGCGATGATAGGCATATACGTTTTGTCAGTCATAACCTGGGCAATGAGGGTCTGCTATGAGCCGTCAAGTTTTAATAACTTAATACACATAATGTTTTTATTTCAATTAAAATTGCAGCGATGATTACGTGTGTTTCTCTCTAATAGATTTCCTTTCCATACAGGCAATCCGAAATTGAGCCAGATGACGAAGATTACCGTCTCGCAATATGGTCTTTGTAAGCTCCATTTTCCTGCTACCTCCTTCACAAGTATCGATCAGAGGAACTTGAAGTGGAATGCAATTCCAATTCCATTTGCTACTGAACGCGAGACTCTGAGACCGACTGAAGTGATCAACAATGATTCCTTCAGTAGTACCGAGACAAATCATTCGTTAGCAAATGACATTGAGCATGAAGTTCCAACTGCCACTGCAGATAACTTATGCATTCCTCTGATGGATGTTTGTGACGCGAATGCATCCATTTCTCTAAATTCAGCATGCGTTGAACTCCGCAATGAAGTAGAGGATTTAAAGAAAGAAGTGGAACGACTGAGAGCTGCAAATAAAATGTTACGAGCCGAAAATGACAAAGTTATAACAAAATCTGAAGAAACAACCCTAAAAATCCGCAGTCTGCAGTATCATCTTCGACAAGTTCCCAAAAAAATTGCACAAGCGGTGTCTGAAGTTACCATTGATAATTCATTGAAAGCCCATGATCCGCCGTTGCATAAAACTGCTGAGACAATGGTCAAATTGCAGTTCCATAAGCCTAACACTCCATATAGTCCTGAAGAGCAGGAATTGGCAAAGCAATTCCAATTTCATTCTGCATCAGCATATTCTCGTATGCGCAAGGCGGGTTGTGTACTCCCAGCGGAAAGTACAGTACGTTCGTGGATTTCTCAGTACGACATAAAACCAGGTTTCTCTCCGGTGATTTTCGAAAAACTGAAACATGAAATGTCAAAGAAGGATCCTTTACACCGGTATTGCTCACTAGCGTGGGATGAGATGTCCATCAAGAGTTATGAGGAATATTCTTCGAAGTACGATTGCATTGAGGGGCTCGTAGATCTCGGACCATTGGGCCGGTCAAACGAGAGAGCTCACAATGCATTTTTCTTTAATTTGACAAGCCTCAACGCTGACCATAAATGGCGACAACCCATCGCATATTTCTTGTCTGGTCAAGGTGGATTGCCAGCAGAACAAATTCACTTGCTCTTACAAGAGTGTCTTCAACATTTGGAGAAGGCCGATGTCCGAGTAAAGTTGTTAGTATGTGACCAAGGTGCCCATAATCAACGTCTGTATGATAAAATACTTCAGGTTAATTATGTAGAAGCTGTCGTTAAAATAGGAGGGAAGAGCTATTTCGCTTCATTCGACTTCCCCCATTTGATAAAAAGTGGTCTCTGCATTAAGGAAGCATGGGGGAATTTGGCAGGATGGTCGAGCCATTGTCTCATGGAGTGATTTCACGGCAGCATACGCTTTTGATAAAAATTTGACAACATGTCATCTTTTGGGTCATATCTCTGATATTCATTTGCCTCCTAATGCTTTCCAGGCTATGAATGTAAAACGTGCTTTTCAAATATTAGGGCATCGCTATGCCCAGGCTATCAAGCTGTGGGGTCATTCCTCGCAAATTTCTTCAGGAGGAAATGTAGCCTCTACCAGCTGGAAGGATAGTGCCGAATTTGCAGAGAAAATGAATGACATCATTGATGCATGTAATTCAGTTGGTCTCCTCGATAGCAACCCCAACAGAAGACCATTAGCACCTGAAAACCCACAGATAGAAGCGCTCATTATCGATTTGATTGAATGGAGCCAGACATGGCGAATTCCTCAAAAGTCAGCTTACACAGTCCTACCTTGTTTTCGAGGACTGCAACTGACTGGACACGCACTCCTCAAAGTATACAAAACTATTTCTCAAGAATATCCCTGTTTTAAATTCGTAACCTCTCGCGGAAACCAAGATGGGACAGAACATTGGTTCGGCTGTCTTCGAGGTCGAAATGGGAATTGCCCAAATCCCACAGCAAGAATGGTTCGTCTTTCAACAAGGCATGTTCTGTCAATGGGCTCCTTACATATAGGGAATCATGGCAACGTTCATGGTGATCATGATGCGTTACTTATGGCGGCAAAACCTTCGTGCATTTCTTCCGCATTTGAGGATTGGCCATTATTAATCACTGTTTCTCATGAAATGGATATGGCAGAATCCAGTGATGAAAGTGACGCTTCTGAGGCCATAGATATCATTCACGCAGTCGAGGAATGCAATGATTAGACAGGTTCTAAGTCTCAAGATTCTACATCAGTGTATGAGACAAATGCTATATGCTACTTCGCAGGTTATATAGCTTCCAAGACCATTAAACAGTGTAGTGCGTGCAGAACTACTATGTCCAAGTCACCCATGGATGCTCGTTCGCAGGATGAGCTATACATCGAATTTCGCGAGTATGAAAATGTCGATATTGATGCACCGACAGTAACCAAGCTTACTCGCCCCGCTGATGAGTTTGCAAAATTGGTTGGGTTGCAGTTGCAGATTTTCCATCAAGTTTGGGCAAAGCACTGGAGTTCTCTAACTGTTCTTAATAACATCACTGCCGATATAATGCAAAGCTTGCAGTTATCCGTTCCTCATTGGTTCGCTCCAGACCACAATTGTTTCAATCATCGAGTTGCAGCTTTAAAATTTTTAGTCAGAGTAAAAATTTTTTCTATGACGAGAATTAATCGGGCATCATTGAAACGTAATATCCAATGTTTCAGCCGCAATCCCAAGCTTCAAAAAGTGACTCATCAGTGAGGTAGACGTCGTTCTTTCAGAGTTTTCTTCCCCTGTAGTCGTCCACCTGTGCGCACGTTGAGTGAGTTTTCCATCCAAATTCGATTGTTCATCTGTATTCATCAATTAAATACTGACGGCACGAAACATGCATTACTTTTGTAATCCTGTGAAGTTCATGCATCAGGATATTATTCTGAACACTGCAAAATCCATAGCTGTATCGTGTCCCGATTCTGGTGTTCTGACGATGTCGTTTCACATCCATGTTGGTTGACGTAGATTTTGTCCTAGTAGCCACCTAGGTCATGGATAGAGTCACAAAGTATGTCTTCTTCCAATTAATTGATTACAGTGTGGTTCAGATTACGACTGCTTACTTCTTACACATTGCTCAGTAGGCCGTTGAGAATGATACAACGTCTTCAACCTCCCTCCCGAAATCTTGAAATCGTACATGTTCCGCTCGTAATACTGTTCAACCTTTGCCTATAAAACTTCTAGTTCTTAGCCATTTTCACCTTTTCAACAGATAGTTGTTATGCTCTGTCATTTCCGTCTTAATAACAGTTGTGAAAGCATGGTCTACAGTCGCTCGATTATGTTTCCTGAATCCCAGTCATAGCATATAAATTTAGCTTAAATGAAGAGCAAACATTCCATGTTAAATCATGCAATGAATGACTGTGACGATTTTAGAACATTCCTCTGATTTTTGTAGGCATTCTGCACATCATGTAAGTCGAATCGATTTTCATAGTGCAGAATTTCCAACAAAAACGGGGGATTTTCGAAAGGGTAACGGCAGTGAATGATTTGACATGGAATGCAGATTCCTGGACCCATATGCCTCAGTGAATGGACCCCATTGGTACGGCTGGTATGTAATTTCTTAACTTCATAACTCAAACCTTTATTTCAATCATGCGATAGACGCAATGGCATAGTGGAGAGTGTTTTATACCTACAGTGTGTTGTGAGGGTAAAAACCTGCCATGCTATTTCCACCATTCCCATACTTAACTTGAATGAGCTAAGTTCATAGGGTTTACAACACTGACACTCCAATGACGCGCGTTATTAATGTTGGCCACGTTTTAAAGAGAAAAACCTATTGTGAAAAACACCCTCCATTAAGTCATCACGTAAAGTACATGCGCCATGTACGCTGTGCATTTTGCATTTACTAATAGTTTATGTTACATATGATATTTTTGTGCAATATTCAAATATAACGTTTCAAGACTTCCCTGCAGATGACAAGCGGCAATCACGCAGGGCGTTCGTCATTATTTTTTACGTAAGCATAATTTGTTTGTTTGATATATGAGGGATTCGCTGTCAACTCAGCCACCAAGTTTCGAATGTTCTCAAAAAATTAAAGGAGATTGCTGAGCGCAAAAAACTACGTTGTGTTTTTTTTCTGATTTTTTCACCCGTTTTTGGTATTGAAGCAAACCCCAACATTTTTTAATTTATGAAAAATTTTCTCACATGAGGTGTAATGATGTTTATACTCGAAATTCGTGGTTTTCTCTCAGTTTTTCGATGGAAGTATTTGACATTGTTTTAAATCATTCCTGGGGCATTTTTAGGCCATGAAACGTCAAAATTTGTACGGAATCGGTTTTGTTAAAATCATTGTTTCGGGCCGTTTTGATTTTCATGAAAACAAAAAAGAATACTGATCACATGTATATTATTTATATTGAAAAATATGAAAGTGGAGATTCAAAGCTGGCATACGAAAAACAAATTTTTTCCCGTGAAGCGGATTCGTCGATGAAGTGATTTTTATGTTTTTGAGTATGAGAGCGTTGAATCCCCACGTTTATACTTTTCCATATAAATGGTATACATGTGCGTAATACTCTTAATGTTTTTCATGAAAATCAAAACGAAGAAAGAAAATCAAAACAAAGTGGCTCAGAAATGATTTTAAGAAATTTTAAATACTTCCATCGAAAAGCTGAGAAAAAAACACGAATTTTGAGTATAAACATCATAACACCTCATGTAAGCTAATTTTTCATAAATAAAAAAATGTTGTTTTTTCGCTTAAATGCCAAAAAGGGGTCAAAAAATCTGGAAAAAAAATCAGAACGTAGTTTTTTGATGTCCCGCAATTTTTTCATAATTTTTTGGAGAACATTTCGAAAGTTGGTGGCTGAGTTGACAGAGAATCCCTCATATTCCTCACTCGCTACTCCTATATCGCGTATTCCGCGCTATATCGATTGAAATGACGTCAATTTATTTATCTTTGTAATTTTGTAATGTATCGTAGTTATGGATTAGAGATAATATACTGTGAAGAAGAATTTTGTTTTTGCTAAGAATTATGCATTTCGACAAAAGGTGGAAACCTGACCATAGAGCCAGTATGAAAGGGTTAATTGTGAATTTTCCGAGATATTAAATGTCAAACAATTGCTGTTTTTTTGCAACGCTCAAATTTTGAAGGGGCGTAACGGTTGCAATTTTTTTTTGTTCGGGATACATCGCCCGTAACCCCTTACTACAATATATAAACGATTGACAAGGAGACAAAACACCTTTTTTATCGATATAGCGTAAAATGCGCCACATCTGAGTTACTCCATTGTATTCTTGAAAAGGATTATAATCATGCCTCCTAACCTGACATGTATATTCTAGTTTTAGGTGGGGAGTGGTGTTGATTGCCTTCTCGCGGTGCTCCCTGAAAACGAGTGTATGAAAACCCATAGCTTTAATCATATTATATAGATGACTATCGGATTGATTTAAATTTTCGTTACAAAGGGGTTTTCATATACTCGGCTAAACAGTCAACAAAAATATCAAAGTGCAGTTAATAGTTGATACGTGAAAGCGTGATACTTTATTTATTATGAATTAATTTTTTTACCGCGTCATTTTCATTACCGTTGTCATTGTAATTGTAATTGCAATTGCAATAGTTATTCCCGTAGAAATTGCGATTGTAATTGTCATTATAATTGTAATTGCGGTTGCAATTTTGGTTGTGATTGTCATTATCATTGTCATTGGCATTGGCGTTGTCCTTGTCATTGTCAACAATTACAATTTCAACGGTAATGAAAATGACAATGACAATTAGTATCTCTCAAATGATTTGGTTTCGATTTATGTAGTTTTCTTTTTTTCCCCCCTGAACAAACTGCTAAGTATACGCGGTAAAAAAATTAATTAATAATAAATAAAGTATCACGTTTGCAATCATAGAAATATAATCCCAAATTATCCCAAATGATTTTAAAATTATTTGAATGCGTTAAAATTTTTATAGCTAATTGTCTCTACTATAGATTTAGAAAATTTACTATACACCGCAAAAGAAGGAAAAAATCATAATAAATAAATTATTGCATGCTCAATTATAAACATATTATCCTAAATTATCCCAAATAACTTCAGAATGGTGTAAACAAGTTTGAATTTTTTTAGATTAATTATATATTATAGATTCAAAACATCTGCTAACTATACACCTCAAAAAACCAAAAAAATCATGATAAATAAACTATTGCGTCTTCAATTATGAAAATACGATCCTAAACTATCCCAAATGATTTCAGAATAATCTAAATGATTCAATTTTTTTAAAACTAAGTACATATTATAGTTTTAAAAAACCTGCTAACGATATACCGCGAAAAATGACAAAATCATAATAAATAAACTATTGGGTCCTAAACTATGAAAATGCGATCCTAAATGAATCCCAAATTATTGGAATTGATTTTATTTGTTAATTGGTTACTTGTCTGCTAATTATACGCACGTCAAAAATTACCCGCTTGTCTCTGAATTTGCTCACTTCCGTATCGACGCTCAAGGTCTTTCGGCGCGCTCTGCGGTATCGACAGTCTCGAGATATTTCGGCGCGCTCTGCCGTATCTACATGTACTGTACTTCCATGCGCTCTGCCGTATCTACACTCACTGTATTTCGACGCGCGCATGGGCCAAAATGCGGTTGAAGGCCTGCCATAAGCGCTGGCAATCTCCCCTATAATCTCTATTCACGTCTGGTTGTACGCGCCAAAGAGAATTGACCGAATAAAGTAGAGGCTCAGTTCTCGGCGTTTGGCCGACCCCCAAACCGCTAGATGACTCGGCCACGGTATGGCGCCGCAGTTCATTTCCACGACTAAGTGAACCATAGTTAGCGGGGGATTGGAAGATAATTATGACAATCATATTGGTGTCGCTTCCTTTTTCAATGGTGAACAATGGTATGTTATTTATATAATTTTTGTATGTGTAGTTTTCGCAAAAACAAATTATAAAAAAGGACTTATAATTGGTGCAAAAAATATGACAAAATTATTTCGGTAGAGAATTCAATGGGAAGAAATTATTAACGCTAAAATAATTTGTCAACTCTGGTCAAGTGCAATTGTTAATGATGGGTTCTACAGTTCGCGAGTCTATGCTGAACGAGGAGCGGGGGTAAGGCCACGTGGGCCAACTGACAGAGACAGGAATCGGAAAATGCGCTCTAGTGACTGAGGTTAGCTGTCAAAATGAACTCCAAATTTTGAGTTTGATGCGTTAAACAATAAACGGGATGTGGGTGTGACCCTCTACGGGTCGAACCAATAACTTCCCGATCGTTCCGCCGTATATGTTATATTCACAATTTCCGTCGATGTCTCAAATTATGGTCTGTATAAAGTTTTCGAAATTTCTAAATATTAAAAGAAAATATAATTCTTAATATGAAGTAGTTAAATAACCAATACCATTTGTTACTAACAATTAACTAAGGGTGTTGGCAAAACAAATCATTGAACATCAAGTGTGTATTTTTACGTGTGGAACGACTTTCATTAAACACTTTGTTTCGTATCTCCAACCGTACTTGCGATAGAGCGATCTAAACAAGTGAATTTGTTAATAACACCTAACTATCGGTGTTAGGAAAAAAAGTTATACGACATCAAATATGTGTTTTTGTGTGTGGAACAATTTTCATTACTTAATTTGTTTCGTATCTTCAACCGTTCTCACGCCTCACTGCGATATAAACAACCTTTTTTGTTATTAACAATTAACTACGGGTGTTAGCAAAAAAAGTCATTAAACGTCAAATGTGTATTTCGTAGCGGGGAACAACTTTCATTAGACACTTTTTTGGTATCTCAAACGGTTCTTGCGATAGAGCGATATAAACAATTAAATTTGTTAATAACAAGTGAACGAATTATTTGTTCAAATTTGAAAAAATCACTCCTTTCAGACCTGGACACCACTGAAACGCGTCAATCAAAAAAAAAAAAGGAAATCCCTCCGGTGGTTCCGCCGGAAGCGTTAAAGAAAGTTTTAGTTTACACACACACACACACACATATACACATACAGACACCTCTCTGATCTCACTTCAGGATGATGGAAACGTCGAGAAATGTGAAAACTTCATGGATCTGGCACTTCATTTTCGGGGCCATTACAATAACTTCATTTTTGCATATGTATTCAATGGAATATACGCGCTGAAGGAGGGAGAGCAAATCATGATTAGTTAATTAACAATCTGAAGTGTTATCTAAGGTGATGGTGGCCTTTCTGAATGTGGCAAAACTTGGAAAAAATGGGTGGATCTTAAAAAGACCACTCTAGAATGTTGTCGCCACTTAGAAGTGCAGAAACGTTCATTGATAAATCATGATTAATTAATTAACAATTTTAATTGTCATATGAGGTGATGGTGACCGTTTTGAATGTGACAAAACTCGGAAAAATGGGTCGACCTTCAAAAGACCACTCTAATAATTAATAATTGCACTTGACCATAGTTAACAAATTTTTTTAGCAATAATGATATTTTACTATTGTTTACCATTGAATTCTCTACCCAACTGATTTTTACCGATTTTTCGCAACAATCCCCCCCGACAATCATAGGTTATTTTTTCATAGGTTATTTTTTCATAGGTTATTTTTTCATAATTTGTTTTTGCAAATACTACGCTTCCCAAGGTTTCATAAATAACGTACCATTGTTCACCATTGAAAAAGGAAGCAATACCAATATGATTGTTTTAATTATCTTCCACTCCCCCGCTAACTATGGTGAAGCATATAGCATGTATTCATATTGGAAAATGCCTATTTGAGTTTTTTTTTTAAAGTAGTGAAATCTAGAAAAAAAATGAATTTTGTTTTAAAAAACGCCAAGTAAGCATTTTATTATGTTGCTGATTATCTCTCTGGCATCTGAAAAAAATAATGAAATATAAAAGAAGGGCCAAGTGAAATATACTTCTGAGCAGAAAAATTAGCACAGGCAAGACCAAGATACTTGGCGCGGTTGGCAGAACGGACCAACATGAAGGCGACGACTCGCTCGCTGAGTAGGTACTAATACTCAGTGAGATTCTTATTGTAATTTGTACAGCTAGACTCCCTGTTCGCTCGCTATTATTAAGTGATACTCAGCAATGATCATTGAGAAGCCAAAAACTCCCGCTAAGCCAAATTTGGTTGGTATTAAATTAGGCAATCTCGACCGGTATGCCGATGACTATGTTGTTCGTTAAATCATTCGTCTGTGTCAGTTCATTTCGGGAATAAGATCGTTTTTGGAGTTAATTAATAAATTTACGTTGTCTTTGAAATAGATGGATCCTTTTGGCGTAATGTTGCTAAGTTAATTAATCCAATATTGCGTAAATAAATAATTAGGAGTTTTAATAGGAAATTTGAAGATTTTGAAGGTTTATGAATTTTGGGCTATATAAGGTCTCGACCGCAAAGTCGATAAACTATCGGTCTCGATTGACTGAAAATCCCATAAATTAATAAAATTTACAGATTTTGATGGGATTTAGAAAATTTATAAGTTTCTCGACCGGAATGTCGATGAACAATTGAATTAGAAACAAATAAGATTGTCTTTTGAAATTGATATATTTGGAGTAGGGTAAATGTCTCGACTGAAAGGTTGATAAGCTGTCACCTTATATGCAGTTCTGATTTTGTTTTTTGTGTCCCTTTTATTTATTGTGTCCCTTTATCGGTAAACTAGTAAGTTCTAGGTTCGATCGCGATTTTAGTTAGATTCGGTTCTTTCGGGTTGGATTCGACCTAATTTTAAGGGATACCACGTGAGCTTCGTGTACTCAAATAATTGGAATTTGAAAGTTTGGAGATTGTATATTTCGGCGAGAAGCAAATACAGAATTTTGAGAATTTGGCTTTCCGAGTTTTTGCTTTATTTAGATGCTTTCGTTTGAGTCCAATTATTCCCCAACATCTCGACCCACCCCCATCTACCATAACCCCCCTCGTGAGCAGCGCGGGGCATACCGCCTCCTTTCCCGCAGGTCTAGTTTAGTTAAGTTAGGTAAGATATGTTCGAGATAAGTCGAGTCTGCGGTTACGGTAAGTAACGTTAGCTCCTTTTCTGTTTTAACTTTTGTGTTTTGAGGATTTCCATTTCGAGAAACGCCGAGTTTTGAGAATTTTGCGTTGAATTAGAAACTCTTGCGTTGTTGGTTCGGCGTACAAACCAACTTGCGCCCTAATTTCAAGTTTAGGTTAAGGTTTTTTATTATTTTGTTTTCCACTAAGGGAAAGCGAGGCGAAGGTGAGTGATGTCTTGCACATGCAAAATGTCACGTCACATTCAAATTTTCAATTTCTCAATTTTCGATTTTCAAATTTTCAAATTTTCAAATTTCAAATATTCAATTTTCAAATTTTGAATTTTAAAATTTTCAATTTTAAAATTTTGAATTTTCAAATTTTGAATTTCCAAATTTTGAATTTCCAAATTTTGAATTTTCAAATTTTGAATTTTCAAATTTTGAATTTTCAAATTTTCAATTTTCAAATTTTAAATTTTCAAATTTTCAATTTTCAAATTTTCAATTTTCAAATTTTGAATTTTCAAATTTTCAATTTTCAAATTTTAAATTTTCAAATTTTAAATTTTCAAATTTTAAATTTTCAAATTTTAAATTTTCAAATTTTAAATTTTCAAATTTTCAATTTTCAAATTTTCAATTTTCAAATTTTTAATTTTCAAATTTTCAATTTTCAAATTTTCAATTTTCAAATTTTCAATTTTCAAATTTTCAATTTTCAAATTTTCAATTTTCAAATTTTCAATTTTCAAATTTTCAATTTTCAAATTTTCAATTTTCAAATTTTCAATTTTCAAATTTTCAATTTTCAAATTTTCAATTTTCAAATTTTCAATTTTCAAATTTTCAATTTTCAAATTTTCAATTTTCAAATTTTCAATTTTCAAATTTTCAATTTTCAAATTTTCAATTTTCAAATTTTCAATTGTCAAATTTTCAATTGTCAAATTTTCAATTGTCAAATTTTCAATTTTCAAATTTTCAATTTTCAAATTTTCAATTTTCAAATTTTCAATTTTCAAATTTTCAATTTTCAAATTTTCAATTTTCAAATTTTCAATTTTCAAATTTTCAATTTTCAAATTTTCAATTTTCAAATTTTCAATTTTCAAATTTTCAATTTTCAAATTTTCAATTTTCAAATTTTCAATTTTCAAATTTTCAATTTTCAAATTTTCAATTATCAAATTTTCAATTTTCAAATTTTCAATTATTATCAAGCTCAGATTTTAGCCAAATTCAACATTTGGCAACTATCCTTGCAGCAAATCAAGAACCGTCTAGAAAGCAAACTCGTAGGCACGAACGAAGACCTGACGATTGTCTCAGAATTGAAAGAAATGATGAGAAGTCTTCTGTCATAATTACGCAACAACAATAAAGCTACAAATTTTCTTTATACATCTAGAGAATCATCTCCAGACAGATAGAGTAGAAGTCGACAGACGAACTCTGGACGATCACAACAATCAGACTTCCAGAAACCTCAAGCACCGACCCTAGCAGCTCAAGATTTAAACGAGTATCTGGCACTCCGAATGGGTACGTCGGCGAGCGACCAAGGTCAAAACCATCTGCATACCTTGACAAGTACTCGCCCTCACCAATAGACCGCCCTGTCCTGTGTGGAACCAGATTAGCAGGACCTTACCTCAAGGGAAATAGCATAAATGCATTGGTAGATACAGGAGCCTCCGTCAACCTTATTCATCTCCAATCGTTGCCAAATCAGATCCAAGTGGATTTATCGGAGACTTGCAAGATAGTAGGGTTTTGCAATGATATGATCATTGCAATACCTCTGGGTATTGTAATGCTGCCTCTACATCCAGAAGTAAATGTTAAATTCCACGTTATTCCTCATCAACCTGGTGGATATGGAGCGATGGTTGAAGATGATATGTTGAATCAGTTGAAGGCTTATATCCCTTTTCTGACAAGTACTATCACGTTCAATATCTCCCCGATACATCGCATACATGTGTATCTTCCTACCTGCAAAACAAAAAAAATTGTAGGATATCACTTACCGGGGGTGGGCCAAGAATAAATTTATGGGTCGCAAATTTAATTGGTTCTAAACACCGCTTTCTCATAGATACTGGGGCAGAAATTAACCTAATCGAAAGGAGAGCCATTAAACCTGGCACGAAAATTGATCCTCCAAACGTTGAATATTTAATGGGGGTCAATGAGGATGCATTACCAACATGTGGCTTAATCTATTTGGAAATTCTTGGATCATTAGTACCTTTCCATATTGTAGATCATAAGCTACCAGTCATCGGCTGTGGGCTTTTAGCTTTGAATTTTCTAACATAGGAGAAGGTCGATATACGATATCTTCAAAGGACCATAGCCACTGTGAGAAGGCCTAACATTCCTCTTCACTGGTAGGATTATCGAACTACTTCCGGAAAATATGCTCTACCACCCCGGACGAAAACAGTAATTGGAGACCCAATAGCAAATGTGGACGTGAAAGTAGGTTATTTGCCACAAATACCAACTCCAAATGGAGTTTATTTAGGGCGTTGTGTAGTTACTTCAAAAGATGGGACCGCTTGTGCAGTGGCAATAATTACTACAGAAGAATGAGTAGATCTCACTATTGCTCCACAGTTCATAAAACCTTTCGAAGTAGAAATGGATTGTCATGAAACAAGTCTTGAATTCTGCAATATGGCCATATCTCCTGAAGGAAAACAACATTTAAAATCCCGGGCATAGCTGATAGCAGAAGGGCTTCCCACGCAGAACTTGAAAGATTTCGAAAGGCACAAGGTTTTGGAATTGATCAATGCCTATGATGATGTGTTTCACCTACGGGGGGATATGCTGGGTAAATCCAAAAACTTCAAATGTAAAATCCGACCCATGGATGATGAGGTTATTCACAAACGTCAGTATCAATTCCCTCGTCAACGTAAGAATGAGATTAGCAAACAGTGCCAAACTCTAGAAGAACAAGGAATTATTAGACCTTCAGAGTCACCTTACAATTTTCCATTATGGATTGTTTGTAAGAAACCGGACTTACATGGAAGAAAAACGTTGGAGAATGGTCATCGATTTCCGAGCACTGAACAACCAGACTGTTGGAGATTCCTATCCACCGCCAGAGATTTCGGAAATACGGTCCCAACTAGTTGGAGCCAAGTATTTGAGCGAATTTGATGTAGCTAGTGGATTTCATCAGGTAGAAATGGATGAAAAAGACAGAGAAAAAACAGCTTTCACAGGACCCAATGGGCATTTTGAATATGTCCGAATGCCTTTTAGACTCCAAAACTCACCACCAATCTTTCAAAGGATGATGAATGCCTTGACTGGTTTAGAAGATACAGAATTATACGTCTATTTAAATGCCATAGTCGTGTATTCTGGAACCCTGAAGGAGCATTGTTTATGATTGCAGAACCTGTTCACCTGTCTCAGAGAGAATGGGCTCACTCTTCAACCCGATAAATGCAAATTCTTCATGAAAGAGGTTGCATACTTGGGACACGTCATAGATGAAAAGGGAATCCATCCAGATCCTGGGAAAGTGCAAGCATTGACAAATATGCCCAAACCAAAAACTCAACAGGGTGTTAGAAAATTTTTGGGGTTTAGTAATTACTATCGGAGGTTTGTCAAAAATTGTTCTGAAGTTTCACAACCACTGTATGATCTCCTGAAGAAGAATACTAAATTCCAATGGAAGCGTGAACAAGAAGAGGCTTTTAATCTCCTTAAGACGGCCATTACGGAAGACTCATTGTTATATCATCCTGATATGAATGAGCCTTATGAAGTACATGTATCCAGTAGTGAAGCAGGAGTACAAGCCGTTCTGAACCAGAAGGATCTAGAAGGCGATGATCACTCTATCCTCTTTGCATCTAGGACATTACGAGGAGCAGAAATTCGATATACATCTGCAGTATTAGATTGTCTTGCCTTATCCTATGCACTTCACCAATTTAAGCCATTTATTTACGGCGTACCATTTACAGTGATCACTAGCACATCTGCAATAAATTGGTGAAGAGATTCCACTAATCTTGCATCAAGACAAGGGAAGTGGAAGATATTTTTGTATGATTTCGAATTTGAAGTCGAAATTAAAAAACAAAAAGAAGCACTGTTGGCTCACGCATTCGCAGAAAATCCACTAGTAGGTGATTCTGATGAAACCCTCATGTCAGCGGTATGCGTTGCTGATGAGTGAACCTTAAAATGAACTTTAAGACGACAAAAGGCTGGTACAAATCATAATCATCGGGATCGTTTCAACAGTGATACACAAGAAATACCTGCTGCTGGTCCCTCGACCGTAGATCGAGTCCGGCGGAGACGAGCAACAGAAACTTCTAGTGGCGAAAGTACACCTATCTCGTATCGATTGAACAGACAGTATCAATTTACATTGAAAAAGCAAAATCATACCAAAACCAGTATGAACATTCCTTCTGTAATACCCGAAGAGACAAGGGTAGGTCCTCCCCCAGAAACAGGATTGGTGGAAAGGCAAATCATCCTAGAAGCACCTGAACGAACATTTAATTCCGAAAAAAAGAAGAGGTTTCATCACCCAAATCAACTTTGTCGTCAGAGGAAGCTGTAACACCAAAAATGTCATCAACGGCACTTCACGAAGATATTGAGCTGGAATTTCCAAAAGATAGTGAGAATCAGCTTCCGGATATTACGGAGAACTAGGATTATGCTGGCTTGCGAGACGACATGGTGTACATACCGAGATACACTCCGGTGTTGCTTGCAAAACCTCATCATCATGGGACCAATCGTAGAAGAGGGAATTATGACACTTAAAAAGCACAATTTGGAACTTTTGAAAGATGCAATTCTTGCACAACGATTACACGATTCAATAATCCTGTTTGATCCCGCTTGTGAACTAATAAATAAGTGTCAAAGGACTGATACTAGCCTTGCGGAGGGGGCAGAGCTCTGGTTGATCCTAAAAATACCTACCTACCATGAATCAATAGAAACGACTCTGGAGAATCGACGTAGAGAAATTCTATAACCAATCGCCTTGGTAGCGAATTATTTGCACCCACAGTATCGTGGAAAACGATTTTCTCATTTGGATTCGTTCAACATAATTGTATCACAATTTTTGCACGAAGAGCTGCCAATGAGGATGTTACTGAGTTGAATGGATTGATGTCTTACTCGGCGGGGACAGAAATATTTGACCAGTTATTTAGGGAGCATTTTAAATCTCCTGAAGCCGATGGCCTGGCGCAGTCGGTAAGATCATTGGACTGATGTGCGAAAGGTTCCGAGTTCAAATCTGGCCGGTCGGCCAGAATTGTGAGATCTAACAATTTAAAGTCGTGATAAGATTCGTGACTACAAGCCGAAAAGGTAGTGGAGCGATGTAAAATAACAAAAAAAAAAAATCTCCTGAAGCTTTTTGCTAAATGACAGAAAGTGACTATCCAGCTCTATCTAAATTGGCAATGAAGTTGTGTATTATGCACTCGGATCTTCACAATCGTCTCAGTGTCGATAGGTCTATGAAACTAGTTTCTGTTTACTATGCACTCAAGATGCGAGATTCCTCCGGGATAGATATCCATGACTCTTTACAGGAAAAAGGTGCGACATGAGTATTCAATGTCAATTTCAAATTACCAACGACAATATTTCAATCTTTTTCAATATTTATTAATGACCATGAATGTTAACAACAATGTAGTAAAGAAAACCAGAAACTTTTTGTATAAAACTGTAAAAAATTTGAACAATTTTTTGACTGATCAATCAGTTATTTCGCCTCGTTCTCCTGGAACGGACTATTCTTATATACCACGAGCTATCAGGTGAGAAAGATCGCAATCAACTCAAAAACGAGAACAAATCACACACTTGCACCATGGCACTCTTCAGTTATAGGCGTAATAAAGGGATTATAGAAATGTCTCTATGTTTCCAACATTTAAATTAAATAAATTGTTTCCTTACACAATACCAAGACTAGTCTCTAATCTAGTAGTCAAGACTTTCTCCTATTCAATACCGTTCAATAGGGGTTTTTGGCGATCACGGGTCAAGTGATTACGGGGTATCACACTCCAATGAAGTTCATCAATAATGATCGAAATTCTCAAGAGCTTAAGGACCATGGCTGCTAATTGAGGATCCGTAGGCTCCGCGAATCTCCAAAATAGAGTAAATGAATGTATGTTTTTATAAGTTAAATCTCTGAAAGTATCATTGTTGCTTTTGTAGCTCTCATAACTTTCAAGTCCTTCCTCGTCCAACGTATCCAACCAAAACTGCTGTAACTCTCACATCCGATTACGGTTTTCGATAAAGAGTGTAACGCCGGAATTTGTGGGGGAAGAAATTTCGGGGTTAACTCCCGCATCTTTCCTCGGTGGTCTCAAAAATGGACACAAAATTATTGGGCGCCAGTTGATTTTTCAAACAGCGGAACCAACAAACCGGAAACATATCAAAATACAATAACGTCAACCTTAAGATTAGGTGGGGGAACCTAACCCTAAGGATCCGAGGAAAGGCTGGAAATCGCCCGCGCTGCTCAGGGTGTGGGATATGGGGAGAGGGCAGGGTCGAGATGGAAAAGCGTTATTGGGGAACTCGAAATGGGGTTTTTCAAATGAATGTCTACACAAGGTTACTTTTCAAATAAAAGTAATGTCTATTCTGCAACCCTCCATTTTATACAAGGTTATAATTCAGGTTTCTCGTTATTAATTACTTAAAAACACATAAACAAAATACCATACTCCAAACAATTCGGGTAAAAAAATTGAAATTAACCCCATTCATAATCCAAAAAAAAAGCAATCGAAAAGAAAACAAAAACCCTAAATGTCGCCAGAAGGACCTTACCGGAATTAGTTTTTAGTGGGCGATATGCAATCGCAATTTTGATTATGGCTTTTTAATTCGATATAAATTTTCGGCGGAATATAACCGCAATTACTCCCAAAACAGAAATTTGACATATGAGGGGACCAAACGGGAAGGGAGATAGTCAGTTAACCTTACTCTCGCATTATTTTGGGCGGCAATGGTCCGCAAGGATAACGGGAAAGTAACGTATCTCCAGAAATTCCAAAAAAAATCAGGTGGGTTTTCGCGAAAATAGAAATTTTATGTTTCCACAGAAATACGCCAAAAAGATAGAAAAATGATAATTTCGTTTCGGTATGATTTTTCGGCGAAGTCAAATCGCACATTTCTAACCAACGGGAGATTTATATTTCAAAGAAATAAAGAGATCGAAAACTGGTATTTTGGCCTCGATGTGATTTTTCGGCGTAGTAGAATCGCAAAGCGCGAAAGCGGCTAAGTAGAACAGGCGCGAAAGTTGGAATTTAGGGAATAAAAATAAAATAAGAAAAAAATGGTAATTTTGTCTCGGTATGATTTTTTGGCGAGATAGATTCGCGAATTCTCATAAAAATAACGATTTTCCGAACGTAAAGAAAGGCGAATCAATTGACTTTACCTTGCATAATTTTTGGCGGGATATAACCGCAATTCGTGATAGAACAAAAAGAATGGTTGTCTCGGAAAACCTCACGAGTAAATTGGCTATTCGGCATTCTTTCCGGCGGAATGCCATCGCAAAAAAAATATTACGGCCTATAGGCACGCGATAAATACTTAATTAACTAACTAAATTTCGGCGTAAAGGGAGCATTATAACTCGGATCGGAATGCGTGCGTATCGTTTGACGAGCGCAGATCGACAGACTTGCTCGAGTGTGGACAACTGCTTTTATACTTTTTGGCACACTACGGCTTTCCGAAACGCCTCGTGGTGTTCCGTATCCCCCGCGCGAGTGAGAGAGATCACGGGCGCGCCATATGCGGTATTGTAAGCGCGACGAGGATGGTTGCCGCAATGGCGTCGGCGTGCTGAATTTCGGCGTATGACGCAAATTTTCAATTGAGCGATTCGAGGTCGGTACAGTAGTTTTTATTAATTTGAATTTCATGATCTCAAAAAAAACTCATTGAAACCGAAAAATTTTGAGGGGGATCTGATCTCAATGATTATTAATTTTATTAATATCTTATCCAGGGGTTACATTCTCCGGATAACTGGGGCGAAAAGGAAACAAAACAAAAAAAAATGGTGTGTCATGAAGACACGCGATAGAAGTGAAACTGAATGATTGGATCGGCAAGGATTATTTAATTTTCTATGTTTAGAGGGAGAGGAATCATTTTAATCACGTGTCAAACACTTCTTGATAGTAAATATTAATTTATTCATCATAATAATTATACTTTTTTCAAGATACAATAATATTAGTATGAATATGATGAATTAAATCTCAATCAGCTTCACCTTCATTCTCTGGTAGACTCTTCATGAACGAAATGATACGTTTGTGGTAACTAAAATAGGTAATGAAGACTCTTGACTCCAAATTTCCGATGTAACGTGAGAAAACTGCATCGATCGTGGTACCATGGCATGTAGTCGATTCAATTGGTGAATTGTTCATTCCCAATGACAATTTCTGTTGCAAGAACTGAATTAATGGCTTGGAATCCTCTGAAGCAAAATTAACATTGAAATCTCCACCTAGAATCATAGGTATTTTGTCCAGCTCTACTCCAACTTCTGCAGCCCCCACTGGAGTATACGGCATCAAGTGAAGGTGAATAAACTCTATTATTTTCGCCATCTTCTGATTTGGTGAAATATAGAGTGCTATAAGCATAATCCGCTGTCCGCTTTCTGTGCGAGAAGACAAAATCTCGATTATCGATACCATGATGAAAATTGACATCTAAATGGCATTGGGAAGTGCATGTGGCCTGCGTAGCGGCCACCGGCAAGGAACTAGTCTATATAAATAATTGTGGGCTTCGACCAGGAAAATAAATCGATTATCGAATTCGAAAAGTCGAAGGGAAAATCTCGATTATCGATGACACAATCGAAATCGAACGAGAATACAGATTGGCGGCCACCAGCGAAGCACTGGTCCTATTCTAACAACGACAATGCCAGAATATATCGATAATCTCGCAATATCTCGAACTTTCGTCACACCGAAAGACAGCATCGTTGGCAGTCACAGTCACCATCTCTATGCTATACCAAAAAGGAGAAGCGAAAGAAACTATCGATATATATCGAAATTATCGAAAACCGATGCGACACCAGTTAGCGCGGCGGAAAACGGAAATACGCGTGCGAAGCATCCATGGCCGGCTTCCTACAGTTATTATGTTGCATGTGGCCTTGAATCAAATTCAGCTGTTATCCGCATTGTTAAATTTTTGGAATCGCTGGGCTTGTATATTATGTTGATAATATTGAGAACTGTTCACTCAAGGTTGTGTACAGCATAGTCGTTGTATGTTGGAACGGAAAGTCCTCTGATGGAACTTGACTTTAATCAGTTTGGAACAACGGGCGTGGTAAAATTTTCAACTCAATATTGTTCTCTTAAGAACATGGTGTTGTGATCTTAGGAAATGTTTCTATTAGTGTATCGCCATATATCTGTAATATTACATTTTGCACTGAAAATACATATGTATTTTAATAATTAACTTCCCGCAGGGGAGTTATTGTAATCACCCCGAAAATAATATCTTCGCGTTTCAAGGTCTCCACCACACTCCCCGATCATTTTTACGATAATGTATGTGTGTGCATGTGCATGTGCGTGTGTGTGTGTGTGTGAAGGTGTCTGTCCGTGGCCAAAAATTTTGTCGAACGATATCTCGCGAACGGACGATGCGAGCGAGGTGCTCAATAGCGCAATCGTTGCGTCTCCGTGTAACTTAGAGCTGATTAGATTTTTGATCGAATCCATGGAGTAGTTCCCCTGTTTTTGAGAAATTCATGTTGAGCAAAAATCGAAAATAGTGATAATGAACGTTCATTCACACAAAAATGTTGTAATCCAGGCACTCAATGTCACAGTTGAAAGATATAAACATATTTTATAACTAATTAAATCGTGAGTAAAAGTGGTCCAGTACTTATATTGTTATTAACACTGCCAATTGTTTCTAATGTTCTACTGTCCAAACTATTAGAGTTAGCGCAAAATTCATATAAGGAAAGTTGTTTGCCATATAAAAATACGTATTTTGTGTAGAATGCCTTTTTCCGATAATTTGCATAATTAAGGAGGTATAGCAGTCTTCACAATTATGTATGTAATAAGTGAACGAATGGACCCAGCGCTGTCATGACGGTCCCAATCGAAGCGTTTTCAATTTCAATTACAATTGTTTATACTGTTCCACTGGGTAAAATATTAAAGTTTTTGTTTTGCAGCCGCATTCATATGGGCGTCTTACTCTCACTCAAGTAACACGCATAAGTCTCATCCTCATGCTCACCATGCGTCTACTCAAGTATTCATAATTCATAATTATCTGCTTCATAAATGAGTCAGTTTGGAATTCTCAAATAGGCATGCTTTCGTTATGATAATAACAGGGGTCACACTGATTAACCGTAGTGTATTGGAGAAGAACAAATTTAGTAGGTTATGCTGGAAAACCAAATGCCCAAAAATGGGGCACACACATGCACACACCACTAGTTCATATATATCCCACCTAAAATTCTTTATCTAAACAATCATCGTCTTCTCTGCCGCAGTGCTCCAACGGAGCCGTTCGACGGAGCGTCAATAGTTCGTCGATTTTTGAAAATCGAAAATTTTCACGGCTTGAGAGTTTGAAAAATGATGGGCCGAGTAAAGCGGGAAGGGGGGGGGGTGACTTGAAAGACAGAAAGTCTTCCGTCTCATTCTCGCACGATACACGAAGGCCTCTCACTCTCGCTCGATAGACGAGACGTAAGGTAGTCCGTCTCACTCTCGCTCGATTCCCGGAGGCCTCTCACTCTTACTTACTACGTTAGAGCGAGTGTCACCAAAAAGGTTGCCGATCGAGATTTCAAAACCCTCCCATAAGAAGTTTCACTTCAAAAAATAGGAAAGAAACGAGGTTTATTATCTCAAACAATATATATCCGATAACGCAAAACATAATCCAGTCTGACTCTCCGTAGGGTCCTATAACTGGTTAGTCTTTACGGTCTGTCACCCAAAAACGAAAACGTACCCCTTTCGTGCCCCAAATAATCTCTTTTCTTGGAGCGATGATATTGCAATCATACCTCTGTAATACCTCGTGGTTTTTGACATAGAGGGGTGGTTCCAATTCTAGTTCCGTAGCTCATTACGTCGGCCCTAATCGCGAACTAAAATTGGCCCTCATTAATAACTAATCTAGTTGTTATGAAAAGAATATATCCCAACAAATTTTCGTAATCTCGTAACCCTGATCGGCGCATGCGCAATTAAAAGTAACAAAACCAACCAAAAACAAGTAGGCGGTCCTCGGGTCCCCCCATTCGAATGTGTCAAATATGTCACCGTTTTTTAAATTTCCCCCTATTTCATTGATGGTAGGCTTCCGAATGGTCCGATTGCACACAAAATAAAAGTGTTCCTGTATTGAAAAAGCTTTTTCCAGGCGAACGGAAGCAAAAACAGGAATATCTCATATTACCCAAAGTCATTGGTTCAATGTTGTTCAACCACTTCATAGATCTTGTTAAGGCTCGTATTTTGGAAAAAAATCGGATGAATACGTATCGAGAAATGAAGTAACGAGAAAACCGTAAAAATGAAAAAATTGAAATCTGGAAAACTAATGATACGATCAAATCGCCATTCAATATGGTTCTTCACCACAACAAGAGGAACGCTTGTTCCAAATTTGAAGTTTTTATCCTCATTTTTGCGGACGCTAGGGTGCGAACAAATACAAAAAGTAAAACCAAAGTCAAAAGTTAAAAACTATGAATATCTCATATTACCCGAATTAGTTGACTCAATGTTTTGTCAACAGTATCATAGATCTCGTCACTGCACACATTTTGAAAAAGGAACAACAGAATCGGTTGAATAATTATGGAGAAATAAAATGAAAACCGTGAAAACGAAAAAATTGAAATTTGGAAAACTAATGATACGATCAAATCGCCATTCAATATGGTTCCTCACCACAACAAGAGGAACGCTTGTTCCAAATTTGAAGTTTTTATCCTCATTTTTGCGGACGCTAGAGTGCGAACAAACACAAAAAGTAAAACCAAAGTCAAAAGTTAAAAAATATGAATATCTCATATTACCCGAATTAGTTGACTCAATGTTTTGTCAACAGTATCATAGATCTCGTCAATGCACACATTTTGAAAAGGAACAACACAATCGGTTGAATAATTATCGAGAAATAAAATAAAAACCGTGAAAACAAAAAAAATGAAATCTAGAAAACTGATGATACGATCAAATCGTCATTCAATAGGGTTCTTCACCACAACAAACGGAACCTTCGTTCCAAATTTCAAGTTTTTATCTCAATTTTTGCGGACGCTAGCGTGGGTACAAAAGCAAAAGCAAAGAAAACTGTAAAAAACAGAAAGATTGAAATATCTCCAATTTCTTGTGAGCAACCTACTACATGTTCTTCAATCATTAGCTGGATCTCATCGAGACGAACATTTTGACAAAAAAGAAATTTAAAAAAAACCATTAGTTTCTGGGATATGAGCGATCGAAGAAAGAACAAAAAAGCCGATTTCTAAGAAACTCATCCACAGATTTCACTGAAATTGCGCCCACAGATATATGTACTCAATTCCAATAGATGGTAATTTTTTCAGATTTTATTTTTAAAATTTAGTCCGTTTTATGTTAAATTTTGTAAGTGAATATTTTCTGAAAAAATTGATGCATACAGACACTATGCTCAAACTTCGTGTTTATACGTTTCAAACCATTAGAATATCGTTTACAAACATAATTAACGAAAGTGAAAATTGACCGATTGCAATGCTTCCATTCGGAAGCCAAAGATATACACAATCCTATACAATTAATAGTCTATAGTGCTTCCAACAAAATTATACCGAGTTTTCGATGATCGGTAGGAATCTTCCCCAAGATTCCTTACAAGAGATGGCAACGGTATTTATGTTAAAAAAATTGGCAGCAAGCATCTCTGAAGATGATATCTCCTCAATTTGATGATGATTGTCTCCATCAGATTCTTCAAATAGATGCCACTCCTCAGCGATTCTCCCCAAATGGTTTCGGGTATCCTGACACTTGTCGGATAGGGCAGTCAAGGCTTTCAATCGAAGTTTACCTTATTCCACCAACTGTTTCATGATTGGTAAGTTGTCAATAAATGATGTATACGTTTGGACTTTGTGGTTAAGCGACTCAGTGGATCGACGAGGCATAATCAAATTTTCCCCAAGATCTTTCATGCGAGCTTGGATTGATTGATTTGCCCATTGATTCAATTCTTGAGGTTTGGAATAAATTTGATGCTATTTTTTCATCCTCTAACACATCAGCATAAACTTCCATTTCGTATTTATCTTTAACAATTTCGATTGCCTCCAGGATTATTTCAGTTTCTTGAGATTTAAGATATTGAGCCTCTGAGTCAGGCCTCACCTCCCACGAATTCACAAACAGACGCTCCTTGTTAGGTGTCTCCATGATTGCGACGAAAACACTTGTTTGGTCCTGATGCACCGGTGGCATCATAATGAGCAAGACACAGTCTGAGGCAGTAAGTTGATCATGGTTGGCTTTGACTGCTTCATAGACTCTATGAAGTAAGGAAGTCTCTACTACTTCTTGGGTGGGCAGCTGCCACGAAGGTCGAAGTTTAGATGTAAATTGTGAGAAGTAATTTCATTCGACTACGTCGAGAGCAATGTTGCAGGCAAACAACAATTCGCCCAGCGCGAGATCGATCTCTGCCTGCTCTTTGTCAGATATTCGATCAACAAAGCTGTTCAACCTGCCGTTAGGTAGTTCGGCGGTTGGCTCCCTTGGGTGTTTGTAGTGAACTCGGAACTTCTGTAGGTGTTTCGCGATAATATTGGCTGCTCGATGAGAAACTACATTGGTGACTTCAGATGAAGTTCCATCGTAGGACACGTCCTGTAGAAACATAACAACATCATTATAGAATAATATTAATTAGCAAAAAATAAAATTGTAGAAGGATATAACTCTGACCTGTGCCGATGGGCATCCTATAGAGTCGGGCTCGAGAGCGTTTAGCTTTCCATCAATTGGAGATATACATGTCTCCCTAAACGCTGTCACATAAATTCATAACATTAAAATCGCTTCATGAAACCAGAAAATTTTGTATTCCGCAATAAAAACCTGATGGAATGCTTTGTTACTTACCTATGACGTCTTAACCTAGACTGTGCAGTGGTTTCATATGTCTTATTGCAAATTAGACTCTTTGCTTTATAACCTAGTGGTCCCTCCAATTGTGCATTCTTCCAAAACTCATGTTCCGGGCTACCCTGTAAGTGGATTTTCCCGGGTGTTTCACCAGGACAATCCACTGAACTACATAGTGCCGTCTCTAATGCACATAGTTGGGCGCCAGTCCAACTTTTCCGGAGTTAGACAGAAACCGGCCTCTGGGGAAAATTATCTACCCAGAGGACTTGCGACGTGGCCTCTCGCAATGTCACTTCATTCGTACTTTACAGTTTTGAATGTGATATTTACGGGGGTTTCAACCCTAACGAGAAACTCTCGTTACACACCTCCCTCCTTAGGAGAGGTTTCGACCCGAAACCTAAGGGTTCAAGTCAAAACATCCTGCAGTAACTCATCCTCCGTCTCCGACTCTTCAGTCGAAGTCTCATCCGGGGCGAGCTTATAGGGCTTCAGATCCGCTATAGCTGCGTCTTTAGGATGTCGACCGGCCAGATCAGAAATTTCGTAGAAAGGACGCTGACCGATGCTTCGCAGCATTCGATAGCTCGTGGCTGCGAACTAGAAAACTAGTTCGCCGACTTGGTACTCTCCAGCTCGGCGACGCAAGTTGTGTGCTTGCACTTACTTATCATTAGTTTGAGCTAATGCGTGGCGAAAAGCCAACCTCAAGGTATCATGACGCTGCATGCGTTCAACCCAGGCCTCCGTTGGAGTTTCTTCAACTTCGACATCGCCTTCAAGCTTTCATTTTAGCGAATTTGCTGGCTCTGGCTCTCGTCCAAAATTGACCAAAGCAGGCGACGCTTTCAGAGCTGTATTGTATGCGAAGCAAAACCCATCCAAGTGACAATCCCACTCACGGTGATCTGATTCTACGTACACTCCTATCATTGCTTTCAGCGAGCGATTCACCCTTTCGGTGGGGTTCGCTTGCGGATGATACGGGGGCGTCGGTCGGTGCTTTATGTTAGTTGAAGCTGGGAAATTTTTCAAGTCCCTATTTATGAACTCGGTACCATTATCGGTTAGCAATTCTCGAGGAGCCCCCCATCGATACATGATCGTCTCCTCTAGTGCTTTCCGTATCGTCGCACCTGGTGCTTTTCTCAGTGCGCAAATTTTGATCCACTTCGTGAAGATGTCTTGGATCACTAACGTATATGTGACCTGATCTACTGCGCGTAAACGGTCGCATGATATCTGCCGAGATCCTGGACCAAGGTTTCTCGATTGCATGAGGACCCATTTGTCCAACCGGCACTCGTTGTTGCACTTTGCAGTGCTGGCATTCGTGATACGTGCTCACATACACCATCGCGTTTTGGAACATCCCTGGCCAATAATATTTTATGGATAGGCGTTGACAGGTTTTATCAACTCCTTGGTGTCCAGCCTGCGGCAAATCATTACACGCTCGGATACGTTCTCTTTAGCCTCCGGAAATCTCAATTCCCTTTGGGCTCCCCTATCCGAGGTTGCCAGCGGCGTAGGTGAATTGTCTTCACTTACGCCTTTTTGGCGTTTCCCAGATTGCACTTTGGGCACTCTGGCGTGTGTGCCCCTTTTTCACGGCAGACATAACAAAACTGTTCTGGGTGCACTGCAGAATCTGAAGGTGTGGCCGACCTTGTCGCAGTTGCGACACACCAACATAGGTCTGGTAGATCCACGACCAGGACCTCCACCCCTCCCTAGAGGAGCGCCACGTCTCGACAGAGCGTGTGCTACCTCTACACCTCATTCGGCCACAGCGAGTTCCTCATCATAGACGACATCGCCGGAGGCTCTGCTGATAGCTCCGTTTTCAGCTGCTGCTTCTCCCGCAGCTTTCCTCGTCCTTCCTCTGGTAGGATGTTATTTCAATCCGTCCAGTGGCGCCGCCTATCGGTACTTTAATACCGTCTCTTATTTAAATATCGGATTTTTCATTCGATTTTGAATTTTTGCGCGCTCTGGTCGGATTTTATTTTGATCCGTCCAGTGGCGCCACCTATCGGTATTTAAATACCGTCCTTTCTTAAAATATCGAATTTTTCATTCGATTTTGAATTTTTACGCGCTCTGGTACGATTTTATTTCAATCCGTCCAGTGGCGCCTCCTCTCGGTATGTAAATACCGTCCTTTCTTCAAATATCGAATTTTTCTTTCGATTTTGAATTTTTGCGCGCTCTGGTAGTATTTTATTTCAATCCGTCCAGTCGCGCCGCCTCTCGGTCTTTAAATACCATCTTTTAGTCAAATATCGAATTTTTCATTCGATTTTGAATTTTTGCCCGCTCTGGTCGGATTTTATTTCGATCCGTCCAGTGGCGCTACCTACCGGTATTTAAATACCGTTCTTTAGTCAAATCTCGAATTTTTCATTTGAGTTTGAATGTTCGCGCGCTCTGGTCGGATATTATTACAGTCCGTCCAGTCGCGCCATCTGAGGGAATTATCTTCCGTGAGAAGGGCTACGGTTTTTTCGGGAGACGCTAGAGAGCGCCTTCTACCCAAAATTCGTGTTTTGCAACATTGAGGTTGCAAAACACTTGCTGTGGAAAACTAATTTTCGGGGCCGAAGCCCCTTTTCTCGCCAAATGTGCATTTTTCAGCACGGCTGATGTCTGATTCACTGTGAGGAATTCTTGCAAATCCCTCACAATGACTATTTCCAGCCCAAAAAAAATGTGAACCACACAAAAAAATTCATAAAAAAATTTTAGGTCCAAAAAAAGCTCTGGGTGGCTGGGATTTTTCCCCACCTTATGCAGGTGGCATATCCCCAGTCTTCGGAGGGTATTTTACCTTCGTTGACTGCTCAATTGAGAGCCCTTTGGCCTCTGCCTGCTCGGTCCGACGTGTTTTTCAGTGCCGGTTGCCCGTCCGAAAGCTTTGCAGCTTCCTTCTGAAATCTGTTCTCTTTCCGGAGAGACTTCAGGGTTCCTTTAGGCACATTTTGCCCGAAGATGGGAACCCATGGACCCGCTTTCCTCCTCTTCTGACTGCACGGAATGCAGTCACGGCAGTCTTTCCCGGGTCTCCCATATCCACGGCAATGCAGGGTGCGTGGCTCCCTGCAGTCGCCGTCATTGTGGCCCGGCTTTCTGCAATTCCAGTACAGTTGTGCCGAAATTTTCAGTTGCTGCCTCTTCGGCAGCTTCTCTCTTCCTTCCTCAGGAGGAGTGTCCACGAGAGGTGACTTTGCAGTCATCTCCACGTTGACTGCCCGGGCCTTACGCTTGGGGATGGGATCCCCAAGGGCTCGATGGGCCCCTTCTCCGCCGTGCTGCAGTACCTCTTTCAGTACTGCCTGGGCCACTTCTGGTGGGGTATTCCTCCTCTTCCCTTTTCCGCTGGAAAACGGGTTCCCGAGTTGGGTCCCCTTTCCCCCCTTCACCTCCTCGGCGAAGGCGTCCTTAGTCTGGGGAATATTTTCCCGGACTGAGGACTCAGCGTTGCAGCTGGTGGGGCTCTGGATGTCGAGGGGGTTTGGCGCAGAGGTAAAACCCTGGCCAAAAGTCTCTCCAGAAATGCGAGATCTCTCTCGCATCTCCGGGCCGTTTTCTCCACCTCGACTTCCATTTTCTCGTCCTCCTTATTCAGGGGGAGAGAAACTTCCAGCGTGGCATGAGAAGTTTCGACCGTCGTCGAAACTTCCACCTCCGTCACCTGCGGGTGTTGGGTCCCGCCATATTCCTCCAGGATGTTCGCAACCGTCTCGGCGTCGACATCCATCAGGTGATCTGACAAATTCAGATCAATGGTCATTGTTGAATTGTCGTCACTTTTCAGCGACGACGTCTCGTCGCTTTGCAGCGACGAAATTTCGTCCCACTTGATGTCTCCGACTTGTACTATCGGAGACTCACTTTTTGTTAACTCTTCTTCAGAGTTAATCCTACCTTTCATGGCTCCTTCAGCAGTTCCCACCGCCTTCTGCCACTCCTTTTCAAGCTTTTTGTCCGCCATTTCACGCATCTCCACGTGCACTTTTTTTCCACAAGGGACCAAAGAGATTTTCGTCCGTCCGTCTCCGGTCATCTTTCTCCGGGTGAAAAAGAAAAACAACAAGAAAACTCCAAAAAAACTCACAAAGCGAAAATTTGTGACTGTTACACATTTCTCGTTGCAGAGAAATTATTTCTTCTATTCGGGGACGTTCTCTCGGGTGAAAAAAAGAACGACTCACCGAATTTCGGAAACAATTCTCCCCAAAAATTCCCAAAATGTCCTTTTCAAATTACTTCATCATGTTTCAGATGAAAATTTGTTTTCTTTAAAATTATTCCATGATGTTTCAGATGGGAAATTTTTCTCTTTCGGGGAAAATAATTAAATTTATTTTACCCCGTCTGCTTACCCCTTTTTTCAGGTATCCTTTCTCCTTTATTGGCGTAGCCCCACGTTGGGCGCCATTTTTGTAAGTGGATTTTCCCGGGTGTTTCACCAGAACAATCCACCGAACTACATAGTGCCATCTCTAACGCACATAGTTGGGCGCCAGTCCAACTCTTCCAGAGTTAGACAGAAACCGGCCTCTGGGGAAAATTATCTACCCAGAGGACTTGCGACGTGGCCTCTCGCAATGCCGAGCTAGCATCAGCTTGTCATGGTAGAGGGGCGAAGTCCACTAATTTCGGAGTATATCATGCGTTGGTACCACGCGCCTTTTCAGGACGTGGCATAGCAACAACGTATAATAGGCTTTTTTACGGGTATTACCCGGGCTTTCCATTAGAGATATTTCTATCTCTAGGATGGTTCTTTCTTCTCCTACGTAGCTCGACTCTAGGAGAAGGTCCGGATCACTTGCGTATCCTTCGGGACCCCTCAGGGCTTGGGACGTCAAGAGGCTGATCTGGCCAAGGGGGTATCTCCCAACCTCCTTACGACCACCCACACTCTTGACCACCGATTACAGCCCTATCAACGCCCGTCACTTGCCCTTATTACTAACCTGGTGGTGCGTGTTCTGACTGCCAGAATCTCCTTATTCCCGGCGACCGAATCACGGCTCACTCAGGGGTTCAATGGGGGCTAAGATAACTCTGGGAAGCGAGAGGTTTGTATCTCTCGTGTCAAAGAATCCGTTTTCTCTAATCGGGAGATGCGCGTGCATCTCCGTATGCTCGCCACGATCGATATACTCGAAGGGACGCCATTTTCCTGGCCTTATGCAAGGCAGTGCCACTAAGCCCGCTCTCACTGAGGTTTGCAACCACTCGGCCCAAGCGTCCGCGTTCGACTCTCACGATATCTCCTAGAGCCTTTCTCCCGCCTAGTCTGGATATCTCGGCGGCAGTGGGAAGTACGTTACCCCACCACTGCTAATCAACCCGACGGGATCACAGGGGGCGCTAGTCGTTTCACCTAACCCTCGGTCTCTGGTCTACCCTGCCATGGCCTGTGAATCCGCTAGGTTGGGATGCCTGTACGTCGGCGTTTAACTCTCCGCCAAACAGAGCGGAATCCACATATGGCGATGGCCTAATAACGTCCTCCAGACGATGGGGCGCTGTCTCACCCAGACTCGCTTACCCACGTCCTTCTTTGGTCTTAGCATCTTCCCACAGCCTTATTTCAGCTGTTCCCAGATGGCACTTCATTCGTACTTTACAGTTTTTAATGTCATATTTACGGGGGTTCAACCCTAACGAGAAAATCTCGTTACAACCCATAGACATTATTTCTCCCGTTTTTTAAAAACAATGCACTGCACCTGCCCAGCTTGCTATACGATAACATGTGCCAACATCAAACTTTGATGATGATCTCAAACTTTGGTGATGATGAAAGTAATTGTATTTTTATTTTTTTCTCCAAAATGCATTAGTTGACGTCGGTAACTGCAGATGGCACCAGAGACGGTAGAAAATGGTATAAAACTCTAGAGGTATAATACCTACTTTTATACAAGTAGACCGGAGGTATTATATTGCCCAACCCTGCTTGACTATAAAAAATTTGACGTTCGACCTGCTGAAAAAGATATACCACTAGGAAGAACAATCTTTTATGTACGTCTCATTGAAAAGTTGGCTCAATTTGCCTAGCAATTGGTTTTGAAAAATTTTCGCGAATGTTTGTCGAAACACCTTCTGACTAATTGAGTATTATTAGAATTGTGTAAATAATTTGATTCTGGTTGAGCCTTTCGATTATTTTTTATTTTTGTTGATAGTGAGAGAAGCGTATAATTTTTGCAATTCCAACAATCCCGGAGAAGAGAATACGCGGAATAAGGAAGATAATATATTTAAACTCAACTTATATTCGTGGTTCTTGTTGTCGCTTAATCCAAATAAATTAACAATATGGGATATTCTAAATGCTGCCCTTTGGATTTTTACTCAAAATTTGAAATCAACCACACGTGAGTATTGGAGAAAAATTTTATGTAAAAACTGAATGTGTTTTTCATTTCTCTATATGTCGCTGCCTTTTGTGATTTTTTTCATAACCAAGAGATAACTCCCTCTTCCACGTAAACGCCATTTATTTCTGATTGAAGCGTTTGAGTCTCATTGACGCATTTTAAACCTACGAATATAAAACAACTACGCCGAAGAAATTCAATAAATCCGTATCTCTGGCGTCACTCGACTTCACGTTCCTGGCAGCATTGATATACAAAAATATACAAGTATTATATTCAGGGTCGGTCCATGTATACCTGTACAGACCAATTTTCGGGATCGCTGCGGCCATCTAGTCTGCATTCACGCACTCATCACATGAGTTATTTCTTTCTAAGGGCTCTACTACTTTAATTATGCACATTGTGTACAAAAGTCAGTACACAATAAATGTGAATCTTTGTATGCGGAACAACTTATGTCAACAAATTTTTTTCCTAACTCCACCTGTTGACGAGATATATCGTTATGAACAATTGAAATGGTTAATAACAATATATATTCTGACCCAACATCCATCAAAAACGAATCAGGGCTGAGTTACACGAACACGCGTCGATTGGTGCATCCATCCGTCAGAAATCGTTGACCAAAATTTAGGGCACATACATGCAAACATATGCACACACACACAGACATTGACTTACAATTTTTCGGGTACCCTTAAGAGGCCATGGTACTTCTGCCGCTCGCGTCGCGCGCGAGTTCAATTTTCAATCCAATTACTTTTTAGGGTGTCCTCACTTTACACCCACAAAAAAAAAGTTGTGAGTGCGAAATGCAATAATCTAGTCACTCTGAATTTGCTTTTTGTAAAATAATGAAAAAAAAAAAGTAGATTTGCCTACCGGTAGAAATCTGCACTCGGAAAAAAATTAATAGATATTGTTTTCTCACATCTATTCGCCAAACGCAAATTCAGAGTGTCTGCGGGAGGGAAAAATGGAACTGATTAATGATCAAAAATCAGTCTTTATCATTGACACCCTCGAAAGTTTTTGGATGGAAAAAAATGCCGGTACGGATGGCAATAGCCAATTTGCCCCCCCCCCCCATTGCGCCGCATACCAAAGAGATAGACCCTGTAGGGACCGTGCGTCTAAAATTTCACGCCAACTAGTGGACATTATCTTAACTAGTTGAAATAATTGATTAACCTTTAACATTTGATCTATTCTTTATTAATTATTAATAAAATCCATTGAGACTATTTGCATTCTTGGCATGTTAACTTCGCAAAAAATCTGTTGCTTCCATGGCTGTAATAATACATCACGTCAGAAACATGGAATTGATGTGAAAGTGACATTTTATAAATTCCCCGAGATCAAAACGTAAACATTGGATAAAATCAGTAAAAATGATGTGTAAGTACAATATTAATTTAAAAAAATTGATTACATAATAAAAATTAATTTTTAGTTTCAACTCGATGCATGAAAAAAACTCATTTCGATTCCTGTGTTCTAAATATTTATGGGATGTATTTCATAAGAAAAACTTAACCTAAATTTTTTTGTTTGAGTTTCAGAACAGAACCAAAATATTGGCTACGAAATGCAAATACGAGAATTTGTAGTTCTCATTTCTGCAATAAAATAAAATAAAAAAAATGAACGAGCCACATAGTCCATAGATAGCCTGAAAACTTACAGGATTTTTCATCAGTGAATTTACTGATAATTGATGTTGACATTTGATAGGTCGGTCCAGTTAACCCCCAACATTTTTTAACTTCCCGATTTTTCGGGAAGTTATTGTAATGACCCCTAAATCGAGTTTGTTTATTTCAATTCGTAACTAGGGTTTTAAATATACCAAAATGCTTCCCATCGAATTCCGATCAAATGTCTGTGTGTGTATGTATGTATGTGTACAAAATTTTGCGCAACGATTTCTCATGAACGAATGAAGTTATGGAAGTTCTCAAGGTCGCGTTCGAAGCGTTTCTATATAACTTAGAACTGGTTAGATTTTGGCTGAAATTGGTGGAGTATATATGGGGCATTCCACGTCAAATCGTCGGACTGGGAACTCGATGGTCTCGGATTTGCCTAAAAATGCACATATCTATTCCTCAGCACAAAAAAGCACGTATTTTTTCGTTTTTTTTAATAAAAATTTTAACAACAATTATATGAACAAATAGAGATATCTCAAATACGCCATTTTTGATTTGCTTGAAATTTGAAACATTTATTCTGTATTGATTCACGATCATTTTGAAGAAAAGTTGTTATAGGATCTCGTCAGGGGAATTATTTATGAATTTTTGAAGTTGAAGCCATCAGAGAGGATTATTGGTGACAATTGACAACTAATAATTTTTAAAGTTATTTTGGTGGTTTTCAATAATGTGAACAGAAAAACGTTACTGTTTTTTTTATATTACCACTATTTTTGTACGCCAATACGAGGAATAGGAACTGATTATTAGTATCTTTGCGGTAATATAAAAAAACCCGTCATTTTTACGCAAAAAGCATGTTAACATTTTTTGTGCAGAATTTTCCGTACAACATTTTTGTCTATTATATTTTTTTTCATAGTATTGATAATATTCGAGTTATGATCATTTGTTTATAAAAATTACTAAAACCTTACTTTGGTTTATTTAATTAACATCTTTTCCGGGGTCATTTATACGCAGATTTAACTTTTTTCTGTTCACACTATTGAAAACCACCATAATAACTTGAAAAATTATCAGTGGTCAATTGTCAAAAATAATACTCTCTGATGACTTCAACTTCAAAAATTCATAAAAAATTCCCCTGACGAGATCCTATAACGAATTTTTTTCAAAGTGATCGTAAATCAATACAGAATATATGTTTCAAATTTCAAGCAAATCAAAAATGGCGTATTTGAGATGTCTCTATTTGTTTATATAATTGTTGTTAAAATTTTTGTTAAAAAAAACGAAAAAATACGTTTTTTTTTTGTGCTGAAGAACAGATATGCGCATTTTTAGGCAAATCCGAGACCATCGGGTTCCCAGTCCGACGATTTCACGTGGAATGCCCCATATATAGTTTGTAACAATTTCAATTGTTTATAATGTTCTATTGCATAAATTATTAGAGTTAGCGTAAAATTTATATCAGAAAAGTTGTTCCCCATATAAAAATACGCATTTTATGTGGAATGGCTTTTTTCGATAATTGGCATAATTAAGGAGGTATGACCGTCTCAACAATTATGTATATAATGAGTCAATAAATGAACCCAGAGCTGTCGTGGAGGTCTCAATCGAAGCGTTTCCGTGCAAAATCGAGCCTATTACACTCTGGATGGAATTCGTGCACTATATGCAATGTTATTAACAATTGCAATTGTTTATACTGTTCCACTGGGTTAAATATTAACGTTATCGGGAAACTTCTCAAACTAGAATTATTCCTTATATGGAAATACACTTTTTATGTGCAATTACATTTTTCCGTAATTTGCATAAGTAAGGAGGTATGGTCGTCTGAGCAATTTGAAAAATGCACACGCAGTATGACTACTTTCAATATAGGTTAGAACATATCGCGAGTCGAATTAGAGTATACTTGGCGAATGAAGATGTCGACAATTACGGAAAGGATGTCAAAGAGCGAGATAATTAAGAAAGTACAGAGGTAGACAGTGTAATTAGGCGGACGAATTCCAGTTGAATATTTTTATGGGGCTTAGAAATCAAACTAAAACGATCGCGTGTAATAATTATTAGTCTCAAGTTCAATTATCACTGTACAGTTCGCACATCACCATGGTTGCCTGCTTATGCTGCTCTGAAATACCAAATCGGGAAGTTTTTTGTTCGTGCCCCGTATGGGGCACACACATTTGCACACCACTAGTTCAATATAGGTTAGAACTTATCGCGAGTTGAACTAGAATATATATGGCAAATGGATATGTTGATAATTGCGGGAATGATGTCAAAGAGCGGGATTATGAAGAAAGTACAGAGGTAGGAAGGGTAACTATGCAGATGAATTCCAGTTGAATATTAGTATGGGGCTTAAAAATCAAACTGAATCGATCGCGAGCAGTAATTATTAGATGCCAGTTTAATTGTTGGGTTTGTTCATCACCATGGTTGCGTTCTTATGTTGTGCTGAAATATCAAATCAGGAAGTTTTGCTTGTGCCACGTAGGGGGCACACACATTTGCAAACCACTAGTTTTTTAAATATTCGTCTCGATGCCATCTATCTCCTTCAATCAGAAAACATATACCCGTTCCCGCTAAAATTTGGAGTTATTGAGGCATCTTAAGCTGGCAAGTCCAAAGTAGCGAAACCAAATTTGGTCAATTGCATTGCCATCTCTTAGTTCTTCGTGATTTTTTTTCGAAAATTTCAAATTTGTCTTATCATTTTTTTTTGTTTTTTAGGGCTTTGCCAAGATTTTAACAAGCTGGCAAAGTCACCAGAAAAAAGCTTATATTATTGTTTTTAGATACATTTAGGGGTTTTGCAAAGTCGGGTATGCCATGCTGCAGTTTGCAATACTCACAGATATTGGAAAAAAATTAATTAGCAATTTATATGTTATGAACCTTAATTAATCTCTTAAGTATATCATAAGCATTCAAAAATACGAAATCAACGTAATTCGACCTCCCCGACTGTAGAAAAGTCCCAGACCCCATCCAAAATGTAATTAACAAGATTTAATTAATTAAATCACCACATCTCAAATATAGTTAACACCAGGTAATTAGTTAATCAATTGACCCCACCTAATTCATTAACTAATTGAGTCATGCTAGTTATTTTTGAGATGGGTTTTGGGACCTGCTTACAGTGCATGCCAGGAAAAGAGGTAAACGGACAATATATCTTTAAGACCTTGAATGATATTCATTTACTCTATATGTTTTGTTTCGGGAACATGAAAACGAATCGTAGGAAAGCTAATTTTATAAGCTGAAGAAATTTGTCACTATGCAAAATGTTTAGGATCGGACCAACGTGTATGGGCTCGTTAACCCGAGCTCTCCTGCCGTATCAACCCTCAAACAGGTGCGTAGTTTTTCTCATATCACATCACGGATGATTTGACCATACGGCCAATGAGTTACTGTTGTAATTCCACTGTGGAAATTGGCGTCTGATGACAATTCCATTTAAAAGACGTGTTGAGCAGTATAATTAATACTATTAATGAATTGTTGTAACCCTTCCTCGACACACCTTATTTTCCAATTAAATACGACACTACGGGTCGATGTGACCTCAGACGAACTTCGACCACTCGCCATTGAGACATGAACGCACTGATCGCTCTGGAAAAATTCTAACGTAAACTTTGGACGTACTTAAATGATATCCGATGATAAAAAAACAAGAACGAAAAAATTATTCACATGCTTAAAACAGAATGGGTGAATTTTTTCATTTATTTACAAAATCAAGTTGGACCAAAAATCTGTATTTTGTCACATCTTCGATATCAGGTAAAATTTGAAAGTGAGGTTCTTGAAACATAGCTAAATATGGGAGAAAATTATATTATAGGGCTCGTCGAAAAGTCTATTTATTTTGCGACGTGAGGGCGCGAAATCGTGCGGAAATCACCCACAGCTATAGTTCGATCTCCCGAATTCTGACCAAAGGGCCATAGAACCGTTATTTGAATTTTCCAGAGGGATATCAGCGTTCAAACTGAACCAACGGGTCACGTTGACCCGCAGGGCCGAGAATGGGTTAAGCATGGAAGTGCATTGGCTATAAAGGAGGTTAGTGCACTATACATGCTGAAATCTTAAAATAGTATGTCTTGTGAATATAGTTTTCACGATCTCTATACACGCTACTTGCTTTATCTTTGTAGAATTTATAAGTCACGAAATATGTGTTGCATGTATTACCTAGTGTTGCAACTATCCTTTAATGGCATGTAATTGAATAGTGTAGATGCTACAAATGTTTAGTTAAACTGAGACCTATCACTTTTCCTGATACAAATCAGACAGGTGACAGGTTCATTCAATGACAGCTCACGGTTGTATATCGATACTCAACAGTATCAGAATTTTACCTAGGCACTGTCAGAGGGATGAAAATGGAACGCATCCGTTTATACCATACGCTAATGTATGTTTTGCAATTGCTGAATATTTTGTAATTTTATCCCTAACGAAACCTGTCGATAGAGGTGTAACAGCCGAAAATTTTCACTGATCGATTGTTAGTCGAGAGTCCCAAGAATGCTTTCGCCCAGAATGATCAAGTCATAGCTTGGCCCCCATTTTTGAAACTCTCAATGATCTGTCGACTAACTCTCGATTTTTGGGGATGTTCGATTTTCAGAAATCGACGAACTATCGACGCTCCGTCGAATGGTTCCGTTCGTGATAAATCATACTTTTGCCGTCTTCTGCATGGAAAAGAAAAAAATAGTGGAAAACATAAATAAAAAAAAAATGAGTCCAGTCGACCAATAACCGACTCTGTATTTGGTCCATCGTGAATCGATCATTCCGAAAGAACGACCAATCTGTCTTTACCGGCTGGTCTTCGACATTATCTGTCCAAAGAAGACGTAGAAAGAATGTCAGTTTCTGCCGAAAGGCGACATTTTTTGTCATTCTATGATCTAACACAAAATTGTATATTTCGTCAGGAAATCATGCAATGTTTATGGAAGTCAAACATATTACGTCATAGTCGGTACGAATTTCCAAAAAATGTCGAAATTTGACATTTTATGTCATCCATGGGCTTACCAAATAGTATCTATTTTGTCGGGAAATTACATGAAAAAATTCGTCAAAATCGGTTATATGTCATAATCGGTACGAATTTGCAAGAAATGTCGAAATTTGACATTTTATATCATTCCATGGGCTTACAGAATATTATGTATGTAGATTTATATAGATATAAAAATTATCTATTTTGTTCGGCAATGACATGAAAAAAATCGTCAAAATCGGTTGTATGTCATAATTGGTACGAATTAAAAAAAAAATGTCGAAATTTGACATTTTATGTCATTCCATGGACTTACAAAATAATATCTATTTTATCGGGCTATGACATGAAAAAATTCCTAAAAATCGGTCATATGTCATAATCGGTACGAATTTAAAAAAAATGCCGAAATTGGACATTCTATGTCATTCCATGGGCTTACCAAATAGTATCTATTTTGGCGTGAAATGACATGAAAAAATTCGTCAAAATCGGTTATATGTCATAATCGGTACGGATTTGCAAGAAATGTCGAAATTTGACATTTTATGTCATTCCATGGGCTTACAAAATATCATATATTGTCGGAAAATGACATAAAAGATTCGACGAAATCAGACTGTATCATAATCTGTCGAAGGTCGATGAACTTATCATTTCATGTCATTATTCGTCATTTAATGACATGTTTCGACATAATCTGTGGGCCGAATTTCCACGAAGGCATCTTCTCCCTTCTACCACAACATATTTTTTGCTCATGCAAATGTACCTTGCCTACCTGAAAAACACAAGTTTAAGCGAATTTCGATTAGCCTTGATGGAAAAGGAATAAAAAATTGATTTTTGTAATCAAAAACTCACTAGATACCGATCCTAGGATAGTCTAGTATTTTGTCCTGAAAGGCATGTATGAAAAAAATAGACCCGTATTTTTTGTTTTTCAAATGGCATGCGCCACTCGTATGTTAGAATTTTTTGAAGATTTTTTGTTTAATATGGATTATCTCGAGAAGTATCGATAGTAACGGTCGATGGAAGAAAGTTTTCTTCAATGGGCATATGCATGCCTCCTTTACCGACCCAAATTTTACCGGCTGGTCAATAATGAGTCGACTCTCGACTCATAGATGGCGTTTTCAGTGGCGCCATCTCGGAGAACTGAAGAGTGCTAGAGGGGATTTAGAAGTACCATGGCCTCTTAAGACACCAGTTACAGGCCAAACTGAAAAAGTTCGATTTCGTAGTGATTACAATAACTTACCTATCGGGAAGTTAATAAAGAAACGCGCCAAGCTCATAGAATACCCTGCATTCAATGTTGAAGTCGCTAAAAACAGCGTCAGGAATTCAAAAACAAACTCAATTGATCACGTGTACTAATTATTAGTCGCAATTTCAATTATTGATGTCACTGTTGAGGTTCTTATGCGTGGCATATTGGAGAAGAATAAAGGTACTACGCTGCGCTGATGTCCTAAACTGCGAAGGTTTGCTTGTGCCCCACATGGGGCATATCCGAAGGTTATATGTTGAAATATACTTTGGATATATATTGAAATACATCAGAGATATATCCGGAAATAATCAGATCGTATCTAGTATATGTCTAAGAAAAATTTTAAAAGTGCCTTTTTGGCCGAATGTATATATGCAATTAGACATACGAGATATATGCAAGTTCATTTACGGAAAACTAATTTGTTTGCATCTGAGTTATAAGCCATATATATCTAATAATATATTCTACACGTATGCGAGTCACATAAGCCAAATGATATGCATCTTAAATGAGATCACATATTCAAATTCTATTGAATATATGTATATCGGTTATATTTCAAATATATTCAACATTTACGGCAACACAGCATTCATTGGACATATCCTGAATACATCACGGATCACTTTATCTTAGGTTAGGGTGAAAAAGAGGCATATTACAAGATTTTTAGTGATCCTAATACAATATTTTTATGCTCTGCAAATTGTTATGCGGTGATTTCTGTTTACTGAACGAAAAAAATGTCTCGACAATGAGAGCTGTCTCTCTGAGTTGTGCGACTTTAACGTTTATTGCCCGATTCATCGTATTGCGTTTGAACACATTTGGAAATTCGTTCCCAACACTAATTTACCTGCAATCACCTCGAGAATACGAGTATCCAAAGCCTGATATCTGGGAGGATTGTTTGTTGGTTTTCTGACTTTGTTCATACTTCATTTGACATCAATGACGAGGAGAACATCCAGGTCAAACACAGCACTTACAACTTGGTTGCCATGGCCGTTAAAGTTCTTGAATCTTTGGCTGCATTCCATTGAGTCATTGTCACTCGCATGCAACTCGATCTATCAAGAAAATTTATTTGCACGTTTACATGTTTAGGGACGATAATAGGAATTACAGAAGCATGAATTACTGTGTCTGGATTCTCTTCTTGGGTTTGTTGTTATTGTTGATAATTGTTACTGTTTTCTCGAAGCAAATTCGATTGACAATGATCAAGTACATTAGTCGAATTAATCATTCAAACTAATCAAAATGATGAAAATTACTTAAACGATTCTGAATAGGATCAAGCACGTTCTGATTGTAGTCTTCAATGTTATTCAGGTGCTTCCGAACCCAACTTTGATGAGTTAGATTTCATGCTGGGATTTCACTTTCGGCGGTGCGTTGGTCGTGGTGAACTCGAGGTGTTCGTTCATTATGTTTTTTGATTGCGCCCTTCAGGACTGTTCATTCTTCATAATTATTCTATTGGTTATTGTTTGGCTCTGTCCGTCCATCCTCATCAGAACTCATCCTGTCTTCAGTTGCTGAGGAGCCCACGTCGACTGTCTAAAAGGATTTCTTCCTTTTTTGACGATGATGAAGATGAAAAATTGAGAATAAAAGCATGATCAAAGGAAAAGTATTACTGTTAGAAAGACGATGCGGATTTTTGACCCGGAAATCTGCATTTATATCGGATTATTTTTTTCATAACGTCACGTTCCACTTCTGGTAAGCAGATAAAAATAGACCAACAGTCACGTATGATTCGCCCGTATAGCACCCAAGACAAAAAAATAATTTTCTCAAACTATTTTCCTCATGTAGAGGACGATTTCCTCACGTAAGTTCTAGACGATTGTGGAATCAAAATAAAAGTAAATACCACCCAAGCCAAACATAACTTTAAGAATCCAAAATAGTCCCATCCGATCTCTCACAAAAGGCAAGCAACCGTTGCGCCTGAAGATATTGGGAAATTTCCGATCAAAATAGCCACTCATGTATTTGATAAGGAAGTGTCTTCGTCACTGCGGAAATTAGCACGTGCTTTGAGTGTAAATGGGAGGGGCTTATTGCTAGGAATTGCCCCACCAAGGAAGTTCCGTCTGTCGCCACTGAACAGTCTCATTCTCGCTCCGAAATTCTCCTAACTACAGACAGTGACGACAGCTTTATAAATTTGCCCCCCCCCTGCGTCTCCCGCCGATACCTCAATGGCATTATCCTCGGATATTCCTATAGCTCCCAATCAACCGAGAAGAAGCAACGGGGTCCAACCAACATCACCCACCCATATTTCTCCTTCGGACATAAGAATATCTTCCCACATCATGCTATTATTCGAGACTACCATAGAGCCCATTCCCGTTACTGGCAAGGAAGCTTCGGATAACTCCCAACTCACTCGTAACATGCTGGTGAGAAATTCCCCGACAACTATAAAAACCAGCGAGATCATGAGTGCATCGTATGAAACTTTGCACCCACAGTAGATGGAGGGAGTGATCGAGGAAAGGCGGACCACAGAAAAACGCTCCCCTCTATCTTCGATTTCTTCATTGATCGAACTAGATCCAGACATTCTGAATGCTGAACCAATAGATATCTCTGACTCAGACAGGCATATCTCCGATTTCACTTACGAGATGTCGGGGAAAAACTCAAAAAAATTGAATTTTCAAACTCTGGAACTGCAGAATGCTGGCGGCGAGTGATAAGCTGTGAAATTTTGTGGCCCTACAATATATTGAAATTTTGAGTAATATGAAAGTGACTTAAATTAAAAATATCGCTATCAATTGTGACTTTAAGAACTTAACGCCCAGGTGTAATAAATTGTGTTGTAAATTGCCATTATAATATGTAATATGTCCGCTGTGGATGTACACGTGCTCCGGAACCGTTAATGGTTGAGTACTTGTTCCCGCCGATTTGCACTGATTTCACGGACTACTAACTAATTTTAATTAAACATAAATTGGGATTATCTCTTTTAATTAGACTTTGTGTATTTCACGACCTGGTGAAATAAGTTGTGACTCTTAATAATCTCTGACTTTTTATGACTGTTTATGTTGCGGTGACATAACCTGAAATCTACTTGTGCTCAATCACACATGACTTGGTATTCCAATTACTGATGTGAACTAATTATTCACTGGTCATATGTACTGTGGACCTTTTGACCAAATCCTTTTGGTGTGAAAACGGTTTTGCGAAATCACTGATATTGTTTTCGTGAGTTATTGTACCGCACTCATATATCCACACAAAAAGGTGACTGTCGACGGTTGTTTTAATCACCCTGAGTCAACTGACAATATCCACAATGACTTCTCCTGTCGCCAACACTAGGGGGTCAGACGCGGTTGGTTCAAATGATGTAGGGGAAGAAACGACGTTGGAAAACATCTTCAAATTATTAAAATCTCCTTCCATAGAATTAAAATCTATTAAGGAGAATTTGAACAACCAAAATAACTTACTCATGGAACATGGGCAGCGTTTAGACGTGGTGGAGAAAAGTTCCCGGGATGCTGTGGCAGTAAGCAATGAGGCGATATCTTTGGTGGAGGTAACATCAGTGAACGTTGAAAAAATCAACCAAAGAATGAACAATAATGGCATTGATCTTGTTGGGGTACCGATGAAATCTGGGGAAAACATCGTCGACCTTGTAATTTTAATTTGCACGTCGCTGGGATTATTAATTTCTGCGACTGACATTAACTCCTGTTTTCAGGTTGGAAAAATGATAAAAAAGAATAACAAGGGTGAATGTATTTACCCCATAATTATTGGAGATTTCCTCCGACAAATCACCAAATCCTCAGTGGTAGAGGCTGCCAAGAACTTCAAAAGAACCTTGACAACGGTAGGCATTGGTTGGACCGATGTGGAAATTTCCAAAATCTTCATCAATGAGAGACTGAGTCTGCACAATCGTAAAGTGTTTCTGGCTGCACGCAAATATAGGGTCACCAATCAATTGCAGTACGTCTGGACCGAAAACGGGATCGTTCACGGCAGAAAAGAGGACGCGTTCCCGCTGTTGACCTTCAGTTCAGAGGAAGATGTCCATAAAACAATGGGAACCTTGATCGACCTAACTGATGCTGCTCTGGGCAATTCACCTACAATTACGAGGGAAGTCAGTGCTGATAATCTCGTAAACAAAAAGAGGAAAAACCTGGAGGATCCAGCTAGTCTTCGTCAACCAACGAAGAAAAGGGGCCGTCCGAAAGTTAAAAAGCCAGTCGTCCAAGAAGATAAATAGCAATTAAGGACTAAAGAAGTGAACAAAGACTCTGAGAACGTTTATGTTAGGTGTAATTCTTTTAGGCTGAGTCACGTTAATGCCCAATCGTTGAGGGGTCATTTTATTGAATTTGAGAGTCTAGTTGAAAATGAAAATTTTGATGTTATTTGCGTATCCGAAATATGGTTGAAGCCTCACATAAATGATTCCTGTGTCGAACTCTTTGGCTATAGAATTTATAGAAATGATCGTATTGGCAAGGATGGTGGCGGCGTGGCGGTTTATGTTCGCGAGAATTTTTCACGGGAAATGTCACAAATTTTTCAATTTGTCACATTGATGGACCTTTCTCCTGGGCAATTCTCCGATAGTCCTGAGTATGTTATTATGGAAGTAAGCGGAGTAGGGACGGAGGCGAACTCGATGTCGCGTTTATTGACTTTCTACGGTGACTCAGTGATATTGGTGGATTTCAACATCAATTTACTTGATATAGATACCGAGCCATGTAAATTTGTTCATCACCAAGGGGAACTCCTTAATATGATGATCTTGCCTTTCGGTCCTACGCACCATACAGGTAATTCCCATACATGGATTGACCATGCTTTGATCAGCAGGTTCAGTGACATCTTGAATTTTTCTCAATATCCAGCGTCGTCATCCAAGCACGATCTAATCGAGGTTACTATCAGGCTTCATCACTTGAGACATTCAGCTAGATCCTTCACGTGTCGTGATTTCAAAAACATTAACGAAACAAATTTTCTCCGTGATCTATCAGGGGTAGACTGTGATAGATTTTATTGTTCGGAGTCAGTGAATTTCAAGGTGGAGTTTTTCAACAGGGCATTAACCGATACCTTGAACAGGGCATGCACCCAAAGTGAGAGTGACAGTGAGAAAGAAGGCTGCTCCTTGGCTATCCTGCGAAATAAAGGAACGCATGAGAGAGAGGGATCATTTAAGAGTTAAGATGAGGCGTTCTGGTGACTCCTCTCTGAAAGCAGAATTTGTTAAGATCCGGAATGAGGTCAAAACAGCCATTTACTGTGCTCGTTCGACCTACTTGCGGAATTTATTGAGTGACAGATCGGATGGTAGACGAGTTTGGCAAAATTTACGGTCGTTAGGCATTGAGAGGCACCCCAAGGATAACAAGGAACTCGCTGTACCCATTAAGGATCTCAGTGATTTCTTTGGATCATTTGGTAAGTCAACATTGACAGAAGCAAATGGCAACATCCTAGAACTTTGCGGGAACTGTGAGGAGTATGACGAGAATAATCAGTACTGCTCTAGTGGTATGAATTAATTTAGAATAGATAGAATTGAGGCGAGGGATCTATATGATTTCCTCTTCTATTCTAACTCCAGGGCTGTTGGCCCAGATTCGGTGTTTAGCGACAGACTACACGAATTTCTAGTTAAAAAACAAATGCCGGAGATCTCCTTCAGGTATAGGAGCTACGAACAATTCTAAGGCTTTGACTGAGTGAGAGTTGATATTTAATGGTAACACATTGATATTTAATGCCGACACATAATCTTAACCCTACTGCCAATTATTTGAATTTGTGGAGACAAATTTTGGGTTGTGGATGGCTGACTTTGGTGCACTGTCTTTTCGTCTTTGATGTATTGTAATTCAAATCTATTGTCAAAAGAATTGAGTGAAATGCTGTCTTCAGCTTAAAAAAAAATGAATCCTACTTGGTATCTGACCAGGTTCTTATACTTTTTCTTCCTTTAATCTAAGTAAACTAAGTAACTGAAAATTATCAAAGAAACTGTATGTATACAACTCTATATTACATCTGTATTATCTTCTATATATTCTTATCTTGTCCTTAGGGGGCATTGTCCCAGGGCATAAATAAAAAGCTTTACATACATACAATGCTGGGAAAAAACATGTTTGCTCCTGAAGGGCATGGACGATTTCCCGATGAGCTCCGAACAACTTATAGAGATAATGACTGAAACAAGAAAGATCTCCGACATCGTTACCAATGCTCTTACCCATAACATCGACATCAAAGGTGTGCGTAACATGATTGACTATTCCAGAGGCTCATTCCCCACTAAAACTAGGAGAGATCGTGCCCTCAAAATTCTTAAGGAACTAGATCGCCATATCGAACGAGAATCCAGTGATAGCAGGGGGAGTTGGGCGAATACTAGATCCTAATGGCTGCAAACTCGTTATCTCAAACCGATAACCCTTCAAGTTCTTCCACTCCAAGACTGAGCACCGATGATCCAAAAAAAATACCAAGGAACCTGAAGATCCTCTACTGGAATTGCCGTATCGTAGCTTTGCAACTTCCGGAACTGTTCAATAAAGTGCGACAAGACGATATTGACATTTTGGTTTTAGCTGAAACAAGATTAGACCCCAAAGACTTAAAAAGTCGAAGAATTCCTGATTATTTTGTGATAAGAAAAGACAGGGATTACCGAGTGTCGATAACGGGCGAAGGCCGTTGGTCCTGACGCTGTTTTCCACCAATTTTTTTCTTCTGGATTAATTTTTCCGGTTTTTGACATGCATATTATGCGCATTAGTGACGTTAAGATTAACTGCAGAGCAGTTCATGAGCTTGGGGTATTTTCATATTTCTCTGATTCTTTCAATATGTAATGTCAAAGCCAGATGGCAATGAATATTGCCATTTCAGTGGTCTTATCTAGTGGGCTGTACACCACCTCAAAACATGGACTTGGCGCATTTTTTTCAAAAAGGTTTTCGATTTTTTTCTGATTGCATATTCAGATGGAATATTCAGTTGATATTTTCCACTCACTTGGTGGGTTTGGAGTCCGTCGCTCTCTTTTTCCCTGTTCCATATACGCTGTCTGTATTCCCCGTTTTGGTGTGGATTATCCACTCCCGAATTCCGAGAATTCGGCTAGATTTCTCAGAATCGAGGGAGAAATAATATTATTTTAATTCGAATTTCGGAATTACCGAAATTCCGAAATTCGGTTTTCAGTATATTTGATGCACGGGCTTTATTTATTGATAATGGGAGAACCCGGACCTCCAATTGTTTATAACAATTGGTCCCGTTAGTGCATCAAGGCGGCAATAGAGAGTAAGGGAACTTAATGGATGATTAAGTTCTCGTAAGTGGCCAAATCTCCAGTCGAGATGTTACTCCTGGACTTCTAAAGAATTTCGCTATGAACATTAAAGACTTAACGATTGTCTGATTGTTTAGCGCAATTGTCTAATTGTTTATAGCAATTGGTTGTTAGGGTCAAAAATTGGTATTAGACCTAAATGGTATGGAAGTTTGTCCAATTGTTTGTAACATTGGTATGATCCGAAAATTTCCCATTGAAATAGGGCTTTGAGGTTTTTGGGGAAGTTTGGTGTTAGAATGACTGAAGTTCTAAATGGTCCAATTGTTTATAACAATTGTTTGATATGGCCAATATTTCATGGTGGCGTTGAGTGTTGGTGGATTGTCCATCGCCTACCTTTCCTCGACAGAGGTCAGTTACGTTCCCATCAATTAAGGTTGATTATCAATTAAGGGTCTCTTTTAGGGAACCTAAGAAAACGACGGATGGAAAATGATTAATTACTGTGATATTGTTGGCGATTGTTTGTACGACGTTAAGTTAATAACAAGATTAATGTACGTTTCACATTTGCCATTATCAGAATACAGTTGGTTGAATTGTATGGCTCGAGTTTATTTTTTTATAAACAATTGCGCCCAGATTCCTCTATTCCAACTGCAATCCACCCCTCTCTCCATAACCTACGTCCTGAGCGACCCGGGACCGTCACCTTTCCCCTCCGGCTAAGTTTCCCGTCCCTTTCGAAGCACATAACCGTGGAGGTTATGTTTCGGATGTCCGATTTGGTAAATCCGGTAAAAACTTACTTGGCGCCCAATACAAATTCCCTTTTTCAGGGTTAGGACTTAGCCGAGGAGATGTAGGGCGAAGGTAACCGGGCATTTCCCATACCCATAGGGAAAAGTCGCGTTACAATATAAACTCGACAGCTTAAATGAACCTAAATATTCATGTAAAATTCTACTATCATATCTTTCAAATGGATATATTCAAGCTAGAGTCGAATCACTGCTTTCCGATAAAATTCAATTTGTCGCGGGAGTCCCACAAGGGTCTATCCTCTCCTCCGTACCATTCAATCTGTACATTGCTTCTGTTTTTAGCAGAATTCCAAGCAGTGAATGCTGCTAAAACAGAAGCAATCTTATTTACTAGCTCCAAGGCCAAGCCGACTTTAACTATTCGTAGCAATAAGATTACCCCAACCGATTCTGTGAAATATTTAGGTTTAAATATTGGTTCCAAATTCCTGTGGAAAAAAACGTACATCTGAAATGAAGAAAAATACAAAAAAATATTCTAGTACGATTGTATAATTCGCTAAAATCAGCAGTAGTTAGTCGATCCCTAAACCTTACTCTATACACTTATGGTTGTCCTGCCTTGCACATCTTCAAGTTATCCAAAATCAATCCTACGAATAGTAGGAAATTACAGAATGAGAACCTCAATTTTCGATATGCACAATACGCTAGGCATGGGAACCCTAGGTGAATTTATTGATAAAATCAACGAGACATTTAAAATCAAGCTACGATTCCATCCTAATCCTCACCTCCAAAACATCAATATTGATAACAAAGCAAATTGGTCTCGCTGACGAACTTGTTCATCCCACCTGTCCGTAT